>OX352247.1:2500-2402500 GCA_947086465.1 Eupithecia exiguata
CCTAACCTAACCTAACCTAACCTAACCTAACCTAACCTAACTAACCTAACCTAACCTAACCTAACCTAACCTAACCTAACCTAACCTAACCTAACCTAACCTAACCTAACCTAACCTAACCTAACCTAACCTAACCTAACCTAACCTAACCTAACCTAACCTAACCTAACCTAACCTAACCTAACCTAACCTAACCTAACCTAACCTAACCTAACCTAACCTAACCTAACCTAACCTAACCTAACCTAACCTAACCTAACCTAACCTA
This sequence comes from Eupithecia exiguata, assembly GCA_947086465.1. Taxonomy (NCBI): domain Eukaryota; kingdom Metazoa; phylum Arthropoda; class Insecta; order Lepidoptera; family Geometridae; genus Eupithecia; species Eupithecia exiguata. Next base: position 2,769 of record OX352247.1, read on the forward strand.
ACCTAACCTAACCTAACCTAACCTAACCTAACCTAACCTAACCTAACCTAACCTAACCTAACCTAACCTAACCTAACCTAACCTAACCTAACCTAACCTAACCTAACCTAACCTAACCTAACCTAACCTAACCTAACCTAACCTAACCTAACCTAACCTAACCTAACCTAACCTAACCTAACCTAACCTAACCTAACCTAACCTAACCTAACCTAACCTAACCTAACCTAACCTAACCTAACCTAACCTAACCTAACCTAACCTAACCTAACCTAACCTAACCTAACCTAACCTAACCTAACCTAACCTAACCTAACCTAACCTAACCTAACCTAACCTAACCTAACCTAACCTAACCTAACCTAACCTAACCTAACCTAACCTAACCTAACCTAACCTAACCTAACCTAACCTAACCTAACCTAACCTAACCTAACCTAACCTAACCTAACCTAACCTAACCTAACCTAACCTAACCTAACCTAACCTAACCTAACCTAACCTAACCTAACCTAACCTAACCTAACCTAACCTAACCTAACCTAACCTAACCTAACCTAACCTAACCTAACCTAACCTAACCTAACCTAACCTAACCTAACCTAACCTAACCTAACCTAACCTAACCTAACCTAACCTAACCTAACCTAACCTAACCTAACCTAACCTAACCTAACCTAACCTAACCTAACCTAACCTAACCTAACCTAACCTAACCTAACCTAACCTAACCTAACCTAACCTAACCTAACCTAACCTAACCTAACCTAACCTAACCTAACCTAACCTAACCTAACCTAACCTAACCTAACCTAACCTAACCTAACCTAACCTAACCTAACCTAACCTAACCTAACCTAACCTAACCTAACCTAACCTAACCTAACCTAACCTAACCTAACCTAACCTAACCTAACCTAACCTAACCTAACCTAACCTAACCTAACCTAACCTAACCTAACCTAACCTAACCTAACCTAACCTAACCTAACCTAACCTAACCTAACCTAACCTAACCTAACCTAACCTAACCTAACCTAACCTAACCTAACCTAACCTAACCTAACCTAACCTAACCTAACCTAACCTAACCTAACCTAACCTAACCTAACCTAACCTAACCTAACCTAACCTAACCTAACCTAACCTAACCTAACTAACCTAACCTAACCTAACCTAACCTAACCTAACCTAACCTAACCTAACCTAACCTAACCTAACCTAACCTAACCTAACCTAACCTAACCTAACCTAACCTAACCTAACCTAACCTAACCTAACCTAACCTAACCTAACCTAACCTAACCTAACCTAACCTAACCTAACCTAACCTAACCTAACCTAACCTAACCTAACCTAACCTAACCTAACCTAACCTAACCTAACCTAACCTAACCTAACCTAACCTAACCTAACCTAACCTAACCTAACCTAACCTAACCTAACCTAACCTAACCTAACCTAACCTAACCTAACCTAACCTAACCTAACCTAACCTAACCTAACCTAACCTAACCTAACCTAACCTAACCTAACCTAACCTAACCTAACCTAACCTAACCTAACCTAACCTAACCTAACCTAACCTAACCTAACCTAACCTAACCTAACCTAACCTAACCTAACCTAACCTAACCTAACCTAACCTAACCTAACCTAACCTAACCTAACCTAACCTAACCTAACCTAACCTAACCTAACCTAACCTAACCTAACCTAACCTAACCTAACCTAACCTAACCTAACCTAACCTAACCTAACCTAACCTAACCTAACCTAACCTAACCTAACCTAACCTAACCTAACCTAACCTAACCTAACCTAACCTAACCTAACCTAACCTAACCTAACCTAACCTAACCTAACCTAACCTAACCTAACCTAACCTAACCTAACCTAACCTAACCTAACCTAACCTAACCTAACCTAACCTAACCTAACCTAACCTAACCTAACCTAACCTAACCTAACCTAACCTAACCTAACCTAACCTAACCTAACCTAACCTAACCTAACCTAACCTAACCTAACCTAACCTAACCTAACCTAACCTAACCTAACCTAACCTAACCTAACCTAACCTAACCTAACCTAACCTAACCTAACCTAACCTAACCTAACCTAACCTAACCTAACCTAACCTAACCTAACCTAACCTAACCTAACCTAACCTAACCTAACCTAACCTAACCTAACCTAACCTAACTAACCTAACCTAACCTAACCTAACCTAACCTAACCTAACCTAACCTAACCTAACCTAACCTAACCTAACCTAACCTAACCTAACCTAACCTAACCTAACCTAACCTAACCTAACCTAACCTAACCTAACCTAACCTAACCTAACCTAACCTAACCTAACCTAACCTAACCTAACCTAACCTAACCTAACCTAACCTAACCTAACCTAACCTAACCTAACCTAACCTAACCTAACCTAACCTAACCTAACCTAACCTAACCTAACCTAACCTAACCTAACCTAACCTAACCTAACCTAACCTAACCTAACCTAACCTAACCTAACCTAACCTAACCTAACCTAACCTAACCTAACCTAACCTAACCTAACCTAACCTAACCTAACCTAACCTAACCTAACCTAACCTAACCTAACCTAACCTAACCTAACCTAACCTAACCTAACCTAACCTAACCTAACCTAACCTAACCTAACCTAACCTAACCTAACCTAACCTAACCTAACCTAACCTAACCTAACCTAACCTAACCTAACCTAACCTAACCTAACCTAACCTAACCTAACCTAACCTAACCTAACCTAACCTAACCTAACCTAACCTAACCTAACCTAACCTAACCTAACCTAACCTAACCTAACCTAACCTAACCTAACCTAACCTAACCTAACCTAACCTAACCTAACCTAACCTAACCTAACCTAACCTAACCTAACCTAACCTAACCTAACCTAACCTAACCTAACCTAACCTAACCTAACCTAACCTAACCTAACCTAACCTAACCTAACCTAACCTAACCTAACCTAACCTAACCTAACCTAACCTAACCTAACCTAACCTAACCTAACCTAACCTAACCTAACCTAACCTAACCTAACCTAACCTAACCTAACCTAACCTAACCTAACCTAACCTAACCTAACCTAACCTAACCTAACCTAACCTAACCTAACCTAACCTAACCTAACCTAACCTAACCTAACCTAACCTAACCTAACCTAACCTAACCTAACCTAACCTAACCTAACCTAACCTAACCTAACCTAACCTAACCTAACCTAACCTAACCTAACCTAACCTAACCTAACCTAACCTAACCTAACCTAACCTAACCTAACCTAACCTAACCTAACCTAACCTAACCTAACCTAACCTAACCTAACCTAACCTAACCTAACCTAACCTAACCTAACCTAACCTAACCTAACCTAACCTAACCTAACCTAACCTAACCTAACCTAACCTAACCTAACCTAACCTAACCTAACCTAACCTAACCTAACCTAACCTAACCTAACCTAACCTAACCTAACCTAACCTAACCTAACCTAACCTAACCTAACCTAACCTAACCTAACCTAACCTAACCTAACCTAACCTAACCTAACCTAACCTAACCTAACCTAACCTAACCTAACCTAACCTAACCTAACCTAACCTAACCTAACCTAACCTAACCTAACCTAACCTAACCTAACCTAACCTAACCTAACCTAACCTAACCTAACCTAACCTAACCTAACCTAACCTAACCTAACCTAACCTAACCTAACCTAACCTAACCTAACCTAACCTAACCTAACCTAACCTAACCTAACCTAACCTAACCTAACCTAACCTAACCTAACCTAACCTAACCTAACCTAACCTAACCTAACCTAACCTAACCTAACCTAACCTAACCTAACCTAACCTAACCTAACCTAACCTAACCTAACCTAACCTAACCTAACCTAACCTAACCTAACCTAACCTAACCTAACCTAACCTAACCTAACCTAACCTAACCTAACCTAACCTAACCTAACCTAACCTAACCTAACCTAACCTAACCTAACCTAACCTAACCTAACCTAACCTAACCTAACCTAACCTAACCTAACCTAACCTAACCTAACCTAACCTAACCTAACCTAACCTAACCTAACCTAACCTAACCTAACCTAACCTAACCTAACCTAACCTAACCTAACCTAACCTAACCTAACGAACGACGAAAGGATGGAGGCTTATGAAGGATTGCCTCACCCGGCAGAACATATGCGCTTGGAATTCATAAACCTGATGGATCGTGAGGACGTTGAAAGTCATAACAACCAAACAGTACGGATATACACAGACGGAAGTAAAATTGAAGGTAAAGTAGGTGCGGCATTGTCCTTCTGGAACAATGACGCTGAGACCCAAGCCATCAAACTGAAACTTTCATCCTACTGCACGGTCTATCAGGCGGAACTCCTGGCCATATGGAAAGCCTCGTGTGAAATCCTGAAGCGCCCGGAACAAAGCTTCGGAATATACAGTGACTCGAAATCTGCGCTGGAGTCAATCACAAATCCGAATTCCATCCACCCACTAGCTGTAGCCACCCGAAAAAACCTTAGGGAAATAAAAAGCCGAAACAGAGAGGTGGCACTGTTCTGGATTAAAGCCCACGCCGGATTGGAGGGAAATGAAAGAGCTGACCAACTTGCTAAAACTGCTGCCCTCCAATTAAAGAAGAGACCGGACTACGATGCATGTCCGACTTCATCTATCAAGAGACAGATCCGTACGGAGTCTCTTGATAGATGGAACCGGAGATACACTGCGCAAAGCACGGCCGCTGTTACAAAGATTTTCTTCCCAGACGCAATCGAGGCATACAGAATCGTCAGAAAATATGAGCCCACAAGTGTAATGACGCAGGTGCTGACGGGGCATGGTGGGTTTTCTGAATATCTGACTCGCTTCAGATGTAAGGAAAACCCATCATGCATTTGTGAACCCGAAAAACAAGAAACTGTACAACATGTAATCTTCGAATGTCCTGTCTATGGTAAAGAGAGATATGAGGCCGAGAATATGTTAGACTGCACAATAAATATAAGAAATGCAAACCATATCATGAGCGACAAATTAAAAAGATTAGAGTTTATAGAATTTTGTACAAAAGTAGCTATTAAAGTAATAAATAGAAATAAATAGTTAGATAATCTATGAATTTACACATATTATTGAATATGAGTAAAATGCATAAAATAGAAATTGTTAAAATAAATCAGTGTATAAGTAGAATAATTACTAGACTTAAGTTGAAAATGTATAAAAATAAAATGTAAATAACAATGTAAAATAAACTGTCAAACCATCCCCTGTAAGCCCAGTAATAGATCGTAAATAGAACGTAAGAAACTATATTGTTAAACCTGAAATTGTAAAATTAGTCATAAGATAACAATTGTATATAAAAAACTACCTAATTAATAAAGATAAGAATCCAGTTTTTGCATCCCAAATAAAAAAGATATTCAAAGACTCTGGCGATCGGTCAGAGGACGTAGGATAGCTCGCGGGCCGGGACATAGCTCCCGGACAGGAAAAAAAAAAAAAAAAAAAAAAACCTAACCTAACCTAACCTAACCTAACCTAACCTAACCTAACCTAACCTAACCTAACCTAACCTAACCTAACCTAACCTAACCTAACCTAACCTAACCTAACCTAACCTAACCTAACCTAACCTAACCTAACCTAACCTAACCTAACCTAACCTAACCTGACCTAACCTAACCTGACCTAACCTAACCTGACCTAACCTAACCTGAGCAAAAGACATATGCAAGCGTGGCGGCGATGACCACTAGAGTGCAGTTGCCTGCACCAGCAGCCCTCCACTCAGTGGTCGTCACCGCCAAGGATGAGACTGAGACAGGGGAAGAAGTCCTAAATAGAATAAGAAAAGCTGTAAATGCCAAAGAAGGAGGAGTAAATGTGGACAGAATAAGAAAGGCAAAAGACAGAAAGATCATTGTTGGGTGCAGAACAGATGAAGAAAGACAGGTTATAAAGGAAAGACTCAAGAAAGAGGAACACCTCAATGTCGAGGAGATCAAAAATAAGGACCCTCTTTTGATCCTCAAGGACGTTCTGCAGTTTAACAGCGATGCCGACATCCTGAGCGCCTTGAGGAATCAAAATGGAAACATTTATAAAAACCTCGACAAGGAGGATGACAGGGTTGAAGTCAGATTTCGGAGAAAAACCCGAAACCCTCATAGTTGCCATGTCGTAGTACGAGTGTCTCCTACCCTGTGGAACCGCATTTTGGACGCGGGAGAGGTCCACATTGACCTGCAAAGAGTCAGGGTGGCAGATCAATCCCCGCTGGTGCAGTGTTCGCTCTGTCTTGGATACGGGCATGGTAGGCGATTCTGCACCGAAAGCATTGAAAAGTGCAGCCACTGCGGGGGACCTCATATGAAGGCTACGTGCCCGGACTGGCTTGCTGGAGTAGCTCCATCATGCTGCAACTGCCTGCACGCAAAGCTCAGTGCAGTCGAACATAACGCCTTCAGCCTGGAGTGCCCAATTAGGCGGAGGTGGGACGCACTAGCTAGAGCGGCAGTCGCATATTGCTAAGGTGGTCCCTGGCGGAAATCCTGGTTCAGCAAGCGGAGGGCCATACCTTGTAGCCCAAGCAAATTTGCGAAGAATGGAACTGGCAACAAATGAGCTGATGCTTGAGGCGTACAACCAAAAGATGGCTTTTGCGCTGCTTCAGGAGCCTTATGTCGGGGGAATAGGCCGGGTAAAGGACTACAAAGGTGCGAGGATCTTCCAAAGCATGAAACCCGAAGGCGGACCAGTAAAAGCAGCGATAGCGGTCTTTGACCAAGATCTGGACGTAATTCAGTGTCCAGAATTTACCACACCTAACATCTCTGTGGTTAAGATCAGGACAAGTGCATGGGAGATCTTCGTAGTGTCCTTTTACTTTGAGCCACACCCAGAACCGATAGTGCCATACTTGGAGCAGCTGAACAGGATCATGAAGCACTTCAGCAAAAATGTCATTATGGGAGGAGACACAAACGCCAAAAACTCATGGTGGGGTAGCCCAACCACGGACGATAGAGGGGATGAGATGGCAGGTGCCCTTGAAGAAATGAACTTACAGGTGCTCAATGACGGCACTACCCCCACTTTCTTCACAATCAGAGGGGGACAAACATACTCGAGCTTTGTAGATGTGACAGCCTGCACATCGGAACTCCTGTGTTTTGTGGAGGACTGGCGAATTGACGAGGGTGTGACAAGCTCGGACCATAACACAATACTTTTTGGCATAAGACTAAATAAATCAAAAGGAATTTGCATTAAAAGAACTACGAGAATATATAATAGCAGAAAAGCAAACTGGGACCAGTTTCATACGAAAATGGCCCAGTTGCTGCAAGAAAATCCATTAGAAATTGAACACGTAAAATCAACAGAAGAATTAGAAAATGAAATCGTAAAATATATAAGCATTGTAACAGAATCATGTAGAAATAGTATTCCAAAAATAAAGCTAAAAGAAAAAACAAACTTACCATGGTGGTCCGAGGAACTCGCCAAATTGAAGCAGGAGGTCGCCACTAGGAAGCGCAGGATCCGGTGTGCCGCGCAGGTCCGAAGAGAGAAGGTCGTCACTGAGTACCTGGAAGCAAAAACAAAATATGAAATAGAGACAAAGAAGGCACAAATAAACAGTTGGCAGCAGTTCTGTGGAAAGCAAGATCGGGAGTGCATGTGGGAGGGCATTTACAGGGTGATTGGACGAACAAAAAAGAGGCAAGAAGACCTGCCTCTGGTTAAGAATGGCCGGCAGTTGACACCTAAAGAATCCGCACAAGTACTCACAGACACATTCTACCCAAAGGACTGTGAAACAGAGGATAATGCAGACCATCGACTGACAAGGCAAAAAGCTGACCAAGTAAACACCGATTGTCATGATGAACATGACCCGCTGTTTACACTTGAGGAGCTATCCGAGTCAGTGGAAAGCTTCAACCCGAAAAAAGCTCCAGGTGCGGACGGACTCACAGCGGATATCTGTAAGAAAGCAGTATTTCACGATCCCCATCTCTTTCTCTCGATAGCAAACAAATGCCTAAAACTCAACCACTTCCCCATGATCTGGAAGGAGGCCACTGTGATAGTCCTCCGCAAACCAGGGAAGGACGACTATTCTAGTCCAAAATCATATAGACCCATTGGCCTTCTTCCAGTTATGGGGAAGATCTTGGAAAAAATGATAGTTAGGAGACTGAAATGGCATCTTATCCCCCGGATGAGTACTCGCCAGTATGGATTCATGCCCCAAAAGAGCACTGAAGACTCCCTCTATGACCTGATACAATATGTGAGATCAAAGCTGGAGCAGCGGAAGATTATCACGGTTGTATCATTGGACATAGAGGGAGCCTTTGACAATGCGTGGTGGCCTGCGATCAGAATCCGTCTGGCTGAGGAACGATGTCCGGTAAACATCAGAAGGATACTGGACAGCTATCTGAGAGAGAGAAGGGTGAAAGTGAGGTATGCCGGGGAGGAGGTTGAAAGGGAAACAACCAAAGGTTGTGTACAGGGCTCCATCGGAGGCCCCATCCTTTGGAACCTCCTTCTCGACTCCCTGCTCAAAGGGATGGAAAAGCGTGGCGACTACTGCCAAGCCTTTGCCGACGACGTGGTGCTGGTCTTTGACGGGAATACTGCGATGGAGGTCCAACGACAAGCAAATGCCGCTCTCGCCTATGTTCAGGAGTGGGGTGTCCGACACAAACTGAAGTTTGCACCGCAGAAGACGAATGCAATGGTTATAACGCGCAAACTAAAGTTTGACAACCCACACCTGACCATGGGAGGGATCGACATTGCCATGTCCACAGAGATCAAGATCCTGGGACTCTGGATTGATAACAAGTTGACGTTCAATAGCCATGCCAGCTACATATGTAGAAAGGCCTTGAACGTCTACAAGCAGTTGTCCAGAGCCGCCAGGATTAGCTGGGGACTCCATCCAGAGGTCATCCGCACCATATATGTGGCCGTCGTGGAGCCCATAGTGTTATATGGATCTTCTGTGTGGGCATCGTCGACAAAGAAACTTGGGATACAAAAGCAGCTAAACGTTGTCCAAAGAGGATTTGCTCAAAAATTGACGAAGGCCTATCGCACGGTTTCCCTTCACGCGGCACTGACACTGGCTGGGCTGTTACCCCTTGATCTTCGGATGCAAGAAGCAGCCGCTCTGTACGAAACAAAAAGGGGAATCCCACAGCCAATGTTAAAAGAGGGGGAGATCGAGCGGATGACAACGTTTGCTGACACTCCCCACCCAGCGCTCCATATGAGTCTGCAATTCATATGCCTGGAAAACCAAAATGACGTTGAAAGGAACAGTGGTCAAGCAGTCCAAATCTACACCGACGGCAGCAAAATTGAAGGCAAAGTTGGAGCAGCATTGTCTCTCTGGAGCAATGGTGCCGAAACTAAAAGCCTGAAATTGAAACTGTCGTCTTACTGCACGGTCTTTCAGGCCGAATTGCTGGCCATATGTAGAGCAATCGAGGAGGTGCTCAAAAGTCCGGAAACGAGTTTCGGCGTCTTCAGTGACTCTAGGTCGTCCCTTGAGGCGGTTGTAAATGGCTGCTCTCTCAATCCCCTTGCAGTCAAAATCCGCGAAAATCTAAGACGGTGCAAACAATTCTCCAAAAATGTTGAGCTCTTTTGGATAAAGGCACACGCGGGACTCGAAGGAAATGAGAGAGCAGATCAGCTGGCAAAGGAGGCGGCTTCAAAGAAGACAAAGCCTGTGTATGACATGATCCCGATTTCATTTGCCAAGCGAGAAATCCGTAGGACCTCGCTCGACGAATGGAATCGGAGGTATATATCTGGATCCACGGCGTCCACAACAAAATTGTTTTTCCCAGATGCGATCTCGGCTTACAAGGTGGTAAGAAAGTTGAACATCACGGGCACATTAACACAAGTTCTGACGGGTCACGGTGGGTTTTCCATGTACTTGAATCGATTCAAGTGCAAGGACAACCCATCGTGTATCTGCGAGCCTGAGAAGGAAGAGACAGTGCCACATATATTGATTGAGTGCCCTGCATATGTCATTGACCGATATGAGTTTGAACAAGAAGCTGGCGTAAAGATGGAAATAGGAAATTTAAGTAAATTTATAGAAGATAAAAATATGAGAGAAAAATTTATTAAAGTATGTATAAAAATAGCAAGTAAGGTTATAAATAGAAACAAATAGATACATAAGAAAATATTGAGTAGGAATATCTTAAGATATTCCCTACAATATTGTTTTAACATAAAGATATAAAACTATAGATATAATAAAAATGTACAATAGAAATAAGCAATATATGTATAGATTGTTAAAATAAAGATTAAGAAAACTGTAAAATATATATAAGATTTAAGAAATTGTATAAAAATAAGATAGGTAACGAAATAGAAAAAATAAAGATAAACCCTGTGTTGCATCCCAAATTAAATATTAAGCAAATTAAAGACTCTGATCTTGTCAGAGGAAGTAGGATAGCTCGCGGGCCGGGACATCGCTCCCGGACAGGAAAAAAAAAAAAAAAAAAAAAAACCTAACCTAACCTAACCTAACCTAACCGAGTCGCGCTTCGAACGCCGTCGAAAGCGCCACGAATTTAAGCCGTTCCGCACGCGAAAAATCGTTAAAAAAGGTTTTTTCGCGAGTTTGTATCAGTGCGATACGTCAAAAAATGCGGAGTGACAAGGCGCACACGGCTGTGAAAACCGTGTCGCTTTTTGTGTTTTTCTGTGGAAGTTGTGACCAAAAAAGTGAAATTTTCAAAAATTTTGAACTTTAAAGTGGTTTTTCTCAAAATCTACAGCGACGACCCTAATATTTTACTTGACTTGCGGACGACTCTCTAGAAGCTCTACAAATTTGACACCTTTGCCGATTTTTTCCGTTCACCCAAGTGGAAATATCGGCAAAAAAACAAATAACCACGTGGCACGTGCTCGAGGATCCAGGGCTGCTGGGATTGATTTTTCATCGAATTCACTTGCGGGCAACTCAAGGAAGAAAAACACCACTTTTGGAATCGCTCCAAGTGGTCGGATCCGGAAGTTATAGCGGAAACAGTGAATTTTCCAAAAATTTCGATATTTCATCTCCAATTTTCTCAAGATCTGCAGCGACACCCTACACATTTTATTTGTTCATCTGAAGCACTTTTACGAGCTCTACAAAATAATTATAATAATCTATGTTCTTCAGATAAATTCAGTTGGGGCAGTATGATGTTTGTCATTTTGGGCGTGCCCTTCATATAATTTGGTGAATCGATTTTTGGAACTTCTAATGATATACCATCATCGGTCTTGCTAGTGAAAACGTTGTGTGAATAAATGGTAGAGTCCTTGTGTTGTATTACGCAGTCCTGACCTAGGGCAAGTAGCCCTTTCTTTGTAATGATTGTCGGTGTAATTTGATTTTCACATACTATACGGGTCGGGCATTCTGTTAGGCAGTTATATAGCCATATGTTAGGTCTCTGTAACTTAATCCACTGGTCAGAGCATTGGCGCTGTATCCAATCGCAGGTAATGTTTTCATAAACATGTTGACTCAGTATTTTGGCTTCGCAGGATGCTGTTGGTCCATGTAAGTTGCTTATCGGCGTGTAGGTGTGGCAGATGTAGTTGTCCGCCGCCATCTTGGAACATTGTTGTAGATCTGTATCTTCTATTTGTATGTAAGTATTTTTTACGAAGTTTACTCCTATGTACTTTGACGATGTTGCAATGACCTGGCATTGTTTATGCGCTCGCTGTGTAGGTATAGGTATATTGCGATAAAGTAAATATTCGTCGTCGGCCAATAGAGGTATATGTAATTCGAATAGTAGATATTTTTCAGTGAGCCGGGCTTTCACATAGATAAGTTTATATATGCTTTGTATGTCTTTGTTATTTTTTATAGGCAATGTTAATCTTGTTGATATAAAGCCGGCGATTTGGTTTAACTGTTCCGATAGTTGTTGCGGTGTAAACAGTTCCATATCGAGATTTCCTCTATAAATGTCAGTTAGTGCATTTAGGAGCATTTGTTGATTTCTTCTCAGTACGGAGAGTAGTAGGCTGGCTGTCAGTGCACCAGCGTTGACATCGTTCATAGTTTTCATAATCTGAAATCTGTTTTCTAACGCTGCCATATCATCTCTGGTTTCGTTCATGTATTGTCGTATTATGTTAAGTTGTGTTTTGACAAAATCTTCGTTTTTCTTAATGATGTTGTTCTGTGCCTCGATAATTAGTGTCTGATTTTTTATTAAATCTAATAAATAGCGCTCGTTTGTTTGAATCTTATGTATGTCCTTTGCGTATTTGTCAGCAAAATCGCTATCGAGTACTCCAAACAGTGTACGTGCCAGGTTTCCTATGCCGTCGACGTAGCCGCGGCGTCTTCGTTGTTGATGTTGAGAAAGTAATAATTGGTTATATTCTTGTAGTTGATTCATTTCAAAGTTAAGTTGCTTCACAGTACCGTGACATTGCTGGCCAGGCATCGTAGCACATATTTGTGTTAAGTGATTGATGAATTCCCCGACCTTGGTTGTACTTTGCCAAAATGTTGTAAGATTGAAAAATACGAGGAGTTTCCATTCGTCGTGTATAAGTTGAATGTTTCCGACAGGGTCAAAGTAGATCGGGCTGTTGTCAGTTAGCGTCGATATCTTAAAATGTTCAACTGGTGTTGCCATTCCACAGGACACCGTTGTGAATGCTACAAGAAGCATCATAAACAAGCTGTTAATGGTTTTCTTGGTTGTGTTGTTTTTGTTACCGGTGTCCTTTTGGGGATTTTTGGGTATCACTTTCTGTGACTCAGCTTCTTCGCCCACTTCGTTGATTGGGAGCGGAGCTAGTTTTGTTATTGGCCTTTTAAGTTCGCCGTTCTTTGTTTTAAGTGTAACAACTCGCACTAAGCTGTCGCTACCCGGGTGCAGTTCCACTACCCGGCCCATAGCCCACTTGCCTGGAGGTAGATTGCTTTCCTTCACGAGTACCAGTTGACCCTTTTGTATGTTTTCTCTTCTCTGCTGCCATTTGTTTCGGTTCTGCAGTAAATGAAGATATTCTTTTGACCAGCGATCCCAGTAATGCCGGCGCAGTAACTCAATAAGTTTCCAGTTGTTTCTGATGTCTATAGATTTCATTTCTTCAGGTTCATTTATTGGTAGTGACAGCGTAGGACTCCCCGTCAGAAAGTGGCCGGGCGTGAGATAATCCAGGTCTTCCACATCTTCGGACACCGAACTCAATGGTCTGCTGTTCATGCATGCTTCTATTTGAGTAAGAAGCGTAGAAAATTGTTCGTATGTTAGTTTTTGTTGACCTATTACACGTTTCAGGTGATTCTTCATAGAGCGTACGGCGGCTTCCCACAAACCTCCTGCTGATGGCCAGGATGGGGCGTTAAAGTGCCACTCGATCTGAAGATCATTGATTTCATTGAAGAACTCTGAAGAAAGCATCGTTTTGTATTGTTGGAATTCTGTGAGTAATTCTCTTGCAGCTCCGACAAAGTTTGTTCCATTGTCGGAATATATATGCTTTGGCGTACCTCTTCTGGCGCACATTCGCTTCAGTGCTGCGATAAATGTTTGCGTGGTTAAGTCAGAAACCAGTTCAATGTGCACTGCTTTGGTACACATACATATGAAGATAGCTATATAGCCTTTGCAAGTCTTAATCCCGCGGCCTTTGTTTATCTTGACGTCCACGTGCCCCGTAAAGTCGACCCCAGTATGGGCAAACGGCCTTGAAGGGGTTATCCTTTCCTTTGGAAGGTTGCCCATCAACTGTTCAGTTCGAGCTGTTGTATAACGACGGCATCGGATGCATTGACGAAGCTTTTTCTTGACGACACGATTTCCACTGATGATCCAGTATATACCTCTGGTGTAAGCTAACGTAAGCCTAGCCCCACCATGTAATGTTCGCTGATGCGCCTTGTCAATTATTAACTCAGTCAGCCGCCCCTCTGCTGGTATAAGAATGGGGTGCTTGGTTTCTTTTGGGAGATCAGATTGTTGTAGACGTCCTCCGACGCGTAGAACTCCATCCGAGTCAAGGTAGGGATTCAATTTCAATAAATTACTCTTGTTGGAAAGTTTTCCGCTATCTTTTAAAGATTTCATCTCGTTTTTGAAATGATATTCTTGTACTGATGTAACAATCTTGCAGGTCGCGTTTTTTATTTCATTCAAGTTCAGTTCATTGCACTTCCTCGAGTTCATTTTATTTTGCGTTGTGTTTGCAAAACGTATTACCCAAGCGAGTATTCTTGTAATGCGATCTAAGTTACTGTGTCGCTCAAGCAACGAATAAATTAATTCGTTTTTGCATGGCGCGGGTTCCGTCGTATAGCAGCTTTTAACTAAGCCCTCATTTGTAGAGTATGTTTCAGATGGTGATGATGATGATGACGGAACTTGTTTGTTTTGTATTTTGAGCCACTGAGGTCCTTCCCACCACAATGAAAAGTTGATCAGCTTGGATGGCGAAAGGCCCCTTGATGCACAGTCGGCAGGGTTTTCGTTACTCTTCACGTAACCCCAATTTATAGCAGGAACGATGTTTATTATTTCTTTCACGCGATTAGTTACGTATTTTTCGTATTTGTTCGGTGTTCCTTGAAGCCATGCTAAGACTACTTTTGAGTCTGTCCAACAGGATACTTTAATGACGTAATCTGCCAGGACTTTAGTTATTTTATCTAGTAGCTTGACTAGTAAAACGGCGGCGTTGAGTTCCATCTTCGGGATTGTTGTTTTAGTTTTTATTGAGGCCACCTTAGTTTTCGCAGCGAGTAGAGTGATGACGTACGCGCTGGTTGGTGAGGTAGTTCGGCTGTATATGACGCATGCGTACGCTTGCTCGCTCGCGTCACAGAATGCTTGCAATTCGATCGTTTCATTGTTATAATTTTCTATCCATCTCGGTAAAGTAATGTTGTTTATTTTTGATAGGTCAGTTTTGATTTTTGTCCAAGCGTTAGATATGTCATGGGGTACTGATTGATCCCATCCGATGTGTTCATAAGGTTCTGCCCACAGTTTTTGGAAGATTAGTTTCGTTTGAAGTGTCATCGGCGCCAGCCACCCGAGTGGATCATAAATCTTGCTTATTTCTGATAGTAATCGTCGTTTTGTATATGTTTCTTCTTTACCGACGCTTAGCGCTTGATAATTGAAATAAAATGCGTCTTTTTCGCCGCTCCATGCAAGTCCTAGTGTTTTACTGAACTCTTGTTGTTTAAAGTTGAAGTTTGTGTGGCTTTTATCTTTCTCTTGTAGTTCTTTGAGAATAGATTGATCGTTAGTCGCCCATTTTCGTAAAATGAAGCCAGCCTTCTTGAGCAGCTCGTAAAGCTCCTTTTGTAGTTGTTTAGTTGTTTCCAAGCTATGGTGACCTGAAATGACGTCATCCATGTAACATTCATTTTGTAGCGTTTTTTGTGCCATAGGGAAAGCGTTGCCTTCATCTTGAGCTAGTTGCTGGAGTGTGCGCATCGCAATGAATGGTGCAGCTTTGGTGCCATAGGTTAGCGTACAAAGCTGCATCTCCTTGAGTGGTTGTTTAGCGGTCTCCCTCCAGATGATTCTTTGAAGACATTGTTGATCCTGATGGATAATTATTTGTCTATACATTTTCTCAATATCAGCTGTTAGCACGTATTTGTAGGTTCTCCATTTGATGATAAGTGATAAAATATCCTTTTGTAGATTAGGCCCTTTTTCCATCAAGTCGTTTAAGCTGAGTCCCGAGTCTGTTTTCATAGATGCATTAAAGACAGCTCGGAGTTTAGTAGATGTTGATCTTTCTCGTAACACGCCATGGTGAGGTAAGTAAACTTGTGCTTGGCTTTCAGGCCTCGTCACAGGTTTCATGTGACCTAACTCGATGTACTCGTTAATGAAGTCCTTGTATAGTTTAGCAAAGTGTTCTTGTTTCGCCATTTTCTTTTCTAAGTGGAGAAATTGAGCGATAGCTTGAGGCTTTGAACTGCCGAGGTTTTGTTCATAGTTTTCTTTCATTGGCATCTTCACTACGTATCGCCCGCTGGTTTCTCTCTCTGTTGTTCGTGTGTAATAGCTCTCACAATATGCGTCACTTGAAGTAGGTTCGGGTTCCGTAGGTACCTCTTCCACCTCCCAAAACCTAGACAGGCTGTCGAGGTCTGTAAGAGTTACGAAACAGTTGAAACGCTTTGTGGCGCCGCACAATATCCAGCCCAACTTTGTTTGCTGAGCTACTGGCGAGTTGATGTTTTGTTTCAGTATTCCTTCCATAATGACATCGGAGTATATATCTGCTCCTAGTAGAAGATCGATGGGCCCAGAGATGTTGAAGTCCGGATCCGCCAGCTTGATATTATTGAGATGTGTCCAGTTTGCCGTGTCAATAGTTGAGTTGGGCAGATTACTTATTAGTTTCCGCATGACTAGAGCTTCAGTTTGGAATTTATAATCGGAATGAATGGACTTACATTCTAATTTAATCATTCCTTTGCTAGTGCCCATTATAGAGCCGACCCCCGTGACAGAGGCGTTCATTTTGTTCCGAGGTAGATTCAGTCGTTGCGCAGCATTTTCTGTAATCAAGGTAACTTGGGAGCCCTGATCAAGTAACGCCCGTAGGATGACGTAATCTCCTTCTTTGTTTTTGACATTCAGTTGAAGTGTTGTCAAAAGTACTTCTTGTTCACCGTTGATGTGGTTAGAAGTATGCTCAGCCGCCGTTGAGGTGGATGGCCGTTGTTTCTGAGCCTTGAAATTATCATCATGTAGAAGTGAATGATGTTTATAATTACAAACTCGGCATCGCTTCGTGCTAGTACATTTGTTTTCGCCATGGCTAAATAAGCAGTTTTTGCATAATTTTAAATTGTTAGTTGTTTCACCTCGCTTCGCGGCAGTCATACCTACAAATGTAGGACATTGCCTCAGCACGTGCTGCTCACTTTTGCAGAGTGGACAGTTTGGTAACGTAGAATGGAAGGTTTTGGCCCATTTATACGCTTTGTTAGAGTTCGTTGACTTTTTATCGTTATTATTTTTAGAATTGTTGTTTGTATTTTCTCTTTGTTCACCCTTTTTTGTACGAGCTGTTTCTAATGTCATGAACTTTAACTCCAGGAACTCCATAAATTCGTCTAAATCTGGTAGCTCTCTCGAGTGTTTCATACTCTGAATATAGTCGCCGTGGGTTTTATCATCTAGTTTTGATGTTAAGAGGTGGACAATAAGTGGTCCCCATATAGGGATTTCTATTCCCATATTTTCCAATGCGTTTAAACACTCTTTCGTAGTGTCATGGAACTTCATTAAGTTAGATGAATTCGGTTTGTCGATAACTGATTGATTGAGAAGCGTATCGATGTATGAGGTGAATAAAAGTCGCTTGTTGTCAAAGCGATGCTGTATGATATCCAGGCATGTGTCATAGTTGTCGGCACTGACTGGAAGGTGTTTTATTAGCCGCTCTGCTTCACCCTTCAATTTAGATTTAAGGAATTTCATCTTCTGAGTTTTGTTCAGCGTTGGATTATTATGGATCATTTCAAAGAATAAATCTCTAAAGGGTATCCAGTTTTTGTAGGAACCATTAAACTCTGGTAGTTCCATCCTTGGGGTTGTTTTTTCGTAGTGAGAGGTTTCAAACATTTTTCTGTTAAGATTTTCCTTGAGGTCATCGTAAATGTGCTCCCAGTAGTCGTACTTATCATCATAGTCCTTATCTCTTCCCTGCAATAAGTAGCTGAGTTCCCAATGGATCTTGTCAATAGATGCCCACTTTGTTTGTATAGTGTTTAAGTGATCTTGTAGTTGCCACTTTTCTTTTGTATCAAAATGATTTATTTTTGACACGGCTCGTTCGAAAGCATTAAAGTTAAACATTTGGTTGCGAAATAGTACTGATATTTGCTTGTCCGTCTCTTCATCCGTAGGCTGCTGAACCTTAGGGGTGCCAAACTTAGGAGTTCCATGAATGTTAGGCACTTGCAGCTTGGATACTGCTGAAGGTCCAGGTGCAGTCTTAGCTAACTCCTGCTTTAGTTGAGTCATAGATTCCATTGTTTCGTCGAACATGGTCTTAGTTATTTCATAAATGTTCTCCTTAAAGTAGTCATGGTCGCCCTTCGCTAACTCATACTTCTTCAGGATCTCGTGATTAGAAAGAAACTCGTCCCAGTGGGATCGTAAGGCTTCAATACGCTTTTTGAGGTAATCTAAGGATTTTCTACTCGAAGGATCCTTTTTGTAATTGGTTTTAAGGGCTTTGATATTCTCGTAAGAATTCTGTTGTTTGTTTATAAGTTCAAGAAAGAAGTTTTCTTCCTCCATCGTTAAAAGTTAGTGGTTGTGTTTTGTGTACTCACAGTAGGTTCACAGTTGTTAAGTTGTATTAGTAGCAGTAGACGTTATCTCCGCTCGTAAGTTGATAGTTCAGCAATGACAGCAGTAGACGTGATCCCCGCTGCGCTAGTTCGTTGTGAAATTTTCTGGCATTCAGTGTAGCTCTCCCGATTTACGCTATTAGCACCTTCTCAATACTGCTGGTGAGACCCGCTGGTGGGAGGCCAACAGCACCGATTTGCTAACGTATCCGAAAAACACCACACTTAACACTTTCAAAATAATTTCTTCTCGAAGGACCAAAAAGGTGTTGGGGTTATCTCCTCGTTGAGGGCACTCCAGTTATAGTTAGATTTGTAGATATAATATTAACACCAAACCACTGTTTTATAGTCTTTATAAGTTTATTAAGAAGTTAAATGTTATTGAATAATCTGAGCCGCACGTAATGTTTAGGTATATAACGAGACACACCGGCGCGTGACAAAGGTTTCGTTACGACTGTTTTATGTTAACAAGTTAATAATGTAAATCTGCTGTATGAGCGATATTGGCTCGTACAAACAAAAAACCACGTGGCACGAGGTAGAGGATCCAGGACAGCTGGAAACACAAATTCTTCTGGAGTTCGTGAGGACAATCCCAAGAAGCTGAAAGGCGTTTCCAGAACAAAGCTAGGTTAGATTTTGGCTAAGTTATTCCAATTTTAAGCATTTTCCGCACTCAAACTCTACTATATTGAACATAAAGATCTCTAAAAATATACAACCTGTAAATTATTACTAAGACTATTAAATTCCATTTATATTAAAAATATTAGATTTTTAGCCCTTAAGGATCCAGAGATAAACAATTTTAAAAGTTTCTTTTGTACATAAAACAGGCGGAAAAAATATTTTTCGAGAAGCGCCCCACCGCCGTCAACAGCATAGGCGAATCCCTTCGCCTATGCTACGTGGGAAAGGATGTTACTAAGCCCCTAACTCCCCTGACACCGGAGATCACGATTGCCGAATACCTCGAGGTGTCGCCGCCGCCGCGCGCCGCGTCGTGCCGGCTGGCGGTGAACCCACCAAGAGCGGCGACATCTCCGGTTGGCTCCGCTGCCAGGACTGGAGCGCGTGCTGCGGCTGCGGCAGTGGCGACGACGTCCGCGAACTCCCCGAAGAGGAGCAGGATAGTGGAAGCACGAAACTGTGTCACGAAAGCGAAAACTCTTCTTGGAAACAGCCGCAATCTGAAAACAGAAATAAAAACAGAGGTTAGCAACTTAGTGACAAGGCTCTACGCAATAATTAAGGAGTTGGATGGAGAATTAAAAGGAAAAAAGAAGCCCGAAGAGGGGGGAGGGGAGGAGGAGGATAGGGAACAGAAAGCCTCTTCCCAGTCCTCCCCCGCTCCTCTTCCCTTACCGGTGGAGTACCTGAAAAGTATGGAGGAGCACAGCAAACTCCTCCAGGAAAGTAAGTCGGAAATGATAAAGCTCACTGACGCTCTACAAAAGCAGAGAGAGCTGCTGGACAGTGGAGGCACGTATGCAAGCATCGTGGCAGGACCATCGAAGAGAGAGCCACTAGAGAGCTCAACGATGCACTCCATTGTAGTGACCTCCAAGGATGAGCAGGAGACCGGAGAACAGGTTTATGAAAAGATAAGGAAGACGATAAACGCAAAGGAAGAAGGAGCGAAAATAGACAGAATAAGGAAGGCTAGGGACAGAAAGATAATTATAGGATGTACAAGCGAAGAAGAAATGAATAGGGTTAGGAAACGAATAGAAAATAACGGGCAGCTAAACGCAGAGGTTATAAAAAATAAGGATCCGCTCATCATTATGTACGGTGTGCTAAATAGCAACACCGACGAAGACATAATGAGCGCTATCCGGCATCAAAACAAGAACCTCTTGCGGGAAGTGGGTAAGGATGAGGACCGTATCGAGATACGGTACCGCCGAAAGGCCCGAAACCCCCTCACTTCGCACATAGTACTCAAGGTGTCTCCCCGAATCTGGCAAAGCCTGATTCACGCAGGGGCTGTACACGTAGACATGCAGAGGATCAGGGTCGCTGACCAGTCCCCCCTAGTGCAGTGCTCGCGCTGCTTGGGGTACGGACACGGGAAGCGGTACTGCACCGAAGCTGTGGACGTGTGCAGCCACTGCGGTGGAGACCACCTCAAGACTGAGTGTCCGGATTACCTGGTTGATGCCCCCCCCAGCTGCGTGAACTGCATCAAGGCCAAGTCCACCAAAGTGGAACATAACGCCTTTAGCGATGACTGCCCGGTGAGGCGCAAGTGGGACACACTTGCGAGATCCACCGTGGCGTACTGCTAAAGTTGCTGAGGGCGTCTACTACAAGATAATACAAGCCAACTTGAAGAAAAAACAACTTGCGACGGACGAAGCCTTCATGGAGGCTGTACAACGTAAGGCCGCGGTTGTCTTACTTCAAGAACCCTATGTAGGAGCTTCAGGTCGACTCAAGATGTATCCAGGTGTAAGGGTTTACCAGAGCACTGAACACGGAGAAGGGATTGTGAAGGCGGCGATAGCTGTCCTAGATCCCACACTCGACGTTATCCAATACCCGCAACTCACCACTAAAAACATCGCAGTGGTGGGGATCCGAACCAGTGCCTGGCAGATCACCGTGGTCTCCATCTATTTTGAAGGAGCGAAGCCCTTACCGCCTTACCTGGATCATCTCACCAGAATAGCCCAAGAGCTAGGGACAAAAAGGCTCGTTATCGGTGGCGACGCGAACGCATGGAACACCTGGTGGGGGAGCGCGAAGACCATGGCTAGGGGCGAAGAGATGCAGGAGCTGATCGATGAGCTGCAACTGCAGGTGCTCAACAACAACGATTCAACCCCGACCTTCGACGAACTTAGAGGTGACAAGCGATACACAAGCCACGTGGATATCACAGTGTGCTCTGAAGACTTGATCCCCCTGGTGGAAGACTGGAAGGTAGTGGAGGGCATGACGAGCTCCGACCACAACGGCATTACATTCAAAATTCGACTACACAAATCTTTCGGTACACACATAACACGCACAACACGGCTCTACAATACTAAGAAGGCAAATTGGGAAGAGTTTCATGACAAACTGATCCAATTTAAAACAGAGCACCACCTTACACAAGAAGAAGTAGAGCACACACACAATATAGAACAAATAGACACAATCATACACAGATACACACAAGCAATCACACATGCATGCAAACACTCCATACCTAAGAAATTAATAAATCCCAAAAAACTCCATACCTTTTAAAAAACAAACAAATACACTTACCTGGCCGTGGTGGTCTGAGAGGCTCGACCAGCTCAGGAGGGAGGTCAACACCAGAAGGAGAAGAGTCCGATGTGCCGCGCCTTGTCGAAGATCGAGGGTTGTTGAAGAGTACCTGCAAAAGAAAACAGAATATGAGCAGGAATGTAGTAGGGCGCGAACGAAGAGCTGGAAGGAGTTCTGTTGTAGGCAAGACAGGGAAGGGGTATGGTACGGGATCTACAGGGTTATAGGGAGAACAAGATGCCGAGAAGAGGATCTTCCGCTCCAAGTCGAAGGAAAAGTATTAGACGCAAAATCATCAGCGAAAATCTTGGCCGACACCTTTTACCCGGAGGACTCTATCGAACCCGACACTGAGGACCATCGCAGAATCAGGATAGAAGCTGAAAGAGTGAATGCTGGAGGACAAGGTGATCCCTGTGATCCACCATTCACAATGATAGAGCTACACTCTGCGATGAACGCTTTCAACCCCAAAAAGGCCCCTGGAGCAGATGGCTTCACGGCCGATATATGTAGAGAGGCAATTAAACACGACTCAGAATTTGTGCTGTCGTGTCTGAACAAGTGCCTAGAGTACGGCCATTTTCCAACGCTCTGGAAGGAGGCCACCGTCATTGTCCTTAGGAAACCAGGTAAGGATTCCTACACCTCCCCCAAGTCCTACAGGCCAATTGGACTTCTCCCAGTAATGGGGAAAATCTTCGAGAAGATGACTGTCAATCGTTTAAAGTTTCATCTGGTACCTCGATTCAGCCCACGTCAGTTCGGATTCATGCCCCAGAAGAGCACCGAGGACGCCCTGTATACCCTGATGCGGCACATCTATGAGAAGCTTGACCAGAAGCGACTCATAGCCGTGGTGTCGCTCGATATAGAGGGCGCCTTCGACAGTGCATGGTGGCCAGTCATCCGAGTTCGACTGGCTGAGGAAGGGTGCCCAATCAACATAAGGAAACTCATTGACAGTTATCTCCAAGATCGAAGAGTAAGAGTCCGATACTCCGGACAGGAGTACGCCAAGAAGACAGAAAAGGGGTGTGTCCAAGGATCAATAGGCGGACCCCTCCTCTGGAACGTGCTGCTGGACCCACTGCTGAAAGACCTTGCGAAGAGAAGGGAGTATGTGCAGGCATTTGCTGACGATGTAATACTTGTTTTCGATGGTGAGACCGCACTGGAAATTGAAGGACGTGCCAATGCCGCACTCGAATGTGTCCGAGCGTGGGGAGTCCGTAATAAGCTGAAGTTTGCGCCACACAAAACCACAGCAATGGTAATAACGCGCAAACTAAAGCATGACACCCCCCGCTTGAGCATGGGCGGGGTCGACGTTGCCATGTCCAACGAAATGAAGGTGCTAGGACTCACCATCGACAACAAGTTGACATTTAACACGCACGTCAGGAATGTGTGCCGGAAAGCTCTACACTTCTCGAAACAGTTGTGCCGAGCCGCAAAAGTGAGTTGGGGCCTACAACCAGAAATTGTACGTATAATGTACACTGCGGTGGTAGAGCCTACAATCATGTATGCGGCTAGCGTGTGGGCACCGGCGACGAGGAAGCAAATGGTCCGGAAAGAGCTGGATGCTGTACAACGCGGAATAGTACAAAAAATAGTTAAAGGATACAGGACAGTATCCCTCAACTCTGCGCTGCTGCTCGCCGGGCTGCTTCCGCTAGACATTAGAATCCGCGAAGCAGCCTCACTTTATGAAATAAAGAGAGGCCATTCCCGGAGAGCAGTAGGAGACCGCGAGATTGAGACACCCGCGTTGTACGGAGAAATACCACACCCAGCACGACTACTGAAGCACAAATTCGCACGCGTGGAGAACGGTGCAGCGCTCGACGAGTGTATCAGCGAATGCCTCAATATTTACACTGATGGCAGTAAGATAGATGGAAAAGTTGGTGCCGCACTATCAATATGGAATGGTGCGGCAGAAACCGGCACACGCAAACTAAAACTCGACGAGCGCTGCACAGTTTATCAAGCGGAACTGCTTGCTCTCTCAGAGGCCGTGAAGGAAGCCATGAAGAGGCCCTGCTCATCTTGCGGCATCTTCTGCGATTCTCGTTCCGCACTCGAGACTGTCGTCAACAACTTCTCCCTCCATCCTCTAGCGGTTGAAATCCGTGACAACCTACGTGTGCTTGACAGCCGATCAAAAACAGTCAAACTGTTTTGGATCAAAGCACACGTGGGGATGGAGGGAAACGAGAGAGCGGACGAACTCGCGAAGGATGCTGCACTCAAGCTCAAAAAAAGGGCAGACTACAGCAGCTGCCCAGTTTCATTCGCCAAGAGAGCCATACGGGGCGACTCTCTTGTCGAATGGAACGACAGATACCATACGGCTGCCCAAGGATCTGTAACAAAAGTGTTCTTCCCCGATGCGATAAAGGCACACAAAATTGTAAGGCAAATAGGTCCTGAAGGCATACTGACACAATTGTTCACGGGGCACGGCGGGTTCTCCTCATACTTGCACCGTTTCAAGTGTAAGGAGAGCCCGTCCTGTATATGCGACCCTGATGTAGAGGAAAGCGCCCTGCATCTGATCGTCGAGTGCCCAGTATACGGGCATCGTCGATTTGATGCAGAAATTATGATAAACATAGAAATAAAAATATCAAACTTATGTACAATAGTAGAAAATAAGGATGTAAGACCTAGATTTTTAGAGTTTTGTGTATATGTGTTAAATAAAGTAGTACATAGAAATAAAATGTTAAACTAGTAGCACTGCTGCACAATTAAATTTGTGCAGGCAGTAGCAACACTGTAAATAAGATATTAAATAGCTCTAAATTGAAATGTCAATGTATAGTAGTAAATAAGAAAATAGTAAATAGATAGTAGATAGCGATAAGTTGAAATGTTGTAGTAATGAAGAAGAGAAATTGTTGTAAACTTATTTAAATAAAGAAACCCTAGCCCGTATCACATAAGGTAGCTAAATAGAATAGGTTAAATATTTGAATGTGGACGAATACGAGAAAGAAACAGGATGAGGAACGAAAGTACGAGAGGCATAAAAGACTGAACTGGAATGAAAGAGTAGAGTAAGCACAGGCTCCGACTACGTTGGAGGTAGGTTGGAAAAAAAAAAAAAAAAAAAAAAAAACCTAACCTAACCAGCGTATTGCTAAGGTGGTTCCGAGACGCTCTAGGGCAGGCGAACCCACCAGAGGATATGCAGTGGCCCAGGCGAACCTCCAGAGAAAAGAGCTGGCAACCACGGAGCTCTTTATTGAGGCCAGTAAGCGAAACTTGGCATTTGCATTGGTCCAGGAGCCATATGTAGGTGGGGTGAAGAGGATGAAGGACTACCGTGGGGCAAGAGTCTTTCAGTGCGCTAAAGTAGGAGATGGGACAGTGAAGGCGGCAATAGTGGTCTTCGACCACGAGCTTGACGTCATCCAGTGCCCGAAACTCACAACTAACAACGTGGTAGTTGTGAGAATCCGAACCAGCGCCTGGGAAATCGCGGCGGTATCCTTCTACTTTGAGCCAGACCAGCCTATAGAGCCATACCTGGATCATGTAAATAAGATCAAAGAGGAGCTGGGCCCAAGAGGACTGCTAATAGGAGGTGATTGTAACGCCAAGAGCACCTGGTGGGGCAGCACCATAGAAGACCACAGGGGAGTAGAGATGTCCGGGACCCTGGAAGAGTCTGGATTACAGGTACTCAATACAGGTGATACGCCCACTTTTGACACCGTGAGGGGTAACGTGGCGTACACTAGTTTTGTAGATATAACAGCCTGCACGGAAGACCTACTGGAATTGGTAGATAACTGGAGGGTAGACCAGGAGATGACGAGCTCGGACCACAACGCTATCGTGTTTGAAATAAAACTCCGCCGAAACAAGGGCCTTAAAGCACAGAGGACAACGAGGCTCTACAACACGAGAAAAGCAAAATGGGACCTTTTTGACACTAAACTTGCGCAAATAAAATTAGACCTCAATATCAATTTAAACAGCATTCATTTTATCAGTAACGAAACAGATTTGGAAACTTTAACTTTAAATTTTACAGAAGCAATCACTGAGGCATGCAAGGCCAGCATGCCTATAAAAAAGAGTACTGAGGTACTCAAGGTCCCATGGTGGAATGATGAGCTCGCAAGGCTGAAAAAAGTTACCACTACCTTCAGGCGTAAGATCAGGAATGCGGCACCTCACCGCAGAGAAATAGTGGTAGCTGAGTACCTGGAAAAGAAAGAGGAATATGAGTGCCAAGCCAAGAAAGCCCAAATAGAAAGTTGGAAGGAGTTCTGTAGAAGACAGGACAAGGAAGGAGTATGGGACGGTATTTACCGCATCATCCGTAGGACCACCAGGAGACAAGAAGACTTGACCCTAACCAAAGATGGTGCATTTCTAAACCCAAGAGAGTCGGCAAACTTACTAGCGGAGACATTCTACCCACAAGACCTGGAGGAAACTGACGATGAAGACCATCGCCGCGTTAGAGAAGCGGCAAAGCGGGTAAACGAATGGAAGCATGATGAAAGCCATGACCCACCGTTTACACTGCTCGAGCTGAAGACCGCAGTGGGGAGTTTCAACCCAAAGAAGGCCCCTGGAGCGGACGGCTTCACGGCAGATATCTGCAGTAGAGCTATCCACCAGGACCTGGACGCGTCCCTTGCCCTCTTCAACAAGTACCTGGAAATGGGTTACTTCCCGGACATCTGGAAGCATGCAACCGTGGTTGTCATGAGAAAACCGGGCAAGGAGGACTACACGAACCCCAAGGCTTATAGGCCTATCGGCCTACTGCCGGTCTTGGGGAAGGTCCTGGAGAAGATGACAGTAGCACGGATTAAATGGCATCTAGTACCGAGGATCAGTACTCGCCAGTTTGGATTCATGCCCCAGAAGAACACTGAAGACGCCCTCTATACGCTAATACACCACATTAAGGACAGGATCAGGCACAAGAAGCTGGTAACCCTAGTGTCATTGGATATAGAGGGCGCCTTCGATAGCGCATGGTGGCCGATCATTCGAATTCGTCTGGCTGAGGAAAATTGTCCGGTTAACATCAGGAGGCTACTGGATAGCTATCTACACTGCAGAAAAGTCAGTGTAAGATTTGCCGGGGAAGAATGCACGAGGAGCACCAACAAAGGTTGTGTGCAAGGGTCAATCGGTGGTCCCATCCTATGGAACCTTCTTCTGGATCCTTTGCTGCGGGAGTTGGGGGATAGGGGAGTGTGTGTACAGGCCTTTGCTGATGACGTAGTGATGACTTTTGACGGAGACACTGGGCTTGACGTCTCGAGGCAAGCCAATGCGGCGCTTGCCTATGTGCGGCAATGGGGTATTCGGAACAAGCTGAAGTTTGCGCCACACAAAACCTGCGCAATGGTACTTACCAAGAAGCTGAAGTACGACACCCCATTGCTGACCATGGGAGGAGTGAATGTTGGCATGTCACGGGAGGTCAAGATCCTAGGACTGACTATTGACGAAAAATTGACATTTAACACGCACGTCACACTACAATGTAAGAGGGCGCTTGATATTTACAAGCAGCTCTCAAAGGCCGCGAGAGTAGATTGGGGTTTGCACCCCGAGGTCATACACATGATCTACACGGCTACAATAGAGCCGATCATCATGTATGCCTCGCCAGTATGGGCGCCTGCCGCCAAGAAACTTGGGGTGCGCAAGTTGCTCGATACGGTCCAAAGAGGGTTCGCACAGAAGCTCTGCAAATCTTACCGAACAGTCTCCCTGAACGCGGCATTGGTGCTGGCGGGGATACTGCCTCTTGACCTCAGGATACAGGAAGCAGCCGCACTGTATGAGGTGAAAAGAGGGTCATCCCTGCCATGCCTTAAAGATAGAGAGCCCGAACTTCCGGTAAGGTTTGCAGAATCTCCTCATCCAGCCGAACATATGAGCATTGAGTGTATCCGCCTGGAAGACCAAAACCTTGTGGACAGGTACAATGTGCAGCAGGTGCGAATATTCACCGACGGCAGCAAGATTGAGGGGAAGGTTGGAGCAGCACTGTCTCTGTGGGACAGTGAGGCCGAGATTGAGAACCTCAAGCTCTGTCTGTCCGCGTACTGCACAGTCTACCAGGCGGAACTGCTAGCCATAAGCAAGGCCACGGAAGTGATCCTTAAGAGGAAGGAGCGAAGCTTTGGTCTGTACAGCGATTTGATGGCCGCATTGGAGAAGGTCGCTAACCATGGCATCCTCCATCCTCTCGCAATGGAGACCAGGAGCAATCTGCGGTTGGCTTTGACTCAAGGCAAGGATGTCTCCCTGTACTGGGTCAAAGCCCATGCAGGACTCCCAGGCAACGAGCGCGCCGACGAGTTGGCCAAAGAGGCCGCCCTCACGTCCAAACGGAAGCCAGTGTACGACCGATGTCCTGTATCGTATATCAAGCGGATAATTAGAGATGCATTCTTGACAGAATGGGACGCTCGATACAAAGCCGGGGACACCGCGTCCATTACAAAACTTTTCCTCCCGGACGTAAGGTGCGCTTACCGATTCGTGCGAAAGACGAGACCAGCAGGCGCACTCACCCAGATACTCACGGGGCATGGTGGGTTCTCCCAGTATTTGAATCGTTTCAAATGCAAGGACAACCCATCATGCATCTGTGAGCCTGATATGAACGAGGATGTGCCACACATCCTCACACAGTGCCCAGCTCACGCAGCTTTAAGATTTAATTTCGAGCAAAAAATAGGAATAAGAATTGTTATTGAGAACCTACAGGAGCTGTTAACTAGCAAAGCTAGCAGCACAGATTTCGTGAATTATTGCATCCAAATATGTGAAATAGTAATAAATAGAAATAAGACTAGATAAATAAGTATTTGTTAGATTATATATTGAATTATATAAGTCATAGCAAAGTAAGGACAGTAGTACTGTAAGTGAAACGAAATAATGTGTAAAGTAAATAGTAAGATGTATAAGATAAGATTAGAAAATTGCAACATCGAAATTTTGTAAAATAAAAATGTAAGGTAAAATATGTATAAAATAAGATTGAAACATAATAAAATTTAGAGTAAGAAACTAATTAAGACAATAAAGAAAACCCAGTAATCCAATCCTGAACCCATATTCGGGGACAATTAGGCAGGTTAGCTCGCGGGCCGGGACATCGCTCCCGGATAGGTAAAAAAATAAAATAAAAAAAAACCTAACCTAACCTAACTGGTCGTCAACCGACATAGTGGTATCGTTAAGTGATGTTTTTTGCGGTATTCTTCTAGTCACGTTCTGGCATTTGTTGCAGAGCCATGAATTATTTAAGCGAGTTTTCATGCCTAGACATTGGTAGTGATAGTTTTTCTTGCATGCAAGGCAGGTAACTAGCTCTGCCCTTTCTAATTGTTGGGTGCATGAATCGCATTCCATCTTGTCTATTTTTGATGGTCTCTGTGATAATAAAATTATGTAGCTTACGATTGTGGGGAATGTTTTGTACGTAGTCGTCTATTTGTCGCCGCGACTTTTCGATGGTGAGTCACTGCACGCGCACTTCGTTTGTCAACGGTTTTATTCGCACCGGTTATGATGTTCTTTAGCAGATAACTTTCAAATTAGTATCTTTTTCGCACTTTGGTTTTCACGACAACTTTCCACTGTTCTCAAGGATTGTTTTAGTATCACATTTACTAATGTGTGTCTAAATTTTACCATTTATTTATTTTAAAAACTGTGAATCAATCGAACGCAGCGTCAACGTAAACAGAGGCGCGCGGCCATTTTTTATATTAACACAATAAAACAGACATGTACAGAAACAATACCTAAAAAGAAAATAAATGAAATACTTACCTTGCCGTGGTGGTCCGAAGAACTCGCAAAGCTGAAGAAGGTAGCCACCATCATGAAACGCCGGATCAGATGCGCAGCCCCAGTCCGCAGAGCGAGGGTCGTTGGAGAGTACCTGCAAGCAAAAGAAAAATATGAAAGTGAGGTGCAGAAGGCGAAAACAGAAAGCTGGAAAGGGTTTTGTGAGAGGCAAGACAAGGAAGGCATGTGGGAAGGGATCTATCGAGTGATCGGGAGGACGATGAAAAGACAAGAAGACATGCATCTGGCGAGAGATGGAAAAGACTTGAGCCCAAGAGAATCCGCAGAGTTACTTGCCGAAACATTCTACGCAGAAGATAAAGAGGAGGATGACAATGGGGATCACCAGCGAATAAGGATAGAAGCCGACCAAGCAAATGGGTTAGATCATGTTGAGAGTCATGACCGCCATTTACCGCTGAAGAGGTTAAAGTCGCGGTGAATAGTTTTAACCCAAAAAAGGCTCCGGGTTCTGACGGTCGAAGAAGAAGAAGAAGAAGAAGAAGAAGAAGAAGAAGAAGAAGAAGAAGAAGAAGAAGAAGAAGAAGAAGAAGAAGAAGAAGAAGAAGAAGAAGAAGAAGAAGAAGAAGAAGAAGAAGAAAACTAGTATTGTGTTACCTTAACTTGAGTAATATAACAAAGTATACAATCGAAAGTACCACATTAGATAGCTGAGTAACATTTCTTGTCGCAGAAAAGAATCTAAAAGGGCACATTCGATAAAAATGTAACCAGCAGTAGCCGAGTAAAGTAGCGAATGTGTAATATCACCTAAAATATGAAAATTATAAAAAGCCCTAATACATGCTACAAAAATATGCAATTTTCTACTAAATAATAACTTCTTATATTGAATATTCGAATTTAATTTTTGTCAAAAATCTAAATCTAAACTTAGATTTGCTCCCCTGTAAAGTACGGGTTTTGCAGTTTCGATAGATTACGTGGGGGCCGTCGACATAAGGATATCTTATGGTATTTTTTTCACACCTTGGGTTACATTATCGAAATTTTCATATGGATCCCTATCTTTTTTGAAAATATACAATAGTCTATGTCCATCAGGGAAAATGTAGGATTCTAATGGTGAAAGAATTTTTCAAATCGGTCTATTCCCGTCAAACAAACAAATTTAATCTTTCTTCTTTATAATATTATTATTTAGTATAGATTAGAATAGATATAGATGGATTTATTCAAATGTATACTTTTATCTAAAATTTCTCATATTGTTATTTAAATTGAATTAATCAAAATGAATGATTGAATTTATTTAGTTGACAGTGGGAATTGCCTTCATAATTATATAATTAGTTTGTTTGAAGTTAGTTTGTGTGCGCATGCCTCTCGGACTCTCGGCCGCCATGCGCCAGTCCGCCGAGCCGCCAGTGTAGCTCCGGTGTGAGGGCGCGCGCCCGCGTACCGCCCAGACCTCTGCGCGCTCGCGAAAGCCCGCTACGAGATCGCGACTTTCAAAGTAAAGACCGTCGCTGTGTTACTGTGGCCGGGCTGGATGCTGAGTGGTGTGCTCTGTGCAGTGCTTGGTGCTATTCAGAGTGCAGTGCAGTTCGAGTGAGCAAGCGGCGGTCCACGCCAGGCACGCGACACAACTTCTATGTGAGTCATATAATGTTCTGCAAATACCTACTCTTTCAACGATGGAAATATTTATGAAGATACACAATTGTACGGTATTTTCACTTCTGTTGCTCAAAAAGTGTGTCAATATAGCGTAGATAGCTGAGCGGCCGTAAAATTCGTTTTTACGGTCTAGCTCGGGCAAAGTCTAGCTCGGGCAAAGTAATTTTTATTTTAAATTATTGTTTGAAATCATCAGCCAGTAGGTACGAGACATTAATTTGCCCTCTTACATAAAGATGTGTATCAGATAATACATAGTTACTTAAATGATCTACATTTACTGTACAGTATTATAATTGGTAAATTTATCCATATTTTATATAAAATTCCCTACCTATAGTTTTTATTTTTGCTTTTTCATCTTTCCAACTTATTTTACCAATAATACCCTTTTTTTCATCTTCTTATATGCTGGTGCCATCCCGTTCGCCCGGAATGGCTACACAATATTATTTTGATACTTTTATAAAAATTGACAAATGAAAATTGATAAATTGAAATTGACAGACAGTTAGTTGCAGAAAAATATAATATTTACTCGACTTCTAAAAAAAAAGAGGCTATGTTTGTATTGACGCTAACAAAGAGTGGACTTTTTGGTGCTCCATAAAACAACGAACCTAAACTTAAGAGAAGCCATAGATAGGTACAATCGCATCGATGACTCGGCATCCTCTAAGTATTCTTCCTTGCTCATTATGACTGAAAGTTTTGTTTCAGAATAGTTTCATTAGCACGTGGTTAGGGTCGCAAGGAACGTCCTTCGGCGAGCAGGGTCATGTTGGCGCGGAAGGGCTTTGAAGGCTACCTTTTATCTTTTTGTGAAAGTACTTTGAATAATATGCGCGAGTGAATGAGTGAGCTACGTACGAGTAGGTTAGCGCGCTCGTTGTTTCTGCAGTCCTCGGTACACTCGGAATGGTGGGGTCATCGAGGACCGACGAGCGTCACCAATGTCGCCACATGTAAAGTTTCTTTTATCTCGTTGAGAGTCATAAATTGTTTTACGCGGCGCACGTAGGTGTCCCAATTTTGGTCACTAATATCAAAACACTCTATTTTACCGAATGGCATACTGCTGACTTGGTAAAACGCACTGTAGTGTCCGAAGTCCGATGTTAAATACAATTACCTAACCACTGGCTCGTTACTGTTCACATATCGCCCAGCAGCACATCACCCGCCCACGGCGGCCCCAGATCATCTGCCCTTCCCGCGCTCCGGGCTTGTCTGACACTCACGTCATCCGACTGTCTGTCACCTGTCAATGACGTATGACAGTGACAGCTTGCTGGCGATATATGGACACACGAGATAGTGAATGTATGCATGGTATATTGAACCTGCATACACTACACGCACTTTAAACACAATATTTGAATTTATTTTACTCCTGTCGCCAGTGAGGTGTAGCAATAAAACGGAGGTTCAGAGCCAACTGCCGGTAGGCATTTATTAACGAACGAAAGACTTACTTAAATCCACCCGTAATTGTAGGTACCTAGACGCTATTCTCTTATACAACAACACAAATAATGTCTTCTTACAGTAAAATGTTCCATAAACCTCAAGGTAGTTTCCCTCCATGTGGCATATCCGTGGGACGCCCTGTATACCCTGTATACACACGCGACGGTGCACCGCTTCGCCGCACCAACCACGTGTACGTCGACAGAGACGTAACTCCAGCTGCGATCGAAGTTGGCAAGGCCTCCTCACAATCAGCGCTTTTATACTATCATCAAGAAAACAAAACTAAGTAGAGTTACACTTTAATATCGCTAGTGGTAGGTCGAGGCCAGTCGTCTGCATCCCGCCCCCGCCCCCGCCCCCGCCCCTGCTTCGAGGCACACGTCGCCCCACGCTACACTAATGACAAATGAATGGGGGCGAGAGATAAACGCACGCCACATAAGTTTACGTTTGGAGCTTCCTGTGTACCTGTACCTGCTGTAGTACCTACAGGTGACAGGTATCTATGTACAGTACAATGTGTTCGTGTGCCAGGTGTCTGGGAGTGGAGTGGTCGCGTCGCGTTACTTTCTGGCGGATCTGGCCATGCAGGTGAAGTCTTTCTGGAGGACTTGACCTCTCTAATCAACCTGATGTTGTCAGACCGAGTCAACAGCGAGATCACAGAACTCCTGTACGGTTACCAGCCAGCCATGGGCACCACCTACCGCCGCGCCGCGCGCCGCCTGCCGGTTAAAGTTGAAACAAATAAAAGACAATTATCCAGAAAATTACCTTTTTCTCTGGCAATGCTGTGGTTCATTGTCAAAATAGATTTATGGGCACAAGGTCTTTTCATCCGCGGTTGGGTGTCAGCAGGGCGACCCTCTTGCTCCAGCCATGTTCAGCCTTGCCATCCAACCAATAATTCAACGTCTCCAATCTAAGATCAATGTTTCACATTTGGAGACCGGAATTGTGGATGGAGAGGTGAGTTTTTGGTGATCTAAAAACCGTCACAGATAAATTCTAGATGGTATTGATATGGTATCAGTTGAGCTACCTGTAAATTGTTGACAGTCCGCAGTTGCTCGATTGTTTCAATTGTAAATACTAGTTCTAATTTGTTTTATTATTTGATTGTCATTTTCTTTGAATGAAGTACTTTAGGGCTAATTTCTTTTTGATTACTATTTTTGACTCGTACATGCTTTATTTTTTTCTATATATATATAAATATCGTCGCTCGGAAACAGTAGGTAATGGAACATTTCAAAATTAACAGTTCTGAGTAATTGACGGTTAACGTTTTTGGTAATATTCAAATGTTAGGTTAGTTAACCTAGTTTACTTCATTTAGCGATCATCGAGAGATTTTTTTATTGAATAATATGTAGATGAAAGACAAGTTTATTGTGGGTTACTAATATTTAGGTGTCATTTGTAGTTTTTGAGTTATCCCTAATTTTGTTTTTCATTAATGAAGTGAAAATTTCCTGAAAAAGTAGGGAGTTAATGGAATATTCTTTAATGAGTTAGTTATGAAATTTAAAAAATAATCATATTGTAGGAATCGCGGCTCTTCCCGGGATGCTGATATAAAAGTCGAGTAGATATTGTTTCCATACTCGACTTTTATATCAGCATAGCTATATTGTATAAAACTACGACTAATAATGATGTTAATGAGTGCGGTTGGTATGGTTGCTGCTGATGCACTGACCCCCGTGGGCGCTCGGTCCGCGCTCGCGGCACGAGTAACCTGCTTAAGTCAAACAGCTGATTACGGCGGCTACGTGATCGATGTATATCGAACACATATCTTAACGGTTTATTTATAATATGTTGGGAAAATTATTTATATCATTGTGGTGGCACAAAAACGGATCCATTTTTCAGTATTATTTTCTTTTCCCTTTCAATTCGGTTTCCACCACAGGTTGAACTTGATCCAATTTACCACCTATAAAATGTAAAAAAAGTAGGTAAATAAACAGACTAACAAGGTACTAACTCATACCTACGTAGGAAAATGTGCATAGAAGTGATTCTCAAATAATGATTTTCTAAATAGGTACCTAGTATTAGGCTCAGCATGCTCCTGACCTAGGAAGCGGAAAGCAAAGCAAGCCACCACTCGTCCACCAGTGCAGTGCAGTGTTCCAAACTTACCTATCTTATCTACCGACTGACTGATTATCTAACAAGTGAAGCTGGATGCGCACGCTAAATACAAAAGTAGCTAAAGTTAACAGTAAGTATCTAGGTAGGTACAGTAAGTATCTAGGTAGGTACAGTAAGTATCTAGGTAGGTACAGTAAGTATCTAGGTAGGTACAGTAAGTATCTAGGTAGGTACAGTAAGTATCTAGGTAGGTACTAACTAAAAGTATATCTTGTCTACTCATTTTTTTATCCGGTTGGGTTCGATGATCATTTTGATGCTTGACAGCGTCATTATGAAAGTCTTTTTGAAAACAGCATTTAATTTTGTCCCTGGAAAAGAACACCAGACAAGCATCACCTAGTAAGCCAAATGAGAGAAACATCAGCTTTTATTCTTCGGGTATGGAACCCTAAACTTAATTCGTACACAAGTAGTTAAATAAATAAATAAATACTGCTGGATAATTCACACAGCATCATCTAGCCCCAAGCTAAGCAGAGCTTGTGTTATGGGTACTAGATAACTGATATACATAATATAATACACAGATAGATATTTTTTTACTATGCATAGAAAACGACCAGAATGCCCGGAACAAATATCTGCAGATCGTAGAAACATTTGTCTCAAGGCGGGAATCGAACCCGCAACCTCCTGCGTCGCAGGCGGACCTTCGCCCACCGCGCCACAGAGGTCGTCAAAGCCAGACGTTAGCACTGTTCGATACATCGATCAGGTATTTTAGCATCATCAGCTGTTTGACCTAAGTAGGTTACTCGTGCCGCGAGCGCGGACCGAGTGCCTACGGAGGTCAGTGCATCAGCGGCCACCATACCAACCGCACTCATTAACATCATTATTAGTCGTAGTTTATAAATACAATATAGCTATTGTTTCCAAACTCGACTTTTATCTCAACATCCCGGGAAGAGCTAGCCGCGATTCCTACATGGTCCTTCGAGCCGGATGCCTGACGTGGGGAGCTACCCAGTCAGGCCAGCAGCAGCAGTGAGCGAACCGCTCGCGCCCTCAGCATCTTCAGCCAGCACTGCAGTGGGGAGCAACCCACGCAGTGTCCAGCAGCAGCCGAAGGATGAGGGCAGTGATCTTAGCTCTACCAGTGAGCTTATTGGAGAGCTATCATCGATACCTGACGTGGGGAGCTACCCAGTCAGGCCAGCAGCAGCAGTGAGCAAACCGCTCGCGCCCTCAGCGTCTTCAGCCAGCACTGCAGTGGGGAGCAACCCACGCAGTGTCCAGCAGCAGCCGAAGGATGAGGGCAGTGATCTTAGCTCCACCAGTGAGCTTATTGGAGAGCTATCATCGATACCTGACGTGGGGAGCTACCAGGTCAGGCCAGTAGCAGCAGTAAGCAAACCGCTCGCGCCCTCAGCAGCAGCGAGCACAGTCGTGCGAAGCGAACCGCACCCACGACGTACCAGCAGCAGCGAGCCGGCGCTCACGTCCACATCTTCAGCCAGCACTGCAGTGGGGAGCAACCCACGCAGTGTCCAGCAGCAGCCGAAGGATGAGGGCAGTGATCTTAGCTCTACCAGTGAGCTTATTGGAGAGCTATCATCGATACCTGACATGGGGAGCTACCCAGTCAGGCCAGCAGCTTTGTCCATCAGCAATCAGCAACCCAGCAGACAATCACATTTTACTATAGAATAGGGATTAGTTTTGTAACCAAACTATCAGCAATCACTTAGATTACGAAACATTCGAGCATTGTCGTAACATTCACCTAGCCTAAGCAAAACATTGATCACCTATGTAATACTAACCCCTCAATTGTAGCGCCTCATCTCAATCTCATCTCGTACATCACCCTCGGGAGTATGTTCGATACATCGATCAGGTATTTTAGCATCATCAGCTGTTTGACCTAAGTAGGTTACTCGTGCCGCGAGCGCGGACCGAGTGCCTACGGAGGTCAGTGCATCAGCGGCCACCATACCAACCGCACTCATTAACATCATTATTAGTCGTAGTTTATAAATACAATATAGCTATTGTTTCCAAACTCGACTTTTATCTCAACATCCCGGGAAGAGCTAGCCGCGATTCCTACAAGCACAGTGCTCAAAAGTTAGCTTAGGATTACCTGAACTTCGGTAAAAAAGAACGCACTCTTTGGTCTATTATGCAAAAAAAGATTATAAATAAGCTTTCTAAGGCTTTCTTGATCACCATTCTCCTTTTGTTACATTATTTCAAGAAGCTTTCACGCGAAAATCACAAGTTATAAACTAAATAAGAAAGTAATTAAAAAAACTTACCGCTTCGCTGATCATGATCACTCTCTGAACTCTTTGTTATTGCTAATTTAAACATTCATTTTGCCGCACATATTTACAATTGTTATTCATTTGAACTCAAGCTGCTTCTGACCACAACACTGACCGTTCAAAGTGCGACTGGTACTAAACACGAATAAAAAAAAGAATTTCAGAGTCATACTGGAACATTTGAAAATATTCCGTTGATGAACCACGGATGTTGGGTACATGAACAACGGATGCACTTTACAATTTAGATTGGCAGCGGGACATTTCCAAATAAACTGATACTGAAAACGAAGAGATTACTAAAATTAATAATTCTTTACCGGAATAAGTAGTTTGTGAATTAGAACCATAATTTGAGTTCTACCGTTAGTGATTCAGAAACTACATTCAGTTTCCTACTATGTATTCTGCATACTTATGTCACAACACGTGATTTCGGAAATATTCCGGTTTTAATAATAAACAAAGAGAGGCCTATGTCCAGCAGTGGGTCGACAAGGGCTGATGATGATGATGATGAGATGCTCGAAGTCGTTTCCACTTGCATTGAAATGCACTCTGAAATTGTGTAGGTATTGTTCTCTTTTCAAGAAATATACGAGTACCAAAGGCATTTGTTAGCTATCATCAAGTTAGT
This sequence comes from Eupithecia exiguata, assembly GCA_947086465.1. Lineage (NCBI taxonomy): Eukaryota > Metazoa > Arthropoda > Insecta > Lepidoptera > Geometridae > Eupithecia > Eupithecia exiguata. The sequence goes on from OX352247.1 coordinate 40,566, forward strand.
GGTCCTGTAGACTGTAGCTTAAATTTATGTAGTATCGTTTCCTCAAGGAGCTAGTTATGGCTGAGTCTCCGGAGCCCCGCTCTCCGCTCGCAACCCGCCCGCGGCCCGCCGGTACCCCGCTCTCCGCTCGCACCCCGCCCGCGGCCCGCCGGCACCCCGCTCTCCGCTCGCAACCCGCCCGCGGCCCGCCGGCACCCCGCCCGCATCTTATCGCGTGCTGTCGGTAATTGTCGGCTGCTAATGGCAGCGCTAACAGAAACCCGCGCACGCTGCTTGAATCCCGATGGCCCCGACTCGACCCGACTTGCGCCACTTTAGAGGTCTTTTAATAAGTTTGTGTCACGAAATTCAGTTACATCATCCCGCAATTGATTAGAAGGACGCGCGAGGACGCCGACGGGTTATACTTACCAATTGACTTGACGACGAGACAATACGACTGCCTTGTCAACTGTGGACCACTAAACCTGGAGCACGTTCTCTACGCATAAAAAAAACCTAACAAACCTACTTCAAGATGGAGGGTTCAACCAACGAAAGTGGTCGTCGGACGAAGCTGAACTACTACAAGACGAAGAACCTACCAGTAACACAAGGTAGCTTGCAACTTCCGTCACCAAGACTCTACAGAAACACAAGGTATACGCTGGAACCCTACTGAAGACAACTTCACCTTCCAGCTAACTACCGACACCACATCTACGAAATCAGTCACAAAACGACTACTACTGTCAGAAATTTACAAAATGTTTGACTCTCTGGGATCTCACTGGGCTAAGCCCAGTGACAACAAAACTAAAACTAATATTTCAAAAGGTGTGGGAGGAAGACCTAAAGTGAGACGACAAAGTACCTGAACCTATGAACAAAGAATGGGAGAAGGTCAAACTACTACTAACACAGACAATCTGCAGGAGCGTGGGGATTGAGCTTTACAAAACAAATACCTACATGTATTTCTGTTGTACTCAACGAACGATAAGAATACTACGAACGGCAGCAGGTAACAGCCGAGCGACTCGACATGGCTGGCCTAATCAGCCTTGGGAATGGCTGTGTCAGCAAAGGCAAAAGCTTTACGGTTTACTTACATCACAATCACACTCAATAAACAATCAAGCAACTTAGAAGTACCTTCAGCCCGACCTACTTCACATAGAGATACCATCTATAAACACTATCTTTTTTTTTTTTTTTTTTTTTATTGTTTGTTCCGCCTTTTTTCCTCCGATATGGATCGGAGACATTTTTAGGCTAACATTTTGCATAATCGGCTGTTTAATTTAATACAATTAAGCGATCAGTGCAATTTCGCAACTGTTCGTGTTCATATTTAGGTTTTTTTTTCTATTCTTTTTTTTTTTTTTTTTTTTTTTTTTCATCTTTTTTTTTTATCATTTTTTTTTTCTTTTCTTTTCTTTTCTTTCACTTTTTTTTTTTTTTTTTATTTTTTTTTATTATATACATGCTTGTTCTTAATATAAGTTATTACATATTTAATAGATGTAATCCTATTCTTCGTGTATGTTTACATTAGTATACCTATTTATTTTCATGCGAACAATATGTAATTATTTACATATTGCGCTCATGACAGTTCTTTCTTTATGTTAGTTTACTACCTATTGTTTTATTCTTCCTGTTATTTTTACAGTCATATTGCATTTTCCTATATTATATGAAATATATTTGATAATATACTATATAAATTGGTTTCTTAACTGGTACAAAGCTTCTAACATTGTTAAATTCTATACTATTTTTTAACTATCTATCTATGAGGTTATCTATTTACAAAATTCAAATCATGACACATACCATAATTTACCTACTTGTTTCTCTTATTAGCGTCCTCCACGACGCAGATACAGAATTCCAAAAAAAATGTACATGTGTTTTTATCGTCTAGTATTTCATTTAAGGTTTCTTTTTTAAGTTCTCTGTCTATTTTCATCTCAAGTTCGTATCTACGTAAACAATACCTCGGGCAGTCTAGTATCAGGTGTATTATTGTTTCGTTTACATTTGGATCGCACATACATCCTGCTGGTATGTACGATCCGGAAGCATATTTACATTTAAATTTATTGAGGTAATGTGCAAAGCCCCCATGACCTGTTAAAAGTTGTGTTATTTTAAAGTTAATATTAATTTTCTTTAATGTATTATGAGCTTTAGCTAAATTTGGGAAAAATATTTTTGTTGTTTGTGCTGTCTCGCTTTGATCATATCGTCTTTGTAGTTCTTCAATACTTTCTTTTCTTAAATATCTTTTAACATATGAATCTGGACATTTATCGTAGTCTGCTCGTGTTCTCTTTTTTAGTGCCGCGTCTTTTGCTAACTCATCTGCCCTTTCGTTACCTTCTATACCTACATGTGCTTTAACCCAAAATAATCGAATATCTTTTCCTTTGTTTATAATTTCTTTGATTTCTTTTCTGATCGCAAATGCTAAGGGATGAAATGTTGTTCTATTTTTGACTAGGTCGAGGGATGATCTGGAGTCGCTAAGTATTGTAAATTTGTCGTTTTTGTTGTATGTATTGGCCCATTTTAATGCTCTATACAGCGAATACATTTCTGCCTGAAATACTGTGCATATATTTTCCAACTTGAATTTCATTGATTTTATTTCTTCTTGTTTTTCCCAGCATGACATTGCAGCTCCCACCTTCCCTTCTATTTTGCTTCCATCTGTAAATATTTTGATTTCTTCGTCTGTTATATCATTTTCGATTAATGTTTCCCTATTCATGTTGTCTAAACATTTGTAATCTATTTCTATATCATCTGCAGGATGAGGAGCTTCCAAGAAACATACCTTTTCTTCCATTTCCCTGTCCATCAAAATTTCTTCCATTGGTTTTCCCCTCTTAGCTTCGTACAATTTGATCACTTCATTGATGCGTAAGTCAAGTGGCAAAAGTCCGGACAGAACCAGGGCTGCGTTCAAGGATACCGTTCTGTACGATTTACATATTTTTTGTGCGAATCCTCTTGTGAGGGTATTTAGCTTTTTCTTAATGGTAACTTTCTTCGCTGCTGGTGCCCAAACACTTGCTGCATACAGGACGGTTGGCTCAATTACTGCCGCGTATATCGTCTTGGTTACCTCAGGACTTAGCCCCCATGTTGTTTTAGCCATTCTTGCTAATTGTTTATATATGTTTGTTGCTTTCTTACTAATATGTGTTACGTGGGCGTTAAATGTTAATTTTTTATCTATTATTAATCCTAATATTTTCGTTTCATCTACTAACTGAATAGGTTTATTTCCCATTTTTAATTCTGGTGTTTCATATTTCTTTTTATTAGTTATGATCATACCGTTGGTCTTATGTGGTGCAAACTTTAATTTATTTCTTCTTCCCCATTCATAAACTTGTATAAGTATATCATTTGCTTGTAGTTTTAGTGTTTGCATGCTTTGTCCTGAGAAAACCAAAACGATATCGTCGGCAAAAGCCTGAACGTAAGTGCCCATTTCCTCCAGTCTGTCAATAAGCGGGTTAAGCAGAATATTCCAGAATGTAGGCCCGCCTATAGATCCCTGCACGCATCCCCTGTCCATTGTCCGTTTGCATACATGGCCTGCGTACCGTACTTGTACACTTCTACCTTCAAAATAATCATTTACTAACTTTCTTAAGTTCCATGGGCATTTTTTTTGTTTTAATTGGTACTTTATAGCAGGCCACCAAGCACTATCAAATGCCCCTTCAATATCTAGTGAGATCATCAGCACCAGTTCCTTGCATTTTACGCGTTCCCGGATGTGTGTGAGTAGATCGTACAGGGCGTCTTCCGTACTCCTCTGAGGAACAAATCCGTACTGTCTCGGATTTAGTAAGGGTAAGATATGGTATCTAATACGGTTTATCATTAGTTTTTCGAGCATTTTCCCAAGAACTGATAACAGCCCGATTGGTCGATAGGATTTGGGAGCTGTGTAATCCTCTTTACCAGGCTTGCGTAGCACAACAACAGCGGCTTCTTTCCATATTGATGGGAAGCAGGCTAGCTCTAAGCATTTCCTTGAATTATAAACACTATCTTCAACCTAACCATACCTACTCAATATTTTGAGAGAAAGGAAACACAAGGCTTTTTTTTTTATTTACAACCACAGCCTGAGGGACTTTGTCGCTTAGCGACCACATCGCCCTTAGTTAAAATAAACTTAATTATTATAATGTTCGGGGTATTTACTTCTTATTAATAAATAAGAAATTATGTCAGGTTCTGTTAAATACTTTTATTTTTCTAACAAAGCAACTGAGGTTATCTCTACGTGAGGGCGTTTTTCGGCAGACATCTTCATTTTTTTAAAATTAATATGCAAAACATTATTTCCTATTGCTTTTTAAATCTCCAAGAACGTGTTAAATGCTTTTATTTCTTTGTGGATTAAAAAAAAGACTAATTTTCAGCGCCTATTACCGGACAAGATTGCGGATGGATGCACATGTAGTATATGGTGTCATACGATAGGTAAAGAGCTGTTTTAGGATACCTAGGCGTTTCAAAGCTAGATCGGGTAAGACTTCTTAGAAAACGAATATGATAGATGTCATTTCATACAAATTTTTTTTCTAGCTTGGATTAGTTTTAAGGCAAAATGTTATAGAATAGTATCTAATACGATCATAAAACTGTATCGATTGGCATCATTCAAAAAAATATAGATTATTTTGAAAAAACATCGTGTCCCTCATTTTCTAATCTTTGCCCACTGTACTACGTAGAGCTACAAAACGATAATTGCAGGAAGTTATCCTAGCAACTTATATTTGAAAACGGAATTTAGTAAATAAATGGATTTTGTATTATTTTTCATGATGTCACCATAAAAGCAACAATAAATCCGAACTTGGAAACAATAGAATCTTTCGTGCGACAAGAGACTAGCAACGTTTTCATCGAGGTGGGTAATAAAGGCGACGGGCGACGGCCGCGACAGCTGTCATGTTATCTGACAGCTGACAGCGGCAGCAGCACGCACCGCGCGCTGTCGAAAACTTTAGCACAAAGGAAAGAGCCGCCAGAAAGATATTCCACCGACGAGCGCGTCCTTCGCTCAGCTCCAGACGACAGCTTACACATTTAGAAACGGCAATCCTTAATGGACTTCTTCATAAAAATCTATTTGGCTTCACCAAAGGTAGATCGACAACCGATACTAGTACAGCTCTATTAAAGCATATAATTGAATGCCTGGGAAAAAGCGAAAAACGCTATTGGTATATTTTATAACCTTTCTAAGGCTTTTGATTGTGTGGATCATGATACAATAATTAGAAAATTGAAACACTACGAAATTGGCAGCAAGGCACTGGACCTTATGCAATCTTATGTATCTGATAGAATCCAAAAACTAGATATTAGTGAAAAAAGATCTAGTGGCTCAAAAATGTAATTAGGCGTCCCACAAGGACCAATATTAGACCTTTTTTATTTGTAGTGTATGTAAATGATCTCCCTTTTTTAGCAAAAGATCTCTGTGATATAGTCTTATTAGCCGATGATACTTCATTGATTATTAAAGTTGACACAAATAGATATAGTTATGACGATGTAAATAATTTGCTTTTACAAAATACCTACTAGATTGGTTCAAAATTCAATAACTTTATTTCTTTAGGCTTACAAAACAAGCACTTAGACTTTTAGACATATTTTATATTATATTCTTAGACATATTTTTAGACTTGTGAGTTCACCGCCAATAACCTCCAATAACTGAGTATACTCAATGTTAAAAAAACCAAATGCATAAAATTCATGTTAGAAATAGATATAGATACATTCATGTTAGAAATAGATATAGATACATTTACGAGTATTGACACAACAGATACAGCACAGAATAGAAAGGAGGAAAAATATAAGCATAGTTGCTAGGCCTTACCTACCTACGATATGCTGAATCGAAAACAAGCACTCATTGCTGCATATAGGCGCGCGGACATGCCCAAGGTCATTTGCCTTACTATTATTCGCCTTAACAACACTCTGCGCCGGAATTGAATGGTATTGTTAAAACAGACGCGGTCGCAGCGGTTTGCCTTTCTAGCGGCTCGGGGTACATTCTGCGGAGAGCGGACTCATCGGTTCACGTGGAATGAGCGAGTCTTGTAGGTACTCATTATAATTGTTACGATGATTTGTTTCAAAATTGCTATGTTTCAGTTATAACTGGCTGGATGAAACTGTAAAATGTGTTGAATCAAGAATGCGTCATTCGCGGAGCATTTCGTACAGAGTTGACCGTTGGAGGAACCCCGGACAGACCTGCACTATCAGTTATCTGCTTTCTCAATGGCACTCCCCCCCCCCCCTCTCCCCGAGCTGCCCCCCACATGTTTGTAAAGCATCAAAAGGTTGTTTAGAGTGATTGATGGGTCGATCCCTCGGCGAGCGCGCCTCCCGCCCCCACGTGTGCACACACTACAATGTACCTACCTAGGTACTCATGCTTTCTTGTTAGCGAAACGCGAGAAGAAATAACGTCTTGTTCTATAAAGATCCTTTATAGAACAAGACGTTATAATTTCCCAGTGTTGTTTCTGCTTGCTACCTGCAGCAGATGCCCTCCGCAGCTACCTACTGTCCCGCCCGGCCCGGAGCCCGGCGCGCGGCGCCCGCTCGTCGCGGCGGCGTTTTTCTGCGGCGTCAATAAATGTTTATCTGCGAGTTTATCCCGCGTCGTCCTCTAAGCTCGTTTGCTTACGAATCTGTTCAAAGTCAAAGTCGGAAGTTCCACTTCCGCAGCGTTGGCGCGTATTGTTTTAGGAAATCCAAAATGGCGGCGGCGGCGGTGCGATTCGATTGCATCGCGCTGCTGTTGTTATAAATTAAAAGTTCCTGCGCAGCCCCGCAGCCCGCAGCACTCCGGGATTATTTGAAGTTTCACTGAAGATTGTTGCTTCCTTGCTTGAAACTGGGCAAGAGTCCGCGTCGCGGCGACTCCGACCAGCCTGCATCATCGGAACAGAGCGGTGTTTCCGAACCTTTTTATATATGTATAAATTCAATACGGCTATAATCTCCTTTCAAGCTAATTTTCTAAAGTCTTGGAATGTTTTATTTTGGAGCACAGTCTACAAGAAGCCGAAGCATTCTGTTCTGAGTGAAGACTGTCTGACAGAGCGTCTTACCTCTGCCATTGCATGGGTCACAGTCAGGTAATGTGTCTCCCACTCACACATTGCATGGGTCACAGTCGGGTAATGTGTCTCCCACTCACACATTGCATGGGTCACAGTCGGGTAATGTGTCTCCCACTCACACATTGCATGGGTCACAGTCAGGTAATGTGTCTCCCACTCACACATTGCATGGGTCACAGTCGGGTAATGTGTCTCCCACTCACACATTGCATGGGTCACAGTCGGGTAATGTGTCTCCCACTCACACATTGCATGGGTCACAGTCAGGTAATGTGTCTCCCACTCACACATTGCATGGGTCACAGTCGGGTAATGTGTCTCCCACTCACACATTGCATGGGTCACAGTCGGGTAATGTGTCTCCCACTCACACATTGCATGGGTCACAGTCGGGTAATGTGTCTCCCACTCACACATTGCATGGGTCACAGTCGGGTAATGTGTCTCCCACTCACACATTGCATGGGTCACAGTCAGGTAATGTGTCTCCCACTCACACATTGCATGGGTCACAGTCGGGTAATGTGTCTCCCACTCACACATTGCATGGGTCACAGTCAGGTAATGTGTCTCCCACTCACACATTGCATGGGTCACAGTCAGGTAATGTGTCTCCCACTCACACATTGCATGGGTCACAGTCAGGTAATGTGTCTCCCACTCACACATTGCATGGGTCACAGTCAGGTAATGTGTCTCCCACTCACACATTGCATGGGTCACAGTCAGGTAATGTGTCTCCCACTACAACCGCGAGTCCCTGTTGCTCAGCTCGATCGCGCAACTCAAGTTTCTGAGCAATGCCTAATCTTCATTTGTTAGGTTCTTTAAAGTTGCAAGTTTTCTATCCATCGTATTTGTTAGCAATGTAAGTCTTGCAAAAACACAAATTGAATAATGACATGGAGAGCCAGTCCTAAGAACATCATTAATCCTTAAACCGACGACGAATATTACGATGTCTTATTTGTACGAGTATGAAGGTATCTCTGAAGTCGTAGGTAAATACATAAGTCGTAGGTAAACATATCTACTGGAAGTATGGGTTATGGCGGCAGTATGAAATCTAAAATATATCTACTGGAAGTATGGGTTATGGCGGCAGTATGAAATCTAAAATCACTACAAATATCTCAAAATAAATAAAGAAAGGTCTATACAAATATGACTACCTACCTAACTAGCACACATACCTACTATTTACGGAAACCAAAACTTGTAATATCAACCAGTATGTACTTACCTCACTCGCATCCTTGTTAGGAAAATAGTAACTAATGAAATACATACGCAAATCACACTAACAAAGAAAACTTACACCTGCAATAAATAAGTTAAAACTAGGGAGTCCACGGACCAAGCATGGAAAACGAAACATCATGTACTCGTATGAAGGTGCGCAGATTTATAATAACTTATCTGATAACATCAAAAACTGCTTATCAATGTACATACCTGATTTAGAAAAAGATTAAAACAACATATACATTTATGACAAAATCTGTTAAACAAACGATACCAAATATGCATGACTTATAAAAAATACTAGTTTTCTTAAAATAGGAGCTTGATTTAATTATTTTAAAATCATACGGATTTTCCCACCTTGGACACCCTGTACATAGGTGGGTTCCTCGCGGATTGCACCGGGGGGTGTCGCATCCGAACCCAAACCACATGTACCCAAAGTACCCGTCTCGTGCCAGAACCACATCTAATAATGACCTCTTTCAATTAATTTGCAGAATTAGCTCATGAATTACTCGATCAGCTGGTTGTAGGTTTACTTATGAATATTGTTCAGTCGCTAATAAGCAGGAAGTCGGTGGAAGCTGAATCAATAGAAGAAGTGGGAGGTATGCCGGTTTCTTATTAAAGTTGTTTACAAAGTTTCGTTATTGGTTCCTTTCAAAACATTCAAAGGATTGCGGCGTATAACTCACTGAAGAGATTTATATTAGGGCGCGATGGCCGCCGCCGCCGCCGTGAAATAATTACTTATAACGCGCTTTGAGCAGTTTGAGCGGACGTCTTTTGAAATTAAAACAGGCTAGAACGTAGCTGAAGATTGTATTTCAGTATTTTATTTATTGCATTCATACTACATACTACATTTTACTTATTGCATATTTAACTATTGCATGCTTATTGCATTTATTTATTGCATTAATACTACATTTTACTTATTATTAATGCATTCAATATCTATTACAAAAATTACGAGTCGCTAAATTTATCATTGAAGAAATCGTCAAGTTCGTAAAAACATTTTTTCATGAGTACCTATCGCTTTTAGTTTGGATTCAAACGTCATTTTCTTCTATACATTTTATGTTTTCTGGTAAACTGTTGTACATTTTTACCGCCATCGAGTTGTGCTGCCGCAGTGGAATGTTTTTGGAATTGCATTTATATTATGTTTACGGATAAGTACATCCAACAAGCCCATGGCAGAACATTATTTCATATATGTGCCCACGAGACACGGGACCCCACCGGTAGTCTCGCAGGGGCGGTGGGGTGGGAGTTACAAACTTGTATCAGTTGTGGGCCGCGGGACTCGGTCTCGATCACATCGTAATCAGGTAACTTCAACCCGACCATTTAGAGGTACCTAAGCACAACATTCAAATGCAAATGTGTAGTGTACACTCCGAAGTGGGCCACGCCGCGGGTAAACATTGTCGGCGGCACAATATCACCTACTTTTAACAAGTCATGGGTATCGTTTTATTTCATTAATTAATTGCCAATATGTACATAGTGTAAGTTAGTAGTACATACACCCCGTCGGGCACTGCCATTTACATTGTTACTCATTGAAATTAATAATTAACATGACAATTTCTAAATATATTCATAGCAACGTCTTAAAACTAAGGTACCTATAAATTTTATGGTTCTAAATTTGGTCTAATGTTAAAAATATTAAATTTAAAAAAATGTCCTATTCATGTATAAATGTCCGTTTCAGTTGATTATATTGGAATAGAATAGAATATTATTTATTTATAACTCCATCAACAGATACAGACATTATTTAGAAACAAGAGACAAAGCTACTGTCGGTAAGAGTCACAAAACGGTCCCTGTCTCAGCATGAGCTAGTTGTAAACACTTTACAACCAACGCTGGTCTTCCGACAGAGCCGTTTGGTAACGTCACGGAAGATAAAACATATACGACACAAAACTATAAAAAACATAACGATAAATAACCTACGGCAAAGATTGACAAATAGATACAGCAGATGATAACGCGTATCGTTATCATCTCCCTCGGCACTAGTATTAGTACTATTCTAAATTTATTTATCTGTCAAGAATTCGGTCCCATTTATTTGTTATGTTTTTTTTAGTTTATTTGTAAAATGGTTGTATTGTGTCGTGTCTTTTATTTGTTGGGGAAGTTTAGTATATAATTTAATTGACATTTTATAAGGAGCTTTGCTGTGGATACATAAATTAGATTAAGGTTGAACCAATTTATTTGTACCGGCTCTGAGGCTGTAAGGTCGAGGTAGGTCGTCTAAGTTTTGATATAGATGTAGGTAGATATTTTCTTACGAATTTACATAGTTCTAGAATGTAAATCGACGGTAAGGTTCAAATCTTTAGTTTTTTAAAGTGCGGCTTACAACTGTCCATTTTATCAATGCGTATGCACTTCTTTTGTAGAATAAACAAGTCATCTGTGTGTGCGCAGTTACCCCATAAGATCACAGATTGGGATAGGTGGGTTTGTGTGTGCGCATAGTAAGCTGATAACGCTGTCGCCAAGTCACTAGTTTTTTTAAGCTCTCGGAGCGCGTACATGAAACTGGATGCATATGTGTATAAATAATTGCATATCCTAATACTGCGAAATGCTGAGTTAGGGACCCATTTTACACTATTTTTAAAAGTTGTTAGGAATGCTAATAAGCAATAAAATGTCATGTCAACCCACAAAAAGTCAAAAAGTGAGCTAAGTATGCAGAACGCTTTTTCGGCAGATAAAGAACGTTTTGCAACAACGTGTTAACCTGAAAACATTATTTAAGAAACAAAATATGTACAAAAATGTTGACACATAATCAGTTTGTATGGTTGATCGTTTTGCAATAAGATGTCAAGGTACTTGAAACATTATTTTATGCTATAGAGCGCCATCTATAATAATAATAATAATAATCATTTATTTCAGACTATAGAACAGTTACAGATCTTATTTTAACTTATTCTACGGTCCATAGTAATATATACCTTAAAACTAACATACATACAATATTAAAAACTAAAATTAAAGACGCGTTATTTGACGGCGAGACGTGACGCAATCAGGGTGTCAGCTGACGACGGTGCACGGCGGGCGGTGTCTCCTTGCAGGCGGCCAGTGAACCGTCGGAACTTAACACCTTTCGGCCAAAACTCTGCGCTTAAGTAGGTCGACAGATGTTCAGTTGGAACTCTGACCATAAATGAATTGAAGCTCACATTATTATGGCGAGAGTCCAGCTTTTGGACGCGCATCGAGAGTCCAGTCTTCATTTTCAGGTACTCCTCCACAGCTTTGGTCTCCACACAGAAATACTTTGGGCATCTATGTAAAGCCATACGCAGTCATGGTACTTGATCGGTTATTGCGTAATTAGAAGTAGTTATTTTGAAAAACAACTTTCGGTAAAACTATTTGTTAAACTATTTAGGACAGCCAGATACAAATACTGCATGGGAATCGCAACGGACCTATGTATGTGTAAAATACTAATACTCATCGTACTTATTTCCGACTCGTGTCGGCTTATACATCGCTCGCTGCGCTCGCTCGTGAATAATATGCCATTCATCGAAAATCGCCTACTTTCCGCACTTGTTGCATAAATAGCTATTATTTTTAACTACAACCAATTACACAGTTAAACAAAATCTTAAAACTAGTACATTAGGTTGGTATTTTGTGTGTGGGTTGTAGTTACAAATTAGGAACTGACTCAGCATGAATGTTACGTGTACTGGTAGACCAAATACACGTAACGCTGATCTTCCGCCGGTTCCTACTAACAGTAGCAGGTAGCGCACAATGACAGTTAATTATAGTTTCAGTAAACAACAAATTGTACAAAAAAACAAATGGAAAAGTGTACATAATGAGTGTAATATTATTGGGGAGAGACATGCTTAAATATATAGAACTTGAGAATATATATAAAATAAGGTAAGTATATGTATATAGTGGAATGATTAACTAATATACACGAAATAAATGTTTTATTATTATATATATATACAAGTGTGTTGTAAATAAAGTTAGGCGATGAGGACCACTCAAACTTATTATACAAATACTTTGGGCGTTTATATCTAATCACTTCATGCAATGCACCAAAGTAGCCAAATGTAGAGTTGTACGAGCTGCCATGCTCAGAAGGCCGGCTCGGTTGATGTAAGGAGTCACATGGGACGAGTACGAGGGATATACACTTTACTGGATTTGCATTAGTTGATTTCATGCAACTACATCACTACGTCACATAGCCGCCCGTGCAGTGTCCGGAGCGGCTACGCGGTCGTTACGTCATACATAAGCATTATAAAGGTATATGTGGGTGTGTGACGTCATCGCATGTTAATTGAAACTGTAATGAATACATTGTGTCTTCACATCACATCACTCGCGTCGTAATTACAGCTTGTTAATGAGTTGTTAAGGGCCTCCTGATTGCAGCCTGGGGTACTCGTAACGTTAGGTAGCTTCACGAAGTGGCGGAGTCGTAGGTACGTGATCACGTTACATTACATACGGGACCTAGCAGGTAGAGGCAGGTAACTGCTCTATTGAGATTGGCGACGCATAATATTTGTTTGACAACTAGAATGATTACAAGATTATGTACTATAATAGGTAGGTGTTGCAAAACCTGTTTTGTGAAGACTGGTGCCTGGAGCAGGTTCGAAGAACCTGTATTACAGCTCACCAGGTATTCACTCGACGGATTTAGGCAACGGAACTATGTAAGTCTATAATTTATATGTATAGCAACACACATATAGTACATAGTTATATATCAGTAAACAGGTAAGGATAGCAAACTAACTGATTTATTATCTAATATTAATGTTAATTTGGTACAAACATTACCCTTGTTGTACAAGCCAACACAAGAAAAATTAAGAGAATATCAATAACACCTTATTTCCTATTTGATAATAAATTCCATTTTACATAATACTGTATATATATATATATATAACTTCTGACTTGTCTATGTACTAGAAGTAAAGTTATAGCTATAGTATTATAGTTATTATAGTTACAAATCATGCTGTGTACGCATACTTAGGGATACAATCTAGATCCTAATACTGTGTCTTTCTTATATTTAATGTTTTGATTGTGTTCCGTTTTGTGTGCCAAATAAATAAATAAATAAGTTATAGCAGTCGACTTGGTTTACCGGAACAATGTCGATGTGTGGCACTTGTCGCACCTGATACCGGACAAGGGTTTCTGTCTGCTAACCCTTAGCCCCCTTCCTTCTAACACGTGACGTGCCACATATCGACGTTGTCGATATGTGGCACTTGTCGCACCTGATACCGGACAAGGGTTTCTGTCTGCTAACCCTTAGCCCCCTTCCTTCTAACACGTGACGTGCCACATATCGACGTTGTCGATATGTGGCACTTGTCGCACCTGATACCGGACAAGGGTTTCTGTCTGCTAACCCTTAGCCCCCTTCCTTCTAACACGTGACGTGCCACATATCGACGTTGTCGATGTGTGGCACTTGTCGCACCTGATACCGGACAAGGGTTTCTGTCTGCTAACCCTTAGCCCCCTTCCTTCTAACACGTGACGTGCCACATATCGACGTTGTCGATATGTGGCACTTGTCGCACCTGATACCGGACAAGGGTTTCTGTCTGCTAACCCTTAGCCCCCTTCCTTCTAACACGTGACGTGCCACATATCGACGTTGTCGATATGTGGCACTTGTCGCACCTGATACCGGACAAGGGTTTCTGTCTGCTAACCCTTAGCCCCCTTCCTTCTAACACGTGACGTGCCACATATCGACGTTGTCGATGTGTGGCACTTGTCGCACCTGATACCGGACAAGGGTTTCTGTCTGCTAACCCTTAGCCCCCTTCCTTCTAACACGTGACGTGCCACATATCGACGTTGTCGATGTGTGGCACTTGTCGCACCTGATACCGGACAAGGGTTTCTGTCTGCTAACCCTTAGCCCCCTTCCTTCTAACACGTGACGTGCCACATATCGACGTTGTCGATATGTGGCACTTGTCGCACCTGATACCGGACAAGGGTTTCTGTCTGCTAACCCTTAGCCCCCTTCCTTCTAACACGTGACGTGCCACATATCGACGTTGTCGATGTGTGGCACTTGTCGCACCTGATACCGGACAAGGGTTTCTGTCTGCTAACCCTTAGCCCCCTTCCTTCTAACACGTGACGTGCCACATATCGACGTTGTCGATGTGTGGCACTTGTCGCACCTGATACCGGACAAGGGTTTCTGTCTGCTAACCCTTAGCCCCCTTCCTTCTAACACGTGACGTGCCACATATCGACGTTGTCGATGTGTGGCACTTGTCGCACCTGATACCGGACAAGGGTTTCTGTCTGCTAACCCTTAGCCCCCTTCCTTCTAACACGTGACGTGCCACATATCGACGTTGTCGATGTGTGGCACTTGTCGCACCTGATACCGGACAAGGGTTTCTGTCTGCTAACCCTTAGCTCCCTTCCTTCTAACACGTGACGTGCCACATATCGACGTTGTCGATATGTGGCACTTGTCGCACCTGATACCGGACAAGGGTTTCTGTCTGCTAACCCTTAGCCCCCTTCCTTCTAACACGTGACGTGCCACATATCGACGTTGTCGATGTGTGGCACTTGTCGCACCTGATACCGGACAAGGGTTTCTGTCTGCTAACCCTTAGCCCCCTTCCTTCTAACACGTGACGTGCCACATATCGACGTTGTTGATGTGTGGCACTTGTCGCACCTGATACCGGACAAGGGTTTCTGTCTGCTAACCCTTAGCCCCCTTCCTTCTAACACGTGACGTGCCACATATCGACGTTGTCGATGTGTGGCACTTGTCGCACCTGATACCGGACAAGGGTTTCTGTCTGCTAACCCTTAGCCCCCTTCCTTCTAACACGTGACGTGCCACATATCGACGTTGTCGATGTGTGGCACTTGTCGCACCTGATACCGGACAAGGGTTTCTGTCTGCTAACCCTTAGCCCCCTTCCTTCTAACACGTGACGTGCCACATATCGACGTTGTCGATGTGTGGCACTTGTCGCACCTGATACCGGACAAGGGTTTCTGTCTGCTAACCCTTAGCCCCCTTCCTTCTAACACGTGACGTGCCACATATCGACGTTGTCGATATGTGGCACTTGTCGCACCTGATACCGGACAAGGGTTTCTGTCTGCTAACCCTTAGCCCCCTTCCTTCTAACACGTGACGTGCCACATATCGACGTTGTCGATGTGTGGCACTTGTCGCACCTGATACCGGACAAGGGTTTCTGTCTGCTAACCCTTAGCCCCCTTCCTTCTAACACGTGACGTGCCACATATCGACGTTGTCGATGTGTGGCACTTGTCGCACCTGATACCGGACAAGGGTTTCTGTCTGCTAACCCTTAGCCCCCTTCCTTCTAACACGTGACGTGCCACATATCGACGTTGTCGATGTGTGGCACTTGTCGCACCTGATACCGGACAAGGGTTTCTGTCTGCTAACCCTTAGCCCCCTTCCTTCTTACACGTGACGTGCCACATATCGACGTTGTCGATATGTGGCACTTGTCGCACCTGATACCGGACAAGGGTTTCTGTCTGCTAACCCTTAGCCCCCTTCCTTCTAACACGTGACGTGCCACATATCGACGTTGTCGATGTGTGGCACTTGTCGCACCTGATACCGGACAAGGGTTTCTGTCTGCTAACCCTTAGCCCCCTTCCTTCTAACACGTGACGTGCCACATATCGACGTTGTCGATATGTGGCACTTGTCGCACCTGATACCGGACAAGGGTTTCTGTCTGCTAACCCTTAGCCCCCTTCCTTCTAACACGTGACGTGCCACATATCGACGTTGTCGATATGTGGCACTTGTCGCACCTGATACCGGACAAGGGTTTCTGTCTGCTAACCCTTAGCCCCCTTCCTTCTAACACGTGACGTGCCACATATCGACGTTGTCGATATGTGGCACTTGTCGCACCTGATACCGGACAAGGGTTTCTGTCTGCTAACCCTTAGCCCCCTTCCTTCTAACACGTGACGTGCCACATATCGACGTTGTCGATATGTGGCACTTGTCGCACCTGATACCGGACAAGGGTTCCTAAAAACCACCAAAAGGTTTGAATTTATAGTCGTCGACAGGGTTATGATTATGAATGAAGACAACTTTCAACATTGCAATCTTAGTTTAAGTACCTTAAGGTTTAAGGTGGTGAAAAAAATGTTCACTCAAATAGATAAGTGAATTGATGTGCTTAGGCCTAGATTTAGACTATACATGTTAGTCTACATATGTTAGTTGGTATACCTAAATTGATATCTACGTAGACAAGTACATTCTTTGTTGATATAAATCCGATAGGTTGGATGTTTAGTTTTCTGAGGTGAAAAACTGTTACATCTTGAGTAAGTTTGTTACGCGTTTTTGCTAGTTTAAAAATGTCCTTCTCATTTTTTGCATTTTCCAGATTGCTATACAGATTCCTGTCTGTGTCTGCTCTAGATCGTGCGACCATGCGTTTGGAATCTTTCTTGGATATTTTGTACTTCAGGTTAGCCTTTTTCCCTGCTATTTGTGCTTTGACTTCATCTCCCCACCAACTTGGCTCTTTTTGTGGTTTCAGTTTGCCTTTGCTCACTCCAAAGTTCTTCTTGGCAGTGTTTATGGCGAGTCTGTGGAATTGTCCCCATAGAATATCGGCATCTGTATGCGTGGTATTTATGACTTCTTTAATGTAGTCAGCTACATCCAGTAAAATAGTGGCTCCAGTTGCTTTTTGAAGGTTAAACCATTTTATGCGCGATGCGGCGTTTTCTACGCGGTTTGCGTTCCACTGAGGCATTTTCAGGCAAGCGACCAGAATTCGGTGTTGTGCAGTAAGTGGTTCTCCTGGTATCACTTTACAGTCTTTAAGAAGCCACGCATAGATCTGTTACACAAGAAGTAGTCAACCTGACTGAGTGGTTGATCTACCGCTCTTATAAGAAGTAGTCAACCTGACTGAGTGGTTGATCTACCGCTCTTATAAGAAGTAGTCAACCTGACTGAGTGGTTGATATACCGCTCTTATAAGAAGTAGTCAACCTGACTGAGTGGTTGATCTACCGCTCTTATAAGAAGTAGTCAACCTGACTGAGTGGTTGATCTACCGCTCTTATAAGAAGTAGTCAACCTGACTGAGTGGTTGATCTACCGCTCTTATAAGTGATTCGGTGCTTGTCCTTCTTTCTAAAGTCATTTATGATCGACATGTCAAACAGATACAAAGATAATGTTTATTAATTATAAAAACACAAACTTAAATACCAAAAAATAAATGAAGTCCTTGAATTTAAATAATATTGTCAGTATGTACATTGTTTTTGTATGTAAAATATTGACTAGTTGTAACCTTAGTTAGTGCACACATTCAATTACCTACGAGAATAAATTCCCGTTTAGATCAAATAGCTAGAAACATTACAAATGTCCAGTCAGAATTATACCTATCTGGGTTATCAGATCATGAAACATTAAAGTTAAAATAACTAACAAACCTAATAAAGTAAATTTGATAACCGGAGGAATAAGAAAATCTTTAAAAACGATCTTTATACTGATTAGATAATAGTTGTGTGTAATTTATTATATTGTAATTTGATCAGTTTTTATTGCATTTCATAAAAGTTGTTATTTAACTGACTTTGTAATCTTGAATTTTATTTAATATTGTGTATGTGTAATACGGATTATTGAATTATCTGGAATAAATGAATACAATATAATATTATAAAAGTTGAGCAATCTCAGTTGCACAAAAGGGAACTCGCGAATTTTGGCCTTGGATGTGCGTGCATTTTGATAAATTAACGAATACCATAATACCTATACAATTCAATATGATTGTTTAATGAAGTATAATTGCAGCCATAGATAAAAAATAAAAAGATGTGAATGATGATCGGCATCTCCACCACGATCACCAGTGGACGCGGGTGGGTAGAGCGGTGTCCAGTGTGGAGATACTGGACTTGGTCGTAGGCGTACTGGTAAGGCAAATCTGCCGACAGGCACGGGGAGCGCGACGAGGTGTTAGTTCGCGGCGAACCACTCAGTGTACTATGATCCTTTCTACCCATACAGGCAGGCGAATAGTCAGAAGCAACTTTATCCTCATTCAGATAGAGTTGAAAGATCAGCGAGTGTTTTTCCAAGAAATCATTTAATGGTATCGGTTTCAAATCCTTTGTAATAATTTAAATGCTGTGAGGATTGTCCAGCTTTATTATTTTTTATTTTAATGAAACAAGAAGGATGATTTGGTGTAATTTATCTTAGAGATAGTAGCGCGCCGCCCTAGCGTGGCGGCGCGGCGCGGCGGCGCGGCGGGCGGCGGGCGCTCCGTTATCTTTACTATATTACGAGGCGGCGCCGCTACGCAGACAGTAGCACAACTCCTGGTTCGCTAAATATGACAGCTGCTGCCTTTTAAATAGGATAAGCTTGACTCAAGTAGAAATAATGTTTCCCGTAGCTAAACTTTTTATATTAGGAGGTTGCGGGTTCGATTCCCGCCTCGGGACAAATGTGTGTACGATCTGCAGATATTTGTTCAGGGTGTTCTGGTCGTTTTCTATGTATAATAAAAAATATCTATCTATGTATTGTATTATATTATGTATATCAGTTATCTAGTACCCATAACACAAGCTCTGCTTAGCTTGGGGCTAGATAATGCTGTGTGAATTGTCCAGCATTATTTATTTATTTATTTAATTACTTATTTATTATATGCTACTTTTTATAATACTTCGATCACTACTCATGGATTGCTACTGATTTTCGGAAGAATTCTCAAAAAATCGTTTCAAAATTTTATTTTGTTTTTGTATTTATTCAGAAAACATGTATTTCTATTATAACAGGCGTACCCAATGCAATAGTCTGAAATAAAATATTATTTACGAGTAAGATTAGAAATTAATTTCTCATAAAACTTGATTAAAAAACTAAAAGTGTGAGTTAAAGTTATTACAATTAACATTAATATTAACATTTCGTGCAGAACTAATTAACCAAAATACCTACAGTCAAAATAATATAATTAAATCCAATAAAAACGTATCGATTAACCATAAAAATAATAAACTTTACTCCTTATTTAGATAGCATAATACTATAAATATATGGGGTGCCTGTAAGGATAGGTGTACAATATTTTAAATAAATAAATAAATAAATAACAAGGACGTGTGTCATTGCTTAGCGAAAGCGTCAACCAAGTGACTAAAGGCCATTCAAAATCGAGCTCCATGGAAAATATAATGTTTTAAGGTCGTGTCGTGTGGTCATCTCATCTTGCGCTTACGTACGGCGTACAGCGTGCGCGTCGAGGTACAAGTATGTAATGTAATATAGGTTCAGGTCTGATGGAAGTGGCGGCACTGTCTCGGCATGGAGCGCCGTGGCTCGAGGCAATAAGAATCCTATTATCTTGATATCCTGTTATGAGTTTTTGCAAATATTTGATGTCTGCTCGTCAAAGAGATGGAACCGTACGAACGTTTCCTCTGAATATTGAAGCGGCCGCTCACATGTTTTATTGTTGTTGTGGGACCATTTCTGTTTTACGTCATACGTACATTTTCCTCATTTCGTCTTTTGTATTTTCATATTGTATCGGGTTTTGTAACCGGAGGCTAATCAACCCCTGTTACAATAAATGGCTGTCCGCCTGTCTATCGCAGGAGAAGGTTCTCGAATGTCTCGGTGGCTGCTGGATGGAAGCCAGGCGGTGTACTCTCTCAGATTCTCTCCTCATTAAGCGAATAGGCGATAAGCGTTAAAACGCACATTTCTATTTGAATAGTCCGACAGTCACCTACACGAACAGTACACACTGCAGACACTCCAGCACTAAATCACGGCCCAGTCCGCGAACAGTTCACACCGCACACATTCCAGCACTAAATCACGGCCCAGTCCGCGAATATAAAGCGGTGTGATATAATGTAGCACTCAATTTTGTATAGACATTACAATTTCTCATCTCCCGAAAATCTCGATGGCGTAACGTATCATTGTGAACATTCTTCGGAATAGAAATAACATCTCTGCTGAAAAAACATGCGTCTTTTATTAGAACTCCTCCAGCCTTTCTATTATTGATGGAATGGATAGCGGAGGGTGGACCCCAGCTCGCGCCTCGCGAGCGCATCTCGAGGATAGCGGAGGGTGGACCCCAGCTCGCGCCTCGCGAGCGCATCTCGAGGATAGCGGAGGGTGGACCCCAGCTCGCGCCTCGCGAGCGCATCTCGAGGGTCGGACTCAAACACTCACTTGAATACTATTATATTCTGTGAAAACATAATATTATCACAATTAGCGCTCCGTAAATAACAAGGTGATTCGTTGATTCAAATTGAACTTGGTAGTGGATTCCCTGTTACCGTCTCTGGTAGGAGTACCTGGTTGTTCAACCACTGCCTACACACAATGCCTTTGCCTCGCACTCACCACCCCAGCGCCTGATTACTTGATGAGTGCTTGAGAGTGCCCCCCTCCCCCCGAGCCATCTCCTCCTCGTCTGCCCTCGAGCTGAGCCACAAGTATCTGAACAGCTCCACAACACGGTATCTCTCACAACACAACACAACCGCCCGGCTACTACGGATGTACTGTACATCACCCGAGCAGGACATTGAACACCTTCGGGACTCCTCGTGGACCCTCATCAGTCGTCCAGCTACCGGCGGCTCTCGAGATCTACGAGTTTGGGTAACTATTGGCTTTTGAATTTTATTTTTCAGTTCACGTCTCATAGCCCGACTCATATTTATTATGACATTAAATTCCTGATTGACCGACTTTTTCTTCTCAAATACCTCGTTAGCTAGAAGCTTCAATAAAAGTAAAAAAAGGCATTGCCATGTCGAAAGTGTATGGCTCAAGTTAGGTCCAACTATGTTCCTTTACTTCAGTCAGAGTTGGACCGGGGCGGCGGCGGCGGCGCGGGCGGTAGCGTTTGTGTTTCGCGTGCTTGCTACAACGTATAATTTTGTGTGATTTCGACTACAACACCACGTTCACCAGGTGTACAAATAGCTCCAAAACAAAAAACAAAACCCAAGGCATGACAAATTTTCCCGCGCAAGTAGATACACCAAACTTTAAATTTTCTGATAATCCGATACCTTAAGATTATTACATCTGTGACACGGTATAGTTATTGAGTGAGCGCTGGTAGAACGTACCGTATCTTCCTATGAGAATGGCTCTGAAGAAGGTCTCGTCTCGTCCCAACCGGAGATCGTATTGAGCATTCCTCCAGAGAGCAGAGCAGTAAGCACTGAGACACGGTTCCATTCTGTGCACGGACTTCTTTACAAACATTTAGATTTACTTAATGCGGTCTAATGACTTGGCAGCTCTCTGTTATTTAACAAATCCGAAACCGTCTTGAAGGAACAAACAGTTTATTCGACCATTGCGAATGGATGACGTACCTATTTATGTAGTACCTACCTACCTACCGTGAGACAATTTTATAATCTCTCTAATGTTTTAAGAATAAATAAAGAAATATCTTATACATTAGCCCATTCATTAATTATAGTCCTCCATTATTGGGCGTAAGAGAGCAATCTCCGCGGGTCCTGAAAGCGGTCAATTACAGGCGTGTTCAAAACTGGAGAGATAAGCACTCGACCTAATGAATCAGGGTCCAGAATTTTTCTCGAGCATTAAATGTGGGCATTTGTGGAACAGAAGGAAAACATGGCGGGTAATTAGCCTCGAGCTGGAACCCCGAGATGCGCCGATAATGATAATTAGTCAGCTTTTATCCACCCCCACTCCCCTCTCTCCCCCTGCAAGCCGCGGCCGCGACGGACGAGTCCACATTCACTGGGAGGCGCGCGGGCGAGACCATTCACCGCTATGTAAGCGCCGGTCATTGCTCATCGCGATGACGTCATTACGAGATGATTCGAAGAGCCAATGAAGTGGAAATCTCGATAATCTTTATAGCTCCCGAAACGGAGGCTTTGTGCCGGGACTGCTGGGTCGAGTGACTGGAAACTAACGACTTCTTCAAATTAATAATGAATTTTAATATTCTGTTCTTAGGGAAATTATAAATATAACATTTTTTATACTCATTATGGGTTTGTGCTAATGGTTTCTTTGCTATCTTACCCAATGCTTCTCAATAAATATTTTTAAAGACGAAGCTCTGTGCTACTTTAATCAGAAAAGTCTGCAAAACCGTGGGTCAACGTGAGTGTTAAAATGAACACAACAAACACACATCCGATGAAATTTTCCATTACGACACACACACGGCCCGACGATCCGCGAGCTGCGACACACGGGCCGACTTGTCGTAGCGGCCTCCGATCTGATATAGCCGCGACACACGGCCCGACTTGTTGTAGCCGCCTCCCCGGACCCCGATCCGCGAGCCGCGACACCCAACCCGATTTGTTGTAGCCGCATCCGATTCGCGAACCGCGACACACGGCTCGACTTGTTGTAGCCGCGTCACCGATCCGTGAGCCGCGACACACGGCCCGACTTGTTGTAGCCGCCTCACCGATCCGCGAGCCGCGACACACGGCCCGACTTGTTGTAGCCGCCTCACCGATCCGCGACATACGGCTCGACTTGTTGTATCCGCCTCACCGATCTGCGACATACGGCTCGACTTGTTGTAGCCGCCTCACCGATCCGCGAGCCGCGACACACGGCCCGACTTGTTGTAGCCGCCTCACCGATCCGCGACATACGGCTCGACTTGTTGTATCCGCCTCACCGATCTGCGACATACGGCTCGACTTGTTGTAGCCGCCTCACCTATCCGCGAGCCGCGACATGCGGCCCGATTTGTTGGATACTACTTACACGCAGCACACCAACTAGTTGAACAGTTTAAGCTTTTCCTATTGCAAACACATAGAATGTACTTACTATGCTCGTAGTTTCTCTGAAGAATAAGATTCGTACCTAACGAATACATCCGACAGAGTACATAGCTCTTTCATCTCTCTCGAATTAGTAAGCTGAAATGACAGTGGGCCGGCCGTATCTCGCGAAGAGCCACCCGCGAGAAGGTGGGATGACGATCTGCGAAAGACTGCAGGCAGATGCTGGACTCGGTAAGCTGAAGGAAGACAGGACGCCTGGCAACTATCTGCAGTGGTACTATGGACGCGCCTGATTTGGACCCTTCGACTCTATGGTACCCGAAAACTACCCACGGGACATGAGACTTAGGCCCGTATTATAAAAACTTGCTCAGTTATAGATCTATGCTTGAGTGACGTTTATGCCATAGAAAAGCGTTACTCAAGCATCGATTGATAACTGAGCGAGCTTTCATAATACGGGCCATAGACTCTCTGCTCCACCTCCGAGCCGCACGGTTGCGCCCGCCCGCTCTCCCGTACCTAGGACCCTCGAAGCCCTAAGACTCCTTGCCGGGTACCGCTATATTCGCGGATGAGTTGGGAACTCTGCTCCACCTCCGAGCCGCACGGTTGCGCGCGCCCGCTCTCCCGTACCTAGGACCCTCGAAGCCCTAAGACTCCTTGCCGGGTACCGCTATATTCGCGGATGAGTTGGGAACTCTGATTTATATTCTGACTTTTTGTGAGTGTGATTTTTGACATTGTTTTCTTTTCCTACTTTTTATTATAATTCTGACTAACATTTAATTCTTAATTCTAATAACTATTATCTAGAATAATTCTTATGATAATTTTATTTAAGATCGAATAGTACTGAATTTTTTAAATTTTAATTTACAGAATCTAACTAAGTATATTTTTTAGTAAAACCTACTATAATTGGTTTAAGGTCGATCTAATTAATATAACCAATAAATAAATTACAAATTAAATTATTTATCTGAACACACTCAACGCACAACAGGCAAAACTATATGTATGCACAATTAACAAACAAACAAAACTCCTATTTGAGCTACGAAACTGTGTTGTAATGTAAGTCGAAACAGGTCTATTAATCGAGGCCGATAGTCCGATAGGTAACTTTGCACCGCGCCTCCCCGTCCCGTCCCGTCCCGTCCCGTCCCGTCCCGTCCCGTCCCGTCCCGTCCCGTCCCGTCCCGTCCCGTCCCGTCCCGCCCCGCGGAGCCGTTTCGAGATTTCACACAGTTATTGCATCGAAAGGGTCCAAGTTTGGTTATTAACTGGAAGCGATATGGAGTGAACGATGTAAGTTGGTGCCGCCTCGCCCGGCATGCGGCAGGGAGCTACAATAACAAAGGGACAATTATCTAACGCAATTCTGAGAAGAATAAAGTCGAGTTTTGAGAAACAAAGAGCGGCCTCTCATCTGTAGACCGACATGTTGGATGGAGCCGACCTTGCTGGGTGCACGAGTGCTCCGTGGAACGGAATTATTTTTAAAGAAGAAATTAGAGAGTTTGGATGTTTTGCTGAGTTGAAAGTTGAGGGTATTTCAGGAGGTTGACTGGGTGAAACTGAGGCTCGGAATGTGAGTTGTAAAGGGTGCCAGTCGATCGGAAGTTGTCGATACCCCGATACGTAATGGGATTAAGGGCCGGGTGCTGAAGGGTCGGCGCCTTTCCGAGAGGTCTGTCTTGTCTTAGTTCTGATGTTACTTTGAGAGTATCTACTCGAACTTGATGTCATTGTACTTAGCAACTGCTTCAAACTCGAGGAAACTATTTTAGTGCGTCGCGCTTGGACCTACGGCTAACTAAACTTCAGATATATCATTTTTGGGTTTAATTTCCAAAGTTTACCCCAAACTACTACCTACCTGATTTAAGATAATTATGTAGCTCATCTTAATTACAATGCACGTGCACGGCGCGGCCGCGGACGGCAGCGCTCACGGCTCTGTGCCGAAGCTAGCTATATCTAGGTACTTCTATTATACAACAGAAAGCTATAATGCTATGCGAGATATTGATATAAATCAAAGTGCGCTGGCAGTAATGCCGTGAATCCACCGTCGCGGCCATTTTGCGAAGCGTTAGTAATGGCTGCCTAAACATCCGACAGCTAATTAATAAAACGCGCGTGTGTTTGCACGGCCATTGTACACAGTTAGTCGACCGGAACGAACAGCTCATTATCAAATATTCTGCTACTACTTATTAATCATTTTATTAAGTTTAACGTTGTCCCGTTCACTACCCAGCCTATGAAACAGTCAAATAACTACGAGTGACCACACCACTGTCCAAGAACAGCGCGCAGCATGGCGTCGGTACCACCCACACCTGTGTGTGTATGAATGATACGTCAAATGCTGTGCAGCCGCATTGCTGCATGTGTGCGCAGTGAGGAGAGGAATATATTTAAGCGTACGCTACATATATGTCTCTGAAGATCATGTCATCTTCAGATATCTTCAGTGGGAATATCTAGGGGTCAAAGTAAACGGAAGGAATCTAAACCACCTGAGATTCGCTGATGATTTAGTAATTATTGCAGATAACGCCACAACTCTTCAAACAATGATACAGGAACTGTCAAAAAAGAGCGCCATCGTTGGTCTTTCAATGAATAAAACTAAAACTAAAATCATGACAAATAGAGAAGAGACCCCCATTACAGTTGATAATGAAATAATAGACTACGTCAGTGAATATACCTACTTGGGCCAGCAAATATCCTTCTCAGATCAAACAGACTTAGAAATTGCAAGGAGAGTTGCAAGCGCATGGAAAAGATACTGGTCCCTTAAGGAAATTATGAAGAGCAAACACTTCCCTTTGGCCGCCAAAAGAATCGCCTTTCCACTGGTTTGTTGATTTTATTCTTAGAGACGCTGCCATTGCTTCTTGCTGTATGTGAACGTGCAAGGGCGTTAGTCCTAGAACTATGTCCGTGCTGCAGATGGGGTTGATTTCCTGCATCCGCATATGAGTGAGCAGGCCAGTCTTTGAACTTGCTGTAGTTTGTTAATGGTGGTGACTAAGGTTGTTTTAGGCCACCATACTATTGCGCCGTAGGTTAGCACAGGGCGGACCATGACCGTGTACAGCCACAGACACAGCTTGGGTTTGAGGCCCCAGTCCTTTCCCACCGCTCGCGTACACTGCCATAAGATGTTTGTGGCTTTGGTTATAGTGTGGTCTAGTTGTTTGCCCCACAGTAATTTGCTGTCTAGCCATATGCCGAGGTATTTAACCTCCTTGCTTAGTGTCAGTGTTGTACCTAGTAGTGAGGGTAGGTCAAGTTTTGGTAGTTTAGTTTTCCTAGTAAAGAGTACTAGTTCTGTTTTGTTCGGGTTTACTGACAGACTGTGTTTGGTGCACCATGTTTCCACAATCCGTAGTGCCTTCTGCATCTTTTCGCACAGAGTTGTTTCGAAAAGCCCCGATATCATGATTGCCAGGTCGTCTGCATATGCAATCGTAACAATACCGTCTTTGTTCAGGGTATCCAGAAGTTCGTTCGCGACCATTATCCACAGAAGCGGTGAAAGGACCCCGCCCTGCGGGCAACCCCGCGTCACCCTGCATTGGGCTGCCTGCCCCAGGGATTCTGAACTCTCGATTTTGGTTGCTCTGCTGGATAGCATTTCTGTTATCCACTGATTCAGATTTTCATCAACTCCCTGCTTTCGCAGAGCTTTTTCTATTGAGGGGAAAGTTGTCTTGTCGAAGGCACCTTCTATGTCTATGAAGGTGACCAAGCACGATTGCTTACTTTCCAGCGCACTTTCAATCTTGTACACTACTTGGTGCAGAGCCGTTTCAGTAGATTTACCAGACTGATAGGCGTGCTGATTTTTATTTACTGGGTTTCTGAGTAGTGGCCCACTTCTGATGTACTTGTCACATAGTCTTTCTAAAGTCTTCAGTAGGAACGAGCTTAAGCTTATTGGTCTGAATGACTTTGGCTGCGTGTAATCTGTTTTGCCGGGTTTCGGTAGAAAGATTACTTTGACCTCCCTCCACTTCCGAGGGATGACCTCCCTCCACTTCCGAGGGATGCGAGCCTTGCTGTGTGACAGCACAAGCGGGGTCGTATTGCAGTGAGCGAAGCGAACCGCAATGCGACCCCTTTAACACAACAAGGCGAGCGAAGCGAGCCGCGCTTCGTGTTCGCACCCACCCACTCATATGGGTACGGATTTCGAGTAACTCGAACTCTTAGATTACGAAAAAGATGTCCATTTCCAAATCCAAGATGGCTGACATTTTTTTTATCGCAGTTGTCACCCATGGATGTCGTTTTCGACTAACTCGGACAAGTAGATGACGAAAAAGATGTCCCAGGAGAAAATATATAGAAAGCTTAAAGTAAGGTTTTCACGGGTAAAAAACAGAGGAGCAACAATTATTAAAAACTATGAACATTCTAAGGCTAATCAAGCAGCGTGAGGTACATATATAGTGGGATTAATCTCATAGGTTTGAGAGGAGCATTAAATTTTATTCTATGGAGCAGATCGGGGCAGACAATATTATTGGAAGTGATTTTGAGCAAAAAAGATAAGTCAGCAATTTCACGCCGCTTAGAAAGTGGGAGTATATGGAATTTCTTACATAACTTAAGGTAATTAGTTGAACTATATGGAATTTTAAGACGGAAGCAAAGGTACTTAATGAACTTGATTTGGATACGCTCAATCCTGGTGATATATATATCATAACGAGGGTTCCAAATTTGGGATGCGTATTCAAGAATACTCCTAACGAAAGTGCAGTAAAGGATCTTAAATGTTTTAGCATGGTGAAAGCAGGACGCACTCCGCATAACAAATCCTAATGCCTTGGAGGCTTTGGAGACAACAGCTTGATGGCTCGATCTAAAAAGCTAGTTACATTATATTTGTTAATAATAAAAAAATATTATTATAACTTAATTTTTTTTTATTATATTTCCTTCACTAATTAATCGAAAGGAACTTCGTTCCATCCGGGTGTCCCTTTACACCTCTCAAGTTTTTATTTATTAAAGAATTGTAATAGTTTTGTAAATTTTAAGACGTTGCAATAGGGCAGAATACAAAATTGTGACATTCCATCTTAAATAACAACTTTTATAACATGTATTTCATGCAATATACTCGTATAAATGGATTGATTGAGTGTCACTCACGGTAGTCCAGGAGAAGGATCCTCTTCAGTGTCAGATGATGTGTTAATTAGTCAAATAAAACGTCTCAGTTAATAGAATAGAATAGAAAATCATTTTTTGCCCTAATTGAAATAAACACGAGACAAAATTAGACGTAGTATACACTGTTATAAGAAGATTCTCGCTCAGGTTCCAGATGTAGATGATCCTCAGAAGTAACATATGTAGGTACGGAGCAAGGTGACCGCTGCCGGCCGCTACTAACGAGGGACGACCAGTTCGTCCGTCCGTGCGTTCATTGCGTACATTAACGCCGCCCGTTATCTTGTACGACGTCTTAGCGTTCACCCTCACCTAGTAACGCAAGTACCTATCAGGGACCGCGTCACACCGCAGACACGTCTCTAGTCCACACACATGTCATACCTCCACAGTCCACTGCTGAACATATCTTCCCGAACAAGGGGGCTTCGGCACGCTTGCAGCAGGCCAGGCGGATTGGTGCTGTGCAGTGGAGCTGTTACAGGCAGAGAAGGGAGATGCAGTCCGTCTTTAGATAAGTTCCCTCAGTCGGTTCTTCCGACATCCGCAGACTCAGGTGGAAAGGTCGACGGTACCAACTGTGCTCTACTAATGAATGTTCTTCAAATAAAGTAACAACAGTAAAACAAACAGAAACGTTTGAAGAGTATGATTGCTGCGGACGACATGCGACAGCCAACTGAGGTCTAGCTTTGCATCAGCGTTTGATCTTAGACTAGTTCTGACTGACGGCTTGCTCAGAATAGCGTATCTGTACTTTATGTCTGGTACTTTCTACCAGTTTTAGGTGTAAATGTGCTCCTCCTAGGAGTAATATTAGTTTGGTGCCGCAGGACATTGGACAGAGCTCGGACTCTGAGCTAACGTTGTCATTTAAAGTCATGGGCGGAGAAATGCCGACCAAATGATGTGCAGGGTCGTTGAGTTTCTAATACGTTTGTGTACCTTTCGAAGGAAGGTATCTAATTGTAATAAACATTTTTCAAATAATTGAATTCCTGTTCTTTCGCTATAAAAAACACAAAATTATTAGAATTTCCCGCAGTTAAGTGGTGAATTGTCATCACTATATTTTATTGGAATGAAACTGTATTTTGATGGAAAACAAGTAGTTTGTAGGCGCGCGGAGTACACAGGGTGGGTTTTTTGGACGGTTCAGAAGGGGAGGTACCTTACCAGTGAAGCTACAGGAAAATCATCCCAGGAGACTATCCTTATTTTTGGACGGTTCAGAAGGGGAGGTACCTTACCAGTGAAGCTACAGGAAAATCATCCCAGGAGACTATCCTTATTTTTGGACGGTTCAGAAGGGGAGGTACCTTACCAGTGAAGCTACAGGAAAATCATCCCAGGAGACTATCCTTATTTTTGGACGGTTCAGAAGGGGAGGTACCTTACCAGTGAAGCTACAGGAAACTCATCCCAGGAGACTATCCTTATTTTTGGACGGTTCAGAAGGGGAGGTACCTTACCAGTGAAGCTACAGGAAAATCATCCCAGGAGACTATCCTTATTTTTGGACGGTTCAGAAGGGGAGGTACCTTACCAGTGAAGCTACAGGAAAATCATCCCAGGAGACTATCCTTATTTTTGGACGGTTCAGAAGGGGAGGTACCTTACCAGTGAAGCTACAGGAAAATCATCCCAGGAGACTATCCTTATTTTTAGAACAAAATACGAGAAAATTACTTTTGGAATATCTTTAAGATATAGGAAAAGCTTTTTGTGATTTCTGCCTTTTTTTAGTCCTCCAACCTAACGTCAGTGGGCTTGATAAAAGTTTTTAACCAGTATAAAAATCAGGATCGATCCCAGGCAGATTTCGTGTAAAATGCACATTTTATTGCTAACTGTACAATTTTTGAAAATGTGTGAATGGGGTTGAAATTTCTGTAAAAGTTATGGATAGTCTCCTAAGAGCATACATTTTCCCTTCCTACGCCCTTGCTACATAGGGTGAGAGCAGGTCCCTTTCAGCCCGTCCACAAAATCCATCCTGTATATGCGTCAGCACGCTTGTTATTTAATGCCACCGTTCAAACTATGAAACTGCACTGAAATTTCCGCCAAAATAAATTAGATTGAATCGTGGTTAATGCAAACATCTCTTAAATCGAATCAGCGAATTAATTCGTGTAATTTGTTGATCGACTCGCTAACGGCAACGTCAGCGCCCTCCGCCCCGTCGCCGGCACGGTACCGCCCCGCTGTCGGCACGCTACCGTCCCGCCGCCGCCCCGCAAGTATCCAACGAGCGAGCCGCGGCGCGGGCGCGCGCGCGTGCTAATTCACTATTAACTGATGATTTATCGCATTACTGATGTTGTTTACATTATTATCAGTTTCACATTACTACATAAGTGTCGCTCTGCACTGCGGGGATAGTAACATTACACCATAGTACAAGACTGACTTAATGGGCTAACAAGGCCATTCAAATTTTGAATGGTTGGTTGGTAGGTAGGCTAACTGCTACGGTAGGTACTCCACGGCCGCGCCCTCCGCGGCGGCCTGAGGCAGGTGGGATGTCGACCTGCGAAACACTGCAGGTAGATACTACATGCAGCAAGCTGAAGGCAGCACTATGGCGCTCTATAGGGGAGGGCTATGTCCAGACGTGGACTAACATAGGCTGATGATGATGATGAATTATTAGAATACGATGCTAAAATGAAAACAAATACGCAGATTAACATATGGCACATTTTTAGATAAGGTAGGTACTTTAATATAAAGTGTCAAACAACTCATCATAAATAAATAAGTGGAAAGGAACAGCGAAGCGGGACTAGCGCCTGCGCCTCTTCACTTTAGCTCAATCGCTTATTCTTATTCTACAAAAAAGATCGTTCCAACGACATATCACTCGTTCCGATCGGTGCCGGTGCCGGTACCAGGCTCCATGCACTTGTGCCCATCATCCTTTCAGCCGGTTAAGTGTGGAGTGGTAACAGCCCGACGACGCGACGGACAGATAGACGGACAGAGTCCATTTCGAATTTGTAATATTAGTATAGAAGTATCGATAATCTTGTCTATCTTTTTCAATTATTAGGCATTAGATGGTTTTTATAATTTTTTTGTTTCTGAACATCAAACATCAAAGTGCTTTATTTCCTTTAGACCTTACAGGACTCTTGGACACGTCACAAAATTCAAATTACATTATGTAAAACTAGGAAATAAAGTGATCACTTTGATTTTTTGTTCACTTCAATCTTTTTAAGGTAAAGTAAAGAAGCGAACAAGAAACCTTTACCTTGTTAGAATTTTAGTTTTCGAGTTAGAGCAAAAGTCGTCCCAAGATTTTTTATCGTCTAGATAATCTGATATTTTGTAGTAAGCCTTTTTACAAAGGATATTTTTGACAATTTGTTTGAATTTATTCATTGTTAATTTTTGCAACTCACTTGGAGTTTTGTTGTAGAAGCGTATACAATACACTGCCCTTTGAAAGATACATTAATCTTGTGTAGCCTAGTTGTAGTTATGGGCACGGCGAGCTTATTCTTATTTCTAGTATTTAGGTTTAAAGAACTTTATTCTCATACAGACACGTGGTTCACTTGTAATGAGAATGGAATAGAATAGAATATCAATTTATCTGTTAAAAGACTTACACTAAAATACATAATAAAGTTAGATTAAAATACAAAAATGTAAGCCCAGTAACAAAATGGCTCTGCCTCAGCATGAGTTGGTTGACTAGCAAGCTAGCAACCAACGCTGGTCTTCCGTCAGAGCCATGAGAGACATGATAAACAAATTTATCTAGGTTTATAATGTTTAAGTTTAAAGTAAGCTTACCTCTAGGACCTACAAATAAATAATAACTAAACATTATCTATAACTAAATATAAAGTAATAATGTTCAATAAAAACTTAACATTATATTAACTAATTATGAAGTGGGTGTAACTAAATGTTAGATAGGTAGGCATTTTTATTCGTGCATTGTCACAAAGTATGTACATTGTAATTTAAGTTTATTTTTAAAGGCATTAAAATTAACACATTCCTTTATATTGTTTGGCAAATTGTTAAACAATTTAGCTCCCTCTGATAATATTGTTTTTTGCCATAGTTAGCACGTGTATTAGCTAATTGTAATTTTATTTTATTTCTGAGATTATATTTATTTTCTTTTAGATGTGGTTTAATTTTTGATTGAATGGAGTTTGAAGTATTTTTTTGACTAAAATACCTGTATTATAAATGTGAAGTTTTTCTATATTGAAAATATCAGCTTTATTGTACAATTCTTTAGTCGGCGTAAGATAGTCCTAATGGTATAGGACTTTTATCACCTTGTTTTGGGTTCTTTGAAGGGGAGTTAAATTTGTAGTAGCAGCCGTTCCCCAAATTTCTACCAAATATTCTACATGTGATTTAACAAGAGAGTTATAAATAATGTTACGCACTGTTTTTGGTATACATTTTGAGACTATGTGTAGTGCTCCTAGTAATGAATTTAGTTTTGCTTTTACGTGTTCAATATGGTTTTTCCATGTCAACTTGCCATCCATCCATAAACCTAGATATTAGAGGTGTAAAAGTAACGAAAAAAAGCGTAGGGTCGAGTGTTGAACAGTGAAACAGGCGTACACAATGAAACATCCCTATATTCGGAAATGCGACATTGTCAGATTGTGCAGTATGCCTAGTCCTGACGGCCTCGTTCATACCCCGTACCCCTCCAGTTTGCGTTCGCGCCGGTTGTGAAAGGACGTGTCTACGGAGCGATTTTCGATTTTATGGCAAAAAACGAAGTATTTTTTTTGGTTTTCTTTGATTTTTCAGTTAAATACTATAGACAATTCGGTTTTCCTCAGTATTACGTTGTTTTGTACATGTATCAAAGATTCACGTGGACTAGATAACTTATTAAATTGTTCTATTTTGGTAGGTTATTTTTTGAGGTTATTGTAAAATATCCCAGGTGTCCAACAATGAAACAGTGCAAGGGTGGACACAATGAAACGTTTTATTGTGTATTTACTACTTTGTTTAATATATAAAACTCCCAAATTTTGGTGGTTCGTATTACCACCATGGTCCATATAAGGTTATTTTACTCTATTATGAGTAGGTACCTAACTGTTAATCGGAGTTTATAAACCATATAATATGGACCATGGTCGTAATATGGATATTACGACCATGGTCCATATTATATGGTTCTGTTACTCTATTATGAGTAGGTACCTAGCTGTTAATTTTATAGTGTCGTTATTGCCTGTTACAGGAAACAATACCTATATTTGTGATTTTTATAATTTTCAGATTAATCTTTAAGCGACTAAATAAACCTAAAGTTAACTTCCTAAGTTGAATATAGTGTAGGTGATTTAAATTAAACATTCTATATATTTACTCCTTCCAATAACCACACTAAATTAAAACGAAGTCATGATAAAAGCAGTTTTAATAACGGTGTTTCATTGTTGAACACAGGGTGTTTCATTGTGTACACCTAGGTGGACACAATGAAACAAACCCCATTTTTTTAAAAAAAAACCTCGTATTCTATATGTATCCAATTATTAATGAAACTATATATGCCATATTATACCTAATGAAGAAGACTCTCTTTCTGTAAAAAATGGAATCCATACCTATAAAAATGAGAGAAATATGAGACTCAGAATTTTTGGTGTTTCATTGTTGAACACTCGACCCTACCCGTATGTATTCGTTACTTTATCAATTAGTACTCGTTACTATCGTTTCGTTACGTTACTCGTTACTTCCGACATCTCATCATGCTATGTTTATTAGAGCAAGGAATCGAGTCGTATTCCGCACGCGTACAGTATGACGTCACGTCGTCGCGGCTTCTCGCAACATTCGTAATTTGTAGAAAATACACTGATTCACATACCAAACTGCGTAAAGTGCATTTTTTCTCCACACACACACTATTCCTTTAATAAACAGTAAAAACTCGTACGACGATTTTCCAAATAATACTTTACATAATTAAGCATCTTTCTTTGTAACGTAGGTTGTAAATCTACCAAATAAGCGCGCGCATGCGTAAAACATACGATCAGCAAACCTTTCAATACATGCATCAACGGTTCCTGCGTGACCCTGCGCCAAGCCTTCTCTAAATCAATTAAAATACCTAAAGCCAACATTTTTCTCATCAATATTAGTTTTAATTGTAGTAACAAGGTCAAAAGCTGCTGTGAGGTGCTTGATTTAGCGCTTTTGTTTGTCTATTTTTTTTTCCAAGAGTTACGCATTTAGCCTTTTGTATATATTATATACATATAAATATATATTTTATATATATATATAATTATATTTATATTATTTATATAATTAGATTTATATATATATATAAACATATATATATATAAATCCTTTCAAAGATCTTAGAAATTATAGGTAATACTGATACCGGCCTATAATTGCTAGGATCGCTTTTATTGCCTACTTTATGTATCGGATTAATTTTAGCTATCTTCAGAGAATAATGAAAAACTCCATTAGTTAGGCAAACGTTAATACAGCGCGTTAGTTTATCAACAATTAAGTTCTTAATGCATTTGGTTGCCTTAGTACTAATGCCATCTAAGCCAGTACTAGTGTTACTGTCAAGTTCATCTATTAATCTAGACACTTGATCGCAGTCACAGGGATCGAGCTCACTCAGAGTTATTTCATGTGTATAAGTAGAACCGTCCGTACGTTACCATTATTGGTGTGGTATTCATTCGTATCCTACTAGCTAGATCTGCTCCGATTGAGGAAAAGAATTTATTGAAAATGTTACAGATTTGGGAGCCGTCAGTGATTAAACCTTTTTCTGTTTTTAGTTTAGGTAAAGATGTACCATCCTTAGCTTTATTCAATGACGGTTTCCTTAAGATTTCCCTTTAAATTACGTATATTTCTATGAATGTACAACAAGTTTTTATAAATATATGGACAGGGGACTGTCATTATGTTTATTTCTTTGAATTTATCTCGAAAAGATTCTCTGGGACCCATATTGTAAATTGCACGAACAGCCCTCTTCTGCAGCACAAATACGGTGTTAATATCTACAGCGTTCCCCCACAGCAGTATACCATAAGACATAATACTGTGGAAGTAGCTGAAATAAACAAGTCTAAAGTCTGAAAACCAATGAAGAAACAGAAGCACTTTGAGCTAACAATCAGAACGATGACGTCAAAATGGTGGTGTATTTATCATCCGAAACAGCAGATTTAATTGTCTAAGCCCGAAACTGAGTGTGTTTTAGATTTTTTTCGGTAATAATATATTAACCTAAATAACCGTAAAAAAATGCGTACATTTGTTATAATTACCTGTATTATATATATATTTATTGATTATTGCGTAAAACGTAGCTTGAAATAAGGTTACTAGTGACATTAGCGTAAGACGCGGGCTCGCTGTTGCATGCAATAGTCAAGTCATCCTCGCCGCGCCGACAAGTTCGATTGCATGTTATGAGCTGATACATTCGTAGGTATGTAAAAGGCGCACCACAGTGTAACGCAGTCTGCATATCCAAGTAACAATATTCAATTGAATTTCCTTTTCTCGGAGATTGTTTTGAAATAGCACACAGTATTCGTATGATCCGCGAATATTTCCCCTCGAGCCCTATTTGCCTCCAAATAAGGGTCAGAGGCACTCGACGTTGTTTATTTTCCATCAAATCTATTCATAACCCGACATTTTGCTTACAAATGTCTCGATCTCTTTTGCTGGTAGGTACTGTGATGTTTGTTTAAAATGGAATTTTTTTTCTGCTTCAGAGGAAGTAAAACCGGTCAAGTGCGAGTCGACGCACACCCGGAGGGTTGCGTACCATCGTTCAAAACAATTTTGCAAAATAAACAAAAGTAACCCTTAGGTACTCAGATTTGTTGATGGATAGAAAAACCAACAAAAAGCCATCATGACACTGCTGTCACAATTCCAAGTAGGTACTGACCGCGCCCGACGTTTATTTGTTTATTTACAAATGGACATACAGTTAAAACCAAAACGTCCAGGAGTCAGGTAGGTACATAGAAATAACAAAATAGGCCTAAAGGAAGACCATTCTTAAATAATACATATTGAGACAATGAATACAAATACAAAGGCGTTGCTCAAGACATTATTTGAATTTAAAAAACAATTTAAACTGCATTTATAGGTATTTAAATAATTACATGGTTTTACCGGGAATCGAACCCGTTCCACGAGAAAAATAATCATCGTGTAGTTTTATCATACCGATCGAAAGGCTTTATCATCAGGATTACTTTTGGCTAAATAACATAGTGTCAGAAATAAAAGGAAGATCATGAATTTTAACATTTTTAATACAAAATCAATAAATTTATCAAATGCTCAAAATGAGTCCCTCCCTTCCTGTTGAATACAAAGTCGCACTCTGTTGATTATTTCTTTTTATTTTGTCCTTCGGCTCAGGATACGGCTTCATTTGCTGCATACGTACCTACTAATTACGTATATCTTAATCATTTTATCATTTACATAAAGTATAATAGGGAAATGATGCGTACTTCTCAAGTGGGTACATTTATTAGTAACAGGTACTTATGATAATGTCAGTTGCATTTGCATGTCCTTACAGCAATGCCAGCTTTTAATTTTTCTGAACTAAATGTCACATCAAATGTTATTAATTCATAGAATTTCTTTTATTTCTGACACCATGTTATTTAGCAAAAAATAATCCTTATGATAAAGCCTTTCGATCGGTATGATAAAGCTACAGGGTGATTATTTTTACGGGTTCGATTCCCGGTTCAACCATGTAATTATTTAAATATCTATGAATGCAGTTTAAATTGTTTTTTAAATTCAAATAATGTCTTTTTTCAGTAAAATGATCCATCTACAATATTCAAGGTACTTTCCCTCCATGTGGCATGTCCGTGGGACGCCCTGTATATATTGGTACATAAAGGGTTATGAAGTTGGGGAAGTTGGCTTACTTATTTTTTATTGTCATATTTTATATCTCGCTAAAGCGGCTAGAGAAATACAAACACTGTGAAAATTTCAAATGTCTATATACCTTTTACGGTTTATGAGGCCCACTGACAGACACACGGACGGACGAACAGACAGCGCAGGTTTATTAATAGGGTCCCGTTTTCCCTTTTCGGGTACGGAATCCTAAAAATTAAGCCTTTTTTAAGTAAAGAGATTCACAGAGTTATGAACCGTCCTATACGTGATAATCAGCGAACGTCGTTCGTTTGAAAATGCTTACAGATCTAAATGACTGATCAGTATTCTATTCAAAATAATAAAAAAAATGTGACTATTTTATCAATCACGTTTAAAGTGATACACTCCTCACATCATCAGTTTAAAGTGATACACTCCTCACATCATCAGTTTAAAGTAATACACTCCTCACATCATCAGTTTAAAGTGATACACTCCTCACATCATCAGTTTAAAGTAATACACTCCTCACATCATCAGTTTAAAGTGATACACTCCTCACATCATCAGTTTAAAGTAATACACTCCTCACATCATCAGTTTAAAGTGATACACTCCTCACATCATCAGTTTAAAGTAATACACTCCTCACATCATCAGTTTAAAGTGATACACTCCTCACATCATCAGTTTAAAGTGATACACTCCTCACATCATCAGTTTAAAGTGATACACTCCTTACATCATCAGTTTAAAGTGATACACTCCTTACATCATCAGTTTAAAGTGATACACTCCTTACATCATCAGTTTAAAGTGATACACTCCTTACATCATCAGTTTTTAATGGCTTTTTTTCAGTTTTGATGTTGTTGCTCTTAGTGGCCACCAAATTAAGTTTTTACATATATACTTTTATTTTTTCTAACATATACAACCTATGTTAGAAAAAATAAAAGTGTTCCCGTCGGGGAACCACCGCAGCGTACAAACAACCGGCAGATGCTACACTCCAACATACCCCTAACTAAACTGCTCCTACTTCCTGGGAACAAATACTAAAATATCCTCAAAACATTATGTACTCGTACGTTGTGCATTACCCTTCGGTGACCACCTACCCGACGGGAATCAGCGCCGCATGCTCCCTGCATGCAGCTCAAAGCTGAATTTACTCCCTTTGCCTATTTATTTTTAATTTCTTTGTATTTTTATGTATAATTCTGTTTAGGTTAAGAGTTTTTTAGGCAATAAATGATTTTTATTAAAAAATAAAATAAATAATGATGCGTTGCGAGAAAGAGGCAGCTCTGTGCGACGAGTCCGGTATGTGTGTCACGAGTACAGTACGGTACAGTACAGTACATACATCCAGCGAGCCATTAGCAGGCGCGGCTCGTGCAGTGACCGGTAACGGACGTCGTTTGTCGCGCGGTAATCGCGCGGGACTAACGACCGATACACTTTTACGAGGACATCGTTTCGAATTCAATGATTCGACATTGTAATGTAAACTACTGACTATTTGCGTCGACATAAAGTTGAGTTGTTTGCGAGAAGTGCTGTGTAGTGTAGTACTCGTAATGTCGTAGGCATTATTAGCACATGTACATATTTATAATATGAACTATTTCACTGAACCTGTCCAAATCTGCACACTACCTGCGTGTTCCGTGACACGTGGCCTGGCCAAGCTGCGCTCACTTGTGGCCAGTTTCATGCTGTGTTATAGTCAGTTTGTTTGTTAACTAGTTTATGTCCGTAACTTCGTATGCATAGTTTCCGGGACAATAACGAGCCCATGTTCGTTATTCAGCTCAACATCGATCTTATTATTGTTCTCCACTAGTGGATAAAAAATTTAAGCGAACAAAATCAATAACATTTTGTTTCTTATTTGATAATACTTAATTACTATTTATTAAGCTGTTTATGTATAAAATTTGATTTTTTTAAGTGCTTATTTTGTAAGCCTAAAGAAATAAAGATATTGAGTTTTGACTTGTTTGACTTTCTATGGAAACATTTGAAGTGTTTTCCATCCCCCATCTAGGAAAGAGTATTTTTGCTCTTCGATATCTGAGTGCAAAAGCCGTATTTATCCGCTAGGGGATAAAGTAAATTGAATATAGAGCACCGTGTGCACGATACTCTTTCCTCATTGAGGTGGGATGAAGAGATACGTGTTGCACTTGAGTGCAAAGATTTTTTACCTCGTGCTCTTTTGATTCCCTCGCTAACGCTCAGGATTCTAATTTTAGATTCCTCCACTTGCTCGGTCATCAAAATTGAGCACGAGGTTAAAAAGCACTCTTGCATAACAAATAACTATTATCACTTTGCACTCTTGTATAACAAATAACTATTATCACATTGCACCTAATGAAGGACATAGAAAGTAGTTGTATGTGTTTTCTAAATTTTACTTTCCAATCAAACTAATATTATAAATTTCACATTTATAATAGTTTGGATGTTTGCCGTATAATTGTCGGTCACCCACAACTACTGAACCGATCGGATCGGACTGAAATGACCTGGAATCAAACATAGGCTAATTTTATCCCATAAATCAGTTTCTATGAGATAGAAATAACCTTAAAACGTTTCCGTAGAAACAATGTGTGCGAAGCCGCGGGCACAATCTAGTATATAATATACTAGCTTATTACTAGCCGCGACTTCGCATGCGTTTTTTGGAATTAAAAGTAGCCTCTAGGTCCATCTTTAATTGTGCAAAATTTCAGCTCAATCTATTCAGTTGTTTTGTTACCGTTACCCTTGGCACACCTTGGCCAAACTAACACTTGTACATTGCAACGGCACAACTCACAAACTTTCCCCATTACAATATTAGCAGGAAGAGTCATTAGGGGGGTTCCCCATCGCGTCGCGTCGCATTCACCTGTCCTTCTAGCGACTGGAGGCTGCGGTCGAGGACACGGACTCATGTGCTGTGATCGGGTTAGCTGACTTTCATAGGGTCATGAAACGAGCACGTAAACACTCGCGCTTTATGGCCTCATGACCTCATCAAATGTGTCTCCCTTTATAGTCACTTTATTAAAAATACTGGCGCGTGTCCATGGTTTTACTCGCCATCCGCACATAATGACACAATCCGCTTAGTTGCTAAACCGAAAATACCATATTACATTTTCTTGGATCAGTATTCAAAGAGCAGTTATTAAAATATAAAGCTTTGACAAAGTAACTTTCAAAAACAATCCGAGCAGTTACCAATACACCTAACTTTTTCAAAAACAATCCGAGCAGTTACGAATACACCTAACTTTTTCAAAAACAATCCGAGCAGTTACCAATACACCTAACTTTTTGTGTCTGTCCGTCTGTCCGTCGGTCAACCCACTTTTCTCAGAATTGCGTGGAGGTATCGAGTTGAAATTCACATCATATACTCAAGTTCGTAACCTCTTGGAGACTCGATATAAATCAAACTTCTAAGTCAACGCAATCAAAAGTTATAGCCGTTTATGTCCAATTTTTTTTTTATTTTCCAAGGGAATCACATGTACACAAAACCTATAAGGTAAAATTTGGCAAGAAGCAAGGTCTTATAGCACAAATTAAGGAAAAAATCCGAAAACCGTCAATTCGTAGTTTATTTACAGAAAAATATTTTTCTTAAACTTGCGCCAAAATATTGTCATTACTTTTGAATGAAGCACACGCGAAGTTTCATATTTACGGAGACTGAAAAACAAAAATCACTTCCCGGCGCGTTCTTTGAATTTGGAACGAAGAGCGCGCCGGCAATGTTGTTTGAAACGGTGTGCTGTTTGAATTTAGAACTCTTTCATCTATCGTACACATTGCGTTCTCGTGGCTGTATAGCCACAGTGCGTTTACCTTTTGGCACAAACTGTAAAATAAAAATAAAAAATAGGCGATAAAGCGGAGTTCGTTGTTATTTTGTTAATAAAATTAAATTTATTATGAAAAAGACCCTTTTTTATTTCCTTGCATTTTTTTAAGAAAAGCACTATTTATATGCCTCGGCCGAAATGGCAATTGCCTGTCTCGTATCATTGAAGTCCTCGCCTGCGACTCGGCCTTCAAACTCATACTCGACCTGCAATTGCCTATTTCGCTGCCTTTGCAATAATGTACTATTTTTTAATCACACCACGGATCAAAAACCTGGCTCTTTAGTCGACTGGCCCCGCTCGGACTGGCCCCTCGAGTCCAGTTGACCTAATGCATGTTTTGAATTGGTCGACTGGCCCCGCTTACAGAATTTGTTACTAGTATAGACAAGAAGAAAAGTGTTTCAACTTTTGTCGATATTATCATGGATTATATAATTAATCGTCATAGCAGTTCGTTTTAAACGCATAATATGTAGATTTCAAACAAAATAGAAGAGTACTTGAAACACTCATTACGCGATAACAATTGGAGTGGTGCTAACAAACAATAGGTACCTGGAAAGACCTTTTTCTGGTTTGGTACTTGAATTCAGCCAATCACAGTAAAAAAATCATAGAATCATTAAATTTGACAAGAAATAAGGTCTTTTATTTACATAATGTTTAGTTACGGAACCCTCGTTGCGCGAGTCCGACTCGCACTTGACGTTTTTATTTCTTAATTAGGTGTCTTGTTAGCCTCGGTAACAACGACAGTGCTGTTCTAGCCATGCAGCTATTTCATCCGAAACTGTGGTTTTGCAAGTGTATTATGTACCTATGTGTATGAGTCACATTCCCGAAGTTGTGGAGCCGCGGGCACGGCTAGCGTTACGCACCCAATATAAATATTTACAGTTCCATCATAAAAATGTTTGTACTCACAATCCAATTCAATCAAAAACTTGTTGAGGATAACTGGACTTCAATCGCGCGAATGGATACTGCAGTTTACTGAAAATATATCATTTTTAGGGTTCCGTACCCAAAAGGTAAAACGGACCCTATTACTAAGACTCCGCTGTCCGTCTGTCCATCTGTCTGTATCTAATGAACCGTGATAGTGAGACAGTTGAAAATTTTTCAAATGATGTATTTCTGTTACCGCTATGACAACAAATACTAAAAAGCAGAATAAAATAAATATTTAAGGGGGCTCCCATACAACAAACGTGATTTTTTTGCCGTTTTTAAATATAATGGTACGGAATCCTTCGTGCGCGAGTCCGACTCGCACTTGTCCGGTTTTATTAATCTACGACAGGTCGTCCCTGATCTACGAGAGTGCAATATTGTCTGGCACTCTGGGAGGTGGTGGAGTGGCTAGTTGTGTAGTTGTGGACCGTTCGGGTCTTGTACGGTTCTGAACTCAAACTTAATGACATTCATCAGTTATGTTCTGTTTAAGCATTCCTCCAAATTATTATGGTTCAATGGTTCATGTATGCAGTAAAAGGATCTTTTGTTTCAAACACTTGAGTCGATCAAACCTATTTTGATAAGAATTCATAAATTGTTGATAATATGATGACCAATAAACATGACCTAACGATTTCAATTATTTTTTTATATAAAAAACTACTTTTTGTGGTTTATTTCCATTTGTCACCCTGATCTGTCTATTGAATATAAAAGTTAGACATATGTGTCGCTTAACATACCTATATAGTTTTATGTTGGCATTATCAAGCTTTTTAACTATTTTTTTGAACTCAATCGTATATCTCTCATCGATAAGGCAGCGTTCGTAGGAAACGTTTTCTCTTGGAACTTTGCAAATCCGACTACTTGACTCGACTTATGAGTCTTTTCATTTTTCGGTTAGTAGGTAGGTAGGTACCTATGACACTCAGAAAGAATGTGGTTTCCTATTGCTAAAACAATTTGCACAATCGGTGCAGTACATCCAGAGATTACCCCCTACAACCTCTTCATTCACATACACGTGCCGAAAGGCAACTTAAGTGAAAATCTATACTATCTATATCTATATGTTATAATATATTAATATTAATATAAATTATTTAAATAATACAATAAAGAGGTGAAGTTTGTAAACATCATCGTTTCACTGAAATAAATTCAACGACAGCGTGTCGGTGGCGCACAAGTCTGGTGCGCACAAGATTTGTGCGCATAAGTCTGGTGCGCCACCGACACGCTGTCGTTGAATGTTCAGGTGAGAAAACTAGAGCAGCCCATGCAGTACGACCGCCGATCGTATCTCAGCGAGGCAGAGGACTTTTTGCTATCATTCGAGTCTGACGCGGTCCAGTCTCCGTTAAAACTAGAGCAGCCCATGCAGTACGACCGCCGATCGTATCTCAGCGAGGCAGAGGACTTTTTGCTATCATTCGAGTCTGACGCGGTCCAGTCTCCGTTAAAACTAGAGCAGCCCATGCAGTACGACCGCCGATCGTATCTCAGCGAGGCAGAGGACTTTTTGCTATCATTCGAGTCTGACGCGGTCCAGTCTCCGTTAAAACTAGAGCAGCCCATGCAATACGACCGCCGATCGTATCTCAGCGAGGCAGAGGACTTTTTGCTATCATTCGAGTCTGACGCGGTCCAGTCTCCGTTAAAACTAGAGCAGCCCATGCAGTACGACCGCCGATCGTATCTAAGCGAGGCAGAGGGCTTTTTGCTATCATTCGAGTCTGACGCGGTCCAGTCTCCGTTAAAACTAGAGCAGCCCATGCAGTACGACCGCCGATCGTATCTCAGCGAGGCAGAGGACTTTTTGCTATCATTCGAGTCTGACGCGGTCCAGTCTCCGTTAAAACTAGAGCAGCCCATGCAGTACGACCGCCGATCGTATCTCAGCGAGGCAGAGGACTTTTTGCTATCATTCGAGTCTGACGCGGTCCA
Source organism: Eupithecia exiguata (assembly GCA_947086465.1). Lineage (NCBI taxonomy): Eukaryota > Metazoa > Arthropoda > Insecta > Lepidoptera > Geometridae > Eupithecia > Eupithecia exiguata. The sequence goes on from OX352247.1 coordinate 84,844, forward strand.
GTCTCCGTTAAAACTAGAGCAGCCCATGCAGTACGACCGCCGATCGTATCTCAGCGAGGCAGAGGACTTTTTGCTATCATTCGAGTCTGACGCGGTCCAGTCTCCGTTAAAACTAGAGCAGCCCATGCAGTACGACCGCCGATCGTATCTCAGCGAGGCAGAGGACTTTTTGCTATCATTCGAGTCTGACGCGGTCCAGTCTCCGTTAAAACTAGAGCAGCCCATGCAGTACGACCGCCGATCGTATCTCAGCGAGGCAGAGGACTTTTTGCTATCATTCGAGTCTGACGCGGTCCAGTCTCCGTTAAAACTAGAGCAGCCCATGCAGTACGACCGCCGATTGTATCTCAGCGAGGCAGAGGACTTTTTGCTATCATTCGAGTCTGACGCGGTCCAGTCTCCGTTAAAACTAGAGCAGCCCATGCAGTACGACCGCCGATCGTATCTCAGCGAGGCAGAGGACTTTTTGCTATCATTCGAGTCTGACGCGGTTCAGTCTCCGTTAAAACTAGAGCAGCCCATGCAGTACGACCGCCGATCGTATCTCAGCGAGGCAGAGGACTTTTTGCTATCATTCGAGTCTGACGCGGTCCAGTCTCCGTTAAAACTAGAACGATCCATGCAGTACGACCGCCGATCGTATCTCCGTTAAATCAATGTAAATCATCAAGATTACTAAGTTTTCTCGCGTCCAGTTATCGTCATGTAAGAACCCAGTGACTATCCGCGCTTTCTGTGGAGTCTTAATTATGATAAGTACTTTGTTGACTTAACTTCCTGTTTCCATTCCCTCACAGATTTCCTTTCTCCGTTATGAAGCTTGTGAGTGGAACCCACACTAAACAGTATATTCCAGCTGCAGAGGGCCGTCCACGGGCAGGTCAATAACCGCTATTAGGTTTCCCCAAATAGCTCTATCACGAGATCCATATAACTTATAAAAGTCGCGTAACGTTGGGGAATTGGGCCTATTTGCGACCGACGACGCGACGTCGACTCTTTTGTAAGTAATCAATGATAAAGTTAGTAACAAACCAACTTTGTTATGGAATATGACGTGCACTGAGATGGTGGCCAGACGACCGACCTGAAGGTACGTCTCGACGGCGGCAGGTAATTGGATCTGCTCTAATCACATCCTCTATTAGATGTCATTGGGATTCCTCTTAGATGGCTGAGTATGTATTGATGGATCTAGATACCTGCGTACATGAGAGTTTGGCACGGTGGTGGTTGTGGCAGTAGGAATGTCTTGGAGGGCTGTCGATATGCATCAGCATTATCAGTCCATACAAAGTTAATTGCTGGATAAAAACGTTCCTTCATGAGCGTCACAGCACCCTGCCTTCAGTTTGCCGCATTCAGCATCAGCCAGCGATCCCTCGCAGGCGGTCAGGCTAGGTGTTGCCGGAGAGTTTCTAACTACTGCCAATATTATTTCAATCAAAAACGGCACGTGACCAATCGCTTTGTTTTACACAAACTGTTTGTTTGTTCAGAAAAAGTGACATCCAGAGTTGAGCAGTTGTTAAATTATTATGTTACCATACACTTCTCCTTAATAGCTGGTTAATGAAAATAGTCCGTACTTAAAAATAATGTTGACTAAGTCAACTAATAGTTGGTCCAAGTACAGGGCCAGCAGTCTAAGCCCATCCAACTGCGCAGAGGAGTGAGACGCGATGTCATATACCTGAAACTGTTCACGAGCACGTTGGAAGAAATGTTTAAGATGCTAGACTGGAAAGGAAAGGGCATCTACATAAACGCAATTACATCTCACACCTGCAATTTGCTAATGACATAGTTATAATGGCGGAGTCGCTAGAGGAGCGGAACCAGATGCTGGACAGCCTAGCTTCAACCTCGCGACGCATCGGTCTTGGCATGAATTTGGATAAAACCAAAGCCACATTGATCCAATACCGGTCGTCGTGCATGGCCACCTTCTCGAAATTGTTTCCGGTGCTATGTTTTCATTTGATACACAACTTGCCCTTATAGGTCTCTTTTAAAATTTCGTCATCACAATTAGTACTGACAAATTTTCATATTCATTTATTTTTCCTTTCGCTCAGTAATGTCGCACGAAATGTATTATTGTTTCACAAGTGTTTAACTTTTCCGCTGAACACGTCCGCTCAGAGTGCATGCCGCGGCAGCGGCCCGCCCGCCTCAATGCATATTATTAACCAAATGGCTCCGAAGTGGCCGGTTAAACGGTAGTTCCACGCACGGGGCGGGCCGCCACTCTAGCTGCCATCACTTGACCCACGACTCATCGCTCTCGACTCATGACTCACGGCACAGCGGATGAGTCAACTCGAGCAGACGGTATTCATTATTCTAGTTTAAAGTTTAGTCGTGCAGCTTTTAAGCATTTAGTTGTGCATAATGCCTTGACAGCGGTACAGTTAAGCGAGCTCCGGCGAGTTAGGTTCAAGATGAACTTAATTTAGTTTAGCGAGGCATTACGTTGAAAAAGTAATTCATCAGTAAAAGAGGTCGAGCGCTACTCTCGGGTCGGGGATCGCATCGTGAAAGGTTGTATAAATGCAATTAGTTCAAGTTCAATAGTAAATCTGACGAAGTTTTTATGTGTCGATGTCGTGTATTCTAATCGAAGACAGGGCTCTATGGCACCCACTAGGGGAGGCCTATGTCCAGCCGTGAACTGAACAGTTTTTATATGTCGTATGTTCTAATCCAGTTCAAGGTCAGTTTTTATGTGTCGTGTGTTCTAATCCAGGTCCAGGTCAGTTTTTATTAGTGTCGTGTGTTCTAATCCAGGTCCAGGTCAGTTTTTATTAGTGTCGTGTGTTCTAATCCAGGTCAAGGTCAGTTTTTATTAGTGTCGTGTGTTCTAATCCAGGTCAAGGTCAGTTTTTATGTGTCGTGTGTTCTAATCCAGGTCAAGGTCAGTTTTTATTAGTGTCGTGTGTTCTAATCCAGGTCCAGGTCAGTTTTTATTAGTGTCGTGTGTTCTAATCCAGGTCCAGGTCAGTTTTTATTAGTGTCGTGTGTTCTAATCCAGGTCAAGGTCAGTTTTTATTAGTGTCGTGTGTTCTAATCCAGGTCAAGGTCAGTTTTTATTAGTGTCGTGTGTTCTAATCCAGGTCAAGGTCAGTTTTTATGTGTCGTGTGTTCTAATCCAGGTCAAGGTCAGTTTTTATTAGTGTCGTGTGTTCTAATCCAGGTCAAGGTCAGTTTTTATTAGTGTCGTGTGTTCTAATCCAGGTCAAGGTCAGTTTTTATGTGTCGTGTGTTCTAATCCAGGTCAAGGTCAGTTTGCGTAGAAAACTATGAAGTTGTTCTTATGAGAAAAGTATAGCAATCAAACAAACTCAAGTTCGAGCCTATATTTAAAAGAAAGGAAATTATATTTTCATAAAAATTCACGTAGCGCATTCGGGAAACTTCGACTCGAAAAAAAATATAATAAAAATATCATTATGTCAAAAGTTATTCAAGTTGTACCTACAAGATTACACCAATGAAAATTGGCGGTATTTTGTCGCAGACGTGTCGTAAAAATTCAACGGGCACGGTTGCCGACTTCTATAAAATAACACTTTGGTGTGTAGACTCCCTTATAAAAACAAAACACAAAACCTAATTATAAGTGACAGGCGAGTTGACACGAGCGAGCGAGCTACGGAGACACAAGGTAGTTATAACTACAGCGTCTTTTGTCAAGTGACAAACTGTCCCGCTAGGAGAGCCACCCGCGAGACGCGACGCCCACTTCCACGAGAGCAATACACGACCTTAACTAAAAAACTAAAAGGTACCGTCACATTTCAATGAGAGCGTGATGTTTTATTTTGTCGAAAGCGAACTGGCATCTAACTGTTTCTAAATGATGTACCTTTAAGTTACTAACTAACGTCGTGTATATTTTAGCAAGTTTATTTATTTATTTTTCTTTGTCTTATGTAGTTTTTTAGTATTTCAATTATAAATGTTTTTCTTTATTTTTCTTTAGACTATTATTTAAATTAGGTAACAAAAACTAAATATATATATTTTTTAATCCTTGCGATGCTATAACGAGACAGACATTGCCAAATTGCGTCAAACCAGACGCAGAATCATTAAACAAAAAAAAAGGTCGTGTATGCTACGAGTAACTTGAAAGTGGACAACGCGTCGATCCATATTATGTCGCGTTTGTCGCTTACACTACACCAGCCAGATACTACGAGTAACTTGAAAGTGGACAACGCGTCGATCCATATTATGTCGCGTTTGTCGCTTACACTACACCAGCCAGATACTACGAGTAACTTGAAAGTGGACAACGCGTCGATCCATATTATGTCGCGTTTGTCGCTTACACTACACCAGCCAGATACTACGAGTAACTTGAAAGTGGACAACGCGTCGATCCATATTATGTCGCGTTTGTCGCTTACACTACACCAGCCAGATACTACGAGTAACTTGAAAGTGGACAACGCGTCGATCCATATTATGTCGCGTTTGTCGCTTACACTACACCAGCCAGATACTACGAGTAACTTAAAGTGGACAACGCGTCGATCCATATTATGTCGCGTTTGTCGCTTACACTACACCAGCCAGATACTACGAGTAACTTGAAAGTGGACAACGCGTCGATCCATATTATGTCGCGTTTGTCGCTTACACTACACCAGCCAGATACTACGAGTAACTTGAAAGTGGACAACGCGTCGATCCATATTATGTCGCGTTTGTCGCTTACACTACACCAGCCAGATACTACGAGTAACTTGAAAGTGGACAACGCGTCGATCCATATTATGTCGCGTTTGTCGCTTACACTACACCAGCCAGATACTACGAGTAACTTGAAAGTGGACAACGCGTCGATCCATATTATGTCGCGTTTGTCGCTTACACTACACCAGCCAGATACTACGAGTAACTTGAAAGTGGACAACGCGTCGATCCATATTATGTCGCGTTTGTCGCTTACACTACACCAGCCAGATACTACGAGTAACTTGAAAGTGGACAACGCGTCGATCCATATTATGTCGCGTTTGTCGCTTACACTACACCAGCCAGATACTACGAGTAACTTGAAAGTGGACAACGCGTCGATCCATATTATGTCGCGTTTGTCGCTTACACTACACCAGCCAGATACTACGAGTAACTTGAAAGTGGACAACGCGTCGATCCATATTATGTCGCGTTTGTCGCTTACACTACACCAGCCAGATACTACGAGTAACTTGAAAGTGGACAACGCGTCGATCCATATTATGTCGCGTTTGTCGCTTACACTACACCAGCCAGATACTACGAGTAACTTGAAAGTGGACAACGCGTCGATCCATATTATGTCGCGTTTGTCGCTTACACTACACCAGCCAGATACTACGAGTAACTTGAAAGTGGACAACGCGTCGATCCATATTATGTCGCGTTTGTCGCTTACACTACACCAGCCAGATACTACGAGTAACTTGAAAGTGGACAACGCGTCGATCCATATTATGTCGCGTTTGTCGCTTACACTACACCAGCCAGATACTACGAGTAACTTGAAAGTGGACAACGCGTCGATCCATATTATGTCGTGTTTGTCGCTTACACTACACCAGCCAGATACTACGAGTAACTTGAAAGTGGACAACGCGTCGATCCATATTATGTCGCGTTTGTCGCTTACACTACACCAGCCAGATACTACGAGTAACAACAAATTACTCCACTATACTTTAGCAAATGATACCCACGTCGACGCCACGCCGCCGTAGAGGGGCTACGCCGTAGAGGCTCTACGCCGTAGAGGGCTACGGCGTAGTGACTGTACACGATATATACGAGTTGGGAAGTTTCGACACGCAGGACGTTATCGATGTTCACTTTAACTTGCAGCGGACGCGCCCTAAATACCCGACAATAGTTTTATTCTGCTCCTGTTTTGGGAACTTTATTTTAATTCTTTTTGTATAATCCTAGAGTGTACGTAAGTATATTAATTGCGTTTGAGTTAATAAAAAACTATTCTCAATGTATATAAATCCTCATTATCTACCTTCCTTCGATAAAGCATCCTGGTATTTATCAATTTGTGGTCTGGTATAGCCTCTGGTCTTTCTTCAAATAAATAAATAAACTTTAGACAACTCCTATCAATGGCCACTGCTGGATCTAGGCTTCCCCGCTCAATTATTCATCATCATCATCCTCAGCCCGTACCTGCCCATTGCTGGGATAGATACGTGGGCCTGCTCCAATCTGTGCCACTCCCACATCGTACATCAAACCCCCAACTTACACAATCCTGGATTGTAAATCCAAGTACAGAAGTTAGCAAATTAAATGATGTTTTTTGCGTGTGTGAAGTTTGCAACTTTAATCCAACAACTTTATTTAATTACCTTCAAAGTTGTAATTGTACTGTCAAGGTGAAGCATTCAGTCGGTGCACGAGCGCGGGTGCATTACTCTCATTCAGTCGGTGCACGAGCGCGGGTGCATTACTCTCATTCAGTCGGTGCACGAGCGCGGGTGCATTACTCTCATTCAGTCGGTGCACGAGCGCGGGTGCATTACTCTCATTCAGTCGGTGCACGAGCGCGGGTGCATTACTCTCATTCAGTCGGTGCACGAGCGCGGGTGCATTACTCTCATTCAGTCGGTGCACGAGCGCGGGTGCATTAACAGGGCAACCCTAGCAACAGCTGTTCGCTTTTGTGCTCCCTATCATTTATTCACAAAATAATTGTTTTTACGTAGTTTTCTAGTGCCTTTTCCGATTTCATCGTATTTATTTAATATAAAACAAGTGTACAAATAGTTATAAGCTTAAAAAGTTGTGTAACTAATGTGTTTTGGCCCTCGGAAAATAGTCTATAACGGTTATCTTTGTTGACAAAATTGGCCGGTTTGTGTGTTCTGAAGAATCCTGTGCTTATGTGAGTGCATTTCATATACAAAGGAATACAATTTCCAACAAAGTTTACATCTTTTACTGTCACGTAAGTACTTTCGGCATTCTTTTTGGACACATAACCTAGACATTGTGTTTTCTGTCTTGAGCGCGCAGTAAAAACAGTTCATCCTTTCGAAATGACCACAAGAAGCGCCTTGTTACGTCAGGCAGAAGCCAATAAACTAAACCAGGCTCTACTTGAACTTAAGACAGCCAAGAGACAGATTTCACAGTTAGAATTAGAACGAGATGACAATGAAAAAATCCTCTTGGAAGCGCTAGAAACTAATAAAAAATTAAAAAATGAGATGTCAACACTATTTTGCCTCAACACTTCAATTATTGAGGAACGGGATAGGCTTCAGAAGATTATAGATAGGTTCGATGAACAATGTGGCATTGAGTTCGAGTCCGCTCTGCACAGAGCTACAATTCTGGAGAAGGAATTGTGTGATGCACACCACCTCATCACCCAGCTAGAAGAAGCGGCCCAGAACTCTGCCACCGCGAAAAATCTAACTTTATTCGATGAGCTAGTAACGGCTAACCTATCATCAGGCCATGTTTCTGTTGCAGGCTGCAGCATGCACACTATGAATACTATTGATTTAACAAAAGATGACTCTGTGTGTAATGTGGCAGCTAGCAGCAAAAACAATAAACACAAGCCAAGCAAGAATAAGTTAAAAAAATATGTAAAAATCAACAAGTTTATACAAAAAACAAAAACTTTATTAAAAAATCAAAAACATGTAGTCGCTAAGCTTAAATGTAAAAGAAAAGTTTTAGATAAACTTGAGCTCTGTACAGCACAGCTCAATTATAATCAGACCCAGTATGAGGCTGATATGCAGGAGCTGAGGTGCAAACTTGGCCAGGCGGAGCACTCCCTGGGGCACTACATCAGCCTTTATGAACAAACCACTGAACAGACAAGGGAACTCAATCTGGCCATGGATGCACTTCTCACAAGCCAGGTGAGTCTGGAGGGCAGGGTTCTGGAGGGCTGCAGCTGCTGTGATCATAGCCCAGTCGGTGACCACTCAGGTTCGGACAGTACTGTGTCAGCCGTATCCCATCTAGATCTCAGCACTTCATGCTCAGGTAAAAAAACCATGATGTTCTGCGATGAAATTGGAAAAAATATGGGCCAGTTTTTAAACATGAATATGGAGCACTCTATAAATAATTGCTTACCTAACTGCAATCTCCATGACATTATGGACAAAATTGATAAAATAAAATTTCACAATGACTCAAACTTGGTAATATTACTTGGAAATAGGGGTAATGTGAACAAATCAGACCTAATTAAATATATGAACAAATTAACTTCACTTAAATTAAATCAAATTGTAATGTTCACATTCCCCTACAGCGACAGCTTGCCAAATATAGAAAATAATATTAGATATAAGCTAAACATGACATTGCATACTATTGCATGCAATAACAATGTTCATGTGATAGACACTAACAGTATTGTTAGTAAAAAATATTACTTGACTAGAAAAGGTAATAACTACCTTTCAAATTATTACAAAAAACAAATAGCTGTTTCGCTATCCTATTATTTTAATATCACAGCCAAAAATTTGGCTATACAAGATGCTTCTTTTGAGCATTGTAATAAACTTACAACCAAGACCTTGGAAGTTTTTCCAAGTCATTTAAATTAGATATAAAGACAATAGAGGAAGTCTCTAGCCCTATACAGTCAATTAATATTGATTACATAAAAAGTCAAAGAAACCAAACCTGTAAAATAAATGCAAAGTTTACTAACTTGGTGCATCAAAATATTCAAGGATTAAAAAGTAAATTATTAGAGTTGGAATTGTACATGAACTCTTTTAATATTAACATCATTTGCTTAACAGAACATTGGCTGAAAAGCTATGAGCTCATGTTCAATTTCAGTAACCACCAAGTTGGTAGCTCTTTTTGCAGATCACATGCTATTCGTGGAGGCTCATTAATATTACTAAATAAATTCATGAAATTCAAAGACCGTCAGGACATAATATGCTTATCTGTTGAAAGTCACATCGAAGTAGCATGTGTGGAGTTGGAGCAAACGATTGTAGTAAGCGTATACAGCCCACCATCAGCTTCCTTTGAAACATTTGAAAATGTAATGGAAGATATTTTATTTAAATTATCAAAATCAAATAAAACTCTCATTGTATGTGGAGACTTCAATATTGACCTTTTAGAAGTTTACTCCCTCAGTACTAGATTGACAAATTTATTTAACTCTTTTAATCTAAGGCCATTATTTATGGAACCTACTAGAATAACTGAAACCTCAGCAAAATGTATAGATAATGTATTTGTTTGCCAAAATGAAAAAATTGCAAGTAAAAATATAATAAGCAATTTAAAATCAGACCACTTAGGTCAACTAATTAAATTAGAAATTCAAGTAAAAAATAATAATTGTAAAAAGAAAATAAAATACATACCTGTGACCACAAACCGATTTGAACGGTTGAAATTGGATTGGGAATGTAAACCATCACCTAATTACTCATACAACAACCCAAATGAGTCGTATAGCAGATTTTTTAACAAATTCACCAATGCCTTCAATTCAATATTCACACCCAAATCGATTATGGTCTCAGAAAAACTTAGCTTTAGTGAGTGGGCAACAGTGGGTATACATAAGAGTAGACAAAAATTGTATGAACTGTATAGTGAAAAACAATATAATTTTAGCCAAGAATTCAAAGAAAAAGTTAAAACCTACTCAAAAATGTTTAGAAAAGTGTGTCAAATAGCTAAATCAAATTATATTAGCTCTAAAATTAGAAATAGTGAAAATGTAATAAAATCAACTTGGAAAATAATAAATAGTGAGACTGGGAAGGCCAGTACCTATGTTAATGATTATAATTTAAAGGTTAATGATTGCGCAATCAAAAATGATGTCGAAGTAGCCCAAACATTTGAAAACTTTTTTACTGACATTCCAATCTCTACTACAAAGTGTCTAAACTCTTCTCAAGTAATCGCTGAGTCATTACTCATAGAAAATGTACAAAAATGCAAAAGTAAATTTAATTTCAACCATGTTGATGAAAAAGATGTTAAAAAAGCCTTTAATCTTTTAAATATGAAGAAAACTGCAGATCTCTGGGGCATTTCCGTTAGAATTATTAAACCATTGATTGATACCATTGCACCAGATCTAGCTTTAATATTTAATCAATCTATCGATTGTGGCGTATTTCCTGATCTCATGAAATGTAGTAAAATAATCCCACTGTTTAAATCGGGTAGTAGATCTGACCCCACTAATTTTAGACCAATATCAGTACTGCCTACATTCAGCAAAGTTTTTGAAAAACTTATTTTACATCAATTGCTCAGGCACTTCAATGGCAATGACCTGCTACATTGTAAGCAATTCGGGTTTACTCGCGGCAGGTCAACTACTGATGCTGGTGTAGAGTTAGTATCGCATATTTTTGATGCTTGGGAGAAGTCGCAAGATGCTATAGGCGTTTTTTGCGACTTGTCAAAAGCATTCGATTGCGTACACCATGAAACATTAATCAGGAAACTACATCACTATGGATTAATGGACTCCTCTTTGGATCTTCTTACATCTTACTTGAGTGATAGGATACAGAGAGTTGACATTAATGGGAAACGGTCTTCGGGGTCTGTAGTTAAAATGGGTGTACCGCAGGGTTCTATCCTCGGTCCTTTCCTATTTTTAGTTTATATTAACGACCTGCCTCATCTGGTAAAGAATAATCACGAGATTGTACTGTTTGCTGATGACACTTCATTAATTTTTAAAATGAAACGACAAAACACAAATTTTGACGATGTGAATAATGCAATCTCAAAAGTAGTCCATTGGTTTAGTGTTAATAATCTGTTGCTTAACGAAACCAAAACAAAATGTATTAGATTTATTCTACCTAATGTTAAACAAGTTAAGGCTGATGTAAACGTAAAAGGAGAAACGTTAGAAATTGTAGAAAGTACCGTTTTCTTAGGAATCACCTTAGATAATAAACTTCAATGGGGCCCACACATAGATAAGCTATCGAAAAGACTTAGTTCTGCAGCGTATGCAGTCAAAAAAATCCGTCATCTCACAGACGTGGATACATCTAGACTTGTTTATTTCAGCTACTTTCACAGTATTATGTCTTATGGTATACTGCTGTGGGGGAACGCTGCAGATATTAACACCGTATTTGTGCTGCAGAAGAGGGCTGTTCGTGCAATCTATAATATGGGTCCCAGAGAATCCCTGCGTGATAAATTCAAAGAAATAAACATAATGACAGTCCCCTGTCAATATATTTATGAAAACTTATTGTACACTCATAAAAATATCAAAAGCTTCCCTAAAAATAGCGATATACATAATATAAATACTAGAAATAAACATAAACTCGCTGTGCCCACAACCAGGCTTCACAAGATTAATGTATCTTTTAAAGGGCAATGTATACGCTTCTACAACAAAACTCCTAGTGAGTTGCAAAATCTATCAATAAATAAATTCAAACAAATTGTCAAAACCTTTCTGTGCAAAAAGGCTTACTACAAAATATCAGATTATTTAGAAGATAAAAAAGCTTGGGACGGGTTTTGCTCCAACTCGAAAAATAACAACTAACAGGCTAAAGGTTTCTTAGTCGCTTCTTTACTTTAGTCTACATACCGAAGCGACAGAAATCAAAAGTACCACTTTATTTCCGTGTCAGTGCTTTATTTTAAGAATTTGACCTTTTCTAAGTGTACAATTTTGTATTTATGGAAATAAAGAATTTTTGATTTTGATTGATTTTGATTTTGATTTTGACTCTCATTCAGTCGGTGCACGAGCGCGGGTGCATTACTCTCATTCAGTCGGTGCACGAGCGCGGGTGCATTACTCTCATTCAGTCGGTGCACGAGCGCGGGTGCATTACTCTCATTCAGTCGGTGCACGAGCGCGGGTGCATTACTCTCATTCAGTCGGTGCACGAGCGCGGGTGCATTACTCTCATTCAGTCGGTGCACGAGCGCGGGTGCATTACTCTCATTCAGTCGGTGCACGAGCGCGGGTGCATTACTCTCATTCAGTCGGTGCACGAGCGCGGGTGCATTACTCTCATTCAGTCGGTGCACGAGCGCGGGTGCATTACTCTCATTCAGTCGGTGCACGAGCGCGGGTGCATTACTCTCATTCAGTCGGTGCACGAGCGCGGGTGCATTACTCTCATTCAGTCGGTGCACGAGCGCGGGTGCATTACTCTCATTCAGTCGGTGCACGAGCGCGGGTGCATTACTCTCATTCAGTCGGTGCACGAGCGCGGGTGCATTACTCTCATTCAGTCGGTGCACGAGCGCGGGTGCATTACTCTCATTCAGTCGGTGCACGAGCGCGGGTGCATTACTCTCATTCAGTCGGTGCACGAGCGCGGGTGCATTACTCTCATTCAGTCGGTGCACGAGCGCGGGTGCATTACTCTCATTCAGTCGGTGCACGAGCGCGGGTGCATTACTCTCATTCAGTCGGTGCACGAGCGCGGGTGCATTACTCTCATTCAGTCGGTGCACGAGCGCGGGTGCATTACTCTCATTCAGTCGGTGCACGAGCGCGGGTGCATTACTCTCATTCAGTCGGTGCACGAGCGCGGGTGCATTACTCTCATTCACTCGGTGCACGAGCGCGGGTGCATTACTCTCATTCAGTCGGTGCACGAGCGCGGGTGCATTACTCTCATTCAGTCGGTGCACGAGCGCGGGTGCATTACTCTCATTCAGTCGGTGCACGAGCGCGGGTGCATTACTCTCATTCAGTCGGTGCACGAGCGCGGGTGCATTACTCTCATTCACTCGGTGCACGAGCGCGGGTGCATTACTCTCATTCACTCGGTGCACGAGCGCGGGTACATTACTCTCATTCACTCGGTGCACGAGCGCGGGTGCATTACTCTCATTCACTCGGTGCACGAGCGCGGGTGCATTACTCTCATTCAGTCGGTGCACGAGCGCGGGTGCATTACTCTCATTCAGTCGGTGCACGAGCGCGGGTGCATTACTCTCATTCACTCGGTGCACGAGCGCGGGTGCATTACTCTCATTCAGTCGGTGCACGAGCGCGGGTGCATTACTCTGAAACAGATGAACTTTCACACAACTCCAATATAATGATGTGTATAATTTACAGTGTTATTTGAATAACTGAACTTGTGCGTTTATAATGCGTGTTGCAACTAGGACTTAGTAGCTCGTAACTCAGCAGATTGTATTACCCGAGTCGGCGCGTGTGCGTATAAAGTTAGTTACGATTGTATGACTGGTTTAGATATGTATATAGGTAAGTGTTTTTACAATATGGCAACTCCTCGCGTTTTACAATATGGCAACTCCTCGCGTTTCAATTTATTCAACAGTCATCATTTTGTTAATTGTTATGCGAGCGCGATGTATTTAGAGATTATAATAATGTTTGTTTATAAAACAAAGCAAGCCGTGCCTTTGCCAAATAAAATCATCAAAGGAATCAGAAAAGCTTGTAGCGGAAATAAACGTATTTTTTGGAAACACTCTTTTGTTCAAAAAGCCTGGAAGCCACACACAAGATATTGTAATGGATAAAAATGAAATAAATAAATAATATACTTGAAGAAACTCAGATACGGCAGCGACTGATCAAAAAGAAACATTTGAATGTTTGTACTAAAGCGTACCAAAATAACATAACTATGGAACATACAACATACGGAATACAAAATGATGCAAGAATCATTTTCATGAATATGTAAGAGGTAAAGTAAAACTCCTTTTTAGGGTTCCGTTCTTGAAAGGATCTTAACAAATATTTCGCGTTTTATAACGTTGGTCTCGAAGTCAGCTTGGGGTCCTGAGGCTTGTACGTGCCTTTTGCATGAGAGTCACTTTAATGAACCGATCCGACGATGTCAGATTTTTTCATTCGGCATCTTTCACTCTCACTCCGAATGAACGAAAAATGAACGGTCTGCACACAGAGAGAACGTTCACTCGGATTCGGCCATTTTGTCTCGAGCCCGGTAGCAGACGCACGTCCCGTTGCGTCACAGAAAATTGGCGGCAAAATGGTGTTCGAGTGGAATGAGCAAAGTACGCTGCTGTTTTTGGAACATTTTAAAAATTATCAATGTAATGGAACCACAAACTTGACGAATACAAGGATAGAACATTACGTACTTACCCTATGAAATCCCTAATTAGTGATTTAAGCCAACCAAAACCAACGTCGACGTTTTCTTTGCTTCTTTTTTACTAAGTTTTGGATTAAATGATCACAAATTAAACGGATTCCGAGACGCACGACTTCACCCGATGACATATTTAAAGTAAATAACAGATGAACGTTCTTTTCTTTGTCATTCGCAATAAGTCGTGTGAACATGGAATGAAAGAAAAATGAAGCATTCATTCGTGTGAATGTTCTCTCGAGTGAACCGTCTGATATCGCCTTAAAGACTTAACAAATAAAATAAAAAAATTAAATAAACTTAATACTTATGGGGTCCAACGTTGGCTGCGGTCAGTACTTGGATGGGTTATCGCGTCATGTTGGCTTTTTGCTATTTTTAGATAAAAAAACGGTTTTTAAGGTTCTTTTTGCGAAATAGTTTTGTATGATGATGATAGTACGGAACTCCGGGTGCGAATTTTTTTACGTATAATTTTATTATTATTTTTGTTATGTAAACATAAAAATAATTTTACAACGCTCACTTCTTTGGTATATAGAATTAGATCGCGATGATTTCATATTAAAATGCCAGTTACAATTAATTCAAGGTGATATAACAGTAGGCCATTTTTTAGATAAACTAAGATAGGACTGGCCACCTTTTTTTTAATATACAGGGTGTATAAATTATTGGTTGTTTCTATTTATAGTATATAATAGGAAAGACAGAAATAGGTCTCCCTCGTGGTCCTACTAATAGGAGAAAATAATAGGTCCATGAAAAAACGGCTATATTTATGTCAGTCAACAACGTGGCATTAATTCCGCCCGCCCCCGCCGCCGCCCCGCTGTCCCCGCCCGCAGTCCCCTCGCCCCGGGGGACGTGGCAGACGAGACAAGTACCACTTGCTTGATGCTGGGGGATGACACGGTTACACACATCACTGGACTCTTATATAATTAATACCTTCGACCCTACCCTACGTAGCAAAAACGTACGTTCCCTGAATTATTGCATAGAATATTTTGGAGTAGTTCCCGTCGATCTGCTCCGGGGCATGGCACCGGAAGCCAACATGTGGATATGTGTGTCAAGAACGCATTTATTGGCATTAGATCTTATCTTATACCTGTAAAGGCCTTCCTCCATGGTCTGATGTTTCACACTTTATGGACTCTTTCATAAAATAGGTTATTATGTGCTGTTAGCCGAGACGAGCCGGTAATTTTTTTGTTTAAAACGGCATTCACAAGCGTGAAAACTCATGCTTCCAGCTTGTACAGCGTGTTCCAAGTATGGTGATACATCTCGAGTCATTGTTTAGTTAGGATCCAGTAGTTTATGGTTCTACATGCAGACATATCTACGGGCGTTACGTGTTATCTGTCTCCGAGCGTCGGGCAATCTCGTGCGGTACGGGATGGTCTCGGGCGCTCTCGGCCAGTCTAGAGCGGTCTCGGGCGGGATCACTAATGTACAAGAATCTTTTTCTAGCGATATTGAGATTTATTCACAGTTATTTGTTTTTACAAACTTCATCGTGATTTTAACGGTTGTGAGATCCCCGTGAAGGATTACTTAGATAATATTTTTGCGACGAAATATTAAAGACAGAGTGCCAGGGGCAAGTATGAGTCGCGCTCGGTCATGTTTTCATTTTCAGAATTATCTTAGAAATAAATGAATAATACATATAATATCTAACAGTAAGACATTGTGTCTAGTAAAACCATTTTAGTAGACAAACCCCTCGGTTTGTCTACTAAAATAGGTATCCCCAAACGAACCCCATGCTGTAATTCAACACAAATCATTCTCGTTTTCTTTAGAGGAACCAAACAAACCCTAAGAAATAAAACGATAAAATGAATGGACTCGTCAGAAGCTCAATTTCTTGCACCTGCCTCGTCGGATGTGGAGGTCCTTTGATCGCGCCCTGTCCCGCCCCCATCACGTCGCGGCGCGCCCACGCACAAGATCAAAGCCGAGATTATTATTACTTACAGATTTATCAAACACTCATATTGCTTACAACCTTATTATATAGAATCGGTTCATATTTTGTCTATTTCAGTGCTTTATGAGATTCTTATAACAAGGCATTTAACCTGTACTTCATGTTGTCTCTCACGAAATGTTTGTATTTAAATAATGGCACAGGTACGTACCTGTACAGTCATCCCGCCCAGACTCCACCTTGACCGCTTTGTAACTGTAATAAACCCCGAAGACCGTTTCCCAGTAATGTCAACTCTCTGTATCCTATCACTGAAGTAAAATGTAAGAAGATCCAAAGAGGAGTCCATTAATCCATAGTGATGTAGTTTCCTGATTAATGTTTCATGGTGTACACAATTGAATGCTTTTGACAAGTCGCAAAAAACGCCTATAGCATCTTGCGACTTCTCCCAAGCATCAAAAATATGCGATACTAACTCTACACCAGCATCAGTAGTTGACCTGCCGCGAGTAAACCCGAATTGCTTACAATGTAGCAGGTCATTGCCATTGAAGTGCCTGAGCAATTGATGTAAAATAAGTTTTTCAAAAACTTTGCTGAATGCAGGTAGTACTGATATTGGTCTAAAGTTAGTGGGGTCAGACCTACTACCCGATTTAAACAGTGGGATTATTTTACTACACTTCATTAGATCAGGAAATACGCCACAATCGATAGATTGATTAAATATTAAAGCTAGATCTGGTGCAATGGTATTGAACCAAGGATGGAATCAGAACTCAAGACCTGCTGTGCTGAAACCCATGCCAATGAACCAAGGATGGAATCAGAACTCAAGACCTGCTGTGCTGAAACCCATGCCAATGAACCAAGGATGGAATCAGAACTCAAGACCTGCTGTGCTGAAACCCATGCCAATGAACCAAGGATGGAATCCGAACTCAAGACCTGCTGTGCTGAAACCCATGCCAATGAACCAAGGATGGAACCTTTTCTAGCTTCTTACTGTAAAAGTTTATAAACTGATTATTATCTAAAGAATACTGGTCAGGATCGCTCTACTGCTACGTTGTTGGCACTTTATATGCCAAACAGTTTTCAGTCAGGAGTATATTGTTTGCGGTGTAACTAGTTTGTCTTCAAAACGTCTGGAACGACGTTATAATAATTTTTTGCGTGATTTGATGAGATTGGGTGATTTGATCATGGAAACGATGTACATACTCGTAGCTACACTATTTAAGTCAAGCAGGATAGTTAGTAGGTACATCACACTCTAATAAGCAGGTTTGTTTATCCCTTTATGAAAGTTTCGCGAGAGTTTCAAATAAATCTCATTTCAGCAAAGCACTTTAACGACTTCAGTGAGTGAAATTTCTCATTATGTAACGAGCGGCTGCACTCGCCGCAGACTGTACTCTCTCTGCTGCCGCTGACTGTACATTTACAGCGCAGTATAAAGCTAATGAATATTAGCAAAAGTTCCAGCAGAGTGCAGCCATTCTCGCAGTAGGAGAACTTGGGATAGGCTCCGGAACTGTTCCAGCAGAGTGCAGCCATTCTCGCAGTAGGAGAACTTGGGATAGGCTCCGGAACTGTTCCAGCAGAGTGCAGCCATTCTCGCAGTAGGAGAACTTGGGATAGGCTCCGGAACTGTTCCAGCAGAGTGCAGCCATTCTCGCAGTAGGAGAACTTGGGATAGGCTCCGGAACTGTTCCAGCAGAGTGCAGCCATTCTCGCAGTAGGAGAACTTGGGATAGGCTCCGGAACTGTTCCAGCAGAGTGCAGCCATTCTCGCAGTAGGAGAACTTGGGATAGGCTCCGGAACTGTTCCAGCAGAGTGCAGCCATTCTCGCAGTAGGAGAACTTGGGATAGGCTCCGGAACTGTTCCAGCAGAGTGCAGCCATTCTCGCAGTAGGAGAACTTGGGATAGGCTCCGGAACTGTTCCAGCAGAGTGCAGCCATTCTCGCAGTAGGAGAACTTGGGATAGGCTCCGGAACTGTTCCAGCAGAGTGCAGCCATTCTCGCAGTAGGAGAACTTGGGATAGGCTCCGGAACTGTTCCAGCAGAGTGCAGCCATTCTCGCAGTAGGAGAACTTGGGATAGGCTCCGGAACTGTTCCAGCAGAGTGCAGCCATTCTCGCAGTAGGAGAACTTGGGATAGGCTCCGGAACTGTTCCAGCAGAGTGCAGCCATTCTCGCAGTAGGAGAACTTGGGATAGGCTCCGGAACTGTTCCAGCAGAGTGCAGCCATTCTCGCAGTAGGAGAACTTGGGATAGGCTCCGGAACTGTTCCAGCAGAGTGCAGCCATTCTCGCAGTAGGAGAACTTGGGATAGGCTCCGGAACTGTTCCAGCAGAGTGCAGCCATTCTCGCAGTAGGAGAACTTGGGATAGGCTCCGGAACTGTTCCAGCAGAGTGCAGCCATTCTCGCAGTAGGAGAACTTGGGATAGGCTCCGGAACTTTTACTTTGGGAAATGTATTTGAACGTTGTTGTTACAAAGTGTCGTTTCTCGGAACTGTAACAAGCAGGTGGAAACGTTTTTATTGTAACTTTAGTTTGCAAACCTTTGAGGGTAAGCTGGGGAAGCTCAGCGCCGCTAAAACTTTGACGGATGTAACGAGTTTGTTTATAGCCGGAGTTTTTTAAACTTAAAAGTAGTAGGTATATCTGCAGTAGACTAGACAGTGTAGACAGGGTAGCGAGTACCTAGCGACATCTCGTCTGCAGTAGACTAGACAGGGTAGCGAGTACCTAGCGATATCTCGCCTGCAGTAGACTAGACAGGGTAGCGAGTACCTAGCGACATCTCGCCTGCAGTAGACTAGACAGGGTAGCGAGTACCTAGCGATATCTCGCCTGCAGTAGACTAGACAGGGTAGCGAGTACCTAGCGATATCTCGCCTGCAGTAGACTAGACAGGGTAGCGAGTACCTAGCGATATCTCGCCTGCAGTAGACTAGACAGGGTAGCGAGTACCTAGCGACATCTCGCCTGCAGTAGACTAGACAGGGTAGCGAGTACCTAGCGATATCTCGCCTGCAGTAGACTAGACAGGGTAGCGAGTACCTAGCGATATCTCGCCTGCAGTAGACTAGACAGGGTAGCGAGTACCTAGTGACATCTCGCACGCACACCATGGAATGGATGTACCCGTTTACCGTCTTCATTTCATATTTATTTCATTTCATCTTTTTCTCTCGAAGTTCCACGAGCGCGTCCGCTGACTGCGCTGAATGAGAGGAACAGTTTCGTGGTCGCAGACTCGTTCGTGTCGGTTGACCGAGTACCTACCGGGCGTGGAGTTGTCACTACACTGCCAACACATTTACTGTGAGTCATTGTAACATGCTAAACAATGTTTTTGATGTGATCACACTGTTATTTTGCCAGATGATAAACTGAAAATGATGTTGGTGGAGCGTCATACAACGTCATACCCTAGCTATCCTACCCATCGCTGTGGTGTTGGTTGACTCGCGCCAGTGTTAATATCCTAGATGGAGTGGTCTCGCCATGACGCAGCCTTGTCCGTGCGGCGTTGCGTTACATCGCTCTGCAAGCTGCAAGGCCGCTCATACAAACTCCGATTTCAGGGAGAGGTTTGTGAGCCAGCGCCGCGCGCCGGCGGCGCCGGCGATGCGAGCTCTTCAACTAAACATTAAGTTAACTAAATAAATGAATGAGTTTATTATAGTTATTATGGAAACAAAGGTTATTATGTAGGTAGGTAGAACACTAAATAAATTAAAGTAATAAAGAATAACTAACTGGTATTGATATGAGCAGTTGAGCGACTTATAGATTGTTTGCAACAGTCTGCAGTTAGCTCAATTGTTTCAATTGTAAAGACTAGTTTTAATTTAAATATTTTATTCTTTGTTAATAAAGAATATATAAATGATGTAAGTACATAATATCTAAATAAATAATAATAAGAACGTAATGCTGGAGAACCACACACCGCGCAGCATCATCCAGCGCCAAGTTCTAGAAGATGCTGTGTGAATTGTCTTATAAAGCAGATCTTGTGTTATGGGTACTAGATTTCTGATATACTTACATAAAACAATACATAATATAGTTTTCTATGCATAATATAATTTTTTTTTCATAACTAGTATATACACATTTTAGATTAATGTTACATACACTAGAGTATAATTACAATCTTGGCTAGATTGATACTAAATTGGCTAATGGGTCATTTTGTTTTAACTTATTTTTATTTAAACTTTTTACTAAGAACGTGTCCATTGGCACTTTTCATACTGTCTCTTTTTACCTAAGGGGAAGACACTTGGTTCATGCGTTCTTTAAAATAGTACATAAGCACCTACACTATAGTTATCTTATCACTCTGGTGTGAGTGAGCTCAAAAAGTTTTGTTCTTTTGAGCCTTCTCAGTATGTCCGTGTTGTCGAGGAGCTGGATTGCCTCGACGTTCACATGATGATGAAGCCTATATTCATGAGCCTCTGCGTATTTCTGTATTACTGTGTTGACAAAATCAATATTCAGGTCCCGATGAATATTCTCATTTCTTACGTACCAGGGAGCGTTAATAATTGCTCTGAGTACTTTGTTCTGGAATCTTTGTAAGATGGCTACGTTTGTCTTTTTGGTTCAGCCCCAGAGCTGTATAAAACCAATAATGTATTGGTTTATGTAAGTACATCAGAAATCTAGTATCCAGTGAGTATTAGGTATAAACCTATGGTAATATATATATATATATATATCTGTAGATCGTACATTTGTCCCATGGCGGGAATCGAACCCGCAACCTCCTGCGTCGCAGGCGGACCTTCGCCTGACGCGCCACAGGGGTCGTAAACTCGGTTATAATATCTTTGAACTATATGCATTATCTGCGATACCATTATTAACTTTAGATCCCTATTTTAGTTCCCAGTGAGTACTTGTATGATTCCAACTGGTTTGTGTTGGAAGAACACCGAACTTGTATCAAGCAAGGTTCGTCGCGAGTCCGTGTACATTCAGTACTTGTATGATTCTAACTGGTTTGTGTTGGAAGAACACCGAACTTGTATCAAGCAAGGTTCGTCGCGAGTCCGTGTACATTCAGTACTTGTATGATTCTAACTGGTTTGTGTTGGAAGAACACCGAACTTGTATCAAGCAAGGTTCGTCGCAAGTCCGTGTACATTCAGTACTTGTATGATTATAACTGGTTTGTGTTGGAAGAACACCGAACTTGTATCAAGCAAGGTTCGTCGCGAGTCCGTGTACATTCAAGATTAACTCCTCAAACTACTTAGCCTTATGTTGTTACATAACAATAACTTTGTACGAGCGAGAATACGAGAATCTTCTAATTATCAGCAATTAATTGACAGGATGTTTTAGGGAAGGAAATAACTTCGTATGTCGTTCGTTGCGTTGTCCTTCTCACTCGCACTGGAATGCAACAGGCCTCCTCCCACTCGCGTGTCTTTTCATTCCTGGCACTTTATGCGGCGTGTTATTCCGTGTCTGGATATTGGTATAATATAATAGATATAATATTGGCAGGGAAAACGCAAAGAAACTCATTCCAACACCAAAAAGATGACAAACAAATAGGACAAACGGGCGATCCTTCGTGCAGTAGCTAAGTGCACGGCACGGCAGCCTGGGACCTGCTCCGTGAAGCGGCAGTGTATGGATCCTTCGTCAGTCCTATCAACGCTATCAAGTTGTCAGAACCCATCAACTTGTAAGGTCATCATTTTGAACGCCTTGGCGAGGCAGAATGTGTTGGATTTATCATTATCATGAAGACCGATTGTACTTACATACCTGTACAACTACATACCCATATGATTTATTAATATTATCCTGCAACTGCAAGTTCCACAGAAATGGTCAATTCTACAGTGTCGAAAAGAGGCTCATTCATTTAAAAACAAAAACTTATTTAGGCGTGTCGTGCGTGTATGAAGTTAGAATGTCTGCAATAACAATGACTCGGGCCGTTAATGTCTTTCAATTCGAGTTGTTGTTGTTCGCATAGCGACAATTACGTTACTAGAAGCCCCATAACGCAACAGCGTCGTTACGGTCGAGCGGAGCGGGCCCACTCTGACAGATCGACGAGACGTGTGGCTCTTACTAAAAGTTCCTGAAGGTAATTATTCATCAACCGAAACAGGGACATTTCAATAAATGGCTGCTTCACATAATCACTCTTAAATCAATTCTTGCTTAAGCACTTATGTGTACTTTAGATAATATTGTTTTGAGGAGAATGACAAACAATCTCCCGACACTATTTTGTTATCTATTTCGGTTTGAGCTAAAGGTGAACTTCAACGTTCCGTTTACAAGTACTAATGTACACATAAATATCTCTGTACGAGTTACGCAAGGCGAGATCTCAGTCCCTCTCGAACGAGCAGTAATAACACGTTATATTTGTGAATTTGATCCCCGGCATATTGGGAAAGTTGAGATGAATTTCGGTTGAAGCTCGGTTGGATAAAGCGGCGCCCAATGGAGCGACGACGTATGGAGCACTCACCATCTCGTACATACGTGTACGGAACCACGCACACGCACACGCACACGCACACGGCCATACGCGTCTTTGAGCCTGGGAAGGTTGTGTTGTGGACTACAGTTTCGTGAATACTTTACGATCGACCACTTTGCCCAGGAGCGGGGGACGGTGAGACATTCACTTTGCCCAGGAGCGGGGGACGGTGAGACATTCACTTTGCCCAGGAGCGGGGGACGGTGAGACATTCACTTTGCCCAGGAGCGGGGGACGGTGAGACATTCACTTTGCCCAGGAGCGGGGGACGGTGAGACATTCACTTTGCCCAGGAGCGGGGGACGGTGAGACATTCACTTTGCCCAGGAGCGGGGGACGGTGAGACATTCACTTTGCCCAGGAGCGGGGGACGGTGAGACATTCACTTTGCCCAGGAGCGGGGGACGGTGAGACATTCACTTTGCCCAGGAGCGGGGGACGGTGAGACATTCACTTTGCCCAGGAACGGGGGACGGTGAGACATTCACTTTGCCCAGGAGCGGGGGACGGTGAGACATTCACTTTGCCCAGGAGCGGGGGACGGTGAGACATTCACTTTGCCCAGGAGCGAGGGACGGGGAGACATTGCGGAATTTCATTTCATTTACTTTGCGTACTAAGCAACGTTGTTCAGGATCTAAACAAGATATCTCTTGACTTAACAATTTCCCACAGAGCTAAAGATAACTAAAGAAGAGTCGTAAGTCTTCATTCACTTCAGATACACGATCTACTGAAACTTTTGAAACTATCAAGGTTATTGACATTATGATCATTAACAGCGTTAATGTCATCTACAACGGGATATTTACCATGATGTGACTTGAGTTTTCCAATATTTCGGCACAGTTTCATGCGCCTGATCACGAAATAACTAAAGTCACTGCGAGTTGGTTTTTGATCAGTTGGTTGGGAGTTGGTTTTTGGTCAGTTTTATGCACCATGATCATGGTGCATAAAACTGTGCCGAAATATTGGAAAATACAAAAATCTGGTCATAATTTTTATCTTATACTAGCTGTTACCCGCGACATCGTCCACGTGGAATTTAATTTCTCAACTTATCCTTATAGACTTTGGACTGTACATGGTGTACATTGTTCCAATGTGATGTCACAGGATCTCGACAGCCAACTTTAATATTGTTTAAATTGTTCTCGCAATAGAGCCATGTTTTCACGTATTGGCACGTGCCCGCCGTCTTGCTGGTACTAAATATTCTGGAGATCGCAGACTTTAATATAAGGAAAAAATAGTCCGTTTATCACGGCATGATAACGATCGTCATTGATTGCTCGACGCTTTATCGAAAAATGGAACTGCAGAATGGTCTATTCTGCAGTTCGATTTTTCGATAAATATTAACTGCAGTTACGAATTTTGATTGTCAAGAATGGTTCTTTTGTGTGATGTCACGCGTCAGCTCATTAGCTCGTGCGGAGCCGAGCTCGGCGCTGCTGGCGCCGCCACTATCGCATTACTCACGGTATCTACGGCACGTTAACGATAATAGAGTTATGTGTGATGTCACACTGAGCTAAGTTTGTTTGACAATGTACCAATGTGGGGTCCCCATAACATTTTGTTTCTTATTTGATAGTAATTATTAATTTCTTAGAAATTACCCAGAGTACTATAATAAATAAAAAACCTTAGAATCAAGCAACGGCAAAACCTCTCGTCAAAGAACTAAATGTAAATTTGGTCTTTGAGCAGAATTGGATAACTTCATTGTTTCCTCTGTAGGTGGCGCTGACGGCGTAAGTGCCGAAAGAACTCCCAAAGATTTACGGGTCGACTAGATAAGATCACGTAACTTAGTTGGAAAAAGAGCAACCCTGCGCTGAAGGGGAAGGTGCGGGTTCGAATCCCGTCGAGATCGTAAATTTTTGGGATTTATTAATTTCTTAGTAATTAGTAATTACTATTTATTAAGCTGTTAATATAAAAAATTTACTTGTCTAAGTGCTTTTTTGTAAGACTAAAGAAAAAAAAAATACAAAATGATTTATTTGCCAATTAACTTATAGAGATACACATTACTGGCGGCCCCCAAAGAAGTAAAGTTGTTTCATTCAAAATTCATAAAACGAATAAATAGTCCAGGGTATTTTTTTTTATTTGCTTACATGTACGTACAATTCATTCTTAGTGTATGTGAATGGCTAGGTGTAGGTGGTCAGTACATGCACCCTGTATTAAGGGCACTGCAATATGCATGCAGGCGTTATTTTATGTTATTGTTTCTGTTTTAAAACCATAAATTAATGTATTGCTGCAGGTTCAAAAGCCCCGCGGTGGAGAATGGCCCGCACGAGGAAGCGGCACGAAAACAAGTACAAGCAGCGATGACGTGACACGTGACGTCACCATGCTGGAGGAGGGGCGCGAGCTGGCGCGCGTGTACTGCGCGGGGGGTGAGGAACTGGCGGCGGGGGTTCCGTGCTGCCGGTGTGCGGGACGCGGGGCGGGTGCGCGGGGGGCCTCGCCCCTTGCCTGCCTCGCCGTCTGCGCGCTGGTGCTCGCCTACAACCTGCTGGGAGGGCTGCTGTTCCTAGCGTTGGAGGGCGGAAGCATAGGCGCGGGGGCAGAGGAAACGGCCGTAGCGGCCTCCAAGCCGGACCCGAGCGGGGCGGCGCACGGCGCGGACCTGCGCGCACGCACCGTGGACCGGCTGTGGGCCATCACGGAGGACCTCAACATCCTGTACAAGGAGAACTGGACCGCGCTGGCGGCGCGCGAGCTGCTGGCCTTCCAGCGCGCGCTGCTGTCCCCCCCGCACATGCCGGCCCGCGCCGCCCGCACCCCACGCCTGCACCGCCCCCCCTCGCCCGACCACCGCTGGACATTCTCCACCAGCTCGCTGTATGCACTCACACTCATCACTACTATAGGTCAGTTACCAGCTCTAAGAGACTAGGTAGATCAAGACCATGGTATGGCACAACCTCTGAGAGGCCTGCACCAGTAGATAGGTAGAAGTGGGTATAGTCCAGCTGCAGCTGATGATCATGTTGATGATAGCTCGTTTTACTTGTTGCTTGCATATAAGATTACGCCACACCAGGGTTTCCATAATATCTGTATTGCTATAAACTCCAAGTATTCACTGAAGGTAAAGAGCTGACGGAATCAAACGAAAGTATCATTGACGTTCACATCAATATTTACGGACGACGTCAAATCCGAGGACGTAAACGCGCTGCAGTTAAATATTTATTGACGGTTCAAGTTTACCGTTTCAGAGAATCTGCCTGAATTCGTGATGCGAGTTAACACTTACTGTGTTAGTGCGCTCTTATTTGAGTTTCAAACTAGTTTGGCGACTGCTGTGCGCTACAGACTCCGAAACGGTTCGTACTATTATGAGGAGCATCCTCAACATCTGCCTTGCCTATCGGCAATCGGTACAATACATTATGATTTTAACACAAAAAAAATCTCGATATTCCACATCTAACAGATCCAATACATGTCATAGCCAAATCGAATTAGGGTCCTAATAGTCGTCAATTTAGAAATAAAATAAATAAAATGAATTTATTTCAGACAACATAAAAATTAAATTTAGGTCCATAGTTATGTTAGTATTTCTTTTATTCTATGTTAGTGGTGTACACGGCAGGTTAAACATTTTGATAATTTCAAACACTATAATCGATCAATGATGTTCTTATTTCATCATTAGTCATTACCCAATATAAGGATGAAAATATTTAGAAACGATTCCGCGAAAAAACCTTCTCCGATAACTTCTAACAAAATGTAGTCAGCGTTGTAGAAGAAAACGACGCCAACTACAAAATGAAAAAATACCTATCAAAGCAAGACGTCAACTAGTTTCGTCTCTCCACGAGACATCATCAGGACACCACAATACTCGACCTTAACACTGAGAGCGCCAAGCAACAACGGCAGAGTCCCACCAGAGATGTTGCCACTCCGAGCTCCGCGCGCCAAGTCACTAGTATTAGTGACTTGGCGCGCGGAGCTCGGAGTCAACTAGTTTCGTCTCTCCGCGAGACATCATCAGGACACCACAATACTCGACCTTAACACTGAGAGCGCCAAGCAACAACGGCAGAGTCCCACCAGAGATGTTGCCACTCCGAGCTCCGCGCGCCAAGTCACTAGTATTAGTGACTTGGCGCGCGGAGCTCGGAGTCAACTAGTTTCGTCTCGTGGAGAGACGAAACTAGTTGACGTCTTGCTTTAGTTGACGAAGCTAATTTTGTATGATCTTCGTTAGCCTTCTTCTTAATAATTACCTTCTTTCACACATTTTGCATTGAGAGAAGATTTATATCTCAGAATCCAAATGACTCACTCAATGTGTTTGTCGACAGGGCACGGCAACGTGACTCCGTCGTCCACGTCGGGCAAACTGGCGGCCGTCGTGTACGCGTGTGCAGGCATCCCCCTCGTGATGCTGTACCTTGCATGCGTGGGGGGCGCACTGGCGCGGGGTGCGCGGGGTGCCTGGGCGCGGCTGCGGCCCCCCGCGCGCCGGGCCCCACGACCACCTCCGCACCCAGGGGGCCACACGCCCTTCCAGGCCGCGCTGAACCTGTCCAGCCTGGGCCCCGCCGTGCCCCGCCCCTGCCGCGCCCACGCGCGCGTGCCCGTGCTGCTCAGCCTCGCACTGTTGCTCATCTACGTGGCGGCGGGCGCGGGGCTCTTCCACGCGACCGAGCAGTGGGACCTTCTGGACGGTTGCTTCTTCGCCTTCTCGAGTCTTGCCACCATCGGGTTCGGTGACCTCCGACCAGGCCAGCGCGCCGGCCGGTCCGCTGCCGCCGAGGACCTGGCGCTAGCGATGTGCTGTCTATACATCCTGGTGGGGGTGGTCGTGGTCGCCATGTGCTTCGACCTGGTGCAGGAGCAGCTGGGCGCGGTGCTGCGGCGAATGGGAGGGGGCAAGTCGCGCGCCGTGCACGTGGAGGTGGATCAGAAGGCGGCCATGGCGCTGGTGTCCTGACAGCGCGCGCCCGCCGCGCCTGCGCTCTCGCCTGCACCGCGCCCGCAGGTGCAGTTTAAGCTGGACAGCCTGCACCCCACCAGGTTCAGCAGCCTGCCGCGGCGGAAGTCGTCCGCTTACGGCGAGGAGAGCTTCCAGCGGCACGCGCCGGCGCGCCGCTCCGCCGGACACGTGTCCCCGGGCCCGCACCTCGGGCACAAGGAACGATGTGTCGAGTACTTCGTGCCGAGAAGTCTCAGTGAATTTAATCTCAGTGCAGTGGGGGACCTGTACGACCTGTCGTTGGACAGGAAAGTGTCCGTGAGGGGGCCAGGGGGGGCCGCGAGGGACAAGATGGTGACGTTCGAGGACGACCGGCCCGCGCCGCAGGAGGACGTATTCATGTAATGTGCTGCAGGTGCAGGCCTGTGCTGTGGACACTATTTCTTACTATAAATAAAAACGTTTCTACCATATACTCGTTTCAATGTAGATAGATAGCGTGATCGATGAAATTCCTATCGCAGAGGTGCGCAGCTCGTTTGAAGATATTTCTTGTCGAAACGAAAAAACGCAAAAAAATCGTAGTGGATAGTGTTGGCGATCGTTCCGGGAAATAGTGGCTGTTAGATTGATGAGGGCCGCGGGACGGGTCGGCTAGCCCGCGCTCATTGCCGCGCGCGAAGGGTGGACTGGCTCGCAATCCGCAGTGAGCTGGCAATGGGCAGCGTACCGCCTTTGCTCGTCGCCGCAGATTGCGGGGCTCGGATTAGAGATCGGGTGCGATGGCGCGCGTCGAGGGGACACTGAAACGACACTCGACAACATTGCACATACATGTGTCTGTTTTCTACGAGTTCGCAACACAGTTGTTGATGGGAATCATTCAAGACTTTATGCCGCGCATTTTGCATCTTTTTGGAAAGCGGATGCGGGTAGATACCAGAAGCCTGACCTATTTTGTCTTTTGCTGTACGTTTATTTGCAAAAGGTTCTCGTTTGATTACTTTTGACAAGCTCAGATTCAACAATCGCTCTCTCTGAGATTCGAACCCGAGATTTCACGCAATAAAATAAGGAAGCGCTTATGTCGGAGAAAGAAAATGTATGTTTGCTATCACCGAATAGGTACTGACAAGATAAAGGCATCTACTGAAAGATTATAATAATAATAGTTAATATTTAGTAACCGATTCAGAGAACGGTGGTTTACCTTGAATTGGCATCGTGCAGTTAGTAACCATTTTAAAACAACGAAAAGAACGCGTGCAAAACAAAGGTAGGCATCTCTGTGGATAGAATAAGCATGTCTCTGATGCTCATAGGGTGGCCAGGCTTAATTACAAAATTTGGATTATGCATCATAGATCATCATCTGGTAAAAATTTTGTACAAATGGATGAAACGCGTTAAATATTTAAGAGTCGTTTAAAATGGTGCCAGGATAATCAGGAATAACTTAACATGGACATACGAGTACCAGCAAAACACAGGGCTGCGAAAGATTTTGGGAAATTCTGGAAGTCGACGAGTTAATCTTTTTATTTTTTAAAAACCAAGATAAGAAGACAGTAGTGGGTTTGATTTCTGTGGCTTGGTTACTTAAATAAAATGGATTTCCGTATGATGACGATGGTTCTAGGTGGCATGATCGCTGAGCAACCCTTTGGGCAAAAAAAGACGAAAGATGGTAACACTCAGGGTACTTACGGCAGACCCAGGGGAATCTGGCGAGACGCACTGGACTCTACTTCGAAAAGGATGGGTCTACTGCAAAACCTCTACACCTAGAAGTACTTACAGAAAGGTCTTGTTGTATGTTTCACAGTGAGCCGCTAGATTTCAATAACACAATAACATCATGGTTATGATTATTGGCAGGGGGACAATGCATAATGTTCTCCAATGCATTGCGGATCCCAGTTCCCCCACTTAGAGTTACAATTAGAATGATGATCAAAAGTCAAATGTTAAACTTTTGAAACTATCATAGTTATTACTATAGAAATCATTTAGAACGGGATTATTCAATTTTTGAGTTTTCCAATATTTCGGCACAGTTTCATGCGCCATGATCACGGAAGAACTGATCATGGCGCATGAAACTGTGCCGAAATATTGGAAAACTCAAAAAAACTTTATTTCTTTCGGCTTGCAAAAAGCACTTAGCTAGTCGAATTTTATACATAAACAACTTTATAAATAGTAATTAACAAACAATAAACAAAATGTTATTGATTTGGTTCTTTTAAATTTTTTGTCCACTAGTGAAATGAAAAATAAACCACTAGTAAGTTTGTATCATACTTAAAATGTAATACAATGTTATTCGCCTATCTAAGTCTAAATATAATGTGATTTAGATACAGGTCAATATTTATATAAAACTAAGCATAAGATTTTGTTCTCCTATAATAGTGCGGAACTGGGCGACATCTGGCCAAGCATTAACATCATTGATATAATCATCTATGGAGTAAAAGATTTCGTTTTATACATTATAGGGAGACTGGGGTCAATTGAAACACGGGTCAATTGAAACAAGTTACATAACTCTAAGACGGTTAGTAATAGGGGGGTGGTCTTGAGGGAGGAAAGAAGCGCGCTGTGGGTCGGAATGTGTCGCCCAGTACGCGTGGCCGTTCTGAGCGCGCTGGAAATTTTTACGTGGGTGCATCGCTTTTTCGACTCGAAAAGTAAGTTTTTTTTCTATTATTGTTTTGTGTATTGCACCGAAACTATTTATTGTTCAGCAGTGTTGTTTACTATCATTATTCCTATGAATATTCTAGTTGAATGCTTCGTGGTGTATGCCCACCTATCACATCTGGTTTTTATTCTGTTTGATAAAATATTTAGAGTGAAGGGATGGGGTCAGTTGAAACAAACGGTTCGGGGTCAATTGAAACGTATTTTTATTGACACCAAACCGTTTTTTATAATACTTTTTCTAGCATATTACGCATATTATGTCATAATTTTGTCGACCTAGACCTAAGGGCGCGGTGTGCAAAGGGACAAATGTTTGTAAAGCCATATTTATATTTTTTTTATTTTAGATGCCAAAAAAACGTCCTAAAACAACCAACCGTGGAGAGACTGATATTGGTAAGTATAAAAAAGCATACGATGAAGTCGTTACGAAGGGCACTCCATTGATACATTTTCATTGTGATCTATTAATTGTGTAACTCGCTGCTTTTATTACTATGCTTTAGTTAGTTGTGAATTTTAAAATGTTTAAGAAACGTAATGTCCCTTATAGTGATAATTTAACTTGGATATAGGATAAAGCCATTAAACTTTACATTATTTATGTAAGAATTTTATCTAAAATAGAAAAAGTGTTTAAACAATGTTATATATCGATCTCATTGAGTAGGTCATTACTGTTGTAGCTCTTAGGTAAAAAATAATTTAAGAAACTTAATGTACCTTACTGATACTTAGTGGTGATAAAACTTGATAAGTATAAAATTTAAACCACAAAAACAATAAAACTGATTATTTTTTAGTAAAACATCTTTTTCTCACAACAAACCTACTTTACCTTTTCACACGCAACATCAACTGTACATAAGGCTAGTTAAATCATTTGTAGAAACACTTGTTTCAACTAACCCCAGGCACCGTTTCAATTGACCCTGACACGGGGGCAGTTGAAACATTTTCCAAGGTTTTCTAAATAGCTTCTATCTAATATAAAGGCGTATGTTATGCCAAATTATTAGGTTAATTATATAGCCAGATAGTCTGACTATAATTAAAACACATTAATAAACAAATAGGGGTATGGAATGAAGTCACACGACCAATTTTCTCAAAAGTGTTTCAATTGACCCCAGTGTACCCTACTGTTTAAATTTACGAATAGGGAGCTCAGTTGCTTCAGGTGGAAGCTTGTTATAGAAGCGTACCCCCCTCCCCCCCGTAGAAGCGTCCCATTCATGATTTGCCTACCTTTCGTAATCTATATGATAGAATGTGTAGTTTGTTCTTGTTTCTTGTATTTCTGTTGTGAACATCACATTTTTTAAATAAAACCGGCCAAGTGCGAGTCGGACTCGCGCACGAAGGGTTCCGTACCATTATCTAGAAAAACGGCAAAAACAATCACGTTTGTTGTATGGGAGCCCCCCTTAAATATTTGTTTACTTTTAATTTAATTATTTATTTTTCAAGTGATTAAATAACTAAATATCCTGTAAATATTTCAAGCATCTACCTGTTGCCGTTATCAATATCGAGCAAAAATTAGCAAAAAAATTACGTTTGTTTTATGGGAGCCCTTTAAATATTTATTTTAATCTGGTATTTAGTATGTGTTGTTATAGCGGCAACAGAAATACATCATCTGTGAAAATTTCAACTGTCTAACTATCACGGTTCGTGAGATACAGCCTGGTGACAGACGGACAGACGGACAGCGGAGCCTTAGTAATAGGGTCCCGTTTTACCCTTTGGGTACGGAACCCTAAAAACTATCTCTATTTTTGTGCGTATACATTAGATTTTCATAGATGTATTGCGATATTACTGTCATAATATTTATGTCTCTAAAAATCAATGAAGTATCATCAGCAAATAAGACTATCACAGAGATCTTTTGCTAAAAAAGGCAGATCATTTACATGTCGAGCGCGATCGCCCGGTCATCGACACCGTGGTTAATGGAAAAGTAGTCGCGCGCACGCCACTAGGCTCCAGGACTGCTAGACCACTGCTGCATCTAACACTAGTGTGCTAGTCGCCCGGCCTTGACTGGTAGTGCGCTAGCCACCCTGTCTTGACTGGTAGTGTGCCAGCCACCCTGGCTCGACGGGGCGCGCGTCGCGCCGCCGCGCCGCCCGGCGCCCTGCCTCGACTGATAGGGCACTAGCCGCCCTGCTTTGACTGGTAGTGCGCTAGCCACCCTGCCTCGACTGGGCGCGCGTCGCGTCGCCCGGCGCCCTGCCTCGACTGGTAGTGCACTAGCCGCCCTGCCTTGACTGGTAGAGCGCTAGTCACCCTGCCTCGACTGGTAGTGCGCTAGCCGCCCTGGCTCGACTGGGCATGCGTCGCGCCGCCCGGCGCCTTGCCTCGACTGGTAGTGCACTAGCCGCCCTGCCTTGACTGGTAGAGCGCTAGTCACCCTGCCTCGACTGGTAGTGCGCTAGCCGCCCTGGCTCGACTGGGCATGCGTCGCGCCGCCCGGCGCCTTGCCTCGACTGGTAGTGCACTAGCCGCCCTGCCTTGACTGGTAGAGCGCTAGTCACCCTGCCTCGACTGGTAGTGCGCTAGCCGCCCTGGCTCGACTGGTAGAGCGCTAGTCACCCTGCCTCGACTGGTAGTGCGCTAGCCGCCCTGGCTCGACTGGGCATGCGTCGCGCCGCCAATAAACTGTCAACGACACTCATTTTCTCAATTATCGATGAACAACGAGCCTCAACACCATCGCTAAGCTTTACTCCGACACAAACAGAGCTCACAATCTCTCAGCAGAAGTGTAAGGGGTAAAAATGTAATCGCACGAGCCATTTTAGCGAAATGTTCGCGTGACGTCACCACTCGCCACGTACTGCCTTAACGTTGTTATCTATAGAACGTTGGATAAAATATGCTAATTATTGGTTTTGACGGAAGCTGATTGGTTAAATAATGTTTAAGTAACCATCTAAGTACATATAGACGATGTTTCAGGGGTGAAGTGTAATCACCTATGTCAATGTCCGCCGGTAGTTCTAGGAAGGGTCGATCGCTCTCTGCTTTCTCGGAAATCAACATTGGAATGTGAACCCTAGTAAAGTTGTTTTACGTTAGAATTATCGGATGTTTTCCTGCCGGACACGGACACTTGATTACTGAAGCCGCAGGTACGGATAGCAACAAACTAATAACAAAGTCCCAATTAAAAGGAAGCGGACTATTCATGTACCTACAAACAAACAGCCCCGAACAAATACGAAACTCGGAATAAAGTCACTTTAATTAATCCCAAGTTTTTTGGCAACCCTACCTGAGAGCCCTTTCATACTGGCGCGGGCGGCAACGTTCTTGCTACTCGTGCGCTCATAAGTTGAACGTTGATTATTAAAAAATGATAGAACTCGACTAATCTAGAATAATTATATATATATTTAAAATCATGTAGTCGTTAGGTTCAGAGCAACTCGAAGAATATGTATCGATGTGTAGGTACAGGTTACAAAAGCTAAATGATTTAAATGAAATCGCCTTAATAGTTGGACGTAAGCTTTAGCCTCTGCAGTCAACATCTCATCATAATGACCTGAGCCGGCGCGGGCGTGGTCTGTCGAGAATGGAGCCTCCATTTTCGTTACTCCTCCATTCAGAGTGCTACAGTCGACATCTCATCATAATGACCTGAGCCGGCGCGGGCGTGGTCGGTCGGGAATGGAGCCTCCATTTTCGTTACTCCTCCATTCAGAGTGCTACAGTCAACATCTCATCATAATCATCTGAGCCGGCGCGGTCGTGGTCTGTCGGGAATGGAGCCTCCATTTTCGTTACTCCTCCATTCAGAGTGTTACAGTCAACATCTCATCATAATGATCTGAGCCGGCGCGGGCGTGGTCTGTCGAGAATGGAGCCTCCATTTTCGTTACTCCTCCATTCAGAGTGTTACAGTCGACATCTCATCATAATGACCTGAGCCGGCGCGGGCGTGGTCGGTCGGGAATGGAGCCTCCATTTTCGTTACTCCTCCATTCAGAGTGCTACAGTCAACATCTCATCATAATCATCTGAGCCGGCGCGGTCGTGGTCTGTCGGGAATGGAGCCTCCATTTTCGTTACTCCTCCATTCAGAGTGTTACAGTCAACATCTCATCATAATGACCTGAGCCGGCGCGGGCGTGGTCGGTCGGGAATGGAGCCTCCATTTTCGTTACTCCTCCATTCAGAGTGCTACAGTCAACATCTCATCATAATGACCTGAGCCGGCGCGGGCGTGGCGTGTCGGGAATGGAGCCTCCATTATCGTTACTCTTCCATTCAGAGTGTTACAGTCAACATCTCATCATAATGACCTGAGCCGGCGCGGGCGTGGTCTGTCGGGAATGGAGCCTCCATTATCGTTACCGTTACACTCTGCTCACACCACAATACACAATGGAGACTTTCTCTTGTTGCGTGTGCCATGGCATGGTACAGGGCTACATTTCTCATCAAATATAGTAAACTGGTACCTCTTTATTAATCTGGTAGTCACACCGATTCAGCCAACTACAGGCCAATTTCAATACTCCCTGCAATAAGTAAAGTTTAGTGAGTTTAAAGTGTAAATTATTATCTCTCAGTTTTCCTCTCACTTTAAACTTAATAGACTACTGCATAAAAATCAATCTATGAAAGACGTCTACTCAACAAACTCGCCGAAACAGCCCGTTGCGGCGGGTTGGTGCTACATTTCAGTGTACGAATATTGTAGGCAGCCAACAGTGTTTTGTCAACGTGTCGGCGGGCCGACGACTTCGATGTGTGCACTCTTTAACAACTGACTCACAGAAGGAAGATCTCCTAATGAACTTGAAATAAACTACATACTTGCTATAAACACTGACTACCTAAGTAATACCCAATAAGCGTGACGCTCCATCATATAACTGCCCTACTGCATCCTGTGCTGTGTACCTAGTGCTACTGTACTGGAAGGCGATGCGTCGTCTCCGGGGACCTGCGCTCGTCCGCGGATCGCTTCACTGAACGTTGTTCCGGGGTAATGGGTCGGTACAATGAACATTTGTTATTTATACTAGCATTTATAAAAGTTATATGTGTAACAAAAATATGTTACTTCTAATGCCGGGTACAGACCAAGCGAGCAAAGGCGAGCGAAGGCTAACCACCGAACGCGATTGAACTACTGTGGACGTCATGTCGAAAGCAAGCGAGCCCAAATGAGGGCCTTCGTTCGCCTTCGGCTGTCCTCCGCCGACTGATTCTCATGTGTTCGTGTGGTGTGAAAACAACAGCGAAAGCGAGTGAACGTTCGTCATCGATCGTCGAATCCCACTCGTTAGCCTTCGCTCGCTTTTGATATTATAGTGGGTATGGGTAATTATCATATTTAGTAGTATTAGCTCGCCTCTTGCAGAATGGATCTACCACCGAACTGCGATCCTCAACCCGCATGCCCAAGGTGAGGATTATGGGCACTACCCCCCATGAGATAAAAGCCAAGGCGATTATCAGATCAGGGAGAGGCCTACGTTCAGCAGTGAACCATTATTGGGTGTTGAGGAGGAGAAGGGGGAGTGCGTAACTCCTCGCACACTCACAGGGTAATGTCTAAGAGAGAGTATGTTATTTCTTGTTGAAACCTGCCTGTAAAGCAATACGAAGTAAGGACCATTCAGAAAACTTAGCTAAAGGAGGCAAGTATTTGTTTGCATCAAGTAAAATATTTATGTATAAAATTTGACTTGTCTAAGTGCTTTTTTGTAAGCCAAAAGAAATAATGTTATTGACTTTTGACTTTTTTTTTTTACTTTTAGCAAACTACAAGTGAACAAGAAACTGGATAGCTAGCTCGTATTCCAAACTAAATAATTTTGTTATTGCAACGCCACAATAAGCACCACCAGTGACTAAATAATCAAACCCAGAATTCATTAATTACAGTACAAAGTGAGTAAAGTTACCGAAAGTAAATAACGCGGAGGCGCTACTCGCCGCGACACTGGATGTTTACAGAGCCTGTTTAGTTAGAACTGTTTGCGAAGCACCCGGTAGCGCAACCCAAGGATATTTATTACGTCATTATACATTGAAATATGAAAGCTATTTACTGGATGGAAGGAATTCAGCATGTCCAAACGGAATTTATGCCTCGCTACGTGCAAGTTGTAACAGAAGTTGCCGGATGCCACTCACTTCATTATGAACCTCACTCTATTTACATACATAAATCCATATAACTTCTCGCTAAGTGCACGATCTACGTTGAGTTCCTTCTAAAGTTACGGTTATGTTTTATGTTTGGAACTTCTTGCTTGACTACATACATTACAATCGTCAAATACTTAAACAAGTTTGCTGATACTACTACAAGACCTTTAGTTTTAAGCAACTATAATAGATCAATGACTTTTACTCATCAAAACCTCTCCAATGTAAGCGATGGCTAAGCAGCGATTTTTCTCACTCAGACTCAGACTCTAGGTTATCGCTCAAACTTGAGAGGAGTGTATGTATCAGAGGGAATGTTGTTAGGAACCCTCGACGAGCTCTCGATCTACGAGTGCTTTGATTGTAAACAAAGCTTACTGTCACAAAAATATCTATTGATGGTGTTTGGTTCCGGAGGACGACGCGGGCGGGCGGCGACGACAGGTGGGGCCGATGTCGCCCCGGGGTGCGCCCTGGGGCGGCAAGAGTGTCGGCAACAATCACTTCACACAATATTGGTTGATTTTACAGAATTCATTTACTTGGAAAGTCGAAAGTGTTTGTTTTAAGTAAGACGGTGTATTTGTTTGAAAATGTCTATTAAAAATTCAAAATTCAATAACTTCAAAATTCAAATACCTAGACGTCAAATTGTAATCTTTTAACAGCTAAAATAAATTGTTATTATTATGAAATAAGAAATAATGTGTCATTGATTTTATCCAATTCAATTTTTTGTCCACTAGTGCTTACACTAAGTGGAAAATAAACCACTAGTAAGGTTATATTTCATCTTATTTTACATCAATTGTTTAGGCACTTCAATGGCAATAATACTCGCGGCAGGTCAACTACTGATGCTGGTGTAGAGTTAGTATCGCATATTTTTGATGCTTGGGAGAAGTCGCAAGATGCTATAGGCATTTTTTGCGACTTGTCAAAAGCATTCAATTGCGTACACCATGAAACATTAATCAGGAAACTACATCACTATGGAATAATGGACTCCTCTTTGGATCTTTTTATGTCTTATGGTATACTGCTGTGGGGGAACGCTGCAGAAATTAACACCGTATTTGTGCTGCAGAAGAGGGCTGTTCGTGCAATCTATAATATGGGTCCCAGAGAATCCTTACGTGATAAATTCTAAGAAATAAACATAATGACAATACAATACAATTTTTTTTTTATAAATAAATAAATAATGCAGGAGAAATTTACACAGCATTATCTAGTCCAAGCTAAGCAGTGCTTGTGTTATGGGTACTAGATAACTGATATACATAATACAATACATAACAGATAGATATTTTTTAATATACATAGAAAACGACCAGAACACCCTGAACAAATACCTGCAGGTGGTACAAATTTTTGTCCCAAGGCGGGAATCGAACCCGCAACGTTCAAATTCAAATTCTTTATTTGTAAACATGGGTCACAGAGATGGAAGAATGATAATAGGTCAGCACCATACATGTTTTGCCTAAATCTAGGGCATGCAAATATACATAGGTCGGTAGGAGAATTTAGTGACAGACATAAAGAAGCAAATTACATAAGGAACATATTGAAACGTTGAGAATGTTAAATTACAGATTTACATTGAATATTAAATTGCTCAAAGAAATAATCATTAATTAATACATTAATTTCATTTCACTGATTCGTCAATATGTTCTTATCTAGTAAAAAATCATTGATATTATAATATACTTTTGATGTCAGAAGTTTTTTAAGTTTATTTTTAAATAATGTCAATGGTAGCAATTTTATGTTTTTGGGCAGTTTATTGTAGATTTTAGGTGCCATGCCACAAAAGCTTTTTTTAAGTAAGGCAGTTTTACAACTAATAGAACACAGACGTTGCTCGTCGCGTCTACTGCGTGTGTTAATTGGCTTTTCAAAAAGAATATTGTTAATTTTTACAAAAACAGCCATTTCATAGATGTACAGTTAATTAAATATACATTAAAGTATTCTTATCATTATTATAACTATGTAAATATACACACGTTTAGCTACTTAACCTTTTGTAGCTCCTGTTGCCCGGACTCTTAAGAGACCGGTGTCCTCAGGAGCACTTCACACTAACACATAGTTATAAATAAACACAATCACCAATTTTTCCTAGTAGCCCCCCTCTTAAGTGCCTGGTGTCCTCGGGGGCACCACACAACA
Organism: Eupithecia exiguata; assembly: GCA_947086465.1. Lineage (NCBI taxonomy): Eukaryota > Metazoa > Arthropoda > Insecta > Lepidoptera > Geometridae > Eupithecia > Eupithecia exiguata. The sequence continues at coordinate 123,502 of OX352247.1, forward strand.
TACACACAGACATTCACACTTTCACAAATATTCCCTGGCTGCTCTTGTGGCCCGGGCTCTTAAGAGTCCGGTGTCCTCAGAAGCAGCCGGCAGACACACACAATACACACACAAACACATTTTCAAGACAAATTCAAATAGGCATCAGTGCTACCTCTCTTATGAACAGTTTATTTGGATTTTTATTTTTGTATTTGTTTTTTTTTTTTAATAATAATATATCATCAACATGATAAATATAATGATAAATTAGTAGGTAAATGAAGATAATGTTGTGCGAAACGTCCAGCATTTTTTTTTTTAATAAGTAATTAATTTTATTTGTAATTTGCGTATAAATTCCGAATCCTTAATAATTAAAATAATTAATTTAGTTTATTTGTTAAATCCATGTATTTGTATGGAAGAGTAAGGTATCCTGGCACAAGTATATTTACATACTTAAAAGGATGTCCTAACAACTGTTTAGCTAGTAGATTAACATATTTTATACAAATAAAAAAAAAAAAAAAAAAAAAAAAAAAAAACAGTGCCGGGAATGTTAAATATTTGAAGATAGAAAATAGGGTCTACAGCTATCGGTGGTCTTCAGGCCATACATTGCTCTTATGCACCACTTCTGCGCCTTAAAGATTGTTTCTCTTTCAGTACAGTTTCCAAAAAACATAATGCCGTAACGCAATTTAGAAGAAACATAGCTGTGATAAACCGTTTTCAGCGCATCGAGACCAACTACTTTCCGGAGTTTGTAGAGCATATATGCGAATTTACTAAGCGCCTTACACAGCTCTTCAGCTTGTATGTTCCAATTTAGTTGTCGGTCAATTGTAATACCTAGAAATGTTGTGCTTGTCGTGTTCTCTATTATTTGGTTTTTATATATAGTTTTTATTTGAGGTAATAGGCATACGTTGAGAAAAGTGCATAATTTTTGTCTTACTAAGATTTACATTTAAGTTATTTTTGTCAAGCCAGTCTATTATATTTCGTACAGTGTCATTTATTTCGGTTTCGTATATATCCGAGGATGCGCATTTGACTATGGCAGTACTGTCATCAGCGAAGAGGACCATAGGATGTTTGGTGACTAGGGGTAAATCGTTGATGTATATTAGGAATAGTACGTTATAACGTTATATAGGTAATATTTATAAAAGTATATATTATGTGTAACTAACTAAGCTTCATAATTTTGGTAAATTCATAAACACTCGTATTCATAAACACTCGTATTCATAAACACTCGTATTCATAAACACTCGTATTCATAAACACTCGTATTCGTTCTTTAACTTATGCCCGACTACTGAAGGAGCAGTACAGTTCGTTCGTTAAAGGGACCAAATTCTTAGCTTAAAATATAAAATCAGATTTACAACAATGGCGAGATTTAGTTTCCAACAAGAAAGATTCAAGCGGATGAAACTTCAACGTTACACAGCTGGAACCTTTACCTACTCCGAGCCACCGAGGAAAGTTGATACTTTAGATATGACAGAGATATTGCATATTCTGTGAAAGCAGAATTAACTTTTTAATGTATCCATTAGACGAGAGCAATCGAGTTGAGAGTTCGAGCGGCCACGGAGCAGGCGGCGGCGGCAGAAGGAGCACGGTCGCTGCTATTAGGACTGCACTTTGCGGTCGCAGTGGCTCGATACATTGCTTATTTGTTGGAAAACACCTAAATTGAGGGAGAAAGAGCAATGCTCTTTGAAAACAAGGATATTTCTTTGTAAACTGCATCATGTTTAGTAGATTGTTATATTTTCGATGGATACAATTTGTGATCATAGCCCTCTCAGTTCTCTCGAGGTCCTGCTCCCGGTCCCGGCTGCAATCACGGCGACATTATTATAATCGCCCGTCTCCTCTGATATATGATTTACATTACTTACGAATAACTGTCTTACGTAGCTCTAGCAGCTTCGGATAGAACTAACTTAAGCTATGTCTGTCCTAGGTGTTTGTAGTGTTTGAAGTCCGTGTGTGTGTGTGTGTGTTTGTGTGTGTATGTGTTAGCATTGAATTTTCACCCACATCAAATAACTACATCTGATCTAAAAGTACCTACCTGAATTCATGTTGAAAGTTGCATCTGCAGTAATAATTATTAAATTTTTTATCAGAAATTGATGAAAAATGCGCTTTTTGCGTTAACTGTACCTGCCAAAAACTCGTGATATTCACTGGAAGAGAAATAAATTTTTATTGGTCGATTTAAAATGTCATCGCATCGCTTGGGACTCAATGTATGAAATTTAAAACTCAGAGAACAATAGGTTTTGCATTGATGGGACTAACCCACTGGCTGCTGATGGACCATCCGTTACATTGACTATGACTACGTGATCCTACCTGGAGCAGCGTCTAAAAGCGAACTCTGTACAATGTATAGACGACGACGTTCCAATGACGACGCAGCGAGTCGGCGATCAGTGCTGTAGGGATGGCTGCAGGCACAATGGCGTTCAGCATCACCTGGCAGCAGGTTCCAAGTCTCGTTATTACATCACTTTGGTTTTATACGCATTATTTTTGTTATTATATCAAAAGACTCGCTTTCTTGATTTTACGAAAGATTGTGTATTAAAGGGGTCATGGCGATCGTGGCGGAGGAGTTGTCCTGTAACTCAGCCTGTGGATGTCGAAACTAAGGAGTGGACGGAGGGAACCTGCCAGAGGAAGGGCAGCAAACTGCTTCCTTCTGTGTAGGTATTATAAAGACATCTTCAGCTGGTTGAATTGTCTTGATCTTGTGCGATCACCAACCAGCCTGCACACGGGGTGATTATGCTAAATCTGCACTCCACTAACTTGAGGGACGTATGAATGGTCATAAGTATTAAACGGCTGTTTTATGAAAGCCCAAGCTTTGCGAAAACTTTACGCAGTTCTAGGGTTGCAAGGAGGTCATTTGTAACGTCAACGTTAAGATAACTTTTTCCGTAAACTCAGATTAATTTCATAAGCTTCTAATTAATAGCTCAATTTCTCCAGTTTCATTAAAACGCGTATTTTTTGCGGAATCAAAGCACCCGCCCTCGCTATCTTTAAGAATTTTAAATTGCTTTTAGACGGGTTCTAATTTCATGGCGCGTATACTGCGAAAAACGATAAAGAATGTATCGACGGCGTGTCTTGACTTGAGCATGAAACGAATTGACGTCAAAAACAACGCCTAGTTAGCAGGAGAAAGCCTAAAAACAATTTGAAATTGACAGTTTTCTCTCTTTGTTATAAAATGTCTGAAACCTCTGAGCGCTCCAATTAAAAACATTGAAAGAACATAGAGGTATTTTAATCGGCATCGCTGTAGACAAAAGTTGTAGATTTAATAAAACAAATCTGCAGAACTTTATGAATTATTGCGAATGCACGTGCGGCTTCCAATTAATTAAACCGAATCGTGAAAACTGTCAAAGAAAATGAAATAACGCATGAACTCGTTACCGGCCGTAGTCCGCCGTAGTCCCTCGCCGTCCCGCGGCTACGTTTATCACGTGAATTCATTCATTATTAAAACACACCAGTTACTCTGGCACTCATTGCGGCTGCAGTTTTCGATGAATATGAAGACTGAATACTGATAAAGTGCAGAAACCATTCGATTTTCCGTCGTAGCGATGCGACGGAAAATAGAATTACTGAATTGTGTTATATTTATTTTAGACCTTATTTTTTTACCGAAATTCGTTTTACCTGCCTATGTTGTCTTGTTTTCGGGTGACCCATAAATCACTCACCGAAACTTTAATCTAATATTTGAGATAAATAAATGAATTCAGGGTTTATTCTTCATGAAAGCCAGTAGTTTTAAAGATACCTATATTTTAAGAACCAATCAAAGCTAATGTTGTAAGTATTAGATTTTGAAAAGAAAATTTGCTATAATTTTCTTATTTTGGTTTTTATAAGTCTAAGACTCCGATTGGTACAGGGGTACGAAAGGTCCACTATTGATCTTGCTTTAAATAAAAAGGCAAGGTCGCAGACCTAATATTTTGGCAATTGCAAAATTCAGACTGAAATCTGATTTTGACAAAAAAAATACCAAAGTCCAAATAACTTTTGAACCACTGAATATCGCAGAACATACTTGGTCGATAGGTACTGAGGTCTCCCACCCCCCACCCCCCAGCCACCGATGATCATGTTACACCGTGTATATACACACAATACAATAGTAAGAGAAGTCGCCAGTTATTCCATGAAACTATTTCCTTTTTGGTAGTTCGACGTTTGTTTGACAATCAACTAGTCATGCCCTAATGCTTAGCTGATTCGATTGCTTTTGTCAATCGATTTTGTTTAGGAAGAAGTTGTAATCGATTTTGTAATTGTTGCACAACATTTTGTATTATTTACAGACTTACTCTGACACTAAATGATTTTATTTTTGGTATCAGAATACATTTACAATAGAATAAATAGTATTACTTTTGTTGTTTTACTTGCATCTTGGTTCTGCCCGCGGCGTTACTCGCGGCGTTACTCGCGGCGCTACTCGCGGCGTTACTCGCGGCGCTACTCGCGGCGCTACTCGCGCTGTTCCGTCATAAAAAGTAAGACAGATTAAGTTACTGCTGTAAACTATATTTTTTATACTATTTTCAATACTATTTCATTGCAAACTGATCAAGAATAATCTTCGTTACGTACCTACTATGTCCGCTTGATAAACATTGAAACTTTCATAAGTCTCCACTCGAGTCGACAGATGTGCATCTCTATCTGGCAAAAGTGAATGTGTCTATAGAATATTGCATTCTGTCATTCAATCTTTATTCACTCACCCTAGTTTATAGTGATCTGTGCACTCACCCTAGGGAACTTCATATTAGTGCATGTGCCAAAATACATGAAAGAAAAATGTATAATATAGATTCAATTTCTTTTTTAAAACAAATTATGAGTAGGTAATTGGCTCGGCAGCAGCACGATCCAGCCTCTCCTTGAGAGAGACCCCGATGCGATGAGCGTCCAATTAGAGGCGACGTCTTACACCGCTCGCCGACTGCGGCGAAGGGCGGATCGAGTGCTCTCTTCATCAGCAATGGCGGAGAGCGTTGGAGATGCCAAGGTGAAACTGATATTTACTGGTGGAATTGTAACAAAATCGAATTCAAAGTATGGCCAGGATGTATCTGGAACCGATTGATAAAAAATAAGTTTCTCGATGTTTTTCCGAAACTCCACATACTCCACATCTTTTTCTTAAGGGCATAAAAAGGGCGTGTTGTTTGGGCATAACCAGGCTCCCGCCAGCTGAGGGGCCGAGGGGCTGAGGGGGGTTGTCGGGGACAGCGGAAAGTTTCTGTGACAAAATAACTCCCTATTTTCCTTAATTTATAGTAAAATATTTTTTCTTTATTAAAGAAAATACGTTTGTCGCACATGCGGCTTATGACCTGCATGCATTATGACGTCTGTGAGTTTAACAGGACAAAACAAAGCCGAATCAAAGAAACTAAAACCAAATTGAGTGAGTTACCTAGCATTACCAGTTCGCACAGCGTTCTAGCTGCGTCCGAACCAGGCTCTGCTAGATCGTTGCGTTGTTGCATTCACCTTTGTATAATATGTTATGGATATCCCTTAAAACTAAATACTATTTCTAAGCGATTCGTCGCGAACACGCTCCATCAACATGTGCTAAACATCGTCTATAGAACTATATTCATTATTGAGGTTATAGCAATCTACTCTAATTTTATGTTATTAGTTTGTATAAAAAAATTGGCCAAGTGCGAGTCGGACTTGCGCACGAAGAGTTCCACCATTTATAAAAATGAGTACCTTTATTTTATAAAAATGGCAAAAAACGTCATGTCTGTTGTATGGGAGCCCCCCTTAAATATTTGTTTTATTTTAATGTATTTATTTATTTTTAAACTGAATAAATAACTAAATATTCTTTGAATATTTCAAGGGTCTACCCGTTGCCGTTGCCGTTGCCGTTGCCGTTGCCGTTGCCGTTTTCAATATCGAGCAAAAACATCACGTTTGCTGTATCGGAGCTTCCTTAAATACTTGTTTTATTCTGATAAGTATTTGTTATTAAAGCGGCAACAGAAATACATCATCTGTGAAAATTTGTACTGTCTAATTATCACGGTTTATGAGATGTATCTCATGAAAAGATAGGTTTACCAGGCTGTAGCCTGGTGACAGACGGACAGGCGGACAGCGGAGTCTTAGTAATAAGTAAGTAGTAAACTCTTATGAAATCTGAATAACGGTGTTTGTAAAATCACAAACTATATTGTATTGGTAAATTATTATTGAAAAGATTTAAAAATATGTAAATATAAGAAAAAAAGAAAAAAAAGTCTCACGGCAACATCTTTAATTAAGATAGGTTTATAATAGGATGTGCACTTCCCTAGACACGCTATACCTCCCTAGACTAAACACGGTTATTGAAAACATGAAGGAAGGAAGATAAACAATGGAACCTCATCAATTACCTCTAAAATATGCAAACGAAGCTGCCAGCAGGCATCGGCGTCCTCCACAAACATAATGGGGAAATAATTGAATCTCCAAGAAACAGGTGCGAAGTCTTTTGGCCACGGCGTCTGTGGCCGGAATGGGGCGCGTCATTGTGGGGACTGGTGCGAAGAGCTGATACAGACCGGGGCAGACGGCTGGTGCGTTTGTGGCCGGGACTAGGGCGCGTCATTGTGGGGACTGGTGCGAAGAGCTGACACAGGCCGGGGCAGACGGCTGGTGCGTTTGTGGCCGGGACTAGGGCGCGTCATTGTGGGGACTGGTGCGAAGAGCTGACACAGGCCGGGGCAGACGGCTGGTGCGTTTGTGGCCGGGACTAGGGCGCGTCATTGTGGGGACTGGTGCGAAGAGCTGACACAGGCCGGGGCAGACGGCTGGTGCGTTTGTGGCCGGGACTAGGGCGCGTCATTGTGGGGACTGGTGCGAAGAGCTGACACAGGCCGGGGCAGACGGCTGGTGCGTTTGTGGCCGGGACTAGGGCGCGTCATTGTGGGGACTGGTGCGAAGAGCTGACACAGGCCGGGGCAGACGGCTGGTACGTTTGTGGCCGGGACTAGGGCGCGTCATTGTGGGGACTGGTGCGAAGAGCTGACACAGGCCGGGGCAGACGGCTGGTGCGTTTGTGGCCGGGACTAGGGCGCGTCATTGTGGGGACTGGTGCGAAGAGCTGACACAGGCCGGGGCAGACGGCTGGTGCGTTTGTGGCCGGGACTAGGGCGCGTCATTGTGGGGACTGGTGCGAAGAAATCGCAATACATCTATGAAAATCTCATGTATACGCACAAAAATAGAGATAGCTTTTTGAAAAAATGTGATGTTCACAACAGAAATACAAGAACAAGAACAAGCTACACATTCCATCATATAGATTACGAAAGGTAGGCAAATCATTTATGGGAAATTGCGTACGCTTCTATAACAAGCTTCCATCTGAAGCAACTGAGCTTCCTATTCGTAAATTTAAACAGTACATAAAACGAAATCTTATCGAGAAAGCCTTTTACTCCATAGATGATTATGTTAATGATGTTAATGCTTGGCCAAATGTCGCCCAGTTCCGCACCGACAATAGTATTTAAGGAGAACCATCTTAAGTTTAGTTTTATATAAATATTGACCTGTATCTAAATCACATTATATTATGACTTAGATAGGCGAATAACATTGTATTACATTTTAAGCGTTATACACTTACTAGTGGTTTATTTTTCGCTACTTCCACTAGTGGACAAAAAATTTAAGCGAACAAAATCAATGACATTTTGTTTCTTATTTGATAATCGATAAAACTGTTTATGTATAAAATTTGACTTGTCTAAGTGCTTATTTTGTAAGCCTAAAGAAATAAAGTTATTGAATTTTGTTTTTTTTTTTTAATTTTGAAGAGCTGACACAGGCCGGGGTCCAACAGGCTCAGACACGGAATAAGATACAGCGTGGGTCCAACAGGCTCAGACACGAAATACTTTTTTTTGACTAACAATGAGGTAGGTACTAGGTATGGCTGTTTCAAATTGTTATTAAAAACAATAAAAGCCGTGGAGGCAAAAACGACTGAAACTGATTTAATTATGTAGGTACACATCATCATCAACGGCCTTTACACGCACGAAGGATGGCTCTGTGTCGGAGCACTCGGGGCCGAAGCGACTGGGACGGACGCGGAACCCCTCGGTATAAGTAGTGCTCGTTTTCTGGCACTTACGCAGATGACTTGTAACTCATGTAAGGCATACAAGCCTACTATATACCTACGTTGTGTACGCAAATAAAGCTATTATGTAGTGAACCAAAACGCCCTCCACCGCATTGGTCCCGCATCGACCCCCATCGGACCCACAAGGGCCCAATTCGTTTAGACGCATTCTAAAACCAATTAATGATTTAATGGACTCCTAAATTGATTGTACGCCACGCGATCGTCTGTGAGGGCCTTCATTTGCATCGAATTAGTTTCAGTGTCAGTTTTACCCTTATTTTGTAAGTAGACACGAATCTAGCCAAGTTTATGGTAGATATAGGTACGCGGCATTCTACATTCATACGTATCAATATCTAGTCCCAAAGTAAGCAAAGCTTGTAGTATATGGGTACTAGATACACTTATGTACGAAGTTTAAAAAAATATAATACTCACTGAATTCATAAAACGCGAAACTAGCTTACCTACTAGGTTCATCATTCAAACATTTTGTTCCATGACGGGAATCGAACCTTTTGGATATTTCACATTTCAATAACTTTATTTCTTTAGGCTTACAAATGAAGCAGCACTCAGCCAAGTCAACACTTACACCATAAATTATTATCAAAAAAGAAATTAGATGTCATTGATATTCTCTTCACTTAAAATTTTTGTCCACTAGTGGCAGACTAGTATATTTATTTAGGTAGTTTACTTATAGTAAACATGTATTAGATATACTTACGTAGGTTAATAGCATAGACTCGGAAACAACAAGACCGATTTGAAAAACTATTTCACAATTAGAATCCTTGATTATCCCTGATGGACATAGACGATGGACGCCATACCCGTGCGAAGCCGGGGCGGACCGCTAGTAATCTATACGGTGGGATGTGATGTGTCATTTGTTCTTGTTTCTTGTATTTCTATTGTGAACATCATAGTTTCTCAAAAAGCTATATCTGTACATTACATAGATACATTCAATTTACATATCCGGTGAACTTTCTAAAAAAAGTGCTACAAAGGTTGGCGTTATTTATAAAAAAAATGTGAAATGCGCTATAATATATGAAACGCGCTACAATATAATATGTAATGCACTACAATATATGTAATGCGCTACAATATATACCGTTTTGTAAAGTAATACAAAGCTGCGCGGTGTAAACCGTCTTAGGAAGTTTCTCTTTAGCCGCTTTAGTCCGGTTCTCTCACGTTTAAGCCTTTAAGAGCGTTTTAAAATTCTGTATCCGACTTCCATTAAGTCATTCTTTAAGCTATGAACTGCGATAACGCTCTTTTCGGTTGGTTATTAGTAACAACACTAAAGCCAGATTAAAACATCTTGACATAAATAAGAAGAATCAAATGTTACCACAAGTAAGTATAAAGGTAAAATAAAATGTCACGTTGAATCTTATCTGGTTTATTTATAACTAAAACGTTGTGCTTAAAACTTTACAGGAGTTTAAGATAAAAGAATCTCTCCAAAGTTAAAATTACATTAACAAAAAAGTAAAGCGTGAGCGACGCGGACCGTCAGCCAGACAGAGTTTTTGTTAGTTGCGAGGTTCCGTAGATTCCCTGAGGTCTGAATAAACCTAAAACTTGTATTCTCCAGCCACAGCGTAGGTAACAGTAACAGTAACAGTCAGGATACTCAAACTCGCATTATTCCCCAACTTTGCCGACTGAGAGGAAACTTGACATGTTCTCGAACCCCTTCCTATCAAATACCTTCAAAGTCGAGAACTAACAAAGAAATCGAGATAAGATGACTGGGACGTACACGTAGAGATAAGATGACTGGGACGTACACGTAGAGATAAGATGACTGGGACGTACACGTAGAGATAAGATGACTGGGACGTACACGTAGAGATAAGATGACTGGGACGTACACGTAGAGATAAGATGACTGGGACGTACACGTAGAGATAAGATGACTGGGACGTACACGTAGAGAGAAATCAACCAACAAACTATTTAGATAAATCACACAAACAAATAAATGAAGCGAAAGTTTGCCTCGATTTTTGGTATTTGTAAGATTACGTTAAAGCCACACCGAATTAATTTGCTATCAGCATAACGGATTGAACGGAGTCAAAGCTTTGACATTATCGATACCAAGTCACAAGTTAGTTTACAACTGACGGACGAAAAATTGAAGCGAACAAAAGCAATAATATTTTGATTCTTATTTGATAATAATTACTATTTATTAAGTTGTTTATGTATAAAATTTGACTTGTGTAAGTGCTTATATTGTAAGCCTAAAGAAATAAAGTTTATGACTTTTGGACAAAATCAGTAACTTATTTAACTTTTAAGTGGTCAGGTTTGTCCACAAATTTGTGTTTATTGCTAAACGCGCTGTTGCAAACTATTTCCCGTGATGAGAGCTCGCGGAAACGAACCTTCCCCTGCTAGCTCTACAAAGTGCTCCGTCCTTGTTCCGATCCCGTCCTAAGTTACACAATGACGTTGAATGCTCGGGACGTTGTCTCGACCCTTCGCCCGATAAGCTCCTTTCTTAGAGAATGCCTCAGGTACAAACAGAACTAGTACTTAGAGAATGCCTCAGGTACAAACAGAACTAGTACTTAGAGAATGCCTCAGGTACAAACAGAACTAGTACTTAGAGAATGCCTCAGGTACAAACAGAACTAGTACTTAGAGAATGCCTCAGGTACAAACAGAACTAGTACTTAGAGAATGCCTCAGGTACAAACAGAACTAGTACTTAGAGAATGCCTCAGGTACAAACAGAACTAGTACTTAGAGAATGCCTCAGGTACAAACAGAACTAGTACTTAGAGAATGCCTCAGGTACAAACAGAACTAGTACTTAGAGAATGCCTCAGGTACAAACAGAACTAGTACTTAGGTACTATTTCCTTTACGACCTAAGCTCATTTGTATTGAACTTGTATAAATGACGTTTTTTCTCGTGGTCAATGCTATATGCTAACATATAGCATTGACCATGCTATATGCTAACATATAGCATTGACCATGCTATATGCTAACATATAGCATTGACCACATTGAACTCAATTGTTTCAATTGTAAATACTAGTTTTAATTTAATTCTATTATTTGATTGTAATTTTCTATATTTAATTCGCAACATAAAATATAGCAATGATTTATGAGATACATTTATATTTAAATAATAACGGATGGAGAGTTAATTATTACAAGCAAGATAAGCTTTGCGGAAAGCATTATTAAATAAATGTATAAAGTGGGATTATGACCGACAATTATTATTATTACGATTAGATTGATAGTTTCCTATATTCATATTTGAATGCATCTCATATTGATGGCATCAGGTGATCAATCAGACAGTTCGCGGGTCACTAGTTTGAAGCTTCTAGGAAGACATTTCGTCACTGTAAAATGTTTGTATCTAATGATAACGAATTAAAGCATTTGAATGCACATTTTTATGCTGCGTGGTAGCGGCGTTGGATTAATGTGTGCAGAGCTTTAGTCTACGTACCGCCATGTAACGGCTCGCTCACGGACAAGCCATCAATTTTCAATCACTTTATAAAACGCGATAGGATCGACCTCGGCTGTGACGCACTAACTTGTGCAGACGAGTTGGTCCGTCTGATCACGCAAACTGTACTTAGTTGGCGTGAATGTTGAATACCTGCGTACCCGACGAAGTTGGATACACAAGCCACTCTGTAACTATACCGTACTAGGTGCATTATTTTTGTGATTTTACCGAACATTCAAAATAACAAAAATAATGTAATAATAGGTATCTTTGTAGGTGCAACACAGTGACGCTACTTTGCGGTTATATAATAATAAGCCTTTATTTTAACTATTTTTTTTATGTATATGTAACAAGTGTATCATTAGGTATATGGTAGGTTTCAAATTATTGTTAGTTTAAGGCCCCCTTTCGGGTATAGGCCTCCTCCAGAAATGGTATCTATGTTGGAAAATCTTTCAGGTGTTCCGCTTAGGATAAAATCAATTTGGTTTTTTGTGGTCCCATCAGGCGATGTCCATGTCCATTGGGTCTTTTGTTTTTTCTTGAAGATTGTGTTTATTATAAATTGTGAGCTTGTTTTCGAACACATGTTTTTTTTTGCGGTTATTGTACTGCCTGTGAAACAGCGGTATGCATAGAGCTTGCTACGTCCAAACAGTACTACAGAGTTAATACAGTGTTACTACAGTGGTGCTACGGCGTAGCAGTGCTACGGAGTAGTAGCTCTACGGCGTAGTAGTGCTACGGCGTAGCAGTGCTATGGTGTAGTAGCTCTACGGCGTAGTAGTGCTACGGCGTAGCAGAACTATAGCGTAGAGGTCGTTGTTGTTCGAAATAGTACTGGACGTTTTAATGGTCTTTATTTTCTATATTTGGTCAGCTGGAAAAATCAGCTATAAAGTAGGACAGATTATTAATGAAAGATTATGAATGAGAAGCATTTTTGTCCTATTAAAAACACATGTCAAAATTACACTTCAACTTTTAGTTTCAAAAGTCTGAATATACTTCAAGGTTATTTACTTTCCAAGTTTTTCGCAGAGATATCGGAGCCCCGAGGGCCGTCGCCCGTGTCGACCCTCGCCGACGCACATCTCCAGACGCGCACACGTGCAGGTCTTCAGTATACGTGTAATATCTAGTAGAACTAAACTTTTCACATAAGCGATGTACGTGCGACGTGCTGCATACCCATTTATATTGAAACAGATACTCGCTTTGATGTATCCGAAAGAATATCTAATATTTCTTCAAAAAGGTAATATCCGACCTTGTATGCATACATACATACATACTGTCATTGAATAAGAGTGTGTAGTGAGAGATCCATCGCCCTCGATCCTAGATCTCGCAATAAGGACCGGGAACCAGAACAACACGCCCCCGCTCGAATTAATAAAACCTTTGCTAAAAGAAAACTCGCTCTAACTCGAAATAACATGCTTCACGGCGACGCTTTATTACTTTTGCAATCGACATGGCGGCGACATCCTAGCTAGAACACTTACTAAATCTTTCAAATATACTAAACAAAATTATCTTCGGCCTTTTATATTTGAATCCTTCCTTTTGTAGATGGAAATCTATTGATTTTTATCAAGAGATTCAAACACAGAGGAATGAAATGACCTGCGTCTCATTGGTTAAGTTCCAAATTAGTAAAACTTGGCATTATCTACAGTCCACGCCCCTAGTCCTGTATCACCATTCTCGTTTTTCCTCACGTTTCTATGAACCTGGGTGCACTGGGCCAGCTGCTCACAACCCAGTCCCGAAAAGGGCTCGATTGGATCACAGAAAGACAAAACCTTAAAGAAAATTGTACGGTATCATGTTTATTTCGTTTTATTATATTTACGGCTGTGTTTAGGTCGTGTTTGCTTCGAATGAAATCTCGCACACGTTTTGACGTGACGAACATCTGCTATTATACCGGAAGCAGGCGACCTGAACGGAGGACATGCATGCAGCTTTAACGAACGCCGTAGAGCCTGCCTGCGACTCATATGATAGTGGGTTCGATTCCCGCCTCAGGACGAATGCTTGTACGATATGCAGATGTGTTGTTCTGGGTGTTTTCTATGAATACCAAACAAGCTATCTATGTAATGTATGTAGCTCATAAGGTATCAAACCTTTAAATGTAATTAAAACACAATCTTTGCTTAGTTTGATACTGTGTAGGTGGTCCAGCATTTGATTAGCTACATTGGGTAATCTTATGATTCGTCTTATAATAATTGCTTCTAGAATATTGATGTTATGGATTTCTAATTCACGGCGAAGATAGAGAGAGAGGAGGGAAAGCATTAATTAAAGAAAGCAGAGCAAAACTTGGGTTGAAACCATGAATCGTGAATGAATCATGGATCCCGTGGCCGGGATTGGAATAATTTGTTCTTCATAAAATCATAATCTTTCAAACATACACAAGCTAAGTACGAACTTATTGGTATGATCCAACAGAATATCGGTCGTCAGAACGTTGGACTTTGATTCATCTAAGTTTTTTCGTACATTATATTTTATTTATCAAACTAATATTTACCAAGAACCGGTTACCGGTTTACTCTTCCCGTGTAATGTTGGTTCCGAAACCCGATACGAGCTCCTTACGGAAAATGCTAAAGTGAAAAATATCTGCTAATAAAATTCATGAGAGTCGCCTTACGGCCTTACACCACTCGCCTGACATTAACACGTCTGTCCGTTTGTCCCGTTGTTCGTTCTATTTGTTCTGCACATGTTGTCTGTAATCAAAGTGACGGAGCGAGATGGGCACAACAGATTGTTTAAGGATAGAAAGAGAAAAGTTATCCTCAGGGTAAGTGGTTATTCTGGATTTCGCGGCTTATCTGTATTGGTGTTGTTTCTCTGTATTGGCGAACTGATTAAGGAACGTGGAAGTTGTATATTTCTTCTATTCATATTCTATCCAGTTCATTTTCATTTCGTACGCCCTTTTGCTAACTTGCTAGCAAACAGTGATGAGTGCCCAGGCTCCGTAGCTGACGAACGTCCGATCGTCCGTCCGAAACTACGACACTAATTAAGAAATTAAGACCACGGGCTAATTGACTTACCCTTACGTGGCTTAACCATCTGGACATTCTATAACAGGACAATCTAGAAAAGATCACAGAGTTCTATTAAAGCGCACTTTGAAAGAATACTCGCACAACAAAACAAGGAAGTAAGAACCTCAAACAACCAGCAAAGGCTTCCGACCGGCTAACGAACGCTGCGACCTCCTCTAATCCCTATTGATAGACAAAGGAATGGTCGGTTCCCGTTGGACCTACAATCGGAAACAATCTCTAGTTGTAATCTATACTAATATAAAACTCTTTGTCCTGACATATAGACAAGCTACAGCCTAAACCAGTAAGCGTGGAGATTTGAAACTTACAGGGTGTGTAGGTCTTGGTATGAAAGTGAGCACTAAGAAAGGAATTTTGGAAATTCAAACTTGGAGTTGAAAATTGAAACAAAAATTCTCTGTATTTGAGTAATAGTGAACACCAGAACTACAAAATTTTATATGTAGATTCTCCTAACAAAACCAAAACAAAAATAAGTAATGAAAATACAAATTTATTGGGTTACCTTTATTATCACACAAACGAACTATTCTTGACATTCAAAATTCGTAACTGCAGTTAATATATATAGTTATGGTCCATTCTGCAGTTCCATTTTTCGATAAAGCGTCGAGCTATCAATATATTATATTGATAGTAGATAAACGGACTATTTTTTCCTTATATTAAAGTCTGCGATCTCCAGGATGTTTAGTACCAGCAAGACGGCGGGCACGTGCCAACACGTGAAAACATGGCTCTATTGCGAGAACAATTTAAACAATATTAAAGTTGGCTGTCCAAATCCTGTGACATCACATTGGGACAATGTACACTATGTACAGTCCAAAGTCTATAAGGATAAGATGAGAAATCTAATTCCACGTGGACGATGTCGCGGGTAACAGCTAGTATAAGATAATCACTGTATTCAATTCTCAAAAGGCATTCTGAGAGTAGATCATTTCAAGGATCGTCGATGGAATCGACGGATACCAAATGAATGTAATCAAATATCAATAACGTTCTTTTCTTTCGGCTTTCAAAATAAGCACTCGGACAAGTCAAATAATTGAATGAAACTACATTTAACTGATGATTCGCTAGTCGGCGCGAGTGATTGCAGTATAGGTAATCATTATTCACGGGTAAGATAAGATAAGATAAGATTATTTATTGTCAAATAGGCACACAAATAATAATTATACAAATGATACATAAATTAGATGTGTAAACTATGACTTGTCAAAAAAAAAATACAATTTTGCTGTAGAGCGGCGATGGTCGAGAGATAAATTAACAATAATATAATAGTATGGTCCTTAAATAATATTAGAATCTAAGTTAGGTGACTCTACAATAGTGTCAGGTAACTTCGTGGAGAAATTAATGTTTAGGTGACTGTAGTCGTTTTCTAAAAACTCTTTAATGCTATATAGCGTTTTGTCAACCAAAAGGTTTCTTAATTCTAAATTAAACCTATTTTCATTTTTAATCAGTTTCAAACCTAAAGGGAGCTTATTATAGAGTTTCTGACCCATTATTTTTGGGAGTCTTTTTTGTATATTAAGTCGGTACATGATCGGCTCTAACATCATTTTGTTCCGCATGGCGCGTTTACTCTTACCCCCTCTTATAGTGTAATCACTTAAATGTATCCTGACATATTTAATCACCTCCATTATGTAGACAGCCACTGATGTTGGTATGCGAAGGTTTTTAAAATGATCCCGGCATGATTCCCGGAATTTAGCTTTCATTAATACCCTTATGGCACGCTTTTGCAATTTAAGAACTCTTTCATAGTCTGTTGAGCTACCGAATAATATTATACCGTATGACATAATTGAATGTATATAAGCATAATATATGTCTTTAAGAGATTTTTCTGACGTAATAGGTCTCAATTGTTTTAGTGCGTATACTCCTCGAGCCATTTTTTTGCATGTTGTGTCAATATGTTGCTTCCAAGACAGTAAAGGGTCTAATTCAAAGCCTAACATTTTTACCACACTAGAACTAACTAAGGTACTCTCGTTTATAAGATTTACTGGTACTCTACCTTCCGTTTTTGCCGTCGTAGTGAAAAATATTATGTCCGTTTTATCTTCATTTAGCTTTAAACCATTCATTTCAAACCAATTACCAAGCTTAGCTATCGTGTCCCTTATTTTGCTTATAAGATCATCTCTACTTTCTGCTGCCAAAATAACAGTGGTGTCATCCGCATACTGAATAATGTCACCTTTGAGATCCAGGTGGACTATGTCATTCAAGAATGCCAAGAACAGGGTATTCCCCAACGAGGATCCTTGGGGAACTCCGATGCTAGAGCTTTTGGCAGCCGATCGAAACCGTTTTCCTTGTATTTTAATTTCTACTGTTTGTTGTCTATTAGTTAAAAATGATTTTATAAGGTTTAAGCTGCCTCCGACCAAGCCGTACACCTTTAGTTTTTCTAAAAATAGTTCGTGATTTACAGAATCAAACGCTTTTGATAAGTCTAAGAAAACTCCTTTGTGGCTCAACGGGAACGCACCCGGATCGGATCCAATCAATTGGCGCGTAAACAGAAGGAGCTCATTATTGGCTATTAATAAACTTCTCCTGATTGGAACTCGCGGCACACCGAGCGCAGACATTTATGTTTTGTTCAATAAATTGACATTGCACTGATTACACGAATGTGAGGTGCAGTAACGTGCGGCGGCTTCGAGTCGGACCAGCTGCCCGAGGGCCGGACGACATTGTGAGGGCAGCCGTGGCTGAGGCTGGCACATGACCGCCAGGGATGGCCAGATCAAATAACTTTCCTGTTACATTCAAAATCATTGATATCATTTTTATAACAATGTCCTTACATCCGAGCGACTGAAGGAGACTGTTAGTTTACGATCACTCAGTATTGTTGATCTTATTCTATTCGGTCGATCTAACCTGGAAGAAAACATAGGCTAATGTTTACCCCATAAATCAGTTCCCATGGGATAAAAATAACCTTAAACAACGCGTGCGAAGCCGCGGGCACATAGCTAGTCTGGAATAAAATAATAACGTTGAGCTCGCTTGTCGGATACTCGCTGCCGCGACGTACTCGTATTCCGTATTAATAACCTTGATTCCCTGTGCTCGGTGTGCCACACCCTTGCCATTGCGATGCCAGTCACACCCGCGCGTCGCTGCTTGCACGTGACAGTAATAACGCGTGCAGGCAGCGTGGTGCCGGGTCGACTCTCTTGCAGAGACACTCGCCCTAATACTTACCATCTGCATACTGATGATGGAGCTGATATGCCACTAAAACATACTATTTTATTTATGATTTTTGCTGACCTTCTTGGCGCAGTGAGTGAAAGTTCGTCTCAGACGCAGTGAGGTGTGGGATCGATTCTGCGTATTATTTAATGTACTTCATTACCTATCTACATGACCTACGAAATGTGCTTCATTCTAAGGCCAAATCATAAATGCTACGGAGCCTTTTGAATAGGCTTAGGCTCGTTGCTGTCATGTACAACCCGTTAAGGCTACGTAGTACAGTTATTTTGTATTAAGGCGCAGATAATTCAGTGGGCCCTCCCTTCTCGTGTCGCGCCGAGCCGATGAACGTCGAGCGTGCTAATGGCGTATGAATATCAACCAACTACCGCACTGCTCTCTTGCACGGCTTTTTGTGTCAACCAAGAGTATTCGAGTTTTTTACAATCAAAATTTTAATAAATAAATAAAAACTTATAAAATGTTACGTAAAGTTCGGATTATCTATCCGAACTCCGGTAGTCGCCTCAGTGGTGAGGTGATACATCACGTTTTGATGACTAGTTATGAAGCCTGAAAATAAACAAAGTTTTGATCAATAAGTACCTGATGCAAGTTCTGATGTTAATATTGTTGGTAGTGCAGCGCGAGCTCCTCCCGGGGCATCTATCCGGTATATACAGGATGATTGGTGGAGGGTAAGACCAACTTGGTAGTGGGCCCAGTCGCCTGTGTCCTCTAAAAACCTCTCCCTATTCTAATAGACGCGCGACACCTGCGTCGGATTTCCACTGTAGTAGTACGGAGCGTTATCTCGTCTTTCATCTTTGCACAAGCTGCATCAAGTCTTCAATTATTTTTTCCTTTGTTTGGGTACGTGCAGGCCATGAGATGTCCTTTCCGTAGATTCTCCTTAATGATCTTGCAATGCGCCTATTTTCTATGCGGAACGCCAGCGTCTGTTGTTCGAAGTTAGACCAATGACGTTCTACGAGATGATAGAGAAGAATCGGAATCAGCTAAGTGGAACTCCAGTTCAGACATCGAAGCGAAAGTACCTACTAGAAACATAGAGAAACTATGTAGAACAACGGTCGGAAAAACAAAGTAGCTACTCCGTTATATAGTTTTAATTCCCCTATTTCGGAATAGTTATTTGCTATACAAGAATGCAAAGTTGCTTTTTAACTGCGTGCTCAATTGATGACCAAGCAAGCGAAGGATTTTAAAATTCAATGAACTTTATCCTCTAGCGGATAAAACGGCCTTTGCACTCAGATATCGAAGAGCAAAAATACTCTTTCCTCGCTGAGGTGGGATGAAAGTTACGTGTTGCACTCGAGTGCTAAGACGTTTTTCCTCGTGCTCTTTGATTACCTCGCTAAGAGGGATTCAATTTTTTAATTAGAATTAATTTTAGCTTCCTTCGCTTGCTTGGTCATCAAAATTGAGCATGCATTCAAAAAGCAACTCTGCACTCTTGTATAACAAATAACTATTATTATACATTTAAAATACCCAATTTAAGTATAATATAACGACATTTTAGGTACATTATGGTTTAAGATTAGTGATGTTTTCCTAATTCATTTAGTTTCATTTAGTTGTAACTAAGTTCGTAACTCGCACTCGCACGATCGTGGGGGGGGGCAGTGAGTGGCTCTCAAATTGCCAATTTTCCGTATTGCACATCGACACAAACAACAATATTGATATGGAGACCGAAACTTGTTCCCCGCGGCGTATCTATTGCACGGTCTCTCACTGCCGGCGCGGCTCAAGGTAAACAAGATCTTGTTACACTGTCTGTAGACTGAATATTGCCCGAAGGTAGATTATACACTGAAATCTAAGTAGTTTACAAACTAAACTCATCGTCTTCGTATTGGATATAGTTGGAATACAACATTCATCAGAATGTTCATCTCCATAGACCGCTAATCTTGCACGCTCAGCCGGATGGGAGCTGTCATGCACTGACTTATGTATCACTTTAGATAATCTGCGTTGATCCTTCAATCGTAGAACTTGTCCAAGTATGTAGATTAGTTAGTCAAATGTTCCATGCGCAGACATCACCGACATGTTCCCGCAGACATCACAGACGTCATGTCACCGCATCAGAACGAGATCTACTTTAACATGCGAGCGAGGTGTCTAGGTACCTATCACATGATTTTGGTTTGTTTGATGGGGACCATCCGCGGGCTTTGAATTGATCTACCATAATTTTAGCCCACGCACCAGTCGAACAGAATGGAACTCGATGGTGCCTTTTGATCCTATCCGATATTTATAATGGCAAGTTCTTATACATCATGTAATTAATATAAACAACTTACATATGTTCAGCAGGTCCCCACGGGCATGTGGACTAATATAAATAATTAGATTCTCGATGATATACGATGCAGTAGTTGAGCCACCCAGCGCTTGTACAATCTGAATGATGATGCTGATGAGGTGCAGGAGGAGTGACGGGCCCGTGCAGCTGGTAGTGGTAGCGCTGCGCCGTCGATTGTTTCGGATGATTTACTCCGTGTTCCGCGCAATTCGGCAACGCCAATAAAAGTAATTGTTCCTTATTTATAGTCCAAACTTCCGCTTATTTTGCGGGAGATCGTATCAACTTTAATGCCACGCTGTCGGCTTTTACAGCCATTTGTTACAACAACGGTTAAGATCTACACGGTCTGAGATTCAGGTGAAAAACCATAGCATTCTCGCATTGAAAATATGTTTTTTGCTAGTTACTGGAAAGATGCTTTCCATGTAGGAGGATGATTCTTCGTCACTGTCTACCTTCCCAATCACTGACCCTATTAAAGGCAGCCCGACCTTCACGGCGATAGCACCTCCACAGCAGAATCTTGATAGAGCTTATAAACCCTGACCTTAATTTCTGCAACCTCCGTATCTAAAGTCAAGCTCCCCTTACTGAGCTCGCTCCTCCACAAACCAGTAAAACAAACGTCCGTCCGACCGTTACGTAGAACTAAGTGGTTCTGTGCCGTCAGGAACGCAGCGCTGTGACATCGGGAGGCGGGACGGACGGAGCGCAGTTTTCACACTGATATTTGAGTCGGATCCCACCCCCCCGCGCCGCGCCGGGCGGACCACCAGGTTTGTACAGAAAAAAAGTGCAGACAGTTCAACCAATTCAAGTTTAACAGAAATTTACTACAAGTTTTGAAACGGCCGTATACATAGTTGCTCGCTGGAATGGTAATTAAAGACCTAGCGTAAGTAAAGTATATAAGTGTTGATACTGTCTCTGTAGTGCTTATTTGAAGCGGAATTGAAATCTACAACTGCTAACGTCATCTCCTAGCAAGCACTGCCCCTCTTTAGTACTAACCTACCTGCAGTAGTAGATGTACATAGATGCCTCCTCGTACGCCGTCGAGTCGGGTAAGCCGCTTAGTGCCTGAAAAGACAAGTTCAGCCTCGCAGGACGCCCGATCCACTGAACTTGCGACTTGGACTGGATTGATACTCTCCGAACTTCGGTCAAAGTTCGATTGCTTAAGGAACCTTAAAAAAAATCATTTATTTCAGACCCAGTTGATCCATAGATATACCTACATACACGATTTCAAAATAAAAAATTAAATTTAAAAATTAAATAAAAAATAACATTAAATAATAAGTACACAATTATCAATTAACCTTTGATATCGGTGATGGCTTAGGCGACCGAGACGTTAGTACTGTATAGTTATTCTGTGCCGTGACCTACATTAAAATAATACTCAAAGACGGACAAGTTTTGGTCAACGAACAATAAAGGCGTAAAGAAAGATTCGTGCAGCCAATGTGACTGGTGCAAAGATTGTCCTGAACTTACTGCTAGTATTCTCCGGGTAGACTACACTACTGTTCACATTTTTATACAAAGTCTTCAGTCTACTAACTAAGAAAATTACTCAGTAGTCAATCGGCTGAAGACAGGGCGCTATGGCGCTCTTTAGGGGAGGCCTATGTCCAACAGTGGACTATTACAGGCTGATGATGATGATAATGTCAATCGGCTGTAAAGAGAATACGGAATTTCACACCGCCGACATATTTTGTGTTGTTAAGTGAACAATATTTTTGTAATACAAGGTATAAACATAGTCATCGTAATCCGATAAATAGTCACTTATATCAGAGAATATCCATTCTATGTTAGAATATAAAGTTACTTGATCAGGAAGTCCAGTAGAGAACCCTTCGGGTTTCACCGTACAACCTAGCTCTACAAATACCAACTCGTCCGTATGTAGGTAGCGCAGAAATGGATCGCTCTGTCCGGAAGCCGCGAGACGATGGATCGCCTCGCTAGGAACGAGTGGCTTCTTGACTAGTGCATAACTTGCAGTAGGTATGTATCAAACTAATATTATTTAGTTTAACTATTCTTCCACATAGTACATAGAACATGCTGACGAAGCTTAAAGAAGAAAAATGTTGAAATGAATTTTCGTAATTGTAATATTACTTCCGATAGTTTACGTTGAACGGCAGTGCCAACTTTTCTTTACTATTAATTTCATTTTACATGAATGTTATATTATTGGATGGCCTGGTTTATTTATCAGCTCATAAAAGATGAAAGATGGTTGTCATAAAATGACTAATAAAACGTCAAGTGCGAGTCGGACTCTATGAGGGTTCCGTAACTGAACATTATAAAATTATAAGACCTTGTTTCTTGCCCAATATCATGATTCCAACTTGACGGGAAGTACCCCATGGTTTTGGTGCATGGCGAGATCCAAAAAATATTTTTTCTGTAAATAAACTACAAATTTACGGTTTTCGGATTTTTTCGTTTACTTGCGCTGTGTGTGAGACGGCTACAGCCGTCACACTTCGAAGTCAACGCAATCAAAAGTTACAACTTTTGATTGCGTTGACTTCGAAGTGTGATTTATATCGAGGCTCCAAGAAGTTACGAACCTGAGTATAATATGATGTGTATTTCAACTCGATACTTCCACGAATTTCTGAGAAAGAGGGTTGACAGACGGATAGACGGACAACAAAGTGATCCTATACGGGTTCCTTTTTTCCTTTTGAGGTACGGAACCCTAAAATGAACAAACTTACGTGACATACATTATTTTTCATACCT
Source organism: Eupithecia exiguata (assembly GCA_947086465.1). Lineage (NCBI taxonomy): Eukaryota > Metazoa > Arthropoda > Insecta > Lepidoptera > Geometridae > Eupithecia > Eupithecia exiguata. The sequence goes on from OX352247.1 coordinate 146,682, forward strand.
TGCTGTTATTTCCCAGGTTGTGCTTCCTGGGTTGATCAAATTAATGTCAAAAGCCAGGTCTTAATCTCAAGTAGAGGTAGATAGATACAATGTTTCGAAGCAACAGAATTATTGGTTTTTAATGCATAAGTTAGTTCGTGTTCTGTACATATTTCCTCTATGCCTTCTCTATGCCAGGGGGCCGTTGACATCGGAGCCACTGGGTTAAGATAATTAGTCGCGTTGACAGCCCGCTCGCTGGTACGACCCACTCAGCACTCTAACACAACGGCATAGATCACGTTATTCAGTTTATATGTGGAAACTAAACAGGTTCTCAGAATGTACGGTCTAACTAAAAGAAAGTTATGGTTGAAATCTGAACGTGAATGTGGAACGGCGGGGTGGCGAGGCTTGAGAAAGACATGCTTTTAGAATGGTTTGTGTTATGGGCTGGAGGCAAGGCTAAGGTAGAATGATCTACAAAACGTTTTCAACTATATATTCAATAAGAACTTGGAACATTTATTTATTTGGCGTACAAAATGAAACACAATCAAATAGTGAAAAGAACGTCAAGTACGAGTAGTAATAGCGCACCGAGAGTTCCGTAAAAACTTGTACTCGTAACCAAAAAAATTTAACAAACGCAAAGATACTACTGACAGACACTACTGATTTGGATAAAATTCAATAAGTAATTTAACCAATGAAAAAAATATAAAATAAACAAAAAATAAAAAATGTGTATATTATCAAATTAGTAATTAGCGATTGCCCCGTAGGTGTACGAGTGTGTAGGTAGGTGTGCTAATGACCTTGGAATGTTAGTTAAACTAGGATATAATTACAATCTAGCTATACAATTGGTCATCCATCAGCTTGTTTCGATTTCAACTTAATTTTATGGCAAAATTTTAACTATGAGTAATAGAGAAGTCACTGAGTTATAACCTTTGACCACCCTTTGATATTAGTTCGTTCATAAACGTTTTGCGTTCATGACATCAGGTTCCTTAAATGGCAACTTGCTCTTCCTTATAGGCGTTCGACGGACGTTATAGTTAGAGGACTAATACACCTACAAGGACTTTGTGCATTATGAATTAAGTATCCCCCTTGTCTACATAATTTTCAAATGCAAAAACTAATCAAACCATTTAGGATCGAACCACCCACCCATTATACGGAGACTCAAATTTCCGACAATAAATCAACTAAGCTATATAGCTGATGAAACAATGCATCCAATTTTGTCTATCAGTCTAATTAGTCGCCAAGTATTACCATTATTATTTTTATTCTATGGATGCGGGTAAAGTATATGATTTTGTCGTTTGTAGCCACTTTGTAGCGAACAAAGTAATTGTCACTCGTCTTATTTCGTGTGGTTTGGTTTGTGCATATCTCCGAGAGTTTTAATGTTTTTTTATTTGTTATTAGAACTTTTATTTCGTTACTTCATCTACCTTATACCATAGATTTGTACTTAGCATTTATTGTATAGGTAATGTTTTAAAACATTCATAAAAATAAATTATAGACATATATTTTAGACGCTTATAATATTTTTTTTAATGATTGGTTTTTTTTCCGTATATTTAATAAACAAAGAAAATTACAATCAAATAATAGAATGAAATTAAAACTAGCATTTACAATGAGTTTATTACTAAAGAAAATACAATAATAATTACAACTAATATTTACACTTAAATCTATTTTCTAAAAATCTAAGCCGTCACCAGAAGGCAAAGTGCCCAGAATGCTGGCAGCATTGCCACGTTGAATGGCAATGCTAATTCGTTGACCGAAATAAAAGCCAGCATTCCGATCACCTGTGGACTCTATTAGGAGTTTTGCTAGATCTTTGTATATTCCATGTGCCCCAGGACCCCAAGGACCTAGGGTTTCCACCCCAAACGGCTCGAATAGGTAACCTCGGTCGAGATTAGCGTATTTCCGCCGTTTGAGGGACTCCGCTGATGTTGCTGCGGAGCCGGCCCTTACTGATGTCCCTGCAAGATGAGAAGGTGCTAGGGTATCTACACAAGTGGCATCCCAAACTAAAGGCCGACCCATTTTCCAAGGAATCAGAGTCATACCGTCAGGCCTTTTACCATCATCTCGCATTAGGCCACGTGGTTCGAGAGTAGCTGCCATACTGACGCTGGTAAAAGCCCGACGGATGATGTCATTAATTGAACTATGACGGGACACACGTCCTGCACTAGAGACACATGCCAGTGCATGGTGACCGAACTTATCAACGGTTTCACCGCACTGGCAACGGTGTGCAACTAGACAGGGAGAACCTAAACGCAAAGAGGTGGCCACCCGAAATGTGTTATTGTCTAAAAGGGTACCTAGATTTTTAGAAGGCAAAACATATAACCAAAGTCCTGATTCCCACTCGGAAACGGCAAGTAAACGAGCGCGTTCTGATGAGCTGGTAGACGTATTAATAAGGTTTTTCCGTACCAACTCACATAGCGGCTCATCCCACAGTCTCTGAGAAGAAAGAACTTTGGGCATATTAGTGCTAGGACAGGCTATTTTCCAAGACGCTAATGATTCATCGAAACCTGTTATTTGACAATTTTGTGAACATTTATCCAAAATTTTATGAATCAGATCCTTTGTACCATGAACTGAAGACAAAAAAGCTGGGAGTGAAACACTAGAAATTTCGCGGACACCTAGACCCCCCAATCTGATAGGAAGAGTGGCCTGGTGCCACGCTCTGTCATCTAAAGGTATATTAAAAATTTTGGTTAATGTGTCGCGCATGATGCTGTCCAACTGCTGTGTAAGTTGAGGATATTTCCAGAGTTGGGAGCATCGTAAAAAGTAAGTGAATTTGGGAACAAAAAGGCAAAAACGTAAAATAACAAAAGCCACGTGAACATTGATGTTTTGCAATTTATCGGAAAACGAAAGGAACTTTTGAATTTTTTCATTTATAAAATCAGGCAAAGACTCATCCATGATCGGAGATCCTAAGAGGCAAAGCGAAGATTTATCTATCAACTTCAGGTTTGGGGCTAAACTTTCGAAGCGACTCTTTATATTTAAAAAATTAGGAGAAGTCGTTGCCGTTTCTGGAACATAAAGTTCACACTTTGCAAAGTTCAGCTCCAAGCCTATAAGCTTAAATTCTTCTATCAAAACACGTAAATCTTCCAAAATCGTGTCTTCTTCGCCTCCTAGAGTACCATCATCCAGATACCAAACATTAAATTTTGACTCTAAACGTTTTATAATGGGATGTATCGCGAGACTGAAAATAGCCGGTCCTAAAGGATCGCCCTGCTGACAACCAACCTCAGAGGACAATAACTTATCTTTATATACTAATTTTGAAGGTGTACCGTAACATTGCCAAAGAAAGGGGTAAACATCAGGTAATTTATCTTTTATTTGTGTCAGAAGGGCGCCCCGGTCTACAGAGTTGAAAGCATTTTTAACATCCACCTTCAACAAAAAATCGTTTGTGTGGTTTTTCCGTTAACTTGCCATTGAGCCCATAAATAATAATATCAATTGAAAATCTTGCATAATGCAACGAAAAAAGATAGCAATTAATAAAAAAAATAAACGAAACACCGCTCTCGAGATTCGAACCCTGTGACTCATAAAATCATGTATTAATTTGCCTGTTACTGCATTTGAATTTTAAGTAAGGTTGTCAAATGAAAATGAAATAAAATTACAAGAAATTAATAAATCCCAAAAATTTTACGATCCCGACGGGATTCGAACCCGCACCTTCCCCTTCAGCGCAGGGGTGCTCTTTTTCCAACTAAGCTACGTGATCTTATCTAGTCGGCCCGAAAATCTTTGGGAGTTCTTTCGGCACTTACGCCGTCAGCGCCACCTACAGAGGAAACAATGAAGTTATCCAATTCTGCTCAAAGACCAAATTTACATTTAGTTCTTTGACGAGAGGTTTTGCCGTTGCTTGATTCTAAGGTTTTTATTTATTATACTCTGGGTAATTTCTAAGAAATTAATAAATCCCAAAAATTTTACGATCCCGACGGGATTCGAACCCGCACCTTCCCCTTCAGCGCAGGGGTGCTCTTTTTCCAACTAAGCTACGTGATCTTATCTAGTCGGCCCGAAAATCTTTGGGAGTTCTTTCGGCACTTACGCCGTCAGCGCCACCTAAAGAGCACCCCTGCGCTGAAGGGGAAGGTGCGGGTTCGAATCCCGTCGGGATCGTAAAATTTTTGGGATTTATTAATTTCTTAGAAATTACCCAGAGTATAATAAATAAAAACCTTAGAATCAAGCAACGGCAAAACCTCTCGTCAAAGAACTAAATGTAAATTTGGTCTTTGAGCAGAATTGGATAACTTCATTGTTTCCTCTGTAGGTGGCGCTGACGGCGTAAGTGCCGAAAGAACTCCCAAAGATTTTCGGGCCGACTAGATAAGATCACGTAGCTTAGTTGGAAAAAGAGCACCCCTGCGCTGAAGGGGAAGGTGCGGGTTCGAATCCCGTCGGGATCGTAAAATTTTTGGGATTTATTAATTTCTTAGAAATTACCCAGAGTATAATAAATAAAAACCTTAGAATCAAGCAACGGCAAAACCTCTCGTCAAAGAACTAAATGTAAATTTGGTCTTTGAGCAGAATTGGATAACTTCATTGTTTCCTCTGTAGGTGGCGCTGACGGCGTAAGTGCCGAAAGAACTCCCAAAGATTTTCGGGCCGACTAGATAAGATCACGTAGCTTAGTTGGAAAAAGAGCACCCCTGCGCTGAAGGGGAAGGTGCGGGTTCGAATCCCGTCGGGATCGTAAAATTTTTGGGATTTATTAATTTCTTAGAAATTACCCAGAGTATAATAAATAAAAACCTTAAAATTACAATTTATACAAAAATTGCATTTTAACTATCCAGAACATATTTTTTTGTTGGTTGAAAACGTCAAAAATATCAAAAGGAAATGGAAAATTAGAAAAAAACATGTAGTTTTGATCTCCCAATCTCCAACGATTGGCGGCAGGATTTGAACCCACTATAAAGAAATAGGGGGATACTTAATTCTGACGCGCACTGTACCTAGAAAGCGACTCAGCACAAACCAGAAGATTTGAAGTAGTTGATCTACCACGCAAGAATCCATGTTGATCGAGCGAAATGCATTGCTTGAATGTAGGATAAACTTGTGAATAGACAATTTTTTCTAAAACCTTCACAAACAAACATAGCTTCGATATAGGCCTTTAATTTTGTACCTGTTTATTGTGAACGGGGGTGATGAAAGCGGGCTTCCACATGTTTGGGACGATTCCTTCCGTAAGAGAGCGACGGTATAGCAGAGGTAAGAGACCACCGTTATGTAAGTAAGTAAAGTACGCAGCCACCGGAAGTGTCGTGCAGACGTACTGCTTCCGGCGCAAACCGGAACTAGAGGACAAGAAAGTAAGGGTAAAAAACGAGTTTCACTACTTTTGCAAAATTGTAAGTTTTAAATCCTCATTTAAAAAAAACCTGTTGTTAAAATTTACAGGCTTTTTGTAGTAATTATTTTTAAGAATAGTATAATTCTGTCCATTGTGCATAGAAATAATAAAAAAAACATTTATTTTTCTTCACAAAGGTTCTCTTAAAGTAGATACAAAATAAAAGCATTTAGTATACTAGATCGGACCTGTTTTGTGAAGACTTGCCTGATGTAAGTTTAGTAAAACCTGTATTACAGGTCACCAGCGGGTACCACTCTACGGACTCGTACGGTACAGTACCCGTGATTCCATTGCAGTACCTATCTGTCTTATTAAACTTAAAGTACTCGAAATACAGATAAAATGAAAAATTGGTAAAGGTTTTATGAACTTATGTACAGCTAAGAGAACAATAAAGGATGCGTAATAGAGAACTAATCATGTAGGTACATAATAGTAGAAAATTTAATGTGATAATTTTGTGTGGGTGTGTGTGTGTCGTGTGTGTGTGCATGCGTGTGGTGTGTGTGTGGAATGTCAGCAAGGTTGGTCTGTTGATTAGAGCTAATTATAAATTTTACTTATCATCATTATTATTAATAGTTGTAACTGCTCTAAAGAAAAAACATGACATTGGTTTATGGAAGGTTTATATTTTATTATAGTCTTGTTGCGGTAGAGAGTTAGACACGATGCTGTCCGCAGGTAAAACTGTTAGGTGTATAGTTTTGCAGCTGCTAGATTGAGTATTGTACAAACAGTTATTTACAAAGTAATTTTTTTATTAAATTTCCATTATAATTGCTTTATCGTCGTTTTAGGAATAATAACATTTAATTAAAAAGCGTCAGAGTAGCAACATCACTGTTTATTCAGTTTTACGTGTAACACGTCCACTAATAACTAGTCCCGTTATTGATTCGGGTGTCCACTCGAGACGGCCGGCGGCGGCTTGCTCAGTCCAGTCCGAGGTGAACTGAACTCGAGCTGTTTTTCAACCCCTATCGGCTGATTTATCGCGCCCCAAATGGATTAGCAGTATCTGAGCGATGGGCCGCCTGCGGGGTTCAGAGGAGGGGGAGGTTCAATACAAATGCAAATATAGAGGGATCAAGTGGTTGGATTGCGCGGGAATAAACATTTGCCTATCATTTGGATTCCTCAGCTTTCTTATTTATATATTTAGTTGTTGTTGTTGTGTTACTGAGATTGAAGACTTACAGAAGAATTATGGCTTGTTATCTACATTTTTTGTGTTAGTATTATACCAAAAACTATAATGAAGTGAAGTGAATTACAAAATCGAAATAAAACCGTTCAGGGTGAAGCTCTACGCCGTAGCACCTCTACGCCGTAGTACCTCCACAGCGTAGCACCTCTACGCCGTAGTACCTCCACAGCGTAGCATCTCTACGTCGCAGCACACCTATACGTAGCATCCTCGTTGCTTTTTTCATTAGTTCATTCATTTTGCGAACATGTTCAGCTAAGATCTACTTTAAGGCATTATTTTGTACCTCGATTTTTCGTATAACATTTGTTAGTTTCCCGCTTCAATGGGTTTTTATTTTTGACGGGATGTTCCATGTCGCTCATCACGGTTTTATGATGAATCTGATTCTGGACACAAAACATTCTATTATTACTTATTTTTTTATTTTACGTAAAAGTTACGAAGCAGTTTTCAGTGATAGTAAAAAAAATAGTTCTCTTCAATCATAGCAGTTAATTTGGGCTGCATAGTTATCAACTTTTCAGGCTAAACTACAGTTGAACATTGAAATGGCTGCACTAATTTCATAGAAATAGTATCTTGATTAGTTCACCTTTCAAACATAAATAACACATAAATTCATTCATTTGGGAACATCAAATTTCATCTTTGTCGTTATCTCAGCCGAATGACAGACAAAGCACAACTCGACGCAGTCTTTCCCCGAAGAATGATCCCGCTTACCCATCTTTTGCGTCAAGGTTAAAAGAACCACGTCCAGTGCGTATCCTCCCGTGTTCCATATTTGCCTGAACAATGTTTACCGTCGCGTAGCGGCGTAATATTCTCATAAGTCAACCGGCCGTCGCGATAGCGGTGTGATTAAACACAGGAGCTATCGCTGATGGAGATCAACATCATTAGCGGCGCTTCGTCTCAATTAGGATACTGTTCGTCCAGCCTCTAATTAATGGACAGGTCATCTGGTATCTTGGAGTAATGTTAATTGGTTGTAGAGACGAAAGAGATGGGGTTCGTCCTGAGAAGTTTTATACATTTCTATCTATAAAGTAAAGCGAGACCTGAATGACCCAAGTTGACTTGAATGGCAGTCAACCGCAGGGGAAGTTTCTAGCCAACGTGATCTGTCAATCATTGAGGCGTAGATATATGTACATCTGAAGGGACTCGGTGTATTGTATTGTCTATCGTCCGCTGCCACCGTAGTGCATTACACAGTGGCAGCACTCTATCTGTCGTTATGACCTGGATGCATGGCTCCATAAATAACATGAATACAATACCGGAGCACACGGCTTGCTATTGCATAACAGTAGGGAATTGCTCCACACATGATGTATGGAAGCTGAGAATTTCTTGTACACATCCTAGCACAATCGACTACATAAAATTGGTTTCTTTTCTCTTTTTCGGTCCCTCCATAATTCTAGTGACGTCCCATACCGCTAGAATCTCGGAAACGTATCTATAAAAATATTTTAAAAAAGATCAGACGTAACGAGCAACGAACTTATCACCTACCTAGTTCCTTGGGACGCGTCATCATCTGAAACCTTTAATGTCGTGTCACAGATGTAAAATATCAAAATAATTTTGTATAACTCCGTACTACGCATCGAAGGAACGAGTCGTCCCTGAACTGAGTAGAACAGCATGAGATATGACATAATTTCTCTATCTCATCCTACGTATAAGTACGAGTGTCGTAGTATAAGAACCGTGCTCTCCGTCATCCGAAACTTAGTTCGTATTTTGTGTTTTCAAAGTAGAACTCCTATGGGTAGGATCGGCGCCGTTCCTCGCGATAACGCAGATTGTGAGACAAATGGAATATTTAACGAACAGCTTCGGTGCGCGGAGCCTTGTCGCTTCTTTATGTCGATACAATCTGGCGGAAACTACTGGGTACGGAACTTTTCTTTGTTTTTGCACATAATTTTTTCTTCGTATGATACTGGTTACCAAACTCTGGTATCATACGCGGCCGAAGGCAACTCAATATCAGAGATCCGAGTAGCAAAGTCTAAGGGTACTGCTGAGTGTAAACAAAACTGTACCAGGAATTTAGCCCAGCAACAAATTCATTACAAAAAACAATAAGAACCCTTTGATTGCATACTTATTTTCCGTTACAGTTATTTTATATAACGGAATTTTTCCTCCAACGTTTGACATCTTGCTAAACTGGGGGCTATAAAATCGTCCTTCGGAGTTTTCACGCCTCGAACCTACCTCTGTTTTTACTTTGTATTGCTTATCTTTCAGAGCACAAATATGATTAGGACGTAATCGATTTTAAACCGTCTGAGAAAAACATGGCCCTATCGTAGTGGGTACGCTCATATACTCGTAGTTGTGTACCTTATATGAATATCCATTGAAATGCTATGTCAACTTTCAACAATGTTTGTATTAATTTCCTCGCCGAATGCAGCTTGCAAATGGAAAACACTGCGTTTTCAAACGTGTGCACAATACAGAGCCAATCGTAGGTTATTTAGAGCAAATTATTCTCACTGATTGAATTCATTGCCATATATTCTCATTTTGTCCCAACGGAGGATCCAATTGCGTAGTTTTTTTGTGAAATTGTCCTGTTACCCGCCGAGATATAAGATTTACGTGATGAGAACGTTTTGTTTATTTCAAAGGAGAAAATTGACTTAGGTAGGCCAATTTCACTCAAGAAAAATTCTATTTGGAATTCATTTTCAGCCATTTACGCTGCTGGAAAAGGGCTTTTTATTCTTCCAATTTTTTGTCTCTTTTGATACAAAAAAACATATCGACAAACTTAATAAATAGTGATGCGAAGCTGATACCCAACGTTTGCACCTACACTACACTTGTACACTACGTTTGCACCTACACTACACTTGTGCTTGTACACTACACTTGTACACTACGTTTGCACCTACACTACACTTGTGCTTGTACACTACACTTGTACATTACGTTTGCACCTACACTACACTTGTACTTGTACACTACACTTGTACACTACGTTTGCACCTACACTACACTTGTACTTGTACACTACACTTGTACACTACGTTTGCACCTACACTTCACTTGTACACTACGTTTGCACCTACACTACACTTGTACAAAGTGTGTGTTGCAGAAGCAAATAAATGACTTTCTGTCTAACTACAGATACTTTCAACCAAACCAAGTACCTAATACCAAGGTATATAGGTAGGTAAGTATTTATTTTGTTGTGTTTTGAGATTATCTATCAAAAACAGAAAACACCTGAGATTGTATTAGTTTTACACATTCATCTTTTATGTAGTTACAAACAAAATACTGTATATGTGTTTGTGAACGAGCCCAGTTTTCAATTTGGCGGCTCGGCGAGCGCAGCCGGCTCGTCGCGTTTACATTACACTCTGTACATAAACAAATAACTTGCTATTTTGCATCATAGGACACATCTGGACCAGCCCAAAGTTATCGGTAGGGAAAGGAAAGTAAATCTTTGTCCTTTTACAGAAGGTTCTAATTCATGTTACGCTTTCTGATACGGGATATAAATCCGAAACGTTAAAACATATACATCACATCAGATGGATACATAAGTGATTAATGTTTCGTCATGGAGATAGAATACTCTTCCCAGAGAGAGGTCACTTTTAGTTATACCTTGCCTGCTTCACAGAATGCAGTCACAGGATAGGTAATTTTCAACAGCTCTGTTCACTTTTAGGTAAACAACTTCTGTAATAAGAGTCACCAATTTAATAAAAATATTTTCCACCAAGGTCTACATTCTCGATTTGTATATTCGCTGTAAGAATTCCTGGAAAGTAATCAGAATAGAACTTTCCGAGAATTCTCGAGAACACGCGCCGTCATTGTAACTGTTGTTTATTAGGTCGCAGGTGTAATGGAATATTTCGAAAAATACTATTGAATCGATGTTTATTTTCCATTATTAACAAAAATCTAAAAGTTGTTGAATTAGTTTCATAGTTAACGAGGAGAAGAGACAAACAACGTTTCTAAAGCTCGTAGCCAATCGATTTTACCCGCACTAGTCGGTATCACGGTACCGGTCCCGCGAGGCGAGCCGGCCCAATACGATGTCCTGTTAGAGGAGCGCCGGCAAATTGGACATAGGTTGTACCTCAATGGCGGCTTTCTCTTGCACTTCCTGATTTAGGCACGTGGAGACGATTTATGCGTTAATTAGGAGACGGGACTCGTTCCCGAGATCCCAGGGCCTGAGGGAATTCCCGTGAGTTATTACCTTAGTTTACGTTTCCTCCTTTTCGAAATCTTCCAAAGGTTCAATATACATTATTATAAGGCCTGAGTTCGATCTCGATAGTGTCGTCTCAATGACGAGTCGTTTTATTTGACACACGTACCTAAGTACTTTCAAACGAACTTTTTTACCAAATCATTGTTATTAGTTACGTTTGGTTTCTGCCCGTTGCTTTGGCTTTGTTGTTTCAAGAAAAAGAAGCTCATAGGTTATTCAGATGTAGTACAACATGACTGCAATAGTTCAGGCGTGAAGTGGTATCCAAACATTTATAAATCCGTCTAAAGTCACATTTTTTATTGTTACTTTAATTTACCTATAAACAACAATCATCCAATTGGTGATTTTAACCTCAAAATAAACAAATTATTGTGACCAATTGCTATTGACTCGGGAAACGTTGATGCATCCATCACATTTGCACATTTGCTAACAAACTCAATATCACCCATAACCGCACGCAACCGTACGCTCGCCACACGTGATGTGTGCTTCGGTTGTGTCCCCGCGGAACCAATATCATTTGATTGTTTTAAATGTAAGTTTATCATTTCTTTACGGTTACGTTATTCCAACCCTGTTGTAAGTAATCGCGAAAATATTAATGAATTTATTATTTTTCTTTTTTTTTCATCAATATGTTTGTATGAAGAAAGACAAATACTATTATTTGATTATAATTTATAATCAAATAATTTGTAATTTGGCAGAGGTTATTTATGCTCTTAAATTGAAATTGTACAGTTAAGTATTGTGTTGTATACTGTATAATATACTGGGCGTCCCACGGATATGCCACATGGAGGGAAACTACCTTGAATATGGTTGATGGAACATTTTATTAAAAGAAGAGATTATTTTAATTTAAAAAAACCATATAAACTGCATTCATAGATATTTAAATAATAACATGGTTGAACCGGGAATCGAACCCGTTACACGAAAAAATAATCACCTGTAGTTTTGTCATACCGATCGAAAGGCTTCATCATAAGGATTATTTTTTGCTTAATAACATAGTATCAGAAATAAAAGGAAGACCATGAATTTTAACATATGATGTGAAATTTAGTTCACAAAAATGTGAAGCTGGCATTGCCGTAAGGACATACCACTGACATTATTATAAGTACCTATTACTAATAAATGTACCCACTTGACATACGCATCATTTCCCTATTATAATTTAAGTGCATGATAAAATGATTACGTATATTCTAAATATCCACCACAACAAGATCAAAAAATCGACAGGGAGCGAAATAATCAAAAAAGTGCGACTTTGTATTCAACAGGAAGGGACTCATTTTCAGCATTTGATAACTTGATTGATTTTGTATTAAAAATGTTAAATTCATGGTCTTCCTTTTATTTCTGACACTATGTTATTAAGCAAAAAATAATCCTTATGATGAAGCCTTTCCATCGGTGGTATAGTAAAGCTACCTGTAGCTTTACTATACCGATGGATCTCGTGTAACGGGTGCGATTCCCGGTTCAACCATGTAATTATTTAAATGTCTATGAATGCAGTTTAAATGGTTTCCTAAATTCAAATAATGTCTTCTTTCAGTAAAATTTTCTATCATCAATATTCAAGGTACTTTCCCTCCATGTGGCATGTCCGTGGGACGCCCTGTATTGTTTCTATAATATAAGATCCTGCGCACAAGTTTACGTGGAGACGGGCCGCCCCGTGGCTCTTAATAAATGTAGACTAACATATAAAATATATAAGGTATTTTCAAGTCATGTCGAAAATTGAATGTAACATGGAAACAGTTTCTAATACGCGTTAGTGTCGAGTCAGGGCCGACAACACAATACGGCCTTTGTCTCGGCGAGGAGCACGCACGACTCACGGGAAACCAGACAGCCGGGAAACCAACACAACACGGCCTTTGTCTTGGCGAGGAGCACGCACGACTCACGGGAGACCAGACAGCCGGGAAACCAACACAACACGGCCTTTGTCTTGGCGAGGAGCACGCACGACTCACGGGAGACCATGCAGCCGGGAAACCAACACAACACGGCCTTTGTCTTGGCGAGGAGCACGCACGACTCACGGGAGACCATGCAGCCGGGAAACCAACACAACACGGCCTTTGTTTTGGCGAGGAGCACGCACGACTCACGGGAGACCATGCAGCCGGGAAACCAACACAACACGGCCTTTGTCTTGGCGAGGAGCACGCACGACTCACGGGAGACCATGCAGCCGGGAAACTTACAGGTACCTTGTTTTGGAAATTAAGCAAACTATGCAATAAATATATTTGTACCTGTCAAGGCACAGCCACACTGCTGCTGTAAACAGACGGAAAGGTTTTCTTATGTTAAAATTTAAGATTAAAAAGATTAAAGATTCTAAGGTTTTTATTTATTATAGTACTCTGGTTAATTTCTAAGAAAATTAATAAATCCCAAAAATTTACGATCTCGACGGGATTCGAACCCGCACCTACCCCTTCAGCGCAGGGTTGCTCTTTTTCCAACTAAGCTACGTGATCTTATCTAGTCGACCCGAAAATCTTTGGGAGTTCTTTCGGCACTTACGCCGTCAGCGCCACCTACAGAGGAAACAATGAAGTTATCCAATTCTGCTCAAAGACCAAATTTACATTTAGTTCTTTGACGAGAGGTTTTGCCGTTGCTTGATAACAAAGTAGAAAGTTGAAAGAGCAACCCTGCGCTGAAGGGGAAGGTGCGGGTTCGAATCCCGTCGAGATCGTAAATTTTTGGGATTTATTAATTTTCTAAGATTAAAGATGTTTATTTGCTAGAATATATGTTACAATGTAGGTCTTCAAATTATATTAAGTACATCCAGTTATATTCTACCTAACAGGCATGCAAATATTTTTTCCAGTTACACAATTTTAAAATTAAAGTAAGTAAAATTAATTAAATAAATTAATAACAAATTTCAAAATAATTATAAATCAATGTCAATGAATATATTCGAAATCCTCTAAGTCCCTGTAATTAAAATGTATAAATAGGAAAGAATAAAGTGTGAAAACGATAAGATATACATCCGTGAGTCGCCCACCGTGACACGAACATTTAATCTCACCCTTTGTGCGTCAAGTTGGTTGGAAGACTGCTGAGCCTTCCTCGAAACTAATATATAAATTAGTAGGTACTTCTAGCTCTCCTGCCCATACATGCTTTTTTCCCTTTGGTTCAGAAACAATAAATTAACATTTCAACCGTGAATGATTGGATTATTTTAAACAAATAGTGTTTTCAAAAAATCATCGTAACTCTTGCAAGTCATCATTCCGTGCGGTCCTACCAACATTATACGCTACAAACTAGATATTGAATACCTACCTAGGTAAAGAAAAATAGTTTTTGGCAGTAAAGGTCGAAGCCTAGTGCCTCCGCCATTAATCACGAGGCTGCCTTTGAGTGAGGGCTCTCCGCGAAACCTCACAAAGAGCTCATTACACAAAGTTTACGATTTCATTACGACCTGTTCAGGATACTTCAGGGCCTTAGACAATTTAACCAAGTTCAGGGCATCTGATGCAAAAAAATAAAAACTTAAAAAATTGGTTAATTTACTTAATGGTCATTTGGCGTATTTATTGGTTGTTTTGCGATTGGTCATTTTGCGTATTCATGATGTTATTTCTATTGGTCATTTTACGTATTGGTTATTTTCCGATTGGTCAATTTGCGTATCCATGATGTTTTTTTCATTGGTCACTATGCGTATTAGTCAATGTGCGTCTAAACGGAAATAAGTATTTGATGCGATTCCGCCTGTCAACTAGCTTTATAAACATAAATATCATTAATTGGACACAATTCCAGTGTTTCAGTATAATATTGAATCCGTAGGGTCCTAAACTAGCCAAGGCTGTATTTCAGGATGTAAGGCTTCTCCTTTTAATGTGTTCACAGTAGACCGTGTACTGTGGCAGCTCCAGTACCTGTTACACAAACGTAGTACGTGTGCTCTCTGTATTTTCATTACCTAGTATTTGGTTGAAAATTCCGTGTCACACATAGTAAGAATAAGCCTTTTGATGTCAGTAAAGGTTTGGTTGGACTGTAAGAGTGAACGGATTATTTATAAATTCAAAACAAAAAAAAGAGAAGAGCGCCATGAAAGCAGCTTTATGGGATGAATGTGAATAGGTTTTATGAATCCCTCGGTAAAGTTGAAGAGGTAGAATGAGACGATGGTATTCAAAAAATGTTATATTTTTACAGATAATGATTCAGCGATTACCCATAGCCTTAGCTTACTAGTAGGGGAGGCGGCACTGAACTGGAATAGACTAGTGTTGTTGTTGCTGCGAGGTCATCCCTTTAATGAGAAACACTGGAGTTTTCTTGCATTCTGTTTCTGGCAAAAAAATCCTAAGAAATTAATAATTCCCTAGAATTATCGATTTCGGCAGTACTCGAACCTGCGCCCCACCTCAGTACGGGTGTGCTCTCACCAACTAAGCCTGAGATTACCCACAGTACCACGTAAGCCCTGGCAGGGCTTACGCACTATAATACAAAACTGTAAAAAAAATCCGAGATCAAAATAAATACTGAACATCTCGGCCCCTGCTAATTTTGGGCAGAGAAGAAGCTGTAAGATACACGGTCTGTCAGCCGCCCGCTAGCAGACCAGCAGAGCCCTGCCAGCGGTGGTCTCCAGACAATTCAATTCCGACAAGTCCCGACAGCGCTTTTAGCTCTTCGCAGCGCTTTATTTTTAATCTCGGCGCAGTGGGCCAGTGTTCTACCACTCTTTGTTGGATTTACACTTAAAGCTAAAATGTAGCTTAATATCCAAAGAATCGAGTGAATTCCTTTGCAAGCGAATAAAAAAAAGCTTATACAACGAACTATTTTTTTTTGTTGCTTGGCACAATATACCTCTCGTTCATAAATTATGTAAGAGAGGTATATTGTACCGCGGCCCCGAGGCGGGCGGTGTCGAGGCGGGCGGTGCGGGCCGCACGCTTCCAGTCTAACCTGCTTATCGACTAGTTGTCTGCACTCCCTAGGGCTTCGACTTGAATTAGGTTTATGAGATCAAACAAAAACCGGATACCTAAAGAAGATCAATTAGATTTATTTTTAAAAAGCTGTAAACCTCCTTCGGATCCTTTAATTTAACACTGTTTTCAGTTTTTCGGGATACATATTATTCCCTCGGGAATAAAAGAAAATCGATTCATAATTGATGGAGAATTCGACGAACATGCAGAAAAATACATGCGAACAGCGAACATAGAACCTCCTCCTTCTGGTAAATACATGATCGTAGCTCTTGCTCCAGTTTGTTATTAGATACCTATTATTTTAAACACAGGAAGATCATAATGAATAATAAGATAAGAACATTACCCTGGCTGGTATCTTGAAGATCTATTTACTGGAAATTATTTAATTTACATAATTTGATCAAAAACTCGTTAAACCGCCTACAAAACTCCGAAGCCTCTCTAATTTGTAAAAAATATACTTCCGTCGATAATTTTATATTTTCCTATAAAAATATTTAACATTTTGTTGGATATTCTATAATGGCTTGCTCTTGATCAAACAAAAATATGACGAAGAAATAAAACAACTGATGAATAAATTGGATTGGATCTGAATCTGAATCAGAATGAATACCTACCTACTCCCCTACAAAGCCAGAGCTCATATATAAAAATAAAGAAACTTGACATATTGAAAATAATTATTGAACACGGTTTCAGCCCACAATATGTCTTAAATATGTAGTAGTTTTTAGCAAAGAAAATTCACAACATTCCATGTAAATTAAGACAACGATGTTAAAGAAACGAAATGAGCGCTTGTAACGTGCATTTCCTATACACGTCAGCAGAACTAGTTTCATACTGACAATACAAACTTGCACGGAGGATTACGGACAAGGAAAATACAATGGAAAACTCCTATTCATTTAAAGCAATAAAGTATTCCCATTTATGCGATTAGGGAAAGCCTGAAGTTAGCTGCAAGCGGAGCGGGAGAACTGTTCTCAGAGCCTGAGAAGTTAGCTGCAAGCGGAGCGGGAGAACTGTTCTCAGAGCCTGAGAAGTTAGCTGCAAGCGGAGCGGGAGAACTGTTCTCAGAGCCTGAGAAGTTAGCTGCAAGCGGAGCGGGAGAACTGTTCTCAGAGCCTGAGAAGTTAGCTGCAAGCGGAGCGGGAGAACTGTTCTCAGAGCCTGAGAAGTTAGCTGCAAGCGGAGCGGGAGAACTGTTCTCAGAGCCTGAGAAGTTAGCTGCAAGCGGAGCGGGAGAACTGTTCTCAGAGCCTGAGAAGTTAGCTGCAAGCGGAGCGGGAGAACTGTTCTCAGAGCCTGAGAAGTTAGCTGCAAGCGGAGCGGGAGAACTGTTCTCAGAGCCTGAGAAGTTAGCTGCAAGCGGAGCGGGAGAACTGTTCTCAGAGCCTGAGATGTTTAGGAACTCTGTATTGCTTTATTCGTATGATTTTAGAGTTGAATATTATTGTTATTTTGTGTCCATAAGTCCGCCACGTGCTGCCATCGTATGTATGTATGTATGACTAGCTACACTGTCTTGAATTACATATTGGTCTCAATTCAGACCCCCCGGGCACCCCAAGGTTTTGGCCGTTCGCGTTACCCAACCGGGGGCTCCCTCCATCCAGGCTGCCCAACCGGGGCCCGCGATCTAAGTATCTTACTACTTCGCGTTACTGAAGAATGTAGCCAACCTTTTTACAGCAACCGATACAATATCAATGACAAAAACAATGCGAAAATACAAAAACGATCCTAGATTAAGCTCAAAGCACGTCCATAGAAATCGGCCGAAAAAGATGCATCTTTTTCGGCCGATTTCTATGGACGTGCTTTGAGCTTAATCTAGGATCGTTTTTGTATTTTCGCATTGTTTTGGTACACTAGAATTGAAACCAATTTCACTGTACAACTTATATTACGGAGCTTTGCTATTCGTCCGACTTGGCACTGGTAACTTTGCGAGTATTTATACTATTCCAAACAACAAATAATTGTATATTTAAATTGTATCTCAAATTAGGCTCAGAAAAAAATATTAAATGATGTTTTATATAATAATAAAACATTTATTTCAGGCAACGTTAGTCTAGTACAGGATGTAAAATACTTAAAAACTACGGCCCATATAAAATATATACCTTATTCTAACATACATAAAATATACACCTATTTACTACCACGTAGAGTCGGCGACGTGTGACACGCGATATGTGCTGCGACCGGTAATCGTCCGCGAAAACGCCGGAACAGCACATTCTTCGGCCAGAATTCTTCCTTAGTGAAGGTCGAAATATTCTCCGTTGGAATACGCACCACAAATGATTTAAAATCATTATGACGCGACTCCAACAGCTCGACCCTCACCAAGGTGTTGGTCTTCCTCTTCACATATTCCACGATCTCCTCCACCTTCGTGGTATAGTGAAGCCTGGACACGTAGAGCAACGTCGAAGGCACGGCCGGGCGCAACAAGTAGTTAGGTCCGGTCGGAGCGACGCCACGCTGGTTTCGGCTGCTGGGCTTCCTTTTCCTCCGCACTACCTCAGTGAACCCTTCAGCATCACATGGCTTTCTCTCACAAGAAGCTGGAACGGGCGCAGTGGTGCGAACAGATTCGCAACGCTGCTGCTTTCCTTCTTTATGTAGATGGGAGTCGGATATCGTCTTGTGTAAAACTCCCCTCAGCTCGGCGAAGACGACGCAGCCGGGACGCACAAAAAACGGGCCTAGCACGAGTTTGCGGCAACTTGCACAAAGTTTTGTTTGATGCAGCTGTGGCAGCGCGTAGAGGGGTGGAACCAGTTCGACAACTAACCGCTTTATTCCAGCGAGGTTTCGTTCATAACGCTTGGAAACAAAATATTCATAGAACTGAAGACGGAAACCAAATTTATCAAATTTATTATATTTTTATTTTAAGTTTCCATCTATTCTAAGTGTATATCCTGATCTATTCTGAATGTACCCTATAAATATATTAACAATAAAAAAATTTGGCTTTCTCACCGGCATTTGGTTGACGTACTTAAAGCTATAAAAATTACAATTAAAACTATAAAATACCGAAGGGATTGTTATTATGGTTGATGGTAAAATTACATGCATGATCTAAGGCAGACGAATGCGGCCTGCAGCATGCAGCTAGCATGTTGGTCCTGGACCCTTTTTCCACAAAATGAATCGCATCACCTTAACAATGGTATCGTCCCAAATTGACACATATTGGGACATATTGGGACATATTTGGACATATTGGGATAAATTTATCAGGGCACAGATTTGTTTGTTTGTTTGAATGAATAGGCACCGAAACTACTGGACCGATTTCAAAAAAATTCTTTCACCATTAGAATCCTACCCTGATAAAGCTATAGAATATACCCGTACGAAACCGGGGCGGACCGCTAGTAATAAATGGAATGAGTTCCGTTGTCTCCATTAAATAGGGACAGCGTCAATGGGGACAACGGGAACACATCTGGACGATTCTGTGACGATACCACAGTCATAGCAAAAGCGCCGCAGAATTAGAATTAGTAGCGTCTACGGGTATATCCCAAACTGATGATATCCGACAAGATTGCATGAAATAGTGTAATTTGTAGAAGTACCTGCGAGTAACACTGCTACTGGTGTTGCTCCACTGCACCCGAAGCATACTCCGCTTGCAGCTGAATGCGACCGCGATATTGTAGGAAGTTGCTCGACCAGCCGCACTGGTACACTCAGCTGCACCCATATGTAGACGTACGTATGGACAAAGCTTACTGCAGTTCCTTCTCGAGAGATCTTCGATAGAATATATCGAAGCCAGGGATGAGGTAAAAAATGCTAACCGCTTAGAAATAATAAAAAAAAAATAGACGGCTTCCAGCTTCCATTCTGCTTTCGCAAGAAACGAAGAAATTCCAGTATTTAGGTGTGTTTTTGAGAGGACCACTACTGCTCCCTACCTGCTACCACGCCACCACGTAGGCACCCACTCGTGGTCGAGTTCGTTCACGAGCGGAGCTGAATCTACGTCCATATATTTTTTGGTCTCTAGTGTCTGTTATTTAGTGTCTCTAGTTCTGTTATTATATAGTGTCGGATTGATGTCAGACGTCGCCGAAGCAAGACGTGCCTTGATGTTAATAATTTGCAAATAATCAATTGCTTAATCGTGACCTCGTTTTATGCCGATTTTGGACAAATCGTAGTAACGTGTGTGAACTATAAAGTAACAATGATATATTTTTCAAAGTATCTAAACTAAACTGGTGTAAAATGGATACCTCCAGTCCTTTCGGACATCGGAGCAGCAGGACGGTGCGCTCGCCGCCACCGACCCTCTCCACGCCCGCTCCTGAGCCTCCCCCTCGCCATGTGCCCGCCGTCCAAGAAATCGACTACGAAGTTGCGTCTTCTCCCGAAATACAAGGTTGGATGGACTCGATTAACCTGTACCTGAATGAGGTGTGCACTATTGCAACCGAAGGCAAGCTGAACTCGGAGCAAAAGCAACGGGTAAGCGCTCTCTGCCGTAAAGTGGGTAATGGCACTTCGCATATGGCCATTCGTTATCAGTCTCTGAAAACCAAAGTTGTGAAAGCCTCCTGCACTATAGAAATGCTCCAAAGCCAACTTGCCCAATCCCATCAGCTAAAAGACCTCATAAAGACAATTGAAAAGACCTCTAAGCTAGACGGAGAAACCTCATTCGCCGAAATGGTAAAAAAAGGACCAAACTCGTACATAAAGCCCACAAATGTCAATTCTGTGGTCATTTACTCCAAAGACCTACAAAAGACAAGTGAAGACACGAAGTCACTAGTGCAAAAAATTATCTGCCCTGAACAAATGAAGCTGCATGTGAGAGGGCTACGGAAGACTAGGAACGGAGGCGTCATCATCAGCACCGACACCAAGGACGACATCGAAAAGCTGAAGAACACAGTCCAGATCACCAACTCTGGCCTCACAATCAACGAGCAGCTTAAACGAAAACCGAGAGTCGTCGTCATTGGAGTACCGACATCTATGCCCGAAAAAGAAGTTTTGTCCTGCCTCTTCCACCAAAACCTAGCTGAAATTCTCAAGAACTGTGACCTGGAAAAGTTTTTGAGCACCATAAAGTTAAGCCACAAGTCAGGCAGGAAGAACGCAGATTCCTGCAATTACATTATTGAAGTTCCAGCTGCCATACGTAAAGCGCTCATCACTAAGGATAGGGTTTTTATAAACTGGTCTTCGTGCCCTGTAAGGGATTTCACTCTGGTTACTCGCTGCTACAAGTGCCAGCAGTATGGACACGCGGCGAAGTTTTGTCGCGACTTATGTAATACTTGCGGACACTGTGGCGGCATCGGCCACACAAACAAAGACTGCAAAAAGTTAGCTGAAGAACCGAAATGTGCCACCTGCTTGCTCTATAAGAAACCAAATAACCATGTTACTGGCTCCGCAGACTGCCCGGCAAAATTAGCGGCTGAAAAGAGGTACATCAATTCCATAGATTATGGGGGTGCCTAAGGGCGCAGCTATTCATGAGCTCCTATTAGTTTCATCATTACTATAAAATTATTTACTTGATATTTTCTCATTTAGTAGGTATTCTTATTATAATTAAAAGTAATACTCTGAATTTATATTATTTTTCCGTATCGAAGTAGGTATCGTACAAAATAGGCCAGTAAGATGACACAGATAAGACATTGGCCTAGTTAAGTAGGCTAATGATTTTTGTACCTAAGCACCTTCATAATTAGTTAAGTTTAGCGTAGTTAGCATAATTAAGTTATTTGCCAAATCTGCACCGTTGCTTTGTTTTATTATGACTACTGATTGTTTGTGATTATCATTATTTCGTTTTAAGCACATTCCGCCTGAGACACAGGTTTATTTAACCTAGTTCAGGCAATTGTATTATTTTAGACCTTATGAATATAAGACAATTGACTCTTGTAATCCATTTAGTCCTTAATTGTTTTTGAATAAATTTTTTTGGAACGAAGTTCCTTATCGCGCGTTGCGAAAGGGGGCTAGACCGAAACTCGTAAGTCTATGGTAAATGCGACCCCAGAAACTCCTATGTCTATGGTAAAACGACACTTACGTTTTGCTATTGTTAGATACGACATTATTACAAAGGAATAAGGTTCAAATTGAAACACCGCATATTTCAGAATTCATATACAATGATCGCGCAAAGGCACTGACATTGTTGATGCACGGACGAAGGAAATCAATCAAATCACCCTTCCGTGGTTAGTTTAGTAGTTTGGCTGCTTTGTGAAAACAAAAACAACTTTTCCGACTGTTTTTTTTCTTGAAAACGAAAAGATTAGTTCCAAAGTAAGTACATTTAACAAATTACTACCGCGTTTTATGCGTTACCAAAGTTATCAAGTGTTTTGTTACACAACAGTGTGATAATATGGCTATTTCAGAATGCCAGCAAGAAAAATAGTATCAGACAGGCAGATGGAAACGCTTGTGGCTTTTGTGGAAGCAAACAGGGGATTCGCAGTGGGCCGCCTGGCCAATAACGGCCCACTGGCAAAACAAAAAGCTGAAAAACTTTGGGAGGACCTTGCGTGTAATCTTAATGCTGTTGGGGCTGGTGCCACTAAAACCTTCCTTAGCCAAGTGGAGAGTTGTAAGTACCTTTTATCTGTTAATTTGAATGTTTTTCACTTATGCTAATTACCCATCTAGTAATTTTAAAGCTTTAGCACTGTACCAATAAACAATTTTTACTTTACTTTTAAGAATTTATATCCTGACATAACAATAATAGATTACCTACCAAGTTCAATTGATGTTTGAACTTGGTAATCTATTATTCATAGATGTTTAATAAGTAGATAATTATTATGTTATGCCTAGTGTTGATTATTGTATTAATGTGCATGCTGTAACATCCTATTCTATAGACACATAGACATAAGACCCCTAAATTGTTATTAGAATCTAGCTTTGTGATCCCATGTTGGATGTCTTATTCAATAAATATATAACTGGCAGGCTCTTTAGCTCAGAGAACCGAGTACTACTGATGAATAAAGGTTCTCTCAAAGGATGGTCATAACAAATGTTGTAGTGTCAGCGGGCCATGGCATTCAATTACCAAACTCATACTTAGTGTTATAATGTATTTAACAGCGCACACAGCCTGACACCGCTACTGCCTCCATACCTGCCTCAGCCCGTTCCCGAGCCTCAAATTAAATTTAAAGAGCCTCAGCCGCTTCCTGAGCCAGCTCTCACGATTGAGCTGGACTGCTTCCTCCCAGGTGTGCTATCATATCCTTGATCCTATCCAATACTGTATAGCATAGGCACAACATGTATTTCCTCTTTGATGATGCAAGATTTATTGTTTATAACGGTTCGGTCTATTGTTACTTAAAATCGACTGTCTAATATCTATCTAAAAACTTATACATTCCTTCTCATAAGTTCTCATCTACTGGGAAAATAAAATCATATCTTTTGTATTGTAACAGTATAAATATTAATGTACAGAGTCAACGTCGGTTGCCACCGCTCCAGTAGATATGCCAACGCCACTACCGCAAATGACCCCAACGCGCAGGCGATCATGTACCTAATAATTTGTATCTGATGTACTTTAAATTTTAGGGTCCTCGTACCATTATTCATGTCACATCACATCAATGGCTAGCCAATTAGTGTCCACTGCTGGACAAAGCCTCCTCCAAAGCTCTATTTTTATACACTGTTACAGATACATCACATGCTGCAGATGTGCCTCAGTGGGCAATGCAGATTGAGGAGCGGCATTTAGCGAACGAGAAGATCTCGCGTTCTCTAGAGGCCATGGCTGCCTCTGGTAGCGCGAATTGAAGAAAAACTTTAGGAGCACAGCAAGGCGAGCGAAGCGAGCCGCGCTTTGTGTTCGCACCCACCCACTTATATGGGTATGGATTTCGAGTAACTCGAACTCGTAGATTACGAAAATGATGTCCATTTCCAAATCCAAGATGGCTGACATTTTTTAATCGCAAAAATCACTCATGGGTTTCGTTTTCGACTAATTCAGATACGTAGATTACGAAAAAGATGTCCATTTTCAAGTCCAAGATGGCTGACATTTTTTTTATCGCAGTTGTCACTCGTGGATGTCGTTTTCGACTAACTCGGACACGTAGATTACGAAAAAGATGTCCATTTCTAAATCCAAAATGGCTTACATTTATAGCTGCTTGCAGCTCGCGCACATCTAAAAAATTAGTTACATTATATTTGTCAATAATAAAAAAATATTATTATAACTTAAATTTTTTTTAAATTATATTTCCTTCACTAATTAATCGAAAGGAACTTCGTTCCATCCGGGTGTCCCTTGACACCTCTCAAGTTTTTTTTTTTTTTTTTTATTTTATTTCCGGATGAAAACTGATCGGACAAGCCGAGACCGTACCGCAGAGGGCGTGTTGCTTTTTGAATTTCCTCATATATTTTAAATATCTTTTACGGTCTTTTATCTTTTTTGGTTGATCATGATCAATTAAATTTTTCTAAATTAGTTTGCAAATGCCAATGAACAACACGATCGGAAAAAAATAATAATAACAGAAATAATTATTTTAAATTAAAAAAGCAGAAACTAGTTTTAGTTCCGATCTTAATTAAAAAAGGGCAAAGTTCAGTCGGTCGCGGAACTCATTGCGAGTTTTCAGAACAAACACCAGCTTTAGTCGAACCGGCGAAACTCTTCTATATTTTGTCGTAAAAAGTTGTACATATAAGCTCCACAAATTAGTTGTTTAATGTTCATTAACATAATCAAGTGACTAAAAAACCGAAACTTAGAGAGAGCATTATTTTTTTATCCTCTTATTGTTAAACAAGTTTCAGGCCGCGGCTTCCCTCGCGATGTTATTGATAAACAAGTTTCAGCCCGCGGCTTCTCTCGCGATGTTTTCAGTACAATGAGTAGCCTAAGTTATTCTTGGAACAAACTTTAATAGAATAATAAATAATAATAAATAATGCTGGACAATTCACACTTCTATTGACATAAGCCAGAGTGAGTGAAAACACTGCATAGCAACTTGTAAGCTAACAGATTAAGAATAAGGGGGTTGGCTTGTGTCATGGACATAACTCGACGTGATTTGTACTGTGCAAATCTCACAAACTTTTGACATATGTAAATGTCAAAAGTTTATTTATTTTTTAGCATTGAAGTAAAAGTTGACCCATGCGATATCAATAAATTTAAAGCTACATTGTGGAGAAAACAAACACAATAATATTTTTCCATTTTTTGAACTAGGTAGAGCTCTAATTACCAGCATGTTTGTGAATCCTGTAATTGTGTAACAGGCAGATATCCTGTTGTAGGTATACGATAATTACGTACCTCGTTACGACTTACATTACAAAAATATTGAAACAGCCTCCGGCCGAGGCCAATTAACATAAATTTACAATAATTTGTGGTGATTGAAATTGAGATAATGTTGCCATGGTAACTGGAGGATTAACGCGTGATAGAGTGGCATTAATCAGTGTTGCCATGTTGTGACGTTCTTGCGACACAGGTGGCGGCGTAGTTTGTACACGGGGGACTGCATTTACATAAACTAATTGGGTATCGATGGTGATTTAACTGAATGTTCGGTGTTACTGGTAACTCCGTAGTAACTGGGACTCATCGAAAGTAGTTTTTGTCCAACATTATCCACAATTTTTGATGAATTACGTCATAAAAATGAATCGTAGATAATTTACATTGTAAATCACGGTGTTTGAGAATAAATTTTTTGAGTCATTGGGAATAGACGCGTCAGGGAATAGTCATGGGCGAAACGTTGGAAATACCTGCTTGATTCGCTTGGTGGCCTAAGCTTGTCATCAAACCAGTTAGCACTCAATTTTTTTTATTTAAAAACTTATGTAATATATTTGTATGAAGTATATCAGTCACCTAGTAACACATTGTTTTTCTTTTGTTCTTGCTTTTTTGTTTTGGGTAAAATAAATGAAATTATTATTATTACATCACATGAGCTATGCTTCCTTTGGGGCTTGATGATGCTGTGTGTATTGTCTAGTACGATTTATTTTAAATGCAAAGGTTTGTTATGTTTATGTATGTTTGTTACCTGTACACGCCAAAACTACTGAACGGATCGGGCTGAAAACAAACTGTGTAGTTCTAGATGTGGAATAATAAATAGGCTTGTTTATTGTGGAAAAACGCGAGCGAAGTCCCGCGCTGAACCCAGAGAAATAATATCACAGCATCGTTAGTCAATTGCATGAAGCTTTTGTAACTATCAAGGCATGATGACTGACTTTGCAAAATAACACCGAGATGTTTCAGACATCTACTGAATACAAAATAAATAATACTTCTGAAATTTAAAAAAATTATAGGGAAAACGTAACAATACTAGTTTCGTCTGTCTGTGACGTCACCGGTGCACGAACATTCTGGCGATACACAATGACTAGGTATAATCTTTTTATTGACTTAGAAAATTACAATCAATTTATAGAATTTACATTATTATCAAGAAGAAAAGAAAATTTGATTTGAAAATTTGAAAATTTGATTTTTATTGATTGAAGAAAGTCAAATCTTTACCATAGTTGCTCCTGTGGTTTTTCTGTGCCTGACATAACATTGCTACGACACAACGTCATGCCTCAGTATTCTCTGATTGGTGTTCAACGTGTCATGGTGGATTGCTGTAGTTTTTACTTTTATTTTATCAAAATAATAAATATAATACGGTTTTTGTAATGTTTGTTGACTTTAGTTACCGTCATCATTTAAATAAATAGTTTAAATAAAATAAATAAAATAAAATAAAAAATAAAATCCGTTTATTGCAGGCACAAAAAGACCCATATCACATTAAAAATTACAGATACAAAAATAAAAATTACAGTGCACACTAGAATAAATATAAAAGGTTAAAAACTAAGGTAGGTACGATAGGTTACCTATTTTCTATTTCCATCCATGTGGACAGAAATCCAGTGTCTATAAATGGGATTGGCCAGATAGTCAGAAACAGCCTTCAGGATGGTGTTATTAGAGCGACTCAGTCGATTCCAGAAAGCTGCTATCCTTGTCCGTCTTATAGCAAAGAAGTCGGGAACTCCCGCCTCAGAAAACATGGTCGACGCACTGCAGTGCCTTGGTAGTCTCATAAGGGCCCGGTATGCATTATTATACTGTATCCTTATGGTGCTGTAAGATTTCCTAGTGAAGTTGTACCACAGTTGACATGTGTACATACCTAGGCAGTATGCCTTAAACAGGGTGTTCTTCACATCGGAACTGCAGTTAGCAAATCGGCGTGCGAGCATGTTACCTCTGACGGCGAGAGCTCTCCTCTCCCGCTCTATGTCTGCATCATCTTTTGATGACTCCGTCAGTAGGTGACCAAGGTACCTGAACTGTTTGACCATCTTAATAGTCGTACTGCCCAAGTGCACCTCGGGCACCTTATCAGGACCTCGTCCCGACCTGAACACCATCCATTCTGTTTTTGTGACGTTGTATTTTAATCCATGAGCAATAGCATATTGCTCACAGATTAAAAGCAGCTTTTGCAGACCTTTGACTGAGGGACTAAGGAGCACCATATCGTCTGCATAACTAAGATTGTTGACACAAACGTTCCCTAAGTGGCATCCGATCCTAGTGCTCCTCAGCTCCCCAATCAGATTGTTAACATACAGGTTGAACAGGTCGGGAGAAGTCAGCCCACCTTGACGAACTCCGCAATCTAGCCTATAGTCGCTAGAAGTCGTGTCGCCCCATTTAACATTGTTAATTTGGTTCCTGTACCAGTACCTCAACAGATTCACCACATGATTTGGTACTCTTGCGCTAGTCAATTTTGACCACAGGATTTCATAATTCACAAGGTCAAAAGCCCGACTAAGGTCTAAAAAGCACGCATAGACCGATGTACCTTGTGACGTGTAATAATTAACAGTGCTTTTTAAACTCATGATGGCTGAATCCGTTGAGAGACCGGGACTAAAACCAAACTGAGCTTTAAATTTATACTCGAAGCGGACAAAATACTGAAGCCCGTCCAAATTAACGTTATTATTTAATGTACGCTTAAATTATTATAGGGTCATTAAATAGACGACCTGCGCATTACGTTTTTAATTTAAGCTAGAAAAGCTTTTAGCGTTTGAAAGCGTTGTGTGAGCGCGAGTCTTCCACTGAACACGGCGATGGACATAAATATGAATAAATAATAAATAAACTATTTAGATAGCCAGAGATTAAAGTGAAAAATTATGAATGATCGAGCGATGTGAGGTCTTGCAGTAAATGTGACACGAATGTCATTTTAGGCTTTTAATACTACCTACTTGGTATTCGAACGGAGGTGTTTTCGTTTAGCATCGTTTTTGGATTTAATATTGTCAGGCGGCTGCAATGGATAGCGATTAGCTACGCTCGGGAGTATAAAATAACTAGTGGTTTTGTCCCGCGTGAAAAACAATACTTTTCACTTTTAATGTGAGAAAATATAACAATTAAAACTTACCTTCAGTAAATATTCCACACCGATTTCACTTCTCTCCTTGACGAGTTGGTCGTAAGTCTTTAAATACGAGTACCATATTTCACGTGATTCGGACCGCAACTGTTAGAATTATATTGATTATTTTTTTGCCATTCTGTCCCATTTGATGATCATCATTTTCAATTAATTATTATTAAGCCAAGTTCATGTTCACTTAAATTTGTAGTCAATAAACATTCCAGAGATTTTGCGCTGATTGACACCAACTTTTTGTGTCTTCGTTTCGTGCAACACAATATTCTACCTTCCTCAGAATCACCATACAAAACATCAAAATATGACTGAAAAGCGAAAAAACACGCTTTCAGTTCCACTGTCAATAATAAATTCAAATGAAATGTATGTTCTTTGTAAATGGAACACCAAAAAGTCGAGTTTTTATGCAAGAGGACGAATGTCTTGTACCGACTGATGATTTCAAACAAAAATTAAAGAGAAGAATTACTTTATAACTCTAGACCCTACAACGAATTTTACGCCCGCTTAGCTATATTGACACGCTTTTTGGCTAAGGGAAGTGAAAAGTATTTATTGCAATCGAGTGTGGCATACCTATTTCACACTCGCCGGTGTAACACGGCGAGATCTCAGTTCAGACCAGCACCAGTTTAGTAATTTCCGGTAAATTAGCGATGTGATGTAATGGTAGTGCGCGCGTTTGTCGTCCTCCATTATTCGTGTAGTTATAATTCGCGTGTTTGTTTATAATTGATTAGTTTTCAATTTACATTAGCGCTGTTTAGTGACCCAGCACGTTTCGATAACAAACTTTATAAATAATTAGCTTATCATTATTGCATTTTGTTAATTATGAGGGTTTATGTGGAAGCCTCTATTTTCCCGGATAATAAAAGCTCAGATTGTTTACGATACGAGCTGTGTCGAATAAACCTTGTGAAGTACATTGTGGGCCACACCGTCACTTATCTCATTGTTTGAGATGTCGTCAAACAAAGGTTCTGGAAGTATCTAAGAAATTGACGAAAAAATATATAATTATTGAATTTATTTTTGTACTATCCTTATGGTTTTATTAAGAGGTGGGTGTGAACCTCTACGTCCCCATACAAACGTACTCTACGATTCAGAGAGATCACTTGAGCGCGAAAGTAAAATATCGCTTGATAATGAATTGAAGTGCATCGCTCTCATTGAATGATCATTATGTATTTTGCAAAACTAAAACGGTGGAAACATACCTATCTCTTATGCGATTGCGTATGCAAAATGGCATGCAAAATTTTCAAATTATTTGGAAAGTACATTTGTATGGGGGCTTAGGTTTTAATCACATTAACTTTATTTTCCAAAAAGCGTGCATCGAACAGTATCTAGTCAGCGTAAAAATAATAATAAAAAACTTCTATTCCGTCATTAGGAGATTAGATCGGCATGCGGCATCCCGGTCCAGCGATTACCTTACTTACCGTTTTTATTTTATATTATATTACTTCCTATTTACCTTGACTACACACAGCATATACCACACCGTCCAAAACCTTCTTGCTTGCCTTTTCACATCAAGCCTTTATACGTTTCCAAATAAAGAATGAAACAAAATATCCTCCAGCATTGGAAATCTTATTAGAGTCCAGCGTCCTTGTTCCACCTCCCAGTCCGGTGCAATAATAAGTCGCGGGTTCAAATCCCATGTTTGCATGCCCGTAGTCCGCACGGTATGACCCGGTCAGGCCGGACCTTACGAGATTGCATTTGATTATACATAAACTAAAATAACTAGTTTATTGGCTTTAAAAGACGGAATGAAATTCACATCATATTCTTGCCTTCTTCCCTTCTCTATTATACACGGTGTAACATGCGTGGAGGACCATCGGTGGCTGGGGGGTGGGGGGTGGGGGACCTCTACTGATATTCATCTACGTGCGGAAAATCTCCATTAAAAAACCCGTTAAGTTCCGTGCGTTATAGTTTAGTAGTAGTAAGTTTATAAATCTAAGACTCCGATTGGTATAGGGGTACGAAAGGTCCACAATTGATCTTGTTTTAAATAAAGAGACAGGGTCGTGGACCTGATATTTTGGCAGCAATTACGAAATTCAGACTGAAATCTGACTTTGACTAAAATTTCACGAAAGTCCAAATAACTTTTGAACCAACGAATAACGCAGAACGTACATGGGGGTTAAATCGATAGGTAGGTACTGAGGTCTCCCACCCCCAGCCACCGTTGATCCACCACTCATGTTACACCGTGTACACCAGCAAAGTAATACCTAAGGCATGTGTGCTTCGATCAAAAATAAGTAGATCGTATTATGATCGGACAATAACGTGTTAATTGACGTTTTTGACCGAAGTTTTTATAAGTTATAAATGTCAATATTTACCGACAAAGCTGCTAATTATCCGGTAAGATCTACGTAACATTACCCCAAGAGTAGTTAGCTATCTTCAATTGACGTATCTATTCACCTACTAATGTACCTGCTTCGGAATTGAAAAAAACACTGTTTAGCCTACACCTAGTAGTAACTTAGTAACGGCGAAAGTTTGTGTTGTTGGTTGTAAGGATGTTGGGCCGAGGACGACATCGCCAAACCCTGAATAGACCGGTTGTACATTTTGAACACATACAATGCTGGACCTGGAATAATTAAATAAAAACGCGTGCGAAGTTGCGGGTAAAAGCCAGTTCCAGCCAAGTTGTGTCTGAATCAGAACAAAATACGTAAGCACATTTCCGTTCTGCTCTGTCTTCTTTTATTACGCGATGTAAAACACTTTACAGGTCACCTTTAGTGCAATATTTTTTTACCTGAAGGCTAAAAAGTTAAAAGCCTGGAACTGACATGCCAAGGGAAATTCCACCTTAACGACGCAAGTTATGGGTCCATTTCAGAAAGCACGTCAGGTACTATTTGCAGGCGCAAAGTAAAGTAATTATAGATCCTCCTGCGACCGCGGCACAACTACCTGTGGCACGGTGGAACTACCGGCTCAGTAGAACAACTCATTACTGACCACTTTAGCTCATTGCAATTACAATTTACCGTCTGGTGCCGGCTTAGAATTTGCAGCTTCCCGCGGAAGTCATATGAAGCGACTGTGAGACGAGAAGCAGCCCTTTCTGCAGAACAGATCCACTACAAGACTTTGATCCCCAGCCCACTTGACCAGCGCGAGGATTGTGACCAGGATTGAGTCAAGCTACGTTCGAAGATGTTGACACACTTGTGATTAGTTTTCGTAAAATAATTATTGATGACTGTTGATGTTGACTATAACTTTAAATTACAATAAAATTTGAGAACGATACCTAATAGTCTTGAACTGCGTGAAGCGTCAAATAAATATTACACATTTCTGAACTGCATTGCAACTGAAAATCAGGAACGACACCTGGATGGTGAGTACAGACCAAGCGAACAAGAGCGAGCAAAGGCTAACGAATAGGATTCGATGATCGATGACGAACGTTCTCTCGCTTTCTCTGTTGTATCCACACCAAACGAACACCATGAGAAATGCACGGCCGAAGGCGAACAAAGGCCCTCGTTTAGGCTTCGCTTGCTTATGCCGTGACGTTCACACTACTGGTTCGATCGCGTTCGGTGGTTAGCTTTCGCTCGCTCTCGTTCGCTTGGTCCGTAACCCACCATGAGATACTGTCCCTACTGTATCCTGTATTCCCTGTGCATGGCCTCTCTCTCCCCTCTCCTCCCCTTCCGCCGAGCAATTACACCTCGACTAAGTTCTAGTTCTTCAGTTAATGACGCACAGTCAGTGAGTACCTACATGTGTGTCGCACGCTATTTATCTACGAAATGTACTGTACGCTCTTCCATGCGGAATACTCGTAGAGGAAGATTCAGCACTTACATAATGTGTGTGGATAAAATTAATGTTTTACTGGTGACGAGAAGATGATTTTATTTAGTGGATGATTTTGGAAAAACAAAACGCACTCATAACTCTAAATTCTAAGAAAAGAATTTGCCACAGAACCACAACGAAGTCCTATTAGGGTTGAAAAAGAAAACTTGAAAGAAAGAAATACCCAATACCACCTCGTACGCACCCAACGCATTCAACGAGATCTGTCTTCAAATACCCAATACCACCACGTACGCGCCCAACGCATTCAACGAGATCTGTCTTCAAATACCCAATACCACCACGTACGCGCCCAACGCATTCAACGAGATCTGTCTTCAAATACCCAATACCACCACGTACGCGCCCAACGCATTCAACGAGATCTGTCTTCAAATACCCAATACCACCTCGTACGCACCCAACGCATTCAACGAGATCTGTCTTCAAATACCCAGTACCACCTCGTATGCACCCAACGCATTCAACGAGATCTGTCTTCAAATACCCAGTACCACCACGTACGCGCCCAACGCATTCAACGAGATCTGTCTTCAAATACCCAATACCACCACGTACGCGCCCAACGCATTCAACGAGATCTGTCTTCAAATACCCAATACCACCACGTACGCGCCCAACGCATTCAACGAGATCTGTCTTCAAATACCCAATACCACCTCGTACGCACCCAACGCATTCAACGAGATCTGTCTTCAAATACCCAATACCACCTCGTACGCACCCAACGCATTCAACGAGATCTGTCTTCAAATACCCAATACCACCTCGTACGCACCCAACGCATTCAACGAGATCTGTCTTCAAAGCTGGGAGCGGAAGCTAGTATTCAAATAAATTGCTCGGAGTTATAAGATAAAAAGTATTTTCATTGGGAAACATGAATCTCAAACTCAGATGAATTGAACAAACTTTACAAATCAAAGAGAAGCAGCTCGCCTCATTATAACTTCGCTCCAACATGCTCTGAACATTCTTTTATACTTTACATTCCACTGAATTGTCTAAAAGCCATACTTATGTATGATGCAGGCAAATTACAAACGGTTCTTTTCTACAGTACTTTGTACTGATTCACCGAACTGTTTCCTCTTTGGTAGTTCGATTGATTATCTAATTTTGATGTCATAATGCTTTACAGTTCGGTTCGACCTATATGACAATCGCTGTGGTTCATGAACATTTTTACATATCTGCTATTTTTGCTCAACTTTTTGTATTACTTTACAGACAAAAAACCTTCAGGCGTCTAAGTAACATTATTTTTAGAATCCGAATATTCAAAACAATAAAAAGTGTTATTATTTTTGTTGTTTTATTTGTTACTGCTTCAGTCCGCAGCATTACAGGCTTTTTTCCGGGTTGAAGTGTGATAAGCTATGGTTTTTATACTATTTTTCAATACTTTTCATCTTCGTTCCATGTCAGCTCGATACAATCTAAGTCCCGATATATTTCGTGTCGACAGATTCGCATCTCTATTTGTCAAAATTAACTGTGTCTATGTCTTTATTTGGTTCATTCACTTAGTGGAGTGAATCGTCCTCATCGTCATCATACACATTCATAGTTATTTATTGTGATTTTATATACCTACCTATGCGTTTTTACAGGCATCCCGCACAATGCATTAAAACCCTGGCAGGACGCTTCAACTATTTTGGTATCGCTTTTGTTAGATTGATAATATTTGATTTATGTTCGTTGTTATTGGCTTCCTGAAGATGTGTCCTTCAAGTTCCGCACCAGCAGGATCCAATGGGCCTCATCGTCGACCACCTTCCATCAGCGCACCTGGATCCAGTGTGCCTCGTCGTCGATCACCTTCCATCGGCGCACCAGGATCCAATGTGCCTCGTCGAATTAAGTTCAAATATTAAAGCCCGCCCCATGCGTTTCACACCCCAACCAGCACGAGATAGTTAGCAACAGCCATTGTAGCAAGTTTGTCGGTGAGTTGTCTGCAACGGAACCGACCGCGGAGCCGCGAAATCATATTGTCTGCTACATTGCAGCGGAGCGGGAGCAAGAGCAGTAGGGCACCGCGCCGTACTTACGAAATTATACGGTAGAGAAGCAAAGTAGTCTGCAACACTCTAATAAACAGCAAGCTGGAGTGGCAGGGGGTTGCGCGGGAGGCGGGGGGACAGCGGCGCACTGACGTTTAGGATGTTGGTGACGGTGCAGCGGTGGGAGGAGGTAGTACTATTGTTGTGATTAACTTTATTTCTCTAAGGGTTTAAATTTCATACAAGATAATGGAGGAGGATCGGGCTTTTAAGAATGCGTGTTCTCTCATAGAACACCATCGGGGCTAGGTCCAGTCGTATGCCCTAGGTATCACCGGATCGACGAAGCTGGCGAGAGACAGCTCACAACCTGGAGAAGTGTTGTGTCGAAGGATAAGATCCACTTTGGGTCGCCGAGCCTCAGAGTAACTACGAGTAAGTGTCCAATGGATACGAGCCATACTACTTCCGAAAGTAACTCTTTCTACCTTTTACCTTTTTCACGTCTTAACGGCTGAACGAATCTTAATGAAATTTGGCAGGAAGTTAAATGGTATCCCGGGGACGGTCATAGGCTAGTGTTTCTTTTTGTTTGTGAAAAGGCGCACGCAGCAGTTTGTAATATTTACAGCCAGCTGATTCGTATTCCAGAAGACCGGACGTGAAATGTCAATAAATATTCACAAAGTTATTCATCGAAAGCAATCAAATAAAACACCAATCGTTTTGATCGATGAACCAAAACTTTTCCTATTAGCGAGATTTCTTTGCGAAGCCAAACATAACTGAACACGTTCATGTAGAAAACCTCAAAGTTTTCCATCTTATCAGAATCCGATTTGCTTACCCACATATTATCATCTAAGTACATACGCGTGTCGCGAGTCTCGGAGACTTGTTGGGATGTTTACGAAACGCGGAATATTGTCAGTGTGTACATTCGGGCCGGAGATAAGGGCACTTAACATTATTTAGCATCGTGCCGCGGCTAGGGTTCCGTAGGAAGTGAGAAAACTTAGACGATGCGATTATAGGTCTGGGTTTAACCTAAGCTTTGATTAAAATCGCTGATTTTAAGCTTGCATAAGTTTACTTGTTGCTTATTTGTAAATACGTCATCCCGTGACCACCACAGTGTGTAAACCTGTCGAAACGTCGGTATAATAAGGTAAATAAACGCGATAAATACCCGTTAAATAGTATTTACAAATATGTGTTCAGATCGCGTAAGTTTAAAAATATTTATTACTTTTTGCTGTCTGATTGGTTTTGATTTCTTATAATTGAGCTAACTTTATATTGTTTGCATCAGACAGCTCAGTAGGGTATTTTACTATTTATGACAAAAAATTAAAAAATATATTATTAAAATAGGTTAGGCAAGAAGCAGTCGGAAAATGTTCGTTTAGGATCATAAAATAACTAAATAAATTTTAAAATTCAATTAAAAGTTTTCAGTGTTTATAATCTATATTTGAACACCATTACGTAGTATAGGCAATGTTATTATGTCATATGGCTATGACAATGTAGGAAAACTAATAAAACCGGCGAAGTGCGAGTCGAACTCGCGCACGAAGGGTTCCATACCTTTGTCTATAAAAACGGCAAAAATATCACGTTTGTTGTATGGGAGCCCCCTTAATTATTTATTTTATTCTGTTTTTTAGTATTTGTTTGTAATAGCGGCAACAGAAATACATCAATCTATGAAAATTTCAACTGTCTAACTATCACGGTTCATCAGATACAGCCTGGTGACAGACGGACAGACGGACAGCAAAGTCTCAGTAATAGGGTCCCGTTTTTACCCTTTGGGTACGGAACCCTAAAAAGGATCAACTGTCATCATCGACCTCAGCGCATTTGTTCGGTTGCCACCATAGACATAGAATTTTTCACTACATGGTTGCCACGCAGACACCTGACGACGTCTCTTGACCATAGAGCAACATGGCGTCCACTGCGTTCAGTGCTAGTCAAGTCTAGTCTTCTTAGTCGCACACGCGAAGTATCATATTTACGTAGACTGAAAAACCAAAATCACTTCCCGGCGCGTTCTTTGAATTTGGAATAAAGAGCGCGCCGGCAATGTTGTATGAAACGGTGTGCTGTTTGAATTTAGAACTCTTTCATCTATCGTACACATTGCGTTCTCGTGGCTGTATAGCCACAGTGCGTTTACCTTTTGGCACAAACTGTAAAATAAAAAAAAAAAATTGGCGATAAAGCGGAGTTCGTTGTTATTTTGTTAATAAAATTAAATTTAGTATGTAAAAGACCCTTTTTTATTTTCTTGCATTTTTTTAAGAAAAGCACAATATAAAAAAATAATATGCCTCGGCCGAAATGGCAATTGCAGGTCGAGTATGAGTTTGAAGGCCGAGCCGCAGGCGAGGACTCCAATGATACGAGACAGGCTATTTCGCTGCCTTTGCAATAATGTACTATTTATGGTTCATTATCACCACAGAATCTAATTGTGACATTTTTCAAAAACTTATGTAATACCCTATTGTCTCATGTGTTTTTTTGTAAATACTTGTAGGTACCCACTAGTTGTGACTTTCTTTGTAAATTAAAACTAGGTTCTATAATTTCAGTGAATGTACAGAGTTTCAAAGGTAAGATTCTGTTGACAAACTTTAAGCCATCGAAATGAACATTTCAACCTGTGAAACTGTAGATTAAAACCTACAGAACCCAGGGACTCGTAACCTAACCACTCTTAGCCGACTTGTTTTATCTAAGCACGTTTTATATATCTTGCTCCTAACAAGCTGAGCGGGATGAAATGATAAGCAGTATTTATGAAAACGCGTGTCTGCGGCGCGGAGCTCCACTTAATCGACCATATTATATTTATGGATCGTTCCCAGATTCAACGCGCTCCGCAGATCCTGGAAACGCCTCGCCTGATCAAAATATCATACTATTTGGGCTTTCGCGAAACCATAAACGATTTATTTGACTACCGTTTGAAATAATGCTAAATATATGGCGTACGGCGAGCGACTTCGAAATACTAAGGCCCGTATTTTGAGAGTTTGCTCAGTCGTCAATCTGAGCTTGAATAAGAATTGTATTTAGCATATGCGTTACTTGAGCATAGATCGATGACCGACCAAGCCTCCACAATACGAGCCTAAGTCTGCTTACCATAACCTGAGTTTTTATAACAATGTATATCTGCATGCTGTCAATAAATGGGAGATGAGTGAAACTTATCCATTTTTGTAAACCACATGTTAGAAAATATAAAGACGATTAATCTGATTATTATACTATACAGTATATACACCTTACCCTGCAAAGAAAAAACAGTTGTAGAAAATAAATAAACTTGAACTCGACTCTTCTAAGTTGAACTTAGTTTTGTCGATGTTAGTTTTGGCAGCAAACGGTGAAATTGTACCTAAGTCATCTAATGAATTGCCGTTACCAACAATGAAGAATACGGAAAACCTATTCAACATCAACCGTGGACTTTACACTCAAATAAATAGCTCCCCAAAACACCAAAACAACTCGTTCACCACGTAAAGATAATCAATGAAATCGTAAAATTGTGTTCAGCACTATTTTTTTCTCCGTCATTGTTCCAACAACAAGACCTTTCTACATGCTGCTTCCTCAGCCTCAGCCGGCATGGTGGTGATAGCGTGCGAAATACCAAAACGGAAAAAGTCTCGTTTACTTCCGCTGACATGGCTAATTTCAAAACTGTGCATCAGCACAGTGCATGAAATTCGAGTTTGTTTTGAAAACGAGCATCAGCTCGTTGCATCGCTCAAAATCAAACAAAAACAAAATATTCGTATAAAATTATGGATCACTCAGAAAAACAGGATACCTAGTTTCCCTGTATGCAGTATAGTAGCGCTGCAAGACACTTCATTAATAAATGGAAATGGAACATGTTTGATAGTATTTTGTAGTTTGTTTTCATCATCAAATATAGATCGTTGATTGGCCGTAAGTTAGAAACAAGGATTTTGTTGAAACACTCAAAATAAAATAAAAATAAAAGTTTCGTAAGCTAAGCACAACTGATAATATTATAGGTAAATTCTCCGGACAGCTGTTGTCATTGCGAAGCAGTTGACCCGTTTTTTGTGGTCTTGTCTTGTACAGAAACACATCTTTCATATACTTTAGTGAATTACTTTTCAGTGTGGGTAACATTACGTTGAAGCCACATCTCGTCAACATCTGCACCTGCTGGTAACATAGCTAAAATTACTAAAATTAGTTTATCGGAAAAATTTACCGCATTAAATTTTGTACCTATCGCATCTGTATAAACTTTCGATATAGATTCATAGAGACCATCAACTCTATGAATATCGTGTAATGTCGCGCATCGCCTACACGTTGCATAAACACACTGTACTCGGAACTGTGCTGTGTGTTCCTTGCGAGGAACCCTATTTCATCTTCGACACTACACTACTCTACACTACTGACGAGTACTAACACTACTGACGAGCTGCGGAGCGGACTACACCACCACTTGTTTGTAGACTCCCCTCCCCCCTAAGCAGGGGGTGGAGGGGGGTACACACGTGCACCTGCATCCGGCTTACTGTTACTCATTTATTGGCATTCTTCTTTGGACCGTGGAGGGTGTTTGTTGAAGCGCGAAATTGTAATCTTTTAGACCTTTTTTGTAGAGGACGAGGACGTTTTCCATTTGAACGTATTACAGGCACACGTTACTCAGAGTATTTATTATCTGTAGTGTTTGTTATTAAGTTTTAGTACCTTTTCAAGTTTTTGTAAATCTAATACAATGTGAGATCTTAAAAAAATCACATAAGCTAGGTATTAGGATCCCTGTTACGTAAGTTAAGTAGCTTAGCTTATCACTTAATTAAATATCACAATTATAGTAGGTACCTAATTAATTATTCTTAATTTCTTTATTTGCACAGAATTAATAATCTAAGATTTAGGTTGACCTAAGTTATTTTCAACCGACAAAAGAACGAAAGAGGTTCTCAAGTCGATGCGTATATTTTACTGTGCCGGAAACACACTATTGACACGACCGGACAAAACGCGATGAGATTATGTAGAGTTGAAACAAATCGTATTATTTTTGTATGACCTACATTATAATCACTCGATGTGAATAAACGTCGGGGGTGTAAAATGTTGTTCTGGTCATAGATAATTGATTCGATTAAGTGGAGTGTGTACTCTGTGGAGCACTTTACAGTTTTCGAAAGTCTTTGTTAGAGACATGGACGGAATAACTGTGACCTCCGCAGCTGCATTTTTTTTTCATTTTGGTATTTTGCTTGTACACTACTAGCCACACAGTTGAATATTTGTTTCGTTCAAAGTTGATATCCCACTTAAATTTGCAATATTATCAAA
The DNA here is from genome assembly GCA_947086465.1 of Eupithecia exiguata. Taxonomy (NCBI): domain Eukaryota; kingdom Metazoa; phylum Arthropoda; class Insecta; order Lepidoptera; family Geometridae; genus Eupithecia; species Eupithecia exiguata. The sequence goes on from OX352247.1 coordinate 186,462, forward strand.
AGGAACATTAACTAGTAGTTAGCAGGACTACCGCTGTTCCTCGTTGTACAAGTCCGTGGTACAAAACGCCAAGTTTGCTAAGTTTCCCACAAGTAGTGCGCGAGTTAAGTTCTAAACAAACATCACGCATCATGATGTTAGTTCTCGCGCCCTCGGCCTCGCTTCGCCCGCGAACCTGCTGGGAAAGGGTGTGGTCCCACTGTCAGCGACTTATTGGTTTCTACAATTATACACTTCTACAATCTACCAAAAGCGCACTCAATTCGATTTTAATTCACTGTTAGGAACAGTTTCCTTAGAGAAGTGAACAGAGGTATATGTATTTACTAGCTGTTACCCGCGACTTCGTCCCCGTGTAATTTGATTTCGCAACTTGTAGACTTTGGACTGTACATTGTCCCAAAGAGTGATGTGATGTCACAGGATCTGGACAGCCAACTTAAAGTTTAAATGGTTCTCGCAATAGAGCCATGTTTTCACGTAATCTGTGGCAAGTGGCGCCGCCGTCATGCTGGTAGGTACTTATATCCTGGAGATAAGTACCTACCAGCATGACGCGGGCTTTAATTTAAGGTAAAAATAGTCCGTTTATCACGGCATGATAACGTTCGTCATTGATAGCTCGACGCTTTATCGAAAAATGGAACTGCAGAATGGACCATATTAACTGCAGTTATGAATGTTGAATGTCAGTAAATTTGTTTTTCCTTTACTTATTTTTTAGTTTTGAAAACGAAATCACGCTAATCGGGGTGTCACGTCACATTACTAATGCAAAAAGAGCTGATTCTGAACCGCGAATAATGTGGTTTTGAATTTAAAATACCTAATCAAAGTTTTTTTACGTTATTTTTCTCCTTATTTGAGTTCTATGACACTCCTCGAATATTAAACATACCTACCAAAATTTCATATATTTTTTTCTGTTTTCTTAAGGTAAACCGGTGTTTTGTCATCTGAGGAGTATTTTAGGACTCCTTTTTTTTTGCAGCATACGTGTTTCTAATGCTACATCCGTCAATTTTAGAATTTTAGATATAGATAACACTTTCAGTGTCCATGACACATGTGAAGACTTTCAGAGACGTGCGGATTGCACTACGGAAGTTAACAGCTTTATCTGACGTTGACGATTAGTTACTCCCTATCCGCTATAAATGTGTCCACACCTCAGCTCAAATTTGCTGAGCCGGCTCCTTGTTGGCGGAGCGTGAGCTTCGTGCTACATTCCCTGCGCTACGTTACACAGTGCCCGCTCTGGCGCTCACCTATTTTTCAATGTGTACACCAAGTATGTCTGAACTGACTGACAAGTCAGCAACCGCATGTCGCATGGTTATTGATATTTATTCGTAAGTTATTCAAAATCACCAAATTTATTGGTTTTTCGAAATCTGGTTTTCGATAGCTCCAAAGATGATGACATATTATTTTAAATTTTATCTCATAATGAACCCGAAGAGCGCGAAATATTGTTTTTATAAATGTTTGTAGCAAGTAACAATTTTTCATGGTATCAACTGTTTTGAGATCTGTCTTAGAAACATTTATAATTTTTCTATGAAGATTATGTAAACTACTATTATGTTTGGCTGACCGAGGCGCGCTCTTGACCATGTAACTGTAACTGTAGAAATTGATGAAATAAATCATTACTGATACTAACATCTTTTCTGAACAAATTATATGAAATGAAAATAAAACATTGATACGGTTCTATGTGGACCCTCGTGGGCTTGCTGTTGCTGGCCGTCGTAGCGTGGACAGCGTGCGGTCAGCATGATAAGGCGTAAGGAAACGGTGAGGGAGCAGTGTATAACAGATCTGCAATGACCTGTAGGATAACGGTTGTAGACTGGTACGCCATAGCACCCCTTAGCCGTAGCACCTCTACGCCGTAGCACCTTCACACCGTAGCACCTCTACGCCGTAGCACCTCTACGGCGTAGCACCTTCACGCCGTAGCACCTTCACGCCGTTGCACCTCTACGCCGTAGCACCTTCACGCCGTAGCACCTTCACGCCGTAGCACCTTCACGCCGTAGCACCTTTACGCCGTAGCATTCTTGTTGCTTGCGTCTATTATTTCATTCATTTTGCTTATTAATGCGCCATACTCTGTTCGTGCCCAATCTGTGCCGCAGTCTAATTAACCATGGTTTGACCATAATATTAATATGCATTCAGTATTTAGGTTTTTGAGATTGAAACCATGCGCATTAAACAAGATAAAGTTAAAAACTACAACCCGACTACGTGAAAGTTATAAAAGTTTGAAACATTTACATTGACAAAATAGAATGACGTATCGGTCATATTTGATAGGCATAGAGTTGAAAATGAAAATAGGTCGTAGGTATTGTAATTTTTCTCTATGGGGCCTGCAGCCTGCGGCTACCTAAACTTTAATACGTGTTTTGAAGGCTTATTCGGGGTCGGAGCCCTAAATCCTATAGCCTATAACCATCGGGGTATTGAGACGAATCAATCGATACATAATTTGTTGAAATCGAACCAGTAGTTTCAGCGCTACGTGGGAACAAAGAAATCGGCCACATACATACAAACATACAAACATACAAACATAGGGTGCTAACCTCATAACCCTCCCCTGTTGGTAGTCGGGTAATAAGAGATTGTTATAAAATGTCTCATAACCATTTTGCGGTAAAATTGTACCGCAAAATGGTTATGAGATACCACCTCCTGAGGAATAAAAATCCATAAAAAAAATACGACGTCGTAAAAATTTCGGCCAAAAAAAATCATTAAAAATCGTCCACGAGCCGGAGACATCGGTTACTCTTATTTAATATTTGTTCACAAAAAACATACGTAAAACCGGGTGTTTTCTCGACGTCCCATTATTTTGTCCCATTGATGGGACCACGAGAAATAGTTATTGCTCATATGTTTTTACCCGACTACCGACAGGGGAGGGTTATGAGGTTAGCACCCTATGTTTGTATGTTTGTATATTTGTATGTTTATATGTTTGTATGTATGTGGCCGATTTCTTTGTTCCCACGTAGCGCTGAAACTACTGGTTCGATTTCAACAAATTATGTATCGATTGATTCGTCTCAATACCCCGATGGTTATAGGCTATAGGATTTAGGGCTCCGACCCCGAATAAGCCTTCAAAACGCGTATTAAAGTTTAGGTAGCCGCAGGCTGCAGGCCCCATAGAGAAAAATTACAATACCTACGACCTATTTTCATTTTCAACTCTATGCCTATCAAATATGACCGATACGTCATTCTATTTTGTCAATGTAAATGTTTCAAACTTTTATAACTTTCACGTAGTCGGGTTGTAGTTTTTAACTTTATCTTGTAAAGTTTCCATCCTGTATAAAAATTAGCAGGTAAATGAGTTTTTGTGCCCCAGGTACTAGAGGCAGCGCCGTATAGAGACCAACAATTCGCCGCTCTAGCTTTGTTTTTATTTTCATTTCTTTCGATATTTTCCATATACTTTTTTTTAAATGAAAGTAACACTTTTTTAACACAATGTTCGGAAGCACGCTCGTTATCGCGTTTGCGGTGGGTATTTCAAAGTCCAAGTGCATTTTTTTAGGCAGCCAATCTTATAAAAACAACCCCTATTTTGGCACTCGGCTTGTGAAACTAAAGAGTGTACATTTCATGCATGATTTAAATCTCGCTTTAGTTGGTAGCTCGCAGATAATACCACTCCAAGAATTTAAATCTCGCTTTAGTTGGTAGCTCGCAGATAATACCACTCCAAGAATTTAAATCTCGCTTTAGTTGGTAGCTCGCAGATAATACCACTCCAAGAATTTAAATCTCGCTTTAGTTGGTAGCTCGCAGATAATACCACTCCAAGAATTTAAATCTCGCTTTAGTTGGTAGCTCGCAGATAATACCACTCCAAGAATTTAAATCTCGCTTTAGTTGGTAGCTCGCAGATAATACCACTCCAAGAATTTAAATCTCGCTTTAGTTGGTAGCTCGCAGATAATACCTCTCCAAGAATTTAAATCTCGCTTTAGTTGGTAGCTCGCAGATAATACCACTCCAAGAATTTAAATCTCGCTTTAGTTGGTAGCTCGCAGATAATACCACTCCAAGAATTTAAATCTCGCTTTAGTTGGTAGCTCGCAGATAATACCACTCCAAGAATTTAAACTACATTTTCCGCAACATTTAACATTACAAAGCCCGCGGCGGGCGAACCACTTACAGCAGAGAGAGACCACTTACTGCTGGCCGCGCAACATACAGACAACCTTCCAGGGTTTTTATCTTTATTAGATACTCGGAGGTGGTCGTTTTAGATCTAATTCAAATCACGGTCTAATCGCTTCCATCCTCGGACTAGATCCGAGGATTTGATCAGTTGTTTTACGCTACCTGGCGTTTTTAAATCTAGAAATTAGAATTATTAAATCTAAAAAATATCTCTTATTCTTCTATTCTCTTTGAGGAAAAAGAAAGAAGTGCATTCAAAATTTTTGAATTTTTGAAGACTGTCAAATTTGTATCGAAGTTGGAGGTGACCATTTTGAAAACCTTCTCTTATACGCCGGTTCATTATTCATAGTTTAATTTGGTCCATGTCCTATACGTGTAAGTGTTACCTGTCAAACTATAATATATGAATTAGCCAAAGAATGACAAACTAGACAATATTAAGTTCTTTCGATCAAATTACTAATTTTGGAAACTTTCAGCTCGGTAATATTAAAGAGCGATTTCAGCCAATAATAGCGTATTAAGTGCCACTTTTTAGTGATATTATTAAAGATTAAATTTGCACAAATTTTAAAATCTTCCAGAAACGTTGGACAATTTTTTAATTATTTTATTTAATGTTAAAATTCAAATGTTGTAACTTGCGTTACTTTTAGAAATATGATAATTTTATGCAAGAAAGTACTACTCCTAGGACTCACATTCATAATACAACATATAATAGCTCAAAACTACACAAAAAAAATGTATTTTTTTTGGAGGTTTTTAGGAGTAGTACTTTCTTGCATAAAATTATCATATTTCTAAAAGTAACGCAAGTTACAACATTTGAATTTTAACATTAAATAAAATAATTAAAAAATTGTCCAACGTTTCTGGAAGATTTTAAAATTTGTGCAAATTTAATCTTTAATAATATCACTAAAAAGTGGCACTTAATACGCTATTATTGGCTGAAATCGCTCTTTAATATTACCGAGCTGAAAGTTTCCAAAATTAGTAATTTGATCGAAAGAACTTAATATTGTCTAGTTTGTCATTCTTTGGCTAATTCATATATTATAGTTTGACAGGTAACACTTACACGTATAGGACATGGACCAAATTAAACTATGAATAATGAACCGGCGTATAAGAGAAGGTTTTCAAAATGGTCACCTCCAACTTCGATACAAATTTGACAGTCTTCAAAAATTCAAAAATTTTGAATGCACTTCTTTCTTTTTCCTCAAAGAGAATAGAAGAATAAGAGATATTTTTTAGATTTAATAATTCTAATTTCTAGATTTAAAAACGCCAGGTAGCGTAAAACAACTGATCAAATCCTCGGATCTAGTCCGAGGATGGAAGCGATTAGACCGTGATTTGAATTAGATCTAAAACGACCACCTCCGAGTATCTAATAAAGATAAAAACCCTGGAAGGTTGTCTGTATGTTGCGCGGCCAGCAGTAAGTGGTCTCTCTCTGCTGTAAGTGGTTCGCCCGCCGCGGGCTTTGTAATGTTAAATGTTGCGGAAAATGTAGTTTAAATTCTTGGAGTGGTATTATCTGCGAGCTACCAACTAAAGCGAGATTTAAATTCTTGGAGTGGTATTATCTGCGAGCTACCAACTAAAGCGAGATTTAAATTCTTGGAGTGGTATTATCTGCGAGCTACCAACTAAAGCGAGATTTAAATTCTTGTGATTTAAATGACAAACAATGAGCGAAAGGTCTGAATCAACAACAAAGAGACATTATCATTTTCCCTTTAGTTATCTCTGTTGGAACTACAGCTCTTCAGGTAAGTACTACGACTTGGGTACTTTGTAGGACTCGTGTTTTCTTTGACCAGCTATAAGAAATATCGATGGACCTTATGTTTGAGCGTTACAGTTCCGTTTACAATAACACTCACAAGCGTTTGTCGGTAACACAATATTGATGATATTGAATTCTATCCAATTGACTTAAGGTTTTGAATCTCCTCGTTTGTAGAAGTATCTCAGTGGACTTTGGACTGTATGTAATAGTATAAAGGTTCGGATTAGTGTGTTCAGGTGTGTAATTTGGGTGAAAAGGTTTTTATTGCGTGGGATTTGGTTTATTTTTATTGGAACATCGGCGTGATCCGTTAAGAAGATAAAATTTTAAAGCACAATACATCAAGGGGTTAATTGGAGCGGGACTTGATTTGGGAAACTTTGTGAGGTGTACCGGAATACTCGAAATGTTTGGCGGGAAAACGCTCTAGCTACTGAATGGATTAGTCTAAAATGTTGGACACATGGAGATCTGGACCTGAAGTAACACATAGGCTACTTTTTATTCCAAAAAACGCGCGCAAAGCCGCGAGCATAAAATATGCTAGTAATACAAAATCATTCGCTAAGTCTTAATATTCGCTTCTACCACGAGCAGGCAGTAGATTATTATTTAGAAATGATTTCCCGGCGAGTCGGTCAGAGCCGGTTTGAAGCGGCTGGAGGCGGCTTGAGGTGGCTAGAGGCGCTTTCGAGAGCAACTTATGTAAATTTCCTCAAAGAGTGCGAACAGCCGCATGCTGTAATGCTGCGAGCTCACACGTGGCGGTGGTTAAGGCGCTTCCCCGACCCTTTTAGGCAGAGATGCGAAAATAGAGTTTGTTGGTTCTTTACTCGAAAACTAAAAAGTTTTGTTTAAAAATTTTCGGGCGGAACCTTCGATCAAAAATTTCCGGCTTCGCCGGCCCCCCTTAGATTCACAATGCGCAGCCCACAACCTTCAGTAGCAAAAGAGGAACAATTTGACATGTTAGGAAAGCTTTTCAACTAGTGTCATTTTAGCGTTCAAACAAAAAGCATGGGTACAAATACAAAAAATGCAAGAATCACTCGTCCAAAGTGCTGAAAAAGGATGGAATTTCTTATTTTCAGTAAGTTTAAATATATTTTGTACCCGTATATTGAGATGTGAGTCATATACTTGTGAAATCAGCATAAAATATTGTTGTTTGGTTTGCCTATGTTAAAATATTAAATTTGTTCTAAATTGATAAATGGAGAGGCTATTTCTTCTAAAAAATTTTTTCATTTATAGTATGTATTAATATATTTTTCATAAAAATAAGTTTAATATTACTAGTTGATGATTTTTAAAATAATTAGTTGGCCCGCCCTAAACTTTCATTTGCGTAGACTCTCTAATAAAAGAAAGACTAGGTTCTTACCTACCTACCAGAAGTATGAATTTATAAAACGTTTATTTTTTTCCCGAAAAAAAAATCGTGCAAAGCCGCAGACAGGAACCAGTTCTTTTTAATCTAGAGTGCCTGCCTGAAATTAAATTGTAAGTTTAAATTATTGTATGTCTGAAATGACCCTTTTGTATAAATACCTACTGTTGAGACACCAATTTATAGTTTCATCAATAAATGATTCGTTATCTTTACCTGAATTCTGTTAATTAATCCTTATAGAAAATAAACTGAGTAGGTAGGTATATAATTCTTATAATATATATAGATAAAAGAAGTAATATATATAGATAATAGTTAATATATATAGATAATAGATAAAAATACATTTTTATCTGTTCCGCCCTTCGATCAAAAATAAGGAGTTCGCGGCCTCCCCCGTAGATACCTAGAGCCTTACAAATATGTCACTCAAAATTGGGTTCGTTTTGTTTTGACGCAGACAGTTTGCGCAGAGCCTGACAAGTTTTTTCCATACGGAACAAGAGATTGGTGGAGTCGAATTCATTTTATTTTATTTTGTAAGTAGGTAGGTACCTACCTGAGAATTATATACCTACCTACTCAGTTTATTTTCTATAAGGATTAATTAACAGAATTCAGGTAAAGATAACGAATCATTTATTGATGAAACTATAAATTGGTGTCTCAACAGTAGGTATTTATACAAAAGGGTCATTTCAGACATACAATAATTTAAACTTACAATACAATTTCAGGCAGGCACTCTAGATTAAAAAGAACTGGTTCCTGTCTGCGGCTTTGCACGATTTTTTTTTCGGGAAAAAAATAAACGTTTTATAAATTCATACTTCTGGTAGGTAGGTAAGAACCTAGTCTTTCTTTTATTAGAGAGTCTACGCAAATGAAAGTTTAGGGCGGGCCAACTAATTATTTTAAAAATCATCAACTAGTAATATTAAACTTATTTTTATGAAAAATATATTAATACATACTATAAATGAAAAAAATTTTTAGAAGAAATAGCCTCTCCATTTATCAATTTAGAACAAATTTAATATTTTAACATAGGCAAACCAAACAACAATATTTTATGCTGATTTCACAAGTATATGACTCACATCTCAATATACGGGTACAAAATATATTTAAACTTACTGAAAATAAGAAATTCCATCCTTTTTCAGCACTTTGGACGAGTGATTCTTGCATTTTTTGTATTTGTACCCATGCTTTTTGTTTGAACGCTAAAATGACACTAGTTGAAAAGCTTTCCTAACATGTCAAATTGTTCCTCTTTTGCTACTGAAGGTTGTGGGCTGCGCATTGTGAATCTAAGGGGGGCCGGCGAAGCCGGAAATTTTTGATCGAAGGTTCCGCCCGAAAATTTTTAAACAAAACTTTTTAGTTTTCGAGTAAAGAACCAACAAACTCTATTTTCGCATCTCTGCCTAAAAGGGTCGGGGAAGCGCCTTAACCACCGCCACGTGTGAGCTCGCAGCATTACAGCATGCGGCTGTTCGCACTCTTTGAGGAAATTTACATAAGTTGCTCTCGAAAGCGCCTCTAGCCACCTCAAGCCGCCTCCAGCCGCTTCAAACCGGCTCTGACCGACTCGCCGGGAAATCATTTCTAAATAATAATCTACTGCCTGCTCGTGGTAGAAGCGAATATTAAGACTTAGCGAATGATTTTGTATTACTAGCATATTTTATGCTCGCGGCTTTGCGCGCGTTTTTTGGAATAAAAAGTAGCCTATGTGTTACTTCAGGTCCAGATCTCCATGTGTCCAACATTTTAGACTAATCCATTCAGTAGCTAGAGCGTTTTCCCGCCAAACATTTCGAGTATTCCGGTACACCTCACAAAGTTTCCCAAATCAAGTCCCGCTCCAATTAACCCCTTGATGTATTGTGCTTTAAAATTTTATCTTCTTAACGGATCACGCCGATGTTCCAATAAAAATAAACCAAATCCCACGCAATAAAAACCTTTTCACCCAAATTACACACCTGAACACACTAATCCGAACCTTTATACTATTACATACAGTCCAAAGTCCACTGAGATACTTCTACAAACGAGGAGATTCAAAACCTTAAGTCAATTGGATAGAATTCAATATCATCAATATTGTGTTACCGACAAACGCTTGTGAGTGTTATTGTAAACGGAACTGTAACGCTCAAACATAAGGTCCATCGATATTTCTTATAGCTGGTCAAAGAAAACACGAGTCCTACAAAGTACCCAAGTCGTAGTACTTACCTGAAGAGCTGTAGTTCCAACAGAGATAACTAAAGGGAAAATGATAATGTCTCTTTGTTGTTGATTCAGACCTTTCGCTCATTGTTTGTCATTTCCTTGCCTTTTCAGAAATATGTTCAGGAACAATAAATAATACAGTATCGTTAACACACTTTAAACATAATCTGCCAAATGTGAGTAGGCCTAGCACAGGAAGGGTTCCGTACTAGCTCGAACAAAACCGGAAATCGATAAATAAATTAAAGGGCCTGCATTAATTTGTTATTTTGTTCTATTATTTGTTACTATATAGCGGTAATATAAATACACACTCCGTGTACATTTAAACTGTCTACTTGTAACGGTTCATGAACTACAGCCCACTGACAGACGGATGGACGGACTACTTAGTAATTGGGCTCCGTTGACACCTTTTGGATACGAAACCCTAAAAATGAAGGCGTGTGCACAACGCAATAACGATAAAAAATAAAAACTTTAAGTTACCACAGAAACCGAGTTTCACCACCAGAGAGTATACACAGAGTATCTGCGCGTCACTGACCCGAGCGTGACGGCTCAGTTTCACCACCAGAGAGTATACACAGAGTATCTGCGCGTCACTGACCCGAGCGTGACGGCTCAGTTTCACCACCAGAGAGTATACACAGAGTATCTGCGCGTCACTGACCCGAGCGTGACGGCTCAGTTTCACCACCAGAGAATATCTGCGCGTCACTGACCCGAGCGTGACGGCTCAGTTTCCATTTCCAAAGCGAGCACAAAGCGCTGCGTCTCAAGTATATTTAAAAACTTTACTATTACTTTAAGTTCACAATTTAAAAAACTTTAAATTGTGAACTTCTGTTGATGAAAATCCGCTATAAGATATATTCGGTTTGTTTCATGAACATGGACCCTCTTCAGCGTATTGTTTCAAACGCAATAAATAACGGAGCATAATGAACCCTGACGTAATGGACATAAGGACGTGGCGGCCGTTAACGAGATCATAAAGTGGGGAGGACGTTACGCCGTAATGCTGTTTGGTTTTGTATGTGATATTTGTCTGTGCACTCGGGTTTGCTCGTATTTTGATGAAAAACATGGCTGTATGCTTTTTAGGGTTCCGTACCCAAAGGGTAAAAACGGGATCTTATTACTAAGACTTCGCTGTCCGTCTGTCCGTCTGTCCGTCTGTCCGTCTGTCCGTCTGTCCGTCTGTCCGTCTGTCCGTCTGTCCGTCTGTCCGTCTGTCCGTCTGTCCGTCTGTCCGTCTGTCCGTCTGTCCGTCTGTCCGTCTGTCCGTCTGTCCGTCTGTCCGTCTGTCCGTCTGTCCGTCTGTCCGTCTGTCCGTCTGTCCGTCTGTCCGTCTGTCCGTCTGTCCGTCTGTCCGTCTGTCCGTCTGTCCGTCTGTCCGTCTGTCCGTCTGTCCGTCTGTCCGTCTGTCCGTCTGTCCGTCTGTCCGTCTGTCCGTCTGTCCTTCTGTCCGTCTGTCCGTCTGTCCGTCTGTCCGTCTGTCCGTCTGTCCGTCTGTCCGTCTGTCACCAGGCATCTCATGAACCGTGATAGTTAGACAGTTGAAATTTACACAGATGATGTATTTACTATTTATACTACTATTTATTAACAACAAATATAAAATCATTTTTTTGCCGTTTTAATAGATAATGGTACGGGACCCTTCGTGCGCGAGTCCGACTCGCACTTGGCCGGTTTTATTTAAAGTGGGTAGGTATCACAGTTACAAAATATGTTTAATTTTATTTCTATGTCAAAATCCAAAGCTTAAAAAAAACAGTTTTTGCCATTTTCAGATCTTTTAACTGAAACAGTTTTGATATCGATACCTCTGGGCTCAAAGGGCGTAAAGGACAAAACGCAACTTTACAAGAGAGACAAAAATGTAGGAACGATGCATAAATATTATGTTCCTACATTTATTTAATCAATTTTATTTTATAATTTTTTGAATCTTTTCTAAAACCAATCGTACTAATAGCATGATATCAATCATTTTGCGAATAAACGTCGCTAACTTATGAACAATCAAACAAAACTACTTAGCAACTGTCAAAGTTGTAACTGTCAAACTTGACAATTAGCCGCGGCTATGAAAGTTGTCGAGTTGGGTAATCGCTGATAACTGCCCTCATTGGGGCCTATTGAAGTTTGAACCATCACTATTATCATAGGAGCGGGAAAATGACGGTCCATCGGAACATCATCATCATCAGCCTTTATCAGTCCACTGCTGGACATAGGCCTCCCCTAATGAGCGCCATAGCGCCCTGTCTTCAGCTTGCCGCATCCAGCATCTGCCAGCAGTCTTTCGCAAATCGTCATCCCACCTGGTCGGAGGGCGTTCTACACTACGTTTGCCGAGTCGCGGTCTCCACGCAAGAACACGTTTACCCCAGCGGTTGTTGGTTCTTCTCGAGATATGGCCAGCCCACTGCCACTTCAGCTTGCTTATCCTTTGAGCTATATCAATAACCTTGGTTCTCTGTCGGATGTATTTGTTTCGAATCCTATCCTTCAGAGAAACTCCGAGCATAGCTCTCTCCATAGCTCGCTGGGCGACTCTAAACTGGTGGACCAGCCCTACCGTGAGTGTGAACGTTCAATCGACGGTGTCTAGTTCAGTACTTTAATATTGATACTTATCGATATATTTTTTTTAATTTAGCGCAACTTCGGAACATGCTTTGGTGAAAGTCGAACACAAAAAGGTGAAATGTAAAAACACAATCTTTTTTGTTTGTTTAAGATATTTGTTTTATGTTTTTAATGACACGTGTTTTTGGTAAGTCATAATTGAAAAAATATAGGTTCAGTAATTACCACCGCACCGCTGCTCGTCAGCGCCATTGTATATTTTATTATCTTCTTTTATTCTTTTTCTTCCACCAAATTCCAATCGTTGCTAAAAAGTCTTTAAAAAAATTCAAGACTAGCTCCACTCGGCGTTTTTATGTGGTTTTTTCTTTCGCAAATGTCCGATATCGATAAGTATAGATAAGTATCGATAAAAATTCTTAAAATTTTTGGAAACTTGCTCCGCTCTCCGTTATTTTTTATCCATTTAGACGATGAATTTATTTTAGGGCTCTGTCAAATACTTCGATTTTCGAAAGGGTTCCGTCGCTAAAAAAGTTTGAGAAGCTGGACTAGATAATGTTAAAACAAAATATTTATGGCACGTTATTAAAATGATAATTCTTTGTTAAAATTGTATTATTACCTACCTGAAGCCTACAAACAAAAAGCTGTGTAACGTTACGTAATTAAACACGGCAGCCCCCCGGTCTGCGTCGCCATGGCAACGGGCACTTCCGGCACAGTTAATGGTTAAAAGGGTGACCGGAAGTCAGTCCGCCGGTCTGACCGTCCGTCCGAAGCCTCTCCAAGAGTTATGAGATACCTATCTCGATCGCGGTTGACATGAAGTTTTGTATGACGGGAACACAAACATGAACGTATCTCCTTGAATGTTGTTTGGGCATTATCATTGTGCCTAAGCTGGAGCCACACTAATGTACTTTGCTAACTAACTAACTATATCATTTTAATTCTAGATACGGCCAACTCAGCTAAGATATCAAAACCTAGACAAATGTAATGGAGTCTATCACACTTCACACCTAACTCAGTGAGCCAGCGAACAGTTGACAAAACAGGTTGCCTACAATATCTTGTCTTCCAAATATGGAGTAACTGTTGACTGGCCAGTATACTTTACTTCATAGTTCCTAACCTCTGAATTGGAATAAAAAGAATCAATGACAAAACTCATCGAAAACAAACGAATTTCATTGTAAAACGTAATAAAATTGATCCATTCGGAGCGCTTCGCGCGGCGGAGGCGAGCAGTAAAAATGAAACAAATTAACCCCATAACGAACGATACCCGGGGGAGACGACATTGTTTTATTACATTTTTACGGAATCCTAAAGTTGTGACATGATTAATGAGACACAGACAAATTGACACGTTATCGAGACTTCACTTCGGTGACTTTTGATTCGGGTTTTCAGCCAGTGTCCAACCGTGCACGACTTACGTGGCGCAGTGGGTGAAGGTCTGAGGCCCTAGTATGACTTGTACGCATTATCTTTCGAATGCTTTCATCGAACTCGAGTCCTTCCTATGCATTTAACGCTTGTAGTGCCCCTAGCGGATCGAGAGGAACTACTTATCGTAGTTTGACAACGATTCTATCGTTTCCTACAAGCTCAATGATAGTTTTCGAGTGGTTTTGAGTGTTATACTCTTGATTTTGAAGATAAAAACGAATCTTTGTTTGTGTGAGTTGGCAAAAATAATTACAACTTCAGTTCTTTCACGCATAGCACGCATACAAATAGAAAAATGAGACTTATTTATCGCATTTTTTGGCTACTATCATTCTATGCCTTTTTCGTGGAAGACATGAATGGTTCTCGATTACGTTTTTCAAATGTTTTTTGTATTAACTCAGACTAAGGCTAAGGACTCACGAAGCGGTTTTCACCCGTGCCCGCCGCGGTTGCGGGCCCGCAGCCTTTGTAGAATACAGATATTTATGTAAAAAATTAAAGCACATTTCACGACGCGTTTTACGCCCGCGGCGTGTGCGATTGTTTGCGGGTCCCGCTGCACCGGCGGTCATCTTGTACCGGCGGGCGCGGGTCGCGGTCCCGCAGCCGCGGCGGGTTGCACCCGCGCGTTCTGCGGTCGGTTGGCGGGCGACCGCGCGTGGACAGCGGGGGGGAGGTTAGAAATCCGACGCCATTTTGCAACCGCCCGTCTTGCGATTATCAACCGCCAAGTTTGCGAGCGATAATCGCAACCGCGACGGCTGCGTAACCGCACAAAACTCCGGTCTCGTGAGTTTTGGAAATAAAACTCCATTCCGCCACCGCGGCGGGCACGGGTGAAAACCGCTTTGTGAGTCCTTACTCTAAGGCCTCTGACTGAGACGCAGAAGGACGAGGGTTCCCTGCCGCGGCACTGTCACCATCTTTACCATCATAACTGCTGGTCGTGGGGTAGCGGAGTAACACCCTCACTGCGTCACCGCACTGCCCGCCAAGAGTCACAATGATGGCAAAATATTAATATCTTTTTATATAAATGATTTGCAAACTATAACTCTTAAATCTGGTATCCACAATACAAGCTTAAATTACTTTGGGGTTATTGGATGCTGTGTAAAATGTCCAGCAATATTTATTAATTTTTGTTCCCCAAAGGTAACTCATACCCACACGCCTCCACCTCCGAAGTAGGCACCTAGCTATGCGGTACATAGCACATCCCACGCACGGGCTTATCATACTTAAAAAGCACTCAGGCTTCTAAATCCTGTTTACACAACTTTTGAGGAATCAAGCTCTGATCCGAACTTTTTGATAAAATATAATGATGGGACTACACTGACGAGGTGTTGTAAGCACCGGACTACTCATCATCATCTCAGCCGACGTCCACAGTTGGACATTTGCATCCTTCAAAGTTTTTCTTTTCTTTTTTTTCGTTTGTTCTTTCTTTCACATTTCACCATAAATGTCGTTCCTATGCCACCTAGATCCTCCATCCAGTCAGGGTATCAGTAAGCCCATGGGAGTTTGTTATTGTAGATGTTCTCAAACCAAGTCATAGCTTCATCATTTAATTTAAGTTACAGTATTTTGTAATTTTATTATTTATGTGTTACAATAAATTATCTGAATCTGAGTCTAAGTCAAGCTACGCATTGTCGACGAGAGCCGATATTCGGTGTGTTGTCGTGCTACGTGTGAGGTAGAACCTTCTCTCCGTGCTGTAAGTTTGTCGAAGCTCGTTCCGCTATGTTATTATGTTACCGCGAGTTAGTTTCTGGTGTAATGCGAAAGTTATGTCCATATTTGTGCAGCCGCAGGAGCAGAACGAACACAATTCATCGACTAGTTAGTAGAGAGGTAACTGTTATCAGAAAATAATATTTTATGTTTTACTAAGTACCTACGTGTAATGAGTACACAAGTTTGACTTGCCTACAAAATAAGTAGGCCGTTACAGCTGCGGGGTAACATTCGTCCAACTCATCTCGTAAATGTCGAAAGAGCCTACAAAAGGAACCTACCGGAGGAAGTGTGTGATTGTGTATTATTCAACACCTTTACTAGCGTGCTGATTATTGCAAAACCTCATACAATACGTTTGGAAGGCTTGGGATCTTGGAGTTGGAGGAGCCCTCAGGAACACATAACCCTCCTCTTGTTCAGTACAACAGGAGGGTAAGCTCATCTAATCAAGGAGGTGTTTACGGAGAAGGCCGCCAGGTCCTCTAGTAACGGAACGCGCAATGAATACCAAACCAGTCGCAGTCACAGGACAGCAGGACATGGCTGGTGCATATCCAGACCCGGATGCGCTATTCCCGTATTGAGGGAAGGTTGCAGATTCAATGCCCACCGATGTCGAAATTTTGGTGTAGATATATTTTTGCTCAACCAGTCTGAAACTATGAAGTAATTAAATTACGGAAGCAAATTGTAACGTTGTATTGCGTTACATGAATGTTAAATAAAAGCAATTTTAGGGCTCAATCAAATTAATTAGATAAGTTTCTACTAATAGAGTCCACGGGTGATCGGAATGCTGGCTTTTATTTCGGTCAACGAATTAGCATTGCCATTCAACGTGGCAATGCTGCCAGCATTCTGGGCACTTTGCCTTCTGGTGACGGATTAGATTTTTAGAAAATAGATTTAAGTGTAAATATTCGTTGTAATTATTATTGTATTTACTTTATCAATGGATTGTAATTAAGAGTGTAATAACTATAAGGTATTGGATTATTATCTAATAAATGCATTTACCCATTTATATACAAATAGTTTCTACTTATGTTATATTTTCTATTTATTAAAAAATTATAATAATATAGTACTTTGTTAGATGATAATTAATCGATCTATCGAAGTTCGAAGTTATAATATAACACATGTCTGTAACTGGCTATAATTTTTTCACTGTGTTATATTCGACCATCTGAGGTCCCGTTTATGAAAACGGCGGGAAAATAGCTTCGATTTATTTGATGTTTATTTAATTGGGTCTGCGCGAGGTAATCTGCCTTTACGAGCAGCCTCCGTGCGTGCGGTGCTAAATAAAATTAAATCTGTGTCCACGGATTATTGGGAAAATCTAATAAATATTATTTATCGGTGAGCCGAGTATGCTTCTCTACAGAATAATATGAAATAATAATATTGCAAACAAAACATAAAATAGGATAGAGTACATCTAGTTGTCGAATTTAATATTCGTTCGTATCATTGGATTATGAAAGAAAGAAAGAAAAGACGGGGTTTATCATATTAAGTAGTATTGTAACAAAATGTAATATTTGATCCCGTATTCTGAGTAGGATACAAACTTGTCCCTATTCTGTTCTTGTTCGTAATTCGCTGGCGACTCATGCGCGATTTTAATTTCCTTTACATTCGGTATCGAATGAGACATTGTCGGCGCAAATTGGACGTCAATGTTGATTCATACTCTCCGATAACTTATATTGGATTTCGATATATTTTGGGAAGCTTTTTACTAACCAGCCAGCATCTTGGAGATGCTCCCGATTTGTATTGATATGGATCACTTGAGCTACCTCTAGTTCTTTGCAACAGTCTGCAGTTAGCTCAATCATTTCAATTGTTAATACTAGTTCTTACTCTACATTTAGACAATGCCCTTATGCAGCAGCATACTATGACATGCCTTTTGATTGATTGTACTATTTTGTCAAATTAGTTTAATAACATTTTTAGAAGAGCCATTTGTCTGTCTGCATTTCTTTTGTACGAGTCCAATCCCGTATGGTGTTTCCTATGTCAAAAGTTTGTATGTTATTATTGTAATAAAAATTATGTTAATATTTTTTAACTAACGCGATCTGAACATGAAATTATTAATACTATTTAACGGGTATAATTATCGTGTTATTTTACCTATTTTTCCCGACGTTCGACAGGTTTACACACTGTCGTGGTCACGGGATGACCCGTTAAATAGTATTACATAATAATTAAAAATTATGTTTATAGATCAAAACTACTTCAAGTGTAAATTTGTGTACCTACGGTGAAATTAATATTAATTATAAACAATACGAGTAATTTGTTTCTAATCTGATAATAATATGATGAATATTAAATAGATAGGGAGGCCTATGTCCAGCCGTGGACTGACTTAGGCTGATGCTGATAACCTAGACAGCGGTAGTATGTAGTAACTTGAACGGATATGCGCAATCCCGCGGGGCAGTATAAATCTAAACTAATTTAACTAAAGCTATCAAACAATTTAAACTGAGTGGTTCGTGCTCTCCATTTTCAATCCCTGACAAAGAGGTCTGTTATTTTATTAGACGTACGGATAAAGTGTAGATATTCTTGTGTGCGACTGTGGTATCGTAGCTCCAAAACGAATAAACTGATTTTGATAATCTTCCTTGAGAGTGTTTTAGAGCTATATTCTATAAAATCATTGCAGTCGGTGCAGTTCTTATTCTTCTGATCTGCCGCATGCTCTTGTGAACTGGAGATCTGCCGCGTGCTCTTGTGAATTGGGGATCAGCCGCGTGCTCTTGGGAATTGGGGATCTGCCGCGTGTTCATGTGAATTGGGGATATGCCGTGTGCGTCAATTCTAGTGAAATGGAAATCTGCCGCATGCTCTTGTGAATTGGGGATCAGCCGCGTGCTTTTGGGAATTGGGGATCAGCCGCGTGCTCTTGGGAATTGGGGATCAGCCGCGTGCTTTTGGGAATAAGGGATCAGCCGCGTGCTCTTGGGAATTGGGGATCAGCCGCGTGCTCTTGGGAATTGGGGATCAGCCGCGTGCTCTTGGGAATTGGGGATCAGCCGCGTGCTCTTGGGAATTGGGGATCAGCCGCGTGCTCTTGGGAATTGGGGATCAGCCGCGTGCTCTTGGGAATTAGGGATCAGCCGCGTGCTCTTGGGAATTAGGGATCAGCCGCGTGCTCTTGGGAATTAGGGATCAGCCGCGTGCTCTTGGGAATTAGGGATCAGCCGCGTGCTCTTGGGAATTGGGGATCAGCCGCGTGTTCATGTGAATTAGTGATCTGCCGTGTGCGTCAATCTAGTGAAATGGAAATCTGCCGCATACTCTTGTGAATTGGTGATCTGCCTCGCCGTGTGCTCTTCTGAATTGGGAATCTGCCGCACCGTTTGTTCTTGTGAGCTGGGGATCTGCAGCGTGCTCATAGTATGCATTTTACCCCATTTTTCCCCAAGCACCACCTTTTTAGAGGGTCGATCTTGAGTCGGTGCAGTACGGAGCATAATAATATGAATTTAAGTACAATTTAATGACATGTTATGTACTCGTATGGTCATCCAAAATACGTACGACCGAGTTTTTATAATGTTTGTAAAATTAGCAAGTTTCGTTTTGAGTCTATTCAAAGTTCTCTGATCAGTCGACGAAGCCCAGAATTTATAAAAGTAGTGAGTAACTAACCGTCCAGTGAAACCGTTGATCCGAACGACTTAATAATTTTGTAATTTTAACGTAAAGTAGTAGCCATTTGACGTTTAAAACACACAATGTTATTATACATATGAAGTGGTTTCAATTTATTTAAACAGATTGCGAATATTCATTTTTAGGGTTCCGTACCCAAAGGGTAAAACGGAACCCTATTACTAAGACTCCGCTGTCCGTCTATCACCAGGCTGTATCTCATGAACCGTGATAGTTAGACAGTTGAAATTTTCACAGATGATGAATTTCTGTTGCCGCTATAACAACAAATACTAAAAAAACAGAATAAAATAAATATTTAAGGGGGCTCCCATAACACAAACGTGATTTTTTTGCCGTTTTTATAGATAATGGTACGGAACCCTTCGTGCGCGAGTCCGACTCGCACTTGGCCGATTGATTGATTTTAGATGTTATGATCGTACGTGAATGTTAAAATTATAAGATCTTATTAAATTCTGGTGTGGGCCCAGAGTGCGCCCGTCGCTTTATGCATCGATGCGAGTATCTGCTTATACAGGGTGCCATGAAACATTATGTTTATTGTTGTATTGTTTTCTAAGTGTACATTTTTGTATTTATGGAAATAAAGAATTTTTGATTTTGATTTTGTTGTGATTTTCATTTCTTTCTTCTTGTGTTTTATTTCATTATTTTGTAGTTGTTATGATCATATAATTAAATGTACTAGGCATAGCGATTTGGAGATATCTGTAATGTTATGATCTAGTTTATATAAATAATTGAATTGAAACATTATGTGTACTTGGCCGAATGGAACAAAAAAAACATCGTTTAAAACTTCAAAACGAACCTATAATGTAGGAATACACGTAAAATTATTTAATAAAAAAAGTAAAATAATGATCGGAGTTTAAGAAATTGTTAAACAAAGGGGTGTTTGTCCCCTCGGGGTCCAGAATCACCAAATTTTTTTAGCAACCAAGGTTTATTACACTTGAACTACGCGCGTCACTCCATCTATAGTTTCTTTCATCAGAGGTTTGTATTCGATGATAAGACGCTGTTTCTCACTCAAAACGCGCGCTGCGTTTTATTCGACGTGAAACACCAACAAATAGGCATGGGCCGGCGAATACGCTTAGATTTGGGTGATGTTCCTACCCACCTTAAGTAGAGATGCAGGTGATACAATACGTACCTTCTGGTACTGGAAAACGTCCACGAAAAAAGATTTTTTTCTAAATTCAGATCTTCTTGATCGTAGAATAGAAGGAAGGTATCTAAAGTATCGTTATTATAAATGTGAAAAGTTTTTAATTGAGGCAGTGTAAAATTGAATCAAGTCCAAACCAGAAAACATGTTTACAGCGGCGGCGGCACGGGAAACGCTTTTTAAAAAATGCTTATAATCTCGTTATTTTTAACGGACGAGGTACAACTTATGAGAATTAAGGTAAAATGATTCGATTTATCAAAGCCTGATCACACCTACGCGGTATTCGCTACCCAAAGCGATACCTTTTGGTAAGTTTCGCTTGGATTCCGCTCAATTTCATAATGACTGACTATTAGTATATTCTGCCGAATATATTAGTAGTCTAGTCATATTTGCCAAAAACTAGAGACAGCCTAATAACTAGGAGCTCACCAACCTCCTGGAAACTCGTATACGCCTTCATTTTGGCGCTATAAAAACTGTCTCAAAATCCAAATAAAATATCGCGTTCGCTTCGTAAGTTTTTTATATTTCGGTTTTTATTAGGACACACCACAAGTGCCTAGGTTTCTATAGCTCCAATTATGTTGACATCTGTTACAAATTTTGAGTGCATAAAATTTGCAACAAATTTTGTTGCTTACGTTATTTAATGGGCTCAACAGTTTTTGAGATAGAGGGCGGAGAACGATAGATAGCTCGTAATTGTCGGGTCAAACCCTAACATGACTGGGCTATAACGTAACAGTGGGGTTACCGCATACTCACCCGAATTTTGGTGCTGCTCTGAGTAGCAAATGCGTGGGTCTGATTAAGTCTTAGGCTACCTTATTGCTATGCAAGTTAAACATCACTGCAATAGCGCGGCTCGATATGAATGAGAACTCTCTCTCGTGTGTCCGGAGTCATTAGTCTCCAAACCGCTTGTTCTAGTAGCTTGCGTCGCTCCTCATTTGCGCTGCTTCCTGTCTCGTAATGCTAAAGTCCGTTATAAATGGCTAGAGTCTGGCTAACTCCCAAATTATAGTTTTTTTACCTTTTTCTGTGAATTATGGCAACATCCGTGTTACATTAATTCACAAACTGAACTGCACATTTACGTGCGAAATTTAAATCAATTTCATAAACAAATTAATGTGAAATGGTATTGATAAACTGAATCCAAACATAGATAAGGTTTTTTTTGTTCCATAGTGTTTTCCGTAAAGCTCCAACTAGGTATCTAATTGATACATTTTTGAGGTTAATATTCTAGGTGGTTGGTTTGTATGGAAACAAAGAACGCTAATATTGAAATCACGATAGCGAATTCTCGCATCAACTACCTTCATCTCTTTTGAATCCCAACAGGACTTGAATTAAATAAGTTCGTTCATAAATATTTACAGGCACGGAATGTAATACATAGTTTTTGTTTGAAAGCGACCTTTGTTTGTGTCGAGTTGAAACTTATCGGCAATGATATTGATACTTGAGCACCATCTCCTCCTTCTTGCGTCGGTTCCCTAATACTGGAGGTCGTGGCCTATGACATGCACCTGCTTCTGACATATTGATGACGAGTGTGTCGTGGATCTGGTCTGGTGAGCAACAGTCAAAAGTCAGAAAAACTCTTATGCGACACCCGCGGCGACAAGAAAAACTCTTATGCGACACCCGCGGCGACATTGTCAATGAAGATATATAACTAAAGCTATGAAAATGTACAGGATTTCTGGAATTTCCCTTCATTTCTACGAAGAGTTTGTTTCGTCGAGAGAAATGATGGTTATTTGGTGTGGGAGCAAAAATTGAGCCTCGGAGTTCCTGCCTCGCCTGAACTCAAAGTTGAAAGTTTGTTGGAACTTGGAATCGGATCGGGAAATCGTGTTGTGTTAGATTACGCACAGGGAGGCGTAATCATTGGGACAAGACGAGTATGAGTATGAACACGGAAACACTAGAGATGTATTAATTATTAATTAATTTATTAAATTATCTACTATCTTTTAAACTCTTGGCTTCTCACTCGAGTCATTTCTTTATTTGACTTCAAAAAAGAGGTTTTATGTTCGGCTGTTTAAGTGTATTTTTTTGTAAGTTCGTCGATGACTCCGTCTCTTGTAAACTGATTTGGATTATTTTTTTGCTGTTGTATAGAAAATGATCGCGAAATGGTCCCATAATAAATGTATTCTCGATCGATTACTATTCACGTACTAAATATTTTTTATTGTACTAAGGTTCAAAAATATCTATGCGAACTACAAAATGACTGCCTTATGAAGAGTATGTCTAAAACCGAACGGCGCACTATGGAAAATTTAGGTCAGTTTCGGATCAAAAATCTGTAACTTCATGAATTTTTATCATACTTTGATGAAATTTGGTACACATATGCAGTAATGTATAAAGATTCAAATAGTATATAAGTTTAGTAATTTCTCATATATGTATATATGTAATAGAGCATAAAAAATAAAAAAACTGAAAAAACACGGAAAAAATAACTAACTAATTTATTTAATGTGAAATACAAGGTTTTAATTACCAAAAAAGTTAAAACTACGGCTAATTACAATAACAATAAATAAAAATATATTTTTTTCTTAAAGTAAATATGACTACCTACCTAGTACCTACCTACCTAACTATCAACCTATTACCTCATATTTTCGGGCTACTGTAAAAAAGTGAAAAGTAATGGTTTTTGGAGTGAATACATTGGAAAACAAAATATCACCATCTACTTAGGCTCTACTCATACTCTTATTTCAGGGTCAGTTGTAAGTGGTGCCACTTTTAGAAGACTTAGTACCTCTTCTTCAAGATCTTTGTCATTTTTTACGTATGGTTTCTTAAACTTGTTATATACGGATCTGACGTGTACAAAAGAGTTTTAAAGACATCTTCATTTGTAGATGCTCGGGAACATTTTCTGGCATGATGTAGTCGCATATTGTTTCTGTAGTCTTTGTTGCGCGCCTCTTGTGCATCTTCCGATAGCTGTCCAATAGGAAGAACTGCGAAATATTCGATAATATTTTCTCCGTGTAAAAGTATCTTCTTATATATGTATCATTCACATATATATTCTTGCAGTTTCCTTTGCGTATTCGCCAAATTTTTTAGAATCGATCATCGTTTCTGAAGTAAGAACTTGTAAAATAATGTAAAGGCGTTTAATCATTGTTTCATCCACACCTGTAATTTCCGCAGAGCATGTGGTGTCATAGAAAAATCTTCGTGCGCTATTCCCATCGTTAGTGTTCCCACTACCTTGCCGAGGTTTATCTACTATCAATCCTAACTCATCCCTGTAACGTTTTTGAACAAGTTCTTTCTTTTCCTTCTTCAATCTCTTGTTTTCTTCACTTGTAGCAAACCAAGTTTTATAAGACAGATTATAGGAAATGTGTAAAATCATTTCCATACAGCGAATCCAGGCATGTAAGGTGGACAGTCCGTACTGGTAGGCGCTTTCATTTTCAGGTCTGGCAGTAACTTTCGACAAATCAATCATAAGTCGCGGAGTGGCCACGGTCTTCCTCGTTGGCCAGAAGTTGATGGTGTAGAATATTGATCGCAGTCCGGTAAATTCAACGAATACCCTGAGTCCAACCAAGTGCTATTATTCTTCTGTAAAAACTTTTCTTTAGTCCGGGATGCCATGGCCCAGCGTTTGTTACACGTAGGAACAATGTGCCTTTGTATGTCACTTATTATAAAATAAAGGTCGTTTTCAGAAACATTAAATTTTTCCAATAAAACTTTGGACACCGATTCCAGGGTTCTGCCACCCTCTATGTAGGGAAGTATGAAATTGCGTTTAGTACAACTGAATGAAGACATTTTAGAACTTCAATCCACGGAAATTACAAGAGTAGATTAGCTTTACTTCACTTTGAAGTAACACTTATTTGAAAGGCTGGAATATTTTTTACCTCCCTTTATATACTATTTTGCAATACTGAATAGGTACCTACATCATTGATAATTTACATTCTCTCGCAAAATGCACGAATAATAAAAAAGATACCCACAAATAAATGTCTATACTATTCATGCGAACAGTCTCTGTGATAAACCACAAAAGATAACAAATTTCCTACTCCGAATTTTATCACTTTTTTTCTCATAACTTCTAAAGGGGCAAAAAGTGGCAGCTGATTTTTTTGGATAATGTGTATCTATAGTTAGACTATTAATTAACACAAAAAGTAGCGCATGGGGAGCCGTGGGCAATAGTGAAAAGCTTCAACGAAATTTTTTTTTTGTGAAAAATACGGTATGTGACGTTTTAAGTACTTACTCAAAAATAATAAAACAATATGAATATAAAATGGCTGTTTCGTAAAATACATAAAACAACCTTTCTAAAAATGTAATATACTGCATATCTCTGCTAAATATTTATTTCACAATATTGCATTGAAACATGTACATGCAAAGGCTTGAGTTTGGCACCGCTTCTTCAACGTACTTCTGACTATGAAAAATAATATTATTTTAGGTATTAAGTGGCAAAACCCTATTAAATAACATAATTTGACTATTCAAGCATCTAATAAAATCAAAATAGTAGATAAATTATGACATTTGTTAAAACCATTTTTGATATGCTCTTGTTCTACCATTTTCCATAGTGCGGCGCCGTCTCTACAGATACGATAGCTGGTTCCCAAACGACTCCATCTCTCGCTCGGCAACCAGCCCGACTGATTGACAACCTTTAAATACACGGTTTGTTTCGACTCAATTAAAACTTGTTTCGTTTTGTACCCACTGCCGAGTTTCGATCTGTGCAAACTCTGTCTGATTTATGAGGTAAGAGTTCTTATCTGACATCAACTCATTTTGAAAGACAGTAATGAAAATCTTGAGTTACTCAATTTAGGAAGCTCCGTTTGTTGCTTTGTCATACTGGATGGGCAAAGCGTTTAACCTTCATCATACTTGTAAAAGCGACGATGTTGCTGAAATGGGGCACGTTTTCCCAGATATAACTTACTAGCAGCGCCTCGCGGTTTCACCCGTGTAGTTCCCGTTCCCGTAGGAATAAAAAGTAGCCTATGTTCTATTCCAGACTATAATCTATCTCTGTGCCAAATTTCATCCAGATCCGTTCAGCCGTTCTGGCGTGATTGAGTAACAAACATCCATCCATCTATCTATCCATCCATCCATCCAAACTTTGGCATTTATAATATTAGTGGGATTCACTGGGGATTTTAGCATCCGGTTTTTCATCCGCTTGTCATTTGCCTGTCAACAATTTGTCATTTGCTAACAAATTGTCTCCCCGGCTCTCGTCAACGATGTGTTTAAGCTATTGTCAAAAATAACAAGCGGATGAAAAGCCGGCTGTAAGACTCCGAGATTGTACTCCACCAGAAAAACGAACGCAGGAATATAGTTCAACTCTTTACCGGTTCTTTTTGCTTCACAATGTAAAACCCCAAAAGCCACCCCTATATAAAATCTATGTTCGTTTTGAGTTTTTATAAAGTAAATTAAAACTATTTTCATATTGAAATCTTTTTAGGGTTCAATACGATATAAAAGAAACGCTAAATATGTATAAGTACAGTTTTATCACGACTGGACCGTTACAAGAGCAAAAAGGAATTGCAAAAGAAATCCGAATGCCGGCTGAAACAAATATTATGCAGATCGTAGAAACATTAGTTCCGAAGTGGGAATCGAACCTCCTGCGTCGCAGAACCTTCACCCGCTGCGCCAGAGAGGTCGTACAGAAGAAAAGTGTATTGTTTTGTTGGTTATTCGGAACGTTCGTTACGCACATGAACTTGCTTCAATTATAATTAGTGCCTATCAGATTGAATTAGAATTTAACGAGATCCAGCTGTAGGTGTAGGATAGTTCGACCAGAGAATCTGTATTACTGAGTGTAATCAAGTTAATGGCCCAGTCGGATTACTGCAATTAGGATAAGAACATTGATTTAGTAATTAGTTTGAGATGAGAGTGGAGTGGAGTGGAGTGACTGACAGCCGCTAGCCGCTCCCGTCCGCGGGCGACTGCTCCGGCAGCCGCCGCGCGCCGCCCGCGTCGGTCGGGCCATGAAGGAGTCGGTTTTGGTTTTAATACATCATTATGCATTCTTAGCTAGGTTTTAATATATCGTTATGCGTTGAGCATGTGTACCTAACACATGCTTTTCAATATAGTTATGAACTAGTTTCAGCCCGCGGCTTCACACGCTTTGTTTTTATGGAAACGTTTAAAGGTTATTTGCATTCCATTTAAAATAATCCAGATAAAATCTGGTAGCCTTTGTGTTCTTGTAGGTACCTACATCTGTACAATGATTGTTTCAGCCCGATCCGTTCAACATTTTTTACGTGAAGAAGTAACAAACATACATGTATCCATCCATCCATCCAAACTTTCGCATTTATAATAATAATGTGGTTGAAAAGTAGTCATAACTTCTCATTAAAAGTGGTAGTGTAATTTTGCATATAATTTAATCATTTTTTTTTAAATTTTCTGTCTATCTCCCTTCGCATGGAATGCCCTCGCGTGTTACGTCTTGCGCTAGTCTGCGGTTCCGGTTTTCTGACATCTTGGTCATGTAACATCAATCTTATTTGTTTCTAGAACACAACCAGTGTTCTGCCAAGATGCTATTAACATTAAAACTTTTGCAACTATCATGGCTATAACACTAAAATCACTTTAACGGGATTACTATCATTAGAAGCTCATAGAAGTTTGTGGCCTGCCCTACCCCCATTACAATACATCACAATCAAATCCCGCCTTCAACTAACGGATAGCGGCGTTATCAATCGTTGCTTAATCGTTATCCGGAGCGTAACGGCCTGCTCCATAGTCTTGTCTAGAACCGCAGAGCCGAGAACTACTCGCCTTTAAATCTATTCAAGATGATTTATTCAATTTGTACAACCTCCGGAGCGTAATGGCACCATCTTAACTCAGAGTGCGCCTAGTGTGAATGTGCACAAAGCCAAAATGGATTAATTTGCCACTTGTCACCTTGTCTAAATTGTGATGCCAAAATATAACAATAATCTCACATATCATTGGATTACTGTATCTTATCAAAAACTTAAATGTGAAACTAGCCAAGTTCGTTCATACGCTGGCTTCAGCGATACAAGAGCTGAGATAATAATAAGAATAATCTCGGCTCTTTATTTTATTTAGGAAGTTCAAGTTTCATAGCTGTTCCTAATATTCATTTGTTTCTTTCTTCCAAATACCAAAATTAAAAACCAAAATGTACAATACATTTAGTGCATAATTTTTTTTTATCTACGAGATGTACAGTGCACAGTACAGTACATGCACAGTACAGTTCTAACTCTGATTTGGAGCAGACGTGCGGACGCTCTGTGTGCGATTTTTCATAGTTCTCGAAGTTCTCGATTTTGACTGGCTGGTTCCTGTTCTCGGGCCCTCTCGTTTTTTCGGCAAGGTTTTAGACGTGTTGCTCCTCCCAGAAGGCGTAACCGAGTGAGATAGATCTATTTTTGAAGATTTCGAAGACTGAAGGCGGAGCCAACAAATTTTTGCGTGCAAAAATACACTGTCTGGTGAGATTAGAACCCGGTGCCGCTGCGCCGCTGCCGCCGCCGCCGGTCGTTGAAGCAACTGAGCCAAGGAAACAGTGTGGAGCCGCCGCGAAATTATTGATTCATAGCCATGCCTAGCTTTGGTTGTTGTGAGTCGACGGAAGATGGCTCTGGTGTGCTAAATTGTAAGTCATGCAAGGGAGTCTATCATGTTCAGTGCATATTGCCCGACAAACCAAAAAAGGCCACCAAAGACTTCAAATTGTCGTGGATTTGTCCTAAGTGCATGTCTAAATCTAGAAGAATTAAATCGGATAGTACTCCTGTTCGTTCGGCTACCAAGGAAGAAAAGCTGAAAGAGTCGTTGGCGGTTGGTGTTGCGTGTGGTTCATCACAGTCATCGCCCGTAACTCAGGTTCATCACTGCGCTAATATAGATATATCGGAGGTTATTAAGTCCGAGGTATCTAAATTGAAGAATGAATTGAAGACCGATTTGATGGCTCATTTCTCGAGCGAGATCTCTACTCTCAAGGATGAATTGAAGGACATCAAATCTTCGATGGAGTTTATGAACCAGGAGTACAGCAAGATCAGCACTAAGTTGGATAATTTGGAGGTTAAATTCAAGAAATATGATTCCATGGTTTCTGAATTTGAGGAATTGAAGGTATGCAAGTTGAAAGGGATATTAACTTAAAAAATCAATGGGCCAGGCGTTCGAACATCGAAATTTTTGGCATACCCGAAAAGAAGAACGAAAACTTGATGGACGTTGTTCGTGACCTAGCGACACGTACCCACTTCGTGTTGCTTCCAAATGACATTGATTTCGTGACCCGTGTAGCTCCTTCGTCAGATGAAATTAATAAGCCCAAGCCTATTGTTTTGCGCATGTTAGCTCGTAGTAGGAAAGATGATTTCTTGTATGCTCTTAAAAAACTGAAAGGCGTTAAGGCCGCTGATTTGGGTTTCGCGGGGAAAGACTCTCTCGTTTTCTTTAATGATCACCTTACTAAACAAAATAAGTCTCTTTTGCAAAAAGCCAAAAAAATTGCTCTAGAAAAAAAATATAGGTATGTGTGGGTTAAACATTGCACAATCATGGTGCGCTTGTCGGATATCAGCCCTGTGTTACACATCACTTGCGATGAAGATTTAAAAAAAATCGTCTAGGTGTTAGTAAAATATCAGCCGGTTTTTCATCCACTTGTTATAATTCGAAAATAGTTTCAACTTTTTGTTAACAGGTGTTGATTTGTGATGATTGATTGTGTGGATTGGTTTTACGAGCCAAGTGTTGGTTTCTCTACACACAAGTAAACACACTAGAGGTTAAAAGTTTAAACTATTGTCAAATTATAACAAGCGGATGAAAAACCGTCTGAGAAGGGTTTTCTAAATGCAGCTCCAGAAGCTACGTTATCTATTCTGAGGCAAGACAAGTTGAAGTTAAGGGCGCTTAAACGTCTAGGCATTCGTACTGAGTTGATTCTACTGGTTATTTGAAAACCAGTTACTAAATTTAGCAAAATAACAAAGTAAGTTCATCTAGCCGCTAACTTACAGGAGGAGCCGACTGCGGCCTGTACCTAGTGTATTTTATTAACGTTTGTTTAATGAAAGTTTTCGTTATTTATGTTATAAAATGTTATTAGGAGATGGGAAACACAATTTTCAGATTTAGAAATTATAGAAAATTATTATAGGAAAGTCCCCTCCATAACTACACTCGAGAGCAATGAATCCGGGTCACTCAAAGAATCCAAAAAATCTCGGAAAGTAAGAATGCTAGGTTAATGCAATAAATTGTATTTAATAGACAATTTAATACTCCTTAAATGAAAGTTAAAAAATATGAGTCACCATACATTTTATTTACACAAAATTACATAATGAAAAAAAACTGCTGATCTCTCCTTAAAACAAAAATAGGAAACATGAAATTTCTGAACATTATGACGATTTTCTTGAATTTCAATACTTCGTATTACCTCCTCGTGCTTCCATTACTGCGTTTACGCGGTTTGGCATGCTGTACACCAAGTTCCTTATACGATTTTGGGGAATGTTCTCCCATTCCTCTGTGAGAGCAATTTTGAGCTCAGGAAGCGTGATTGGGGGAGGGTTTCGTTGTTTTACGCATCTCCCTAGCTCGTCCCAAGCATGCTCGATCGGGTTGATATCCGGGCTGCGCGCTGGCCACTCCATACAAGTAATGTTCATCTCTTGAAGGTAGTCATTCACAATCCTACCTGTATGAGGTCGGGCATTGTCATGCATAAATATAGCATCCTCACCCAAATTGACCATAAATGGACCAACGTGTTCGTTGAGGATTTCTTCCACATATCTTACGCTAGTTAAAGAGCCGTTTTCTATGATCACCAGCTCTGTGCGACTTTCAGAGGAAATTCCGGCCCACACAAGTACAGACCCACCACCGTAGGCTACTTTTTCTTCGATGCATGCTTGCTTGAATCTTTCCCCTGGTCTTCTATACACTCTGTGTCTTCCATCGTGCTTGTAGAGCATAAATTTTGATTCGTCGGAGAACATAACTTTCGACCAATCTTCAATACTCCAATACTGGATTCTTTGAGTGACCCGGATTCATTGCTCTCGAGTGTATAACGGTGCGATGCAAGATGTGACATCTTGCTATCAAAGAACGCTTCAATAAAAACAGTAGTTTCAGTTGTATACACTTACCTCAGTGTTATAAATAGCGACAGTCCTTTCTTTTCTATGTAAATGAATGGATATTTTAATTGCCGCTCAGCTTAGGCACTAACATTACCGTGGCAGGCTCCATTAGCATTCTAAAAATATTCTCATAAATAATGATGATTATGTAGCTACCTCGTTTAGCTTACTAATTCATTATCTGATCGTTTCGATGAGTGGTATAATTAGTTTAAAGCCTACCTTATTTAACGTGATTATTATAAGTAGGTAAGTCTATCGAATTATAATAATAATGTTAATGTCTTATTCTGTGAGGTATTAGGGCCCGCTCATTGCTCGACTGACTACCTGCTGACGATCATGAATAATAATAAACAAAGAAATAAATAATATTCGACCATAAAATTATTAATACTATTTAACGGGTATTTATCGGGCTTATTTACCTATTTTTCCCCGACGTTTCGACAGGTTTACACACTCGGTCGCGGTCACGGGATGACTGATAAATAAACGCGATAAATACCCGTTAAATAGTATTATTAATTATGTGTTTAGATCGCGTAAGCTTAAAAATATTTAATATTCGACAATCCACACAACTTCATAAGAATGATATTATCAATGAAACTTATTGTACTGCGGACCAGATGGGCACTTAGTTGTATACAAAGCGTTTCGGTATATGCATTTATCCACTCGCTTCAGAACAACTTGAAGCAGTTAGGGCAAGTTCCTGCATCACTAATACTTCTTACTCGCTACTTTCGTTTCAAAGTTATCTCTTTTATTTTCGTCACGAAACTTCGTATCGTATGCATTTGCAAACATTCTGGAAAATACGTGTAACCGCAGATGTGTCCTCCCGGCGCGAGCGTCGCGTCGGTAATAACCTCAGGACGCGCGAATATTTCTCGCAAACAAATAGTAGCACACGTGTGCGGCGGCCATCGGGAATACGGAACGAGTCATCGATCTGTGACGCTTGCTGGGGTGTAGTAAATCTACATTTCTTTACTAGCCTGGTACGTTCCACTGCTGGACAAGGTCTCATCCAAATCCTTCCACTGGGAGCGGTTACATTAAAACGAATAAATAAATATTGCTGTGAATCCACACAACGGCATAAACAGGGTTATTGGTAAATTAGTAACACTACGTGAACTGCAGGTCCTGTCCATCATTACGAACACGTTCGGGAAAGCGCTAGGTTTAAATTCTTAAAAAAAAAACATCAACCACCTGTGATACAAAATGAAAAAAAGCTTTATCTGGAACGCAACGAGTCACTAAAGACCGATCTTCCACTCCCATACGCACTGTTAATTCAGAGCTGTTTTTAAGTTATGGAAAGGCTAAGTAGGAAAGTAACAGTAAAGAGAAGCGAATGCTTATAAAAGTCGAGGCTTCATATTAATTTTATAAACGTCTATTTAGACGTTTAGATTAGAATAAAATGTTTTATAACATCATACAACAAAAACTAAGTATAAATCTATGATATAAGGTAGATGAAGTTACGAAATAATAGTTCATAGAACAAATAATAAAACATTCAAAACTCTCAGAGTAACTCACAAACATAACGAAATAACACGAACGACAATTACTTTGTTCACTACAAACGACAAAATCAAACACTACCCGCATCCATTAAATAAAAATAATAATCGTAATACTTGGCATTAAAACTAAGGACTAATTAGACAGAATTGGACACATTGTTGCAACAGCTATTATAGAGTTTAGATTTTTATTTATTCACCATTCTTCCTCCTCTTATAACATATGTGTTATACTAGGTAAGTCATTCATTTTACACATTTTCATTCATCATCATTGTAGTAGTTAGTAACTTAGTTGGTAGGTTTACATAATATGAACAATAGATTACAAATAAATGAACAAATGATTATAAGCTACTGTAAGCATATCTGGGAATCTGCTGCACTTTATCTTTTACTTAATCCTCATCCAAAGGTGAAGACTCCAATATGACCATATTAAAGAATTCGTTTAGGCTGTAAAATGCATTTTTCCTGAAAAATTATTTAATTTTACGTATAAAGAGTAAAAATCATTAAATTCAGTGATCTTTGTAGGCAATTTATTAAACATCTTTATTGTAACAGTCTGCCCTTGTTTTTTAACTTTCTCTAGCCTTACTTGTGGTGTACATTATACTACATATACAGTTATATTACATATACAGTTTATCGATGTTTCTTAGGTTGTATCTGTGCAAGTTTTTTCGTTGCATGTACCTACTTATTTCGATTTTCGTATATTTCTATGAGGCTTTTATATGTGGAATGTGATACAACCGACCGTCATTATCTTGTATTTTGCGAAAAATGGTTTTGCTAAATCTCTTTTCGTCAGGTCACAAATTATTCTTATTGATCTTTTTTGACATATTAAAACTTTTTCAATATCCGAACTATTTCCCCATGTTGTAACCTACCTACAAGCTGCGGCTGGCTGCGAAGGCGAAGATGCCAGTTTCACTATGTCAAACGTTACTACTAATTTTCATGTTCAAACTAGTGAAAAATTCTATGTCTATGGTTCAAACCTACTTCTAAACTAGCTACTTCACGCAGCATTGTGCGCGTACACTTTTTCAGGATTAAATAGCCTCATAAGTTTTTCCCGATCTGAAACTATTTTGAAACATAGAATAATAAAAAAGGTTTTATATTCATCTTAATGTTGTAACTATCGTTGTAAGTCCGGTTTGTTCCCGAGTTTCACGTAAAGTCGTTACAAACATGCATCAAAATGTTCTGTTGTGATAGTGAAGTGATGTGCAAGTAATCCCATAAACTGAGCAATTACTAAAGCTCACTAAGCTAGTTTCTAATTACAGTCCGTACGTACGATAGTGATTACTGTAACAATGCTGCACCGCTATCGACCGCATCCTCTCTCTCCCTTTCAATTAATATCTTGATCCATCGCTTGTATTCCTCACTATCTAATTGAGTACAATTCAAAGCTACACTAATATTAGGAATGCGAAAATAATGATGTCAGTCTGCCTTATAAGAAACGCCCAACATCCTGTAAGCCACATTTTATCCCTAAAAAGACGTGTGAAATTACCAACAGAAGCCAGGGTGCAATATGCTTGCGAATTTACTCAAAATCTCGCATCAGTTTGATAAACGATCGCCTCCAATCCGTCAATCTTTTCAAGATACGCGAATCAATCACTCGCGGCGGCGGCGGCGGCGTCGGTCCCATAAAATATGTCCGTCAGAATGTCACGTCCTCCTTCTGGCGCACGCGGAGAGGTGTCAGTTCGAGTCCTGCGAGTGTTTGGGTGTGCTGTGCAGCTCAAAAGACGTTATTCAGTCTCCATACATCAATGTCTGTTTGGTCGAGATGAGTCTTTGCGAGAGAAGTTTATTAATTTCAAGATCGACCTTTTCAACCGTTTGCAACATTGACTCTACTCATTAGCACTTAATAATTGCTTTTTACTTTAATGCTAAAATAAACCACATGTTATAATAAAAACGCCTAAAATTTGATAACCCTGATTTCGAAATCTACCGAAGTTTGTTATTTTAACTGCATTAAAATTAATTCATAAAACTATGTTCAACTAAAAGTTTGCTTATCCGACTAAAAGCTTATGTTTTCAATAAACTTTGATAATTATAGTTAAGTTAATCCGCCTTCATTCAACTTATAATGGAAGCCAGACCAGGTCTTTATATACCTACTGGATTATCGAAAAATTTTAACCTTG
The DNA here is from genome assembly GCA_947086465.1 of Eupithecia exiguata. NCBI lineage: Eukaryota > Metazoa > Arthropoda > Insecta > Lepidoptera > Geometridae > Eupithecia > Eupithecia exiguata. The sequence goes on from OX352247.1 coordinate 220,803, forward strand.
TTTAAAACTTACTAACTTTAATGCTAAAAGTTGACACGGTCCTTTGCAAATAATAATTACTTAAACTTTATTTTTTTAATGTCTTACATCGTTTAACTTTTGTCTAGCTTTTACAGCTGAGAATTGAAGCAGTTGGTTACGTTACTCCTCAACGCTTCAGCCTTTACAACTGATGATTTAATACCGTCAATCATCAAACATATATAAACGCTTAAGTTTTGATGGTTAAATGGACGTATGGATGGAATTTTGTTACTTTTAAAATCACGGTGAACGTATCGGCATCAACTTTTGCGTAGAAGTAGGTCGAGACCTGGAATAACACATACTACTAGCACTTGGCTACTTTTTAATCCATAAATCGTTTCCCATGAAACAAAAATAACCTCTGAACATATCCTTAGACACAACGCATGCAAAGTCACGGTCTCAAAGTAGTCATCTTATATTTTAATCGCGTAGAAAATAGCGTATAGTTACTAAACTACATTATTTGAGTGAGATAAGAACTGAGAACAGCAGCGTGTAGGAGTGCGATCCATAGCCATCGCAGCCGCGATCCGTCACTCGAGACAAAGTGGTCACCGTGATGGATCGTCGAGGACTGCAGATTGTCAACTCCTGGATACTCCACCAGATGTAGGTACTGCCGTATTGATTCTACTTTAATCGTTTTCGTTTTCTAGACCCTGATACCTATCATCTGGAGTAAGTATGCCCATACTTACACCTTATAGTAGCGTGCCACAATGCATCCTGTATTCTAGGAAGCCGCTTAGCTATGCAGTTGCGCCGGATTGTTCTCATTAAAACTGATTTTCTAAAAAAACCGACTATCTAAAACATAGATTCTAAAAAATTACAGAAAGGTATACACTAACCGTAGTTCTTAGAGATTATTCTTTCTCCCAATGGGCTGTAGGTAAGCATTCGTGATTCTATATAGCCTAGGCTTAGGTAAGAGCATGTGTTTCACAGAGTTTACTTTAAATAACTCAAAAGTTTGGGATTAGGAAAGGTTTCAAGTCAAAACTGCAGCGGATTTCGCAGAATTCAGCGAATAAAAGCATTTTAACTAAAAACATTGCAAACATTGCGAAATCCTGCAAACGATGCTGAAGCCCTCGCCACAATGCGAGCTGACCGCCGTTGACTCAAACACAAAGGTAATTTCAGTACTTTCCCATTTTCTTACAAAAACCAACGGAATATTCGTTGGTTTCCCGGTGCGCCGTATAAACAACTGCAAATAGGATTAAGTCGAGATAATCTATTTACAGTCTAGAGCCAATTCCAGAAAATGCGGAAATATAAGAAGATTAAAATAGCAATAACATCGCAGGCCGAGCTGTAGCTCCCTCGTAGGCCATTGCGAAACGGCTCTATCTCGAAAACACCCGGCTAGCACGATCCTTACCTCATTCATCCTTCAAGATTTGAAAAATGACGTATATTCTACCTACACGGTACCAGGTACATTATGTTGGTTACGTGTGGTTATGTGGCTTGTTTTGGCTTCGTACAAGTAATGAAATAAACTGATTATAATAGTTTTTTTTACCTGAAGGTACCTTTATTGTGAGTGTTCTCAGCTAGGTTTTATGAAAAGCGGTACAGCCACTCGTGCGCAAAAGCGATCGCTACTGCGCGCCTGATCTATGCGACGCCAAAGTGCGACTCCCGGTGAGCGCAAGCAGCGGGTTGGAAAAAAAGAGAGAGTGAATTCAAAAGAGACGCATATTTTTCCATTTTGAACTTGTATTTTGAACTGTACTTTGATTAACGCACACCTTTCTTTTAAAAAGTGATTACAGTGACGGTTTGCATTGGTTTTCTTATGAAAACCAAATTAAAATGCAAAAGAAAGATGTGAACCATCGTCTCCCTTTGTCAGTTTACACCAGCCGGCTACCTCCCCACTGTAACCAGTAACGTAATTATAGGTAACTTCAGAAACGTCCGCTCACTTCATGACGTTAGCGTTATTTCACGTCAAATTCAGGTCTGAAAGCTTTTAAACCTATTCGTATTACATTGAAATAAATAATGTAATAAATAGTTTATAGAATTACTTGGCAATTCAATTTCATATTTTATTACACGATGTTGTATGAAGTTGTGCCGACGGTTTCGGCCGCGTATAGAGATCACCATTTCTAAGGTTGTAATTCTATATCGCCCATACTAATTAGGTACAATGTCTTTGTACAAAACTTAGATAAACTACCTGCCAGTGAAAGTCCCAAAATTCGATCCAGCTGTTTTAGAGATAAGCCGAAACGAACATACAGCCTATGTATTCATTTGAACAAATTTTTTGCCCTAAAACATAAAAAAAAAAATTGTAGTGCCCTACATGTTGCATGTTCCAATGACCTAAGCTAACATTAAGATCTAAGCTGTATACATGTACCTACATGTGAGCAAAAAAAATAAAAATTGTTGTATTGTACCGCGAGGTAATACCGTGTGACAGGAATTTTGTAAACAAACAGGCAATTCATTTCATTTATTAGCAGGTATAAATGTAAATTACGGGGTTATTTTTTCTGCTATCCGGCTCATTGACTGACATCCGCTTGTTATTATTTGATAATAGTTTGAATATTTCAAATTATTATGTAATAACATATCATATATAACAAGCGGATGAAAAACCGGCTGTGAATCTTTCGAAATATTGTTAGGTATTGATTTCCGTGAAAGCTTTGACCTTTTGGTGTGATGTAAAAGTTAAAGTTCAGTTGGATTCCAGAATATTTCGACCTTCTTAATGAGTTTAAAATAAATGGGGGTGTTAGTACAGACAAAAAATGCCGAAGAATAGGAACTTTGAAAAAAAGTTTAATTAAAATATTTTACTAAAAAGAACGACAGGTTTACAAACATAAGTATTACCTAGTCGGTGAATACATCTATTTTTCGACAATTACTTAAAGGTAATGCACATAAATATCATAGAAATAAAATTTTAGTTAAACGCTAAGTAAATACAATAAGTTACAATAAATATATATACCTACCTACTTAAATAGGAATATTTAGGAATATTTTCCGATAGATTAGTATTTTTCCTGAAAACTTGTACTTAAAGTTTAAGGAAAATGAAGCCAGTTAAATTATAAAATTTCCTAAAAGGTAGATGCTGTGCGTCACACATTTTTTTCTGACCTGCATAGAATGCTCCTTCGCCAACTCTTCAATGGTATCAAATGTATCGCACATGAAAAATTCAGCAGCAAAGTTGTTCAGACAACAAGCCCAAGTAAATATAAACAGTATAGAGGTACAGTAGGTAGGGTAAAGCCACCGCTTCCCGTCCACCGGAGACAAACAGTAGTTAGCGAAGGTAGCAACACAAACAATTACTGAATTAGTGAGGCGGAACTTGGGTCATCTACCGTCGTTGGCCCTTAAAGGCGCGCGCTCCAGTACGTTATCCAAAATCATCATCATTTCAGCCCACATGCCTTTGACCACTGCTGGACAAAGGCATTCCTTCATCAAACATCATCAATGGAGACGTAAAAGGTCAAAGGTAGTAGTACACTTGAATTTTTCATCTAAAACGAGGATAAAGCTGTTGGTAGCGGTTTGGGAATTGCGGGACGCCTTCTCCGCTGTACTATTGTGATTTGTTGAAACAACGCAAGCCTATGGAGGTGACCAGTTATGACGTCACATCACCCTAATGTTATAAATACGAAAGTTTGGATGTATGGATGGATGTTGTGATTTCTTCAAACGAAAACTACGGAACGAATCGGGCTGTTTACTATACAAATAGTTTTAGACCTGGAATCAAACACAGGCTATTTTTATCCCATAAATCATTTCCCATGGGAAAGAAATAACTTCTACACGTGCCCATAAAAACAACGCGTGCGAGGCCGTGGGCAGAAACTGGTCTACAATATTTTAAATTTATTGGCTTTACTTTTACACTCTCTCTCTCTCTATCTCTCTCTATCTCTTTAATACTCAGGAGTCGTATCATTTTATTTTTACTTTAGTTTATTCCATCTCCGAGTCCAAAAAAAGTATATCCAATAGCAGAAGGAGTCACGCTGGTAGCTCGCGGCTCCTTAAAAGTCGCTCCGGGAGGAGACGGCACAAAGTTCCAGCTTGCTGAACAAACACAGGTACCTATGCCTACTCACGGTGTGGAGCAACTCAGAGGCGCCTTCTAGACTCGTTACCATTACATTACATTTTCTTGTTTCAATTTAAAGTTCAAAATGCTCATATTGCTACTCCATACTCCGAACACATGTGGATGGTAAACTGTCTTTGCCCTTTTAAGATAAACTCGCATTTGAACATGATTTAACGACAGGTAGGTACATCATTTTATATCAATATCAGAAAAGAAAACATCTTGAATACACGAGTACGTTATAGTGTAATTATTGTTTGTAGTACCTACCTGTAGAAATACCTAGTATTTCTACAGGTATCTCTATGTATTTACGTATGTATGTAGATAGGTATGAGGAGCTGTGTGGCAGCGGACAGAGCTCAGGTGTTTCAGTTGTAAATACAAGTTCTCATTGGTTTCTATTATTTTATAGTACATCTTTACATATATTATTATATCAGTTATACGGTACCCATAGAACAAAGTTCTGCTTAGCTTGGGGCTAGATGATGCTCTATGAATAGTCCACCATTATTTATATATAGGTATTATTTCCCTGACAGTGTCATTCAGGAGCTCTCCAGTGCAGTAGCAGTGGGCTGTGGGCTGTGGGCTGTGGGCTGTGGGCTGTGGGCTGTGGGCTGTGGGCTGTGGGCTGTGGGCTGTGGGCTGTGGGCTGTGGGCTCAGGTGGAGCAGGTTGGTCGTTGTGAATGATTGATCGCCGGATCGTTGCCTGTTGGTTCACAGTTTGGAACCCGCCCTATTATTACTTATTGATGAACAACAACATTAACCATTCCTACAATATGGGCTGAAGAAGTTTCATTAAAAATGCCCTTGTAAATCTACAAATGACTTCCATTGACTTTTACCATACCTACTACTAAACTACTGATGTGTTTTTCCACGCTAATGGCAGTCTTGTTAATCTGGATTAGAAATAACTTCTTTACACATGCTTAGGAACTTGCGTCATCATCATCAGTCTGTATTAGTCCACAGCCGGACATAAGCCTTCCCTAACGAGCGTCGTAGCGCTCTGTCTGATAATAATATTAATCGTTAATTTGTGTATGCAAAATGTTAGTCCCGTACGTTCATTAGTTTTGGCGTTATTTTCTTCAAAAGTCATAAACTTTAAATCTTCACAAACTTTTGTGGAATCCGAAAGTTACCACCATAACCATAACCTTTAACTTTAAATATCTATTACTGACCTCTGTTATCTAGTCGTTACCTAGTGCCTCGGGGAGTCTATTAGGAAATGTAATTATCTGATAACGGACGATTAGCCTTTGTTATAATTGTTTAATTATATCTTTCAAGGGATGAAGGTTAATGTGTTCTCAGTACATTGCTTTTACTGGAACTATGAGAGATATGGGAGAGGCCGCGACATCAAACTGTGCACTCTACCGGCACAAAACTACTATTACAAAAAGTACTTGTCATTTGTTGTTTCTATAAGCTGTTTACTTGTACTCTATTTGCGATAGGGTGGTTGGGAATATATCAATTTTTCTATCAAAATGTTTATTATTACACTAGAGATCTACCCAACATGCAACAGCTCGTCAAATTAATATACAGAGGTGATAAAAACCGAAGGTAAGTCCGTAGGTAACTTCCTTATATTTCAAAAACTTCCTACGCCTACAACCTCTGAGCTATGATGTAGAGAAGTTACCTAAACTAACCTTGTGGATACTAATTATAAAGTCAGCCCCTGGACTACCAACTCAGTTAATAACTTTCATCCCACTAATAAGTTGAAATGGTATGAGAGGTCGAACCTCCCGAATACGCTCCTAAAGCTTTATAGTAACTGACCAACAGTTAGGATCGTACAATTTAAATAGGTTTAGATTATTATAACGGTATAACGGAAGCCGTTATCTTGCCTCCATTACACCGTTACCTTCCGCCCAGTGGCGTTGCTAACCGGATTTGTACTCGGAAAATTACGGAAAACTCCGCATAACCAGTTAGTTCTGTTTTTATTGATTTTCGGATAGGGCTATTATTTTTCGAGCTTTTTGTCAGAAACGAAAAAAAAAATCTTAATTTAGATTAAATTTAAGACAAGCTTCTATACGCGTACGCAGAAGCACTTTTCCTAAATAAAAATAAGTATATTGTTCTTTATTGAATACTGTGAAATTTCAAAAAAATAAAATTTCATTAAAAGCCGTCCAGCCACTTGATCGTGCAAAGGTAATTACGCGACACAGCGACCAAGTTACTTTCGCAAGTAAAACATTTTTAGTACTACTTCTGAAGCCTGCCTGCTGACTATAAATTTCCTCCCAAAGATTAAACCAGATCCGTCAAGAGCGAGCGTGACTCGCGCGCTGAGGGTTTTGAACTTTTTCCAAATGTGTAAAAAAAAAAACAAATAACAATTATATTCTAAATTATATTTTTTTTAATGGAACCGATACCTTTCATTTGATAACCCATTCGGTGAGGTGATGGCTACATTATAAATGTAAGCGTAACCCGCTACGAACCTTATTTGTGTTGGAACTACACCAACACAATTAAAACAGTACATGCGCGTCAAGAACCGCGCGTACCTCGTCCTTCCACCACTCCCAGCACTGCGCGCTGCTTGTTGACGCATGAGAGTGAGTTCTTCTTCTCCTGGAAGAATCCAGGAGAAGAAGAAGATCACTCTCATGTTTGAGAGACCGCACTCACCCTGAAGAAATCCCTCGTTAAGGACAGAACGTTGGTGTTCTTCCAACACAAATAATAAGGTTCGTAGTTAACTCGGTTAGATCCGAAATTAATTCGTCAAACTATGATAGTTTTAATTGTAAAAAAGGCGCTGGTGATGGCTAACTAACCAAAAGGGAAAGGGAAGGGAGGGGGACTTCAATCTATCAGAGATTGAAGTCCCCCTCCCTTCCCTTTCCCTCTCTGATATTTGCAGAGTAGTCATTTGTTGTACTATAGTAAAAATTTTAGAGCGTAGAGAAAATACATTTCAATTGCTATTTCGACATCTGTTGGCTGTTTATCTGTTGTAATAAAAGTTTTCTTTATTCTTTTTGTCTCCACGTTCCTGTAGAGCTTCTGTAGTTTGCCGAGATATTAAAGAGGGACAAAGGGACGGAGAGAGCGAGACATCGTCTCAGACCAAAATGCTAAAGAAGTAGGCACCTAAAACTTTGTGATTATGATAAAGATCAGAGCCGTCCGGAAACGGGTCTTCATTAGAACGCTTCCGGAACAGATGACTGTAACAAATGTCCGTCCCGTTTGTGCGCGGGCTGCATTAACATCTCCAGCCGGCTAGTTGGAGGCATTCTGGAACGATTGCCGTACTGCTCAACGACACGTCTAAGGCACGCATTATGAAAGCGTGCGCAGTCATAGATATGCGTGAGTAACGCTGTCCTATGGCATAAACGTTAACTTAAGCATAGGGATTTCTTTCGATTACTAAGACTTAACCTAACAACTCTCGTTTTGCTAGTGGCGGAACATTTTAATATTTTCCGTTGTGTAACATTTTTCAGTTTTAGGTATATATCTGTAGAAAATCGAATGGAAGAAAGCCTTATTTATTTATAAAAGCAGAAATGTTGGTGTCCGATATAAACTGTGTTTGTATTGGCTGCCATCTTTTTGGTATACGGAACACTAAAAAAGAACAAAGTGCCGCTCTATTTTAGTGTTCTTGGAAGCTTATCGTTGTGTCATAGTGGTTCGAGCAATATTACAGAATAGCGCTGGAACACGTAAATATTGGATTTCCTGTCGGAGTGAGGATGTTTTTGCTCAGGATTGGCCAAGTTTTTAATGAGCTACTTTAACTTTTTTCCAGTTTGAGAGCCAATTTGGTATGTTTGTGTGTCAAGTACCATCTTACTTCAGGTTCTTACAGAACGTTGGTATTCGTACATCTTTTGTAATTTCGATGGTTGTGATTAAAACAACGCTTCAATTTTTTTTTTCTGTTTTAATTTCAATAATTTGAAGCATATGCAGTTTTAATATAGCATTAATAATGTAGGTACGAGTACTTTTATTTTTATAAATCAATATAAATGTACAAAGTATATCGTCAACACATTTGAAGCTCTTCTTTCTTTGGGGCCGGATGATGTTAGCTTCTTCTTCTTGGCATCGAACGTGTTAAGTATCCAAAGGGGTAGAGTGTTACTCCAGGTGTAGATGTACCTTCATATGTGCAAAGTTTCAGTCCGATCCGTTCGTAAGTTTAGGCGTGGAGAAGTAACACCTGATCTTATTGAGTACTACTTAATTAAATATAATATTTCCTATTATGCTCTCTCTTTATAACTCTAGAAGCTAGTTATAATATACAACACTCAATAGCATTTTCCAGCAGCTAGAAGCTCCTTGATAAGTTTCTTGCACTCTTCCCGCTTTACCTTGCCCGAGTGCGTATAAGGGAGAGAGGGAACGAACGCGATGCCGCCGTGAAGGTGCTTGTGGTGGCTCAGGGACCCTGGAGATTAAAAAAAAACCTTTAGTTTCTGCTCCAATTGTTTAAAATTCACTGGATGGTTGTGATAATGCACTCTCTTGCCAAGCGTCACCGCAAGCGAGGGGATTGCAAAACAATCCAACTCTAGAGATTGGGACCGTGAAGGTCAGTTCAGAACTCACTCACAGACATGATGTCTCTTGACGATGGCACTCGGTGGCGCACACAACAGAAGAATCCGCTTAGGGATCCCTTGGCAGCACATACCATTGACCTCATGGTGTATCTGCTCCCTGGTGACGCGACTCCCCTCCTGCCTTTCATGCCTCACGACGATGGCCGCCGGGCCGCGCTCGGTGGCGCACACCACACACACCTCCACTCCCGCCACAGAGTTCACCACTGCTTCCACCTCTTCGGGAGACACCTGCAACGGGTCAATTCTTCAAACCACATAGCAGTATATTTTTGAGTACATTGTATACTGTCTGGTGAAAGCAATGCTCTCTCATTACTGTTCTTGAAGGTCCGCCAACATGTTGGCTCAGTCATCGCAAAAGTCGGATGTTATGACATATTTGACAGCCTGTTTATCGTCGCCATGATTGAGTCCAAATGTGAGGTACCAAGAGTTCAAAGGCCCTTGGATACAATCTATGTCTTTGCAAAATTTGATTAGGATCAGCTTTAAACAAAGCTTATATAACATTTGAGTAGTTTGTGATACCTATCATGGTATCACAAACTACTCAAATGTTATTTTTTATTAAATTCCTTTGTTTAGTGAAATAGTAAAAAAATAGGTAGTGTCGCAAGTTTGCGTCGGGGGACCGCATTAATATTCGCTGGATTATTTAAATGTAGAATTACATAAATGATTCTGTTCGAGAGAGAGAGAGAGAGAGAGAGGCGCCACCACTCACGTGCGAGCCCAGGTACTTGAAGCTGAACTTCTTCCTCTCGACGTAGTAGACATGTTGTTGCGCGTCCACGTAGAACGCGTCCCCCGTCCGGTACCAGCCCTCCACGAACGACTCCTCAGAATTTTCTGGACTCTTGTAGTAACCCTTGTAGCACACGAATTTGATAATACAATTAGTCTAGCAGTCCATATTGCCATACGGCGGGGCAATGCAGTCCGCGTCTTGTGGACGGTTCTGATTGGTATTGATATTGATCAGTTGAGCTACGTCTAGATTGTTTACGACAGACTGCAGTTAGCTCAACTGTTTGAATTGTAAATATTAGTTTTATTTGTCTCTAATTTAATTATAATTTGCTTATAAGGGTTCCGTACCCAAACGGTGAACACGGGACACCCTATTGCTAAGCATCCGTCTGTCTGTCAAGTAAAAGGTAGAAAGTTGAAATTTTCACAGAAGGTTTATCTTACCACTTTAGCAACAGATAGATTATTTATTAAAGTCAAATAAATGTATAAATAAATAGGAGCTCTCATACTAAAAACGTGTTTTTTTGGCTATTTTTGCTCTATGTCTTCTCTTGAACCGGATTAGGTAGAAAATTGAAATTTTGACAGGGTGTGTGTTAGTATTGTCGCTATAAGAAGAAATAAAATACATTAAATAGAGGGGACCGACGACGTCTATACCACGTTGAGTACCGATTGTACTTGGATGGGTGACCGCGTCAAGACGTAGATTTTATGCAATTTTTTCGATCCGTCTAAAAATAGCTTTTATAGTTTCTTTTGCAAAATATTTTTGTACGATGGCACGGAACCCTCCGTATGCGAGTCGACACGCACTCGGACGGTTTTATTAAGTTAGTCTAAAGAGGTAATATTTCATTTGAATATAATACTGCTAATGTCTTGCAACTTCAACTAGACTGGATGGATATGTGTCTAAAATTAATTCACAACAAACATTACCTTGAACAAAGAAGGTCCTCTAATGTAGAGCTCTCCGGTCTGGCCCGGTTCCACCTCTCTCCCCTCGTCATCCAATAACTGAAACAGACACAGCGTAGTTGCTAGTATTTACCAGAATATGTCTCCTTAATTCTTTCACATCGTCCTAGAAACCGGCCCTGGATCTCGTGCAAAAATTAATTGAGAAACATTTTCAAAGTTAATGACAAAAACTCTTTATTTCCCGAGATTCATTGGAATTTTTCTAGATAGAGGAAATCACATTTATGTCTATACTATATTCAAGCCATTCACAAGAAATAATATTTCTTAACAACTTTGGCCGGAGTAATTTTAAGCCTCCGTTGACTGTTAGCCGTAGCACAAAATTCGGCGAAGAGACCATCATTATCCCTGATAAAGATGATATCCAGAAGGGAGCTACCATCGTCAAAGAGTGTGTTGACCTTGTATTCGTAGGTGTTGATTATGATGCCGGTGCTCTGGATCGGGACGCGGCGGTGCGCGGCCGTGATGTAGCCCTGAGCCTCCGTGGTTCCGTACACGTCGCCGAACACCGCTGTTGGCGGGATCAGCTCCTGCACCACAAATTATTGATTATTCCATAAAAACAAGGCAAGCGAGAAGACTCGTGCCTTCGCACGCCTTGCTTCTAAGGACGTTTCCAGGAAGTTTCTGTTTGAATGTTATATCTATCATTCCGTTCCCATGGGGGGAACGGATTCATGCGATACTAAATTTTTGTTAACTAAGTTAAGTTAAACTACATCTAAGATAAATCAATTAATATTACAATGCATTTTACAACAAAGAGTGTAGAGTTATCAAGTGATAAGCCAACCTTGACGGCTGTCTTCAGTTCTAGAGGCGATGCAGCGCCCAGAAGGTACAGCGTCTCCAACGTCGAGAGATGGTCCTTCGTGAGGGTTGGTAGGAGAGAACTCATGAACGCTGGCCCGAAAAACGTCCAAGTAGGCTGGAAACACAAACAACTCACTTCAACTAACTGTAGAAGATTTACGAACCAAGCTGTTCGACAGCAGGTCCGCACTGGCATTGATGAGGCGCGCAACCCCTTGCACCCAACCGCAGACAAGTTGTGGTTGTGACACGGAAAGTTACGGAATCCAGTAAAGTGCCACCAAACGAGCACGATTTGTCGAGCTTGTAGGACGTTTGTATCAAACAATTCCGTGTAGGGTAAACCCAGGATAGATGCCGCAGTGGGATAGGAGCCTCGTTTTGAAAAACCTAACTTCCCACATTCGCAACATACAACTGATAGGATAGTTAGGGAACGTATGCACTTCACTTATTCACAAATAGTTATTTTATATCCATAGATTTTTTGTAAACTAGTATTTCGTTTTTTTTTCATGACATGTTTGTTATTATAATTAAGGTGTGCATGTAATTATTTATAAAATTTCAGATACGATATTACTTTTGTTCGCATTAACTCGCAACCTCCTCGAGTGGCGCGGCGTCTGTCGCGTTTCGCGCGCGAATGGGACATGTGCATTCTTTCGCAAATTTCTCGATGATAATGTAGGATAACCTACTCATATGGATATATATCTGGATTTTCCATGAAATTTAAAAGTTAGCATGGAAATGTTCTTGAATTGTTAAGAAATACCTAAATGATATTCAGGTAAACTATGAGAAAAGGTAAAATGGTGGTGGAGGTTTGTAAATAGAGGTTTACTTTATGAATTTATGATTTTGATGTACAGTATTATTTTAAAGCCAGATAGTCTATTGATACATTAAAAACAAAACAGAACACGTTTTCAAAGAAACATTTATAACCAAGAGTTCTTGAAAGTAATCACAAATTCGCCGCCGTTGTCGTTCTGTGAAGCGGTGATGTATTTTTAAATTTACAAATGAATACTTTGATTTGGATGTGGGGGTACATAAATTAGGGCATTATTGACACAGGGTTTTAATACAATAATTTACTTTGCAAAGGTCAACGGCACCCACGCGCGAAAATTTTTTGTCTGACGCAACTTTTGAATGAAAATGCGCCGGGCAACACAAAAACCGATGGTGGAATGCTGTATGTACCCAGGTAACATTTCCTTGCAAAATACTCACACATTAATCACTTTACACCCACCAAAACACTTAATAATCGAGATCCATTACGCGTCGACACATGACAATGACGCAACTGACAAGGTCTGACTTTGTCATTTTCTTTTTAAATCTTCCTCTAACCTAGCTTGGCAGAATGCCCTAGTATGGCCACATGGGTTTTGTCGACCCATTGGAGCAACTCGAGGTAGAACAGACAAGGAAACAAGTTAAATTTTTTTAAATTACCGACACTAGTCTCAGACCCCGAATCTCGGTGTCTTGCCACTTTTGCCCTTTTTTTGACAGCCCGGATTTCGGCGATATGCCACTCCAGAAGAGACCATTCAGTACATCAATACACTCTGGTTCATTGAGTACCTAGGTATCAATATTCACGCCTGAGTATTTAGTTTATTTTCAAAATAAAAGAGCATATAATTCATATCGAACAGGACAGATGCCTCGATTTTTCGCGGGATAGATGCCCTAAGGGGCTTTTAGGGCATCTCTATCCCCTATACCTTTTGTATTTATTAATGGCGGCGTGTTTTTGATGTTTTTAATTATGGTTATTGGTCTTTGTTTCCAGTTCCTCCTAAATATTTAAGTGTAAATATTAGTTATAATTATAGTATTCTGTTATAGTAATGTTCTTTAAATAAATATTGGTTTATTAGAAAATAAGTTCTGCTCTTCTTTGAGTCTACACTGACATCACTATCCATCTCTTACTTTCCCTACTGGAACTCGCTCCGCGTGATCTGCGGAGGTAGGTGCTGCTCTAAACAACATGTTATCACAATCACAAAATGCAAGGACAAAATACTTTTGATCAGGACTTTGGATAAGAGACTTTGTGTTGATGCTCATACGTTCTCTGTCCTTCGTTCTTTATGCGGTTTCCTGTACTTTCTGGATACCGTTCACCGGTATTAAGAGTTCTATATTCCGTAGTACCTACAGTCTGTATAAGTCTACCCTGTAAGTGACGAGCATCCCCTTGACCCAGTCCACAGTGGGTGCCCGCGGCGACATGAGGAGCGGCACGCGGTAGGCGACGCACGTCAGCGTCGTCATGGAGAACGTCACCCACTGCGGCGTCGTCAGTAGCATGCAGAGGGCCGTCGGAGTGGGAAACTTTGTGTGGTACATCCTGGACGAAAAACGGGTTGTTACAACTACTGAAGTCAGTTTGATCAATTTTATATGTATCGTGGACAGTGCCACGAATAACTGTGTTAAATAGTTCGTTCTTTTCAAAAAAAAAATAATGATTTATTTTATGCTGGCCTTTACTTCTGCTTGAAAACGGCGACACGGCACTTTGTTTCGTATAAACTTTTAAAATAATACAGTCTAACCTAATTATAGAAACCTATGTAATTACATTGGGCAAAACATAATGAAATACACACCGCCTTACTTTACCTGGAAATAGATACTTAAGTACCTTTTGCAAACCTCAAAGTTCACCAACTGATTATACTAGGTAATTCTGTGCCTCAAGGAGTAAGTTGCAGGTGTTGCAACTAAAATTCTAATCTGTGATACCAGTGTAAACTGGTTTACTGGTAGTCTTGTAGGTACTTACCAATTCTGAGGCAGATTGACAACCATTCCCCTGTGCGAAATCAGCGTTGCCTTCGGCGGACCGGTGGAACCGCTTGTAGGGAGCATCATCACTGTTGAGTCTACATCTACATCAGGAATCCTGAGGGAAACAAATAACTGTGATTCATGTCTTGATTGATTTATGGTTTTGTTTCGTATGGCAATTGTGTGGGAAGTGGTTAGATACTTACTCGATATCTATCGTGTCATCGCTGAATCCTTTTGCAAGTTCGATTAAATGTTCCTCCTTATCAGCGGTTCGAACTTCTGCTTTAATGTCAGGAAGGTCTTTCAGAGCGGTGTCTATGAGGTCGTAGTGCTCTGCGTCACAGAACACCATGCATGGCTCTATTAGTTTCAAAAAATGAGTTATTTCAACTGGAATACAAAATAAACAAAAAACTATATTATGTTGTTCCACATTGACCCCACTACCTTCTGTGACACAGGCAGAGGTCATCAAAATGTATATACCCATGGTCCAACATTAAGTTATTTTAATATGCCAGGGTTTTTCTAAGCTCAAACTTTTCAAGGAGGAGAAGTTGATCATTAAGTAGTATTTTAAACTTACAGACAGTTGTATTAGGGTCCATAATAAAAGGAACTGTCCCCGCAAACTGAACGGCGAAGTACAAAGCCGCAGTGTACTGATGATTTCGCATCACGATCATCACGTTCTTCCCTCTCGCTCCCTTGGCTACGAGTGCGCGTGCGATAGAGACGGCATGCCTTAGAATATGTGCGTTTGTGATTTCCTCACCGGTCGCTCCGTTGATCTGCAATTGGCATTATTTCTTAGTTTTTTAGATATGACCTTATTCCGGTGCACGTGATACCACACGCTACTGTTAGTAAAACTGATGCAAAAACTGACTATTTCGGAGTTTACTTTTAATATGTTATTTGTTGAATAATAATGAATATTTAATTTGACAAACGGTTGTGGAACTATCCCCCGTCAAAATTAACTGCATCGTTGTCGCGCTACACTAGCTGCTGGTCGCGCCGCGACCAGCAGCTAGTAATAAAATAAATTAAAAAATTCCAAATCAATCTTTTCAGATTTTTTTATCTGTTTTTAAACACCATGAAATTGTAGGCGCTATGTTATTATGTCATACGGCTGTGTAAGCAAAACAAAAAGTACCAAGCGTCTAGCGTTTTCGTTGATTTAAGCGCGCAACTTGAAAATTAACATTTTATAAGCATTTTTATGGCACACAATTCAAGTATTTTTTAGTGATTCATTAGCAATATAGAATCAAATTGAAACACTTTTCAAAAATAAGTGAAATTCGCTATTTTTCATAAAATTGAACTAATTAATGAACTAAACGATGCTCTACAAACTTTAAAAGCTTATTTGTCCGGATGCTCTCAAAATGGCTGATCGCGGCTACGTTTCTTCTATATTAATATATACATAATGTTTCGAGGAAGAAGCACTGAAAGAGAAAAAAATCTTAGTTGATCGTTTTAGCTATATTCGATTTCTTCGCCTCCATCACACCTCGGCTGTTTGACCTCTCACCATGAACAGATCCTGCGGGTTCTTCTTCAGGCAGTGGTACATGACCTGCGACAGAGCCACCCCCTCGCGTCCCTCGGCCCGCGTCCCCCCGGCCGCGAGCACCTCGTCCAGCAGCCCGTCCAGATACAGTTGGGCAGCACTGGCGGCTCCGCGGACTACGGCGAAGGACATAGTGCTGAGGAGAGCGGGACAGAACTGTCGTTACAGAAACTTATATGAGCTGGCATATAACGTACTTAAATTTGTTTTGTTATACCTGCTCTCGAGTAGTCAGTTTTAATATTTTACAAAGCACTCGAAAATTATTTTTCTCAGTCTCCTTAGAATAGGAAGATATCGGAAATACTTTTCCGATTACATCCAACCGAGAATCAAAATACCAATAATGTCGATCGAGCCAAATTTTTAATTGGCTATCTAGTTCGCTTTTTAGGGTTCCGTACCCAAAGAGTAAAAAGAGACCCTATTGCCAAGGCTCCGCTGTCCGTCTGTCACCAGGCTGTATCTCATGAACTGTGATAGCAAGACAGTTAAAATTTTCACAGATGATGTATATCTGTTGCCGCTATAACAACAAATACTAAAAAACAGAATAAAATAAATTTTTAAGGGGGCTCCCATACAACTAACGTGATTTTTTGCCGTTTTTATAGATAATGGTACGGAACCCTTCATGCGCGAGTCCGACTCGCAGTTGGCCGGTTTTATTATAGATAATGATACGGAATCCTTCGTGCGCGAGTCCGACTCGCACTTGGCCGGTATTATTATATGTACCGTACTTCGATTCTCCGCGCGCACGGCAGGCAGAGTAACTCGCAACTAAATTTTAACAAAGTAGTTGGTATTACGAAAAAATTAACAATTTGACAGTTTCTTCAACTAAAGTAGATCTGTTTGCTTAGCTAGCGCCTCCAAGTGTACAAAGTGGGCTTCCTGTCTTATCAGAATTCACTCACAAAATGTGGAAACCTCACATCCAAAGTAATCTTATCTACAGTACCTACCTAGGTACCATAGCGTAAACAAACATAAACAAATCTTTATTATCTTGGCATTGCACACCGCGCGCGATTGTCGTCGGATTCTTCAATATCTGAATGTAAACAAGGTGGATAGTGGCGTGCGCCGCGTCCACACTGTAGATTCTTGAGTGTGTAATAGGTGTATCAGGGGCCACAGTAATCCCCCTGCCAAGTCGAGTAGACGGCCGCCACCGGAAACCTTTTTCGTGAACCATCTCATGGCAGTTTTCAGCTATCTAATATCTTTTTTACAATTGAAAACTAGGGCCTGAAAATTGTTTATGGTACTCTTTCTAACGAAGTTAAACGACTCCTTAAATTATTATGTTCTAATCAATGAATTTCATCGACGCTCACAACATCGCTGTTCGTCCTAACTCACTCACTCCCTGACGGTACCTTGACATATCACACACACATTAAGGTACTTGGTAATTTGCCAACTTCATAGTTGAAGGTAATCAAACGGCTGACTTGGCTTTTCTCGTGATCTTAACTATTTTTACGGCGGAAGTATTACGAGAGGAGACTTGGCATAAATTTACATTAATGTTTTTGTTCAGATTTTATATTTTCTTATAAATTGTGCAGAATCTTAACTTCTTACAAACTCTTGAAGTGCCCAGTCACGTTAGGATAAAAATTGAGATCAAAAATATAATCTTAATTTTTATGCAAACTTAATGTGACGTCTGAAGCACCTTGAGACTTCGCTAAATCAATGTTACTTTTGCATTTAGTCTAATTTTGAGTCCCATATCGTAGCCGATACTAAGCGAGAAGAACACATAACCTTCTTACACAGTCGGGTCAAAGGTAAGCAAAGGTAATGACCGGCCATTCACTCGTATTATTATTAATTTATTATTCACTTACCGCTGGATGTAGTGAGATGTAATTAATTACACACTTCAGATTGTGTAATCTATTTACGACAAATAATAATGTATGATGTAACTATTTATCTTGGAAGTCAAAGAACAACTGAGAATAATTATAATATAATAACTTGATAGCACGACGCGGACGGAGGTGTGTACAGTACAATCTACTCTTGACTATCTACATTATATGTACTCATAGTAAAACTGTAACAGGTCCAATTCTGTACATTGAAGATATTTTGAAAATTCTTTTTGGAGGGCATTCTACTCGTAATATCGATACTGAAGCCAAAACTGTTATTATTTTCTTTCATGTCTGTCTGTCTGTTTCTTGGCTGTGCATCACGCCGGAACTACTGGATGGATTCTAATGAAACTTGACATGATTTTAGTTCATAGCATCTACGAGGAAGGACATAGAATACTTGTTATCCCGGAACTCGGTTCGGTTCCCTTGGGAGAGAGGATGAGAGACAAAATGTGTATATAGCTGTAATTCATCAATGCGTTGTCCGATTTCATCCATTTTTTTGTTACAAATAGTGTTGCAATTTCGTAAAAAAACAGTCATCATCATCATCCTATATTAGTCCACTGCTAGACATAGGCCTCCCCTGATGAGCGCAATAATAACGCCCTGTCGTCAGCTTGCCGTATCAGTCATTTGCCGTACAAGTCTTTCGCAGGTCATCATCCCACCTGGTTGGAGGGTGTCCTATACTAAGTTTGACGAGTCGCGGTCTCCACTCAATAACACGTTTACCCCAGGGTGGTTGTCGGTTCTTCTGGCCGGCCCACTGGCACTCTGATTGCGGTACGGATGACGATATGAAAAAACAGATATATTGAAAAAGTAAGATTATTTTTAGCCCTTGACGCAAACTACAGAATGAATTCAATAAGTAGTTCACTTGGAGGGTCAACATCGCATGTGTTTTGATCAAGATAATGTCGAGGCGCGATTAGAAAATCCAAGACTAACTACCTTGCTGGGCTTTTTACGATTTTATGAAACTGACGATTTCGCTAAGACACTGCTGTACGAAGAGGCCCCTGCCTATTACACGTATATTAAGCAACTAGGCATTTTTAACCGTCGCAGAAGAGGTACCAGCTATTGAAGGTTTTCCCGACGTTTTCAAACAACACAATTTGGGTAGAGTTTACCCAAATAATACGGAATTGTTTTACTTGCGGTTGCTTTTGTACACTGTTCGTGGTCTTACTTCATTCACTGCGTTATGAACAGTCAATGGTGTAGAGCAACCTGCGCACATGGCCGCATGCCGAGAACTACAGGTGCTCGATGAAGGCCAGCACTGGGACGCTACACTAGCTGAGGCTTGTGTTTGCGATAGTCCACAACGATTGCAGCATTTTTTTGCCATGATGTTGGTATTCAGTGGGTTGTCTGATGCGGTACAACTTTGGCAGAAATACCAAAATGGCAGAAGATTTCCTGAGGGGCGGTGCAGATCCCGAGACGTCTCTCACTGTATGCCTGAGAACAATCCAAGACATGGTTCTATCAATCGGTGGTAATGGCCTCGCTAGCTGCGGTTTGCCTGACTGCACCGTGAACCCTGTAGATACTTATTAGAACAACACAAAACAAAATGTATTTAAATCTGCCCAGCCGTTCTCGAGTTTTAGCGAGACGAACAAACCGCAATTGATTTAGAGATTAATTAAAAGTGTAACAGGTCCAAATATGCACAAATGTGAAAGCCTTCAGGCGTGGCAGCCGCGAACGAAGTCGCGGGTAAAGCTACTAAATAATTAAATCAACGTCACACTCGAGATCGATAAAAGATTGTGATAAGATAATTAAATTATTCGAGCGCGGAATTATACGAGTGCGTTGGAAGATACGAGTACCTATGTCTACACGACTGGACTGGTGGGTGAGGGCGTCAGCAGACGGCGATGACATCTCACTCCTGCGCTTCGCGGATGACATACTCTTAATGGCGGAGTCGCTGGAGCAGCTGAACCGGATGCTGGACGGCCTAGCTTCAGCCTCGCGACGCATCGACGGTCTTGACGTGAACTTGGATAAAATAAATGATTACATTGATCCAGGACCCGTCGTCGTACATGGCCACCATTTGAAAATTATTTCAGAATAATCTTACCTTGGGCAGATCCTGCAGTTAACTAAAAACTATTTTAAGAGGGCGGCCAAGACGAGGATCCAACTTGGTTAGGTAGCGCAAATGTTTTCATGAGTTAAGACCGCGACTCGGCAAACGTAGTGTAGGACGCGCTCCTGTCAGGTGAGATGACGATTTGCGGAAGACTGCAAGCAGATGATTTCACAATTTACATAAGTACTTGGTTATTTTGCTGGTAAAACTTTAAAAACGCAAAATCTTGTATCTGAGCCGGTCACGGCGGCGGCGCGGCGGCGCGGGCGCAGAGTTGTCATAATAATGTTAGAGAAAAATAATATTCTGATTGAATTTATACCTACACCCAGCAGTGGGCGAAGGCGGGGAGAAATTATTATGACTAAAAAAACGAACATCGAATTCATTACATAATTTTTTATGTTTTGCGGGACAGATAGTACCTATGCCTTGAGAATACAACTTGTATCGGCCCACCCCGAGATCACTCTCTACCCACGAACAAAATAACACAACAAATCTGTACATTGTATGATAGTGAGGAATAAACGAAATAATTGAAAAATATAAAGTAAGTAGGTACTTTAGTATTTTGTAAGAGTTTATAATTAGAGCATCGATCGGTGCGACCTGCCGAGAGCGCGGCGCCGCGCCGCGGCTCGAGCCCGCGCGCTCACTGTCTGAGACAGCTTGTTAGGCACGAACCGAGGCGGCGGACACTCGCTGAGAAAACATCATACTCGTAATTAAAGGCGATATCTACAATGACCATACAATTTATGTTATCTATTATATTAGCTACCACCATGTTTAGGTACAGATGCCACCGTCACTTTAACTTTAAATGGTGTAGCTGCCCGCCGGTTCTATGAAGGTTAGTACATTACGTTGCTGGCCGCGGTTGAAGATGGCTGAAAGCGAAGTGCAGCGCAGGTCCAGGCCATCACAGCAGCGCGGTCAGCATTGCAGCCCTTGATGGCCAAGCTAAAATGATGACGTACTCGTATCATGCAAAAATTTTCACCGCGATGCTCTTTTGTCAGTTTTCTGCGTTTTCTTTTTTTTATTTTAACTAGCCTTCGATCAAAAATAAGTAGTTCGCGGCCTCCCCCGTAGATACCTAGAGCCTTACAAAAATGTCAATCAAAATTGTCTACGTTTTGTTTTGACGCAGACAGTTTGCGCAGAGCCTGACAAGTTTTTTCCATACGGAACAAGAGATTGGTGGAGTCGAATTCATTTTATTTTATTTTGTAAGTAGGTAGGTACCTTCCTGAGAATTATATACCTACCTACTCAGTTTATTTTCTATAAGGATTAATTAACAGAATTCAGGTAAAGATAACGAATCATTTATTGATGAAACTATAAATTGGTGTCTCAACAGTAGGTATTTATACAAAAGGGTCATTTCAGACATACAACAATTTAAACTTAAAATACAATTTCAGGCAGGCTGCGGCTTTGCACGAGATTTTTTTACGGGACAAAAAATAAACGTTTTATAAATTCATACTTCTGGTAGAAAGACTAGGTTCTTACCTACCTAGGTAAGAACCTAGTCTTTCTTTTATTAGAGAGTCTACGCAAATGAAATTTTAGGGCGGGCCAACTAGTTATTTTAAAAATCATCAACTAGTAATATTAAACTTATTTTTATGAAAAATATATTAATACATACTAAAAATGAAAGAAAAAATTTAGAAGAAATAGCCTCTCCATTTATCAATTTAGAACAAAATTAATATTTTAACATAGGCAAACCAAACAACAATATTTTATGCTGATTTCACAAGTATATGACTCACATCTCAATATACGGGTAAGAAATATATATAAACTTACTGAAAATAATAAATTCCATCCTTTTTCAGCACTTTGGACGAGTGATTCTTGCATTTTTTGTACCCATGCTTTTTGTCTGAACGCTAAAATGACACTAGTTGAAAAGCTTTCCTAACATGTCAAAATGTTTCTCTTTTGCTACTGAAGGTTGTGGGCTGCGCATTGTGAATCTAAGGGGGGCCGGCGAAGCCGGACATTTTTGATCGATGTAACTAGCCTATGAAGCTTGTACTGCTCAGTACGTAGCTCAGTACGCATAAAACCCTTATGCACCTAATTATTATCAAAACAAAATAGAATACTAAATACAGTACGGACCCCATACAGCGGATAGTAATAATATAACCGTCCGCCTGCTTGGGCAGACTCGAAAGGTCGACTTTGCTCAAAGAAGTTGGTAAAAATAATCAGCAGATTACATGTTTGAGTAAAGTAATATAAATATATTATTATATAAGGTATGTTATGTGATATAATAAGAATTTTCATATATCTATTACTCTTAACACCAGCTCTGCTTAGTAGATGATGCAGTGTTTAAAAAAATTATTATGCACTAGCCTGTATTTGTCAATGAACCACACATTCATGGGGCCATTTGTCAATGAACCACACATTCATGGGGCCATTTTTCCTCCTCCTCATTAAGTCCTGTCCAACTATGTAGTTTCATTAAAACATATCAAACTGTCTTAAATCATCATAAAACATTTGTCTGTCTGACTGTTCGGCAGTTCAGGACAGATGTGGAGAGGCCGCTCGCGCCGGCGAGATTGAACAGTTCCGCCACTTCATTGCTTTGAATAGACCTTTGTGTTGAGCTCTCTGGTGATGCACACTTCTAACCATAAGCTTTCACTTCAACACTGCCTCAACACATTCACTGCCAAGCCTTGCCCAGCGGTGACCGGTGCAGGCGGTGCGCACGGACATGTGCGTCCGGGGCCTTGGAACTGTTCGTTTAGAATATACGAGTTATTCTGGAGGTACCTATCTAAGGTTATTTATATTACGTTTCAGCTAGAACGACCTACTCCGTATTCAAAAGAATGGAACGGCGGCGGCGGCGCGGTAAAACTAAATGTTGACTCACATTATATAGACACAATCTTTGTCAGTTCTCTCCTCCCAATCATACTAATGTGAAATGTCTGTGGTTTTGGCGAAGACAACTTCAAAACTACAGAAGGAACCAAAATATTGCACTGATGAACTTGTGTGTCTGGAATGTAATTATCTACTGATATAACATTAACAAAACCGCACAAAGGTCAATGACCTGCGACGAAGGTGTTTTGTGTTATAAAGTGAGTGAAAACGTTTACGTGGGCCTTTTTATTTTTAAGAGATTCATTCACTTCTCATAGAGTCCACAGGTGATCGGAATGCTGGCTTTTATTTCGGTCAAAGAATAAGTATTGCCATTCAACGTGGCAATGCTGCCAGCATTCTGGGCACACTGCCTTCTGGTGATGGCTTAGATTTTTAGGCAATAGATGTACCTAATTGTTTTATTTTATAATTTTGTCGTATCTGTGATCGAAGCTAACCCCCCTCCCCCCTCCCCCATTCGTAACTAAGTTGGAATAAAACAAGTTAGGTATCTTGCGAAGTGTCACAATTTACACAAAAAATAATATAGAGAAGAGTAAATAATAATGTAATTTGCTGACAACTAATAATACATACCTACTTACAATACAATACAATACAAAAACACTTTATTGTACACCAGAAAAAGAACATTACAAAAAGACATACCCACTTATACTCTTATACCTACTTATACTCGTGTCAAAACTATACGAGTATAAGTATGTATGAATAGTTGTCAGTATGTAAATAATAGATCCAGCGTCGAGCGGCTGGGGCGAGCGCCGGCTGCTGGGTGCAACTGATCATTGCCTTCGTCCAAGAAGGAACAAGCCATAGAGCGTCGCGAGAACTCTACGATACGATCGCTTCGATTGCGCAGAGTTAAATTGCTTCAGGAACTTTGTCTGTCCAAGCTCTGGAACTTTTATTTGGCGCCAGCACACGGGGGACACCAGTTTGCTGATAGTGAAGCGCTAAAGTCAATGAGCAAACTCATCGTGACTTTAATTCCTGTTTGCTGCTCCGCAAATATTAGTGGCTCGAACAGAGAATAAAGTTGTATTATTTCCATGCTGCGGTAGGAAATCTACGCATTTTGATAGCTCTAATAGGTATCAATTAGTGTCGGTTTGTTTTCCCGCTGAGGACACCCTTAGAGATGAACAACCAGATGTTCCATTGTTTTTGTTGCTCGTGTACGCCGTACCACTTGCCCCTAGCCATTCTGTATCGAATAGTTTTCAAGAAAACTCGGTACAAGCCGAGTTAAAGGTTGACAAATTGGATTTCGAGTTAGAGAAATATTTGAGACGTTGTTTTTATTTAGATGCTAACGCCCCGATGATGATGTGCCTATAAATGTAATGAATCAGTGTGGTGCGGGTTCGAATCCCGTCGGGATCGTAAATTTTTGGGATTTATTAATTTCTTAGAAATTACCCAGAGTATAATAAAATAAAAACCTTAGAATCAAGCAACGGCAAAACCAAACGTCAAAGAACTAAATGTAAATTTGGTCTTTGAGCAGAATTGGATAACTTCATTGTTTCCTCTGTAGGTGGCGCTGACGGCGTAAGTGCCGAAAGAACTCCCAAAGATTTTCGGGCCGACTCGATAAGATCACGTAGCTTAGTTGGAAAAAAGAGCACCCCTGCGCTGAAGGGGAAGGTGCGGGTTCGAATCCCGTCGGGATCGTAAATTTTTGGGATTTATTAATTTCTCAGTATCATCAACACAACCCTTGCGTGACCCGCAGCTGTTTCAAGTTATCTGAACTATTATAGCCGTACTAAATAATACTTTTAGAGATATTATGCTTTTCTAATTTCAGAAATTATCGAATTCGTTATTTCAAAATGTTGAATGTGAGAAGTAGTAGTAGTAGTAGTAGTAGTGGAGAGTAGGTACGTACTTGAGAGTTGGCAGTACGTACTGACAAGTACTGCAATGGAGGTACTTTTCTAGAATATTTGAGAATACTAGGCCGTAGAAACCATACAAATAAGAAAAATAAACTTAGTAAATTTAAATAAAACCGAAGCAGAAATCTCTTCAGTTCGTTTTGAAATTGATACTCAAAGAATTCAATTAAGATCTCTTAGTAGTGCAGTCAACAATTTTAAATCGAATTATAGGAATATTATATTACTAAAAAGCGATTTTCAAGGGTCATTCTCGAGTCAGCTTGGGGCGATACCAACGGGCCAACTTTAAGGGCAACTGATGGGTATAATAGTTACCTACCCTGGTTGATGACGAAGGAAGGGATCGGCCAAACAACGCGTCGAAGTAAACGTGGCAAAGTGAATGTTACTCTCAACTCTACATTTAATCAAACATTTCGTTCATAAATATCGTGTATACCTTATACTTATATTTCTGTCTATATTTTACAAGTGTTGGTTTGAAAAACTAAAAACATACTCTGAATTGCATTATAATTACACTGTATTTAAAATTAAGTTGGGACTTTAAATCGGGTTTGAATCCCACAAATTGTATAGGATCACTCTGGGATCATTTTCTATACCTAGGTACGAAACGAAAAACAAAACATCACGGCCGATCCACAATTGACGTGTAAATTGCTGACACACTTATAATAAAAAAAAACGTACCTACATTTTGCCGAACACAGAATACAAGGATACAAGAAAAGTCGGTTCAAATATAAAAATACGAAATACCTATACTAAAAGATGGAACACTACACTATGCCAACTATATTTTATAAATTGTGTGTAAAATCGGGTCGTATGCATAACGTATTATTTAGATCTCAGCATTTTTTGAGTCGACCTTCAGACGTTCTTCAGTGATTTCCACCGATATTATAATACAAAGTTCAAGTCTGTCTGACTGTCAGCGCAAATAATTTAATATTTGTATTAGCCAGGAGTTCTTGGAGTCACGTAGCATTGACGAATGGAAAATAATGGTAAACGAAATATAAAATGTTTTCGTTGTAATGTTCTGCGTGAGAAGTACATTACTATTCACTCTGTTTATTTTAAAATATTCTTTAAATTATTCTACTTAAACTTGAAGCTCCCAAACCAGCTTACAATAAAATTCTATTTCGGACCCAAAGCACCTAGTTATTTTACTTTACGTTATTTAGTCTTTATGCGAAACGAGTAATCGTGGCGACCGCGACTCAAACAGGATGAGGCGTTAGGTACACCAGGAAGCTCTGTGGTAGATGGCGGCCGGCGACAGACAGCTGGCTGGCTGATGAAGGTAGATGGCGGCCGGCGACAGACAGCTGGCTGGCTGATGAAGGATGCGACTGAACACTCATTTACAATTTATTTATTCAATAAGGACAGTCAATCGAATATTAAAATTATTATAAATTAAGATCAATACAATCAATATATGTATAAATATCAAAATAAGAAACTACAATATAAATAAATAATTAACACTTACAACGAAAATGGATTAAATTTCATATAAAAGTTTAATGAAATTCAGATTGAGTACATCAAATAATTAAAAATGAGAACTTTTTACTAAAAAGTCTGAAATGAGAGAGCGCTATCGCACTATTGGGAGAGGCCGCCGCCCAGCAGTGGACTAGCATACACTGATGATGACGATGATCATGAACGAGAGAACAGAATCAACAACATAATAGGTATTATGTATTCTAAGTGCTTGGATTACACTTCGTTGAATTGTGTCCGTGCGCACAGCACGTGTGGCGTGGATGCATGCTGCATGCACCGCATTGTGTGATATCCAGGGAGAAGCCACGGGGGGGTGATTCTGGATCACGAGGGGATCCGCTTTTGATCTAAAAAAATGACAATTTCTTTCATACTCATCTTCTTTTATAAAATTACTAGCAGCGCCTCGCGGTTTCACCCGCGTAGTTCCCAGCTAAAAAGTAGCCTATGTCCTATTCCAGACTATAATCTATCTCTCTGCCAAATCTCATTCAGATCCGTTCAGCCGTTCTGGCGGCGTGATAAAGGAACAAACATCCATCCATCTATCTATCCTCTAAACTCTTTGTCAAATTCTATGGATCCGTGTTGTCTTAATGAATAAATAAATTTGAATTTGAATTAAACTTTCACGTTTATAATATTAGTGAGATTTCAACAATTTGCAATAATTTTTCTGAAATTACATTTAACGTGAATTTAAAACTTAATATTTTGTAAATATTTCAAGCGTCTACCTGTTGCCGTTATCAACATCGAGAAAAAACTAGCAAAAAACTATTGCATGGGGCGGGGCGTGGGAATGTCGCGTTTGTTGTACATGTATGGGAATACAACAAACGCGACATTTTTGCACTTAAATGTTTATTTTATTCGGTTTTTTAGGATTTGTTGTCATAGCGGCAACAGAAATACGTCATCTGTGAAAATTTCAGCTGTCTAACTGTACTGCGGTTTATGAGATACATCCTGGTGACAGACAGACAGCGTGCAGCGGAGTCTTAGTAATAGAGTCCCGTTTTGCCCTTTGGGTACGGAACCCTAAAAAATGGACAAATGAAAAAATATTCAGAAGTTGATCCCTCGCAGTCCAGAATCACCCTCTATCGGCTCAAGTACACATGTTATGTTGCACCCTGTACAGGCCATGGTACTTGCGACGATGGTTACAATAAAACACTCCCTGCTCATTCTGTGTTCAAATTACAAGGAACATGAATTTCCCTCAGCGTCAGCGTTCCCGACGTTATTGTAGGTATAACTGTTATTTTCCCATTAGTTCAGCCGTTCCCACTCGCTCTATGCTCGCGTTATAGAATTAGCGGAAACCCGCATTTAGTTCCATGTCACTTACTTCTGTTCAGTTTCATTGCTCTATAGCAATGAAACTGAACAGAAGTAAGTGACATGGATCCAAGATCCGTTCAGCCGCTTCGGCGTGAAAAGGTAACAGACAGACAGACAGAGTTACTGTACGATTTATGATTTATGTATGGATTTAGTGGCAATCATTTACATACAAGTAAAAAGAAAAGTATTATAGCTACGAAAGATATTTATGGATTCTACTGATGTCGAGGAAGCAATCACTCCTATACCTGCGAGTTACAACTGCAGACGCCACGACCGACACCTCGGGACATCAGCATCAGGTATCTCCTGGAACCAGCTGGAAGGTAGACTGTTTTGGAGGCACACACAACACTCACGGGTGTTAGCAGAGGTTCACAGTTTGTTAATAAAACATCTATTTACCCGACTTCGATTATCAATAACCCTCACGTGTTGGTAACGTGAGGGTTATTGATAATCGATATAAGAAGTGTGAATTGTCCATCTTCATTTCATTTTTTTATTTTCATATCAGCTGGTTCTTTTCTATCCGATTACGAAAAGGTAAATTGTTAGTTCCGTTTTGAGATAAAATGTGATCTCGATAAAAGCCATTATGACGGCCGAACGGCTTTAGCAGGAGGGGCGGGCGGCATGGCACCGCGCAGGGCGGCCACATCTCTAGCACAACCACGCACCGAAGCGTCCTATGCTAGTTCGCATTAGCGGTTGCCGGTTCGGCGGCCACATCTCTAGCACAACCACGCACCGAAGCGTCCTATGCTAGTTCGCATTAGCGGTTGCCGGTTCGGCGGCCACATCTCTAGCACAACCACGCACCGAAGCGTCCTATGCTAGTTCGCATTAGCGGTTGCCGGTTCGGCGGCCACATCTCTAGCACAACCACGCACCGAAGCGTCCTATGCTAGTTCGCATTAGCGGTTGCCGGTTCGGCGGCCACATCTCTAGCACAACCACGCACCGAAGCGTCCTATGCTAGTTCGCATTAGCGGTTGCCGGTTCGGCGGCCACATCTCTAGCACAACCACGCACCGAAGCGTCCTATGCTAGTTCGCATTAGCGGTTGCCGGTTCGGCGGCCACATCTCTAGCACAACCACGCACCGAAGCGTCCTATGCTAGTTCGCATTAGCGGTTGCCGGTTCTTCGCGTATTCAATGGCTGGCCCACTGCCACTTCAGCGCGATTATTCTTCGAGCTATGTCTATACATTTGGCTCTCTGTCAGATACAATAAAAGATGCTGAAAAATTCACTGGGTTTTCAGATTGATACCTTTTTGGCTAACCCAGCTTTCGTAACCCGATACGATAATAACTCTAGCTTCTACCTCCAGACAAAAGCGTACAAAACGCGTTTGTCCGGAGTGAGTAGTCTTCATACTAGGCCTAAGGGTATCGAGGAGTAGGTAAACTTCTTCCAGTGATCCAATCTTTCACATGATCGTGAGAAATGATGAAGCTCTACATGCGCGGTGCGCAGACTTGTCGTAGAATGTGCTCTCACCCTGTAGGCTGGACGTAAAACGGTCGGACAGCCCATAAATAACTTTCATGTTAAATACTTCTCAAAGTCGGAAAATTTCTTCTTTAATTTTTAATGAAATTTAACGTTTTATCCGAATTCGTATTAGTTCCAATTTTTGATCTTGTCAACGAAGATAATTTTTAAATTGTAAGAATTTGTTGTGTGTCTTCACACATTTATAATTACCCTAGATTAAGATAGCTTCCACCAATAGGCGGTTACGAAATACATTTTATGGTAACTACCTGTGTTTTATCTAAAATGTTGTATCTTACACAGATACTTTTGTACCTTTTTGATGTTACTATTTAACTAACTTACTTGTCACGAATTTTCTTTTATATTTTTGTTTTTCTTTTGTCGTTGCTTTAAAAATAATTTAAATTTTGCGTACCTCTTTTGTCCTTGGTGTACTTGCGTGTGACAGCTGCTGCAGCTGCGCCCTCTATGTGTTGCACGGCACCAGCAGCAGCGCACAGTAGCGCCTTCGTTACTTTGCATCATGCTGAGCGGCAACCTTTTTTGATATCACGGTTGTTACTAGTTTTACTTGTTTGTAATTTTGTGACATAGAATTAAATACCTTTTACTTTTTACTTACTTTTATGTATTGTCAACTTTAAAGTGTATCTATCTATCTATGCGTACATGCAATGAAATCGAACTTTAGGTCCTCTCTCGTTCAACGGGAAGGTTTTATAACAAGGTATCACTCTGGGTGGGTACTCACTCTCGTAATGAAACCAATCGTAAAAGTTAGGGTAGGTTCCGGTAACACTTTCATCAAAACGGAATAACCAAGTGTGAGGAGTCAGGTGAAGGGTTCGCAAGATTTTTCGACTCATTGACTCACAATTCGAATCATATAGGTAACTTTTTTCCATTCTGTTTCACCTTTATTTCATTTCCACTTCATGTTTTGGAGTTTTCCTCATCAGGAAATCATGGGATGTATCCCGATTAGTGCTACTACAATTATGTAAATTTCTTTAGCCCATTCACACGTTTTCCGGTCCGGGGCCATTTTCTTTGTCATTATGGCAACTGATCGCCAAGTTCATGTACCAATGAAAATAATTGTAGGTTTGTGTTTGTGCCTTATTTGTGACAATAACTCCATGTGAATGACACTTCGCAATACAGAACTTGGCATAACTCTCCCACTGCAGGCGTCAGCTAGATAAATGGCGATGGAGACATGACGTCAAAAACTTGTGCTGTTTTTGCCGAACCCTAAAAAGGTTTTTTATGGTGCGCAATAGCACTAACGTTTTTATTAGTTTCGTTTACTGCTAACGCGCATCTGCCGCCTTCATCACGAAACACATTTGTTTGCCGGATGTGGCTCAGGAGCTGGCGGATAGAAAACCCTACATTTGAAGTAATTTTTTTATGATATAGAGACGAAATAAAGGCATGTTCACCAGATGCAGAATGTATGTTGATGGAAAGATACTACCGGCCATTGTAGCAATATTTGGACAAGGATCATCATGTTCATCATCATGTGCCACAGGGGGCGGACATGTTGCGGCTTATTTGGTGATCATTCTAAATATGTAGTCTACATATTTAATTTAGGTACACGAACGACAAACTACGAACTTTCCGACGAAAGTCAAGAAAGAGCTAGGTACTACATTAATTTAATCGTCAACTAACTGGGCTGAAGCGACAAGGACTGGGACAACTAGCGATCTCTAAATGTCCGAGGCAATGTGTTCCACTTCTTTCCTGGGCTGAAGCGACAAGGACTGGGACAACTAGCGATCTCTAAATGTCCGAGGCAATGTGTTCCACTTCTTTCCTGGGCTGAAGCGACAAGGACTGGGACAACTAGCGATCTCTAAATGTCCGAGGCAATGTGTTCCACTTCTTTTCTGGGCTGAAGCGACAAGGACTGGGACAACTAGCGATCTCTAAATGTCCGAGGCAATGTGATCCACTTCTTTCCTGGGCTGAAGCGACAAGGACTGGGACAACTAGCGATCTCTAAATGTCCGAGGCAATGTGATCCACTTCTTTCCTGGGCTGAAGCGACAAGGACTGGGACAACTAGCGATCTCTAAATGTCCGAGGCAATGTGATCCACTTCTTTCAGGTCACTGCGACCCCTGAAAGTAGTGGCACAGCATGCGAAGATCTGCTTGCGACGCAGGTAGTTGCAGGTTCGAATCCCGCCTCGGGACAAACAGTTTCGATCTTCAGATATTATTTGTTCAGGGTGTTCTGGCTGTGTTCTAGTGGTAACTAAAAAATCAAATAAAAACTCTGCTTAGCTCATGCTCATGATGATACTGTGTGAGTTGTCCAGCATTATTATTAGCGCGCGCATACGCCACCGTTGCTGCTGAAAGCTGCTTGCCCGCTGCGCCCCCGCTTCAGGCATCGACAGCTACAACGAAAAAGGGGAAAAGGAAGCAGCGTTGCGAATCTGTTCGCACCACTCTGCGCCCGTTCCAGCTTCTTGTGAGAGAAAGCCATGTGATGCTGAAGGGTTCACTGAGGTAGTGCGGAGGAAAAGGAAGCCCAGCAGCCGAAACCAGCGTGGCGTCGCTCCGACCGGACCTAACTACTTGTTGCGCCCGGCCGTGCCTTCGACGTTGCTCTACGTGTCCAGGCTTCACTATACCACGAAGGTGGAGGAGATCGTGGAGTATGTGAAGAGGAAGACCAACACCTTGGTGAGGGTCGAGCTGTTGGAGTCACGTCATAATGATTTTAAATCATTTGTGGTGCGTATTCCAACGGAGAATATTTCGACCTTCACTAAGGAAGAATTCTGGCCGAAGAATGTGCTGTTTCGGCGTTTTCGCGGACGATTACCGGTCGCAGCACATATCGCGTGTCACACGTTGCCGACTCTACGTGGTAGTAAATAAGTATATATTTTATGTATGTTAGAATAAGGTATATATTTTATATGGGCCGTAGTTTTTAAGTATTTTACATCCTGTACTAGACTAACGTTGCCTGAAATAAATGTTTTATTATTATTATTATTACTATGAGGTGTTCCAACACCGTGTTTCGCTCGGACTAGGTGGGTTTTAGAGCTTTTTGCGTCGACCGCCGCCTGGTTTAAAGCTCGGCTTTTTGCTTCCCATTGTAATGTCGTTTACATGGGCTCTCTGATGGAATTATGGAGACTTGTATTCGTCTCGGAATCCCCTTTTTGTGGCAGCGTCCCGTTTTGAGCAGCGCGGCCGGGCTGCCATTAATCTAGTACTGTAAACAAATTACATACGTTTGTGTTCAAATGCATCAAGTGAGATAAACTGCCAGAGAACACAAGCTAAAACATGGTCAAGTGGCCAGCAAAAACCAGTTATTTGGCTGATCATGAGTTTACTATTTTAATTGGGGTGTTCGTTCATGAAATGTAATCGTGCTACTCATTTTTACAAAAAATGGTCGTCGGTAGTCGACACTCATCCTATTACACTACAGTAAAAATCTAATAGTTTGTGAATAATGTATAACGGACCATGTTTGTTTTCTGAAACCTCCAAAACTACGATGAAAATCAAAATAAAACTCGTTAAAGGCTTCTTTTTAACTGACGATAGAGTGAGCAAAAAGCGCGGGAAAAAGGTTTATAAAGTTAGCTTTCTTAGTTTCGCGTAAATACCTAAACAAGATATTTATCTTGTTACTTACCCACGCGCGTATAACTTATACCCGCGGACATAACTTACCCTCATGTAACCGAAGGATAAACAATTAATACAATATTTGTAACATCATCATTTTACCACGTCATTTGAAATAAAGTTGCCCTTGCAACTGGTTCCAGTAGAGATCGCGGGACGCGAGTGGAGTAATAGCTGTGCACTAGAGGGGCCCCCGACTCGGCTCGGCTTGTTTGAGCGGCGTGTTTGCGTCGCGGAGCAGAGATCATGAATATTGCACGATCTGCACTATGCTGGGCATTCAGTAGTGCAGGTTTTTGTGGTTCTTTTATTGGTTCAGTTGCAGGGTGGCTGAGATTAAGCACGTATTCCCACCAGACAGCCAAACATTTCAAATTTCATATTACAATTTTTTTATTTCTTTAGCATTGCATGCATTCAAAATAATCACTAAAGATATCGATTTTTGAAAAAACGTCGAGAAAATTGACCACCGACTACTCCGAAGTTTGGAGTAGTCGGTGGTCAATCGATCCATCTAAAATTTAGGTAACTATTCCATTAAATATCAGTCTTCTACAATCGGTACCTGCAGTAGGTACATCTATTGTACCTACATGTATATTGACAAACATTCGAAACCCTCGGCGCGCGTTACTTTCGCACTTGACGGATCTTGTTTTTTTTAAAAAAGGTACCTACTTATAGCATTTTGTTCCCTCGATTTGATTTTTATCCAATAGTTTTAAACAATATTGATTATAGTTTTCGAATGCTTTTAAATAATTTGTTACATTTTAGCATTAATTATGACAACGGTAATAAGCGAAAAAAGTTTTCGTTTATGCTTACCTTTTGTGCACACTCAAACTAGCCACTCTGTACTCTATTCATGTAACATCCGTGGCGGCTAAGCCCGACTCTTACTCGAGGTCGCATTAAATGCATAGCGGTATTATTGCAGTCTGCGATTTGATTTGCTTACTATCTGCCGCAATTTGCGAGAGAGGTCTTACAAGACGACGGCTTTGGAAGATTGCACGGGATTTCGGGGATCGCAGCGAAGCGAGCGGGAAACTAACGTCGGAATATCTTTCAATTTACTTACAGAGCTAAGTACTGAACTCTGTCACTTGTGTGGGGGAGCGTGAAGGAGCAGGTTGGGGTGACTCCGGTGGACGGCAGACGGAAATTCCACAGTGTTTAAAGAAGCATGCAAGCCGTGGTGAATACTTACATAGTGATATGCAAGCCGTGGTGAATACTTACATAGTGATATGCAAGCCGTGGTGAATACTTACATAGTGATAAGCCCGGTCCCTTTTCTCTTTGCCCTCGTTTAGTGATAAGATTCATTATTTAAATGTAAGAAAATTCTTGTGACTAAATTAGAGTAGGTACCTACAATGTATAATATTTGCATCCTTTGAAAATTGGGAAATGTGTGAAACTCTATTAAAATAAGAACCATTGTAAACCATATTTTTGCCGAAAATAAATTATTTTAGATTATTGAATGCGAACGTAGGTATAGCGTAAAAGGCAAGATCGAGTCACGCGTTCAATTGGAATGCGCATTGCTGTAAATTATAATTAGTTACCGATCCATCACGAAAGTAGATAGACGCTGTACCTCATGAGCCAGTCTTGTAGTCTAATTTCTGCTTTACGTTTCAGTTCTATAATTTCCTATCATGTAGGTATCTAATCCTCCCTCGGTAAGCGACTCGCGAGCCAATTCGTGATGCTAGATGTCTGCCTCCTGAATAATGCAGCCCGCCACCTGACGGATTCTCTTGCACCTGGGCTTGTTATCTCGTGTCGAGGACTCTTGGGGTTTAAGCTTTCTTTTAACAAATGGCAGTTTTCGACGTAATCATTACAGTTTTTTGCGGTGCACGGTAAGAACGTCTGCTTCTATAGCGCTAGTTCCATCTTCCCAATGTGTACCTAGTGAAGGTGCCTACTTCCTTCGGTACGTGACCGGTGAGCTGGCTCGTGATGCTGACTGTCCTCTGCCTCCTGAATAATGCATCCTGCGACCTGTCGGCTCCGTTGCACCTGTGCTTGTTATCTCAAACCTAGGACACTGGGGAGTAACCTATGCTATTTTTTGTAAATTTACAGTTTTCGTTATGAATGTAACCGGGATTTATAAAACCAAATTAATAAATGTTACCAATTGGATGTGTCGTGCGGTGCGCGGTGCTTGTGTAGTGCGGTGCGCGGTGCTTGTGTAGTGCGGTGCGCGGTGCTTGTGTAGTGCGGTGCGCGGTGCTTGTGTCGTGCGGTGCGCGGTGCTTGTGACGGTTCAAGAGATTAGAGATTATTTAGATTATGAAGTTCGAACAAAAATAACCAATTACATTAAAATAGACTTACAAATTACACAGAGAACCGTTTGATTATTTAATTATTTTAAACATGAAAGACTGTATAGACTGTTATAGTGACGTTCATTTAATTAAAATATAATAAATAGCGGGAAATCTTGCACGATGCCACAAAACCCTGCATGTGCCAGTCCGACACGCACTCGGCCGTTGTTCTGCTCGGCGCGCGGCGCGTACGCGTGGTTTCTATGGAATATGGAAACGTTGATAGGGTATTTCTATCTCATGGAAACGATTTATGAGATAAAAAGCCTATGAGATACATATATAACCTATATCTAAGAAAAACTTCAGCCCAAAACCTTCTGTAGTTTTGCCGTGAAGAAGTAACAAACATCCTTCCATCCAAACAACTAAAGTTTGACATTTATAATAATATAAGTGTGTTTAAGTAGTAGGATAGACAAATTCCAGTTATCCCCATTAAAAACTGGAAACAATAGGCATGGTAATCTAAACGTCATAGTAAATCTTTGTAATTGTAAATAACATTCATAACGCCTGACAGATATTAAACAGACGGACAGACGGGGCGTAAATTAGGGGAGCAAGGGTGGGGGGGGGGGGGGGTTGGTGAATTAACCAGAGTCAAAGGTCAGCAGCAATTTGGGATGACATGAACGCTGAATTATGAAAGAGGCGTTATTAACATAGAATGATACAGGATCAACTAATGTTTGCTTTTGATGATTATTTACATTTTTGACGAACTCTGTGGCGCGGTGGGCGAAGTTGTTCCGGGTGGTCTGGTTGTTTTCGGCGCCTCGGGGCGGGTTTGAGTCCCGCCAAAACAGAAAATGTTTGGGAACTTATTTCATTTCTTAGAGATACCCAAAGTGCGGGTAAGCACTATAACAACATTACTTATTAGGTAGTTTTATTTCAAGCCTCTGATAAGTAGGTAGTAGTAGCTCAGGTAATTATTTTTGTTTAAATAGAAGTGGCTGAATAATTAAGTTATAACTATTTTATATCATGAGGTCTGCCCTTAACACTTCCTCTTTAAATCTTTATATCATGAGGTCTGCCCTTAACACTTCCTCTTTAAATCTTTATATCATGAGGTCTGCCCTTAACACTTCCTCTTAAAATCTTTATATCATGAGGTCTGCCCTTAACACTTCCTCTTAAAATCTTTATATCATGAGGTCTGCCCTTAACACTTCCTCTTTAAATCTTTATATCATGAGGTCTGCCCTTAACACTTCCTCTTAAAATCTTTATATCATGAGGTCTGCCCTTAACACTTGCTCTTTAAATCTTATTTACCTCATCTACCACCACCTTCAACTCCGACTCCGACTCCGATAAACCAAGTTTTAAAACTACGACTCCAACTTCGGTTCCGTTAAACCACCTCAGTAACATCCTTAATAAACAGTTTACAATCAATGGTTATAAAGTAAAAACATGAGCTTTTCACCTTTTTTTAATAATTCTAAACGAAATATATTGGAGTATTAAAAAAGTATAAAACACGTTCCTAAATAGTATTGTATTATTTTGAAATAGGCACAAAACGCAGAATCAGAAAACATCTACGAAACTGAATTAAGTCAAAATAATTTGCAAAAAAAATAGTACGCCATCACCAACACCAGATTATCAATATGTAATTGACCCTTGTGGAAACGCATCACGTTTATTTTCTATGGAAGACGCAAATTGCAAGAAGCGACTAGAAATAATTTTGTGTTCGGTTCTTGTGTTGCCTTACGCATTTTCATTCAAAAGTTTCATTAGACAAAAAAATTCGCGCGTGGGTGCCGTTGGCCTTGGCAAAGTCAATTATTGTATTATAAATAAAATAAAGTAGAGTAGCTACATTAAACAAAAGCTTTTGAAAGTCAAACTCGTGGCATTATTTATAGTCCGCTCTATTATACGAGTAGGCAATATTTATAGTCCCTGCAATTACGAGAGTGGAGGGGAGGCTTCGCGTTGAGTGGAATTAATGAATGCAATTACTAACGAAAATGTGCAACGAGCCGCCGCCGCCGTCACACCGCTTTGTAATGTGCAACGAGCCGCCGCCGCCGTCACACCGCTTTGTAATGTGCAACGAGCCGCCGCCGCCGTCACACCGCTTTGTAATGTGCAACGAGCCGCCGCCGCCGTCACACCGCTTTGTAATGTGCAACGAGCCGCCGCCGCCGTCACACCGCTTTGTAATGTGCAACGAGCCGCCGCCGCCGTCACACCGCTTTGTAATGTGCAACGAGCCGCCGCCGTCACACCGCTTTGTAATGTCAGGATATTATATTACTACATTTCATGAGTACAAATCGGATCACTTGAAGAAACTTCCAAAATTGTGTTAGTATTGAAAACGTGATCCACTTATGGGAATCTCTTGCTTTTACTATACTGCATTACCACCACGGTTGCGATATCCATATGCTATATAGGTAGACATAAATGAATACATAATTATGATAAACGTAGATGCATCGCATACGGGAGAACAGTTTTCGTCATTATACTCCTCGTCGCAACACGCTCCTGGTCGTCGCGTACCCCTCACAAGCCTCTAGAATTGGATACTGCTCTCACACTGTGTTCCTGGATCCCGGATTTTATTTATGGAGAAGTTTTCAGTGAGGTTTTTTTTTGTCCGTGAGATATGGGTAAACTGCCACGAGCTATTTGTGCCCTCGTGGCTTTATCGTTTAATGCCGTTTTTGTTACAAGTCGGTGTAAATTGCTTCCTATAAGTACATTAAGGTGGTGCATGGGTGGCGGGTCGCAGACGGCGCGAGGCGGCGGGGCGGCGGGGCGGCGGGGCGGCCAGACGCTCGTCACCGCGCGCCCGCCCATGCAGTTCCTTCATAGTCCACTTCATCAGTTTACTGAGACCAGCTCTGCAATTGAAGTCTGGACGAGTACACACACACATGCGTCTCCACACATACACTAGTCACCCCTGTCATGAACGGACTGAATAATATTGTTAGTGTTGGACAATTCACACAGCAACAATTAACTGATTAACTAATGAGTAAAAAACAAATGGTCAAAGTGATTTACTTCCTTTAGACCTCGTCAGACACATCAAAATACGTCATTAATTTCAAATAACATAAATAAAACTAGGAAGTAAACTGGTCACCATGTCACTTCATATGTTCACTTCTGTCAGTTTAACATTGTTCAATTTCGTGATAAACGTATGGATAACGGTATATAAAGGTTCGTTTTTACAAGCTTCTCACTGCGGTTCAATATTTCTTATGTAGGTATCTATCAGGAGGAGGCCTGCGTCCAGCAGTGGGCCAGTATAGGCTGTACATGTAGACGATTAATGTTTTGTCCAAATAATTATTGCAATTATTACAAACTTAATCAAAATCTCTTTGATTTCTCATCTTCCCCACGACTTCCGGCTTTGTACCTTTGTTCACTTGTTGTAAAGTTTGTACAATGACTACGTGTATGGATACCGCCTCTGTATCTGCCTGTCTTATGTCCCTTTCTCTCAACTGTCCAAGCTCAGGTAAAGCCCTGGCCCGTATTTCCCTACACTACTTGCATAGTGACGTCACGGGTGACGTAAATACAACCTTTCCGGAATCTTAGCGTGGGCTATATTGGAAACACCTGAAATATGCGGCGATTTCCGGGATTACGTATACCGGGTCACGTGAGGTCCCGATCAGAGATCGAGATCAGGATCAAATGACGTCTAAACTTTACATACTCGTTGAATACCACGATCTATTTAATTTAGTTCATTCTAGCAGGTTTTTTTTTCTAAAATTCGGACCACTATTTTTATCATAAACAGTGTTTGTCAGACAGTTAAAATGCCAAATCATTACATATTCTTAGCCCGTTTGCACCCACTGTCTGAAATAACGCTTTCTCTCTAAAGCCTTGGTCTCTTCATCACAACGCAGTAGGTGCACTGCGTGCGTCTGACGCAATACGCTGCGGTATGCGGCACAACGTAGCGTCACTACGCAGCGTTGAATATGTCTGCGGAAAATCATTAGATTTTCACAGTGCAACGTAATAACGAGACGACGACGATGTCGCGCTGTGCGTAGTACCCGCTCCCCACTTCACCGCGCCAGCCCCCCACCGCTGACGCAGACTTGACAACGGAACAAGGTCTTGTTCCGTTTCCGGTGTTAGCTGCATATCAAGAGTGGTCACTCTAGACGTTTTTCTTACAATTATGTGTCCAGCACCGCATACCGCAGCGTACTGCGTTGCGATCAAGACACAGGCTCAACACGCTCTCTGTCCGGTCTGGTGCGCGTCGCATCTGTCGCAATTAAAAAAATGGTATTATCTCTGCATTAAGGTACCACTGAATCAGTGACAGCATGGTCGATGATCTAACTGAAGAGATCGCGGTACCTTTATGTACTTATCTGTTGGTGTTGCTTGCACTTTGATAGCAGGATTTCTGAGTAACGGTTGCAGAGACCCCCCGTAGACCCCCGCATGCCGAAGCAGCAGTTTATTCCGAGGCATTCCAATTTAGCGAGTACATTTATAAATTTCGCGGAAAGGTCCTGAATTTACCGGCGTCACTGCCTGATTATACAGCGCGGCCGAGGTCGAGGTGGAGCCAGGGTTGTCGCAGATCAGGGGCAAATCGCTACTACGCACCACGACAATGTGCATAAATATGGGCCTTAACTCGTTATATTATGATGCATTTCATATTGACTGCATCAGGTGACGGACAGCTCGCGGACCACACTTATGAAAATTTTGGTGAGCGTGGTAGTGGCGTTGGTTTTATGTGCGCAGAGCTTTATTTGTTGCTGCAGTCGACATATCGACACTACCTATAGGCTCTCTAGTTGCACAAAATTCCCTGCAGAGTAGACTTCTCCACTTTTCATAATACCTAATGAAATTTTTCACTGGCATTATCCAGATCCTTGATTTCCTGAGTTTCGCAAGCACTGCCTTAGTGACGGGATGGTGGTGTTACCGCGGGGGGTTTCTCCGAAACTGCTCTCACTTGATCTTCTGAACTAGGGATGACCAACGCACACCTGACCCACACGAAATACTTATGTAAGTCCATTGTTTTTTTTTGCATATACATATTACATATTACACGCCAACCACCTGGTAAATTAAAAAAATCCATAGAGATAAAATGTACTTCGACAAAAGGTGGGTAAAAAGGTATATACCAATTCCATTGAAAATGTCTTTGAATGAAGTAAGAACTTCATTCAAAGTTATTTTCACTGTATATTTACCTGTTAATGAGTCGAGCAACTACGGAACCCTTCATTGCGTATGGCCCGACTGACACTTGGTCGGTTTTGTTATTACTAGAGTATTCACCTCGCGGTAGGAAAAGGCAATCATCTCCTAGCCCCGCAGTGTTGTGCAACAATCGGTGCGTTCCCGCACCATTTTATTTGGTGCACCGCATATTGGGAATGGAGGACACAGCTCAGGTCGAATGGCTGGTGTAGTGGCTTTCAATGGAAAGAATGAGTAATAATGACACCTTCCAGGCGGAGTGACGACAGGTGGAACAAACGCTGACCAAATAGTAGCCGAGACAGGGGTTCGGTGACACCTGAAAGACTTTGGATATTAATGGCACATATTTTCACTATACAAAGGCAATTGGCGTAAACGAATGGAGAACTCATTATTATTACCTATGTCCAGCGGTGGACTAATATAGGCTGATGATCATGAATGGAGAAAATAAAAAATAGATCCAATACAAGGTGAAAACGGCTGTTGTTTTTTTTTTAACTTAAACAACTTGAGTTGTTGAAGATGAATAGTTATTTGTTATACAAGAGTGCAAAGTAGCTTTTTAATCGCGTGCTCAATTTTGATGACCGAGCAAGCGAGTGATTCCAAAATCTAAAAAATAAGTCAAAAATTAGAATCCTGAGCGTCAGCGAGGGAATCAATAGAGCACGAGGTAAAAAATCTTTACACTCGAGTGCAACACGTAACTTTTCATCCCACCTCGGCGAGGAACCAGAGAGGAACAAGCCAATAAAATTCAGATGAGTATTTTGCAAAAAGAGGACTGAATGGTGAATTGCTGAATGCATGAATTGAATGAATTGCAATAGATTATCGAACCGAAACAGCCGTCCTCGTTCAGCTGTGTGGCAGCGGGTCGGCCGCGCTCTCAGTTTGCCAGTAGGTAAGCATCCAATCAAACAGTTTTCAATATCCAAAAAGCTATACGTTTTGTACATTTTTCGTGAATGCTGAGTGGCGGCAGTGAGAGGCCAAATGTCACCGCTCAGCAGGGACGAAATCAGGGGAAGGCCTTATAGAGGAAATTTTATGGAATCGTGTTTTTGAAACATTTTGGAAAATATGGACATCCGGCAGAGTTGATTTGAGGTAATATAGGCCCTTAATACGTTAACGGTACGGTTGGGCTAGGTATACAACTTTGTGGGGCGCATTTCATCGAGACACAGAGTTCAACGTCTGAAGATGGCA
The DNA here is from genome assembly GCA_947086465.1 of Eupithecia exiguata. NCBI lineage: Eukaryota > Metazoa > Arthropoda > Insecta > Lepidoptera > Geometridae > Eupithecia > Eupithecia exiguata. The sequence goes on from OX352247.1 coordinate 262,311, forward strand.
TCGTATTTCATTAGTCCCTAAGTCTTTGTTCCTCATTTTCACTGCATCATTCGTTCATTCTATGTACCGAAAACCTAAAGATCTATCCTTCACTTACCATAACCAGCCCAATCCCTAAGTCCGTCCATCCTTTTAGTGGCAAATCGAATTTAGTTTGGTTCCGCCGCGAACTCTATTTGCATGATAAAACCCGGGAAATGCATCGTACTGATGAATGCATATTACTTGTAAATGCATAGTTCTGCTAAATATTCACTTCAACAATAGACAAACAATGAGCTTCTGGTCGCTCATCAGAATTGTAAGAGAATGATTGAGGATGAGACCAGAGCGTTCGGTAAGAGCGCGCACACAAAGTACTTTAATTTATGAGCACGTTCCCGTGCCCACGTGCCCCAGGTGACAGGACGCGGCCGCTTGGAAAGTTGTAGACTAGTCTCTTTGAGACGCAGCTCGATTGCTTTCTAGTCCTTATACTATGCTCAACTCATACGTATAAATACTTCAGACAACAGGCTCTGTCTTGCTATCATTTTCAATCCCATTCTCTATCTGCAAATGTTATAATAATGATGTCTATGGCATAGATTTCACGGTTTTTTCCACTAAAAGCAGTAGGTAGGTACTGTAGCTCTTAAAATATAATACGATATTCAGAATCCTCAAGCATACCCTCGAATTTACCATTCCTTAACACAACTTGTTGTATAAAATTGGACTTGTCTAAGTGCTTTTTCTGTAAGCCTACTAAGGCCGTTGACGTCTGACTTTATGCAAAAATACTTTCGACTTACAAATCACTATCAGCGGAACACAGTTTGTAATGACCACTGTCGATAACAAACTTGTAGCCAAACATCTGCGGTTCCATTCCGTCAGGCCCTGCCGCGCCCTGCCTGTCCCTGCCGCGCCCTGCCGGTCCCTGCCGCGCCCTGCCTGTCCCTTAGAGTTCACAAACTCATTCTTTGCGCGTTTAAACCGCACATAATGCGCACAGAATTATGAAGGGTTCAGATTATCGTATAGTTCTAGGCTTGGATATTGAACTCTATAATTTAGAAAGGATTTGCAATTCTATGACATTGAGGATATAGTTGAAATTCACTGGTTTTGTGCTGGTATGATAAGGTTGTGTAGGCACAACACGAAGACGCGGTTAGTTTCAGAGTTTAGGGCTCACTATTTGCATCGGAAAATATGAAAGTTTTCTTAGTAGAGGGTAGGTATCTGTCGCAAGTCACCTACCCATGTGGAAATAAACAATGTTTTGGGTGTTCGAGGGTGTTTCTCACAATATACAAAGCTCAAAGATTTTTGATCGAGAATAGAACATCATGTGTCCACCATCATCAGGTGAGCCTGATGGTGGTGGACACATGATGTTCTTTTCTCGTGGCTTGGGCTCAATCGGGTTCTAGCTTAACTACTTATACTCGTCGCGGGGTGTCCCTGCATGCGGCTACCAGGACCGGTGCCAGTGCGTTGGGACACATTATAATATAATATCTTCTGTCCAGGTGTGGTTACAATTACACTATTTATTTGATATTATTTAGTTTACAATTTGACTTGTCTATTAGCTTATTGTATACCTAAGCCTAAAAAATAAACATTATTTTATTTCAGATTTCCTAATGATTATGTGGTGGTTGTGGTGGTTTCCGAATTCAGTACGAGAGAGTTATGATTTCAGATAGGTACCTACTCTAGCAACAGCAACTCCCGGACTTAATCTAGGTTCTCCAATTAGAACACTAACTTTGGGTCGCTTTGCAATTGGACTAACTAACAACCTAAGTTTTGACAAGAGTCTCAGAAAAATCACAGAACTTAACGAAAGTAACCAGAGAAAAGAAAACCTGGCGGTTGTCCAAGCTTAAACTAAGTGTTCTGATAACAACGGGCTGCTATCTGAAAGATCTCGCGGCAAACAAAGAGCTAAACAACCCGAACGCGCCGGACTGGACCGCGGGGACGGGGACGGGCTCGCTGCGGCCACTTCTTGATTAATTGTTGAACGCCATATAAGAAAACAACAGAAAAAAAAACCGCGTGACGGGTGAGGATAAGCCAAAGTAATTTAGTCGCTATAAAAAAATCTGCAAAAATGTCTTTGCGACTGGCCGATAGCCAACCTCCCGTAGCCACACCATCTATCCCGATCTGACAGAGGCGCGTGGCGCAGGCGCTAGGCGCTCTGGCGTTTCTGTCAAAATAAATCATGCGAAAACTCGTTGCTGCCCAAAATTGCTTCCCAACACATGCGTGGAGTTGCATTTAATGTGCCATAGTAAATCCGGGCGGGGTGTATACTTCCGGACGAACTCAGTGAACATTTTTGCGGTGTCATTTGATAGTCGTACTACTGACCGCTAGGGCCGACAGTGAATCTCGGCGACGACTGCAAACCCTGCTGAAGAGATAGCTCAGTCCGACAAGATAGAGAGAACAATAACATTGAAACATCACACAAAGTAGGCTTTTGATTGCCAACTTAATAAGAGCATACTAATCAACTTTGACATTAATAATAAATTGGCTAGACGATAATAATTTAAAGATAAACATAAATAAAACAAAAATTATACATTTTAGACAACGCGATACCTACAGCTGCACATACTCACCTTGACATTGAATACAACAATAATAAAATCAAAGAAATTGACTCTACAACATTTTTAGAACTACACATTGACAAAAAACTTAAAACCACACATTGAACATTTATGTAAAAAAATTAACACTCTTGTTTACAATTTATACCAATATCACATGTAGTAACTAAGAAACCCTTCTCAAAACGTATCACGGGTTGATGGCTTCAAATATTCGAAATCCCATAATATTTTGGGGTTAAACATAAAATCCTTACGCTACCGTCGCTCTATATTTACGAAACGGTTATGTTTGTAAAAATAACCCCGATTTATATTGTCAACTTTCCGATGATGTTCCTAGAAATCGACGAGATCAACACAAAGTCTGCGTGCCGAACTCAAAGACTGCCTTGATGCGCAAGGGTATCTTCTGCATGGCTCCTTCTATTTATAATAAACTCCCAAAATCACTTAGAGAATTACCACTCACACTGTTTCGGAGAAAGTTAAAAGCCACATTGGAAGGTAAATGCTACTATAAATTAAATGATTTCATGACGGACAAATTTTTTTTAGATGTAAGTAAATAACTTAATTTCTGGTTTTGTTTTATTTTATATTAATTTTAATTATTTATCAGTTTTCATAACAACTTTTCTAATTACATTTATTATTAATTGACAATTTGTACAAAGATTTTGCACGCCGCAACGGTAGAAATACATTGTGTCTTTACTAAACATACACCACCTATGTACCTTATTTACATGTATTTGATGCAATAAATTTTACTTTACTTTGTTTTTTGCTCATAGCCACAAGTAGGTGATTTGGAATTACGCCATTTGTACCGGAAACAGTCGATATTGTCGTGATTCATGCAAAGTGGGCTATCTGACCGCTCGCTGAAAACAGATTCGAAGTAATTACACGAGTGACCCGAGCGACGCGGCCGGCGGCGCGGCGGTGGCGGCGGCGGCGGCGGTGGCCGAATGATGAGCAATCCTTATTATTAATGTCCTAATTTCATGGCAATGGGACAATAATTGTTTATTTACTTGCGTGGATTGGACTAGCTGCCTGTTTATGACGCGGTGAATTTTTAATTTCTAATTGGTTCTTTATGCTGATGAGAATTTGGTTTGTATTGGTCTGGCAGTTTGTGAGGCGAGGGAAAGCAATAAACACAGGAATTGGGCTTTATTTGAGGGACTGAAGGCTAGCAGGGAAAATGAACATTAAAATTGACACTGACCAAATTAGCTTTTTGTGGTAAGGCTCGTCTAAAGAAGTACTTACCTCTACGGTTTCGTTATCTGTCACCCAGCACCAGGCTTGTAGTGCAAACAAAGCACAAAAAAAGTTTTGGTAGCAAGTAAATAAATGCCTGAAAATTGCAAACGGACTGCGTCACATCGCATCGAGGGCACTACCTCATAAAATCTTCTATTATTTTTTTGCTAAATTCCACAGTCAAGTTATTTTGCTTACGTTAGCGTAGGTGCCAAAATCCCACTAATATTATGCGAAAAATGTAGGCTGTTTTGATGGATGGTTATTTGTTAGCGAGCTATGGAGAAAGCTACGCTCGGAGTTTCTCTGAAGGATAGGATTCGCAACGAATACATCCGACATAGAACCAAGGTTGCCGACATAGCTCAAAGGATTAGCAAGCTGAAGTGGCAGTGGGCTGGCCATATCGCGAGAAGAACCGACAACCGCTGGGGTAAACGTGTTCTTGAGTGGAGACCGCGACTCGGCAAACGTAGTGTAGGACGCCCTCCGACCAGGTGGGATGACGATTTGCGAAAGACTGCTGGTAGATGCTGGATGCGGCAAGCTGAAGACAGGGCGCTATGGCGCTCATTGGGGGAGGCCTATGTCCAGCAGTGGACTGATATAGGCTGATGATGATGATGATGAACGCCAAAACTACTGAACTGATCGGGTGAATATCGGAATACAGACAGGTTACAGACAAGCTCCAGGCCTTGAATAAAACACAGGCTACTTTTGTCCCATAAATCAGTTCCCATAGGATATAACTACCTTTACACGTTTCCATACAAACAATGCGTATGAAGCCGCGGGCATAAACTAGTAATGAAAAATTATATACGAGCAGCAAAATAAAGTTATATTGGCTGCGACAAGCCATTAAAAATTGACGCTAATAAGATCTGCGCCGCTGATTTAAAACAATGTTTTACAGGTGATAAAACGAAAAAACCGCGCCTGCCATTTTGTAGACTGCGGATTTTTACGAAAGAGGGATAAATCAGTGGGACCTTCGTCAAAGCAATATCTAGTTTAAAGTTACAAGGCTTTGCCAACTCGGCGCCGATTTTACGTGGCTTCATACTTTTTATGGCTTGTAGATTTTTCGTAATGATAGCGATATTTTTCATGTTCTTTGGCGCGTTTGCCGTTTCAATGTTCTGGATGATGTAAATACTTTTTAATGAATTGAAAAAATATACACTTAAGAAGGTTCTGTTAATAGTAGATTATACACTAAGGGGATAAAGCACTGTTTTATGTCACGGGAGCGAATTGAATCCCGAACGTAACGAAGGACTCATAATTTAACTCCTGAGCGTAGCGAGGGAGTTATAAGTTAATTCCTGAGCGAAGCGAGGGAATTAAGACTGAGTCCTGAGTGCAGTGAGGGGTTCAACCGCCCAAGACTAAAACAGTCTTATCCCCGAGGTGTATACTCTACTTTTCACACCTTATGCGAGACAAAAAAACAGGCTCAGTAGATAAATAATGTTTTCCTTTGACTTCTCTGGCAGCAGATTGTTGACAATGCCTATGGCATCTAATTTGATAAACTCAGGAGTCAAAACACTTTCATCACTCGACATTTTCAATATTATTTTTGAAATTAAATCTTCTATAGGCACCTACAAGAACTCGATTTGTTCGTCACGCGTGAACAAATGAAGGCGCGCGACGTTCCAAATTCGAAAGCACAAGCCGTGGTCCTAGATTCGAAATTCGAATTTCGAACACCGCGCTCCTCCGGACCGGGGTTCACACGGAGGCAAACTTCATTTATTTTGTCAAATCAAGTAGGCCATGGCCTAGGACAAATTGTGTTTAGCAAAATTAAACTTTATGCATATAGTAATAAGAATTATGAAAAGTGAAATCATATTATTAACCAGCGGGTTATAATGAAATTCAGTACAACATTATAACCCGGCTAATACCAAGGGATTTAATGTCTTGCTTTCGGTAGGGTTTACATGACCTATAATTCGGCATTGTCGAGCATGTGGTTTGAAAATAATATTTTCAAACCACATGCTCGACAATGCAATCATCAAACAAATCAAAAATAATATTGAAAATGTCGAGTGATGAAAGTGTTTTGACTCCTGAGTTTATCAAATTAGATGCCATAGGCATTGTCAACAATCTGCTGCCAGAGAAGTCAAAGGAAAACATTATTTATCTACTGAGCCTGTTTTTTTGTCTCGCATAAGGTGTGAAAAGTAGAGTATACACCTCGGGGATAAGACTGTTTTAGTCTTGGGCGGTTGAACCCCTCACTGCACTCAGGACTCAGTCTTAATTCCCTCGCTTCGCTCAGGAATTAACTTATAACTCCCTCGCTACGCTCAGGAGTTAAATTATGAGTCCTTCGTTACGTTCGGGATTCAATTCGCTCCCGTGACATAAAACAGTGCTTTATCCCCTTAGTGTATAATCTACTATTAATCATAAGAATAATGGTATATTTTTTACAAGGGACCAGACCACTTCATTGTAGACGAGGTTGTTTATACTCCCGAGCGTAACGAGGGAGGTGACAAGACCGAGTTACAATGGGTGGTTTTGTCCCGCGTCAAAATAATACATTTCACTTCACGAGTACGAGAAAAAAAACTTACTTAGTAAATAATCCTCACCAATTTCACTTCTCTACTTCACGAACCAACGACAAGTTGGTCTTAAAATACCATATTTCATGTGATGCGCAACAGATAAATATAATCATATTGATTATTTCTTTGCAATTTTGTCCCATTTACATATTATTAAATTATTTTCGGTTTATGGATTTTTCAATTAAATAAGCCAAGTTCATGTTCAGTTAAATTGGTAGTAAAAAAATATTCCAGAGATTTCGCGCTGTTCGACACCAACTTTTTGTGTGTCTTCGTTACGCGCCACACAAAGTTACTATCTACCAACCACAGATTGGGGTAATCTGTGCTACCAACGCATTCTTCGCATTCTACCATGGAGGAAGAATCACCATACAAAAAATCCAACAATGACTAAAAAGACGCTTCTAGTTCCATTTTCAAAAATTAATTAAAATGATATGTATTTGTTCTTTGTAAATGGAACACCAAAAAGTCGAGTCTTTATTCAATAGGACGAATGTATAATGTACTGGCTGATGATTTCAAACAAAATTTAAAAAGAAAAATGTCTTTATAACATTAAATCCTAAAAACTAATTTTACGCCCGCTAAGCTGCGCTACATGATATGACACACTTTTTGAGCAAGAGAAGTGAAATAGTTATTTGTTACACAAGAGTTCAAAGTTGCTTTTCAACCGCGTGCTCAATTTTGATGACCGAGCAAGCGAAGCTGAGCGTTAGCGAGGGAATCAAAAAAGCACAAGGTAAAAAATCTTTGCACTGGAGTGCAACACGTAACTTTTCATCCCACCTCGGCGAGGACAGAGTATTTTTGCTCTTCGATATCTGAGCGCAAAAGCCGTTTTTATCCTCCAGCGTATTTATTTATTCAATCAAACCTAATCATTTACGTGCCTAAAATGTATAAGTTGGTACTTATTATGAGTTAATAATTATATACTTACCTATACGGTCCTTTAAAAATAAACTTTTGACTTTGAAAAAATTAAATTTATGATTTCCAGGTGCATAACTAAATAGATGGAGCTGAAATTTTCATGATGTACTTCTAAGCGTGGAATCAAATATAGGGTACTTATTATCCCATAAAACAGTTACCATGGGATACATAAGTAACCATTCGTTTCGTTGATGTTTCTATAGATACCTACAACGCGTGCGAAGCCGCGGACAGAAAGTTAGTATTAGATACAGGCAGACCTTCACTAACGCGGCTCTCATGTATGAATAAGTATCCGCTCTCGTCAACATTTACTTATGACAGTTTGAAACAAAACACACTGATCTCCTCGATCAAGGATTTTTATAATTTTACGGGGCTTACTATTGGACGGTGACATATACATCGGAGTCAGTAACCTCTCAAGTCTCAGGTACCAACTGTGAAACTCAATAACGCGAGCATTTTGTTTGGAACCGATCGGGGCTCGTTCAACTCCCAACTCCGAGAGTGCGGTAATGAGAGAAATTTTTGGGCTTTCCACGTATTTTCACGTGAATGTAGGACAACTGCCAATGGAATGGGGTGTTTTTGAATTCCAACTTTTGAAATTTTCCTGAGCGAAAAAGAAAGTAATTAAATTTTGTCTGCGTCTCCTCTCTTCATAACCCCCTGGATCTGATAGAAACAGCGAATCCTGAGTGATATTTTACGTCAAGCTGCATAATAATTTAAGTCACTAATACTTTGCTTCTGCTACAAAATTGAATCTCCACTGAAACATAGTGAATGCACATTCCGCGTCCGCCATCACTCTCCGTCGCCATGACACATCCAATATGGCCGTGTCAATGCCGCCATATTGATGACGTCACGATAGTTGCACTGTACGGGCGATTTGTTTAGGATTCGTGTGACAATATTTGACAAGTTTTCGCGTGGGTGTGATCATTTTTAGTTTTTATTTTGGGGATAAAATATAAAAAAGTTTTGGTACAAGATTGATCCGGACGTGCGGTATTTGTGACAGCGCAATTTCAATTGTATGCAAAAAATTCTTGGGTATTTGTTTTCATTTTCTGATATTTTTTTGTGTGATATTCCGGTGGCTGAATAGGTTACATATCAGACCAGGATTGTCATTTAAAAAAAATCAGAAATTTACGAGAAAAAGATTATATTTTGTATGCTGATTCTCTAGTCAATAAGTATTTTGCCACCACGTGACAGGAGATTTGATCAGACCATGGAGATGATCAGCGTAAAAACAACGCTGCCTGTCATTTTCAGCCTGTAAAGTTGAATGAAACTCTTACGACAAGTGGCTCCGCCCCAATCACGTCAAAGCCCTCATTTCGAACATCGTTGTTCACACGCAAAGAAACTAAATAAACCAGGCCAATCCCGGGGACTAAGCTCTATCGGCATCCCTGGGACATGACAGACGGAAACCTGGCTTAAACCCACATAAAAGGGCTTAAATTCCGACGTCAGGGAGCAATCTCCGCGCATCTATAGATACCTGCAATAAGTAAATGTAAACGAAAGTTTAGTGCGACTGTAACAAAAACCGGCCAAGTCCGAGTTAGTTTCACACACGAAGGTTCGTAGTTGTCGAAATACGACATCCGTAAAATGTCAACTATCTGCGTATTACCTCAGCCTACATAATAACTGTGCTATAAATGTATGTTATTATTATTTCGTGTTTGTTTGTAATAAACTGTATTACAAATTCAAACGGAATTACGGTTTATTTATGGGGTACAGCCCAGTGATACACATACGGGCGGACGGCAGCGGATGTTGCGTCCGGATGAAGTAATAATGGTCCCTTGGCATTTTTTAGGTACGGAACTCTAAAATATGAAAAGGCTCGCGTTCCTCGCGTTCAATCAAAGCAGGGTTTGCTGATGCAGATTGAGTTTAGTGAATTTGTTTGCCGATGGCGCAGGAGCCCCGGTTCCTCCATTTACCTGTATCTCTGGCAATCAGGTGCTGTTCGCACTCAAACAGATCGTACTTTTCTTTTATGTGGTGGCACGGGTTAGCAGAACAGCTGGGGTACTTCCGATACTCATCCAATCATGAACAAAACTTTACTTTGTAAATGCGGCCTTTAGAGCAACCTTAAGGTAAATGAAACACAAATTAAGCTACAAAAATAATAAACTATGCTCTACATACGGTTTATAGCAAGAAAAAAATGTGCTACTTTATGAGTAGGTACCTACTTTAATTGGCAGGTTTTTTATACAGCTGATGCATTTTATTTTAGTATTTTATACTCCATTTTAGTTTCAAAGCGTACCAGCTGATAGAGCACTCAGCTGTGCTCCTGATGAGTCAAAGGTGTGCCTTAATCAGGCTTGAAGTGAGCAGGTAATATAACAAGGAAGCGGCGGGAGCCGAGTGGCAGGGAAGCGGTTAGGCTGGGGTGGCAGCGAAGTGGTTAAGCGAGGTAGCGAGGTATTTGTGCTTGCTTAGTTCTCCGGAAATACCTAGGCTGCATTGTTTATCTAGATATTTCAAGATTCTGTATATTGTGACATTTGTCATTTCAATTTTTAATAGAGCAGTTGAAGATCACGTAGCTTAGTTGGAAAAAGAGCAACCCTGCGCTGAAGGGGAAGGTGCGGGTTCGAATCCCGTCGAGATCGTAAATTTTTGGGATTTATTAATTTCTTAGAGCAGTTGTGTTAAAGAGCGTGCCCATAAGAATAGACTTAAGCCTTATTCCGATTATGAATGAAATAAGAAAATAAATTCCCTCTCAGCATCCGATGCGCTCTTTGGTTATAAATATACCTCAAATCACTTCGAGAAACGGTAGGTATAGTATAGATCCCTGTTTTTATCTATGTTTCGTCTGTCGGAGGCACTTCCGTGCATCTAGATAAAGAATATGCTGAAATGAAACCGAGTTGTATATAAAACTGCAACCTTTCTATTTACCAATGTCCCCACTACAGCTTTGCTTACCGCAGTGTATGTTAGTATCGGAAACAATTACAGCACCCCCCAGCTATCTGTGCCCCCAGCAAGGAAGCGGCGACACGTACAGAGACGTGACTAGCGTGTCCTATGTGCTGGGTGCACTGTGCGCTAGTTTATATTGTTAAAGTTGTATTGTAGATCGTGCAAGCTCCTCATTGTAATTCGCAGTTCCGCCGTGTGCATTACTGACTTACAGCCGGGTGTGCGGGTGTGCGGGTGTGCGGGTGTGCGGGTGTGCGGGTGTGCGGGTGTGCGCTCGCTGAACATTTCTATAAATAACTAATCAATGAACAAATCTCTTCTCAGCGTCAATTCGGCAAGATAACTAAGAAAACTATTCTGTTTCATACACAAGCTTACAAAATAAGCACTTAGACAAGTCAAATTTTATACATAAACAGGTTTCATTCTGAGATGTTTCTATTTTTTCGTCCAACCTATTCGTTTCCACAAACACTAATTTTCTCTCTCGGTGAAAATCGAATCTAGCATCCTGGGACCTTTTACCCTCCACGCAACGAAAGCCGTCAAACTGAAACTAATCTATCTATCTTGTTGATGCACAGTAATAAAGTGAGGCATCAGTAGGGTGAGCTTCAATAACGTGACATGATAGGTCGATTAGCCGCGCGAGTGGGCAATTAATAACGATTTGATCAAAGCACGGACAATGCGCGCTAACGCAGCGTGTCACACGGGGTCGGTGTAGCAGTAGGGACGGTACATAGTCATAGCACTGTCGTATTTATTCCGACACCACACTCAGATGAATCTTTAGAAAAAATCCACAACAAGCACAAAAAGTCCACAAGTCCTATCCTCCGGCTAATTTGGAATGCTACTAACGTAATGTTACTAATTCATACAAGTAGGCAGTCGTAACAAACCTAACGATTTTACCCAACTTTTACACAGATAAAATATTTTGGAGATGCCGCCTTTGTTCAGAAGACTAATAAATAGCTTGCCCGTTCAAAAAGTATTAATACTCATGCCCAGATACGAAATAAAATTTCTGACATTTAAACCTACTACTAAAAGTACAAGTGAATCGCCTGAGAAAACCTTGTCCATTTATTGTGAGAGTAGCCAGCGCCCAGATCTTAGTTGCTTAGCTAGTCCATAGAAGAATGTTGTCGGCGCATGCATACTATCTCAAATAGTGTAGTCACTACTCGACTTCTCGCTTCTTGTCCAATCAGTCCCGTCGTGGGTCGTGCGAGAGTGGCTGCCAGCCGCTGTCCTCTCCTCCTGTTCTCCTCACACATTGTGACAATGACTCTGCGCGTGCATTATCACCGGGCTGACCTCGCGGGTGACAGAATGGATCAATTACGACGTAATTACGGTGCGGGTTCGAATCCATGAGCCGGCACTTTCCGACCATCCATCAGCGCTGACAGGTATACAATATTCAGGCTGGTGTTAGGCGCAGCCTTTGTGAGGAGCGGTAGACTTGGCGGTTTGTTCGAAGGAAGTTACGAGTCAGGGAAGGCGGGAATATTTAATGGGTCGATGATAACAAACATTCTACTGAGCAGATTCATTCAATTGTGTCGAGATTTATTTAATTTTTATAGCAGAACTCAAAAAAGTGTTTTTAAGATTCCATTTGGTTTCGTTAAAGCGCAATTTATTCAACTAGGCTTAAAAAATAACACAAAGACATCAAATTTCACACGTACCTACATGCTACATTTAAAGCTGTACTCGTTCAAATAATTATTTTTGATGCCTACACTTATTGGAAAAAAAATCGGCATCCATTTTGTGATTGTTGCCAATACCTACTACAAAAATACTCAATATAGTTTCTTTTTAAAAATAAGACAAGACAACGGAATATTTTGAACTTTGTACGGTTAGCAAACTGTCGATGCTTGAAACGCATTAGATAGAACGTGTACCTAGTACATTTATACTCAACAATTAAAGTACCACTTGTATTAAGGTATATTCCCTCTGGACTACAACATGGGGTTTTTTAAAAAGGGTCTTCTAAAGCATTCAAAGGGTCGGCAACGCGTGTGTGATGTCCCTGATGTTACAGGCGTCCATAGGCTGCGGTAACCGCTTCCCATCAGGTGGGTGGGCCGCACGCCTGTTTGCCACCTCGGTGGTATAAAAAAAAAAGTATTAATATAAATATAAATCTTGGATGAAGGATTTTTCCCTTTTCTAAACTCGTGGAATATCAATATAAAGACTGGCCAACCTACTTCAAAACTTGGAAATTTATTTATATTTATTTAATTATTGAAAGACAAGCAGTTATAATAATGGTGTACAAATAATTTCTTACACTTATACAGCCCTTACAGGTCTTTCAAGATGGTACTTACGTCATTATATTCCTAACAAAATACTAAATTATTCAGATAAATATATTAACTTAGTGCAACAAAACTACTACTTATGAATTATATTTGATTCGACCTGGAACGAAATTGAAAAAACTGCATAGTAATAAACGTTAAAAGAAATGTTTGCAAAGACATCATGAGGCGGGTGAGTGCGTGGTAAATGCCGTGTGTTTGGCACGCAGCGCTATCTGGTTCATTCTATCATCTGTCGCCAGATGATAAAAACTTAAATTTTGTTTAAAAAGCTTAACTAGCACATAAAATAAATAAAACCTCAACAGACTCAAACTTTGTTTGTCAAAGATTGTGAAAGATCGTCTAGGAAAAGGGAATACCCGCGCAAACTCCCCCAAACCCGTTAATACTAGCCTTTTCTAGGAAATACCCGAACGTACCGTAGGTTCGCAGAATAGAACCGTAAATAAGCGGAGAACGGCTCTAATCCGCGCCCCAATATTTGTCGACGTAACTGCGCACCGCACAGATTACTGAGCAGTAGCATCACTCTGTCAATAACACAGTGTTGGGGAAACCGCTTGGTTACTGTCATCTCTGTGCCACGTACTGCATTGATTAGGTACAGCGATATGTTGCAGCAAGGACCAGAAATTACCCAGCAGTGATTAAAATCCGGCTACGTATAATGATGACGACGAATTTACACCAACGGAGTAATTGAAACACATCAGGTGTCAGGCAGTCAGCCATCCGAGGTAACCTTTAATTGACAGAGGAAGGCGATTGCTACAAACTTCACTGTAAGTACTAACAAGAGAGGGGCATCGTACAAACGAGGAAAACTCTGGTGGCTTTGAATAAACAAAGCTACTAACTACCCCTGTGGCTTTGCTATCCACTTTGGCCACAACATTTCTTTCTTCCTAAGAACAAAACACCAGAACCAAAAGAGACCAGCTATTTTGAGACCGCCTGCGCCGTTGTCAACAACGTCACGATAATCCTAGGCTAATCCTAGAACGTTCACAATACCAGCACAAGCGAGATTTCACCCCAGCCTTATCACCATAGCTTAAGGCCCACAATAGCTCAGCTGCCTGTTCGGACCGGAACCGACGTCAAAACAGCATGTGTTTGATGGATGGACGGAGTGGCCGTCTCCGTGGAGATCGCACATTATTGTTTCGCATTCATTAAATAACTAAACTAAGCCTGTAAGCGTAACGTCAACTATCATCAGCAATGTCAGTCCACTGCTGGAGATAGGCCTCTCCTAATGAGCGGCATAGCGCCCTCAGTTTGTCTTTAGTTTGCCGCATCTGCCAGCAGCCTCGTGCAGATCATCTTGGCTGGAGTTACGAGTAATCATACACTTCGTCATCCAATAACATTCATTGCCATTGGTCATCAGTTAAAGGAATAAGGCATAGTAATTGATTCAATCCTACACTTGGACGCTCTCATTGAGGGTATAGTTAGTAAAGCTTTTAAACTTTACGGATTTGTTATGCGAACATGCGTCTCTTTCAAAAGACCAGAATCTTATATTTTTCTCTATACTTACAGCTTTAGTAAGATCTCAGTTGGAATACGCCACGTCTGTCTGGAACCCTTTTTATGATAAATATAACAATCAAATCGAAAGTGTTCAACGCAAATTCTTACGCTCAGACGGACTCGCACTTGGCCGTATATATTTAATGTTTAAGAACAATTTTGACAACAAAACCCTATCCAGCACAAACCAAATCTACGCAAAAATAAATATTACGGAATGAAGCACAAAAGTGAGTTTTGAAGCGATAATTAGATTACTACGTTCATTTTAAATTCTTTTATCGTTATCTTAAGCAAATTATTAAATGTTATAATTATTTTCTCTACTTATTTTATAGGCCCTTCCGTATTTGATTGTTGGAGGAAGAATATTTAATATTTAATTTTCAAAATAGCTTCCTTATGGAGTATACACACCAATTCGGTAGGGCACCAACAAGTTGTCCGCTGCTTACAATATTCGTAGACTGAAATAACATGACGCACCAACCTAACAGGCTGTGTCGTCGACTTTGGTGTGTAGGGTCCTTTATCTATGCCAACAAGAGTATGGGACTCTTTTTGTACACTGTCTGACATATACCTATTTACTTCTTAACGGATGAACTGATAATAAAATCTGGCACGAAGATAGATTGTACCTGTCCTGGGGAATCAGAGAGCTGGTTGACGCGGGAGCTCGCGCACAGAGCTGAGGCCAGTACCGACTCCCCATACCTACCCCTGCATTTCCAAACCCTCGCATCTTTAGAAAACCTTTTAAGATTAAAAAAAGATAACATTTTACATCGAAGAGGCTCTCAAAGCGCTTATAAAAAGGAAAAACATTATATTTATTTTGGGCTTATCTCTTCGTACATAAATAATGCGGTGTTTTTGCCCACTTGAGTATTATCTGATAGAAGGAAGGTTGTATTGACTTACTCAACGAGGTTCATTGGTTTTTTGTGAAATTCCATCAAAATGGGATTTTAACGATCTACATTATGTGGAAATTATATTTGTAGGTAATGTTTTGGAGTGTTGTTTACTTAGGATATGAAAATATTTTCTCAAATCATCAAATCATTTATTTGCAGACTTATTGCAAACACTTTTGTGCCTATCCTACATTTTTGTAAAGGTTCATCTGTGTGTACAACTCGCCCGCATGCGAGTTTTATCTCGGGCGAGATGTACGCTAGCCAAACAACAGGTACGTTGAATACGGCCGAGTGCGGCTCGAGGGATGTTGAACATAATTTTTTTTTATATTACAAAGTTTGCAGACAAGCATGCGGCCCGCCTGATGGAATGCGGTTACTGCAGCCCGGGCTCCAGCAAAAAAAAGACAAAATAAAATTGCGTATTTTTCACACAACATAACTCTAGAGCCGTTTCACCAGCACCAGGCGAGCGATATCAGCAGTATCCCTATCTCGGCTCGTAATGAGCGATAAACACAAAATACGCGGCGGCGGCGGCAGGGCGGCAGGGCGGCTGCCTTCCAGCTTCCGGACAAAATGGTAAAAACTTTCAACAGCCTTTCATAACCACCCTTGTAGATCATATTTATAAAATGCTGTGATACTTTTATGCCCTACGATTCTGATTAGATCTAGGCCTGTTAAATTAAAATATAAGCAAATAAATAAACAAACATGCTTGACTACTTACACACCAAAAAAAACAGCTAAGTGCGAGTCGGACTCGCGTAAGAAGGGTTCCGAGAAAAACACACGGCTAAGGCGCACCAAATATCTACAAACATTGATTTTGTAGAAGAGTATAAATGTAAACATAATTTATTATCACACTAACAATAATATTAACAAGATCCATCAAGTGCGACGTTACACAAATATGTATATAGGTAGCGGTGAGAGACTGTTATTTAGTGAATACCGAAATAGAAGGTCCTTTCAGATAGACCGCTCTGCAAACTTAGTAAAAATGGTGTTGAATGAAAGAACGGTTCTGGTTCGTGCTCAAGCAAAGTTCAGTGGTAGCGGTCAGCGGGCATTTAGCACCTGCAAACAGATGAACCTACCGGGGTACGTTCCGCTGAAGGCTTAGGGCAGATCCTGTCGTACGTGGACCTATTCAGGAAGGGGGCAAACTATACTATTTTGCGAGTTTTATAATGATATCCAGTATAATAATGTCCTGCACACCTGGCTAGTCTCCGTTGGGGCTGGCCGCCGCGCGCCGTGGTCGAAATTCTGCTGGACAGGAAGGAGGACATCATAATTGAGTGAAAAGCACAAGAAAAAGACAGCAGCTTCGTTTTCTGTATTTTAACAACTGCGCTGCGGCCACAGATCTTCTTGCTAACCGCTGTGACTATGGCATAACCCCCCTCTTAGGGGGCGGCGTGTTTAGCCATCGAATGTATGCTAATGAGGTACAACAGTTACAAGCAAGGTAACTCAACATTAAAAATATTCCAAGTGATAACACATCAGTATACATATTACTTCTGTGTATTTTGTTGCTTTATCTGTCGCTGGCAGGAATTATCACAAAAGAATTCCTTTTGAGATTTTATTACGAATGAGTACTTTATTTCTTACAGATGACGTTTGATGAATTTTATTACTAATGTCAAATATTTAACTAATTATTTTTTTGGTCACAATAGATATTCTGATCATTTGAAAAATTTTGAATTTAAAAAATTATGGTGATATTTAGATTTCAGTCACATCGACAATAAGCTAGCAGCTTGTAACTTGTTATTTTTCGAGTTGAAGCAAAACTTGTACCAAACTATTAACAATGGAGTAGCAAGAAGGTACCTACAGGAATTTGGATCTCATTTAATATTACTGATTGCTACGGAATTAGTTGTACTTCTGTCTTCTTGAACATGTAAGGACGAAGATCCAAACCATCTAAGTACAGTTCCGCCGGTACTTAACGCAATTAATACAAATAAATCCAGGCGAATGTGTCACACGCCACGCCCGTAAATATCGGTTACGAGTTACCGCACGCTCTAAATTGCTAATTAACAGTTACGCGCGTCTATCTCGTAAATCACTTGATATATTTATATTGCCCTATTTTTGGCTGCGTAATATCTCGTTCGCTCATCAGCTTTGCCCTTACTAATGAAAAAATTACAGCTAGGTAACTAGGTAACGAACTAAACGTTTCTTCGTCGCTTCTTATCTTTAGTCTCGACAGAAATCTTGAATATCACTATATTTCCAAATTCATTCTTGTTGCCATTTCAATTTTAAGAATCTGACTTTTTATTTTAAATGAAATGAAAATGAAATATATTTATTTTATAAACAGGACTAGGTACGCAATATACCAAAACTTAATTTAGAAAACAAAGAAAAAGCGCCTTATACTTAGCTCCGTTTACAAAATTGTCTCCAACTCAGCATGAGTTGGATGACTAGCAAGCTAGCATCCAACGCTGATCTTCCGCCGGAGCCACTTTTTGGCTTACTTCAGGAACAGAATAATGTTTTTCATAATGTTGTTTTAAATTCTTGAATTTATAGAGTAATGGGACGAATGGGAAAATAAATGACAGTCATTTCTTCATTCTCTTGTTTACTTACAAATAAAATGCAGGCTGAGATAACGAAATTAATTGTTAAACAAATCCAATCGCCCTGAGGTGATTTTAGAAGAACGAAGGGGCAATTATTATTATTAAGAGCCTGTAACCCACTAAAGGGCAAAGGCCTCCTTTTCCACCTTCCATTCTTCTCTATTGTCGGCCAGTTGTGGCCACTCTGTCGCGTCCAGTTCATCTTTCCATCTGCACCTGGGCCTTCCACGCGGTCATCGCCCATTAGGAAACCAGTCTGTGATCACTTTCGCCCAGTGTCCAGCCCAGTCCCATTTCAATCTGGCAGACTTCACAGCTACGTCCGTTATCTAGGTCTTGGAGTGCAGTGAGTGAGTTTCTGATGCGGTCTGATAATTTACCTCCGAGGATGCTGCGCTCCATAGCTCTTTGGCAAACACTAAGGCGAGATTTTTGAACATTGGAGAGTGGTAGCGTTCCTTTCATAAGGTGTTTCATCGACCAATAATAGCTCTTCCATGCATTTTCCGTGTGAAAAGCAATCACAACATTAAAACATTTCAATATTCATCAGGCTTATGGCGTACACCATGCGTTACTAAAGAATTTATTTCTAAGCACACTAATGTCCGTCCTTACGCGTCCTCTATATGGGTTATCTACTTTAGTTATACGCACAATGTCATGCAATCAACATATTATCAGCAAAAACTAACCTCTGAATAGGTAGTTAGGTATAGTACTCTTCATTTGCCCCCTACCAGACACTGAGGCCGTCTCTGTAGATTCCGTAGAACCTGAATAAAAGAGCAGCCGGACGGTGCATGTGCTTCTTTTTGGCAAGACAGTTGGAGGGATTCGTCCATAGCTACGTATTGCAGTAAAATGCACCGCTTTTTGGTGGTCGGGTAAAGCTTGTACGAATCTAGCTAGCTCTAGAGGATGTTGCCGATTTGATTCCCACTTCGGAATAAATAGTTGTATATAATTATTATTTATATATATTCTTAAATGTGTCCCATAGCTGGGCCAAGATGTTTGAACATTACTTTGATCCTCAGCACAAGAGCCCATTCGTTATTAAAAATCGAGCTCATCCCGCAATCTTTACATCTTATCCTTACAAAAATAAATGAGTGTCCATTGAATAGAGGGCGAAGCTCCCGCCCACCCCACCGCGTTTGATCCCTGAAGCACCTGAATAAGAACATTCTCATCAAAACAAGTACGTGTTCACGATACACGTGGACCGCGTCAAACTAATTTAAATTTAAAACTGTATCCGTACCTAAAGGTTCAATTTGAAAGTTAAGAGAACACAAACTATTGGACGTTTGAAGTGGTAATTGGCCAGCGGGCGCTTCGCAAGTAAATCGAGCTGAAAAACAACGATCGACAAAGTAACCGTGTTGCAGTAGGTAGGTACCTACGTTTGCGGATTGAAGTATCTGTCAGAAATCAAATCAATGCAGTTTTATTTTCTGCCGGTCATTTGTACGCTGATTTTCCGTTTAATAACAAAATTTTCTTTGAAATATCATATATATATCTATATATTTCATAAATCCGGCCAGTAACTGAATTATTGATCATTGTTAAGTTATCAGCGTCGAAAACGGATCTTGTTCATTTCATATCAATCCACTCTTGTACAATTCAACGATCCAAGAACACAAAAAGTTTTCAGAGGTCTCCCTCTGAAAACTTTCATGAGAACGAGCAGCGGGAAAAAAGATTTATAAACTCATTCTCCAAACTCTATGATACCTACTGGTCTACGTATACTTTGTCATTGGCAGCGTTGTAATTTCAAATAGTTTGTTTTGTGAGGTTCCTGATGAGGTGTCAATTCCTCTCAGTTCCGCAAAACTGTAAACAAACCTGCCTCACCATTATACCACCCCACTTGACTGAAGTTACACCTTACCGCAGAATGACTTTTAAGTTTATTTAAAGGGGTATTCATGATAAACCAGTTAGATTCTGTTACAGGAAAACAATCATGGTAAAGGAGATCATGGCTTTGGCATTTTTCTATTAGATTATGTAAAATATTTGCAAACCAGATTCAACTTAATTTATTCCTGAAATAGGTACTTATGTCATTTTGTAGTTACGTTAATGTAAAATCAATCAATAAAACATGATAACCAGTGTCCATTTCGAGAAATAGACACTAGGAGGTAAAAAGAAAGGGGGGCAGGGTAGTCAAAGTTGTTGCTCACGATAGCCAATCACCGGTTTTTGATAACTTTTAGCAATTTGTTGAAGGAAATTAGATATTTACGTTGTTATCGAAGAAATCTGACATTAGAGGCGTCTAGACGTCTTAAAGTATTGAGTTTTAGCACGAGAGGAAAAATATAAAATAGACGTAAGAAAGTGCCTTTGAGCTTACAAATAACTGTTTACCATAAGCCCTAGACAAAAATTTGGCAAAGAGATATCTCCGATAGACTAAAACAGTCACCGAAAGCCTAGAGACATGACGTGGCGGCCTCGAGGCAGACCATCTGCTCGATGGTCAGACGATATTGTAGGGGCTGTAGGGAAGCAGTGGATCCGACTGGCACAAGACCGCCAGGGTCGCCACCGTGGATGTTACTGGCTGGTTAGTATCGAACATTTATAGAAAGAGTTGGAGAAGGAAGAGAGTTATAGAACTCCATACGGATCCAGCGGCCGGATTAGATAAGGTACGTCTGTGTTTTATTCTAGGAAGTTATATAAAAGCATTGCATACGAGTAAAACTGCTATTCGTGGCGTCGTTTGGGCAAGGCCCAAGTTCAGCTGTGGGCGTTTACAAGATGATTATATGAAAACATTAAAATAACAATGGAGCACACTAACACAAGTAGTAGGTTAGTACGTAAAATGAACTAAGAAAATACCTAACTACATTTTCTGTTTCTGTTGGATACAATGAAATACGTGCTTGTTTTGTTCACGCAAAACAGAGTTAGGTACAGTAACTGCATTGTAATAGCATGGAGTATAGTGCACCGGAAATGTAAGATAAGGACCGACAGAAGTCTCCACGAGGGGAACAAACTCCTGCACGAGGTTTGTACAATGTTACGTGATTGTAAATGCAACTCTCAATACAATGAGTGTGATGTGTGTCTCCGTATTCGGAGGTTAAAGCGAGAGCGGAGGCAGTTTTATCAGTTTTCAGAGGAAATATTTCATAGAGGAAACGCTTCATTGGTAACTATCAAAAATCTACGGTGGTTCATTGAGGTTCTAAGCACACCAAAGGCAACTCCAGCCTTTGAAGTTAAGATTTTGAATTATTTGTAGTAGATTTAACCCTATCTCCACAAAGAAAGGTATCTGTGAAGTTACAAAAGTTTTGTTGAAACGTGCGCGATTATTCGATTCTTCCCTTCCCTTCGATTAGCTTTTAGTGTTAATATACACTTGACACATGGTTTTTCCTAACTAGAAGAATGCGTTGCGAGCAATGGGAACTAAACGCATAATCCGATCGGACTTTCAAAATCAAAATTTTGATTTCGCTAAAATTCCAAACAAGAGTCTGAAACCAAAATTATCATTAGAAATGGTTTTCCAGGTCCAGGGTATACTTTATGCGCTTACATTGTCCCCCGTCGACTGCTAACCAACCTGTAACAAACAGGGGATGGCTACGACGTAGCAGTAAGTCGTAGAGGCTCTACGAGCGCTACGAAATGAACGCTCTAGTTATAAAGCAAATGCTGCCAACTTTGATTGAGGCGTTGATGGTGTACAGGTAAGGTAGCCTACTGGTAGTGACTATTAGCTTTTATTTTAGTTAGTGTACAGTAGTCAGCAAGGAAAATTGTCATTTCACCGATCTGGATGTCAAAAATGGATTCCTAAAAAGTACTGTTTTTTAGACAGTGGATATTGTTACAGAACATCATCTGACCCTAATGCAGAGTTTATGTTTCGGGCCCTACATGAGAGACTATTCAGAGACAGAAAACACCCAGACCCGATACAATATTGCAGAACATGCAAACGTTTGCCGTGTGAAATAAACGATTCGTTAACCTTGTGTTGTATGCTTCATTAGTTCCACATCAAAAACAAAACACAAACCGCTTTTACTTGTGTTCAAATTGCTTTTTAACTTACAAACAAAACATGGTTGTATCGTTCCACACTAAAATGTACCTATTCAATGATATTAATTACATTTCATGCAAAATTTCACAAACAGCATTCAAAAGCCTTCCAACAAATTCAAATACAATTACATATCAGTGCAGTGAAACTCGCGTTAACGTAATATAATACGACGTTAATGTAACGTGAATTCACGTTCATCCAGTGAATGGCTCTCGGGTGTGGTGCTAAGCAGAGTGTGCTTACTACGTCTACGTTCTACGTTTAATACGGAATTTTACGTTCTTGCAGTTTTCGACTGAAAATGTTGCCATTTGAATACATTATGCAACTGCTGGCGATTATGGCAACATTTACGTTTAAAGTTGTTGTTTCAAAGATTTGGATTATCGTATAAACGCATGTGGCAAGGACTGGAAAAGACGTTCTTACTGCGTTATTATTTTGAACTAGTTACTGCTAGCAGTTTCGTTCGCATTGTATGTGCCTGTCAAATCTTAGGAATTCTTTGTAACAACTCGTAGAAACCTCTTTTTATTAATAACCCGTTCACTGCCCAGCGGTGCGACCACTGACGCTAAGCAACATAACTCTACCAGGGCATGTGAGTTAAGGGCAGTGAAAATATTAAAGATGAATGATTTCCGATACTTCCCACCATGAAACACTGCGAGGAACCATGGTAGGTACGAGTCCACCATGGAACACTGCGAGGAACCATGGTAGGTACGAGTCCACCATGGAACACTGCGAGGAACCATGGTAGGTACCAGTGTTGTGCGTCCAGATCGATCAGGTTTCTGCTCTGCATAAAACAAACTACACCAGAATGAGGTGTAATATCTGCTTTATATCTTGTGACCTGTTTCTCCGCCATCTTGTCTGTCCTTTTCCTCAATTTTCATAGTATTTTTACGAGTTTTTCTTGTTTTTATGGCAACTAAAATCACATTTGTATATTTTGCAAGAAACGCTGACTGAACCTACCAAACCATATTGCCGATACATCTTTGGCTGGTACAGTCAGCTCAAGCTGCTTTGGATTTTGTGAATGTGTCGCAAGTAGTTAATCATTCTCATAATAATATTATAAATGTGAAAGTTTGGATGGATGGATGTTTGTAACTTCTTCACGCCAGAACTACTGAACAGAACATGTTGAAATTTTGCATACCTAAATGTAGTTTTAAGCCTGGAATCAATCAAAGGCTACTTTTGTCCTATAAATCAGTTTCTCTGGGAAAGAAATAACCTTTTCATCCCCCCATCTCAACAAAGAGTATTTTTGCTCTTCAACATCCGAGTGTAAAAGCCGTTTTTATCCTCTAGTGGATAAAGTAAATTGAATTTAGAACACCGTGCGCACGATTCAATTTACTGTATCTTCTAGTGGAAAAAAACGGCTTTTACACTCAGATATCGAAGAGAAAAATAACTGTTAAACGTTTCCATAGGCACATAAAAACTATTTTACTATATAACTATCGTAGTTTGACGAACTCATTACGGATGTAAATGGGTTAACCCGTTTACATCCGTAATGAACATAAAAACTGGTTTAAAATATTTATCCATACAGAAACATTGCAGGAACATTATAAGGGTATTCGAAACTATAGAATATTCAAAAAAACTGTTATCAGAACCATAAGTACGTCGGATAGTGTCTCTGTATACATCAAATATATGTGTATTTGGTATTAGCCTACCTTGTTTCAAACTGATTGAATTTTCTAAATGTCCCTGGGGACTGGGACACCTGGCGATCTCGTCGGAGGCCAAGATCCACTTCCGGCCCCAGCACCACGCCAATAAGCAAGTAAGTAATGTCCTTAGAAAGACTAGCCACTAAACTTGACTAGTATTATTTGATTGTTATTTTGATTGAGAGGAGTGTTTCCACCGCACCCCAGGTACGAGCGTGTCCTCCGCCGAGCGTACAGTCGGCGGCAAACATCCGCCGCGTATTGAATAAACATTAGGTCCTCCAGTTATCCGCGTTACGCTAAATTATGGTTTGAACAGAGCGTGTTCCTACAGACGAGAGATGAACAGCTGGTTTACTATCATCTCGTCATCGCAGCTGAAGGATATCCACTATCACAGGAACTTCAATGATCTGATCCCACCATCTCCTTTCCACTACACTTATATAAAATCAGGTGAGATTGTGGTCAAACGCTTATTAAAAACTGCTATAACTAGGCCTCCTCCAAAGGTCTTTCATGGTTGTCGGCGGCGGTCTCCCGCGGTGACCATCTTTAGATCGTCAGTCCATCTTGCGGTTGTTATGTGATTCAATACAAACATTGTTCTATTGAACCACATATTCCAAAAGTCCAACAGTGCACTACACTGGGTACAGCTGCGGCTGCGTCGGTCATGGCGGCAGCAACACTAGCTTTTTGCTAATCAATTATGAAAATTTCTTGTGATAGGCAATATAAATATAAACCACCACAAGAGTATGCAGGTAAAGAGTTGTAGGTATAATTAGCACTATTATCTTAATGCCCCAGCTGCTTCGACCTGGCTACATCGATGGGCTCGGGGAGGACGCGAATAAAAGGCAATAAGTTATTGCAAATGGCGCCCTCGAGTAGGGACGGGCACATTGATATTACAGCTGTTTTTTTACAGGCTAAAATTAAATAATTCTTACAAAACATTTTGTGGAAATTGGCTAACCAAGACTTGAAACTCACTTTTGATATAACTTATTGAGACAGCTCAAAACCGAGATTCCTAGAAATGAAAGAAGAAAATACATTTATTTGAACCTAAATTCATAAACATTCGATGTATTACAAAAATATATTTAGTTGCAAATACAGATATAGGTATGACAGATGAAGAAACGTTACGAATATATACATAGGTACAATGAATAGAAACAAACAAGCATAGTATACTTCGATAAAAGACTTTTATCAAAGATAGTATAACATGGGTCCAAAGCATAATACAACAGGGACCTGCCCTGTCCCAGCCTTATGCCGCTGCAAGCCGAAACTAGTTGCGGTAGAGAGTTCATGTGTCGGAGGCCAAGATCCGACACACTATTTAACTATACACTTTTTAACCGACTTTGAAAAAAGGTGGAGGGTCTAAGTTCAGCTGTATGTATGTTTTTTATGTGTGTTCGTCAATTTCTCTGTCAATTAAGGCTGAGGCATTAAAAAAAGCTAATAATAGGTATCACAAACTGAACGATGGATTTTTTAAATTTCC
This sequence comes from Eupithecia exiguata, assembly GCA_947086465.1. Lineage (NCBI taxonomy): Eukaryota > Metazoa > Arthropoda > Insecta > Lepidoptera > Geometridae > Eupithecia > Eupithecia exiguata. The sequence goes on from OX352247.1 coordinate 287,501, forward strand.
TTTGTTCAACGTAATAATAAGATGAATAGGTGGCGGCGCTAGTTTGACGCACACCACCGCCTTACCGGACCGATCTTGAAAGTTTCTTTTCATTCCGATCATTTTAATATATTTAAAACTTCACCGTCATAATTTTTGTGACATTTTCCTACGTTTACGAGGTCGGCAACACGTACGTACACCTATTCTTTTTAAGTTCTTGGAAAAAGAAAACCTTCATTTTGTAAAACAAACAAACGATATATTCCTTTCCCCTCACTAGAACGATTTCCGAACAATCCCCACCACAAACGATTGACACCTCACCCTTTAGCATTCCTTCCGAATGTGGAACGAACTCGTCCGCTAATGGGCGGTCCAGGGGTCCAGGCAGACTGGTCGACCCTCGGCGTTCGGGAATATTTAAACTTTGTGTTTTATTTAAACGTTTGAGGAAAAGATTTTGACTTTTTTGTCAGTAATGCTGAAGCTATAGGCACTCGCTAGCTGGTTGCCATTTAAAATAAAACGAACTCACAATAAAATGTAAGATAAAAATAAATTAAAATTCATTTCATTCATTTGCTATTCACCGAAAACATAAACAATACATTATTGGTACAGGAATACAATCAACGTATGTAGGTTAAGCGATTCATTAAATAAAATGTAGTATTCTTCAAGAGTTGGTCTCAACTACATAAGTACATAATTATGTAGTGTACCTATGTCGCCGCCGGATCGGATAATCATCCCGAGTGTAGAATGGCTAAAGTTCATTCGACAAGATGGCTGACTAAGCATATTGGCGGCGATATGTTTGATTATTATCATTGTATTTGTCAGGTTATTAAGCTGATCTGAATAAACAAGATAAGTCTTGGAATAGGATAAATACCTAATAAAGGCAAAGGGAGAATAGGGTAAAATAACACATACTCTCCATTCTACCTACACATTATAAATGTGTAATAAAGTCATTTTAAAGTGCAGTTAATCCATTCACTAAAGTTATCCTTTCTCATAAAATAATAATTGAGTATCAAAATGCTGACACATTTAATGGAAAAGCACTCGAAAAGTATAAATTAGTTAGTTTCGTGAAAGCGCGCGTTAATTGAATGTAGCGCCGATGACGGCGCTAGTTTTGATACTTTTATTTTCTCTTTGCTCTCACTTACACTTACAGCACAGCTGGTAATTATACATTGTAGCGCGTTCAATATACTCGTAGTACTACACTACAATATTTTATTCGGAACGAAGCACAGAAAACCGAACAATCGTATACTAAAGCTGCGGAGGACGTTATATCCACAAACAGAGAATCAAAATCTCTTAAACATAAGAAAATACTTAGTCATTCTGAGGACCTGCAGCTAGGTATAATGTAATGATGTATGAGTAGAGCAGGAGTAGAGTTGCTCTTCGTGTGTTTCATTGTAAGAGTCATTCTGAGGACCTGCAGCTAGGTATAATGTAATGATGTATGAGTAGAGCAGGAGTAGAGTTGCTCTTCGTGTGTTTCATTGTAAGAGTCATTCTGAGGACCTGCAGCTAGATATAATGTAATGATGTATGAGTAGAGCAGGAGTAGAGTTGCTCTTCGTGTGTTTCATTGTAAGAGTCATTCTGAGGACCTGCAGCTAGGTATAATGTAATGATGTATGAGTAGAGCAGGAGTAGAGTTGCTCTTCGTGTGTTTCATTGTAAGAGTCATTCTGAGGACCTGCAGCTAGATATAATGTAATGATGTATGAGTAGAGCAGGAGTAGAGTTGCTCTTCGTGTGTTTCATTGTAAGAGTCATTCTGAGGACCTGCAGCTAGGTATAATGTAATGATGTATGAGTAGAGCAGGAGTAGAGTTGCTCTTCATGTGTTTCATTGTAAGAGTCATTCTGAGGACCTGCAACTAGGTATAATGTAATGATGTATGAGTAGAGCAGGAGTAGAGTTGCTCTTCGTGTGTTTCATTGTAAGAGTCATTCTGAGGACCTGCAGCTAGGTATAATGTAATGATGTATGAGTAGAGCAGGAGTAGAGTTGCTCTTCGTGTGTTTCATTGTAAGAGTCATTCTGAGGACCTGCAGCTAGATATAATGTAATGATGTATGAGTAGAGCAGGAGTAGAGTTGCTCTTCGTGTGTTTCATTGTAAGAGTCATTCTGAGGACCTGCAGCTAGGTATAATGTAATGATGTATGAGTAGAGCAGGAGTAGAGTTGCTCTTCGTGTGTTTCATTGTAAGAGTCATTCTGAGGACCTGCAGCTAGATATAATGTAATGATGTATGAGTAGAGCAGGAGTAGAGTTGCTCTTCGTGTGTTTCATTGTAAGAGTCATTCTGAGGACCTGCAGCTAGGTATAATGTAATGATGTATGAGTAGAGCAGGAGTAGAGTTGCTCTTCATGTGTTTCATTGTAAGTAATGATGTATGAGTAGAGCAGGAGTAGAGTTGCTCTTCGTGTGTTTCATTGTAAGTAATGATGTATGAGTAGAGCAGGAGTAGAGTTGCTCTTCGTGTGTTTCATTGTAAGAGCCAGGAGCCCCTTGATTAGTCGACCGCCATTGGGAAGCCTTTTCTCGAACTATCTCACGGCACTTTTCAGCTATTATCTTTGTTACAAATGGAAATTATGGTCTCGAAAGTTTTCTTTCACTACTCTAAAGGTGTAAGTAGGTCATTTGAAAACTTCATAGTGGAAGGTAATGAAATGGCTGACTTGGCTCTTCTCGTGATCTCAACACTTTTTACGGGGGAAGTATTAAAATATAAATAAATAAATAAGTATTACGAGAGAAGATTAGGTATAGTTTCACGTTAATGTTTTTGGTCCGATTTCACCTTTTCTAAGTGTACATTTATTGTATTGATAAAAATTAAACCTCGTAGAAGTTGTTTTATTTATAACTTCTACGAATATCGAACGTATATTGAAATTCTAATTTATAAATCATTATACTATAATTGACCCTGTCTGCTTACTAGAACATTTTATTTATTGGATTGTAATACGTTATCTTATTTTTATTCGCATGTTAGTTTAGTACCTAATGCTGTAAGCCTGACCATGATAGACTAGAGATACCAGAGACTCACTGAAGACCGCAATCTACACGTTACCATCACAGACGATGTTCTAAAATCAATTTATTTTAATCCTCTAGTGGATAAAAACGGCTTTTGCACTCAGATATCGAAGTGCAAACATACTCTTGCCTCGCCGAGGTGGTATGAGAAGTTACACTTTGCACTCGAGTGCAAAGATTTTTTACCTCGCGGTCTTTTGATTCCCTCGCTAACGCTCAAGATGGCATTTTGATTCCTTCGCTTGCTCGGTCATCAAAATTAAGCACGCGGTTAAAAAGCAAATGATCAATCTTGAGTTTGATAAAACCTTGAGCTTAGAATATCTACAAAATAACATTGTGGCTCAGCGACTACTCCAGGCACATAATCTGTCTCTTGCTAGCTATTATCTTCAAAGGCGGTCTTCTAACTATACTAAGTAGGTACTTTTTTAAAATATCTTAAAGTCCTACATTCCCCAACCGCGAACAAACTTAGCTGTTTAAAATAAAAGTAAACTCGTCGCGGCCGCCAGCAGCGCCATCAAATATAGCTTTGTTTCACCACTAAAACATTTTATAAAACCTGAAAGTTTGATTTATCTGTGTTGTAAACAAAAACGTTTTTTGCGAGGACAAGTTGTAGGTTGTTGGGCACTCCGCGACTCTCTCGAGTCTCTGAATGCTGAAAAGCTCATTACGAGGTCGGCGCTGCGTTCTTTCGCGTAAACTAAACTGAAAACGGAAACTGGCTCATATAAAAAAATAAAAAATTACTATTTTTAATTTATTAAAATATTATCGCGATTCTTAAAGTTTGTTTACATCTTGAAATGTATTCATTGATTTTATACAATTGACTATTTTATCCAACAGAATACATCTTCAGACTAAAAGAGACTAAAAGAAAGTACCCAACAAATAAAAAAACACAACGTGATATTTTAGATTACTATTTATTTCATAGCCACACAAAAAATGTCACCACCTTACCCCTCCACCCCCTCATCCCTATTGCCGTACACAATAATCCCACTGACAATGTTCCATATTGATAGTCCTCCCCTGACGAGATGCAAATGAACAGAAGTAGTAGTTAGATTATTCTGATCATGTCTAGGAGATTAAGTACACACTGACTTATGCCACAATATTGTTCCGTACGATGTAGAAGGCAAGCTTTTATACGTAAACAATATTTACATAGGAACCAGAGGAGGGGCAGCAGATTCCTGTTGTGTATTTATAGCACCTCTATGCAATCAATAATCCGTCCACTAAGTGTGGTGATTGAAGCAAACACTCCTTGCTTGTTGATCCTTGATGAGTTATTATGCTGGGCACCAGTCAGAAGGGAAACAGACTTGTTTGTGCCACAGTATTGTGCTTTAAGCTACACAGAAGGCAAGCTTGAATAATCTGAGGGCATTATGGGGGCATTGATGTTCGATTAAATCCGATAGGCGATAGGCCAGTGCCTAAGTTATACCGATAGGCGATAGGCCAGTGCCTAAGTTATACCGGGACGATTGTGGAAAACCAGTGCGAAGTAATCTAGCATAAAACACTATTAAGTTTATTGCCAAAAGCGTATAAAATAAATCAATTTATTACACGGATAGGCTTAAGTGGCATTATTGCATTTCGTGCAACAGTCGGCCGACAGTTAATTATTTTGCATGCTTCTTTGAATTCACTTGTTGTTATATCTTATCTTCCGATGAAAGTAATTACGAGGCATTAGTGAGTAATGTTCTCCGCACGATGACTGTAACTGTGCATCTAATGCTGGACAATCCACACAGCACACGACCCACCAGCCATTCACATAATCGTGCCTCAAACAGGAGAAAACTATACCGGCAGTAAAATGAGAAACTACTTTCACTACTAAGTTCCTACGAAGTCTCAACAACCAAACCCTAAACTAACACGCATCAAGCTAATAAAACTAAATCATACAAAAGATCAGAAGACGATTCCCTCACGAAAACATGTGGAAATAACTCACACATTGCCGTCTTTATCAGCCACGCAGATAAAAACTACAGTAAATCAACTTCAGCCTTACCTCGGAAGGCTGCGTTGTCGGTGGACAGCAAAAGCGGAGGCGGTTTTAGATTGTGAATGTAATTGTATAATATAATGTATGTATAATATCATCTGATAAACATCTCAACCTGCTGCCACACAACAAAAAATGGGTAATCAAATATAATATTAAAATATATAACTCTACAGTGACCGAGAAAATTGATGCCCGTAGTAAGCGAGCTGAGGACGTTTTGCTAACCAAAACCTTCAAACGAGTGGTCCGCGAGCCTTAGAGGCGTGGGCCGCTCGCTTGCAGCAAGTTATCCGATCAGACGTTGTATAGGACAGCGAACTTGCTGCTAGTTGTCGCCGCGTGGGCAGCGTGCGGTCAGCACGAATTGAAGCAGAAGTGTGCAGATGCTGTGCGGGATCGTTCCTGGACCGGTGCAACTAAAGGTGCTCGCTTACGGCTTATGTATGCGAGTACCTTTACTTTTAAAGAATTCTTTTGCATGGTATGAAAACTTTCTAACAGTTTGTGGGAAAATGGTTGTCTGCGACAGTATTCTGCAAAGACCCCTTTTTTATACTGTTTCTGTTCCATGTATTAAAACGATATTTTAAAAACTTTAAAAAATAATGATATCGCTCCCGCTCAGTCTGTTCAACGAAAACGCAGCCTGGTGTGCCAACTCTTCAAAGGCGTGCAACAGTCGGCCGACAATTAATTAGTTTGTATGCTTCTTTGATGACACTTGTTGTTTTATATCTTATCTTCCGTACTGTATAAGTGAGGAGACCGGAGAAGAGAGTTAGTGAGTGGAGTTTAGGCACGTGGTCATCCCCTAACCGCCGCGCGGTAGCGTTCACTTGCCCAAACTGAAACGTAAGAATAAACATTGAATGGTAACATTTATTAAGGTAACTTTAAAAATATGTTTCAGAGGTATAAAAAATGAGCATCTTTCTTTATATTATCTAATATACATAATATTTATGTAGAATTCAAGGTTCTTGTCTTGAACCTTGAAGTTGATTTATAATAACAAGCCAACGTGCCTGCGATTTCATTCGCATGGACTTTAGTACCTCAAATACATGAGGCCTTTTACCAACAATCAAAAATTAATTCAGAAACAAAATTACTAGGTACATAAGGATAATAACTGGCTACGTTTGCTTTGAAGTTTGAAAGGTTTGATTGCCGACGAGCTACGCTATGAGATGACCAACGATACAAAGCTCTGATCACAAATCCCAAAGCTGTACCTAGTTCAAGTCGAGCTGAACCGGTCGCGGTGCAGCGGACTTGTGCTAGCCGCTATCAGGGATAAGCTAGTAAATATATCGAAGCTTTTAAATAGGTACATATAATACTTATGCAAGATGGTGCCTCTTGAAATGAAATAACCTTTTTTTCCACATCGCATAGTTTCCTGAACGAATTGACGATGCATGACTCTGCATTCAAGTTTTTTCCACATTGCATAGTTTCCTGAACGAATTGACGATGCATGACTCTGCATTCAAGTTTTTTCCACATTGCATAGTTTCCTGAACGAATTGACGATGCATGACTCTGCATTCAAGTTTTTTCCACATTGCTTAGTTTCCTGAACGAATTGACGATGCATGACTCTGCATTCAAGTTTTTTCCACATCGCATAGTTTCCTGAACGAATTGACGATGCATGACTCTGCATTCAAGTTTTTTCCACATCGCATAGTTTCCTGAACGAATTGACGATGCATGACTCTGCATTCAAGTTTTTTCCACATTGCATAGTTTCCTGAACGAATTGACGATGCATGACTCTGCATTCAAGTTTTTTCCACATTGCATAGTTTCCTGAACGAATTGACGATGCATGACTCTGCATTCAAGTTTTTTATCTGCGCTTTTTTTTATTATTTTTGTCAGGGGGTTGCAAAAGCCCAACTTTTTATCTCCTGACACTTTCGGCTCAGCGACCCATGTGTTTCTTGACAGGTATGAGCTCGCTCTTTCGTATCGTCACTAGCGGAGATCGGCTTCCATATCTTCAATATCTTCAATAGAGCGGCATTGGAAGCGCCCGACCGCTCGATGGGATGATGAAAACGAAAAAGAAATGTTAGTTAAAATGCGTTCTCATCATTAGCACAGGTAGTTAGTGCGCAGGGCACTCCTCGTGGTTCGCTTTAGCACAGGTAGTTAGTGCGCAGGGCACTCCTCGTGGTTCGCTTTAGCACAGGTAGTTAGTGCGCAGGGCACTCCTCGTGGTTCGCTTTAGCACAGGTAGTTAGTGCGCAGGGCACTCCTCGTGGTTCGCTTTAGCACAGGTAGTTAGTGCGCAGGGCACTCCTCGTGGTTCGCTTTAGCACAGGTAGTTAGTGCGCAGGGCACTCCTCGTGGTTCGCTTTAGCACAGGTAGTTAGTGCGCAGGGCACTCCTCGTGGTTCGCTTTAGCACAGGTAGTTAGTGCGCAGGGCACTCCTCGTGGTTCGCTTTAGCACAGGTAGTTAGTGCGCAGGGCACTCCTCGTGGTTCGCTTTAGCACAGGTAGTTAGTGCGCAGGGCACTCCTCGTGGTTCGCTTTAGCACAGGTAGTTAGTGCGCAGGGCACTCCTCGTGGTTCGCTTTAGCACAGGTAGTTAGTGCGCAGGGCACTCCTCGTGGTTCGCTTTAGCACAGGTAGTTAGTGCGCAGGGCACTCCTCGTGGTTCGCTTTAGCACAGGTAGTTAGTGCGCAGGGCACTCCTCGTGGTTCGCTTTAGCACAGGTAGTTAGTGCGCAGGGCACTCCTCGTGGTTCGCTTTAGCACAGGTAGTTAGTGCGCAGGGCACTCCTCGTGGTTCGCTTTAGCACAGGTAGTTAGTGCGCAGGGCACTCCTCGTGGTTCGCTTTAGCACAGGTAGTTAGTGCGCAGGGCACTCCTCGTGGTTCGCTTTAGCACAGGTAGTTAGTGCGCAGGGCACTCCTCGTGGTTCGCTTTAGCACAGGTAGTTAGTGCGCAGGGCACTCCTCGTGGTTCGCTTTAGCACAGGTAGTTAGTGCGCAGGGCACTCCTCGTGGTTCGCTTTAGCACAGGTAGTTAGTGCGCAGGGCACTCCTCGTGGTTCGCTTTAGCACAGGTAGTTAGTGCGCAGGGCACTCCTCGTGGTTCGCTTTAGCACAGGTAGTTAGTGCGCAGGGCACTCCTCGTGGTTCGCTGGTAAACTTCAAGCATTGTGTGCTCCACATTAGAACACGAACTTGTAATGAACAGAAATCATTGATAGATTCCGTGGCGCATTCATTGAACAGCGGCAATAAGTCTGAACGTTGAATTGAGGCGGATAGCACAGGACCGTGGTGGATGGCACAAACTTCGGGAGGCCTATACCCAGCAGTGGGTAAATCCGGCTGCGGATGATGATGATGATGAATAAGTCTGTAAAAATACTTTTTTTTGAGAAATGGTCAAAAATTTATTTATTTATTTATTTATTTGATGGAAAACCAAAAGCTTTTATACACAGAGTAACAAATTGATAATTACCAGTAAGCTTATCGAAGGTTTTCACGGGTAATTATCAGAATAGTAAAATTAAGACTATGAACATAAGTGACTAACCTACACGTATTACCTATATTTAAGTGTTTAGAGCTACATTATTAGAATAAAAATACAATTTTAATCATCATTATCATCTTTTATGCCGAAAAATTCTCCGCTGAGCCGCCGTCTTGCCAAACTGACGCTAGTGCAGAATAGGTCAAGGTCAAATTGTCTACATAAATGGTTAAAATTGTTACTCGCACGCCACAAGAAAGAATTTTGCCTTTTTTGTAATGTCCTATCTTTATAGTATATTCTAAGGTTATTTTCGCGAGAACTCATAATAAAACACTGTTTTTACCGGATTGATCGCGTATATTTTATATTTGTTTATAACCTGACGTTTCGGAGGCTTTATAAAATTGACTGTGAATGTGGCTCATGTTACATAGGGCAAACAAAAAGAAGTATAGCCACTCGATTAAAAGAGCACATAGCTGACGTCAAACACAAACGGTCGTCAAAGTCTGTAGTCTATGAACATTCACTGGACGCCGGTCATTTTCTTCGCTTCGACAAAGCTCAAATACTAGCTAGAGAAAACCGTTTCATTCCTAGAATGCTCCGAGAAGCAATTGAAATTCAAAAACATCCGAATAATTTCAATAGAGAAGATGGTTGGAGAGTACCTGCCGCTTGGGATCCAGTCCTACATCGAGTCAGGTCCCACACCCAGCAATCCATAGCTACAACCCATCAAGACACTGTTAGTGATTACTGCGTACATACGGAACGTTATAATTAAAGTTGTATAATTGACGGTAGATATGTAAAATTCAAATTACTTGTAAAGACAAATGTCACCTCAGTCTGCCTGTGACCATGGAAGCTGAAAAGCCTCCGAAACGTCAGGTTATAAACAAATATAAAATATACGCGATCAATCCGGTAAAAACAGTGTTTTATTATTGTCCTATCTTTATGTTTAAAATGAAAGGTATTGGTTTGTACATTTCAAAACAGTTTTTGCAACTTCTGAAAGTTTCATACTTTTTAAAATATTATTTTGAACCGACTAAGGTTTCGTGGCTTAGTTTGTTACAGCACACCCGTACTGAGGGTGGGGCGCGGGTTCGAGTTCCGCTGAAATCGAAAATTTTTGGGATCTTATTTCATTTCTTAGAGATACCCAAAGAGCGAGTAAGCACTATAACAAAAAACCTTTAAAATATGTTGAAAAAAGTAAAAAAATATATCACTACCACCTTATACAGAGCGATCCATCCAAAAGGTATAAACTAAAGGTATAACGTTTATCCTTCCTTCGTGCCCTAACGAAGCAACCAATTGACTTGATTTTTGGCATAGAGTTTGTTGAAAGGATGGACAGTAACATAGGCTGCTTTTTGTCCTGGTACAACATCAAAATTCTCATTTCCCATGGGAATTCGAAAATCTACCATGAGTGAAATTCGAATTTAACGCGAGCGAAACCGCGGGGAACAGCTAGTATTTGTATAATTGACAAATGTTCCAAACCCTTGGCACGTGAGTCACACTCGCACTTGACTGATCTTGTTTACTTTCATCGAAGCCTTCACGTATTGTGTATTTCTCCGAAACCTAATTTCAAACGAATAACCCAATAGACTCAATCCAACTACATTTATGTGGGTAAAACAGAATAATGTTGTCTCAAACAATAGTAATAGGACGACATTTGCGACAATTAATATTAATCAGCCGTTATAATGGTTCCTTTGTAGATTTAACAAACGCTTTACGAAATTGGACGGTTTCATGAACTTTCTGTGCAATTACAGCTTCAGAGTTATTCCGGAGTTTGATATAATTTTTTATTTTCAGTATTTTTTATTAACCTTATCGTAACACTAAATAACATAGGTAAGTCAAGCATTACATGGTTTATGAAGTTTAAATTAGTACATTTTTATTTCTAACCTAGTACATAATAAAAAATAAACTTGTATGAACATAAAAAATATTGAATGAAATTGTAAATATTACCTATATACAATTTTAACGAAATGCGTCACAAAAAAAAACAGCTGATATTCACTAACATGATAAAAGGGTTGCGATTGGAACATTTTTTTTTCATCTGGATTTTGAGACATATTTCGCTTCAAGAAGTCATATTTTGCTCGCGCACGTTACTAACGGAGAATTATCGTATCGTCTCGTTTCCTGTAACTGTTGTGCAACCCTTTTGGATATTTGGATTAGGAGTGATTGATGCAGTGATCCAGGCTTCTACAGGACTCCACGGCCACACGGTGCTGCACCCGGGAAAGCTGGCCTACATTTACTGAACCAGGGAGTATGACTTGCTAAGTAGTGTTAGTGCAGTAAGCAGACCCTAGGTGCAGAGCACATACCGACTCATCGCACCACATTATACAGGTTACTGGAATCCTGTTGTGCCTCACATCACGCATTTCACCATCACCCTCATTCCAATTCGTATTAATCTATAAGTTTGTCGTTTGTCTATTTATTTATTTCGTTATTACAGTCCATTCTCATTAATTCATTAATTTCAATTCGTATTTGTGAGCCTGAGCGTCGAACATTCGGTTTTAATTTTGAAGAAGATTTGTTATTTCAAGAGGTAGTTAGTTATATAATTTAATCTTATGACATGTACCTTGTCTGTCAGTTTTAAAAAGTCTAGTCTGTGGATCTACTAACTTTTTTGGTTTCGGGTGTTGTAAATATGTACTTTCATTTTCATGGGTAATTCTTTCTATGTAGAGTTTATTTCCAATAGAGAATTGTCTAAAAATATAGATATATGACAGTCATTATGTTTGATTTTTGAAATACGCTCTGACAGATGTAAGTCTTGACAACCCGTAAATTATGCGTAGCGATCGTTTCTGACATAAGAACCCTTATAACCTGTGTAGCATTCCCCTAGACTGTTATTTCGTAGCTTATCATGGAGGGACAATATCCATAACAGACTGGTACATGGGTCTTTCTGTCAACTATAGGCTTTAGTTTTGATAAGTCATAGTTTGCACAGGCCAGGCGCTTGCGTTATTCGTTTATATGATTATCAAACGTTAATGTTGTGTATAACGTACATCCCAAAATTTTACTTCCATTTTAACTTCGTATTCATGTTTTATCCTAGCAGAGTAATTCATTATAATCGTTTTGTTTTCAAGAATAATACCATTATCCTCAAACCAACTCTTTAACTTAGCTATTACAATATTTGTCTGCTGTTTAACTACTTTTGTTCTTCTGTCTTTTACTCCTACATACGTGTCGTCTGCAAATTGAGTTATAGATGCCCCGTTTAGTAGACAATTCAACAAATCGTTGACATAAGTCAAGAATAATAGAGGAATATTGAGCCCTGAGGAACTCCTATACTACTATGTCCCTTATCCGATGTGACATTAGCGACACTGATAAATTATATAAATTTACTGTAATTATATACCTACCTCCGCTTTTGATATCACCCGCGGCTTCGGACGCATTGTTTCTATAAAAACGTTTGGAGTTTATTTATTTATTTATTGGTATACAAAACAGAAAACAATCATAACATCAATATTAAAAAGAAAAAGATTATAAATAAAGTTCTTAGACTAGATTGTTATCCAAAACATGCATACACAACATGGCTTGTAATAATAAAGCAGTAAACGCGTAAAGACCTAAAAACTATAAAATTATGATAAAAGGCAGATACAATAATGTTTATGATACAATAATAAAATAAAAATACATACTTTAAAATAAATCTAGATAAATAATGATATTACATCAGTGGGATAAAAAATAAATAAACTAGTTTAAAAACAATAATCCCACCTACATATAAAATCAATTTGAACTTTTAGTGCACTCTGTAGCCAGAGTGGCCAAAGCTGCTTTTTTAAACTTGGTTAGGCTACTTATAAATATGTCAATGTTTTCATCGACCAGTAACAAATCATTAAATAAGCGACTCATTCTTACAACGGGATTGTAATATGAAGTGTTATTTGTGTAAACGTGAAGGGCGAAGGTATTTAGAAATGGTTTTCTCGACCTCGGCTTAGTGTTAATGCTTAGTTGTGAAAGCAAATTAGGACAATCAATATGAGAGTGAATTATTTTATAGAGATATATTAAGTCGTGATATTTGCGACGATATTCCAAAGACATCAAATTAAATCTCTTCAGCTTTTCATTATACCCAGGTAAACTTCTCTTGCTCATGCCGCACCTATAACACAGGATGTTCAGAAACTTACTTTGAACTTTCTCTAGACGATTCATGTGGATTTTGTAAAATGGAGACCAAATTACGTCACTAAATTCCAAAGTACTGCGAACTAGAGAGAAGTATAAATATAGAAGACTTTTGGGGTTTTTAAATTTGATAGTTGACCTTGTTATGAAGCCGAGAAGTTTGCTACTCTTCGCTACGATACGATCATAGTGAGGATGAAAAGTGAGTCTCTCGTCAAAGAGAACACCCAAGTCTCTAGCAACAGATTTACGTTCGAGAATATGGTCGTTTAACTTGTAATGAAACATTTGCTTCTGTGCCTTATTGGTGAAAGAAATGACAAAGCATTTACTTGTGTTGAGAAACATGCCATTGCTGTTACACCAATTATTGACCGTGTCAATATCAGATTGGAGCTTAATAGAGTCATCCACACAATTGATGGTGTTATATATTTTTAAGTCATCTGCGAATAACAGACAAGGGCATGACAGTAAATCAACGAGATCGTTGATAAAGGCCACGAAAAGGAGTGGACCTAGGTGTGAGCCCTGTGGTACACCAGAAGTGATTGTCGCTGGAGAAGAAATATAACCTTTAATAGCCACCAACTGGCTCCTATTGCATAAGTAGGATTCAACCCAGCGTAAGAGGTTTCCGTGTATCCCGTAGTACGACGACAATTTGCAGCACAGAATAGTGTGGTTGACCTTATCAAAAGCTTTAGAAAAGTCTGTGTAAATACTATCTACCTGTTTAGTTTTGGCAAACGCACCGCATAAATAATGTTTGTATTCGAGAAGATTAGTGGTTGTCGACCTTTTCCTAATAAAACCGTGCTGTCTAGGAGACAAGAAAGGCTGGAGGTGGTGATACAGTGCATCATAAACTAACGATTCGAAAAGCTTAGCGAAACATGATAAAATGCTGATCGGTCGATAGTTCTCACAACGGGATTTGTCTCCGGATTTAAATACAGGAATTACATGTGCAGTCTTCCATACAGATGGGAAGAAGCCTGCCTTCAGGGATGCATTAAATATTAGAGCTAAAGGTATACTTAATTGCTCACCACACTTTTTAATAAGTACAGGGGGAATCCCGTCAGGTCCTGCGCCTTTACTGATATCAAGATGTGCAATCTTACGAGATATTTCACTCGGATCGATAGAAGTATTATGCAAAACGACATCATTGTGGAAGTTAGAATGATAAACAGTAGATTGATAACTTGACTTTTCATAAACAGACTTAAAATAGTTGGAGAACAGTTCACATATACCTTTGCTGTCAGAGGAAATGAGATTACCGAATTTCATTGTCTGTGTTTATATCAATCCCATGGGAACTGATTTCTGGGATAAAAACTGTGTGCTATTTCAGATGTAGACCTACATCTACGCAAAATTTCAGCCCGTTCCGTTGTCAAGTAGTTTTGGTATGAAGAAGTCGCCAACATGCATCCATCCATCCAAACTAACGTTTTTCTATGTCCGTCGTTGACTAACTTTCGTGAGCGGCTTCGTCAAATCAGTTCCAGAAGCCCAAAAACCCGTGTCCGTACTCGTACGCACGAAATTGAAGTTTATGATTCGTTTTCGTACAAACGCTAATCTTAAGCAAGCGACATAAGACTTGGTTTTGCACGAAAACGAAAAAGAAACTTCGATTTTCTTTTTGCAATGCCTCCTGTTTGCGAGAAATGCACTGGATCTCCCGCTAAATATTCGGAAGCCGAAATTCGTCACTTTTCGTGGCATTTTTAATTTTGATACAATGCTATTATTTATCTACAGTAAAATTACATCACATTATTTCCCATGATGATCATAGTAATAAGTAATAACACCGCTACTGATGATGACGATGCAGATGTGGTTCTCCTAGTCCAATTGTTGAATCGACGCGAGCGGCCAGTCACAACGGAGACTAGAATCTCTAACAATAACATTATTTTAAATGGCTATCAAAAACTTGACGCGCTCTTTCACTCTTATAAAATGTGTGCGGATATTTTAAATATTATTTGACTAGTTCAATAACATGAGAAAACCAAACGCACGTGTTCTTATCTACATACCTGTATCTTATCTTATGTGTCTCTATCGGACTGAGGAGGAGGGACTATATAAGTCCGTTGTTAAATACTAAATTCATATCGGCAAATAAAAATAATACGATCGCTTTAATACTTAGAGGCTAAAAGTGTTTTAAAATTGATTTAAAAAGTTTAATCATAACATAATATAACAGCAAAACTAAAACTAGGTAGGTACCTACCGTCACAAATCAGAGCCTGAGTTCGGTTTGAGGATAGTTCAGTTCGTTTTTGTAAATTGCTTCTGGTGTGATATTTTCATAATTTTTATATTTCGTGTTGTAAAGGTGGTGCATTCATACAATGTCGCACGCAGTAGTCCGGGGCCCGCCGACCGCGGCCCAGCTGGCTCTCGACGACCTGTTGGACGAGGTGGTGGCGGCGCGGGGCGGTGCGCGGCATGCGGAGGCACGCGCCCGCCTCTCCCTGCCTCAGGTGCTGTTCCACTGCCTGAGGCAGTATCCTGAGGATCTGTTTATGGTGAGTCTTTCATCCTTCTGCTTTAAAGGGACATGTTTTTCAGGAGCACCCAATTTATTAATAGTAGGTATGTACTTAGTGCTGTGCAGGTTAAGGAACCAAAACGTAGGTATATAATACCACCGTAGAGAAAGTAACAATAAAGCGAAAGGGCCCTTCTAAGCAGCATAACCAGATTATGAAAAAACTATCATTACTTGTTTGAAGACATTTTTAACAGTGGATATTATGTGTGCTGAGAGTTCTGGAGACGTACAGGTACACGGCTGATGATAATATATGGTAAATGTTAAATTGTGTAAGAGGAACCTAAAAAGATATTGACTTTCTTTCACCGTGTTCCAGATAAACACCGACACTGATGAGAAGACGACTAATCAGCAATTTCTCTTGCAAGCTGTCTCACTCGCACGCACGTTCCTTGCCCGAGAAGTGAACGGGAAGGTCGTGGTGATAGTACACGAAACACATCGGAATATGCTTGCTGTGTACTTTGCCGCAATGTTTGCTGGGGCTGTACCGTATGTGATGTTCAATGAACATACTGCTTGTGAGTGTAGCAGGTTATCCACGACTTCGTCCACGTTACTGCTTGTGAGTGTAGCAGGTTATCCATGACTTCGTCCACGTTACTGTTTGTGAGTGTAGCAAGTTATCCATGACTTCGTCCACGTTACTGTTTGTGAGTGTAGCAGGTTATCCATGACTTCGTCCACGTTACTGTTTGTGAGTGTAGCAGGTTATCCATGAATTCGTCCACGTTACTGTTTGTGAGTTTAGCAAGTTATCCATGACTTCGTCCACGTTACTGTTTGTGAGTGTAGCAGGTTATCCATGACTTCGTCCACGTTACTGTTTGTGAGTGTAGCAAGTTATCCATGACTTCGTCCACGTTACTGTTTGTGAGTGTAGCAGGTTATCCATGACTTCGTCCACGTTACTGTTTATGAGTGTAGCAGGTTATCCATGAATTCGTCCACGTTACTGTTTGTGAGTGTAGCAGGTTATCCATGACTTCGTCCACGTTACTGTTTGTGAGTGTAGCAGGTTATCCATGACTTCGTCCACGTTACTGTTTGTGAGTGTAGCAGGTTATCCATGACTTCGTCCACGTTACTGTTTGTGAGTGTAGCAGGTTATCTATGAATTCGTCCACGTTACTGTTTGTGAGTGTAGCAGGTTATCCATGACTTCGTCCACGTTACTGTTTGTGAGTGTAGCAGGTTATCCATGACTTCGTCCACGTTACTGTTTGTGAGTGTAGCAGGTTATCCATGACTTCGTCCACGTTACTGTTTGTGAGTGTAGCAGGTTATCCATGACTTCGTCCACGTTACTGTTTGTGAGTGTAGCAGGTTATCCACGACTTCGTCCACGTTACTGTTTGTGAGTATAGCAGATTATCCGCGACTTCGTCCACGTTACTGCTTGTGAGTGTAGCAGGTTATCCGCGACCTCGTCCACGTTACTGTTTGTGAGTATAGCAGGTTATCCGCGACTTCGTCCTCGTTACTGCTTGTGAGTGTATATTTAGGTGACATGTATTAATGGTATTGTGAATAAATTTCTGTATTCTGTATTTTCTGCCGCCGCACCAGCTCTCACGGAAGTCCTAGGAAAATGGGAAGACGCGAGTGTGTCGACCCATGTAGCGTCCCACACAATAAGCTTCCCCAGCTCCGTCACGTAACAGACCATTCGGTTCGAGAATAGCTGGTACGTTACCGGTGACAATTTATGAATATATTATTTATTTATTTATTTGATCTCTCAAGTACCAGCGCTTTAGACTGTGCTTTGTTGAACAGTCAGTTTGTCAGAACATGCAAACCACCGTAGACCGCGAATCTAGGCTAACACAAACCTTTTACATTATGTTCTGTCTACGGGCACCACACTCAAGTTTAAAAATTATAGTATCACCGTAAAAACGAAACAAATTTAAAGCAAACCCTTCTAATGTTAGGAATACAAGAGGAAGTTATCAATTTATAGTTTTTTTTATAATGATTCGTTTGGAGGTTTGTTTTTCAAAACTAAACAAAAGTAGAACAAATTTATGGCGTTTTTATTATTATTTAAAATATATGTTTTCTCGATATTTGTTTTTGAAATATAATTTATTTCCAATAAATAACGAACATGATTGTGATGTCTACATACCGAAGCGACGTAAATCATAAGTTACACTTTATTTCCGTGTCAGTGTTTTATTTTAAGAATTTGACCTGTTCTAAGTGTATATTTTTCTATTTATGGAAATTAAGAATTTTTGATTGATATGATTGATTGATTGATTGTGACGTTCCAACTTTTGATGACGCTTCCGAGCATTTCGAGTGGTACTTGGCGAATAATGCGAGTTATGTTGTCTTCGAGCTGCTTAAGGTTCGGTGCTTATCGATATAGACTTTGGAATTTACATAGTCCCGAAAGAAATAGTATAGGGGTGATGTCGCAGGAGCTAGGTGGCCAAAGAACTGATCTTCAAATTTTTCTCCGAATAAAGCCATGATTTCACGTGCTGGCAAACTTCAAAGACGTATATATTTTTTGCTATCGTAATAAGAAAATAAAATCGCTTGGCATTATGAAAACAGTCAAACTAAAGCATGACGTTATAGCGGCTGCAATGGGTGGTTTTTAAAAAGGTGGTATCTCAATCTTATAAGAAACTTTTATCTCCTTCAAGGAATTTGTAAAAGTAAATGCAAATTTAACATAAAGCTGTTGCCCATCTATGATAGTTTATTGGACTTGTGGGCTCATACGACATCTACGGGCTTGATTGGAGGCTCTGATTTTCTTACTTAACTTACGAAGGTATTCTTGGTTTCTTGTATTTCAGTGGAGATGGCTTTTTATTTGGAGCTCCTACAGCCTGTGCTGGTGACGTGTGACGCGCGGTACCACGGCCTAGTGACGTCAGCATTGGACCAGCTGCCGAGCTTGAACCCTGAGGTCCTGCTTGATCTAGAGAGCTCAGCGGCAGAGGCAGATGTGCACAGTTTTCAGTAAGAGTTGGGAATCTAAACCCGTAACTCTTAGGCCTGTATTATGAAAGCTTGCTCAGTCATCGATCTATGCTTGAGTAACGCTTTTCTATGGCATAAACGTCACTCAAGCATAGATTTATGGCTGAGCAAGCTTTCATAATACGGGCCTCAGACTCCGTCAGGCCATCAGAAATATTGCTTTTTGCTAGTTTATAAAGCAAATCGCCGACGCTAATAGATAGTGAGAGACAGGCCTTGGATGCTTTTAAATTTGACAGGCTCCTAAATATCGCACAAGACATACACCATTGTTTCATATGCCCCAAGTATCGACCATATATGCCCAAAATTCAATACTGAGTAGATTGGTTATGACATATAATAAAATTTACCCGAATCTGGTTATTTTCCATACTTCCAAAATCAATCTCAAAAAACAAATTAAAAAACAACATAACTTAAAACCGCAATATCATACATAATTATTTATGATAACAGACCCACACACACACACACATTCACACGGACACACACACATTCACATTCACACACACATGTATACACTTTGGTGACTCCTGTTGCCCGGACTCTTAAGAGACCGGTGTCCTCAGGAGCTCCACACAAACAGACACACCCATGCGCGCGCACAACTAATTCAGACATTAAAATGTTTACATAATAATTAAAATTTATAAGTATTCGTTTTAGTTATTATTTTAAGATTATTTATTATTAACATTGTTCAACTTGTCTTAACGAACTCTGCTGTTTTCTTTATTTCTTTAATATCTGTGTAATCCTTTTTGGCCTTATTGTTGTACATATTTAAAGTATTTTATTGAAAACTGTACCGCTGTGGTTTACCTCAATAAATAAATATAAAAATATAAAATTCTCCAAAGTTTGCAATCATTTCGTTTTTTTTGTGCAAATTGGTACTCTAATTCGGTGTATTAAGAGTACATCAATTGTCCGTGAGACTTTAAGAAGTCTTGTTTCGGAGGCCCTGATCCACTGTGTGGCGCTACGTTACAGGAATAAGTACGTACATAAACTTATTCATTCCCTAAATAACTTACTGTTCTTATTTTTTACCCAGATAAAGATAAAACGAAAGCTAACTGGTTGATAGCAAAAAAAATTGGCATTCTGTATTGAGAACAGGAACTCTTTGGTACTTCCAAAGAGTTCCTGTTGAATCCACCCTTGAAAATGTTTGCAGACTCCCGGAAGTCGACCCCGATGATACGGTCATAATGCTGGGTACGAGTGGAACCACCGGCCTGCCCAAGCCAGTTGAACTCACGCACAGGGGGCTCGTCGCGCGGCTGCCGTGGTCTTTGTTAGTTTACATTATACTATTTCCACATAAATATACTGAGTCTACATGTCAGAGAAGGGACACGTGTTGTAAGACACAAAAAATAATCCACGTCAGTCCAATTTACGACTTATACATACACATACACACAATACATAGTCACAATAACAACACACAATCTTATCTGAATAAGGTCTTTGTCCTGTCCTATTCTGCGAACAACTACTTTCATGTCATATTCATATTCATTTATTGTCATTTCATGCATACATAATGTTTTTAGGTGTAAGTAGTGTTAGTGGGTACACAATGCATAAAAACCCTGTCAGGGCGCAACAATTACAAAGATTGAGTTCGCTTTTGTTAGTTTAATAATTAATTTTACTTGGATACTTCATATTTATAGAAATAATTAGCAATGTCATGTTTCATATAAAAATAATTGTAGTTAAGTATCAGTTGAACAGTAATTGAATTTAATAAGATTAATCTTATAAAGCGAATCGAAACTTAATGTCAGCTCAGGAATATAACCACTAGGTAGGTTATACATACATATTGTTAAAGCATTGTCTTATAGCAGTAGGTATGCTAAGCGTCATCCATACAACGGCGAATAAAATAAAAAATGTCCATCGTGATAAGGTAAGAACGTACTTACTAACTTAGTCTGTAGGTGATATTATGTCAGCTAGTACACTTTCGGTTAATTGTTTTAAACTACTCCACGTCATCTAATCCACGTCGCACATGTCCATCTAGCAGCGGTGTGCCCGTCGGGTCGCAACGTGGCTGCGAAGGCAAGGGTTGAATGCGATTTTGTTTCCATGTAGTGTGCGACCTCGATCAGAAAAATACCCACCAGACTTGGCGCTGGTGACGTGTTTCTCGGACGGCATCGCATTCCTGCGCTACATGACCAGCTGCTTAGTCCACCGGATAGAACTGCTGCTGCCGCAGACCCTGCCCTCTGCCGAGCGACTGAGGGACATGCTACTGAAATATCGAGTAAGGTCTTTCATTACAGAATCCTCAGGGAACATTTTTACTAATGCTCATATTCTGTGCTAATTCAGATCGAAAGAATCGACCGATCACATTGGTTTGATTCGACAATCACTCGCAATAAGCAATAACAGTGATGAGCACGTTACCAAATAAATATTGCGACCAATAGCATCTCTTTACTACATCTTAACAAATTTTTGTGAAATTTTGAATCAGGAAACATATTATGTATTAGCGTACGCGATTTAAGGACTTTTTATGGTATTGGAACGAAGTTCCTTATCGCGCGTTGCGAAAGGGGGCTAGACCGAAACTCGTAAGTCTATGGTAAATGCGACCCCAGAAACTCCTATGTCTATGGTAAAACGACACTTACGTTTTGCTATTGTTAGATACGACATTATTACAAAGGAATAAGGTTCAAATTGAAACACCGCATATTTCAGAATTCATATACAATGATCGCGCAAAGGCACTGACATTGTTGATGCACGGACGAGGGAAATCAATCAGTGATTGATTTCCTTCGGACCACGGAAGGGTGACTGACAATTACCCTTCCGTGGTTAGTTTAGTAGTTTGGCTGCTTTGTGAAAACAAAAACAACTTTTCCGACTGTTTTTTTTCTTGAAAACGAAAAGATTAGTTCCAAAGTAAGTACATTTAACAAATTACTACCGCGTTTTATGCGTTACCAAAGTTATCAAGTGTTTTGTTACACAACAGTGTGATAATATGGCTATTTCAGAATGCCAGCAAGAAAAATAGTATCAGACAGGCAGATGGAAATGCTTGTGGCTTTTATGGAAGCAAACAGGGGATTCGCAGTGGGCCGCCTGGCCAATAACTGCCCACTGGCAAAACAAAAAGCTGAAAAACTTTGGGAGGACCTTGCGTGTAATCTTAATGCTGTTGGGGCTGGTGCCACTAAAACCTTCCTTAGCCAAGTGGAGAGTTGTAAGTACCTTTTATCTGTTAATTTGAATGTTTTTCACTTATGCTAATTACCCATCTAGTAATTTTAAAGCTTTAGCCCTGTACCAATAAACAATTTTTACTTTACTTTTAAGAATTTATATCCTGACATAACAATAATAGATTACCAAGTTCAATTGATGTTTGAACTTGGTAATCTATTATTCATTGATGTTTAATAAGTAGATAATATGTTATGCCTAGTGTTGATTATTTTATTAATGTGCATGCTTTAACATCCTATTCTATAGACACATAGACATAAGACCCCTAAATTGTTATTAGAATCTAGCTTTGTGATCCCATGTTGGATGTCTTATTCAATAAATATATAACTGGCAGGCTCTTTAGCTCAGAGAACCGAGTACTACTGAGGAATAAAGGTTCTCTCAAAGGATGGTCATAACAAATGTTGTAGTGTTAGCGGGCCATGGCATTCAATTACCAAACTCATACTTAGTGTTATAATGTATTTAACAGCGCACACAGCCTGACACCGCTACTGCCTCCATACCTGCCTCAGCCCGTTCCCGAGCCTCAAATTAAATTTAAAGAGCCTCAGCCGCTTCCTGAGCCAGCTCTCACGATTGAGCTGGACTGCTTCCTCCCAGGTGTGCTATCATATCCTTGATCCTATCCAATACTGTATAGCATAGGCACAACATGTATTTCCTCTTTGATGATGCAAGATTTATTGTTTATAACGGTTCGGTCTATTGTTACTTAAAATTGACTGTCTAATATCTATCTAAAATTTTATACATTCCTTCTCATAAGTTCTCATCTACTGGGAAAATAAAATCTTATCTTTTGTATTGTAACAGTATAAATATTAATGTACAGAGTCAACGTCGGTCGCCACCGCTCCAGTAGATATGCCAACGCCACTACCCCAACCAATTGACCCCAACGCGCAGGCGATCATGTACCTAATAATTTGTATCTGATGTACTTTAAATTTTAGGGTCCTCGTACCATTATTCATGTCACATCACATCAATGGCTAGCCAATTAGTGTCCACTGCTGGACATAGCCTCCTCCAAAGCTCTATTTTTATACACTGTCACATGCTGCAGATGTGCCTCAGTGGGCAATGCAGATTGAGGAGCGGCATTTAGCGAACGAGAAGATCTCGCGTTCTCTAGAGGCCATGGCTGCCTCCTTGGCAGCGATACGCAGCGCTCTGTAGCGCGAATTGAAGAAAAACTTTAGGAGCACAGCAAGGCGAGCGAAGCGAGCCGCGCTTTGTGTTCGCACCCACCCACTTATATGGGTATAGTTTCGAGTAACTCGAACTCGTAGATTACGAAAAAGATGTCCATTTCCAAATCCAAGATGGCTGACATTTTTTAATCGCAAAAATCACTCATGGGTTTCGTTTTCGACTAATTCAGATACGTAGATTACGAAAAAGATGTCCATTTTCAAGTACAAGATGGCTGACATTTTTTTTATCGCAGTTGTCACTCGTGGATGTCGTTTTCGACTCGACTCGGACACGTAGATTACGAAAAAGATGTCCATTTCTAAATCCAAAATGGCTTACATTTATAGCTGCTTGCAGCTCGCGCACATCTAAAAAATTAGTTACATTATATTTCTAAGAAATTAATAAATCCCAAAAATTTACGATCTCGGCGGGATTCGAACCCGCACCTTCCCCTTCAGCGCAGGGTTGCTCTTTTTCCAACTAAGCTACGTGATCTTAGTTGGAAAAAGAGCAACCCTGCGCTGAAGGGGAAGGTGCGGGTTCGAATCCCGTCGAGATCGTAAATTTTTGGGATTTATTAATTTCTTAGAAATTACCCAGAGTACTATAATAAATAAAAACCTTACATTATATTTGTTAATAATAAAAAAATATTATTATAACTTAAATTTTTTTTAATTATATTTCCTTCACTAATTAATCGAAAGGAACTTCGTTCCATCCGGGTGTCCCTTGACACCTCTCAAGTTTTTTTTTTTAACACCTTGGGTTACATTATCGAAGTTTTCATACGGATCCCTAAGTTTTAAAAAATATTCTATGGCCTATAACCATCAGGGATAATGTAAGATTCTAAAGGTGAAAGAATTTTTGAAATCGGTATTAGTATAGATAATTAATCTTATTATTTGATCGATTGTATGGAAATAATCTTCCAGGGATGCGCATAAGCAATTCATAATTTTGAAAATATCGTCTATCCAAGTTTTTAATTTTAAATTAATATTCTATCCAAACGAGCTGAGATTCAGATGACCTTACTGATAGACTGCTCTGTTCTTTCCACAGCCCACCATGCTGACGCTGAGCCCTCTCTTAGCGAGCGAGCTGCTCCCCCTCACCACGTCAGATCACTTCTCGGCGACACGAGTGCTCTTCCTGAGCGGTTCATTTGTTTCCAAAAAAATAATGGCTGTTGTCAAGGTCAACCTACTTTTTGATTAAAAACTGCTCTTATGGTTACTTACTGTGGATATTTAACTGTTCAGATACTTTCTTACAGGAGAAGTTGCCTCCATCAGCTTTGTTATACGATGTCTATGGGTCTACAGAAACACATGGGGGTATCGCGTTAGGACCTGGTGGAGAGCATTTCCGGTTATCTAACTGTATAGAGTACAAGGTTAACTGGAATTTTTGCACCTTCAAATGTAGCTTACTGCTAGTCTGAGGCACCTCAGGCCTGGAAATGATACCTGGTTTATTTTTCCAGCTGGTGGATGACAGCGGCAAGGAGGTCGGGAAAGGAGAAAATGGTGAACTCTATATCAAGTCCCTAACTCTTGCAAAGGTCTAGTATTCAGTTTGTTAAAAACTAATTTTAAAACTTCAAGGCACCTCCAGTTCCTTTCGTTATGCTTGATCTCCTCAGGGCTACTATAAGACGCCGCAGCACGACTCCTTCGAGAACGGCTGGTTCAAGACGGGAGATCTGTTCCGTGAGGACGAGGAGGGAAACCTGTGGTTCCTGGAGAGGATTGGCATCTGTTTTAAGTTTATGACGGCACATGTGAGTATTGCTAATAAACTGGGAATCCGTATGGAGTATATGTACCTAACCCACCAAAGTCGGGGCCGCCGCCTACAATTTGGTAAAACACCGGCTGCCTATTTTATATATTATATTTATATATCACCATCATCATCATCAGCCTATATCAATCCACTGCTGGATCTATATTTATATCTATATATTATATAATTATTCATGCTCTGAAATGTCGCATCGTACACATTCCAAAACCCACATTCTGACTGTACGAAAAATCAATTAAAAGGTAATTAAACATTTTTTATTATTAGTTTTGATGAGAAGTTTTGAATTCTAGTAACTTATGAAAGTTGAAACACGACTGACTTAACTTGTTCGAGACAAAGTCGCAGTTTCCTCATAATCTTAATTTTCACAGGCTTACTTACTAGTTTGAAAAAAACTGTTTCATTTGCACGTTTCTTAACATACTTATTTCAATGGAATTTTGTCTACATAAACAACTGGCCATTCCGCGGCTCATACCTTTATTTTGTCTACATAAACAACTGGCCATTCCGCGGCTCATACCTTTATTTTGTCTACATAAACAACTGGCCATTCCGCGGCTCATACCTTTATTTCGTCTACATAAACAACTGGCCATTCCGCGGCTCATACCTTTATTTTGTCTACATAAACAACTGGCAATTCCGCGGCTCATACCTTTATTTTGTCTACATAAACAACTGGCCATTCCGCGGCTCATACCTTTATTTTTACCCGACTACCAACAGGGGAGGGTTATGAGGTTAGCACCCTATGTTTGTATGTTTGTATGTTTGTATGTATGTGGCCGATTTCTTTGTTCCCACGTAGCGCTGAAACTACTGGTTCGATTTCAACAAATTATGTATCGATTGATTCGTCTCAATACCCCGATGGTTATAGGCTATAGGATTTAGGGCTCCGACCCCGAATAAGCCTTCAAAACGCGTATTAAAATTTAGGTAGCCGCAGGCTGCAGGACCCATAGAGAAAAATTACAATACCTACGACCTATTTTCATTTTCAACTCTCTGCCTATCAAATATGACCGATACGTCATTCTATTTTGTCAATGTAAATGTTTCAAACTTTTATAACTTTCACGTAGTCGGGTTGTAGTTTTTAACTTTATCTTGTGTCTACATAAACAACTGGCAATTCCGCGGCTCATACCTTTATTTTTTCTACATAAACAACTGGCCATTCCGCGGCTCATACCTTTATTTCGTCTACATAAACAACTGGCAATTCCGCGGCTCATACCTTTATTTCGTCTACATAAACAACTGGCCATTCCGCGGCTCATACCTTTATTTTGTCTACATAAACAACTGGCAATTCCGCGGCTCATACCTTTATTTCGTCTACATAAACAACTGGCCATTCCGCGGCTCATATCTTTATTTTGTCTACATAAACAACTGGCAATTCCGCGGCTCATACCTTTATTTTGTCTACATAAACAACTGGCCATTCCGCGGCTCATACCTTTATTTTGTCTACATAAACAACTGGCAATACCGCGGCTCATACCTTTATTTTGTCTACATAAACAACTGGCCATTACGCGGCTCATACCTTTATTTTGTCTACATAAACAACTGTCAATTCCGCGGCTCATACCTTTATTTTGTCTACATAAACAACTGGCCATTCCGCGGCTCATACCTTTATTTTGTCTACATAAACAACTGGCCATTCCGCGGCTTATACCTTTATTTTGTCTACATAAACAACTGGCCATTCCGCGGCTCATACCTTTATTTTGTCTACATAAACAACTGGCCATTCCGCGGCTCATACCTTTATTTTGTCTACATAAACAACTGGCCATTCCGCGGCTCATACCTTTATTTTTCGGCATCCAAGCGCGGCGGGCGCTCGTCCTTGTCTCGTTGTCCCGCAAAACCGAGCCCACTTCGTCAACCACTTAAAACACTGAAATTTCAATCATTGACAACCGTCTATAATAATAGTAAACATACCTATCAATGTAATGTATTGAGTTTTAGTAAGTATGTCAGTCATCTGGTACCTATAACACGCTCTGTTTAGCTTGGGGCTAGATGATGCTGTATGGATTGGTCAGCATTACTGATTATTTATTTATTTACTTAAAATTCACTCAGACTTATAGAGTTGGTACATAAATTCCTTCAGAGGGTGTTCAAGTAAGTGTCATCCTTTTTGGGCGAAATCTGTGCAGGGTGTGGAATACCGGTTCGACTGACCTTGACGTGGTATCAACAAATCTGCGCAGGGTGTGGAATACCGGTTCGACTGACCTTGACGTGGTATCAACAAATCTGTGCAGGGTGTGGAATACCGGTTCGACTGACCTTGACGTGGTATCAACAAATCTGTGCAGGGTATGGAATACCGGTTCGACTGACCTTGACGTGGTATCAACAAATCTGTGCAGGGTGTGGAATACCGGTTCGACTGACCTTGACGTGGTATCAACAAATCTGTGCAGGGTGTGGAATACCGGTTCGACTGACCTTGACGTGGTATCGGGTATCAACAAATCTATTTTGTGCAAGCTAGTGAAGTCTGACTTTGGTGCAGCGATGCTAAGAAGACTCGTTATATCGAGGTGTTGAGATGTATCTATGAAGCCGCCACCATGATTGTCCTAGTACAAGACCAGCAGTCTAAGCCCGTCCAACTGCGCAGAGGAGGGACGTCATATCCCCAAAAATGTTCACAAGCGCGTTCGACAACATGTTTAAAACGGGTTAGTCCATCTATTGCTCCTAAAGTATTTCTCCCAGGAGTAATACATGTCCATGTATTAGGTACTACAGGTACAATCCAACATGCTCTATATTGACAACATTATTTCTTTAGGATTATCAGGGGCCCTCCCAAGTTACGTTAGGTACGCATTATCTCTCGAATACTTCCATCGAATTCGACTCCTTCCTATACGTTTAGTGACTTGTAGCGCCCCTACCGGATCGAGAGGAACTATTTATCGTAGTTTGACAACGATCCAATCGTTTCCTACAAGCTCGATGATAGTTTTCGAGTGAATTTGAGTGATTTGTTGCACTTCGATATGACAGCGGCAGTCGTTTGCGGCATTGATGTTATAAAAGTAAGTAGATAGAGCACCTCCAACATAGCTTGGTCACAGAAATGCCTTCAATTGGTGCATCAAGAAAGATAAGAACACACGGCAAAACATTACACTGGGTACTTGCATCGAATCTAAGTATATCCTTTGCGTCCTATGAGCGTACCAAGTTTAACCCAAACACGTCAATCATAGAGGTAAAACACACTCACTCAACAATTTCTTGATTTCGAAGTAAAAAAACAATCTATGTTTGTGTGAGTTGACAAACATAATTACAACTTCAGTGCTTTTACGCATAGCACTAATACGAATAGGAAGACTCATCTATCGCATTTTTTTAACTACACTTCGTTTATGTCTACTACTATTCTAAGGTTTTTTCGTAGAAAACATCAATAGTTCTCGATGACGTTTATCGAATGTTTTTTGTATAAACTCAGACTAAGGCCTCAGAAACAAAAGTGTTAAATACGAGTGTACAGTCAACAGTAATATATAAGTATAGTATATAGTAATAATATAATGTATAAACCTGTCATAAGAACTCAGATATGTTGCAAATTATTAAGGGTATTTGGTAGAAATACATGGACCTGTTACTATTACTCCTGCGAGAATATTTCTTCTTTTAAGCGATAAGGCCGCCCATTGTACTTATCTTATGTGATGTCTCTTTGTTATGTTATTTTCTTGTGTACAATAAAGAATTTTTGTATATGTATTTGTAATATTTTAGGAGCAATAGATGGACTACGTTGTATTATCAATCGTTTAAGACGCTTGACGGAAACTACGTCGAGTCTTCTCGTCATCCATACCTCAATGCTTCACAACGAAAGTTTTCAATCAATGCGTCCTACCCGTCATGACCTACGGAGCTGAGACGTGGATACTCACGGTGGGGCTGTTCCACCAGTTCAAAGTCACTCGGCGAGCTATATATATACTGGGCGTCCCACGGATGTGCCACATGGAGGGAAACTACCTTGAATATTGTAGATGGAACATTTTACTGAAAGAAGACATTATTTGAATTTAAAAAACAATTTAAACTGCATTCATAGATATATAAATAACTAGCAACGCCTCGCGGCGTTTCACCCGCGTAGTTCCCGTTCCCGTAGGAATTTCGGGATAAAAAGTAGCCTATGTCCTATTCCAGACTATAATCTATCTCTGTGCCAAATTTCATCCAGATCCGTTTTGCCGTTCTGGCGTGATAAAGGAACAAACATCCATCCATCTATCTATCCATCTAAACTTTCACGTTTATAATATTAGTGAGATTACATGGTTGAACCGGAAATCGAACCCGTTGCACGAGAAAAATAATCATCCTGTAGCTTTATCACACCGATCGAAAGGCTTCATCATAAGTAATATTTTTTGCTCAGTAACATAGTGTCAGAAATAAAAGGAAGACCATGAATTTTAAAATTTGATGTGTTCCCTCCAGTTCCCTCCATGTGGCATATCCGTGGGACGCCCTGTATATACGAAAAAGCTATGCTCGGAATTTCTCTGAAGGATAGGATTCGTAACGAATAAATCCGACAGAGAACCAAAGTCATCGACATAGCTCTAAGAATTAGCAAGCTGAAGTGGCAGTGGGCCGGCCATATCTCGCGAAAAACCGACAACCGCTGCGGCTGGTGGAAACATGTTCTTGAGTGGAGACCAACCTTCTATCGAAGGTGTCTAATTCGTCGCGCCATCGTTTCTTCGGTCAACCGCGACGCCTTACGCTGTTGGGAGTCCACTGAGTGGTGATTTTAGCCCACAAGTCCTCGGGCATGCGGCAGACATGGACAGTCTAGCTCCACTTAATCCTACTCCACTTAATAATAAAAGGATATTATTTAAAAATGGATCATGTGTCTGAATAAAAGAATAATATTATTATTATTAAGTTTCGCATGAGCTACGTCTCTAATTTTAGTCTGGGAGCGCAGTGTCATGTTACGGATACGGTCGGTCCGTTTTACACCAATTATGCTGCGCTCCATTGCTCGTTGGCAGACCCCAAGTTTGGACTTTTGTGTCTTTGTAAGTGACAAAGTTTGTGCGCCATAAGTTTATATGGGAAGTCTTTGTAAGTGACAAAGTTTGTGCGCCATAAGTTTATATGGGAAGTCTTTGTAAGTGACAAAGTTTGTGCGCCATAAGTTTATATGGGAAGTCTTTGTAAGTGACAAAGTTTGTGCGCCATAAGTTTATATGGGAAGTCTTTGTAAGTGACAAAGTTTGTGCGCCATAAGTTTATATGGGAAGTCTTTGTAAGTGACAAAGTTTGTGCGTCATAAGTTTATATGGGAAGTCTTTGTAAGTGACAAAGTTTGTGCGCCATAAGTTTATATGGGAAGTCTTTGTAAGTGACAAAGTTTGTGCGCCATAAGTTTATATGGGAAGTCTTTGTAAGTGACAAAGTTTGTGCGCCATAAGTTTATATGGGAAGTCTTTGTAAGTGACAAAGTTTGTGCGCCATAAGTTTATATGGGAAGTCTTTGTAAGTGACAAAGTTTGTGCGCCATAAGTTTGTATGGGAAGTCTTTGTAAGTGACAAAGTTTGTGCGCCATAAGTTTATATGGGAAGTCTTTGTAAGTGACAAAGTTTGTGCGCCATAAGTTTATATGGGAAGGGTACAAATGTCCATCAGCTTCCTTCTGAGGAACATTCTACAATGTATTCTAATGATATATTTTCGAACAAATTTAATTCCTGATATTCTACTCCGTGTCTTGTTAGGATGACGACTCCTCCTCCGCGCTATTTCTTCCGGGTACAGGCAGCTGAGAATTCGTAGCCGTTGATAGCAATGAATTGCTTTTGCATTTTTCGTATCCACGTTTCAGCCACACAAACTGCTTTATATGGGTTTTCCTCATCTAGGGCACTTCTTTCATGTTGAGAATGATTTTTATGTGTACCTCTACGATTATGGATTATAGGTAGGTAGGTTTTGAATCAAATAAAAGGAAACAAGCGATTTTTTTGTTGACAAAATCCAGCAGAAGTTAGGAAGCTCTAATTTGGACGGTAGATACTTTTACTACACAACCTCCCGTTAAAAAGGGATATTTGGAAATTCCACCCCCCTTGGTTAAAAAGTGGGGTTGAAGTTATTTTGTGGTTTTTTGTAACATTTTAACCAGTAGCCCAACTTGCTGAGAATACTAAGAATACAATACTATTGAACACGTAATACAGGATTCTTATAAATATTCCTGAAAATTAGGTAAATCTGGCTATTAAAGTTTTGATATTCGTAGTTTGCTACCATATTGAAATGGTCGTAACTTTTTCACTTGCGGTGCTATTGACTTGAAATTTTATGTTTGCACTGAAAAACAATAAAATAAAATACAAGATTGAAGATATTAAAAAATTCTGAATAAAAGTAAAAGAGGTTCCTACGTTCCCGACGTATCTTATGACTTTGATTGGTTTGTAACATTTTATAAATAAAATACAAATTAAGGCGTTCGTGCGGCAAGTTTGTAACGTACAACACGATTTGCTTCAAACTCACAAGTCCACGCGAACGAAATCTAGTTTTTAACATTTGATCCAGGGCATCGCCTATTGAATAATAAATATAATAATTTGGTTGTACCAGATATCTCCAGAAGAGACGGAACGTGTGATCGAATCGATAGAGGGCGTTGTTTCCTGCGTGGTGACATTGACGGACCGAGGCTCGGCGGCCGCCGTGGTGGCCAGCTGCGATGTCACCAGGGAGATGGTACACGACGCTGTTAAAGGTAAGAAGAGACGGAACACGTGACCGAATCGATAGAGGGCGTTGTTTCCTGCGTGGTGACATTGACGGACCGAGGCTCGGCGGCCGCCATGGTGGCCAGCTGCGATGTCACCAGGGAGATGGTACACGACGCTGTTAAAGGTAAGAAGAGACGGAACACGTGACCGAATCGATAGAGGGCACATCGACGTAGCGAGGCTTGAAGGCCACCGTGGTGGCCAGTTATGTCGTCACCAGGGAGATGATATACGACGCTATTAGAGATAAGAAGTTAGTGTTTGGCAACAAAAATAATAACGCTGGATAATTTGCACCGCATCATAACTAGCCCCAAACTAAGTACAGCTTGTGTTATGGGTACTGGATAACTTTACCGAATACATTACATTGATAGCAATTATTTTATATACATTTGGCTTCAGAACACCCGGAACAAATATTTGAAGATCGTACAAATATTTCTCTCATAGCAAGAATCGAAACCGCAACCTGTTGCTTCTCAGGCCGACCGTCGTCGTCGCGTCGTCGTCGTTACCCGGGGTGTTACAGAGGTCGTCGCTTTTGGTAATTGCGTTTGGACTCTAATAGCGATTTGTCTAGGGTATAATGATAAAATAGAGAAAACGACGACTACTGTACCGTGTGAGAAAGAGTTCGGCTTGGAAGAAGGTTGTGAATTTATTTATGGTCTGTGTTTTCTCTGCACATAATGTTTATGGCATTGTTATAAGAAGGGCATTAGACATCAGGATCAGGCTTGACCTCTTCCTGGTCGCATCGGTCTGTCGTCACATCATTAATCAATTGAGTGTGAAGAATGAGAGTCAGGGAATAAAGAGTGCGGCTGTGTTTGCTTAAACACCATGATATCTCCTGCGCACATGGTTAGTCGCCGTCGTAACGGCTAGGAGGAGAACATGAATTAGTAATCTGGTACTCAATGCAAGCTCTGCTTACTCTCATAGTGTGTGAAAATGTAATGATTTATTTATGTCCGATATTGACAAGCTGAATGTTTGCTTTCAGCTTCCTTGAGCGAGAGCAAGTGGCTCTACGGAGGAGTCGCGTTTGTTCCCTCTCTGCCTATGACGGGGTTGGGCAAGCTTCGGCGCCGGGCATGCAAGGCGATCCTGCAACAGAAGTTCGAAGCTGGAGAGTGCTATTAAAAATAGTGTTTACCATCATTATCGTATCGTACCGTACCTTCAGCGTCGTTATTATATATCTTGTGGATATAGAGCATTGCCCTAACTTTAGTTTCCCGCGTCCAGCATTTGAACATTATCATTCCACATGTGTTGGATGACCTGTGGTAAAAATTAAATGTCAGCCGACTAATAGTAACGTACATTATAGTAAGTTCAGAAACGCTAAACAAAGTGGGTGTTAATGCAAATGTGTATGGGGCTGGATGCATGCCA
Organism: Eupithecia exiguata; assembly: GCA_947086465.1. Taxonomy (NCBI): domain Eukaryota; kingdom Metazoa; phylum Arthropoda; class Insecta; order Lepidoptera; family Geometridae; genus Eupithecia; species Eupithecia exiguata. The sequence goes on from OX352247.1 coordinate 320,511, forward strand.
GTGGTCCCGAGGAGTTGACCCAAATTGAGGGTCGGATAAACAGCCTTCAATATATTGAAGTATTGGAAGAGGTGTTAAGGCCAAGTGTAGAAGTTTACTTTCCCGGTGTCGGGCCTGTTCCGTTCGTGCAAGACAACTCGGCCATTCATAACGCCCGAGTGTGTCGAGCATGGTTTAAACGGAACCACAGACTGGTCAACAAGTTGCCCTGGCCTCCAAGAAGTCCCGACCTCAACCCTATCGAAAACCTTTGGGGGTCGATGGTCCATTAATGGGACCCAAATGAGTGTAGGACAAAAGAAGCCCTTATCAACCATGTTTATAACATTTGGGAAAGTTTTCGCGGCACCCAAGTGTGCATAAACATGGTTTCTTCCATGCGCGACCTACCGCGGCTACAGCCAGTGATTGATGCTAGAGGGGGCTTCACAAAATACTAATTAAACAAGCTTCATGAAATAGCATAAAATGTGATTAGTGTGAAAAGAGTGAATAGTAAAAAAAAGTTGATTTATGTAATTGTTGTTTGTTTATCCCCATGCTTGAGTTCACTCACTTCGTCACTACTGAGGAGTTAGTTATACTAAGTAAAATGCACATTTACATACATATTTGTGACTAACAGTTGTGTATTCATTATTTTGGCCTGCCATATTTATGATAATTTGTAGGAATTTTAGTAAATAGCGTTTTTTTGTAAAATAGGATATTTTGTAATGTCAATGAAAAACATCGTATAAAATGCTGTTTACATATTTGTGGCACTTCGTGTATACATTTCTCAGTCTTGGTCAGATTCACATATTTATGACGACTTGTAGGGTTTTAAGTAAAGAGCCTTGTTCATGTTTACATATTTATGACGACTTGTAGGGTTTTAAGTAAAGAACCGTTTTTATAAAATTAAACATTTTGTATACATTATAATGAAATATATAGTACAAAATGTTGTATACATTTCTGTGCCACTTTATTGCGTTTAAATTACTTAGGAATAGTCTATATTACGTATGAATATTTATGACCACATACTGTATACATCTTTGTAGCACTCAATTTAGCATACATCAGGCGTGGTCTTGGATACATTATTTTGTTATTTTCGATGGTATACAATTATTTGACTAAATAGTGTATACGTGATTAATTTATGTGGGTAAAACAGAATAATGTTGTCTCAAACAATAGTAATAGGACGACATTTGCGACAATTAATATTAATCAGCCGTTATAATGGTTCCTTTGTAGATTTAACAAACGCTTTACGAAATTGGACGGTTTCATGAACTCAGTTCTGGACAATAACAGCTTTGGAGTTATTCCTGTGTTTGATATAATTTATATATGAATTTTACTGTAAATATAATATCTGCCTATCGTACTGATGATGACGATGCAGATGTGGTTCTCCTAGTCCAATTGCTGACTCGACGCGGGCGGCCAATTTCAACTGAGACTAGAATCTTGTACAATACGTAGTAGGTACCTATAGCTAGACATTTACCAAATATATATTATAATGTTGCTATCGATGAGAACATTTTATCTTTTTAGATTTGATTACTTTTGTCATAAAATAACGTACCGTACAATGTAATACTCTATTCAGTAGTTCTATTAAGTATCGCTACGCAGGATAGATATCAATAGAAGGGGTACAACAAAATGCCAAGATCGTGAAATGTCCTAGTATTCAAGTCGAGCTAAAAGTGAAATGCCCTGCTGCAGGACTGTTCTCAGTCAGTACAAACGAAGTGAACATCTTCTTTACATTACATGGAAACTGCAACTTGACCAGCGGTGCCAGAACGTCCCAAAAGGGACGATTTTCGTCCTTTTAGACGCCGCATCGTCCCTTCGATGTCCGTTCTCAAATTCCGTCCCTTTTCCGTCCCTTTTCAAATAGCCAGACACAGTAAATTTTTGAAAAATAATGCGTGAAACGAAACGGACGACGACGCGTGAATGCGACAACTTCTGACCGCGCTGCATGTAAGTGTATTTATTTCCTTTTGGCTTCGATCAAAAATAAGTGTTCGCGGCCTCCCCCGTAGATACCTAGAGCCTTCAAAAATGTCACTCAAAATTGTCTTCGTTTTGTTTTGACGCAGACAGTTTGCGCAGAGCCTGACAAGTTTTTTCCATACGGAACAAGAGATTGGTGGAGTCGAATTCATTTTATTTTACTTTGTAAGTAGGTAGGTACCTACCTGAGAATTATATACCTACCTACTCAGTTTAACAGAATTCAGGTAAAGATAACGAATCATTTATTGATGAAACTATAAATTGGTGTCTCAACAGTAGGTATTCATACAAAAGGGTCATTTCAGACATACAATAATTTAAACTTACAATACAATTTCAGGCAGGCACTCTATATTAAAAAGAACTGGTTCCTGTCTGCGGCTTTGCACGAGTTTTTTTTACGGGACAAAAAGTAAACGTTTTATAAATTCATACTTCTGGTAGGTAGGTAAGTAGGTACCTAGTCTTTCTTTTATTAGAGAGTCTACGCAAATGAAATTTTAGGGCGGGCCAACTAGTTATTTTAAAAATCAACTAGTAATATTAAACTTATTTTTATGAAAAATATATTAATACATACCATAAACGAATTTTCTTTTAGAAGAAATAGCCTCCATTTATCAATTTAGAACAAAATTAATATTTTAACATAGGCAAACCAAACAACAATATTTTATGCTGATTTCACAAGTATAACACTCACATCTCAATATACGGGTAAAAAATATCTATAAACTTACTGAAAATAAGAAATTCCATCCTTTTTCAGCACTTTGGACGAGTGATTCTTGCATTTTTTGTACGAGCACTTGCCCATGCTTTTTGTCAGAACGCTAAAATGACACTAGTTGAAAAGCTTCCCTAACATGTCAAAATGGTTCTCCTTTGCTACTGAAGGTTTTGGGGTGCGCATTGTGAATCTAAGGGGGGCCGGCAAAGCCGGATTTTTTTTATCGAATCCTTTTGGGTATATTTTTTCATTAAAATCATAATTAATTTATATTTTCTTTAGCCGTCCTATTTGTTCAAAAATCGTCCTTTTTCCGACAGCGGATCGTCCGAAACTCGGTGAAGGCACTGGCAACACTGAACTTGACTGTAACAGTCAAGTTTCAATCAGGAGATAATGTAAAGAAGATATTATTAATTTAAATAATATAATCAAAATTTAATAACTGGCTTGATCAATGCTTTTACATCACTTGCTTCAGTCACTTTCCATCAGGTAAGATTGTGGTCAAACGAAGGTCTATCGACTAATTGAAAAATTTATTTTGTGAAATTCTACTCAAATCTAATTTCTTTGTTATTAATTTGACTTGATTTATTATTTTAATTCATTTATATTGAATATTGTTTTACGTTTCCATATATCCATACTATTTAAAATTTTAACCATTTAAATATAAGCATGCTAAACATAAGTAAAAGTATGTTAACTCCATTAATTATAAGGACATTGTGCAAATCAGTGATTTGATTGATTGATTGGTTGATGAGGTACTCTTTCGTTAATTGGTCATTCCAAATAAAAATACTTTAACAATTTTTTTCGGTCATATTATTTATTAATTTTAGTTCCGGTTTTATTTATTCATTCATTTTTATATTAAACTCTTATATACACAGAGATAGAATTTTCTTGATATATGGGTACTATGAGGTAGGTAGGTAAATTAATAATTTTTACATTTAATTTATTTATTTATTATTAATTACATAATTAAGTATGAAGTGAATATAAATGAAGATCGTACATTGATATAATGTATGTATTAAAAAGTCAGTAATCTGACAATAAATTTAACAGCAGTTTTACAAATAAAAATGGGACATTGCTTTGAAGATTTGCAAAGCGAATCACGTTAAATATAAACGAAACCAAATAGGTAATTACATTTATTTAGTACATGAGCTGGTTATATTAGACTGACACCTTTATAGGTACTCTATAAAAAGAGGTCACGATAAACATCGAAGTAAAATGAACATCTGCACCGCGCCGGCGCGGCGCGGGCGCCGCCGCCGCGCCGTTGGGCGAGAGAGAGAGGGCATGCATTACCTATCACTATGAACGTGAAGTGTTCGTGATCCAGTAATCCCGTCTAAACGAGTTACTTATTAACTTCAAAGGTTTTCAATCTTATATTAATCTTATCATTATTTTAACTGGCTATCAAAAACTTGACGCACTCTTTCACTCCTATAACATGTGTGCGGGTATTTTTAATATTACTCGACTAATTCAATAACAATATACAATCTATTCCGTTATCTTATCTTGTTATATTTCAACATTGTGTGTCTCTAACGGACTGAGGAGAAGGGACTATATAAGTCCGTTGTTAGATACTAAAATTCATATCGGCAAATAAAACGATCACTATAATAATATATAAAGATTTTAAAAAAATTAAACATAACATAATATAACAGCAAAACTAAAACTAGGTACCTACCGTAATAAATCAGAGCCTGAACTTGGTTTGAAGATAGTTCAGTTCGTTTTTGTAAATTGCTTCTGGTGTGATATTTTCATAATTTTTATATTTCATGTTGTAAAGGTGGTACCTTTCCATTCACAAAATGTCGCACGCAGTAGTCCGGGGCCCGCCGACCGCGGCCCAGCTGGCTCTCGACGACCTGTTGGACGAGGTGGTGGCGGCGCGGGGCGGTGCGCGGGATGCGGAGGCACGCGCCCGCCTCTCCCTGCCTCAGGTGCTGTTCCACTGCCTGAGGCAGTATCCTGAGGATATGTTTATGGTAAGACTTTACATCCTTCTGCTTTATAGAGACAAGTTTTTCAGGAGCAACCAATTTATTATACCTATACAGAGTTATTGGTAAACAAGCAACACTACGTGAACTGCAGGTTTGGCCCATCATCACAAACACGTTTGTGAAGACGCCAGGTCTTAATTCTTAAACTTGGTATTGGGAATAAATACCCCCCGCAATTCAATAATTGTTCATTAGAGATTTTATTTGAAACTCAACTTAAAAACAGCTCTGCCCTGAATTAACAGAAGGTATGAGAGTGGAAGATCGGTCTTAAGTAACTCTTTGGGTTCCAGACGAAGATGTTTTTTCATTGAGTATAAATTTATTTTTTGAATAGTTTTTTTTAATTATTGCCAAAACTTACGATTTGATTTGGTAAGTTACTTTGGGAAAAGTGTTCCTGGTTGGAAATAGAGTCGATTAAGACCAACTTATTTTTTTTGATAATTGTCATTTTTTGGGCAAACCGTATTATTAGTAAAAAACTAAAAGTGTAAATATTTTTTTCTTCAAAATAAAATAGAAGGTTCCTAAGAACAAAACCTTCTAACTACAAAAGGAACTGTAGCTATCCTTATGGGCCAAAAATTTGCCCCACCCTGTATACTGGGTACTATACTAATGCAACACCATCAGTTGATTGAATAATTATATTTATTAGTTTAATGTCTTTCGACGTCACTTATTCCGAGACATGTCTTTGTACATTTTACACCGTGTGTATCGCCACAAGATTTATAACCTTTTTAAATGATATTTTTTCTAATGGTAATCTTCTTTTTTTAATTCACAAAGGAGTTTACAAAAGAAAAACGTTACAGATTATCGACGAAACCCAGGACTATTTACTTATAAGACCAACAAGCGACGACAAGACTGCTTACAACTTAGGAATAACGTGAAACAGCTCTCTTTAGTAATAGTTTTTTGTAATGGCTCCCAAAATTTGTAATAATTTACCAACTGACATAAGGAACTGTAATGACATCATAACATTTAAATCTAATCTTTTTAGTTATTTAATAAGTAAGACATTTTACAGCTTGAATGAATATTTTGACGAAGTATAGTTTTAAGCAAATGTAGAGTAGGGATGAGGTTGATACTCATTTTAAAATTGGTGAACGCATTATTTTCTATTTCTAAAACTTAACCTTGTTCTACTATTATTGTATTTTGATTGTATTTCTAATTGTGTTTAAATTTGTACGCCTAATGGCAGATCACAGTTGTTCGATACATCGATCACGTAGGCATGTAAGCATCATCAGCAGTTTGGCCTAAGTAGGTTACTCGTGCCGCGAGCGCGGACCGAGTGCCTATGGAGGTCAGTGCATCAGCAGGCACCATACCAACCGCACTCATTAACATCATTATTAGTCGTAGTTTTATACAATATAGCTATTGTTTCTATACTCGACTTTTATATCAAGCATCCCGGGAAGAGCTAGCCGATTCCGACAACAGTGCTCTTATTTTATATGTGAACATCCCTGTAATACCTGTGTATCACAAATGAATAAATGAACTTGAACTTGAACTGGAACTATCGACCGATCGCTACATACTCATCGGACTGTCATATTTGCTTGCAATCACATTCGCATAAATCGTAAAGTTGGCTGTTGTCTACGGTACAATATCGATAAAACTCGATAACTCCGATGGTAGATTTATTTTAATTTAAAAATGTGACCTTTACTAACTGAATATCTATTGTATTAAGGAAAATAAATCGTTTTCGGTTATTTTAAATCTTGATTGTTGTGGAAACAATCAAAAATCGTTTAAATATGACCGGTTAGACTTTGCGACCGATGTCGGTCGCCGTGCGATCGCTATCTATGTCGAGACTGCTCGCCCAGAACCTGCAGTTCACATAGTGTTACTAATTTACCAATAATCCTGTATGTACTTAGTGTTGTGCAGGTTGAAGAACCTAAAAAAGTTGGTATAATACCTCCATAGAGAAAGTATAGTCAATAAAGCGTTAAGGTCCTTCTAAACAACATCACCAAATTATGAAAAAACCTCCATTACTTGTTTGAAGACACATTTAGCAGTGGACATTATGAGTGCTGAGAGTTCTGGAGACGTACAGGTACACGGCTGATGATAATAAATGGTAAAGGTTAAATTGTGTAAGAGGAACCTAAAGGATATTGACTTTCTTTCACCGTGTTCCAGATAAACGCCGACACTGATGAGAAGACGACTAATCAGCAATTTCTCTTGCAAGCTGTCTCACTCGCACGCACTTTTCTCGCCCGAGGAGTGAACGGGAAGGTCGTGGTGATAGTACACGACACACATCGGAATATGCTTGCTGTGTACTTTGCCGCAATGTTCACTGGGGCTGTACCGTATGTGATGTTCAATGAAAATACTGCTTGTGAGTGTAGCAGGTTATCCACGACTTCGTTCACGTTACTGTTTGTGAGTGTAGCAGGTTATCCACGACTTCGTCCACGTTACTGTTTGTGAGTGTAGCAGGTTATCCATGACTTCGTCCACGTTACTGCTTGTGAGTGTAGTGTCCGAAGTCCGATGTTAAATACAATTACCTTTTTTTTTTTTTTATTGTCCTGAGGGAAATGCGCACGCATATCGTACTGCCACGGGGAGACAGTACGATTATGTGGGACTCCAACCCACTAAAACCCTCAGGGTGTTTCGGCCTCTGCCGTTTGTGGTGGGAACATGGGGACGCTTTCGCTTTCTTCCACGGACCCACCGCGGCTGCCCGGTATCGGGCCCCTCACTGGGGGGTGAAGAACACCCCCCTTCGCGACGCGCCAGAAACACGTGACGCGCCACGACCACCTCGGGGAGCTTACCCGCCAAAAGGGCGCCGGACGACCCCGTGTCCGGACGCCCTAGGTCCCCTTGCGACGGGTCAGTCGAGTGGCCCCGCCGCCTGCCACACGGTCGCAGAGGATAGGGAGAGCGGCCCACGCAATACCGACACTCCTCGCCTGCCGCGGCCTCCATCTCTCTGCGGCCATGCTGCCCATACAGCACAGCCGCCCGCCTCAGTCACGGTGCCTCCCATACGACACCGCAACCTACTACCACTCCAACTGGGCTTAGAGCGCAAAACCCAGAGGAGCGGTCCGTCCCGGGGCCGGCCGTGTCGCCGTCTGCGTTGGCACGGCCCCATGAGTTCCTCTTAGCTTAGCCGCAGGTGACCAGGCTGCGGTTACTAAGCCCCCCCGCCACGGCAAGGCGGGAACCCTTCGGCTTGTGGATAGGTACCTACAATAGTATAGGTACCTATCCACATAACAATGAGTACCTACTAATAAGTTTTGGTAGGTAAAGAAAGTGAGTTTAAGAGAGATGTACTTGGACATCTTCTATCCAACTGGCTATCCTAACAAGACAGCCTGCTGTTGCCATTCCAACACTTGTGTAGTTAATATTTTTAAACTTATCCGATCTGAACACATATTTGTAAATACCCGTTAAATAGTATTTACAACCACTCGTATAGTTAGCTTGGCCCATGCGTGGTCATTTGTTTGCATAAAAAAGCAATAGGGAAGTAAGCAACACGTGTGCAAGTTTGTGATACTGTTTAAGGGTGTTTCACTATGGTTAACTGTATTTACGTTTTAACTTTACGATAGCAATTGGAACTTCTACGAGAACATTTTGCAGTTTGTACCGAACTTTCCATTTCATTGGTGACCAAGTGTCCATCCTTTCCTTCTTTTAAAATCTTGTAAAATGTCTTACCTTTTATCCCGTCGCCACATGTAGTGTCCGAAGTCCGATGTTAAATACAATTACCTAACCACTGGCTCGTTACTGTTCACATATCGCCCAGCAGCACATCACCCGCCCACGGCGGCCCCAGATCATCTCCCTTCCCGCGCTCTGGGCTTGTCTGACACTCACGTCATCCGACTGTCTGTCCCCTGTCAATGACGTATGACAGTGACAGCTTGCTGGCGATATATGGACACACGAGATAGTGAATGTATGCATGGTATATTGAACCTGCATATACTACATCCCTCCCTTGTGAATAAATTCGAAGTAATACATCTTTTCCCTAGATACTATTTTCAGGTGTACGACCTCTTCTTTAATGCTTGATCTGTTATATGTTTTCCCATTGTGACCTGCCTATACATATGCTTGTCTTCTTCCAATAAGCTTGGCTCAGTATCTTCTCTTCTTTCTTTCTTGTAATTATTTGTAATGATTCTTTTTGCAATAAACATCTTCTTTTAATTGTCTTCATACTCTTCTTTCCCCTCTTCCTCTGCATTTTTTTTTCATAAGTGTCCATAATTTTAAATAACCTGGTCTATCTTGCACCATAATTCATGTAGTAGATACCTACTTACATAAAATAAGTTTGCCTTCTTAGTAGGTACTGATATCAAAATTTCTTGCCCAAGCAGTTGGTATGTTAAAATCTTCCACAAAAATGGTGAAGTTTTCGGTGTTGATCTTCGGGTGACCAAAATTGTTATAAAAATTATGTCTGATCTCTGCCGTCTAGATAGGTGTCAGACTTTCTGAAATGTATTATTTTTATTGGTTTTACATGTAGAGAAGGACTGGACTGCCTTCATCAAGTCAATCGCACAGTTTACATTATAGAGAAGGCCTGTACTGCCTAAAACACGTTATACGTACGGTTTATTTATATAAAAGGCCCGTACTGCCAACAACAAGCCAAACGCACAGTTTACATAATAGAGAAGGCCTGTACTGCCTTAAACACGTTATACGTACGGTTTATTTATATAAAAGGCCCGTACTGCCTACAACAAGCCAAACGCACAGTTTACATAATAGAGAAGGCCTGTACTGCCTTAAACACGTTATACGTACAGTTTATTTATATAAAAGGCCTGTACTGCCTACAACACCTTTGACGTACAATTTACATTATTATGAAGGCATGTACTGCCTAAAACATCTTTAACGCACAGTTTACATTATTATGAAGGCCTGTACTGCCTACACAAAAGTCAGCGACAGCATATATGTCTAAATTTTATATTTAAGTCACAAAAAGTAGTTATTATTATTATTATTATTTTTTGACTAGAAGATCAACCCGGAAGGGGATTAAAACAGTAACCGCAGGTAACACCGCGGGCGCAGCTAGTTGTATATATATACATTAAAGTAAGTAAAATATAATATATTTTAATAATTACTTTGGTACTTTGTATTTATGTATCGAGGTGTTCATCAAGTAATTTCTCCAATTAAATTGAGATTTGAACTACATATTAGACTACTTCAAATTGAATATCAACCAATCTTAATTTAATTTATGTTATTCATATGAACTACCTGACAATTCCCATTTGATGGAGGTCTTGTCAACCAATACCAATTTAATGGTCGCATCGCATTCATTTGAACTGCCAGACATTTCCCAATATAAGGAGGTTTGTCACCCAACATCTATTTTCTGTTTTCATACTGTGTACTATTGTATCAGAATAACATATTTCATTTCATTTTTTATTTAATTCTCTCGTCGCTATTTCTTTTTTTTTTTTTTTTAGTTGCATTTTACGAAATGTCAAAGATAGGGTAATTATTATTATTTATTGTACTATAACTACCAACTATGTCTAGATTGTTTGCAACAGTATGCAGTCAGCTCAACCGTTCGAATCGCAAATAGCAGTTCCGATTCGCTTCCCTCCTCAATTGTAATTTCCTTTGTTGTACCTAAGTCTACATTGTGCATTGCACCAATGTCACATTTTAATGAAGTGGATTATTACACTAGAAATGCAAAGAAACAATTTGTAATTTGATTGATCACTATGCATACAGGTAGGTATTATTATTTATTTTCTGCTTGACAACGACACTTTGCAAATTGACCCGCACTAGCCATTTATTTATTCTATCTATTATGCTAATAAGCATAACGTTTAATGATAAAGCTCATTGATTTGTATTTTATAAAAGGTTATTGCTCACTGTTTCTAATTATTACTTTTTTATTTATTTGAAATAAACAAAGCATTTTTACTTTAATCTTTTAACGTTCCAAACAGCTTATAGCTTATCTTACTTACCTTGATATAACTATACCTACTTATTACCTTGTGGCATCATCACAGACGATGTTTTAACATACGGACCTGTGACAGTACCTCTTCAAATATTTATGAAACCGTAAGATTTATCTAAATCGGAACAAGGTCTGTTTCTTAATAGAAAACTGCAATGCATTGATTTCTATGTGTGAGTGCACTAATAATAGGTGTAGTTCATTGACATGCAACAGCAAGATATAGCGGGTACTTGGAAAAATGTTGATGCCAACTACCGGCAATAATCAATCCTGAATAACCAAATAAGACCATAACAGAACACACATTTATGAGCAACACTATGTATTTCTGCTATAGCTGCATCAATAATTTACCACAAGGACAATCTATACCGACTATACCGAATTTGGGGATTTTAGAGAAAGTTAAAAATGATTCTTTCAATTAATGTTATTATTATTACGCTATTTGGTGGACCAGTGTGTTTCTACTGTTGGTAGACCAGGCTGTTCTCCACCATAGCTCTTACTTTTTTTTTTTTTTTTACACTACACTACTGTAGGTATGTACCTCAGCCCACTCGTGCCGAAGTACCATTACAAATAGATAGGTACATAAGTAGTTACTAAGTCCCTACAAGTTTTTGTTTCTCTCTCACAAGCGACCAACAGGTATCTATGTACCTATGTTCAGAGAAATAAAGAATCCCTATTCATAAATTTATATTGGACTAGTTTTATCAGCTTCGTGACACAGATCAATTAACAAGCTTGAGCGCCTCCAAATTTTCAGTATCAGGTTCATATTTGGCCTTCGCAAATGTGACCACGTTTCTGAATATCGCGCTAAACTCAAGTGGTTGCCAATTCAACTTCGCAGGAATAGTCACATACTATGTCTATCCCCCGAGCCCTTCCTATCGCAAGGAGCGCTTTGAATACCTATCCAACTCCCACTCTATCTCTTTGCGTTCCTCTGAAACCCTCACCTTAAAAGTCCTCGCCACACTACCACTTTCTACTCGTAGAATTTATTTCTGCTATTTTTTGTGTTTGTCTGGTACAATAAATAAAGCATTGTCTATCTATCTTATTATTTTTTAATTATAGTTATCTCTTTAAGTATCGGTTTTCGTTATATTTTTATTATATTTTAATTTTTTGCTTTCAATAGCCTTAACCATAGGTATACTTGTTACTTGTCCCTAACCTTAGGTATATGGCCCACGCTAAACTTGCATACCTCCGGCTCGTTGTAGCGCCAGCGCGCCCCTGCATGAGTCGCACGGCAAAGGCTGGGCAGTGAATGCGTTCACCGTTCACCATAACTTGTTTCAGCGACATTGCACACTTGAAACTCTTGAAAGTCAGAAATGACTACATTGATTCACTTAGGCATCACAACACTTGTACGTATCTACATACTGTATTTCATGCATTAATGTTAAGTATCTAATGTAATTGGTTTGCAATAATCGTTTTAGTTACTATAAATAAGCAGCAAACAATATTAACGGTTATTGATACTTTAATTTGCATCGGTTAGGTACTCTTTGATGATATACCTAATAATTTTCCAAAATAGTACTTACTTACCTATTGGCAGTAGGCATATGATAGATACTTAAGTACCTACATACATAATTTACAAGTAGTTCCTTATCTGTTATAACAAACATTTGCCTTAGATCCTAAATCATCATTTTGACTATGCCATTTTACAGCAACACCACTACTGTACTGTAGGTACCGACTTGACTTGATGTTGCGGATCCGCAGCAGATTTAATCTAATCTTGTTTATTAGGTCACTAGTGGGTGCCACAAAAATCCATCATAAGAAAACACAACATCCAATTAATTACACTTAATTGAAATGGCATATTGCACTACCAGTTATTAGGTAGCTGGACACTGTAAAGTAATTGAGATCCAACACTATCTTTTTTTTTTTGTATTAGGTATTTCTACCCTGTCTTTGTTATAGTTCTGAATATTATTTTGTTCTCAGGTTTTTGTTCCACTTTTAGGTTTTTTGTGAGTGAAATACTTATATGTAAAAGTAATTTGATGTTACCAAGACTTGAGTGTGCTAATGCACAAATTTTATCTTATTTTTATTATCTTATTGTATTTCTACATTCAAACATATCTACCTGAGTACTATTCTTATTAACAAGACACCACATATATTTATTATTTATTGTATAGTTAGCTTGGCCCATGCGTGGTCATTTGTTTGCATAGAAAATCAATAGGGAAGTAAGCAACACGTGTGCAAGTTTGTGATACTGTTTAAGGGTGTTTCACTATGGTTAACTGTATTTACGTTTTAACTTTACGATAGCAATTGGAACTTCTACGAGAACATTTTGCAGTTTGTACCGAACTTTCCATTTCATTGGTGAACAAGTGTCCATCCTTTCCTTCTTTTAAAATCTTGTAAAATGTCTTACCTTTTATCCCGTCGCCACATGTAGTGTCCGAAGTCCGATGTTAAATACAATTACCTAACCACTGGCTCGTTACTGTTCACATATCGCCCAGCAGCACATCACCCGCCCACGGCGGCCCCAGATCATCTCCCTTCCCGCGCTCTGGGCTTGTCTGACACTCACGTCATCCGACTGTCTGTCCCCTGTATATGACGTATGACAGTGACAGCTTGCTGGCGATATATGGACACACGAGATAGTGAATGTATGCATGATATATTGAACCTGCATACACTACAGTGAGTGTAGCAGGTTATCCGCGACTTCGTCCACGTTACTGCTTGTGAGTGTAGCAGGTTACCCGCGACTTCGTCCACGTTACTGCTTGTGAGTGTAGCAGGTTATCCACGACTTCGTCCACGTTACTGTTTGTGAGTGTAGCAGGTTATCCATGACTTCGTCCACGTTACTGTTTGTAAGTGTAGCAGGTTATCCGCGACTTCGTCCACGTTACTGCTTGTGAGTGTAGCAGGTTATCCACGACGTCGTCCACGTTACTGTTTGTGAGTGTAGCAGGTTATCCATGACTTCGTCCACGTTACTGTTTGTGAGTGTAGCAGGTTATCCATGACTTCGTCCACGTTACTGTTTGTGAGTGTAGCAGGTTATCCACGACTTCGTCCACGTTACTGCTTGTGAGTGTAGCAGGTTATCCGCGACTTCGTCCACGTTACTGTTTGTGAGTGTAGCAGGTTATCCGCGACTTCGTCCACGTTACTGTTTGTGAGTGTAGCAGGTTATCCATGACTTCGTCCACGTTACTGTTTGTGAGTGTAGCAAGTTATCCATGACTTCGTCCACGTTACTGTTTGTGAGTGTAGCAGGTTATCCATGACTTCGTCCACGTTACTGTTTATGAGTGTAGCAGGTTATCCATGAATTCGTCCACGTTACTGTTTGTGAGTGTAGCAGGTTATCCATGACTTCGTCCACGTTACTGTTTGTGAGTGTAGCAGGTTATCCATGACTTCGTCCACGTTACTGTTTGTGAGTGTAGCAGGTTATCCATGAATTCGTCCACGTTACTGTTTGTGAGTGTAGCAGGTTATCCATGACTTGGTCCACGTTACTGTTTGTGAGTGTAGCAGGTTATCCATGACTTCGTCCACGTTACTGTTTGTGAGTGTAGCAGGTTATCCATGACTTCGTCCACGTTACTGTTTGTGAGTGTAGCAGGTTATCCATGACTTCGTCCACGTTACTGTTTGTGAGTGTAGCAGGTTATCCACGACTTCGTCCACGTTACTGTTTGTGAGTGTAGCAGGTTATCCACGACTTCGTCCACGTTACTGGTTGTGCTAAACTTAACATAAAGCTGTTGCCCTTCTATGATAATTTATTGGACTTGTGGGCTCTAACGACATCTACGGGCTTGCTCAGGATATTCGAATTTGGCAAATTTTCGATAAAATTTTAAACGATCAAATATCCTTTGTTTTGATTGGACTAAAATTTATGTTGTAGTTGGATTAACATTATTGATTATTCTACGGTTCAAAACACGATATTTATCACTTCACCTGATGATAAAAATTACGAAGAAAGGATAGTTTTTAGCTGTTTTTGTTGTTGTACTTCTAGTGTATCAACGTTTTACTCTCAAAAAACATGTCAGAAAATAGGCAACGACGTTTAGAACAATATTCTACGGTTAGTTTTTCTCAAAACCTTTTTTAATTTTGATAATAAGCAAAAACTTGATTTTTGGGCTTGCGTTGCTGTGCCCTATCTCATTCTTGTGAACAGAAAATGCTTGTCCTTTTCACAAAATGGATCGAATATCCTGCCCTTAACTTACGACATCTACGGGCTAGCTTGAGGGTTCTGATTTTCTTACTTAACTTACGACATCTACGGGCTAGCTTGGAGGTTCTGATTTACTTACTTAACTTACGACATCTACGGGCTAACTTGGAGGATTTGATTTTCTTACTTAACTTACGAACGTATTCTTGTCTTCTTGTATTTCAGTGGAGATGGCTTTTTATTTGGAGCTCCTACAGCCTGTGCTGGTGACGTGTGACGCGCGGTACCACGGCCTAGTGACGTCAGCATTGGACCAGCTGCCGAGCTTGAACCCTGAGGTCCTGCTTGAGCTAGAGGGCTCAGCGGCAGAGGCAGATGTGCACAGTTTTCAGTAAGAGTTAGGAATCTAAACCCGTAACTCTTAGGCCCGTATTATGAAAGCTTGCTCAGTCATCGATCCATGCTTGAGTAACGCTTTTGTCGAAAACATAAACGTCACTCAAGCATAGATATATGGCCTCAGACTCTGTCAGGCCATTAGAAATATGGCTTTCTGCTAGTCTATAAATCAAATCGCCGACGCTAATAGATAGTGAGAGACAGGCTTTGGATGCCTATTTAAATTCTCCAAAGTTTGCAATCATTACAGTTTTTTTCTCTAACTCGGTGTATTAGAGTAGGTACATCAATTGTCCGTGAGACTTTAAGAAGTTTCGGAGGCCCTGATCCACTGTGTGGCGCTACGTTACAGGAATAAGTACGTACATAAACTTATTCATTCCCTAAATAACTTACTGTTCTTATTTTTTACCCAGATAAAGATAAAACGAAAGCTAGTTGATAGCAAAAATAATTGGCATTCTGTATTGAGAACAGGAACTCTTTGGTACTTCCAAAGAGTTCCTGTTGAATCCACCCTTGAAAATGATTGCAGACTCCCGGAAGTCGACCCCGATGATACGGTGATAATGCTGGGTACGAGTGGAACCACCGGCCTGCCCAAGTCAGTTGAACTCACGCACAGGGGGCTCGTCGCGCGGCTGCCGTGGTCTTTGTTAGTTTACATTATACTATTTCCACATAAGTATACTGAGTCTACGGCCCGTATTATGAAAGCATGCTCAGTCATCGAGCTCTGCTTGAGTGATGCTTATGTCTAGTTTTGAGTGAATACTAATTTTCAAACAATGCTTGGGAGCTCATGTCAAAATCTACACTCACTCAAGTAGCCGTCAAGAGCGGATTTCCTCCGTCCACGCCTTCGAGTAACTGCTTAGACATATTATTGAACGGTTACCAAGCATTACTTGAGTTTAAGAGATCACGTAATGACTGCTTAAGTAATGCTTGGGGAAGCTTTCATAATACGGGCCTACGTGTCAAAGAAAGGACATGTGTTCCAAATTCCAAATTCTATTTTTGTAAGCATGGGTCACAGAGATGGAAGAATAGTAATAGGTAAGCACTATACATGTTTTGCCTTAATCTAGGGCATGAAAAGTAAAAAATAGGTTGGTAGGAGAATATAGTTACATAAAGAAACAAATTACGGTACATAATGACACGTTGAGAATATTAAATCACAAATTACATTCAATATTAAACTGGTTAAAGAAATAACATTTAGTTAATACATTCATTTCACTGATTCGTCAATATATAAGTTCTTATACATGTATGTATGTATATAAAAAGTCTAAAATATTGAATATAATTACGATGTTTGTATGGATACAGATTTTTGAATAGTGGTGTTTATCATGCTTATAAATGCGATTGAAAACTAATCGATTTGGTCAAAATATGGCAAATTAGTTTATCATGCTTATAAATGCGATTGAAAACTAATCGATTTGGTCAAAATATGGCAAATTAGTTTATCATGCTTATAAATGCGATTGAAAACTAATCGATTTGGTCAAAATATGGCAAATTAGTTTCGCCCTCATTTAATGATCATTACGTTATTTGAACAACGAAACCAATACAAGCATAACTATTTCTTCTCCGATTACATATGCAAATCATTTGAGTTGGGCCAGTAGTTCCCAAATCAATCGAATAATACGTTTGTATGGGAGCTTGGGTATCCAGTCCCTTCTTAAGCCAGTATATTATATTACGTACAGTGTCATTAATTTCGGTTTTGATATGTACCTGCCTATCAACGGATGCGCATTTTGATGCGCGTGTTTTAAGATACATATATTCTACATCAGGCCGATTCAGGACTTATGCATTTGACTTCGATCACAGTCACAATAACGACATGCAATCCGATCTGAATAAGGTCTTTGTTTTGTCCTATTCTGCGAACAACTAGTAAGTAATCAAACACTTTCATGGCCCACGTCGCACATGACCATCTCTAGCGCCGTCAAGTGGCGGCGGGGTGCGGGGGTCGTGCAGCGGTGTGCTGTTCGGGTCACAACGCCGCCGCGCCGCTGCGAAGGCAAGGGTTGAATGCGATTTTGTTTACATGTAGTGTGCGACCTCGATCAGAAAAATACCCACCAGACTTGGCGCTGGTGACGTGTTCCTCGGACGGCATCGCATTCCTGCGCTACATGACCAGCTGCTTAGTCCACCGGATAGAACTGCTGCTGCCGCAGACCCTGCCCTCTGCCGAGCGACTGAGGGACATGCTACTGAAATATCGAGTAAGGTCTTTCATTTTAACAGAATCCTCAGGGAACATTTTACTAATGCCCATATAGTTATTCTGTGCTGATACAGAACGAAAGAATCGACCGATCACATTGGTTCTGATTCGACAATCACTCGCAATATCAACCAAAAGTGATGGGCACGTTACGAAATAAACATTGCGACCAATAGCATCTCTTTACTACATCTTAACTAATTTTCATGAAATTGTGAATCAGAAAATATAACATATCCGTTCATAGGTTATTAGATCGCTAGATTCTGCCATTTGGGGGTACAAACCTTTTTATTATCTAACTTTATCTATTAAATTATAAAACAGTAATTAATCTCATTATTTGATCGGTTCTATGGATATAATCTTTCAGGGATGCACTTACGCAATTCATAATTTAGAAAGTATCGACTATCCAAGGTTTTAATTTTAATTTCTTGAGATTATGATGACCTTACTGATAGACTGCTCTGTTCTTTCCGCAGCCCACCATGCTGACGCTGAGCCCTCTCTTAGCGAGCACGCTGCAATCCCTCACCACGTCAGATCACTTCTCGGCGACACGAGGGCTCTTCCTGAGCGGTTCATTTGTTTCCAAAAAAATTATTGCTTTTTTCAAGGTCAACCTACTTTTTGATTGAAAACTGCTCTTATGGTTACTTACTGTTGACATTTAATTGTTCAGATACTTTCTTACAGGAGAAGCTGCCTCCATCAGCTTTGTTATACGATGCCTATGGGTCTACAGAAACACATGGGGGTATCGCGTTAGGACTTGCTGGAGAGCATTTCCGGTTATCTAACTGTATAGAGTACAAGGTAAACTGGTAATTTTTCCTTCAAATGTAGCTTACTGCTAGTCTGAGGCACCTCAGGCCTGGAAATGATGCCTGGTTTATTTTTCCAGCTGGTGGATGACAGCGGCAAGGAGGTCGGGAAAGGAGAAAATGGTGAACTCTATATCAAGTCCCTAACTCTTGCAAAGGTCTAGTATTCAGTTTGTTAAAAACTAATTTTAAAACTTCAAGGCACCTCCAGTTCCTTTCGTTATGCTTGATCTCCTCAGGGCTACTATAAGACGCCGCAGCACGACTCCTTCGAGAACGGCTGGTTCAAGACGGGAGATCTGTTCCGTGAGGACGAGGAGGGAAACCTGTGGTTCCTGGAGAGGATTGGCATCTGTTTTAAGTTTATGGGGTCACATGTGAGTATTGCTAATAAAATACATGATTGAAGAAATTTAAAAAAAACCTAAATAAAAGTAAAAGAGGTTTCTACGTTCCCGACGTATGAACAAATACAATTACGGTTACAAAAACGGCTATCAGAATCATTAAGAACAACAACGGGATTTTCCGATTCCTACAATAGGGTTTCAGCTGATTTAGACAAGTTTTTTACCCTAAAGTCCACGCGAATGAAATCGTGAGGGGTAATATTTGGTCCAGGGCCACGCCTATTGAATAAAAAAACTTGAGAGGTGTCAAGGGACACCCGGATGGGACGAAGTTCCTTTCGATTAATTAGTGAAGGAATTGTATTTTTTTTTAAGTTATAATAAAAACTTTTTTTATTATTAACAAATATAATGTAACTAGATTTTTACATATGCGCGAGCTGCAAGCAGCTCGCGAGCGTTGTGTAGATTGTTCACTTTTTAATTGTGTTTCCCTTGTCGTAACCTACACGCACGATTTGTTCGAAATCGATATCCAAGAGAGTTTGCGATTAATAAATGTCAGCCATTTTGGACATCTTTTTCGTAATCTACGTGTCCGAGTTAGTCGAAAACGACGCCATCTTGGATTTGAAAATGGACATTTTTTCGTAATCTACGTATCTGAATTAGTCAAAAAGGAAACCCATGAGTGTAATAAAACACAGATGTCTGGATAGGGGCGAACTGTTTTTATTATGGGATTACGGTTTATACATGTAAACCGTAATCCCCAAAGCAGCAGATGAGATTATTATTACAGCGTATCGTTCTGTGGTATTTGCAGAAGAGACAGTTTTCGCTTTTTACAAGACTAATGTCATTCTCGAATGACAGCTGCCTCACATAAGGCTTACAGTGACAGTTCTATCTTTTGACACTGAATTAATATTGTGTTTACTTTCCAACAGAGTGATTATTGCGATTAAAAAATGTCAGCCATCTTGGATTTGGAAATGGACATCTTTTTCGTAATCTACGAGTTAGAGTTACTCGAAATCCATACCCATATAAGTGGGTGGGTGCGAACACGAAGCGCGGCTCGCTTCGCTCGCCTTGCTGTGTTAACGGGGTCGCATTGCGGTTCGCTTCGCTCACCGCTTGTGCTGTCACACAGCAAGGCTCGCTTCTCTCGCCTTGCAGTGTGATAGGTGTCGTATTGCGGTTCGCTCCGCTCACTGCAATCCGACCCACGCCAACAGTATGCGAACACGAAGCGCGGCTCGCTTCGCTCGCCTTGCAGTGCGATAGGTGTCGTATTGCGGTTCGCTTCGCTCACCGCAATACGGCCCCGCTCGTGTTGTCACGCAGCAAGGCTCGCTTCGCTCGCCTTGTGTGTATCCACACACCCCTGCCGTCATCAAATTCGGAATCCTCACCCCCAAGTTAGTCGAAATCGATACCCATATCAGCTTTTTGTGTTGGGGGAGGGGGTTCAAGGGGGCTGGGGTCGTGGGGGTGTCACAGCACGGCTTATGTTATGTTATGTACAAAAAACCTGTATTCCTGTATTAACCTGTTCAATGCGAAATAGAAAGACGAAACGAAAATAACTGGCTTGCTTTCTATAAGAGAGAGAGAGAGAGACAGACAGACAAGGTTGCCAACCGTACGAGGTTCCTCGTACAAATACGAGATTTGTGGTCTTCCGTACGAGGTACGAGGACACAACCAACCTCGTACAATTATGTACGAAGTTTTGACATACTAACCACGGAAGGGTGATTTCCTTCGTCCGTGCATCAACAATGTCAGTCGTTATCCCACCTCTTGTGGTGGTTGTTGGAAGCGTATTCTGTGGTATCTCTCGAGCGCGGGCGCGACTATTATACTATTACCTAATCTATGCAATTCTGAAATATGCGGTGTTTCAATTTGAACCTTATTCCTTTGTGATAATGTCGTATCTAACAATAGCAAAACGTAAGTGTCGTTACATACCATAGACTTAGGAGTTTCTGGGGTCGCATTTACCATAGACTTACGAGTTTCGGTCTAGCCCCCTTTCGCAACGCGCGATAAGGAACTTCGTTCCAATAAATATAATAATTTGGTTGTACCAGATATCTCCAGAAGAGACGGAACGTGTGATCGAATCGATAGAGGGCGTTGTTTCCTGCGTGGTGACTTTGACGGACCGAGGCTCAGCGGCCGCCGTGGTGGCCAGCTGCGATATCACCAGGGAGATGGTACACGACGCTGTTAAAGGTAAGAAGAGACGGAACACGTGACCGAATCGATAAAGAGCACATCGACGTAGCGAGGCTTGAAGGCCACCATGGTGGCCAGTTATGTCGTCACCAGGGAGATGATATACGACGCTATTAGAGATAAGAAGTTAGTGTTTGGCAACAAAAATAATAACGCTGGATAATTTGCACCGCATCATAACTAGCCCCAAACTAAGTACAGCTTGTGTTATGGGTACTGGATAACTTTACCGAATACATTATATCGATAGAAATTATTTTATATACATCGAAAGGCTCAAGAACACCCGGAACAAATATTTGCAGATCGTACAAATATTTCTCTCATAGCAAGAATCGAAACCGCAACCTGTTGCTTCTCAGGCCGACCGTCGTCGCGTCGTGTCGTCTTCACCTGTGGTGTTACAGGTGTCTTCGCTTTGGTAATTACGTTTGGACTCTAACAGTGATTTGTCTAGGGTATAATGGTAGAATAGAAAAAACTACGACTACTGTACCGTAGTGAGAAAAAGTTCAGCTTAGAAGAAGGTTGTGGATTCGATCATCATCGAGGTACAATGTTTATTTGCAAATTTATTTATGGTCTGTGTTTTCTCTGCACATAATGTTTAT
The DNA here is from genome assembly GCA_947086465.1 of Eupithecia exiguata. NCBI lineage: Eukaryota > Metazoa > Arthropoda > Insecta > Lepidoptera > Geometridae > Eupithecia > Eupithecia exiguata. Next base: position 342,300 of record OX352247.1, read on the forward strand.
GGCATTGTTATAAGAAGGGCATCAGGATCAGGCTTGACCTCTTCCTGATCATTCTGCCGTTCCATCGAATTATGAGAGTGAGGGAATAAAGAGTGCGTCTGTGTTTGCTTAAACACCATGATATCTCCTGCGCACGTGGTTAGTCTCCGTTGAGCTGTCGCCGTCGTAACGGCTAGGAGGAGAACATGAATTAGTAATCTGGTACTCAATGCAAGCTCTGCTTACTCTGTTAGTGTGTGAAAATGTAATGATTTATTTATGTCCGATATTGACAAGCTGAATGACATAAACAACGAAATAGAAAATAATATCAAATCCGACATAAAAATAGTAAACAATTCAATTCCCCAAGGATCTGTTCTTGGCCTAATTTTTTTATTATATATTAATGATCTGCCCAAATCAATCAATACCACTACTATTTGATTTGCTGATGACGTATCCCTCCTCTTTTCTAGTGACTCATCAATCGACTATTTACACATAAACACTGTATTTAATGAATGCCTCTCATGGCTAAAAGACCACAATTTAGAAATTAATCTACTTAAAACTAAATTAACCCAATTCAGGACATATAAAAGAACCCCCCTCAACCTAAGCGTAGTATCAAAACACCTTTCCATAGACGTAACAAATGAATTTTGCCTATTAGGAATAACACTTGACACAAACTTAAGTATTTTAAAATCCAATACTAACTACGAGACCGCTTTGTCTGCGTATTATGCGTATGCCTATAGTTGGCTGAATTATGCCATAATTTTATGGGGTGACAGTGTAGAATTCGAACAACTATTCGTCATGCAAAAGAAATATGTAAGGATTGTCACCAACACTGAGCCACGGGATAGCTGTAGGCCGCACTTCATCAAGAACCAAATTCTGACATTACCATCCACTTATATTATGCAAGCCTCATTATTTGTTAGGGAAAACAAACATTTTTTTAAACTAAGCAGGACAGTATTATTCCAACCATAATTACCTCCAACAAAACTTAAACTGGTTAGTCAAAGCCCATATCATAGATTGGCAAAAATCTACAATAAAATACCTGAATACTTAAAAATGAAGAAAAAGATACGCTTTTTTGTAATGAACTAAAATTATTTTTATTACAAAAATGTTACTATTGTGTTGACCAATTCGCTACTGACAAACTAGAATGACGTGACCTTATGATGAAACAATGACTAGCTGACCATTCTGGCTTCGAAATTCAAAATTCAATTTAATTAATTATATTTATTATGTATTGCATATAATTTGTGTTATTGTAAAATTCCATTTGACAATGTAAAAATAAAGTTAACTGTTTTGCAGTGCCCTTCCAGGGTGCATATATGTACCTAGTGATAACCAATTACCTTAGAAATAAGATGGAATGTACCTACATGCAAGCAAAAATAAATGAAATATGAATGTTTGCTTCCAGCTTCCTTGAGCGAGAGCAAGTGGCTCTACGGAGGAGTCGCGTTTGTTCCCTCTCTGCCTATGACGGGGTTGGGCAAGCTTCGGCGCCGGGCATGCAAGGCGATCCTGCAACAGAAGTTCGAAGCTGGAGAGTGCTATTAAAAATAGTGTTTACCATCATTATCGTATCGTACCGTACCTTCAGCGTCGTTATTATTTATATCGTGTGGATATAGAGCATTGCCCTAACTTCTGTTTCCCCCGTCCAGCATTTGAACATTATCATCCCACGCGTGTTGGATGACCTATGGTCAAAATGAAATGTCTTACCTTATCTGAGGTAACGGTAATATTTATTCTAATTCATATATCTGGGTTATATCACAGCTAGTCAATAATTGTAGAATTTCATTACAATTTTACATTCACGAATAAAAGATCTGTATGAAGTACAGCGTTATTTAGGCTATGCGTGTGATGTCAAGGTTACTTAACTTTCTATATTATAATAGGTAGCATAATGTCGACTAGCAATACGTGATGTTTGAAATTCCGCATTAAGCCTTCAGTTTAACTTTAATCTATTTAATAAATCAGTTGCGAACCAATAAGCGTTGGAGTATCATTCCCAGCCCTCTGGGTTAGCTCTAACCTTATCACAATCAACGTTAGAGTCAGCAGCCCCAGCCCTCTGGGTTAGCTCTAACCTTATCACAATCAGCGTTAGAGTCAGCAGCCCCAGCCCTCTGGGTTAGCTCTAACCTTATCACAATCAACGTTAGAGTCAGCAGCCCCAGCCCTCTGGGTTAGCTCTAACCTTATCACAATCAGCGTTAGAGTCAGCAGCCCCAGCCCTCTGGGTTAGCTCTAACAAGATCTATAGAGTATATTGGACATCATAATTAGTTAGACTAGTCCATAATTGTGGTTCACAGTATTGAGTGATGTAGTTTCTTCAAAAACAATGTAGCACGGCACTATTTTGCTGAAAGTTAATCATGATGAAAACACAATGATAAATATATTATGAATGAAGAACTGTTGAGTGCTTAGAAATAAAATGAAAATAATCACAAAGAAAAATATATTTTTTTACCCTCAATTATCAATATGGTTACCTAGTTAATCTAATCAATTATTATGTTTACTTCATTTGTTTGTTTGTGTACTTACTAGTGGCCGAAGTGCATAACATAACTTTACCCTGTTCTACACTACTGTTGTGTTCAGCTGTTGGTTTTCGACGATTAGTTAGATTATAGTTACCGATTAGTTTCTATTATTCATAACATTCGCGTGATATGTGGGATTAAAAAAAATATGGAAAACCAAGCAAAATGGGCCAGCAAATGTCCTTTTGAATATAACTTATTCTTCCCGGACTTATATTTCATTTATGTATATATGAAGTGAATAATAAATAGCTCTTTGGTTAACTGATCCCACTCTAAATTCCCACGGGATGAGTTGACTAATAAATAATTTAAGTAATTTTGATTGGTGGTTGGTCAAAAAAAAGTGTTGTTTTATTGTTGTAGCGCTGTTTTATTGGTGTAGCGCTGTTTTATTGTTGTAGCGCTGTTTTATTGGTGTAGCGCTGTTTTATTGGTGTAGCGCTGCGCTGTTTCGCACCAAATTTTTTGCACTACAAGCTAAAAGTAATAATAATTGTTTTTGAACTATATGTACACGTGAACAAAATGGGTATGAGATGCCAGAATAAAACGGGCCAAGTGCGACTCGCACTTGGCCGGTTACTAGCGCAAGAAGGGTGCGTTTTTTGTATGGGAGCCCCCTTGAATATTTATTTTATTCTGTTTTTTAGTATCTGTTGTAATAGCGGCAACAGAAATACATCATCTGTAAGAATTTCAACTGTCTATCTATCACAGTTCATGAGATACAGCCTGGTGACAGACGGACAGCGGAGTCTTCGTAATAGGGTCCCGTTTTTACCCTTTAGGTACGGAAACCTAAAAAAAGCACAAGAAATGGTAAGAAACATAAGTGAACCAGGTAAACCTACACAAGGTAAGATAAAACCCATAATCATCACAACCACAACTTGTGGAATGAAGTGAAGAATGAAGAATTTTATAGCATAAAAATGAAAAGCAAGATCTAAATCTCCGTTCCCGATGACAGCTGTCAAAACTAAAACTGTCATAAACTACTCGTGCTACGCTTTCAGTTCCTGATTCAAATGAAAGGTAAGAACAAAATGTTCATTTTCGATGACAGCTGTCAAAACTAAAAACGTTAGTTCCTCCTCTCGGCCTCCTTCTCGAAATGTTTGAAGGAGAACCCATCTAGGCTGGGCAAAGTTTAATTATACGGTAAAATAATATAAATTCAAATCGCTGCCGTTCGTCCTCAGTGCACCCGTGTGCTAATAAACTGTCCCTTGCTAATGCCTCCCTTGTGACGTCACATAAGCCGGGTTTACGGCAACACCTCGTGCAGTGAGCCCTTAAGGCCGTGTAGCGCGCCCTTAATTAGATCCGTTTTACACTTTAATTGTTTTATAAATGTGACCCTTCGCTTGACAAGAACGGGATTCGCTCTCGCTCGCAAGGTTTCATTGTTGAAATTTGTATCTACAAGTAAAAAAAACCACTGACAACGAACCTATCTAGTACGTTGTTTAGTTCAATTTTGGTAGATTTAAAATTCAAAATACATACGTACACATCCACTGGTGAACTTATGTTTCCCCAGTACGACGCTACCAATAGCGGTCCTAAGCCGCCTCATCCCTCGGCTCCCTGCGGCTAACGGCCGGCCTCGACAGCTCTTACGCCAAGCACACAGCACAGTTTCAAATATATTTATTTGCTTTTTACATTTAATACCACGCCGCGATGGGGCAGTACAACTGGCCTCCATTTGGTCAGTTCAGTACCCATAATATACCACCAGGCAACAGTGGTTTTCATACACCAGGTAGATCAGGAATTTCTGAAACAAGTGCTACGCTTGGTCATTCTTTAGTATTAAGCGTGGACGGCTCCTCACAATCTCTTGACGATATGCTGAATACAGAAGACATAAAGCCCGACATCAATCTGAGCTAGGCCTTGTACAGCAGTTTAAATATCCTTAGTTTGAGTTTTGATGATTGAAGATAATTAAAGATTAATGAATGACACAAACTCACCCAAATATTTTCTTGCAAAGCTTCAATAAGTATACCTATACAAACCTACCACATACGTATTAACAGGACGGAGCAATCGGTAGCGTCGCTTGGATGGCGATTGTTCGCAAATAGTGCAAAGACGACGATACTATTTTTTTTTATTGTAACTGCAAGAGTGTATTTGTTTAAAAAGGTTGCGTAAAGAATAGTGTTAATTTTGTGATTAATAATCAGGAAGTCCCGAACTGGATACTTAGAGGCACCGCTGGTGATCTACTGTGTCGGAGTTCAGTCAGTTCAGTATTTGTCAGACATGGTTTGTACGAGTCACGACCCTATCATACGCGCTCCGGAGTAAGTCAGGGGTCGATACTCGGTCCTCTTCTTTTTAACATCATGATTAACGATCTCCCTACGGTCTTTAAACATGCGAGGTGTCTCTTATACGCAGATGACTTAAAGCTCTTCATGGACGTGGAATCGGAGAAGGACTGTTTGTTGCTGCAAAGCGACATTGATGCTGTGCATCAATGGGCTGTGGACAACAGAATGGAATTTAACACGCTTAAGTGTTACGAAATGACTTTTGGCCGAAGGCGATGCCCAATTGAGTTTAACTACAAACTCAATGGCGCTCCAATTTCGCGTTCTACAAGCGTAAAAGACTTGGGTGTCGTGTTCGACCAAAAACTTACATTTCATGACCATATTGCAACCGTCGCCAAGGAGTCTTACCGACGCTTAGATTTCGTTCTCCGCAACTGCAAAGACTTCAACAACATTGCAGTAATTAAGCTCATATACAGCGCTCTGGTTCGCAGCAAGCTTGAGGCCAGCTCGTGTGTATGGCACCCGTACGAGAGCAAATATGCCCTTTTGTTGGAGAAGGTCCAGAAGGCCTTTCTCAGGTACTTGTACAAGCGTGTGTTGGGGTACTACCCATACATGTACCCAACTGCGTTTCTCTTGGGTTGTCTGGGATATAACTCCCTAGAGGTCAGGAGATCTAATGACCAAATAATGACCATGTGTAAGGTCCTCAGAGGCGTCTTCGATTGTCCGAAACTACATAGCGAACTATGTAGTCTCTATGTCCCTAATGACTACTGCCGAGCAAGGAAACACAGGTTGTTTGCTGTCCCGGCTTTCCGCACTGTTGCCCGCGCTAGATCCCCTATTCCTCGATCTCTTGCCGCTCTTAACGCTCTACTAGCTCTACATCCAGACTTTGACGTGCTCGCAGGAGAATGGATGACGTTCCGACATACATGTTTGGAATTCGCTGAAGGACTCTGATTTTTAAATTGTTTTTTATTTATTTTTCTATTTTGTGACATAACCATATAATTTACAGATTTTTCTTTTTATTTTATTTATTAATGACTCAGACTAAGTAAGAAATCAAGACGGAGCCCCGCCGAAAAACCACACTGAAGCCGGTAAAACTACGCCTTGCCGTGTATATACACAGTTACACGCACACACATATAACGAAACTACGCCTTACCTTGTCAGTCGCGCTGTACCGGCGCGCGGAGTGTCACGCAAGGTCACGTTATTGTTATTCGCGATTTTCGTAGCAAAAATTCCAAATTGTGTTGTGAAAGGGTGTAGAAACCAATCATCGAAGAATAAAAAGCAGGATGGAATCACATTTCACACGTAAGTCAACAATCAATTTTAATAATTATAAGGAAAGCTTGGAACACAAAACCTCCACAACCTCCACCAGTGTTGCCACGAGTAAGCGTCACAATAGTTCCCGTTTATTAAGCAAGTTATTCATGTGACGTAAAATGTAAGTAATGTAACAGTTCATTTGTTTACCTTTTTCTATTATTACCCGACTACCAACGGAGGAGGGTTATAGGTTGACATCCTATGTATGTTTGTATGTAGCCGATTTTATGTTACCACGTAGCGCTGAAACTACAAGTCCGATTTCAACAAATGAGGTGTCTAATGATTCGTCTCGACACTTCGGTTGTTATAGGCTATATGACGTCAGATGAAATTAGGGGTCTAATGAGGTAGCGGGGTCCAAGTGAAGGTGACCGCGAACTAGGGAGCACGACAGACGCGGCATTCCTTGCAGTCATCGAATTTTCTAAATCTATACTATATATTATAATAATATTAATATCTATACTGATATAATAAAGAGGAAAGATTTGTTTCCTTGTTTGACGAAATGAATGGGCTCCGAAACTACTGGACTGATTTGAAAAATTCTTTCACCATTAGAATCCTACATTATCCCTGATGAACATAGACTATAGAATATTTTCAAAAAGTTAGGAGGAAGCGAGCCGTGCTGGTACCCCCCACGCTCCCAGCCCTCTTGAACCCCCCGCCCCCAACCAAAATATCTGATATGGGTATCGTTTCCTATTAACTTGGTGTCGACGATTTCGAATTTGATGACGGCAAGGTCGCAGCAATACAACCACCGTGACCCAGCAAGGCGAGCCGCGCTTCGTGTTCGCCTTCTGTTGGCTTGGATGCGAACCGCAATGACCACCGTCACACTGCAAGGCGAGCAAAGTGAGCCTTGCAGTTGCGACCATAATTGTGTGTGTAACACTAGTGGACAAAATCAAGAACACCTTGTTTTATATTTGATATTAATTACTATTTAGAAACCTGTTTACAGTTTATTATTTGACTTGTCTAAGTGCTTATTTTGTAAGCCTAAAGAAATAAACGTTATTGAAATTGAAATTGTTTTATTTTTTCCCTATCTAGTCGGAGTAAACATACTTATATACTAGGTACCCCTTAAAAGAGGTACCTTTACAATAAAAAAAATGCCAACTTATCTATTTACTTATCCATTCATCCTGCTAGTACTTAGACAATAACATTTAGCTTATAATAACATATTATTATCCTTACCAGTTTTTAAATCTCGCGTCAAGGAATTTTTCCTGTCAGAATAGTGAATATTGGTACTTACATAATATTTATTTTGTATATTTTAGTATATTGTAAATATTTTATGTGTATATCTAGTTTATGTGTTTATTAGTTTATCTTTAGTACACCCCCTGCCTTTCTTAAATTTACAAAATTCTTTCCATCCAACAGTTGCCTGGAAGAGATCGCTTCTAAGCGATAAGGCCGCCCATTGTACTTGTGTTATGTCTTTTTGTAATGTTATTTTTCTGGTGTACAATAAAGTGTTTTGTATTGTATTGTATATTAGGGTAATAAGTTTTTACTACACGGCAACACTCGCTACGTGCACACATGTTTACGAAACCGGCTTCATTTCGTTGACGACAGCGCACCGTCTTTATTTCTTACTTAGTCTGAGATTAATGATTTAATTGTGTATAACGTTTAAGAATAATTAATGTAACATGATGTACCGACTAGAATTAAGTATAATTTGTGTAATAGGCTTAAGGTCGTTCAAATTAATAAATTAAATTAAATTTCAAAATTAAATTCAGAGGACAAGACTTCACATCCTGGTGACGTCAATATTCTCCAAGACGTGCCTATGTTATCAATAAATGAAATCTGATATCCTTAAACTAGAAATAGATCTTAATCCTTAAGTTGACAAAAGGCTAGTTTCTCTGGCCCTTATCACGCCACCCGCGTCAGCACAATAGGCCGATGCTAACGACATCTATTGTCTTACGTTGACGTTACAGCCTGTGGATTTCGGGGATTTACGGCCTGGTTCTGAGCACTTACAAATGGATTTAGTTTAATCACCTAGCTGGGTTTTAGTTGCATTGAATGGATGTCACTCTGTTTTGTATAAATTGAATAAAAAATATTTCTCTTGCATTTTCGTTGCTAAGTTTATCAGTCGCCGTGCAGTTAGAATCGGCTGCAGTCAATCAAATACCTGCCCAGTATTATCCTTTACCTCGTCTTCATCCTCCCATTTCATTATCAACGGTATTTGCTTTCCCCATGATCTGCATCATAACTCTTTTCTGCTATGAACTCTACATATCTCCAATTATACAGAAAACAATGAACCTTTCTGCTCCTTCATTGAATCCACCACAGCCCAAACAAATGGCCCAAAAAGTGAGTATTTATTAGCCAATTGCTTCCGTCGGTGCGTTCGGGCGACCAATCGCGTCGTCCCATGTAAGCGGCCTTATCAGCTGAGTAATGGTTTCAGTTAGTAATATCGTTTATCTGGCGTGGCGCGTGGCGTGCGTCTGAACTATCGAGACAGAGCCTGGCGGCCGGCGGCGATACCAACTGTCTGTATGAAATCCATCCATTCAGTTTACCATGGGAAAATAACTTGCTTTCTCTTTCATACATTAACACAATAATTGGGATAGAATTGCTCCTTTGATTGTATAATGGTCGATATCGGAAATGAATATATATATGAATAAAATGAATATATATATAATAGACATGGAGGCTCAAAATTAAATGATGGTCATGGTCATGTCGGCACTCGGCAGGCCTCCTCTGATGAGCGTCTTATTATTCGGGGGAGTACCTACACGTACTCGCTGGCTTTGTTCGTCGTGAAGCTGTAACATTTTCATGACTTTGTGTAAGTCGTAATGCGTGAGTGTAAACATTTTCTGTGTCATTTGATAAATTATAAAGCCGAGTGTGTGGCCCCGTTTGTAAAGTCTACTCGAGTGTGATAAATGAAGAGTGTGCCCTTGCCTTGTGTGTTTGTCTGTAAATTCAGTGGGATTTATAAACCAGCATAATAGGTAATACACCGTTTTTCTTTACTGTCATCTTTAATTTTAAAGTTAACTGTACCAAGCAATGTAAAAAATTTAAGAATATTATATTTTCCATATTGCGTATTCTTTATTATGGAGTTTAGGTGTTCGCGTCTTCACTCGCTCTTTTCCGGGATAAAAAGTAACCCATGGCCGTACCATCAACCCCATGCCGTTCAGCCGTTTAGGATAGAAAATATGTAACAGACAGATAGAGCGACAGCATTACTTTCGCTTACCTAATGTCTCTCAGTATACTAATATTGACAGGTTTTACCTACATTATAAATCGGTAATGTTTTTTATAAAGTATGTAAGGGAGAGAAGCCAGGGGAGGGTCGTCGGAGTGAACAAGGAAAACTATCCGTTGAACAAGAGGTATAACGTACCTATATTTAATCTTCTATCTACAATAATTGATCGAACGCTTTCAGAGACACTATCCCAGCAAGGGTGGAAGTAGTACTCATGCCACGTCGATGGGTGTAGGCAGTTGAGATTGCAAAAAAAACAACAAACTTTGTTTGTTGTTTTTTTTTTATGGTTTGTTACAAGTATAATTAATTGATTGCTATAATAAATTAAAAACCTACTTCGAATCCCTTAGTTTTAAACTGTTTTTTAAGTTTTTCGGGATAAATAATAATCTCTCGGGAATATTTGTTATTAGACCACATCGGATTCGTTTTCTATGAATATCGAAAGGATTTCTAAAAAATGTTCGATATTTGATCAACAAATCGACGAACATACATAAAAAATTTAGGGGAGCCCTATAACCAGCAGTGGACTAACATAAGCGGATGATTTTAATGATGACATAAAAAACATACATACGGCCGAACATAGAGCTTCGTCCTTCTTTGAAAGTCGCTTAAATCATTTGTCGCTGATCTGAAAAATATTTCACTGAACAAAAATAAAAGAGATAACCAGCAGCACTTATACCTAATTGCAACGCGCTGATTTTATTTGGCTCAAAACCAACAAAAGAATAAATTGTACGGCTACTATCTCTAATTATTGCAACTACCTAAGTAGAATGAGAATGTTCGGCTGTAAGTTAACACTAGCTAGGGTAGTTGGTTCACTTCCCGGCGCAGTATCAATTAGTAGCTGGCGCAGGGCCAGTGTGGATTTGTTACCTTGTTTTCGACCAACGTTTTTGTTTTTTTCAGACGAACAGACGAAGTTTAGTCATAGGGTCCCATTTTCACTCTTTGGGTGTAAATCGTTTGTTATTTTAAATCTTACAACGTTTGTTCGTTAAACATACGAATTACGCATTTCCATCGTATAATGAAAACAAGCATCTGAACTAGAGATGGGCCGAACATGGGTTTCACCGAATACGAACATTCGGCCGAATATTCGGTAAAACATTACCGAACCGAATATTCGGCCGAATATTCGGTACATTTGATTCCGTTCCGACGTATAATGAGATGTCATATTTGTCTTATATCTCAGTAGACTATAATTAAGTTCCTAACTCTTAATGTGTAGATTCAGTGATTGATCTCTTAAATATCAACCTGAAAAGTACAAACAAATTACTAATTTTCTTTATAAAGAACTATATTGGTTGAATAGGATAGGTTTAAACGTTTAATATCAATAAATATATTATGCGACGCTATGCTGAGTTGAAACTAGAAAAAATATTTTTCATAATCTACTAAGGTGTTGTGATTTGATTCAGCTATTCTCTAACACAATAAAGACTGACCGAAATAAATATCTTGTTTATTTTCCTTCAATTAAGGCCTGTTTAATATATTATTATAAAGAGTTAACACAGAAGCCTAATCCCAAAACAGCTAGATACCTATATTTTGCATTAAGTTATTATGGATTCCTTGCCTACCCTGCAAGGGATCCGGCGTGAAGATTAAATTATTATTGATTGAAGTTATTATCTTTTTACCAACCTACTTTAATTGAAAATAAAGCTTCAGTGACGACAAAATCAGAAAGCTACACTCTAAAATACTTACTTCTTTACACTGTACACTCAAATCATGATAATACACGGGTCTTAACAGTAAAACTTTGAGTATCACTTTGCCGAACATTAGGTGATTCAGCCGAATATTCGGCCGAATATGAATATTCGGTAAAGCTGCCGAATATGCCGAATACCGAATATAAAACGAATATTCGGCCCATCTCTAATCTGAACTTATGTTATACATAATCCAATCTTTATTTGTAAAAATAAATAAATAGGTAATATAAATAAATCTTATTCAATGATTGTTTTAAACCTACACAATTTTCAACTCTAGCTCTGAGCAGTCAAGCTCAGTTTTCCGGTGTCGTGTGTCGTACCGTCAATTAGCCGGCTTAGCGCACTTTATTAGGATGGAAGTGCTCTCTGCGCTATGAGTTGGGGACTGGGTCCAGGCGCAGAGCGGAGAGATTCAAGGCAGACGTGGAAATAGGGCACGACGCTTTTGGCTATATGTTCATATTTGCATTCGAAATGCTTGGAGCCGATACCTACCTAAGTATGTTTCAGACGCAAATGACACATTGGCTTTTGTCGAAAAGAAAGACGTCTCCAAGTAATATAATTTGAAGTGCTTAAAAAAACTATAAGACGACTTCAATTCAAATTCCTGAATAATGCTAAAATAGAGTCCGCTGACAGACGGACGGACAACCAGACAGACTTAGTAATAAGCTAATAAGATACGTTTAACAGCGCACATACAGGGCGGACGAGGGCCGTTTACGAAAATATAGAACCACATAAGTGATGTACATTCGATGTAATGGACGTAAAAAATATAGTACTAAAGATACATAATCTCGAATTTACGGGAAGGGCCGTCGTCCCTTTCCACCCTGTATAAATTGTTCGAGATTCTAACTTTTGTGGGGCCAACTCTAAATCGACCTTTGGACAACAACGAAAGAATCATCGAAATGTATTGAGAATTGGCGAAGATATCATCAAAATTGTTGTAGTTAGTAGTGATTTTCCAAACAATATATGTTTCTTTTTCAGCTTCACGGCATGAATATTAATATCCTGGGAATAAAATGTTTATGGGACCAATTCTCCACCAATAGAGAAAGTATTTCCACAATCGGTCGTGATTGTTATTGTTATTTATTTATTATTATTTTATTTATTTTAATTGACGGAGAAATCGCTGAACATAATGATTCAAATTTAAATGTAAAAAGCCACTAAACTTATACATTCAAGATAATGGTAAAGCCAAGCATTATTTCAGACACGCAACTTAAAGATTGAATATCGTCATCATACAAATATATGAAAGTCAGAAGCCTTGCTCATGTTGACTTTACTAAAAACATTTCATGGATGTGAGTGGGAATAAGTTTTTCAATATTGCAAAAGCTGCTGGATGTTATTGGGAATCTTTTTTGGATGTGATGGGAATGAGCTAAAAAAGTGGGTTAGGGTTACACTCATCAGAGAAAAAACTGACCCGCGGATGAGTTGTCCACTTCACTTTTTGTTATGGGTACAACTCATCCGAATGAAAATTCGCTCGGTTTCTGATTCGGATGAGTTGTACCCAAATCCAAATGTGAAGTGGACAACTCATCCACGGCTTATTTTTCAAGGGTTCCGCATCGAAATTTTGAAAACCTCCAGTTTATGAGGTATAGACAACGGCCTCCGCTCTAGTCGGAAAGTAGTATTAGCGTTTACAGATACTGCTGCATGTAGCTGTTCTCCCAGTTACAGCCTGCCTCTCGAACAGGTTCATCCCTCTCGTCTCTCAATCTATGTCCAGTATTATAGCTCTGTCTTGAAACAATCTGAGGCGAAGGATGGCTTGTGTGGAATTCCACGCTTACTACGAGTTGGTTAACAGATGGCTGGCTCTGATCGGGTTTAGTTTACCAGCAAACGATTAAATCTGTTCTGAACGGCTACCCCGGACCACGATGGTCGTGGGTTTGATTCTGGCTGTGTGCTTGTCCTTGGTTACATTTATTGAGGGCAATCAATTGAGACATGAAGGCGCTGCCTCGCCGCAACCATTCGCATGTACTATAACATTCAGATTCGAGCTTTACGTTCAGTAAAGGAGGAGAATCACTCTCACTCAGTGCACAGCCTGTACATCCTGTGAGTCATAGTAGCCGCTGCGTCCGATTGTAAATGATCCTGTATTGACCCGTTGACCTAAGCTGTACTCGCCTGCTACATGACAGAGCAAGCTTCCTTAGTACGCGCCTTAAAATCCACGTTTTCCAGTGCATACAACTATATCTAGATTTAACTTGACGATAGAACTATTTCTAGAAGTTATGGGGTATCTATAGAGGTACATACATATTTTGCTTTTATCTCAATAAATTTATGTGGTTTACTTCCATCCATCCCTAAGCATACTAATAATTATTATAAAATTAAAAGTAACTTTGTCTGTCTGTGTGTTACCTTTTCACGCCTTAACGGCTGAACGGATCTTAATGGGCAGAGAGGTAAATGGTATTTGGACGGACATAGGACTAGGTACTTGAAAAGCACGTGCGAAACCGGGGGCAGCAGCTAGTACTTTGTAATTTAAATGTTAGAAATCTTATTTTGTTTTATCAAAAGCCTCAAAAATGGTTCGTCCAAAGCAGTACTAACCTTTACCAAATATTAAAATAATACCTAAATTTATATTCAGACTATCCAGTCCATACGATATACTCTGCTGCTAAAAATGTTATTTCAACAAGGTAAAGGATTCCCCAGTTTATAAAGAGCTAACGTATGTTAAAACGTTAAAGTGAACTCGCCTGACCCTTCTGAAATATTAACGGAGCAAGTTTCTTCAGCTGGATTTCAAAGGAATTTGCGACTGAAAATTACAAAAAATGTAAAAGAATTCAGCGCTCGTTTAATCTAAACGTAGGTAGAGAGGGTATCTGATTATGTTTATTTTTGGAAGAAGTAGCTACAGTACCCTTAAAGTAATAAATTCTTAAACCAAGATAAATATTTGCTTATTATCTCACCTACACCTGCTTTAATACTTGGTACCTATGTACCTTTAGTTTAATACTTGGTACCTATGTACCTTTAGTTTAATACTTGGTACCTATGTACCTTTAGTTGGCATTACCCAGACATGGGCGCAGCTAGTACAATGTCTGTGGGTCATGGTCACTTGCAAGGTTACCAACGTGTTTGGGAACTTCGTAATATCTATCTATAATCACTTCGATCGATGGTTGCTATAGCTATGGGTACCTACTAAATACTTATTTAAGATATCAATGCAGGTATAAGTTCTCATCATAAGTTAACTTGTTTGTTCTTTTTGAGTGTAAATAAATATATTAAAACAGACAATATTCTAGAAAAAAGTATGGTGGAAAATCCGCACTGCATTATCTAGCCCTAATGAACAGAGCTAGTGTTATATATGGTTACAAGATAATATGATATAACATAGGTACGTAGATATTTTTGATGCCGCAATAAATTGAATGAGAAATGCACAGTTTTCATGCATTTCCCATTCAATTGATTGCGGCACCCCCTAGTCAGACTATGACGCGTGGGTGGGATGACTGTAGTGTCAAAATATTATAGTACCAATTATTAAAGTAAGAAATAAAATGCAGAAGGGACATTTCAAACAGCCCCTAACTGATACTTGAAAGTTTTTCCCGCGCTGTGCGTTATACAATAAATTTTGGTTACTCATCCATTTTTAGTACCTATATCAATTATTAATATATGATATCGTTCCTTTGAAGATTATAAAACATCTCTCTTCCATTGCCCTTTTTCTCTTGCTGCTCGTCGACATGGAAGATAATCTTTCAGCAAAGGCCAGTTAATAAATAGGTAGTTGACACAGACCATAACATATGATAAGATAATATAAGATGAGATAAGATGTAAGGAAACTTTCCTGGCGCGTTGGTAACGCAGGTATGGGTAACCAGGAGATACTTTCTGCAATTCGTCTTTAGGTTAAATAAAACCCACAAATTCCGTAGATCCCTACACAGCACAACTCTAAAAACATGTACGCATGCC
Source organism: Eupithecia exiguata (assembly GCA_947086465.1). Classification (NCBI taxonomy): domain Eukaryota; kingdom Metazoa; phylum Arthropoda; class Insecta; order Lepidoptera; family Geometridae; genus Eupithecia; species Eupithecia exiguata. Next base: position 357,607 of record OX352247.1, read on the forward strand.
AAGCAGGATGTTATGCTAATAAAAGGGAATGCTAATGAATGAGAGACGATACAAGAAGATAAATCTGCGTGGAAATAATCGAGGTTCCGTACAGCGCTCCTATTTACATATTGCGGTGAGCTGGATAGTGGTTCCGGAGGTAAGGGCCGCTGTTCATAGTGATTCACATGTGGTTTGGTTTACACAGGGCCTTGCCGTGGGAGTCGTGGCGTGAATTTGGTAAGAGCCATCTAAGGGAATCTAACGGAGGGACAGCAGCTTCCATCTGCGTAATTACCTCTACTATGCGATCACCAAGCCGCCTGCGGGACGTTACCTGAAGGACGTGTGACGTGTGACGTGTGACGTGACGTGACGTTATACGTAAACTAGTACAGGGAAAGACAGAGTGCTGATTTATGCATGCTTGTTTACATTTTCGTCATCAGTGTATCGGCCGTTGAAGTAGATTTTTAATTGGGAATCTTAGTCTTCTTTTTATTACGCTATTTTTCGGTCTTTTGCTAGTCGTAATCAATTAATATGTAAATAATTAGTTTCTATGATCTCGAATAACTATCATCTTCGGTCTTGATGGAACCGTCATCTGCAATCATCAGTCTGCCTCTTGGTTCTGCGTCCACATGAAGCATCAGCACAGAAGAACATCAGGAAAAGCTACAAGAGTTCTTAGTAATACGAAGTTCTTATTTCCAGCTATGAACGTTTCAGATGTAAAGGTTATTCCGCAAGTCGCAGCGTGTGTGGGCAGTTTTTCTGCCTTGTAAGTCGCTGCCAGTTTCGTTTGCGGCCTCGGCCGGCTTGTAACACGTCCTCACATGCACAGAGTACGTAGCACATGCCTGTGGAAGGAAATTGTGGGAAAATTGGGGAATTCTACATACGCAAGCCTGGGCGGAATAACTTTTAGGTTATCTGTGATATTTCGGATGAATTTGGGATGTTTGGCGCTTCGTTGTGGTGAAATTATGGAAGTAAGGAGTAACATCTTGGTTTTCTTTCATTGTTTGTTGTTTTGCACCTAGGTTCCTAAATATTCCTAATTATTAATTTATTAACAAACAAGCAAGTAGCCCACCCTTGGAGGTAGTGTTAGTATGAGGTAGTTGTTTATGTATGTACCAAGCAATACCTACCTGACACACATGACACATTGTCTAGGAGTGCGCTGCTATGAATGACGGGTCCCCTATGTGACTGTAAAAAATTAACTCGCCTGACCTCTCCCCGGTCGTGTCAGTCTGCCATCCCATCGGATTTCGAGAGTAAGGGTACAGAGAGTGCACTTATGTATTATTGTGCACACATTCGTGCACTATAATAATCGTATGAAGTAGCTTAGTGATAAAAGGGAGGATTCAGGCCAAGGGTCCTACGCGGTCCTATTACAGGAGTTGCAGGTGCACCTGCTCTCGCTGTAAAACTAAAGGACTCGGCAATCTGAAGCTGGAACAAACTTCGCGAAGAACTAACAAGCGACGACTTTTTGCCCAAACAGTCTTTAAGCTTCTTCTGAAACTACGGAGAGACTTAGAGACTTTTCCTGGAAAGCGTGGGAGTCTTTTATTAATATTTACGAAATGTTGTAGATTCAATTCAAGAGTAGGTACATACCCAGCTATAGAATTTTTTGTATGGGACAGTTGTCGAAATAAAATATCCATGTCTAAAATGTATTTATTTTTCTAATAAATAAATTTTTATATATTTTTCACATAGGTTGTTGACAATTAACAATGATTAAACTAGATTAAGGATTTTATCTGGTAAGTATTGAGAAACCTGTTTTGTGAAAACTGGTGCCTGGAGCAGGTTCTAAAAACATGTAAGCTTAGTACCGGTATAGGTAAAAACAATGAGACTACGATTTTTGTCAACGAGAATCATTGGCGTTTTACACGAAAAAGGCTTAGAATTTTAGTAACACAAACGAGATATAGCCAAAAAAATGCGACAAATACCTGAGAAACACTTATTTTCTTAATCGTATTCATGCGCTCGCTTGAAAGCACTAAAGTTAAAATGATTATGCTTGACAATTCACAAAGATTCGTTTTGCCTTCAAAATCAAGATAATTGTTGAGTGAGCGTGATACACCTCCATTGATTGACGTGTTTGGTTGGGTGAGACTATACCTACCTAATTTTTTGAACTGGGAATTGAAATAACGTGCAAAGTTCGATAGAGAGAGACTAGTTTCTGCCAGCAGCTTTGCACGCGTTGATTCTATGGAAACGTATATACCTAGGTGATTTCTATCCCAGTTTTGGGATAAAAAGTATATTAGCCTATGTTTGATCCCACGCCTAGAATTACCTATAAGCTAAATTTTAGCCCGATCCGTTTAGTATTTTTGGCGTGAAGAGATAACAAACATACGTACATCCAAACTTTCGCATTTATTATATTAGTGTGATGTGATGAAGTCTGATATACACACATACAGTGTAATCTCAATATACAGGTGGGCTACACAGTGATGTCCAAAATGTAAAATGAATGGAAATTCCACCCTTAAGGGGGTTAAACGGGAGGGTGAAGTTATTTTAATGTTTTTAAAGTTAGAGTTAAGACAGCGAGATTTGCTTACAATTTATAGAAAGTAACATGAAATTATTGAACACATGTTTCAATATTTTTCTTAATATTCCTGAAAATGAGAAAAGTGCTAATTCTGGGCTGGTTCAGAGTTTTCTCGTTAACTCCAATCAAGTAGCTGCTTCAAGTACCTTGGGCGAGAGGTCTCCTCAGCTGGATTAACAGGTACTTACACCTATCGAATCCTATGTTTCATTCAATGAAGGACGTTCTCCGCAGGCAGGGTATACATTCACACGCGCCATATTGGTCATGCGACTTGGTTAAATATCAGCTACTTCACAAGAAACAGCTTCAACAGATTTGATTGATGTTCTCTGCGTGTATCTACTTTGGGGAGGTCTACACCCAGAGTGGCTACACTCCGGCGGCAAATGATGAATTTATGAAGTTCTTGCTGGCAAAACAGACACAGGGTTATAAGGTCAAAAGGTCGCTAAAACAGCTAAATAATAATCTTTAAGAAGAAAATCGAGTTCGTAAACATAAAAATGCGGATTCCCTCGAAACCCAGGATGTTTACAAGATTGAATACCACTGTCAATGCTCTCGTAAATTACGATTTCATGACGACAGTAAAAAAGTAACGCGTTGGCAACATTGTGCGCTCCGAGCCTCCTCGGGCGAAGTGGAATAAGGACGAAATAGGACATGGAACTTTTTGTGTCATTTGGAGAGGGGTTAAATGAACGTGGTGCTTGTTCTCGATAAAGATGTAGCGCTGCAAAACAGTATTAGCTTAGGGTAGGTAGGGAATCAGTTCAGGACAAAAAGGAACTTGTATCTAATTGTATCAAGTTTAAAAAAACCCTCCTTGGTTCCTCTTGGTAAATCTCAGATGTAAGTGATCCATCAGAAATCCCACAACATTAGATTTGCAAAGAAACTTGAGTTGAGATCCTTGAGGAGCAAAATTAAGACCACGCGGTAATTTGAAATGTTCAAAAGACAATGAATTTATTTATAAATACTATTTAACGGGTATTTATCGCGTTTAATTACCTTATTTTCCCGACGTTTCGACAGGTTTACACACTGCCGTGGTGGATGACTCAATAAAAAAAATTAAAAAAATACGTTAAATAGTATTTATAAATGTGTTCAGATCACGTAAGTTTAAAAATATTTATTGACAATGAATTTCTTTTTCAGTTCAATCTGTCTTTATCATATTTTACGAGCACATTAAGTACCTAACAACAGAGCAAGAATCAAACGAAAACTTGAATTTTAACGTAAAATCCTATTGCACGTGATTACGTGAAACGCAATGTATGATTATACATTGCTACCAAAGCCAACGAGATTCACGCCACGTCAGTCTCCAAAATACCTAATCACCACAGCAATGTCACGCGCCGCCGCCGCCGCCGCCGCCGCCGCCGCCGCCGCCGCTGTGGCCGCGTTCGCAACTATTACTGCTCATTACACGCGCACAATGCTCAATCCCACTACAATCTACCAATCTCACAACACGCACTTCAACACCGTTTAGTACAAACTGATGATTACCTACCATCTGTCTATGAACTCGCTCCTGACCCTAGCTTTGCTCGCGCGGTAGATGCTACAAAAAAAACCCTTCTGGTTGGCATGCCTTAGTTTTCAGTAAATTAAGCTCCTGCTTACTTTAATCAAATTCAATTCATTTATTACATATATAACTAGCAGCGCCTTGCGGTTTCACCCGCGTAGTTCCCGTTCCCGTGAGAATTCTGGGATAAAAAGTAGCCTACGTTCTATTCCAGACTATAATCTATCTCTGTGCCAAATTTCAACCAGATCCGTTCAGCCGTTCTGGCGTGATAAAGGAACAAACATCCATCCATCTAAACTTATAATATTATACTAGCAGCGCCTCGCGGTTTCACCCGCGTAGTTCCCGTTCCCGTAGGAATTTCGGGATAAAAAGTAGCCTATGTCCTATTCCAGACTATAATCTATCTCTGTGCCAAATCTCATCCAGATCCGTTTTGCCGTTCTGGCGTGATAAAGGAACAAACATCCATCCATCTATCTATCCATCCATCCATCCATCTAAACTTTCACGTTTATAATATTAGTGAGATGAGATTAGTGAGATTAAATTCCTTATGGTCACACGGAACAGTTGGTCAAAGCCTTATCCGTTCAACTTAGTTCAGTGTTTACCTACTTATTATGCTGTACGTACATAGGTTCCTAGATTATTTTTTGCTAGATTGACCACAGAAAGCGGTACATATTAACAACATATTAATTAAACCCTTATTGAACAATAACACTTAGTAGTCTTTACTATAAAATTCACATAAACAGTCCTTACCGTCGTCCATACTGCTGTACGTAGGCCTCTCATGAGCGTCTTATTGTTTTTGCTTATTTTAATATTCTCTTGTTGACCGAGAAAAACGAAATGAGGTAAAATTGACAATATACAATAAACCTTGGATGCCTAGAGAACCCTAAAACTGCATAAAAATCACAAATTTCCTGTTTCCTCTATAATAACTCTAAGCATTTAGGTAACTATGTAGTATAAATATTGCGAATGTTGTAACCTCGACACAGAACATATTCAGCATCCAACATGAAGTTCATCGGTGCTGTCCTGGTCATCATGGCTCTGGTCTTCGCTGTTGCTGTAAGTTTCCTGCTACCCAGTCCATCCTGCATAGGCTGATCTAAAAACTGCTGAACGTTGTCGATTTTCAATGGCGTTGCATCTGGTAAAAACTTTTTCTGGATCTATCTTATCTTTCTATATCTAAACGATAATTATGCATGCAAGAAAAAAATTAACTGTTTAGCGACTTTTGGCATCGTTTTTTTTTTAATTATAAGGTCCGGAAGTTTTGTTGAGAAGATTCTGGTCATCTTCATCTTCATCATCTTCCGGACGTTACCCCAGGCCCAGGCTAGTGGGCAGAAATTATATTTTTCTTCCAGTCTCCTCTATCAGCCGTCATCTCCGTATATAAGCATGTCCTCTTTGACACCATCCATCCATCTTTCCTTCGGTCTTCTCGTCACATGACATTCTTCCCTTCACACGTGGTTCCAGTACTGGCTGCTCATATTTTCCGTCACTGGCACCACTTTCAATGCTCCTCTGATGTACTCGTTCCTTAAACACCTTCACAACATGTCCGGTGGCAACATTCGGATTTAAAAATAAAAAAATATGTATTACATTTAAGAAATTAGTCAGTATTTTATACCAAATCAAACATAAAATATGCGGATTTTATTTTCAAAATTTATTTCGTGTAAATCTTTTCCATGGTAGCGCACACATTCACGGAACTTTTTGAGAATATTCTGAGTGTCGCACAGCCAAAAAAATTCAGGCAAAATTTGCACTTCTTGTTCGATATTTATTGTTTCTTCCGCTGTGTTCCATAAGATGCTATCATACACTCTTTCTTTATTATACCCCAACCGAAAAATACCCATGGGGGTGAGATCCTACGATCTGGGTGGCCATACGACAACACAAAATGGACTTATCAGTTTTATGAGTTTTGTTTTCACGGAGGTGGCTCTCGCCGAATAAGGTGTAGCGCTATCGTGCTGGAACCACGTGTGAGAAGTATTCGATTAATCTTCTTAAAACTTTGACATAAAACATTGGTTAACAATGCGAAGTCAACGATCAAGATCGATAGTTACGTTGGCTGCATGGGAATTTTGAGGAAAAAATGTTCAGGTCAGATTATTCTAATCTTTTTATAGCGGCTCCAACCTTGACTGTGGGGTTTCACAGGGCTTTTTTAGTACTTTAATAGCGGATTTTATCTTGAGTCTGCCATACTGGCAGCATTGTCTTTAAACGATCCCATTTTCATGTTTTTTTTTAACGAAAAATGAAACTACGATATCCTTCAAAATTGTGGCGCACATATTGTTGGTGGAACAAACGCTTCTACTGTGAAAGAACTATACTCACTAGACCACTGCGAAATTATGCTCGTAGTAAAATCCGCATTCTCGTCGCACCGAATGACATCTATTTTCAGCTTAACCAGGCAACAGTTTTTTAAATATCCAAATTTTGCCACCGAACACCCTGTACATCGTAATAACGTGATCTGCTTATGCCGGGTACAGACCAAGCGAACAAAGGCGAGCGAAGGCTAACCACCGAACGCGATTGAACTACTGTGGACGTCATGGCGAAAGCAAGCGAGCCCAAATGAGGGCCTTCGTTTGCCTTCAGCTGTCCTCCGCCGACTGTTTCTCATGTGTTCGTGTGGTGTGAATACAACAGCGAAAGCGAGTGAACGTTCGTCATCGATCGTCGAATCCCACTCGTTAGCCTTCGCTCGCTTTGTTCGCTTGGTCTGTACCCGGCATTAAAGTTAAGTTACACTTTCCAGAGTGCAATGAGCGCTGGAGGCATCGTCCAGCCGGCCTCCGCTGGCTTTTTCCAAGGCCCCGGCGGCGGCGGCCCCCCGCGCGGTCCTCCCCCACCTAGTACGTATACCTACAACTTGTTCTCATTTTTATCATAAAACAGACAACTCTGCTTCGCTTGGGGCTAGATGAAGCTGAGTGGGTTGTCTAGCATTTTTGATCTTATTTGACGCGATTATGGTTTGATTTACCTTTCCGATGAAGTAGGAACCTACTTGATCCTTCCTACGCTACGGAGCTAACAAACACAAATTCGTGAAACTACTCCAGGAAGGTCGTTTTACATACGGTTCTGTTTCAGGCAACATCACTGACGGAGCCTGAGCTACCGACCCTCAGCCCCTGGCCGGACACCGGAAGCATGGGCTTCATTGATAATAATTATGTTACGAAAATGATTCACATTATATTGTTATGCACATACTTCGTTATTTTTATTCAGTATTTACAAATTTTCTAATACTTTACCAAACTGCCAACCTCTCTTGCGTGAAAACTTTTCACTGTATCACCTAATAGTATGAAGGCCAACTTTTATATCCATAAAATACCGAATCAGGAAATTTTGCAAAGACGCTGTGAAAATTTAAAAAGTATTGTCTCTACAGATGTTCTCATTCCACCCTCGCCCCATTTGATCATACGATAAAGGTAGCTACCGCTCTGTTTCTATTCATTAATGTATCTCAAGTGGTGAGACCATTAACCGAAGCTGCCAACAAGTGAGGTCCAACCACAGATTAGGCAATGTTTGTCCCGAGAACTAATGGTTGTCCCAAACAACGTCACCGCGCCCAGCGAGCCGTGTTATTGGCGACCGGCGACCGCGTGCTAGGGCCATATCGCGCTCATATCTGTGTAAATCTATTATTGGCACAAGTTCGCGATAAAGATTGGGAATCAGAAGCTACACTTCATTCACCACCGACGATATTTTAGCGGTCGTAGAGAATCAAGGGATGGAGGCCGCTCGAGACCGCTATTTGTGGTGTGGTATCGGGGAGGCTTATGTCCAGCGTGGACGTGTGTGAGCTGATAAGATTATAATGACACCGTGTCCTTGGGAAAACAGCTTGTACTTGTAGAAGTTTGGCACTACAACAGCATCAAGATTCCCGCTATCTTATTGAGGTTGTCTTAAAATACTACCTACCTATCGTGGTTCTCACTGTTGGCCTCCGGCGTAGTGTTAGTGTTTTCCAGGCATCTCGGTTCTTAGGCATCTCAAGCTAGAAGCGATGTGTCTGAGGAAATAGGCCACTTCAATCATCCAGCTCTACAAAGATACAAAAGATTGATACTCTGTTACTTGAGATAGACTTAGCTGATCCCGTTATCAATGGGTAAGTTTTAGTTTGAGCTCCGCTCTAAACATTGAAAGGACTCGGTAGTAGATACATTTTCAGATTGTGGATTGATGCGAAATATTAATTACGGATTTTTAATTTCTCTATCTAACTCAATTCCTAATTACTCACCAGTTCAATAACTTAGTAAGCCTTCTGGTGTCGCTGGCGTTGTGCCAGCATAAAACAAATCAGCGCCAGACTGCGGCTCAATGTTGTATCGGAGATTAGTACCTACAACATGCCGCAAATAAGCAATATGCTGCACAGCATGTTGCCTATAAGTACTGACTCTGCTACTGCAGATTAAATGTGCAAATCGTAAATTGGCTTTGGTGAATCAACATAGCATGTTCCAATAAATAAGGAGAAATCTAGATCGGCGATAAGTACATGGATAAACGATAGATTAAACAGAAAGCAGGACAACACACAGATTAGAAAAAACATGTCATGTCATGGGGACGTGCCGGTCGCGGCGTAAGAATCGACCCCCCCAGCTCAGTTACATGTCGTAAGAGCCGACTCAGGGGACATACCAGAGGTAGGGCAGCCTGCCATGACTGGTGTGATAAGCCCCCTATTTTAAGGGTTCCGTACCCAAAGAGTAAAAACGGGACCCTATTACTAAGACTTCGCTGTCCGTCTGTCCGTCTGTCCCTCTGTCACCAGGCTGTATCTCATGAACCGTGATAGTTAGACAGTTGAAATTTTCACAGATGATGTATTTCTGTTGCCGCTATAACAACAAATACTAAAAACAGAATAAAATAAACATTTAAGGGGGCTCCCATACAACAAACGGGATTTTTTTGCCGTTTTTATAGATAATGGTACGGAACCCTTCGTGCGCGAGTCCGACTCGCACTTGGCCGGTTTTATTGGGGTAGCACGTTCCGCTGAGAACGTGTTTGCTGATGAGGCATCTCATGGCTTAATTCTTACGTCTTTGAAAACAATGACGACTACCGTATTTACTTCGATAAGTTTTTCAATTAAAAGTTTCGCGTTGTTGACGCTCAGCCTTGCGTTCTGCATCCCGCGTATTTGACTTAGCTTTACTTTGATTTACTGTGACCACGAATTTCTCCGAATTATCTTAATTCCTATTTACAAATACGGAATAAGACCGGTACAGATAGATCCCTCTAATCGCTCAGTGAATCGCCCGTAAAGAGGATAGGATTATCGGCCAAAACTCACATGTGGAATCGCACAAACCGCGGGGCCTTCACGCGCGCTGAATAACGTGATCAACGGTCCGCCGGGTTTTGGGGCAGGAGAATGGAAACTAGGTATTTCACAACACGGTGTAAATAATGTATTAATGGTGTTTGTTCAGGGATGAGTTCCTGATGGACTTTGGATAGCAAGGCAACGCAACGTGCAGCGGAAGCGCTGGGGCCGAACCATCTAAAGTTGGCAGGCACCCAATCAGACAACTGCCCTAAACACCGATTGCGAAACCTTGCTTCCACACGGCCTTGATTATGAATGCACTGATTCTGAATCTGATTATGAATGCTCTGATTCTGAATCTGATTATGAATGCACTGATTCTGAATCTGATTATGATCCCGAAATAAAAGTCTATTAGCTATCAAAAAGATCACAATAGTGTTCCAGTTCCCACAATATCTCATCAATGGCACTCGCACCGGGCATCATTGCAGGCTCGCGGTGCGGGTTCCACTCCCGCCGGGCACAATAACGCATAAATTGTACAAAACCATGACGTTGATTTGTGACTCATATTAGGCAGTTTATGTGCTGGCTGTCGCGGAGTGAGGATCTCAGGGAAGGGTGGAATCACGTCACGTATGAACCAGCCGATGCTATCAGTGATATTAGCCTGGGTGCTCACTCCTTGCAACCAGTTTCAATGCCAAGAGGAGAGATACCAGAATCCTCCCAGGAATCTATTGTAAATTAATAGAACGTTGGTATTAAATGGAATAGAGCCGTGTCCAATCAGAGGACAGTCACGGGTCTTCGTTGAAGTAGGGTGCTTTGAATAAAATGAAAATACTTAATGAGGTCCTCCTCGCCGAATCTTCGGCCATGGCAGACACTCTCAACGGAATCTAGCCAAGTGTATAGGACATATTATAGTGCACAAGTGTAGGCGCAAACACAGATGTACTCTCTTTCTCGGATTAAGAGAGTGAGGGAAACTCTCATAATCCGATAGGCCGACCAAAAATACTTTTAAAGGTAGTAAAATATAGGTAATTGAGGTTATTTCATGTAGCGCCGTGGTCTAGTTTCTCTTCCACTGAAGTTCAGATGAATAGAGGGGCGACGATAGTTTTCTATAGAGACTGCATTGGGAGTGATTCACGCGAAGAAACATGGAACTTGGCAGATGGACGGCGTGGAGGCGACGCCCTGAGTTATGGACGCGGAGTTATTTGGATAAGTGGCTACTTGTCTTGATTCTGCGATTTTGATCACGTATATCAATAGCACTAGCTTTTTATCAAGTTCCATCTCTACTTTACATAAACGATAACAATCACTTCAATGGATTTGGAAACTCAGCACTGCAATACGTACATTTTATTCCAAGAGTCAAGTTTCGTCGGTTGACGGCGCGGCGTTTCCAAGAGTATATTGCATTATTACTGAGGGTATTGCCACTCTGACTGAAGGAAATAACCTAAAGGTAAGTCAGAAAAAGACAAAGGCTGACAAGAAATAAAGGAGAGGTAGGTACCTACCCATCTCTATGCATATAATCAAAGAGTACAAGATGTGGTTGATGATGAAGCCTACAGAGCATGATGAGGTGCACCCTCACGTTGCGAATCGCAGGGGAACTTAACGTCCAGGTAATTTCAATGCGAGTTGTAGAAAACAGCCATTTATCATGAAACGGGAACTATGCACTAAAATCTAGTTTTCCATCATTCTACGCGCGTCAAAACTTTGAAAGCACGGATTGCAAGTTAAGCTATGGGCACACACAAACTCGAATAAAGGCAGTAATATTGTGTAAGTAGCATCATGTACCTATTTACTTCGAAGTTCTTAGAGCTAAACGTAAATAGTACAGCTGGTAGTTAAAAAGATTCCTAGCATCAAATCAATTCAAATTATATTCTGTTATTATTTTTTCGTTGTTAATTAATAAATTAGTATCTCTGAAGTAGGCTGTTAAAACTCTAGTAAGTAATATTTTTGTGCTTTAATAAAACGAGTTGGGAGTTGGAGGGGTTGCAGTTTTGTTGTAAAGCCACAAACAATAATAAATTCTGTATAAAACCGGAAAGAAGAACCTAGTACCCAAGTGTGTCAACAGCCTAACAAAACTATACGGAACACAAATTATGACAAGCCGTTTCAACTTAGACAAATGTTCTTCGTTAAACTTTTAAATTGATCCACTATCTCTCTCCAACTCGTCTGTAATATTATGTCCGTCTCTATTTGCACATCTTGTCCGAGAGTGACCTATTTGCGAAGATATTCATGTAGTTTCGGATATGGGGATATTTTTCTTATGTCATTGATGTCTTGCCGAAAATAAATACGTCATTTTAAAATGGCTCTACCAAGAAAATTCTACCTACCACTATAACTATATCTATCACCTTGTAACATTGCTGTGTTGGTTTACGCAGGGTGAGTCAGAAGAGCTATGTGTAGAACGGCTTTATTTTTTACATAATCATATATAATCATAATATTTTATTTCAGGCATCACAAGAAGAACTAAGTAACTTAACTAGGGCCCATACAATAAATACCTTAGAGAGGTCGATGACGTACGCGCGATGCCGCGTATCAGCCTTCCACAGAACTTCCTGAACACGACACCCCTCAGTCAAAATCCGCCATCCATGAACATTGAGAGACGATCCGTCGGCTCTCGCACCATAAATGACGAGAAGTTTACATTACGGCGTGACTCCAACTTCTTGAAGCAGGATCTCTGTCGCAGGTACTTCGCCACATCCTCGATTGTCACGGCGTAGTGGACGCGGAACACGGAGTAGTGCAGGATAGAGTCCCGGCCGTTAATTATAAAAGAACTCAACGCTTTCAACGCCTTGTGATGCTACCAGGAGGGGCGCGTCGCTGTGCAAAGAATTGTCGTAGATAAGATATGACCGAGTGCGTCGGTGGTTTGTCAGTTCGCCCTTTTTCTTCCGTTACCTACGCACCAAATTTCCCCTAATAGCGCAACATGTTGGTCGAGTCATGACCAGTTTTGACTGGCTTTAGCATATAAAATGTGTCAATTCAAATAAACCTGATGACTCGGACAACTTGTGGACCATACGACTGCATGCCACTAGCTCCTGTTCAGGTCACCAAGTCTTTTACAGCCATAGTAAAAGAAAACCATTCTAAACTAATTTCTAAAGCATACTGAATGTCACCCACCAACATGGAACACAAGACTTCATGCCTGTACTTCTCTTTATGCCACCAAGTAGCATAAAACCACAATAACAGTAAGGACATAAAACCATAGCACCAGCTCCTGCACCCCCCACCCCCGTGACAATGCGCCGCCCTCTACTCCTGTTATTCTTTGTGCAAAAGACATTTCAATTTATGAATCGATTAACTATGAGATTAGTTTCCTCGATTGCACTCAGCAGGGTGTGGCAGGGTGGCGACACATTATGAAAACTAGAGAGGTTCTGTTTCGGACCATAATTAGGTATACAGTTGTTTGTCTGTCTCGTTGGTCGTGTGGTCGCGCGTTCAACCGCTGATAATGAGGTCCCGACAATGTGGGTTCGAATCCCGGGTCGGGCCAGAACTGTTATTGGGATTTCGTTCCGTTATTTCGTGGGGTGTCTGTCTGCTGTTCCATCGGATAGTGAAAATAAAAGAGTAATGATTGCACTTGTGTTTGCGCACAAACACGACATCATTTCAAGAATAATTAGAAGAAAAGCCATTCCCGGAATCAGTAACGTTAATTTGATAGGCAACAAACATAAGCACATAAAAATCTTCAATAATTGCTCGGAGAGTTAGAGAAACTATCAAGAAGAAGTTTCATAGCAAGGAAACATCCGTCAAGTTTTAGGAAAGATCTTGATTTTAGTGTCAAGTTTGGTCAAATCGAACCTGTAATAGCCTCTCTGCTGAACGTTGTTGTGTACCACAACGCATGGCAGGCGAATTGGTGTTCGTACTGAAGCTGTTCCGAATACAGAGAAGGAAGCTGCCGACCTTCCTCTGGTAGGTTTCCTTAGGCTCTTTCTTCATCCACGGGCTGCTATGCCTATCTACATATTAAACAAAAATCAAAGACCTTTCATTTCGCGAGTTCCCGATGCTCGACTGCGATTAGTTAAGCAATGGGGCTTCCCTATTGCATCATTATTCATTTTGTTCTCCATTAATCAACTCAAAAACTTATTGCTAATTGAGCACTTTCTAGTTTTATTCTTTTATACTAAATTATCAAAATATTGAAACGGACTCTGAACAGGTAGAAAGTCAACTTACCCTACTTGGCCTGAATAGTTGTAAGTACCAATACCTTTGGCTAATAATTTGTATAGCGGCTGACCATCAGGGCGGGCGGGTGGCACCTGGGCGGTTCACTAAGGTGCAAGACAAGGGTCCGGAAGCGCCCTGATGAAGGGCGGGAAATTATGGTCGGACGGACTTTTTGTAGTAATGAAAGAAAGTTTCTCAGGAACTATTATTGTTTTTCGGATGGATTGAATTGGACAAGGAGTAATGTTGTGGATATTTACCTTCTCGAGCGTGAACTTTTTGTCTGTGGGTAGCCGCCCGGAATCGGTTGTCTTGAGCCTCTTTTGGAGGGTTGTTAGTACAACCAGTTTAAGCAAGTGGATTAAAGATTCATCATCATAATCATTTATTTGAATAATTTTAGGGTATAATATATTATATAGGTTGTGTTAGGTGTTAACGAGGCTATGAGAAAATAATTTGTACTCTATAGATATTCAAATATTTATAGGGTTTATTTTTGAGGTTTCTTAGGAGTTAATGTTTATAACGTAGTTTGTAACGTATAGTCGATTCAGAAACATATTCATGAGTGTTTCACTCATATTCAGCCGCTCATTGACTGCATTTTCATTGCGAATTCAAATAAAATGAACATGAACTCATAAGTGGCGAATATAGTAGTTTGAGTGGTACATACAGTCCAATAACAAGTTGTATAGAAATACTCAACTCAACTAAAACCTGAGTGGTTCTAGAAATATTGCTTATCGGCAAGGATACTAGACAATATCATCAATTACGTGATGTTCGTCGTATACCGTTTCGTAGGTAGATACATACATCAGTAAGAATGCAAGTTACATTATCTACAAATTGTAATTTTGTTTCAAAATACTGAGTGTTTTATACCACGTGTCGACATTCTCTTAACTCGTGAGTTCGCAGCCAAATTTTATTTTATGCACATTTTCGATCATTCTGGCTCGATCATTGTTCCGCAACTAAATACTTAACTTTACATGACGCGCACATGATAACAACTAACTTTAGCTTAACTTATTATGAGTTACCCATTGTTATTGTGTGTATTTCTTTTTCAATAAACATTTTGTTAGGAACTAGTGTTGTCTCGGTACTAGATAAGATGACTGATTTGATTATACTACATCATAAAATCATCCAATCACAACCAAATTATCATAACAATTACCCGGATTGTCCCACCGCTGGAGAAGTCTGAGCTGGGCTGAGCAAGAGTAAGATCACGTAGCTTAGTTGGAAAAAGAGCAACCCTGCGCTGAAGGGGAAGGTGCGGGTTCGAATCCCGTCGAGATCGTAAATTTTTGGGATTTATTAATTTCTTAGAAATTACCCAGAGTACTATAATAAAAAATAAAAACCTTAGAATCAAGAGTAAGTCTTCTAAACCTTCGTAATAAATCGTCAACCACAGTCATCTTCACTTACCATCAGGAGAGAGATGCGGTCAAACACAGGTCTATTCTTGATAAGAATAAAACGTCAAGTGTAAGTCGGACTCGCGCAACGAGGGTTCCGTTTAATTATCTAAATAATAATTATAAGACCTTCTTTCTTGCCTTTCATGATTCTAGGTCAACGGGAAGTAGGTACCCTATAGGTTTTGTGCGCACGTGATTCCCTAAGACAATATTTATGTCCAAAAAATTTGGACATACACAGCTGTAACTTTCGACTGCGTTGACTTAGAAGTTTGATTTATATCACGGCTCCAAGAAGTTACGGCCTTTATGTTAATTTTAACTCAATCCCCCACGCGTTCCTGAGAGAAGAAGGTTGAATAGACAGATGGACAGACGGATAACAAAGTGATTTTAAAAGGGTTCCTTTTCTCCTATTGATGTATGGAACCTTAAAAAACACCCGGGCACATCGATCCTGGGCAAGTAAATAAAATAAATTCAGAATTTAATTTCAAATACCTACCACGCTAAATACGAGCTTGCTATCGACACTCAAATTAATTAGCATACAATCTAGACGCAAGCAGCTCATTAAGGACGTACCTGCCTACCTACGTATCAATGAGCAGACGACCTCAAAAGGGACACAATGCGATATCAAACTCGTTGATAAACCGGTGGAATGCGTACGCGCAGGTATCGGGTGACGCGCGCGGCGTTGCCATTCTGTGCTGGGGCTTCCAGCTGGATCAAAAATAATCGCTACTCTATTTTGCCTAATATTTCATTTTTTATTGTGAATTAGTGATGAGATGGAAAATTCAAAACTTCATTTAATTTTATAACGATGATATCTTTATTTAGATTACAGATTTATTCAAAACCTTGTTCACTTTCCTAGCTGGATCAGGTCATCAGAACAAAGAAAAAGGTTAAACCTAACTAAGGTTTAACCTTTTTCTTTGTTCTTGTTAAAGATTAGGTACTTGTAAACTTTAGAAATTAAAAAAAAAAGATTTGGCTTCCAAAAGTAAATGCTCAGTGGATATCGGGCTAGATCTATTTAAGTAACAGACACGAAGTATTCCTTTATACGTATATAAGAATCTCTGTAAAGATTCGTAGGCATTTGAAAAGAGCTAAGGTTACCTACGTTGATAACTAATCATATCGCATTATGAATTTCCCGATTGTAACCTACATACAGATTCACCACTGTAAATTAATAATATATCTATTCAGCGCCACCGTGGTTGCGTGCTTACCTACGTAGAAATTTCCAGTTTAAGCATTCGCCTTTTGGAATGAATAATATTTTATTTAACCCTTGCTAAAGACTCATCGCGGCCAGATCTCACCAAAATCCTCACAACTGGCAACACTTATTCATGCGCTGTCAAGTCAAAAGTCAACCTCACATTGCAACAAAAGAGTCAGTTTACTTCTGTCATTCGGCTAGAAAGTTCACAGATTTTGTTAAATTTTGCTAGCTGCGTCTATTTTGACGTTTATTTGACACATGCGCTTGCGTTCAATCAGTCGCCATTCATAGATACAGAACAAAACATCTCGTGTATAATTTGCTTTGTTTTATCCAGTTTTTGTTTATAATCAAAATGTTCATGTCATATGAAATGTTGGCCACATTTGGGATCTCTATGGTAAGTTTATGTGATTTTTATAGCATTTTTATACAACCTTCGTACCTAGGTGCATGAGATACTCTGGGATTGCAGTTTGGGTTGCAGTGGGTTTGCAGATGTAACTAATGGTAAACTCATTGAACAAGGTGGTGTTTACATTAAAAGATAAAATGTGATAGCGATGTGGGTATGTTTGTTTTGCACAGATCCGGCAAGGTGAGAACGTAAAATAACATGTTTTTGAAACCAGAAATGATAACCGGTCAAGTACGCGTTCGACATAAAGGGTTCCGTAGTCAACAACAACAACGCATTTTGATTAATAAAAAAATATCTTCTAGCGCTAGGCCGCGTTTTCTAGAATAAACAATAGCTTACGACGAACGACAACGAGCTACGAACTCCTGGTTCAAAATGACTCTAATTAAAACTAAAGTCAAACCACGCCGCTGAGGTTTAAGATCGTTTGCCATTTGTACAAAAATGAACTATAAAAGCAGGTTAGAGACTGTTTATTGAATTACTAAACATTTAAGGTACCTACATTTCAGATGAATAGCTTTTCAAAATTTTGAACGCTAAATTTTTCAAAATATTTCGAAAATCTACAAAAAAAAATAAGCAGTTTTGAAATGTAAAAACTAATACCAACTAGACTTTGTAGATATAACATTTCAAAATTATAATTGGTACTATACATTTTTATTCACTTATTTTCAATTTTTTCTTTCAGTCTGTAATAGCGCACTAACTGTATTAGACACGGCGTCCATAAGCACTTAAGTCATTTTTTTCTCGAAATGCTAAAAACTGACAGGGCTTTGCTTTTTGTATAATCCTTCGACGGCAATAAGCAACTAAGTCACAGGGCTTCAATTCGCGAGCCGGTAGTAATACGCACCAAACAACTTATGTTTTTGCAACACTTCTAGTGCCGGACCGTAAGCACTTAAGTCGACTTAAGTACTTTTGTTCGTTATAGTTTTATTATTGTTTTTGACTTCAGCTATCTGACTTAAGTTGTTTCACCCACAAGATTCTCGACCTACCCTTTATTTTTTGTTAAAATGCATTATGGCCATTAGAAATTCCAGGATTTTAAGAAGTGAAGTGCCTTCGTGAAGATTTTGTTTTAAGCCACCATTATAAATAATTCTGACCCATGCTGTGGTTGTGTTGTGCAATTAATGATAATGTTATAAGTTACTATGGAATCGAGAGGGAGAAAAATACTAAACCTTGTTATAAATACAAAAAATACAACTACTGGTACGTATTATCATATTTTTTTAAATAAATACTTACCTACATTTTAATTTAGCATTTGTTATTTAGTCTAATGTAAAAATAGGAGTAACATTTTATGAAAATTTTTGAATGTTAAATTTACTAAATACCTAATTGATTTATTTAGAGACCATTATTATTTTTCTAATTTTTTATGCGAATAACATAGCTCTGTATTATTTTAGGTGACCATAGTACAACTACTACTGTGCAACCAAGTACATCTGGGACGCAGAAACCAACAACTTCTGTCGAGCCACAAAACGAACAGTCTGACGTTGACCACGTGACAATAATTCAAAAATCATCAACCAGCCCTAGTCTGCTCACAGAAGATACCGCTGTTTATAGTGATCAAAGTGTTTTTATTGATCCTGAACCAAGCACATCAGGAACTCAAACACATACAGCTCCTGATGAAACACCCAGTGACTTTTCTAGTGATGACTCTGTGCCTGACCCAACATACTCTGTGCCTGACCCTACACGCACTGAACCAAGTCCCAACCTATCTGCAGAAGATGAAGAACTGCCACAATCTCTACCTCAACAATCAGTACATAGCCGAAAAAGAAAACGAGAAAGTAAATTGAAGCGCAATCTTGGTCTTTCGTATGTGACGGCTTCTGGGAAAAATGTAGAAGAACGCAAAATGCAGGAACTACCTAATTGTCGAAATAAATGCCGAGAAAAGATAAGTAATGAACAACGTGCTGTAATTCATAAGGAATTTTGGAATCTTGGGTCATATGATTTGAGAGCAGCTTTCGTTTCATCTCTAATCACCATCCAGGAAAAACAAACAGAACGACATCGTGTCGAGGATCCTGAACGGCAAAAATTTAGACAATGTACCTACAGGTATCATTTAGACATTAACAGTGAAAAAATATCCGTATGTCAAGGTTGCTTTTTAAAAACCTTGGCGATAACGGATAATTTTGTTAAACTGATAGGTTTAAAGAAACGCAGCACTTCCAGTGGAATAATTCAACCAGATAAACGTGGAAAGAAAACTCCAGCAAATAAACATTCAGATCTAAAGATTCTTGAAGTGATTAGCCATATTAATTCCTTCCCGTTATACGAGAGCCACTACACAAGACGAAAAAGTAGCCGAAAGTATTTACCATCACACTTAACAATTTCAATCATGTATTCTTTATATAAAACGTCTCATGAAAACCCCGTCAGTGACAAAATTTACCGAAGAGAGTTTCATAAATTAAAGTTGAGTTTTAAAAAGCCAAAAGTTGACACTTGCCACCACTGTGACATCATTAAAATGAAGATAAGTGTCGCCAACGACGAAACTGCAAAATTAACCCTTGAGGCGGAACGTGAGTCACATTTGCTTGCAGCTGATATGGCTTATAATGAAAAAAAGTCTGACAAAATGACTGCATCAATAGACAAAACCATTAAGTGCCTTTCTTTTGATCTCCAACAGTGTCTACCTACTCCAGCTTTAGAGTCATCCGTAGCTTTTTATAAAAGGCAGCTTTGGACATTTAATCTTACTGTGCACGACAATGCAACGGGATTGTCTACACATTACATGTGGCATGAGGGAATCTCGGGTCGAGGTGCTAATCAAATAGCATCTTGTTTATTCATCCACCTCAAAGAACTGCCTCAGGACATTTCTGAAGTTATTTTGTACTCCGATACATGTGGAGGTCAAAACAAGAATACCCACGTAGCCGCAATGTTTACATACCTGATGACACTGAAACCCTCCTTAAAAAAAATTCATCACAAATTTATGGTACCAGGCCACACTCACATGGAAGTGGATTTAGATCATGCCATCATTGAGAAAAAAAAGAAAAAATCTGCTATTCAAGTATATCACCCGCATGACTGGATGCAGTTAGTAAGGTCGAGCAGTAAAAAGTTTACCGTGCACGAAATGCAACAAGCGGAGTTCATGGACTTTGCGAGTTTGCTAAAAGGGCCACTAGTAGCCCGAAAAAAAGACACTTCAAACAATGTTTTTAAATGGCATGATGTGAAGTGGCTGTGCTACGAGGCGGACTTTGGAGTAATAAAATATAAAAACTCACTTTCCAGAGATGAAGATTTTAAAGCCATTAACTTCAGAAGGAGCACACGAACCGGCACCATAAATTTGACTGTTTCACCGATAACAAACAACCCAGTGCCAATAAGTATGGAAAAAAAACGAGACATAATTTCGCTATTACCTCTCGTACCGGAATGTTTCCATCATTTTTACAAAAATTTAGCAACCGCTGCAGATGCTAGGAACGTCGACCCTGATTTGCAAAGCTCTGAAGATAGTGATTAATTTTTTATGGATTTGTTTTTGTTGATTAATGTTTAACGCATTTTTATACATGCTCAGTTATTAAAAAATTTAGTAGGTATAATGACTTACTTATATTGTAGTTTTGTAGTAGGTAAGGCGTATGACTTATTATTTGAGATCATTATGTGATATGACTTACGTGTTAGAAACACGTAAGTCATGTCTCATTACCTATTTATAAGCGGTCAAACAAACTTAAGTCAGATTTTATTATGTACTAATAAACATAGAGTAACTAGTTTAGTTTGGTGTATAGCTAATTACTAAGTGACTAATAAAAAATAATAATAAATACCATCTCAGTAGTTTTTTTTTATACCAGACATTAAAAACATCGGCCTGTAAACTTTTCAAGATACTCGATTATTGACTTAAGTGCTTGTGGCTTCCGGGTCTAGTATATCAGCGGTAGTTGCTGACCATATTCAATAGAGAAGGAAGACGGACAAAGCGAGACCATAAGGGTTTCGAAACCGATCTCTTAACCCTAAAAAGTAAAATTCAGTCGCACTTAATTTTTTACGTGAGCATTGCAAAACAACTACACATGAACAGCCTTTGCCGGACTACTGCTGGACATAGGCCTACCCGGATAACCGCTTTACCTACTGGTTTCTATCATTAGGGATATCATATTATCATTATATTAGGGATCTATCATTCATAATGCCCAAGCTGGTAAGGGCTCGGTATAGAGCCTTACCTTACCTACCTATCCGATAGAACGCTTTTTTAGACACATCGAACCTATGGGCAGGCAAATTCAGGCAAAAAATTGTTATACAAGGAAGAAAGGATAAAGTTGTAAAAATAAAATGTCTCCCGTTATAATGGTCTCGCCGCTCGCCTGGCTCTACTCGGAACTTGCTCCATTGTGCGGTATCTTTGTTTTCAAAACAAAAGAACGTTGAATATTTACTTCTTAGAAACTTCTTGTTGAACTCAACATTGGCAGCGGCGGTTGTCTGCATGTTGGTCCTGTCTTTACAAATGCACGCCTATATCTATCATAGATTAGTCTCGTCAGTACACATTCGTCCACTGCTGGACGTGGCTCCCCCGAACATGGTGGTTTTGTCACAACCACCACGCTCAACCAAATGATTGTCAATCGCACTAGAGATGATGATGTGTTGACAGCCAGCCTAGGGCTGTCTAGACGTCTATGTAACCCCTATTGTTATAGTTTGAATGGAATAGGATTTACCAATTTGTCTATTTTTAACCAATTTAAGTCATTACTCTAGTAACATGTTCCGTGTCGTACATAGATTTATGAACTGCGAGCGAGCGAAGTCGAGGGAAAACTATGTCAATCTTAGTTTCACATACAAAATAGTACAAATGGAACTTTTTTGTTCGCTGGCAGATAACGTAAGATCATTCTGAAACCGCTTTAACTTTGTTTGTTTTGAATTTTTATGTCTTGAAATGATTTTATTAGATGCAATGGCGAAGCGTGCCAGGAAGCCGAATAATACGTATTACTTTCCCCGTAAACTGAATCAGCTTTAGTCTATTTCACATTGGAACTGATCTAGAAAAGGACGCTTTTACCTTAGACTATTAAAATGTTTAGATAGAGCATCGCTCTACAGAGCAACTATAACAAACAGGCCTACTTTCGTTTCCTAGGCACGACAGCTGTGCTTTAAACTTGCGGTACACATTATTCTTTAGCATGATGATATCACTCAAAAAGAAACTCTCTTATGAAATTGTAATAATCGTACTAATAAATTACTTAAGAACGATGTTCCACCCACTGTTAATTCAGGCCAAAGCCGTTTTTAAGTTGAGTTTATAATAAAGCTACTCTAAAGAACGATTTTCTCTGGAGTGGGTACCCGAATATGAGAATGATGACCTGGCAGGCGTCTTCACCAACATGCTTGTGATGATGGGCAAAACCTGCAGTGAACATCAAACAGTGACAGTCGATTACCAATAACCCTGTGTAATGCATTTTTTTTTTTTTATATATTATTATTATTTTGTGCGTGAAACAAAGAAAAAAAAACTCTTCAGTAAACGGTTATAATGTGAAAGGAGCTAGAGGTAGGTAACTCAACAACGTAGTTTGGTCATGGGTCGTCCACTGTTGGGCAAGACATGGAGCCTGTCATCGATGACATCAAAGTGGATGGACCCATACGTAATTATTTACATATATTATCTGCAGATATTTGTTTCGGGTATTCTGGGTGTTTTTACGTAGGTGTGTATAATTATGAAAAATATGTAGGTATGTTATTTCGTTCGTACCCATAAAACAACTTTGGTGCTAGACGAGAGGGTGTGGAGTGTCCAGCAATATTAAATTAATTAATTAATTACATTTAACGGAACCCTAGCTAGGTACTTACACGTGTATCATAAAAAAATAAAGACAGCTATTGTTTTAGTGAAGTAGAGTCTAGACAAAGACTGTCTCAGACCCATCATGTAATTATATCACTAACTAGATAAATAATATTTGACAAGACTTTGCGAGCAGACAGAAGGTTAAAGAGAACATTCAAGTGGTATCTATAATTAAAGAAGGTACATCATATTATTACTTGTTAAGTCCTAAAGAGTATTAGAGGCTAATCAAAAATAATGTTTTTTTTTAAGAAGTCCACGTAGATGATAATTTCATTTAGTAGTCGTCTACATTCGACTCTACGTTGCTCTACCTCGTCAAATGCGGATAAGAAACGAACTAGTGTTTTTTTCTGGTTTCAACGTCGAGATAAACATTTCTCAAGTCATGTGATGTCTCATCGAGAGCCTTGTAGGCTTTTCAAACGCTGTTTGTTGCCCTGTAGCCTACGCTGGTTGATATCGCTATTGTTTAAGCTGTCAGTTTATGCGTCTCAAAATTGTTAGGACACGAAAAGTCCTAGCCTTCTTTCGGCGGCCAGTCTCAACAAAGACGTTAGTCATGTGTGCAGGACAAAATATTAAAGTACACAAGTGTATACGCAAGCACAGGTGCACTGACTCTCATAATTCGATGGCTCAAGAGACACGACCGGGGAGAGGTCAGGCGCAGGTCCAACAGCTAAATTGCTTCCAAGGCACAGGGAACACCACCAATTTTCTGACACCAGGCTGCTCTACAGTGAATGGTGAAAAATTCCTATAACTTGTATGACAGCAATCACCATTTACAAAATAGATTGATATGTACTTTAGGTTTTGACTTTCAAATAAGTACCTACAAGTCATCATCATCATTAACCTGTATGAGTCCACGGCCGGACATACATAGGCCTCCCAAATGAGCGTGTATGTCTTGGTATTCACCAAAACAGGGCGCTTATTAACACCGACTGTAAATTAGAACCTAACAAGGTCTAGAAGCGGCGGCACGTTGTCATACGCGTGAGGATTTAGCAAGTCTTATTAGCGGATCCTCAAGGTGACCACTTTATATTGCTCATGATTTGAATACTATAATTATATACAGAGGCCACTCAACCGCAATTATAAAAAAAACTTGGTTCTCAAACCACTGCCTGATCAAAGGTTATTATGCCTTGTCTTTGTCAACAAAATAAAACCGACCTAGGATTATGTAGCTTATCATAAATATTAGTTTTTATGTGCAATAAAATAAATAGTTTTTGTCAGGGTCACAAAGGAAATAGTAAATTATATAATTATAATTTTAAATTATAAATAAAATTTGATAAGTTTCATATATCAGTTACAGAGACTGACGGCTCGACAGACAGACAGATTTAACTAAGTGATATCTGATATGGTCCTGTTCCCCTAGCCAATGAATACCTATTAGAAAAATCCATACATATAATCCATAGATAAAGCCGTTTTGGCTTTGTTAGGCTTGTAGAAGTGTTCAGCGACCTGCGATTAGGTAAATCTGGAAAAAGAAACTTTAGGAAGTGGTCACAGGACGCCCAAAGGATTCTTAACCTAAAAAATGACATTATGTATGTGCTACCGAAGCGTTACCTATTTACCTATGAATAGCGTTATGTGTAAGTACTAATGTGCCTTTCTCATTAACTTCAGGTCCTCTCCTTCACCCTGTCCATGGCTGTTCTCTTGGTGGTGCTGGCGCGGCGAGGCTACTTCCGCATCAGCAAGGCAGGCCACGTGTACGGGGCTGTGGGGGCCAACATCGCGCCTCTACCTCTGAAAGGACAGGTAACGCTACTTCCATTCTTGTGGAAGGCTTCATAGGTTCATTTGTTTTCAAAACTGACTCGAGCCTTTAAACACAGCCTATTATCTTAACACATGTCATAATATACCTACTATAGTAATTCCTGACAGTAGGAATAATAAAAGCTGGGATATTGAAAACAAATTGAAGGTAAGTGATATGGCTTGCTACTACAACCCAACGGCCCGATTCCCTGTAGAGCATCATTGAAGAGGGGTTCGGCGTGGCTGGCCGCGTGCTCTCTGAATAGAACGTAGCCTTTCCATTCAACACTCAGACATAATCTGTTTGAAATTATTTTCGGAACCGGACCAGTGATTACAGCCATGTTTTTATTGAATAGGTATAAGTAGGTACCCAAGTGCAATTCATAACACTAGTTACTATACACTAAAAACTATTTATTTTTCAGGTTGGAGCTCCCCTGCTAGTGTCACCGACGGCGCCGCCGCTGTCCATGGTGGTGGAACTGGAGTCACTGAGAGAAAACCCTCAATAACCTGGAAGCCAAGATCGAGCGAAACTATTAAGCTGTTCTCCACCACGGTGTCACAAGACAAGACAGCTTCAGTACAGTTACCCCAGACCTAAGTGGTGTCATACCATTTCGCTTATATTTTAAAACTTGCGAATCCTTTGTGCTATATTTCATTATCTCAGATATTTGTTGGAATATTACAAACGCACTTATTTTATTCATAGCTAATTTTCATAGCTGCGATCCTATTAGATGTGCTTTAAAATGTTTGCCGTTTGCCTCTGTTGAATGTTGAGCCATATGGTGTGATAGCTATGGTGGGTGTCTCGGTGTGAAGCATATGAAGAGTAAAACACCGTTTAGCTATTATTTAGTACTTACGTACAGATTTGACTCATAGCCGTTCTCTTATTTTCACATATTTCTAAATCCTTGGGCTGCTTTCCGTTAGTCACTTTCAACGTCCTTTTTTATCTTTTTTGGTCAAAATTAACTGAATGTCAACAACGCGGCTGAAATCGTTCCGGAAGAGACCTTGTCATTAATGTGGCCCCAAAGTTTTAATTATTTAGGTATCGGTGTATTGGTGAGATTAGGTAGGTATTTGATAATCTTTAATATTTTTATGGGATATTCTTATCAGTGGCTAGTAGAGAGTTTGATCTGGTTTAAACCAGATAAAATGCATGTAATTTTTTTGAAACAGAATAACTATGTAGTTTTTAGTTGATAGAGGAAACGGTTTTTGTCGATATCTTGATCTTAATGTATCTCAACATTCCTTTTCGTGAAACGATTGTTTAAGCACTTAATTAAGATAGTCAGCCATAATTATATTCAATCTCAACTGGTTAGGGAATAAATAAACATAATGTATACAACTTTAAAAATAAAATGTAGGTTAACATTTTGATGGATTGCTGATTACTTAAAAACCATGCGGCATTGAAAATTGCGTTTTGTACAATTGATTAGCAAAATTTACTTGAAACCTATTCGCCATTTAAAATTGCGTTTATCTGAATTGTGTAATTCTTACGGAAATAAATATTAGGTAGGAACGAATTGTTATTATTCATAAATAATTATGAATTTAAATTAAGATAGGTAACGTGCCATACGAACAATGCTTACCGAGAATAGTCGAGATCACCAAATTGCGTATTTTAATTTACTTATAACGTAAACTAATAATATACTTTATTTCGTAAGTAAATAAAACAATGATAAAATAAATAAAAAAATTAACTGTATTTTCTTTGTCGATTTCAAAAGTTATGTACCTACCTACCTATCTTATGTAATAAATTAAAATATGCTACCTTTTTCTGACCACTTGGACTGAGAAACCATTCTAAAAATCTATGCGCAAAATTTAAGTTCGATCCATTTCAGAGTATAATAAGTAGAAACAAACATCCATCCATTCAAACCTTATTATATATAGTGGTAATGGTTTCACTGTAAGGGCAGGGTTTAGGCACAGATTAAGTAATGTTACTTCGTGAGTAACAAAATTGTATATATTTTTTCATTTTACTTCTGAACTGGCTCCAATATTCCTGCAAGTCCTTGAAATATTCAATCCATCTCAATCGCGCCACATCACTCAAAAGGCCGGAAAGTGGCGACAGGCCCTTTAGCTGGCTACACGTAATACAATCAGTAGGCACCTCTACCACGAGTCTGTAGTGAAATTAACTTTTGTTACCGAGTAACCAGTCTATTATCTTCGTGCCTTTAAATCAAATCAATTTTGCATAGGTTTAATTAAAATCCAGAGAAAAGTAATTCAAAAATATTGTTTAATAAAAAACCACATAAACAAAAAACGATGCGATTTAAACATCTGTGATAAAAAACACACAACGAATATCACCCCAATCTTTTGCCTACTAACAGCTTGCCAGACGACCACTTTTTGATTTTGCAAACAAAAACGCACGAAGTGGCTAGTGAATACATTACTAGAAGTTATAAACATCGGGATGTTTACCATGATTTGTGTTCAAAAACGCAGTCGATATTTCCTTCAGAGCTTACCTACAGAGAACTCTTGGTCGTTTGGAATTATTGTTGTTTTGAGTTTCCGAATATTTCGGCAAAGCTGCATGCGCCATGATCACGGAATAAAAGTCACTGCGAGTGACAACACGAATCGTGGTTTTAATATATTATTCTTTTTGTTACAATATAAAGTAAGCTTGTCACCGACTAGACGTCCGTAACGACAAATAAACGTTTGATTGGCTGAAAAACAGCGCTGAGTGTCAGTCGCTCAGCACATGCTGAGCCAACACTTATTTCGGCACAGGGTCATTGGGGCAAAACTCGAACTGACGCCCACCATTTGTGAAATCAAATTAATATTACAAATGCGAAAGTTTGAATGTTTGTTACCTCTTCACGCCAAAACGAAATAGGCGTTTTTTTATTTCATAAATCAGTTCCCTGGGATACCTTAAACAAAACGTGCGAAGCCGCGAGCGGAAACTAGTTTAGCATATAGGCCTCCATGTTCTTTGTTTAGTATTGATTTTTATGTATTTATATGTGTGTCGAAATGAATACTATTATAATCTCTGGACGGCGGACTCTGGCAGATATTCCATAGCTATCTGGCGCAGCGCATCAGCCAGTATTGTCATACAGGGGGGCAACGCGGCCAGCGTCATGGTGACACTTCCGATCAGTAGGTACTGATATGGAACAGTTGTAGTAGTAGTCATTTTAAATACTAGTGCTAACTTGTTTCAAGAATTTGATTGTAATTTTCTTATTTAATAGAGTTCAATGTGCCGTTATTAATAATTTTTAATGTATTCGTTAGCGCTTCCTTGTAAATACTTCTGTTAGGTAAGTAGCCGTGATTGTTTTAAAGTTGTACATTGCTGAAGCTCATGGTAGGGGTCTTGGCCGCCGGAGAGCCAATCGAACGACTCAGACTAAATAAAGAAAATCACTTTATGCAGCCGCAAATAAGATGAACGAGGAAATGGTCTCGGTTTATTTGAATTTTCAGCGACAAAGTTTATTTTACAGCGATTTTCAGATCTTTGGAGGGAAGGGTGTTTGATTTTTTAACTTTATGAGAGAAGGTACCTGCGGGTTAAGTCTCTCCTCGCTAGTGATTATACTTATTACTAGTTTCTGCCCGCAGCTTTGCACGCAATGTTTCCATGGTAATATTCAAAAAGAAAAAAAAAGTTTATTCCTTCTTATGGGAACGGTGTATAGGATAATACAGCGTGAGTCCAACTGCTTAGTGCTTAGCCCATGCTCCCACTAAGCAGCGTGAGTCCAACAGCCTTACTTATCGAAAGCTTTCGATGTCGCAGACCACAGCGTACTCGCCTCCAAACTGAAACACTACGGCATACAGGGACCGGCGCATTCGCTCCTGACAGACCTGTTGCGAGATAGGACGCAGATGGTGGTCGCCGACGGCGGTGAGACGAAGTCCGACCCTCTCGGGACGGTTATGGGCGTAGCGCAGGGATCCTCGGTATCCAACATCCTGTTTTCGCTACTACTGAACGACCTGCCGGAACACGTGCCAGAAGGGGAGGCGTACATGTACGCGGACGATGTGGCGGTGGTCGTCAGCGCCCCGTCGCTGGACCGGCTAGAGCAGCGGTTGAACACGGTTTCAGTGGAACGGACTCGCTCTGAACTTCAACAAAACGCATTTCATGCATTTCTGCATATCTGGGCGTCAGGTTAGGAGCTTGTCCGTATCCATAGGAACAAACACCATTGAACAGGTTCCAGCGACCGTGTTCTTAGGATTTCAACTAGACCGGTGGCCTAACCTGGGAAAAGCACATCGACAGCTTGTGTGCCAGGCTGGGTAGAGCATGCTTCGCTCTCCGCAGGCTATCGCGCGTGGTGTCCGCCGACGTGGTCCGCACATGTTATTTTGCGACCGTTCACTCGCTTCTCCAGTACGGCGCAGAGCTGTGGGGGCGCGCTGCTGATCGGGAGCGTGTCTTCCGCAAGCAGAAACGTGCTGTGAGGGCGATCGCGAGAGCAGCGTGGGACGCGCCGGCGCGACAGTTCTTTGTATCGCTCCAAATCCTAACGCTGCCTTCCATCATCATATTACAGGTAGTGATGCACGTTAGGCAAAATCTGGAGCGGTTCAAAACACGCGGAGATCACCACACGCGATGCTACAACACCCGCGGAGCTGGCAAGCTATCTGCGGTGTCTCACAGACTGGCTAAGTCGGACAGACTCACACACGTACAGGGACCCGCGTTGTACAACAACTTGCCAGATCGGATAGTCACTGCTCCTAGTCTGTCATCATTTAAGCGTCGCCTTAAATCTTGGCTCGTCGAGAGGGCGTTTTACAGTGTGGACGAGTATATACAAAAGATAGAATAATATTTAAATTTTATATTGTAATGAAATCATAATAAGATTAAAAAATGATATTACTTATGTATTATCCTTAGCGATAATAATATTTTTTCTGTCTGACATGTAATATTATTACCAATAAATTGATTATTCTGATTATTCTGATTATTCAGCTTAGTGCTTAGCCCATGCTCCCACTAAGCAGCGTGAGTCCAACAGCTTAGTGCTTAGCCCATGCTCCCACTAAGCAGCGTGAGTCCAACAGCTTAGTGCTTAGCCCATGCTCCCACTAAGCAGCGTGAGTCCAACAGCTTAGTGCTTAGCCCATGCTCCCACTAAGCAGCGTGAGTCCAACTGAACTGCAACAACCGCAACGATATCACATTTTTTATTTATTGAGTCATGTTTCACAGGTAGTATTGTGGGTTATTTCCAATATCTTTCTTTTCGTTCTGTACTTGTCTTTTTTTTTGTACTTGGGTTTTTGTGTCGTGGGGCCATCGTTGTCTCCGCAATTTCCGGCTTCCTGTGCGAAGCCCTACGATTGGAACAAGCGATTTTTTTTTCGCAACCGCAATATTTCGTAACATCTGAAGGATAACCTTCCACAGGCCCCAAAGTGAGCGAGCTTGTGTTTTGTGTAATAATATAATGGTTGATATGGAGTTATAGTAAAATCGGTTAAAGTAAACCTGAAAAGGGCAAAATTAACAAGTTTTATTACAGAATTCATCAAACAAAATAATTTGCCATAAGTCGACTTCTGCTGTGGGATCGAATGGCTTTATTCTGAATAGAAAATAAGGTTTGCGATGCAAAGTGCTTCCTTCGGTTTTCTTACCGCGTTTGACACAGCCAGTTGAGAACAACTCGGTCAACATTTTGAAAATGAATCTTTTTATTTTTCAGAGAATTAAGTCCATAACACAGTCAGAAGGACAATGTAGCGTGACGCCCTTGTGGAATGAACGGCTTAAGAGTAAAATGGCCTACTAGTAAAACGTCTGGAAATTATTTCGTCATATACACGATAATAAAAGTCCATAAGGCACACTTTAAAAGGAAATTATAAAAATTAAAATAAATAGGAAGAGACTATTCCTCCTCCTCCTCAGCAGCCTTCATTAGTCCACTGCTGGACGCAGGCCTCCCCCTGATACTATTACTCTAGTCAAAATTACAAAGAACCTATTATAAAATTTAATTAATTTATCTATATTTCGTCCTGCATTGTAGTTTAACTATCATTACTATAGACCACCAGCGCCACTTACTTTTAAACTTCATTTGATTTGGTTACCTACTTTACTGGTGACAGTAATTAATAACCTCTGGGCAAAGTTATCATGGTATTCATAAGCATCGCTGTAAGTAGCGTGAGTTGAGGTGGAGCAAGGAGACGACGCGACCACGGTACGTTGGTATACGATGTAATGCGAGTAGAGAGAACCAAGGAAGGCCTCAGCCCAACGGACACACCTTTTAATAATTGCTAAGACATCGTTACTTGTACTGCTTGGATGTGAGCCAGCTGTCCTCTATACGCTGGCTCTACGGCATTGTGGCGATGCAAAGCGAGTTTTAAAAGCTTACGCCTACTTCGATTGCGCATCAAATCAGATTTGCTCACTTCACAGGGCTTTGATCACGGTCTAGAAGGTTCAAATTGCATTGAACGTCTTCAGATCTCGGGGGAAGCCGTGACATTTTGATCGGAAAAGCTTCAATATAAAAGACATTTTATTTTAACGTCGATGAGTTTAACGCAATCATATTAGGCAAGGGTTTCGCGGAGAAGAAATCAATGGTGAGAAATTGTCAGTCGATGGTTTGACTATTGAGTCAGTCAAATAATTACGAGCGAGGCATCAAAGAAATCGTATCAAGGAATTATATCCACAAGCCACAACTAGAACAGTATACTAGTGTAGTGCCATTCTGCACCCACTGCTGGGGGGTTCTGAATCAATGTTAATATGTTCCGAAACTCGTGAGTGTTATTGCATCCGACCGAAGGGCAGCCGGAGTCGATAGGGCGGAGCGGAGCGAGGGCGGGCGGGCGGGGGGTCGCACTCAGCGATAACGTGACCTCAACGGGTACAGAATACTAATAATTATTTATTTATTTGGACTATCAACGACAAAAATTGGTCAACATTGCCCATATTCAAAAATTTAATAAAATTTATAAATAATTTGATGTTTTTTCTTCATAAAGAAATCTTCTTACAGTTAACATGTAAGAAAATTTTCTTATAAGTAAAGAACTGAACTGAATCTTTCCAGTAAGTTGGAGTTCAGTCGTAGAATACAACAAAATAATATAATCTGTATTATTTAACCGGCTTCCATAATAAATAGGTACCTACACCTCGCAAATAAAAAACTGATTGTGGCTGATCGAGCCAGCAGCCAACATTGTTGTCGTTTACTGTCCCTGCGAGAATCATTGAGTATTTTTTCATTTATAAGTCAATGCATTTCATTGACATAAAAAATATTAATAAAAAAGTTTTTAATTCTTGCCATCACAAAATCTAACTAATAGCTTCTTCAAACATCATGAGTGTTTGATCTACGTTTAACTGTGGGACG
This sequence comes from Eupithecia exiguata, assembly GCA_947086465.1. Lineage (NCBI taxonomy): Eukaryota > Metazoa > Arthropoda > Insecta > Lepidoptera > Geometridae > Eupithecia > Eupithecia exiguata. The sequence goes on from OX352247.1 coordinate 389,714, forward strand.
CTAAAACGCGCGAGAAGCCGCGTTCAAACGCTAGTATACTAGTTTAGAACACTGCAGCACTGTCTCAACTCTCATCTGTCGGTATCGGAACTCTCCCACTGACCCTCTCGCCACAATACAATTACGTTCCGATTCACGCAGACCCAATACACTCCAGTTTGTATTGTAGACTACACTTAACCCGGCAGCAAGCATGAGGTTGGAACGTTCACGATACAGGGTGCCTACAATCACAACGTCGAGATGGGACCTAGAAAATGTACTATGAGCTAGATGAGTTTGTATTATCAACTAACTAAAATGAAACCCGAGTTTTTTCTCAATGTCTACGATGGAGTAAATTGTTTTTACAGCTGAACACACACACCTTACTTTATCCAATCCAAACGCTCTGAAGAAGAATCTAATTTGGAAAGGAATTGGGTAAGACGCAAAACTGTGTAGCTAGAAGCCGACATAAAAACAATGTTATACGCCAATTTTATATGTGTAGAGGTTTTTATAAAACACCTAGATTGCTGTAAGTACCATAGATTGCACTCGGTACAGTATCTATCAACTTTGCAACAAATACGCTAGCGCTAAGCCCGTCTACCTCATGCTAACTCTCTGTTTACAGAGCCGATGGAAAGGCTCCGAGAACCTTGTAGCATGGAAATGATCTTAGATAAAAAATCAACTACATACAAGATTGGATAGCTCGGATATTGGAGGAACGAAATAAGACTAAACAACCGACGCGTTATGTGCGGAATACAAAGCTGCGTATCGAGGGAATAGTGGTAGGAGAGGATTCTCCGATCTAATTCGATTATGCTAAGACACAGACAGAAATAAATAATGCTGGATATTTTACCGACCAAAGCGGTCGCGGCGATAGAATCGAACCCTCGAAAGCAAGCCGTTGATGTCGTACCAGTAAAATAAGCAACCTACCAGAGGATGTGTCTAAGAGTCCTGTAAGGTCTAAAGGAAATAAAGCACTTTTATTGCTGGGTAAGAGCCATCTTCTGTGTAAGTTTTAACACCTCTACTGCGAACACCAATCTGTGTGACAAGCAGCAAAACCGCACTTATTCGGTGACGGGCCTTGTCAATCTTATTATACAATTTGAATTGACTTGAGCATAATTTTGCTGGATGCGAGTAGCGCAGGACCATAGAGTTATTATTAGTACTATAATAACTCTATGCGCAGGACCAAATATTGAGAAAATCTTTCCTTTGGGAAGGCCTCTGTCCACGGACTTTGTTCATCGATGATGATGCTTCACTTATGAAGCTATTGGCACTAAATATCAGTGCTGATTCCAGCTGAGCGCGCACCTGACCGCGCGGCAGACGCGGCATTCCCTGCACTAATCGAATTTTCTAAATCTTTATATGAAATAGTATGCAGCATCGCGCACCTAACGGCACCGAGCGCGCGGCATTTCAGTAAAATGCCACAAGTTTATGCGATGACTGCCAGTAAAATGGCTGCCGGTAGCGCCGAACGTGCATCTACGCGCTTTCAGCTTTACAGTTATTCCCATTATAAGATTTCCCAACGTCTCACGAAAACTCACCTATTGCCAACGTCTCACGAAAACTCACCTATTGCCAACGTCTCACGATAACTCACCTATTGCCAACGTCTCACGAAAACTATTATATTTCCAGCGTGTCACGCAAGTTAGAGCGTCGTGATTTTAAATCTATGTCGCAGTCATATTCCAGCTTTCTGCAGAAGTTAGTTTTATCTAACGCAGGGAATCCATTAGCTATGAAAACGGGACGTAAAACAATATCGAACGATTCAGTTACAAAACTTCTCAACTAAACTTCTCCGTTATTTGATATTCAATCTGAATTTCTGCGGAATATAAATGCGAAACGGTATTTGTTTCGTAACAGTATAATTGCGGGAGAACTAACCGCGAAATTTAATTGAATTTACACAACTGAAAGCAATTCAAATAGGGGATAAAAGTTAAATTTTGATTAAAACTTGATGTAAGTTTATCAGCTGTATTATTTACTAAAGCGATTTGAATTTAGGGTTATTTTGTGGTACAGAAATCAATGGAACAAAGATGGAACCGCTGTTACTCATGCCTTGGCCCATTCCAACACATGTGATGTCACTAATTAGTGAAGCTTAAAACCTATAAGGAACTCTATAAGGTTGTAAATATATTTTAGAAAATATTTCTCATCCACACCTGCAGTGGACATGAGTTCATGGATATTATCAAGCCAGCAGTGAACCGATGTCGAAGACAGGGCGAGGGAGAAAGTAAGGAGAAGAATCACGAAAGCTGACGTTACGGTGATTAGAGAAGAGGAGAGAAAGAGCAGTGGAGGTTGAAGCAGAGTCGCTTTTGCTACCTCTTCTTGAGCCTTCAGCGCCATTTGAGTAGAACTGAAAGACAAAGAGAGCGAGAACAAGTTATCAAAATTTAAGTCATCATCTTCATTATGATGATGATGGCTTAATAAATTCAATTAAATTATAAATTTTTTCTCTTCTCTTCTTTCATTTCTTATTTTAGAATAATTTTTAATTAAAATTTTACCTGTCTGTGAGCTTATTTTTTAAGCCGAAAGAAAAAAAGAAGCTAGAGTATAACAAAAGTCTTTCTAACATCCTTCATACAACAAAAATACAATACGCATACAAGTAATTGCGTCCGCTGCCTGCCCTGGCTTGGCCCACCGCCGCACAAGTAATGTCTCCGAGCGCGCAGCGGCGCGTGAGACAACTCTTTGTGGCGGCGGATTGGAGCCCGGGGCTATGCCTGCACTGGAGCGGAGCGGGCTTTTACGATGCTCAGGGACAACTGTTGGAAAGTTAAACGGTTTGGTTTATGATAAGTCTTTTAACTACGTATCCTTCCCTATGTAATATATTGAGAGGCGAAAGTGTTTACCTACCGCAGTTGAGAGATGTTCGGGCGAAGATAAAGCCTAAACTATTGAATCCATTCAGTAGTTCAATAGGTTAATGTTTTGCTCGCCGGAAGTTCTGGTCCTTCTTCTGGTTATCATTTATTATTATGTGATCCCATTTATGTAAAACAAAATGTCTATTCGCTTAATTCCAATACATAAAATGCATTGATCTTATATGTAAATGTAGGTATAATTAGTAGCTTCAATCAGGGCTATCAACATAATACGTAAATAAATGGATATCTCAATGTGTACATTACCTACCGGTGTAATATTTCACAAAGGAATGTTTGATGAGTGTTTAATTAAAGATGTTAAGCAAACACGTTCAGTAAATCCTTTTGGATACGGTCACAGCTCGGGTAGAACGGCTGGGTCAGGTCTGCTCTCTATAAAATCAAATCTATCTTTCTCTGTATCTTTTTCATAAAATCCAGAGCTATAATAATATGCAATCAAGCAATTACAAATTTCATTTAATACTTACTGTACTTTGCCGTGAAATGATTCTGGAATCTTGTTAATCTCAATCGGCCACAGGAGTTAGTATATTTCTCGTACTAATAATCATTGGTAGTGTATCAACGATCACCCTGTATCTACAACTTAGCCAGCCTGTGATAGCTTGCTATACCGTAATATATAGCTTACTATATTATAAATATAAATTATAGCTCCGTCTGTTGTGGGCATAAAGGCGTACAAGGAGGCTTATTTTCCAAGAGGTGAGTGGCAACATCGACGGGCTGAAGCTGGATGACGCCTACGGCGGACGTGCACTTCCTCCAGCTTATGTGGTTATTTTACTTTCTGAATACATTGCTATTCCGAGATTCGGTTTCAGTGTTATAGCCTAGATGCGAATAACAGAAAAATCCAAGTAAAGCTATTTTACTATTGTTACATATCCGAATGATACATGCTAAAGTATCTGTTTGTAATCCGTCGGTTGCGGGCAGCAGCTCGTTATACTATCCAGATAAGGCAAACATCTAGAAATAGACAAGTTTCGTACGTAGCTGCAATATCGCAGCTGTGACATGCCTACATTGATATTAAGCGTGTTCTGAATGATGAGGAAAACCTACAAAAACAGTAAGCCCACGTTCACAGAGCGAATCAAATTCACATTAGATAATGTGAATTGCTGTTGTTTACGGATGCGTCCACACTCTCCCGCGGAAATTTAACATTTACGTATGTTCAATTGACGCGGGACAAACAAAACCAGTTATTTTTAAATGGGTCATTATGGTCAAAATGGGCCATTTTAGTTTATCAGTAAAAAATTATCAGCCTACGCACAACTGGCTAATAAAGTTTTTATTTTGATAAATTAAATTCTAATCAATGAGAGAGATCATTGATTAGAATTTAATATCATCCTTTAAGACTAAGTTGAAGAAGTGGCTGATAAGTCTAACAATTTATGATTTTAACGAATTTATGACCTTGAAATGTACTACCTAAATATTAAGTTTTAGGTTTATGTCTATTTTTCATGTATATGTTGATTAATAGAAGATTATAATTACATTATGTAATAATTTTAATGGAATTACTGTTAATATGAATGACCTGTAACATAATCGTTATTAATAAACTACTATGAACTATGAACTATGATCAGAAAAATGGAGGCAAATGAATTTAACCCAGACTGAGCCATTTACTGCTTTCAACAAGACAACCAAGTTATAACAATGATACCATCTTTATGAAGAAGAGCAAGATAGCTTGGAACAGCTCCAAAATACGAGAAAAAGTAAAATTATCTACTGACATAAATCAAGTAAGAAATATGGCAAATATAAATAAAACGTAGGTAATAGGCAATTTGTTTCATTTGACAGAGGTTTTTTATGCTTTTTGGCATTTTATTGGAGCACTTTGTCAAAAGATTGCGGAGACGGCTGCTTACAAGATTGCGGAGACGGCTGCTTACACGATGATTTGTTAGAAACTAAAGATCGTGGCAAATGTCCGGTGCTGTGCGGCAGCGGGGTGTGATATGTCTCCTATGTCCATAATGCTGCACCGGGCTTCGTTTAGGTTTTACTTTGGTAGTTTCGTAAAGCGAGGCTAGGTAAGTAGTACAGTACTCATCAGTCAAAGAATTTATAAAATTGGTTGCTGTACGTTGTTTCGGAGATTAATGAAGGATATTCCCTGGAACTACTGTAACTTTCCCAAATGTCCTCTTCTATAAATAGAAATATAAATATAGTATGTAAATCGCAAAGTTGCATTGGGCATTACTAAGGCAAAAAAACGAAAATAAAAAAATGCCAAATGCTTGCCGTTAATTATAGTGTTAGTTATAGTGTGTCTAGTTGCTTCGAACCCACTTTTTATCGGTGTCTCTAATTCGATTAGTACCAAATTCAGTATAGTGATTCACATAGTTCATACCTATTTCTTGGCGGTCCATTAGCTTCGAAAAGCAGTCAAAAAACGATATTAAACGTAAAAACGCATTTGTGCCTACAAAATCTGTGTTCCTGACCAGTTGCACATCATCTAACCGCAGAGGATCGTATTATTTGGTTGATTAGGGCACTACATGGTAAGCTGAATCGAAAACAAGTCTTCGCTGCACAAAGGCGCTCGGAAATGCCCAAAGTCATTTGCCTTACTATTCGCATTAACATTAGACAGTTGCTAAATTGGTTGGTACCTATTTTTTGATTTAGGTTTAAACTTCATCTATTCCGGTCTCGATAAAACCTGCGAAGGCGAGTCCTTTCACAGGTTGAACTAACGTTGCCCTTGAGTTATGACGTCACTTCCGTCCGCTATCTAACCTCATCAATTTTAAAACTGCATTCGATACGAACAATTTATCAGAGCATGTTGAAAAGCAGTAGCTAAGCTTTGCCATTTGTAACGCATTCAGGACAAGAGGCGTACATCTAGCACCGATAGCGCACAGCACAAAAATAAGTATTTAAATATGGGTTTTAAGTCGTATTCCTTAGAAGACCAGTGTCACTATTTTGATTATTTTTAACATTAACTTTATCCTTCCATGTCATATAAGATTTAACTTTAGTATATGTTAGAAACTGAAATTTAATTCATTTTGTTACACAATTTAATGGCACTAGGGTAATACAGGTAAGAGAATCTTGTTTTTCCTAGATATTGATGAAAGGGAGTGGAGTGAAGCTACTGAATAACCGACGTTGTGTGAACAGAGCGTCACAATTTGTTTAACGAATGGAAGTTTCGTTACATTTTAAATCGATAAATAACGCGAGTCAACCGACCGTCTCGAGATGCGCTTATCCGACCTTTTTAGATTTATCCGACTAATGAAAATCACTTAAATGTTTTAATAATTATTAAGATATTTATATTAATAAAATAAATAATAATAATGAAACGAGGTCTTTGCTTTGTTGGCACTATGCAATCAATATCACTTGTACAGGCTCACTTGGTATCTTTTATTTAATTTACAAATCATTTACAGACAAATGGTTCCTCCTCTTTGCCAAATTTTACGGAAGTCCATTCAGCCGTTTACCTGTCTATACATTAGTATGACTTGGTAAGTTTCTAATCAAACGCGTAAGAATTTTCAAAATCAGTCCTTATGCAAATGCACCGAGCGACGGCAAATAGGCGATTAAAAAGATATACGTAGCGAAAAATACCAATAATTTGGGTAAAAATTAAAGAAATAAAAAAATAATGTAACATCTACTAATTGGAACACAATAAGATAAGACTTAGTGTACCTACCTATTTACCGACACGCAAACTCTGCTCAGTTCCTTAATTTTGAACACAATCTGTTTGCATAGACCCCGACTATTTGTTCGCTTCCCGCCCTAGCACAAACAAACAAACAAACTACCCTCCGAGGTGGCATAAAACTACTTTCAGAACCTAAATAGTTAAAACTTGAGGAGGAATTGTATAAGTTCCGACTTTGAGGAGAAATATTGTCAAAATATTTTCCGGAAGACGTCTTGTTTGTTTTTCAGTTTAAGGAAGAATTCCTGTAATTTTGCTTGCTTCAGTAAATTGAAAAATTATACATTTAAATGTTCAATCTCGTGCACTAAGGTTTCCGTAGTTCATTATCATTATAAATGTTGTCCATGTAGGTATGTTTGAATCCTCTTTTTGTACAGGTATTATTCGCATTTTGTTGGTAAGTTATTAAAATTGTAAATTGTCATGGATTCCGTGAAAAAATAATCAGACAGACTTAAAATATTTATTTTATTAATGCATGTTATTCGAGCTTTTCATAATTTGAGGGTAGTTTGAGATTGGCGAGCCTGCGGGGAAACTACGGATGGCTCACAAATGTCAATCATCAGTCAACCATCCAGCTCAAACATCAAACTGCTTTATTTCCTTTTGAATAGACCTTACAGGACTCTTGGACACGTCACAAAATACCTGATGTCCCGAGGCCGAGGTGTCAGTCGTGCGCCCAGGAGATTGCTTCCTCTATAGTTCTACCTCTCTTCACATTCTCTTACACTATCGTTTTTGAACCGACTTCAAAAAAGGAAAAGAAGAGTCTATGTTGGGCTTTATATGTGTTTTATACAGGGTGTAACATAAATGAAGGACCAAACTTTGGGGTGTGCAGGTTCGAACACTGAATCGAGGAAAAATGTACAAAAAAACCCGCCCTTTAGTTTTTTAGTATTTCGTTATGTATAGGTACCTTTCTTTATTTTACTGGTTATGTACCTAACTAAGTACTATTCGAAGTTCATGTCCATCCAAATATGTTTATATAGGTAGTTGTATTAGATTGAAGAGCAATACAAATCGTATTGTCTACGCGAGCGAAGCCGCGGGCGGAAAGCTAGTAACATATAATATTTTTCTGTTGTCCTCGGGGTAGCCTTGGGGTACTAACCCTTAAAAGTTCTGCGGTGGTAGAGAAATTATTAATATTCATTTAAATTCAAAATAAACTCGAATCCATAGGTTTCCTGCAGAAACCTGATACTTTCCATACAAATTGTTACTAACAGAAGGGCACAGGGTCGGACCGGATAGGATCTATTACAAGTGACCTTTGCGACCCTCTCACTGTTACGCCGCGGGCCCGCCGCGCCACGAGGCGCATTTCAGCTGCGCGTGGGGGGTTATGTATATGTCACCGTCAAATAGTAAGCCCCGTAAAATTATAAAAATCCTAGTCACTATATAATTTTCCGGAAAATAATCAACAGAACTGAAGCACTTACAATTTGACGCTTTGAAATACGTAAATATATAATTTTCCTAAGCTTATTCGTAAGATAATAAACAAACAAACCTGTGAACCAATCACAGCCTTGTTTTACTATTTTACGAAATCTATGGCGATCACTTCACTCGTAAAATAATAAACTGTCCTCTGATTGGTCGATGTGGCCGATGCTCATGTTTTACGAACAGTTTGAAAACTATTAACCACTGTTCCACTAATTCTACAACTAAGCAACTCCAATTTTACTAATGAACAAACTATTTAAAAACACCTTAATGTTGAAAAACACACCATGTAAACTTTGTTGTTACTATTCGGGCGTCTAATGAATGACAGCAAAAGATGGCGGCGCGGGCCAGCGTCCATCAGCCAATCAGCGGGCGTCCTGCGTTCCGTCACTTATTAGTTTATTATTTTACGGTCAGATTTCGTAAAATCATAATTTGACGTGTTTAAATGCGTTACATTGTAAGTGACGCGGCCCAATTGATTATTTTCCGGAAAATTATAAAGTGCCTAGGATTTTTATAATTTTACGGGTTTTACTATCCTACGGTGACTTAAACATCTTGTATAAAAATCACGACTACCTTCAATAATCATGGTGATATCTTCGCCAATTCTTTATAGATTTTTATAATTATTTCCTTGTTGTTTATGTGCGCCGTCAAACGTATCTAATAGCTGGTTTACACTTTGTGAAGTATCAAGTGCGAGTGACAAGTGCAAGTGTTAAGTGTGTAGTAAAATCAGCGTGTAAACGCATACGCTGTTAAGTGGTAAGTGCAGGTAGCAAGTGCGACTGCGAAGTGAAGTGTTTAGAAGCCGTCTCTATTTTTACTGTTAAGTAGCTACCCCCGCACACCCGCGCTTTTCCCTCACTCGCAGCGTCGCCCGCAATTTTAGGGGACAGTGCACTCCTCATAAATGTATCCGATTTTGTTATAGTTGGCCCAATAAAAGTCAATAATTCATTAAATTTCTCTTCTGGCATTCTCATTGCATTAAAAAACTCAATGGGATCCTCTTTAATCAGTTCATCAAAATCAAAAATCAAATTTCCGAGGCGATAACGCCAACTATATCTATTAAAATTTCTCTTATTTCTGACCGCTGTTCGTCCTCCATATCGCACCGACAGAGTCACTTTGAACCTGCAGAATCAACTAAACACTGTGTGAACGTTCTGAATACACTTAACACTTGATACCAAATAAACACGTTAACTAATCACTTATTACTCGCACTTGCACTAAACAAAGTGTAAACCAGCTATAAAGCACCAACACATAAAAATTTTATAATTATTATATTTAAATATTATAATTTTCACTTTATTCGAAGCAAATCCAATCCGGCAACGGGCGTAAACAAAAACAAGACGTCTTTTCAGTCGTCGTTTCATCCATGTGACTCAAATTCGAGTTTTAACTTTCGCGCTATCGAAGTGTTTCTTCCACATAATTAGGAATTTCAAGTCGATTTCATCATCATCATCTGCCTATGTTAGTCATAGACACAGACCTTTTTATTTGGGGTCGGTTTAAAGTTTTTTAAAACACTATTAATTTTCGAAAATACCTCGATGTAGTTTATTTAAGAATTTACTTCGACAACGAAACACCCTGAATGTTAATTGACACCTTGTTTCAATACATAGTAGAAGCAAACTCCCCTGCACCCTGCTCCCGAATACCTAGCTCCGGCGACATTAGCGGATGCGACAAACATCCCGCCTGCATTATTCACACGTTCCCGATATTTGTAGGGAGCTGCTGGGCCTCCACTCTGGACAACGATTTGACACACAAGTTAAACGAATATTAATTTAGATAAAAAATTATCTCTGGCCATGGGCCATAGATAATTCCGAGGGCACAGCTGACGTATCAACGATGATAATGTCCACCTAGCCGGATCTTCGACCACGGCGGCGGTCAGTCTCATGGGAGACTAGCCGGGAGCGCAGGACATATACACAACAACAAGTGCACAAGTGTGTCTAAACACAGGTGCACTCCCATAATCGTATGGGACGGCAGAAAGACAGGTCCGGGGAGAGGTCGGGCGCAGGACCATCGTTTTAACGTAGTTTTCGTGGCACGGGGGTGTAACACCGTCTACTTCCTGACTCCGGGTTGTTACTGAGAATTTTACTTGCAAAAGGAATCCCAATAACAGTTTTGGCCCGAACTTATGCAGTAGATTTTTTATTTGCTAAAACATGTGGTGTGTAAGGTAACAAGTAAATATTTTATGTATCAACATGCTTGTCCGTTCATTGGTATGTATGCAAAAAATATTTGAGAGAGAATAACGTGCATAACTTAACATAATACTTAGGTTTTTTATTTGATGATACTTTGCATTTTAGTAGTACAACTTAGACAGATCAGCGGTAGTAGGTAAACAAAAACCTTTACCTTTTTTTTAACCTTAGCCCCGCTGTTGTGTGCAACAAGGGTGTCCCCATCGCCTTCTACTGAAATACTAAGAGTAGTTATTTCACATCGATAGCCTAGGGTCCGTATTATAAACCTTACTCAGTCATCGTCATCGTCTATGCTTAAGCAGCGCTTAAGTCATAGAAAACCGTCACTCAAGCATAGATCGATGACTAAGCAAGCTTTTATAATACCGGCCTAAGTCTTAGTAATTGCGAGTCCCAAGAGTCAGGCCCTCTGTAAGCCCGACTTAGGGATAGTTTGCTGAGATTGGAGCAAGGAAACTGATCCTGTAAGCGATTCTCCAGCAGTGCAGATTAAACAACTACGTAGGTACTGCATACGGAGCTCTCGACACCGATCTTCATGCAAGGAGCAGGTGCACAGTGGTGCCCGGTCATCGCAGGAGCAGGTGCATAGTGGTGCCCGGTCATCGCAGGAGCAGGTGCATAGTGGTGCCCGGTCATCGCAGGAGCAGGTGCACAGTGGTGCCCGGTCATCGCAGCTCGCAGGGCGTGGTGTGGCACCTTCAGCTCAACCAGCCACCATAGCTTTACTAAATAAAATTATTGTTGTGAAAAAAACACCCAATTTAGAACTTTAAAACTTATGGCTTAGTTTTAAGACGTTATGAATATAGGTATTTAGAAATTGTCATATTAATTTCAATGAGTAACAATGTAAATTGCAGTGCCCGGCGGGGTGTATGTACTACTAACTTATACTAAAATTAGATCTTAAACTATGTACATATTGGCAAATTATAAATGAAATTAAATAAAAACAGACTTCAAATAGCTCAATATTAACACGGTTTTATGTTTTGCTTCTTGAGATCATTCTCTATACCTAAGTACAATAATAAAAATCGGATTGAATTTGAACTCGGTCCAAAATTGACGAACATCCATAAAAACAAATAGCAGGACATAGAATCTCTTCCTTTTTTGAATTTGGTCCAAAATCACAGTAAAACTGTGAAACCACATGTTAGCATTTAGTATGCTAACATGTGGTTTAAAGCCGCTAAAGCCACAGCATAAGTAAACTAGTAAGATAAAGTACAGTACAACCAGTACTACGCAGCAAACCACAGCGTGACACATTCAGTACGGCAAGTACAAAGTGCTATTACTGCGCTGCGGTCGCGGGCCTTGATTGCTTCACTGTTGTGGCGCGCGATGGGATGGAAGACCGCCACAATGCCAAAACTGGATCGAACCATGTTTAAAATAGCTTGGTTCAATTTATAATTTAGTTTCACTGTACAAATAACTACTAGATCCATGAGTTTAGTCATTTACACTAAATGTATACCTACGGATTATTGTTATTATTTACAAAACAATTAAAAAGAAGCCTACACGCAAAATGTCACTGGTTCCGCACGTTTTAAATGGCTAATAACTTAGTAATTTATAATCTAGAATCGGGGATTCTTAATGGTTTATGTCATGCCGGTTTTACTATCATATTTTACCAGAATCCTCGAAAGTGCAATGAATGCAATCCTTACAAAAATAATTGAGTGGATTACTATAAGGTTTCAGCTAAACCTGCGCGTCAAACATGCGTCAAGCGGGAGCGCGGCGGACGCTGCAATGGCGATTCAATGGCGCCTTTCACACCCACGCGACCGAGACGTGAGAACTTTTTAAGAGGAAAGTGTCGCGTTGTTGACGCTTCTGCTTCGCGTCTCGCATCCCGCGTGTTTGAAGCGTAAGTTTGGCCAAAGTGTTACAAAGCATTTGTTCGTGTGCGTGAAGAACGGACGGAAAATTTAAAAAGTAAAAAACATGAATTCCAGTAACTCTACATCTGCTTTATAGATCGCGGTCACAGTGGTCTTTTGATCAGCCCTTCTCAGCCATAATCTGCCCTTTATAATTACAAAGTATTGCCCATTACAAATTACACGATGTCTATACCGATGCTATGGATGTTCCAAGCCCCTTAATTCAAAGCCATGTCTTGTTGCCGGTCCTTATTAAAAACTCGGTCCATTCAAAGCAACAAAAGATCCCCAATCACGGCCATAAAACAAATTTCCCGAACTTTAAAGAGCCGTTTCTCCCGAAACTCCGGAAAATCCTCAGTAATAATTAGTGAGAATTCTCGTCGGTCCGTCGGTCCGTCGGTCTGACGGGAAACATTCCCTTTAAGGAAATTAAAGAAGGTTCCGCAGTGATGAGGGTACTGAATTTGCTGAGAAAGTGATTCGTAGGTAGCGCTTTACCGTTGTCTGTTGAATTTGTAAGTTGCCAAGTGGAGTTATAACGCAAGGCTATTTTATGCTGGAGCGTTATTAAAAAAGTGTTCTTTTTTTCGTTTGATTACTATCTCAGCAACTGTTAATAGGTGACGATGTTGTGGCTGACGATGTATGACGAAGGAAGATCTATTCGCTCTGGTTTTGCCAAGGTGTACCAATATGTCAATTGTAACGCTCGGTTTACATTTGTTTTACAAGGTCTGTGGTTTTTGTATTAATTCAGTTTTTATTTATTCGGGGTCGCAAGTTCTGAGCCTAATGGGGATGATTACAGTAATCACTAAAATTAAGTATTTCCCTAATTATAACTGAGCCATAGATTACATGTATTTGATTTTGATCTAGATTATTACATAATTACGAGTTTTTTAATAAAATAAAAGTCCGCCATGACACTTTGAACACAATCAGAGGATTACACAATTACACACAACTGTGACGTCATTCCGTCACAAATCACAATATGTAATGTAAAGGCCCAGAATAACCATGGATAACAGCTGACTTTCTTCTCTTGACAATAGTATGGTTATTCTGTACCATCAGGTGTTCGTGCATCGGTGACGTAATAAACACGCGCTCAGTTCCCCTGTTCAATTGTTTTTCGACATCTACTGAATCCATACTAATATTATAAATTGGAAAGTCTCTCTGTCTGTCTGTCTGTTACCTTTTCACGCCTAAACGGCTGACCGGATCTAATTTTCCTTACAAGCCACAAGGCACAAGCACCACTGCCTGGCTGCGCTGCCCCGCGCCCGTCAAACTAAAGCATAGGTTAACTTTCTTGTGTCTGTACTTTATTCGAGTTTTTTCCCTGAAAATACCCCATAATTTTCACCTTACAATTTTCCAGTCCAAAAATATTCTAAATTGGTACGGAACCTAAAAGCATGGTCTACCAACACGCTCGTCGCAATAACTTGATCAAGGTTAAATTTGTGTCACAACTTTTTAATGCGAAAGTTCTGTTTTTGCCACTTTGTTATGAATTTGAAAAATGTTTGGAAAAGTTTTGTGATCGGTCACGAGGACGTGAACTTACTCAACATTTCTAAGAGGAAGTGAATCTTCGTAAAAAATTACTTAAGGTCTGTGGAGGATTTCTCTCATTTTATTTCTTATACATCGTAGTAGGCTTTTTTGAGTATAAAATATTCAGCTTTGCAGTTTTATTACGAATAGAAAACAAAAGTTAATGAATCATCAAATACCGCATTGTTTGAGACCCTGTTTGCTCCAAATAAAACAAAAAAATTCGTTGATCGTTGTTTGTTTTGTTAGATATGATTTTTCGGTGTTTGCTCAAAAAAATATTCCCGATAGATTTATCCAGTATTTATCCAGTCAAGTTTAAAAGACAACAAAATATTTTAGAAAAATCACGACTAGTTACAATAATTTGGGCGATACCTTCGCCAATTCTTAATTGATTTTAATAATTCTTTCGTTTTTGTACAAAGGGTGATTATGAGGTGGTCCCAGTAAATTTTCGAGGAATTATGTGTGCCGTAAAACGTATCTAAAACTAATAACATGATAATTTTCATAATTAATCACAAATTGTTTCCATGGCGACGCGACCGGCGTAAACAAGAGGTTCTTTCATTCGTCGTTTCATCCATGAGACATCCATCACTTATCACATCAAACTACATTTTATTAACAAAGAAAATTACAACCAAATAACAGAATTAAATTAAAACCTGCAGTCTGTTCCAAACAATCTACAGGTAGCTCAAGTGATCCATATCAATACCAGTCGGAAGCGTTCCCAAGACGCTACCTGCATTGCCCGCAAACAGACTAAGAATCGAATTTTTTTACTTGATTTCGCCACTTGAAATATTAGATCGCGATATCGAAGTACAAACACATTTTCACTATTTGGGAATTTGAGGTCGATTAATCGTTTTTTTGTATATAAACATATAACATTAGATAGCGATAAACAGTGTACAAGACTCGGCTAACACGTAAATGCATTTTATATAATTTTAAAATGTTGTAATAATTTACAATATGGGAAGGCAGACTGACACGACCGCGGAGATTAGGCGCAGAACAAACGGCTCGGAGTGACGAAATACAGCGTGCACCTGTGTTTGCGCACCACTTGTACACTACATATTGTATCCGGTGAGACTGGCCGGCGCGGCGATCAATCAATCAATGTACTTAAAGTAAGTTAGTAAAAAACTGTATTTAATTTAAAATAATAACTAATAAAATAATAACGCCGATGACTTAAAGATTTACTCAACTATCTCTCACGCTAGTGACTCGATAGCACTCCAGGCAGACTTAAACGCCGTGGATGAATGGTGTGCTGAAAACCGTATGTTTCTCAATGCTAAAAAATGCTTTGTTGTATCATTTACAAATAAGAAACATAAAATTCTAGCTGATTACAAACTCAATAATCACGTCCTGGAGAAGAAGTCACAGGTTAAAGATCTTGGGGTTATTTTTGACGAAAAGCTTAATTTTCATGCCCACTATGACTACATCACGACCAGGTGCTCTAAGCTGATCGGTTTTATATCGAGATCCACAAGAGACTTCAAAAACCCTCAAAGCCTCATCTGCCTCTATCAGTCACTTATTCGCAGTGTTATGGAGTACAATGCAGTAGTTTGGTCTCCTTTCTACAAAGTGCATACTGAGCGCCTTGAAAGAATCCAGAGAAGGTTTGTCAGGGTATTGGGATACAGGTGTGGCATACATCGAACTCTACCATCATATGAGGAGAAACTTAGACGATTCAATTTCATGTCTTTAGAAGCCCGTCGCCAATACCTGGATATGGTCACTCTTTTCAAAATTATACACTCTGAAATCGATTCTCCAAACTTACTCTCTACCATTAGTTTTAATACCAGAACGAGCTCTCGCTATCCCTTTCAGAAAACTTTCGCCCTACAGGTCCATACCAATAATACTTCCTATTACAACCCTGTGGTCAGAATGTGTCGCCAGTACAATGATATTTTAGTTAAAAATAGTGACAATATTGATATTTTCAACAAAAGGCTACATAAATTTAAAAAAGACGTTGCAACCATTCTCATTAAGGAGAGTGGTTATAATTTGCTGTAATTTTCTTTTTATTTTTAATTTGCCAAATTCATTTTTATTTTTGTAATTTTTAGATAATAATGCATGCTTTCTTATTTTATAATTAATTATTCTTATTTCAATTTCTAATAGATATTTGCTTACATATGTATAACTGCTCTTTCAACATGCTGTGTACACATATTTAGGGATACAGTCTAGTTTTTATTATTGTGTCCTCCTATTTATATAATATTTGATTGTATTCTGTTTTGTGTGCCAAATAAATAAATAAATAAATAACAAAAATTTAAATTACCATTTACTTTAAGAGTAGTGTAATGTTATTAATTATGTACCTTTGTTGTTCATTGTTGATTTCGTGAGAATAGATATTATATATCATTCTTATCACTTGAAAAGGTGCTTTTCAGTCTGTAAATATAATAATACTTAGATTTCTTGTTTTTCTACTACCTATTCTTAGAATTATCTCATCTAATGTGATTTTATGAATTGGTTCATGCCAATGTTTATTTTCAATTTGTGGATATATTCTATTTCTTGCACATTATAATAAGATTACTTACTTTATAATGAAAGTTTCCGTGTTGGTTTTATCATTAAATACTATTCCAGAGCTGGTAATTGAGCATTTAGACCATTAAATCCAAATTTCTATCTTAAAAATATCTTGAGCTTGTTGAACAGTTCTGATTTTTCTGATGCGAAATTCACTATTTATTATTAAATTTTCTTACGATTTCAACATGAAATTGTCGTAATTACGTTTTGACAGATTGTCATATTTTTGTAAACAAGGTGTCAAAATGTCTTGGTTCATAGAGGAATGTGGTCAGGTTGTATACATTTCGCACGGAAACTTTTTATCAATAAGGTCTCGTTGATGTTTCTCTATGTTTTTTTTAGTAAAACCTTAGTAAAAAACATTAGTCAGTGAGTATTCGAACTATTGTTTTGGAACTTCGGAATTTGAACGCTCGAGCATATATAAGGTGCTCGAGTCGCCCTACAATTCAGTTGACTCCCGGACTACAACCAGGAAAGTCATTAAGTACTTAACTAATCTTCATCAGCTACCATGCTCTAAACTCTTAAAGAAATTCTTGAAGAAAGTCTTAAAGCAAACCTGGACACCCTAAAAGATTCTCTGAACCTTTGGTGACGAGGACGGGGCCTACCACCCGTCTCCTGGGCCCACCGGAAGACCTTGGTTCCACTTCCGCTGAAGAGGACGGAGCCTAACACCCGTCTTCTGGGTCCACTACTACACCTGCTGTAGAAGACGGAGCCTAGACCCTGACTCCTGGGTCCACCTGAAAGCCCAGATCTTCTCCGGAGAGCCTGCTGTGGGAACTCGTAAACCTACTCACACCCGATTTCTTTGCAGTTAAATTCAATAACCCACGGCCTTCCAACTGCAGCAGATCCGGCTCCAAGCAGTTCCGGCCTCAGTCAATAACAGCTCCATTCAGTACTTCATCATCGCTGACCAACTTCTAATTCCGGATCCCTCAATTCTAAAAATAAGGTTAGGCTAAGACTCATCTCATTTGTAAATCCATCTTTTAAAATAAATCCTGTGACAATCTTAAAAATGCTAAATACCTATCTAGCATAGACATCGCTAAAGCCTTTTGGGAGATCCCTTTAAATATGGAAGACAGGGACAAAACAGCATTCTATGTCCCCGGTAGAGGAATGTATAGGTTTACTGTTATGCCTTTCGGGCTTACTAATGCTCCCGCGACTCAACAACGACTCATGGACACCTTATTTACCCCTGATTTTGACAATAAAGTATTTTGTTACTTGGACGACATAGTTATTATAAGTGAAACTTTTGAAGAACACATCTCACTACTACTTAAAGTTCTTCAAAAACTTTCTTTTGCTTCTCTCACTATAAACTTTGAAAAGAGTCTATTTTTCCGTGAAGAAATTAAATATCTTGGTTATATTGTAGATAAACAAGGTCTTCGGGCTGACCCCAGTAAAATACAGGCTATTTTACAATATCCTATTCCTACTTCTAAAAAAGAGGTCAGGAAATTCTTGGGTACCTGTAGTTGGTTTCGTCGTTTTATACCTAACTTTAGCTCTATAGCTTCACCCCTTAGTAAACTGACGTCTGCAGGGAAAAACTCTCCTAAGTTTGCTTGGAATGATGATGCTGATGTAGCTTTTATTAAGCTAAAAGAATATTTAATCTCAACTCCAATTCTAGCTTGCCCTGACTTCAATCTCCCTTTTTCCGTTCATTGTGACGCTTCTAACTTTGGTATTGGTGCCATGCTTACTCAAAATCAAAACGACAAAGAAGTAGTCATAGCTTATATGAGTAAATCTCTCAATAAACATGAGCAAAACTATTCTACTACTGAACGCGAAACACTGGCTGTTATAGCCGCACTTGAACACTGGCGTTGTTATATTGACAATGGTAAAGAATTTACTGTTTATACTGACCATGCAGCCTTACGATGGTTTCAAAATCTTTCGAATCCTTCTGGAAGACTAGCTCGTTGGACCTTACGGTTATCTTGTTTTAATTTTGTTCTTAAACACAAAAAAGGCAAAGATAATGTAGTGCCAGATTTACTTTCTCGGCTTAAAACTCCAGAAATAGCTGTTTTAGGTTTTACTGAGCCCATAAACAGAACTGATGAATCTCAATTACATCGATTCAATAAACTTTTTACCAATTGTCGAGATAATCCAGATGCCTATCCTAACTACAAAATTCTTAACACTAAACTTTATAAATACTCTTCAACATCTGATAACTTTAACCTAGATTTTGTATGGAAGGAAGTTCCACCTCCATTTCAAAGATTAGATCTTATTAAATCTTGCCATGGCGATATAGATAATCCCCATATTGGAAATTTTAAGACATATAAGAAGTTGTCACTGACTTATTACTGGTCCGGCATGTTTACGGACATAGCAAAATTTTGCTCTACTTGTGAAATTTGCCTCTCTTATAAACACTCTAATCACTCACCTTACGGTCTTATGGGTAAACCTAAAATCTGTTCAAGACCTTTTCAAACTATATCATTGGACTTGATGGGTCCCTTACCAATGACTAGACAACGTAATCAATATATCCTTGTAGTTACCTGTTGTTTTTCTAAATATTGTCTAATTTTCCCTATTAAACGCGCTACTGCTACTAATATTATTATTCTCTTAGAAAACTCCGTGTTTCTTGTGCACGGTGTTCCTCAAACCATTATAATGGATAATGGGTCTCAATTTCAATCAAACGAATTCCAAAGACTACTTAACAAATATAAAGTCCCGTTTGTCTCTTATTCTCCTAGATATTGCCCACAAGTGAATCCTACTGAAAGATATAATCGGACTATAATTACCGCTTTAGCACAACTAGTCGGCGAGGATCACAGGTCATGGGACTTATATTTACATAAAATACAACTAGCCTTAAACAGTTCTACGAACTCTACGACAGGATTCTCCCCTTCCTTTCTCGTCTTTGGCCGGGAAGTAATTCCTGACGGTTCTCTTTATACTACATGCACAAATATTGATGACATCACCTTTCTTCCGCGAGATGTATATGCGACTAATATCGGGTTATTGTCAACCATCTTCGATAAAGTTCAGGTAGCTCTATACACAGCACATACTAAAAACACTGCTCATTATAATTTGAGGCACACATTTAAAGAATTTAATGTAGGCGATATTGTCTGGCGTAAGAATTACACTCAGAGTAACGCTGGTGCGTATGTCAGTAGTAAACTAAACCCAAGATTCATTAAATGCACTATCGTTCAAAAACTTTCCCCCCTAGTATATATCCTGGAAGATCCTAATAGTTCTAGAGGGAAATGGCACATAAAAGACTTTAAAACCTAATATTGTAAATAGTGTATAATAATGCAAATTTTATTATTATTTTTTAATTTTAAGTTTTTAGGTATATATTGTAAACTCCACAAAACTATACAATTTGGCTATTTTTTTTTAATAATCGAGCGGTTTGCTCAAACTCGTTAAATAAGCCTATTGTGTCGAGCGGTTTGCTCAAACTCGTTAAATAAGCCTATTGTGTCGAGCGGTTTGCTCAAACTCGTTAAATAAGCCTATTGTGTCGAGCGGTTTGCTCAAACTCGTTAAATAAGCCTATTGTGTCGAGCGGTTTGCTCAAACTCGTTAAATAAGCCTATTGTGTCCAGCGGTTTGCTCAAACTCGTTAAGTAAGCCTATTGTGTCGAGCGGTTTGCTCAAACTCGTTAAATAAGCCTATTGTGTCGAGCGGTTTGCACAAACTCGTTAAATAAGCCTATTGTGACAAATATTAAACTCTTCTTAAAGCGTTTTCCTTGAATAAAGAGTCTTCTTTAACTCTTCTTAAAGCGTTTTCCTTGAAAAAGAGTCTACTCAAACTCTTCTTTAAACTTTTTCTTGAATAAAACGTTCTCTTTAAACTTTCTTAACTACGAGTTGTCTAAAACGCTCGGGATACGAGTATTTGCTTCTCCTTTTTATAATGGGTCTTCAAACAGGTGCGGGTTACGACACCTAATTAAAAAAAAAAGCCTTCGTTAAATAATTAATTGAATATAGTTCTTGTGGAGTAGTGGTCATTAAATGTGAACCACAACCCCTATGTGTGTAATAATGTGAGTGGTTGGTGAATGTATGGATGATGTATGATAAGGCAAGGACTTATTCCTAACAAAAAAATTTTTACTGCGTCAATTTTTTTTTTCCGGGTTTTGGGGGAAATGTAATGTTATTAATTATGTACCTTTGTTGTTCATTGTTGATTTCGTGAGAATAGATATTATATATCATTCTTATCACTTGAAAAGGTGCTTTTCAGTCTGTAAATATAATAATACTTAGATTTCTTGTTTTTCTACTACCTATTCTTAGAATTATCTCATCTAATGTGATTTTATGAATTGGTTCATGCCAATGTTTATTTTCAATTTGTGGATATATTCTATTTCTTGCACATTATAATAAGATTACTTACTTTATAATGAAAGTTTCCGTGTTGGTTTTATCATTAAATACTATTCCAGAGCTGGTAATTGAGCATTTAGACCATTAAATCCAAATTTCTATCTTAAAAATATCTTGAGCTTGTTGAACAGTTCTGATTTTTCTGATGCGAAATTCACTATTTATTATTAAATTTTCTTACGATTTCAACATGAAATTGTCGTAATTACGTTTTGACAGATTGTCATATTTTTGTAAACAAGGTGTCAAAATGTCTTGGTTCATAGAGGAATGTGGTCAGGTTGTATACATTTCGCACGGAAACTTTTTATCAATAAGGTCTCGTTGATGTTTCTCTATGTTTTTTTTAGTAAAACCTTAGTAAAAAACATTAGTCAGTGAGTATTCGAACTATTGTTTTGGAACTTCGGAATTTGAACGCTCGAGCATATATAAGGTGCTCGAGTCGCCCTACAATTCAGTTGACTCCCGGACTACAACCAGGAAAGTCATTAAGTACTTAACTAATCTTCATCAGCTACCATGCTCTAAACTCTTAAAGAAATTCTTGAAGAAAGTCTTAAAGCAAACCTGGACACCCTAAAAGATTCTCTGAACCTTTGGTGACGAGGACGGGGCCTACCACCCGTCTCCTGGGCCCACCGGAAGACCTTGGTTCCACTTCCGCTGAAGAGGACGGAGCCTAACACCCGTCTTCTGGGTCCACTACTACACCTGCTGTAGAAGACGGAGCCTAGACCCTGACTCCTGGGTCCACCTGAAAGCCCAGATCTTCTCCGGAGAGCCTGCTGTGGGAACTCGTAAACCTACTCACACCCGATTTCTTTGCAGTTAAATTCAATAACCCACGGCCTTCCAACTGCAGCAGATCCGGCTCCAAGCAGTTCCGGCCTCAGTCAATAACAGCTCCATTCAGTACTTCATCATCGCTGACCAACTTCTAATTCCGGATCCCTCAATTCTAAAAATAAGGTTAGGCTAAGACTCATCTCATTTGTAAATCCATCTTTTAAAATAAATCCTGTAACAATCTTAAAGCCTTTTCTTTTCTGAAACTAATAGGATCTTTATTAGGCTGTACGTAGGAGCTCTTTAGTCTCCTGCGTTACGAACTATAGTACGTAAGAGACCTTCAGTCTCTTACGTTACTTTAATAACTTGTGCGTAGAGAGACATTCTCTTACGTTACAGTAGGTAGTGTCGGTGCTTCTCTCCACTAACTGGTCCAACTCCGAATGAATAGAGCCCGCTGCTAATTTAGATCCGAATCAGTTTTATTGCGAGCTCCGGCAAACTTTAATGAATCGCAGAGTTTCTCCGCCAGACCGACACTTGTGAGAGATAACTCAGTATTCTGATAATGTACGTGTTAATTTTATTTGTTTGCCTGTTCGTGCATAACTAGCTTCTGCCCGAGGGTTCACTCACGTTATTCTTACTCAAAAACTACTGTCAAAAATATATCATAGTATCATGTACAATTGTGTACTATAATAAAGTATTTTATTTGTTTTTGGGTAAATTTAAACTCTTCCTTTCTCACTCTCAGCATTCATTGAAGGTTTGGCTTTAAAAAATCGTAAATATATTCATACAAACCTTACATTTTTTTACTATGTTTTTTATTCTGATTCTCAACGTCGTGGTTTGTTTTGAATCAATCTCACCGCTGAATCTAATTTCCCGGAATTTATTGTCCAGCAATCTCGTAAATTTGTTTTCCTAGATTTTAGGGATTCCTTCTTTAATTAAGTGGATTTTTGGACTATCCCATAAAAACAAGAGTCCTTGTCTCAGCGTTTCAGAAACGGCTATAAATGTTCCTTGTAGGTACTAAAATGGAACCGACCCTGGTGAATGTTTGCCGTTGTGGCGTAGTGAGCAAGTCTGCTGATGACGCTCAGAGGGTAGCGGGCGTATATTAGTTCCTATAATTATCTTGTATTTGAATTTAACTCTAAAGTCCAAACTAAAATCAGCTTGATCGAGTTTAAATTCGTTCTAGTGCCTATTGTGTGACAGCTCTTGAATTCGGTTTAACGCTTGAACCGAATCAATTTTATCTCGGTGAAATGGGCTGAACTCGTTTAAAGTGCTAAACTGAGTTTATCTTGTATTGAACGCGTTCAATTGCAATGGTGAAATTTGACCCCACCTTAGTGATGTCTAGTCCGATAGATAAACACCAGTTCAGTACTCGTCCACTGGAGGGCAGCCGTACATACAGACATACACAGTCTGTATGTAGGGCGGGAGCCGAGACAGACGTCGCGCCAGCCTTGGCGCCTACCGACACAGAGTAGAGGACAGATAGGACAAGACGAAGCAACAATCAAGTAGTCGTAAAACTTTACTTAAAAATAACGCATTGTATTTATATGAAGGTATTTTATGAAGGTATTCTCACGATTGTTAGGTCCGTATTATGAAAGCTTGCTCAGTCTTCAATCTGTGATTGAGTAATTATTTTGTATGGCATAAGACGGCCTCTGTGGCGCGGTGGGCGAAGGTCTGCCTGCGACGCAGGAGGTTGCGGGTTCGATTCCCGCCTCGAGACAAATGTGTGTACGATCTGCAGACATTTGTTCAGGGTGTTTTGGTCGTTTTGTATGTATAATAAATAATATCTATGTATTGTATTATATTATGTATATCTGTTATCTAGTCTGTTACCCATAACACAAGCTTTGCTTAGCTTGGGGCTATATAATGCTGTGTGAATTGTCCAACATTTAAATAAGCAGTACTCAAGCATAGATCGATGGCTGAGTAAGCTTTCGTAATACGGGGTTTAGTATTCTTGTAAAATAGAACAATAATTTAGTCATCTCATGACAAAACATGTATAAAAATATCTTACGGTTTGAATAATATTTTCGTTTGTACAATGATGTAAATCAAAATCTAATTTGAAAATAACAAAAATCTGCCAACTATTACTGATATTTGAAAAGCTTGGAGCCTCGCTGAGGGGCATAATGTGATTGTAGATAAAATGGCTTGGTTCGATCATGGTGTTTCATCTTTGGCACGCCATACAAAATCCACCCTGTTTCCCTTGCGCGCCATTGAAACGTTCATTTCTACTACAGTAAATAACCAATCAAAATACAGCCTGATATTCTTTCCACCAATGGGATGGAAGAAAATTCGAGCGCGAAAAGTGTTTTCCATGAAAACACAAATATTCTCAAAGGAAAAATGATTTCTTGAACGAAAAGGATTTCTCGGATAAATAATGCAGAAAATAGTGTTTTTAGTGATCTATAGTAAATAGTGATATAAACAGTGAAAAAATGATTATTATTTACATTGATATCATACTTTTAGTTATATTGGTAAGTCTTACCTGGGATCCTTTCATTTTATTATTACAAAGGCATATTAATGCCTCGATGTCTATGGTCGGAGGCGGCTCAGGAGCTCTCTTTGTGGCGTCGTATGGGGGAGGCCTATGTCCAGCAGTGGACGTGTAGGGACTGATATGATGATAATGATATGTCTTAGCCCTGATATACATATTGTTTTGCTTTCTAACAAGTTCAGAATACATCTTCCTCCATACGTCCACTGCTGAACGTGTTTTCCCAAAAAGTAGTTTTGCCATAATCAGTAACGCTTGGCGGGCGGATTGGGAATCGCAGTTGAGGTGTTAAATATACACAGAAGGAACCTGCTGTCCTTCCTCCAGTAGGTTTCCTTATTCGACTCTTACGAAATCCAGGGGTTGAGTTAGAGGGGTCGATTCTAAAGCTCTGCACACGTTAATCCTACACAAAAATGTAAAGCTACTGCTACTAAATAGCCACATTTCTCATATCTTCTTGTCTTTCTTATCCGCCCAGTAAAGAAGTTGAAGCTTTACAGAGCATTAACGAAAGCTCTATGATAGATAGATAACTAAGATAACTTTATATAGATATTTATCTCATCTCACTAATATTATAAACGTGAAAGTTTAGATGGATGGATGGATAGATAGATGGATGGATGTTTGTTCCTTTATCACGCCAGAACGGCAAAACGGATCTGGATGAAATTTGGCACAGAGATAGATTATAGTCTGGAATAGGACATAGGCTACTTTGTATCCCGAAATTCTTACGGGAACGGGAACTACGCGGGTGAAACCGCGAGGCGCTGCTAGTATACTATACAGCTAAATATTTATTAACAAAGAAAATTACAATCAAATAATAGAATTAAATTAAAACTATTATTTACAATAAAAACATTGAGCTAATTGTAGACTGTTGCAAACAATCTACAGGTAGCTCAACTGACTATTACCATTACTAATATTCGCTATACAATATTATATACAAGTTACAGTGTATAATCCCGAGAATCGCGTCACAAAGGTCGGCCTTACCACTACGAAAGAAGGTTTTACGTCACTACGAAACCTCTACGAGGTGCTACGAAACCTCTGCGAGGTGCTACGAAACCTCTACGAGGTACTAAGATGCCTCTACGAGGTGTTACGAAGCCTCTACGAGGTGCTACAAAACCTCTACATAGTGCTACGAAACCTCTACGAGGTGCTATGAAACGTCTACGGAGTGCTACGAAACGTCTACGTCTACGAAATTTAACGAAGTGTCTACAAAAGCTCTACGAAGTGCTACGGAATCCCTTCAACTTTGTTACTAAAAGCTCAAGCATAAAATATCATCTTTCCTTATCAGAAAGTACCTTTAATATCAGTGGGAACTTTGATAATAAATATTATAATGGTAATTAATTATTACTAGCAGCGCCTCGCGGTTTCACCCGCGTAGTTCCCGTTCCCGTAGGAATTTCGGGATAAAAAGTAGCCTAAGTCCTATTCCAGACTATAATCTATCTCTGTGCCAAATTTCATCCAGATCCGTTCAGACGTTCTGGCGTGATAAAGGAACAAACATCCATCCATCTATCTATCTATCCATCCATCCATCCATCTAAACTTTCACGTTTATAATATTAGTGAGATTAGTGAGATGAGATGAGATTGTGTTTTGTTTCAGTTATGTCTGACAGTTTGCACGTGCAGTTACTGCTTCTACAGAGTTTATACACTGCAGCGGAATGGACAGGTATTGTACTAATTTGGTTGATTAGTATGTTTACATAAGGCATCAGTTCTAGCTTTAAGCAATCCTCATCAATTCGGCCGAAAGTCGTCCACAGCTGGGCAACCGCCTTCCCATTCTTCAGCTGAGAAACACTCATAGAATTGAATCCTTGCATAAGATAATTTCCTACACACAAAATAATAATGACTATTTACAGGTTCAAATTCTACTGCGGCCAAGAAAAGTGTTATTCTCACACAAAAAGGAAGGAGAGTCGGAGGAAGAACTACGGTAGGTGATTAAGGCTGATTTTCCACCAGAGATGTGCTACGTTGCTATGTTTCCAGCCGACTAATAGGATCGCCTGTTTATCACGTCATTTTCATAGCTGTGAAAAATGGAGCGATCCTATTGGTTGGCTGGAAATGAATAAATAAATAATGTTGTACAATCCACAGCATCATCTAGCCCCAAGCTAAGCAGAGCTTCCGTTATGGGTACTACACGACTGATACTTAATATAATACATTACATAGATAGATTTCTAAATTATACATAGAAAATACCCAGAACACGTGGAAAAAATATTTGCAGATCGTACCAACATTTGTCCTAAGACGGTACTCGAGCTCGCAACCATCTGCGTCGCAGGCGGACCTTCACCCGCCGCCGCGCCTCATATCGGTCGGAAACATAGCAACTTAGCATCTCTGTTGAAAAAACAGCCTCAATATAATAATATGATTTTGTCCTTTTTCCTGTATAAAAGCAAGGACAATCTGACTATTATATCTCACTAATTTTATATATACAAAAGTTTGCATGGATGGATGGATGGATGGTTGTTACTTTTTTATAGGAAGGCTATAGGAACTACGAAACGAAAAGACGTAACCTCATCGAGTTTGGGCGTAGGATTTGTCCTCTCAAGCACTTTGGTAAAAGCTTCTTTTAAAAAAGTGTTATTTTTGAATATTAATACTTGATTTGTCATTACAGAACAGTAGTGGCCTACCAGAACCCGTTCACAGGCGACTACTGCGTACACAAGTCGCGACCCCCCCGCGGCTACACCAACCCGCACCCCTTGCACCAGGTGCACCCCCTGGACTCTCCTGACTCCGGCCTATCGGACGAGTACGAGCCCGTGCATGTGCCCCGGGTCAACAGTCTGGAGACACCTGATGCAGCGTATCCTGTGTATCCTAAGGTATGTCATTGGGGGAGTCCTGAGGCTATTCGGTAAACCGGTGGAGCAGGTCCAAATCTCTATCAGTCTATTTGATACTTATCAAAAGGTTTCATAAGAATGGATATTATAAAACTTGAAAACTGAGTTTTGAAGAGGTATGTCTAGAGAAGGAGTAGCAGAGAACTTCTCAATCATGAAAAAGTGGCTCCTTCCGACCCTCCCTCCACCAGGTGCACTCCTTCACCGCTGCACCTGACGGAGGTGTGTGGGCTGGATGCTTGATGGAATATACCAGTTTGGTTATCATTATATTTTCTAAGTTGGAGAAACTCCGTTCTGTCTGACGAGGCATGTGCATATGCCCAGGGCTGACCTCTTAGATACACATATGCATAATATATATACCCTATGTATGCATACTATGACAAAACATTTGAAACTCGAAATCTTGGTTACCGTGCTACGAACTTTATTATTACCGTTACGTTCGTAACAAAAGACAAAAAATGTAGATGGGTATGACTGCCAATAAAAATAAATCAAATTAATTTTTTCGCGGGTTTTTCCACTGTTTTTTGTGTACTGATGAACCTATAACTACCTATGTTTTTAGTCGCATCAGGTATACATACATGGTAATGCTTAATTAGTTAATAACTTTGCTGTGCCCTAGCCTGGTCCATATTTACGACTGATTATCTTTAATAACCCTTAAGTACAATGTGGTCACAATAAAGAAACTCAAAACTTGAAAGACGACATTCAAATTCTAAATAAAACTAAATTTCTACTTGGTTTAAGTTAAGAATTTAGTCCTTTTACCACATTTTTTGCTAAAAGTCTACCAGAGTGCTCAAAACCCAAATTAAATCATTCAAGCCCCGCAAGATGCTAATTCCCCTCCAACAAAAACTGTGTCAAATTAGCAGCAGATCTTTAAAGTGTTTTCGTCGATGTAAGAATTACCTGAAGTCTCTCATCTGAAATTCAAATCCCTGGAGGGCAAAAGGGCCGCTCTGATTCTTCTAACATTAGCAAACTAAATAAGTCCATAAAACTACACCAAAAGGTTAGCAGACATTTTGAATTTGTTAACTTTCAGACGTCTTGGGGTGGCTTGGATACTTTTAAATTAAATAAGTACAGCACTTAACATAATAATTAATAATATTTTACACAAAATAAAGTTCAATTAGCAGTGAGGAATATCATATATTATTCTGGATATTTTAGGTATAATATATCCAAGGTATCTGCATAAAACACACACACACTGAATAAAATATTGCTTAATTCATCTAGACCACTATTATACAGAGGCCAAGAATGTTTTTGCCCAGCAAGCAATTACGTACGTATGAGAAATCATCTCAACTTCTTAATTACGTAGGTTTTTCATTATGATATGTATAAGAAATGTACCTATGTTGTAGGTATGTTAATGTGTAGGCCTCAAAACGAATCGCTGGGGCATGAAATTAACAAATTCGTTTCCTTCGTAATTAAAGGATTATTATTATGGAGTTTTCTTGCTGAACGTGACAATTTTCTAATTTGCCTGAAATTCGGGAAAATGGTAAATTAGGATTTGTTACGGTTTTGATACTCATTTCTATTTTAGGTTCCTGGTCGGAAGTAGTAAAGGATCTAATAAAGTTCGAGCATTCCTTGTTGCAACACTCATAACGTTATATAGGCGACAGAATTTAGCATAGAAGAAGGTACTTACTAAATATTAGATTAAATTTAAATAATGCTTGTCAAGTTTCCGTAGTGTAGTGGTTATCACGTGTGCTTCACACGCACAAGGCCCCCGGTTCGATCCCGGGCGGAAACAGTTCTTTTTGCACTAGTTATAATATTTTTTTTTTTTCAGAAAGCCCTAGGAGAGCCACCGCAAGTCCCGAAACGAAATGACGACAACAGTGTCAACAAAACTTGGAATTGGAACTATACTGAGTATCAAATCTAGCGGTCAGCCTTTAGCCAATCAAAAGTCTTATAAGTCAAGAAGGTTTGCGTTATTGGCTATAGTTAGAAAGTAAAATGTCTACATATTTAAACTTATTAGGATGCTTGATTCTCGCCGCTTGCATAAGGATCGGATAAGTAGGATGTGTACTTCCATATAACGAGACACACTTTATGCCTTTCCCTACCTTCCGTGTATTCTAAATTACAGCGGCTAAAGTAGCAAAGCCTTTTTCCGCCAAGAAAAGAGAAGAAATGAGTTAGACCTTAGATAAGAAACAGATAGAAAGATATATACAGTTCGTTAGTAAAACATAAGCAAGAATATATTTTGTCAACTGCCAAAAAGGAGGTTTGTGGCGAATAGCATACCTAGTATAGGTATGCTATTCGCCACAAACCTCCTTTTTGACCCGTTTAGATGGAGGGAATAATCTTGCATACCAGATTCTGCCAGCTTCGCATTCAAGTCATAAAACATAGAAATATTGTATATTTGCTTTACTTTGCAAGTAAAGTTTCAGATCCCCTAAAAAGCTTCTACAAAATGCGTACGAAGTTAAAACATGAAATGTTAAAAGCTTCTAAATCGAATGACGCTCGTAATGATGTTATGTGCCAAAGTAATGTATTATGTAATAAAATTACGATGTTCAAATTGTTAAATGTATTTTACTAAAGAGTTCCTTCAACCTTCAGTTGAATAAAGGAGTAAAGTGGCGTGGCCATTGCTCTCAAAATTTTATAATAACTACTTAATCTTATATTACAAGATGTATCCCGTGGCCACTTACGTAGTACTTGGATAGATAAATAAATGAATAAAGGCCTTTTCAGACCACTCACTATTCGCTACGTACAGCGGTAGCGGTAAATGCTCGGATGTAGTTTGCACAGAACAAAGACTGAAGGTTTTTTTTTATTAGATTTTTTATTTGTAGTTTAAAATACTTGTCCATAGCGGCCTACTATGTGGCCTACGTTCCAGTTCACTCAGATTCAGGTACAATAAATAAATAATGAATGAGTCTTATTCTAAACATTAAGGATTTTAATACTACGCCCAGTCCTTCGCCACAAAAGGTCAATTGGATTGAATAGGCTACTTGACTACTACTGGGAAATAATTCTAACGTATTGTCTGATAAAAATTATCTAAATCAAAGTCAAAGTCTAATTAATATTTCTCAAGGCCAGTCGTATTTGTTATAAAAACTAATTATAAAGTTTGATTATAATTATGGCGCGCCAAAACGATAATCTCTGTCATGGCTCCGGTGACATGACTCGATGCATTTTCGGTAACGTGATTATATATAAAAATGTGTAACCCCTTTTTTAACATAAAATAGACATACATATTTTTTAATAAAAATCACCTGATTAAGCTTTGTTACGTTGTCACTGACTAGGATGAAAACAATTTGCAACTTATTTTCAATGAACTCAAATAGCTTATTACGAACCTTTGATCCCAGATCTCTGTACAAAAGTTCCATTGTAATATTATTACTAGGAATATTACATCATTAGAGAAAACATGCGATGTACTCGTAATGTACAAAATTATCTTTATTATCTCATTTCGTTCGCGTTCGGAGAGATTTTTGGATTAACTGGGCTTTAGATATCAAGGCTAGTTATTTATCATGTGGGAATGATTTTGATTCACTGGTGGGTTTTATTTCTAAGTGTATAAGGATTATAGTCATGTATGTTAGTCAATTGGCTATTTTTAATATAAAATGATATCCGTAGGTAGGTACAACCTGTCTGCTTGCCGGATGATACAATCTCTCTCGGAGGGAGTGAATGCGGAGAAATCGGTTCTATCATTTGAGATGGTGACCAAACGTTTTTTTTATAATTTTAAACATAAAACATACATTAACTTATTATAATTATTAGGTACTTCTTTACAAAAAATATCTAGAAGTTTACTTGATTCTCTTCTTCTTCTTTGCTTGATTTTATGACGAGTAGTCTAGTACCTACCCATGACAACTCCCTTAACCTTGGAGCTATAATAGATGATGCTCGGAGAAAGTATCCACTATGCAGTAGATATGTATCGAAGAGATGAGTGCTGATGTTAATACCAATAATGCCATGTGAATACGGAGCGGTTGGGTCGCGGAAGGGCAGCAAATCGTCCGCAATTCCGGAAAGGTCGAAAAGGTCCTTCAAGCAATTCGCCATCAAAGAAAAATGACATGGAAGGAAAATGAACGTTAACGAACAAACTAACAATCACGGTTCATTTTTGAATATGATTGTATTGTATTTTTATGAGTTTCTCGTTTCCCTACTCATCATGGCCAAAAAGACCATTTAATTTACCAATGTAAAGATGATTATCAATAATAAAGTATACCATCATCATAGCATCATCTAGCCCCACAGTAAGCTCTGTTTACTGTGGGGTCAGATGGGGGATGATGCTGTGGATTGTCCAGCATTATTTATATATTTATTTTATGAAGGAAGGTTCCTTTTAAGTCTGAATTTCCCTTTTTTTTATTTCCTGCCATTTCATTTTTTTCCGTAATACAGTTGATCATTCCAACCTTCTATGGTATAGTTTGTACTAAAACCATCATTGTAGCAGCTAATGTCCGCAGTTGGTTTGAACCATTGTTTTTCAAAGAATATTTTTTTTAAGCCTATGTGACTAAAAAAATGTGTAAAATGTATGTAGTAGCTGTAAGTATGCATTGATGAATCTTGCTTGGAAACGCGTTTTAATTTCAGGACTTTTTGCTTACTTGACTATTTTAAGTGGTCGTTTGACAGAAAAGTCATTTTTGCTTTATAAAGATAGCACTTTTTCAATTCAGACGTTTTTTTTTACAGAGAACCTTTTGCTCTAACGACGGACCACTCCGTATGTGCCAGTGTTTAGTACAATATAATATTATCAAAACCAGTGTACACCTAGGTCAATAAGCCAGTGCCAGCGGGCCTAGAGCTAAGCTGATTAGCGATTGGAGCTCAAACGCACCAGCTTTGGTTTGAAATCGATACCCTTTGATAAGCTACTAATGGCTCCATCTAATACGAGTTAACTATTCGTTAAAGATTGTTGTGCATTAGTTTACGAAAACTACAAATCCCCTATACACTATCTTTAATACTCAGTTTGATTTTAGTTTTCGAATGATTTTGAGTGATTCGTTTGTATTTTAGCAGTACAACTTTGACTGGTCAATGGTAGTAAAGGTTTTTGTATTGTGTCAACACATACTAGCCACTCTGGTAGGTATATAAACACAATACTTAATATTAACATCAAACTGTATTTATATATAATTATAATGATATCAAACTCAGGTTTCAAATTAGGTCCTACGCGCAGTTTTTTACGTTTTCATGAAAACTTGGAAAATAATAAATTATTTGCAACAAACACAGTCGACACACAAACTCATTACAGTAGGTATCTATACGAATGTCTATACGAAAACACGGTTAAAATAATCTTGAGTCATAAACGGTTCCTATTACAACAAGAGGTGGTCGTGTTCACCAACAACGCCGACGCCTCTCCGTCAGCGAAGTGTCTGCTAAAGTCACTTATAGTAATGAAAAACATTGAACGTCAAAGACTGTAGCACTGTAAGCAGGTAAGTACCTACATATTGTAGAAAATATTCATCGAAATAGACAAAAAATTCAACGTTTCAATTTTCTTTTCGAAAACTATGTTGTAATTTTGGACTTAAACAATTTACGATAGCTATTTGTCTAAAATAAACCGTGGAATAAACCTTCGCTGGATCTCCATAGTTTTGTTATAGTTATGGAGCGATAGTTCTCTCCGTTTCGGAGCCCTACGTCTGG
Source organism: Eupithecia exiguata (assembly GCA_947086465.1). Classification (NCBI taxonomy): domain Eukaryota; kingdom Metazoa; phylum Arthropoda; class Insecta; order Lepidoptera; family Geometridae; genus Eupithecia; species Eupithecia exiguata. The sequence continues at coordinate 422,733 of OX352247.1, forward strand.
GTATTTCAGGATTTGCATAGCGAAGCCCATTGTCTACACACAATGGCAAACACTACAGTAAGACAGAATTTACTAACCGCACTAGCACACGAGGACACCGAGTAGGTAAAGGTGGTTGCAGATCCGTACCGCACCACTTCCGCACCACCAGTGACTAGACATTTGCATTTAAATAATGGACTTTAGCTCTTAATTTCTCAATGCATTTTTTACTCACACGAAAATATTTCAATGAGACGTTGATTTGTCATCAAAAGACGCAGTTTCTCATCCTTTCGAGGGATTTTGTAAATAGACCTTTACATTATCGATTTGAGTTAGTGAGTCATTCAAGAGTCGATATTGGCCACGGGCTTTTGGTACATTTATTGTAAGCCTGTGATCTTATTGTGACCATAATTATTATTATCAGGTGAAAAAAGTTGAAAATTATCTTATTTATTGGCCAACAAGCATAGGATGCTCGCCAATACAAATAACATAGTTATATGAATAACCTAAGTTATATGAATTACCACGTATTGGTCTAAGAAGAAAATTTAAAAAAATTCATCATTTCATTTAGATTTCCTGATTTGCAATGATTGATTGGTATTCAGAAAATTGCTGAATATGCGTTCATCCTGTCGTTCCAAAAGCTAATAAGTGTAACCTAGTAAGAGCTAATACATGGACCCACTTGCCACCAACAACCCATAGTAGGTACCTACATACCTCCTAATTTTCTCATATTCTGTAGATGTAAGCATGTAGTGTGTTTACTGCAAGACATGAATACAGTGCGTGTATTGTCTAGACTGCTGGCTGCGACATAAAACAGGCCTACCAACATAAAAGCTTTACGGCGGTATAAACTCGGGCTTTTGAATTGAATTCTTTTCACTGAGTCAGCTGCTCTGTGCCATTCAGAACGCAATCGCCGAGGATTGAGGACATCTTTTCAAAATAGTGGAGACATGACATGACCTAGTGATGGTGGTAAGAGCGAAGCAAAATGTCTTGTAAAGAATCTTAAGTTTATTATTTTAAGAACTACCTATGTGTTCTATATTCGACATTTATAAATTTACTAGCAGCGCCTTGCGGTTTCACCCGCGTAGTTCCCGTTCCCGTGGGAATTCCGGGATAAAAAGTAGCCTATGTTCTATTCCAGACTATAATCTATCTCTGTACCAAATTTCAACCAGATCCGTTCAGCCGTTCTGGCGTGATAAAGGAACAAACATCCATCCATCTATCCATCCATCTATCCATCCATCTAAACTTTCACGTTTATAATATTAGTGAGAAGTGAGATTACTCAAATAAGAAACCTTAGTTTTTACCCGCGACTTCGCACGCGTGGTTTCTATTGGAATGTTTATTTGTGTCTGTGTTTCTGTCCCATGGGAATCAATTTATGGGATAAAAAGTTTATATTTTATTTCAAGTCTAGTTTTATTTCGAACTACATCTAAGCAAAACTTTATCCCGATCCGTTCAGTGGTTCTGGCGTAAAGTAGGAAGCATTATTTTATCCTTTGTAGAAAGTATACCAACTGGTATACTTTCTACAAAGGATAAAATAAAAAATCGAGTAGGTAGGTACCCATAACACAAGCTCTGCTTAGCTTGACGCTAGATAATGCTGTGTGAATTATCATCATTGTTTATTTACATAACCATCCATCTATCTGTCCATCCATCCAAATTTTCTAATTTATGAAACTAAAGTAATTTCAAGGAATTTCATAAACTTATAACTTTTACAGGTACTAAGGATAAACCAACTAATTAACTAACGTTGGATTTTAGAGAAAATAAATTTTCTGTTCGAGTTTGTAATTGGAGCAATGATTTTAATGACTGCAGAGTTTTCTGTAAATCATGACTTAGTGTGATTTATTGGCATTTGTTCGAACCTGGTTGGATCCTTTCAAATAAATTTAAAGTATTTTCTAATATTCCGTTTCAATATTCCCCGGTGTGTAGAGGGCGTACCTATAGGTTAGGTAGAGGCGACACAGTTTCTGAAAACTCTAACTGCAAAGTTTCTTAGAACTCAATCTGCAAACAAGCCACAAAAATAACAGCTTGCTTGAAATCCCACGGGCACCTAGTAATGCTTTGAAATAAAGTAAAACAGCGCTCGACTAGATCAAAAAGCATATTTCTGTGAAGCGCTGAAAAATTGTCGCCGGCGGGGGCAACGGGGGCAGCGGGGGCTGCGGGGGCTGCGGGTTGTCATAACGGGTCCGCTGGCGCCGCTTGCTTACTTTATCACGGAGGTCATCATAGCACTAGTAGAGTAGGAGCTAGTGAACACAAAACTATATCGTCTATCTGGTTGACGCTTTGCATCAGTTCTAAGTGATTAATATTTTTTTATTTATGTACCTATCAACTGAATATATAAACTGAAAATATAAAAAAAAATGAAGGGAAATTCCAAGACGTCGTCGGAAGGAGAAACTGGAGTGGCGAATAAAGTGGCAGGTAGACTAGAGCCATAACTGAATTCGGACTACCAGGGAAACAGAAGCAGGGCAAGATGTTTGATGCAGTCAGTCGGTATTCGGTATGATTGGCACAGGTTGGCCTACAGTCTGCACAACTGGTAGGCCTGTCTCTAGGCCTCCGGGTGCAGAGATAGTTGCTAATAACGATAATGGTTAATAAAGTTGAGCTCCCGGTCTAGTTGTTAACTCGCTCCCTCCGGCCAGGTCGCTGCCATCCAATCTTAATAATCTCCTCGTAATTACGAGAACCGCTCCTTAAGCCCGAGTTACTTCACTTTTAAGGAAACTGGTTATTAATGAGTCGAGGATTCATTTGTATAGAGGTGGTAAAGGTGTCTTCGGTGAGTGGCCGGTGCCTGAAGCACCCCTTCGAGATGAAAGTGGCGTGTGTTTATTTAGGATGTGCACGATGCACGCAACTTATTTTAGCACCCGTCAAAAGTAGGAAAAACTATTTTGTTCATAGAATAAATAAATAAATAATGCTGGACAATTCACACAGCATTATCTAGCCCCAAGGTAAGCAGAGCTTGTGTTATGGGTAGGTACTAGATAACTGATATACATAATATAATACAATACATAGATATTTTTTATTATACAAAGAAAAACGACCAGAACACCCTGAACAAATGTCGGCACATCGTACACACATATGTCCTGAGGCGGGAATCGAACCCGCAACCTCCTACGTCACAGGTAGACCTAACGACCGATGTGGCAGGCGCCACATCGATCGTCAACAATAAATGCAGGTGGGCGGGCACGGATGAAAATTACATACTTAATGTATTCATTAATTTTATTGATCACAGGACCCAAATTCAACAAAATACAAAGAGTTGAAAAAGCCTTATTATATTATACACTTTCCTACACAAAAATGTTTCTGTGATTAATGTCAAGGTGATCGCTCAAGGTCACGGCTCATATATGCGCCTTAAGTGGAAAGCGGTTACAACAACTGTGTGACTGGTCAGACTTATCGTGCTGTAAGTTTTCTTTCCAATGTCTTGATGCCTTTTGATGGCATGCATACCAAAGGTACGCGCACACTTTTGAAACTTTACCATTAGAGGACATTAAAATAGCTTATTGTATTGAGTTCTTCAAAGTAAAGAGTTAGTAACTTCGGATGAACCATTAAAAGGCAGGTCTCGATTTCGTAAACAATAACCCTTTAGTAAATTCGCTTCTTAATTACGCCTCTGAAGCGCTTAGTGCTTTTGAAAAGAGACATTGTACCATGTAGATGGGCAACTCATCACAATACAATTACAATTATTATTGCCACCTGTAGACAAAGCCCTCCTCTTGATCCAATCATGTGTCATGATCCTGAGTCACTTGAACCTTATGAACTCATATGTGTATGTATGAATGTAACATGTACGATTCCCGGGCTAGTAAACACACTAAAGTGTTTTGCTAGTAACAATAATATTCGATTGAATTCAAAATACTCGTAGTGCATAGATCAAAAATGTCCGGCTTTGCCGGCCCCCCTTAGATTCACAATGCGCACGCCACAACCTTCAGTAGCAAAAGAGATACATTTTGACATGTTAGGAAAGCTTTTCAACTAGTGTCATTTTAGCGTTCAGACAAAAAGCATGGGTACAAAAAATGCAAGAATCACTCGTCCAAAGTGCTGAAAAAGGATGGAATTTCTTATTTTCAGTAAGTTTATATATATTTTTTACCCGTATATTGAGATGTGAGTCATATACTTGTGAAATCAGCATAAAATATTGTTGTTTGGTTTGCCTATGTTAAAATATTAATTTTGTTCTAAATTGATAAATGGAGAGGCTATTTCTTCTAAATTTTTTTTTTCATTTATAGTATGTATTAATATATTTTTCATAAAAATAAGTTTAATATTACTAGTTGATGATTTTTAAAATAATTAGTTGGCCCGCCCTAAAATTTCATTTGCGTAGACTCTCTAATAAAAGAAAGACTAGGTTCTTACCTACCTACCAGAAGTATGAATTTATAAAACGTTTATTTTTTTCCCGTAAAAAAAACTCGTGCAAAGCCGCAGACAGGAACCAGTTCTTTTTAATCTAGAGTGCCTGCCTGAAATTGTATTGTAAGTTTAAATTATTGTATGTCTGAAATGACCCTTTTGTATAAATACCTACTGTTGAGACACCAATTTATAGTTTCATCAATAAATGATTCGTTATCTTTACCTGAATTCTGTTAATTAATCCTTATAGAAAATAAACTGAGTAGGTAGGTATATAATTCTCAGGTAGGTACCTACCTACTTACAAAATAAAATAAAATGAATTCGACTCCACCAATCTCTTGTTCCGTATGGAAAAAACTTGTCAGGCTCTGCGCAAACTGTCTGCGTCAAAACAAAACGAACCCAATTTTGATTGACATTTTTGTAAGGCTCTAGGAATCTACGGGGGAGGCCGCGAACTCCTTATTTTTGATCGAAGTCGTAGTGTTGAAAATTTACATAAGATTGATGGTTCTTCTTGTGATCAATAAACTGTTTTGAAAAGTCATTAATCATGCGACGTTTTAATATTCCGAAGAGACTTTGAAACGTAAATCACAGGATGTCAAACATATTTCAAAATACCTGACGAAGAACTACACAAAAACATTATGAGAAAAAATCATAGACAAAAGCTTTCACCAGAGCTTAGAATTCGATTAAAAGTACCATAAAATTGTTTATTGAATTTCTTTAAAACAATTACTCTATATTTGGTGTATTTAGTATCATTTTGATATAATTACAAAACTACATTAAATTCATAAAATAAAGAGAACCAATTATTTTTTACAATTATTTTAAATAACTGAAACAAAAAAATTGAAAAAAAAATGGTTCTCTTTATTTTGTAAACATGTTCTTTCGTACATTAAAATGGTTGGTGATGAACTTAAAAAAAAATTGGTTCTCTTATAACAATGAATTCGAAGCTCCGCGAAAGAAGTCTACTGCTATTTATCGGCATCTCTGAAGCAACACAGTCCAGCCCTGCGCTGCCCGCATTCTACGATTTCCCTATGGTTTCCCGCAACCATGACCAGATCCTGAGTCCACTTCAGTTACACTTCTATAATCATCTACTAGCTCACCCATCACCTGATCCCGACGGATCGGCTCGCGCCGCAAACTTCACTATGAGAGAAGAGAAACTTCGCGTAGCTTACAAACAAAAACGTCTCTGGATGAAGCACCTGTCGAGGTTGGACCATATAGTTTTTTGGATTTAGGGAGGGTCTGTAGCGGAGTCCACAAGGAAAAGTCTGAAATTTTATGGATTCAGTACCAGTAACGCCACCGCAGTCGCTAAGCGAGCTATGGCTCGGAGTTTCTCTGAAGGATTCGTAACGAATACATCCGACAGACCAAGGTTATCGACATGGCTTCTAAATAATAGCAAGCTGAAGTGGCAGTAGTGGGCCGGCCATATCTCACGAAGAACTGATCACCGCAGCCGCTGGGGTCAGCGTGTTCGTGAGCGGAGACCACGACTCGGATGATGATGAAGGTCATCTGGATTGCCTAGCTTAGTTTACTAATTAGAGGCTTTTCGTGAATCTCCTTATAAAAAGTTATATTCAATTTTAAATAACCAGCTTTTACTTACACACTGTCTATACTTTGTAACTTTTTAAACTCGTGATTTGTACACTTAATATTAAAGATTTTATTTATCGGGTATTTATTCAAACAAAAGGTACGCGATAAATACCCAATAAATAATCGTTAATATTATTTTTCTTACACGCTCATTAGAGGAGGCCTATGTCCAGCAGTGGATAGGCTGATGACGGCTTTACTTACAAGATTTTAATATCAATTCAATGCTTGCCGTAAGTTGCTCCATATGAAACTCAACTAAAAGATATCTACTGTACTGTATCTACCTTTTAGGACTTCTTCTTCGTGTTATACTGTAAAACTATACGCGGCGAAATCTTCGCAACGATTACTTCTAATATGTCGTCGCAAGATTCTCGCTCGTGTACATGTTTTTTTTATATCTTTAAAAGTGTACACAGATATGCTTCAACCATTTTCAGATATTTTAAAGAAAGTTACGTCAAGTTCACTGGCCAAGATCCTTCAAGCTTTGACATCGCTCTGATATCTCTGCAGAAAGTTTGGCTGAATGGTTTCAGTGAGATTTGCACTGGAAAACCAGCTTTATCAGGTCCGAGCCAGTAACAGTATCAATTCATTTTCCATTTAGAGTCAATTAGTTTGTCTGGTTCTATGAAACAGTATCAACGAGTTAATTGAAAAGTATCACTTACAGAGTTACAGACAATTTCGTACTCTTCAACAAGGTTAATAATTCAACCCGCAAAACTTAAAAAGAGGGTTAAATTTTAAGGGACTAGAATTCGGTTTTTAATTTTTTAAACAATTACATGATCTCATTTTAGTTGTACATTCATTCTAAAAACCAACCTTCCTTCCTACCTATGTAGGCACTCAAGTTTAGTTATCTAGACTCGAGGACTCCTCGCCTAGACATTAGGTAAGTGCTAAACTTAGGGCACTTCCACACGTACAACAATCCACAACAATTAGGCGGTGGCCAGACCTCGGTCGTCTCCAACAACTGCTAAGTAAATAGTTGCTCCGCCCCAGAACTTAGTAACCCAGTGAGTAATTAGTGTACGCACTACGGTGACTGAAACGTAGGTACTATAGGTACCTACCTAGCGATTTTCAGATAAAATGTAGAGGACCTAGTCAAATTTTTACCAAAACAAAAGCAACGAACGATAGGTTCTCAAAAAAATTTCGTAAAAAGGTGACAGAAAGGCAAGGCCAGAAATATTTGCTTAAGTGGCCTTTTTCTACTTTTTACCTACTAGACGGTTCTACATAATGCTTGGGACGTGATAGTCTAGTAATGAAAACTTAATCCTTATCCAAAAAAAACTAAAATAACTTGTCTCTCAGAAAATACTAACAACCTATATCTAGAGACAATCATCATTCACAAACCCAATTACTTCACACATCATTGTTTTTTTTACTTTCTATTCTTATAAAATTAAGTAGAACAGCTAGCTAGTAGTTTTGATCGCAGCCATTAATCAAGTACTTCATAATTCCGCTCCCGCGATGATACCGCCAGATCTACATCTAAAGTTCCTGCTAAATCCCGTGGCGTATATTTCCCTTAGTGCGTACAAATTGGCAAGTTAGCGCGACAAGCCAACTCCTGTATTGATTGCCGATATCAATATTAATATGCACGACGGCGTCCGTCCCCGTAGTCGTGCCGGTCCCTGGACGCTGACACTGATCACTGGACATGACTGGGAAATTGGATTCATTAATGCAACGTAAACTGATCACAAATACGTTCACTGCAGAGCATGCCTCGACAAACAAGGGTCATAACCATAACGCCGGGCAGGCATTGGTGATCGCTTTGGAAGTGTTTAAATACTGAAGTGGAACTGTGCAGGACATGTCAGTATGATGGACGAGTAGAATATCAAGAGAGATAGAGTACAACCACGGAAACGTTGGGAAGACTTATTTAGAAAAGAAATCGGATCAGACAAGCCAGAGATAGAAAAGCATGGAAAGAAATGGGGGAGGCGGAGGCCTATGACAAACAGGCGAATCCTACTAATATGTGACATACTCATTGTTAGGGTTGATGCAATAATGACCTGTAATACTTTTGTAATATTTAGTAGTAGAATAAAAGGCTTTTTTATTTTTATTTTATTATTTTAGATATCCAGACGGAAGCTGCAGCCTTTCCTCTGGTAGATTCCCTTAGTCGACTCTACAACATCCACGAGCTGAGTTGGAGGGTCGTTCTAACGCTGCGACGGCCACCACCAATGCAAAGGATACTGGAGGTAATCTGATATTCCCATCTGAGATATTGCCTTTGGCCGCGTACGAAACCGGAATCTCGTAAACAGGTACGGTAGAAGAAAAAATCTTCTTTTTACGATATTCTGATAGCAACAAACTTTGCGGCATAGCGTTAGGCACCCACAACTAGGTTTAAAGTACTTTTCAAACCACATGCTCGACAATGCCGAATTATAGGTCATGTAAACCCTACCGAAAGCAAGACATTAAATCCCTTGGTATTAGCCGGGTTATAATGTTGTACTGAATTTCATTATAACCCGCTGGTTAATAATATGATTTCACTTTTCATAATTCTTATTACTATATGCATAAAGTTTAATTTTGCTAAACACAATTTGTCCTAGGCCATGGCCTACTTGATTTGACAAAATAAATGAAGTTTGCCTCCGTGTGAACCCCGGTCCGGAGGAGCGCGGTGTTCGAAATTCGAATTTCGAATCTAGGACCACGGCTTGTGCTTTCGAATTTGGAACGTCGCGCGCCTTCATTTGTTCACGCGTGACGAACAAATCGAGTTCTTGTAGGTGCCTATAGAAGATTTAATTTCAAAAATAATATTGAAAATGTCGAGTGATGAAAGTGTTTTGACTCCTGAGTTTATCAAATTAGATGCCATAGGCATTGTCAACAATCTGCTGCCAGAGAAGTCAAAGGAAAACATTATTTATCTACTGAGCCTGTTTTTTTGTCTCGCATAAGGTGTGAAAAGTAGAGTATACACCTCGGGGATAAGACTGTTTTAGTCTTGGGCGGTTGAACCCCTCACTGCACTCAGGACTCAGTCTTAATTCCCTCGCTTCGCTCAGGAATTAACTTATAACTCCCTCGCTACGCTCAGGAGTTAAATTATGAGTCCTTCGTTACGTTCGGGATTCAATTCGCTCCCGTGACATAAAACAGTGCTTTATCCCCTTAGTGTATAATCTACTATTATTCTCATACAGACATCACACGCATAGCCTTCATAACGCATTGTAGATACCTTGTTCATCTTGGCCACTAGAAAAAAGGGATAACAATGTAATGTGTAAGAACTGTGTAACACAAGAATCCAGACACGACTAGGATTCTTCCATAATAATGAACACTACATTGTACTGCGTACACAATTCATATTGTCAGAAAGGTGTAAAATCACAGCCAAATTGATTTAAATGTTCATAAACCTCATTAAAGCAAAAGGTCTCCCAGTCATTTCCAGTCTTTACGAACTGTAAAATGATGAATACACGCAATTCAGAATCACGAACCCGAAACATGTCGGTACTTATGTTATGTAGGTTGACGCACACATATCCACTCGGAAACGATAAAACCACCCATCCTACGACACTTTTTAGCGATGTTGTGACGTCACTAGCAAACTTTGACGCGCTGTATCTTTATATTTTTTTGTTTAATTGTCAAAAGAAAAAAAACGTGTCCAATATCTTCCGATAATCTAACTGACGGTCAATTTTTTTTAAAGGAAATTAGCCTGTTCTATGGCAGACTAAAAAGGGTTTGTTTTGTGAGGCCATTGAAATTGGATTTATCGTATTTAGCGGAATAGGTCTGCTGTTCGTGAGTTGATAAGTATGTTCCGACCTGTTACAGTAGGTAGGTGTAGCAGGTAGCAGGGTTCCCTCACCGCGACTTTAATTCACGCCTTCTTGAACACCTTTGAATGTGTCCTGTACCTACGTAGGTTCGCACATGTACGTAGGTATCCGCATTTAGCATTCACAGCGTGGATTATATGAAGGCGGATTTCAATGACGACATCTTCAAAACCGAATGTAAATGGACTGAAATTTGTAGCAAAAATGTATCTAGAATAAGATAAAATATGCTTTATTTGTAGCTGAAAACTATAACATTAATATTTTAATTACAAAATCATATAAACGATTAAAAAATACCTACCCTTATGAAATAAAATGGCGTCGACTCAGCATTATTTTTTTATAGCTACTACAACGCTATGTGGTGAATTCATCACAAAAAAAAACAAAAACAAATCCCAATAATTAAAACTTTTTTTCTCTTCCTTACCTTTTTTGTCGTGAACAGACCACAGCAGACCTTCATTTGACCCAATCTCACCTGATGGTGAGTGACAAGTGCCTACAAGTGTCTCGACGGTCTGGAAGACATTCATTTTTGTCTTGAAGATACCTAATTATTACACCATAACCATGCTACAAAAGAAAACTACAATAATTTAACTTAAGTTTTCAATTTCAATACAATATTTTATTTATAAATCGGCAGCATGTAGTCCAGATTACAAGTAAACGAATAACATAATAACATCTCGCGGGTAATAACCGTAAAGCGCGCTTTATGAGCCCGCCCTTTGTTACTTTTACCGCGAAATTATCAAAAGGAATTGTAAGGGTTGGGAAATAAGTTATTTTACAAAATTAAGGTAGCTGATGTCTTTTGCTTTTTTAAGAAGAAAAAATCCAATAATGTTATGGTTAAAACCACGGTCTTTGTGTTGAATGCCTCGACCAGGTATCCACCGCCTGCGAATAACTTGATTGATGGTTGAACGTCTATGTTCCACCGATAAAATATGGCTGTAGTACCTTTATTATGAGCTATATCATGGCGCACTGGAGGAGGGTCTGCCAGAGACGTAGATTCACGGATTCGTATCCCGCTCTAGGAAAAGGTTTGTAAGAGAAGAATTATTTACTCTTGATCTTTGTTTAATTAAATAAAATTTATTAAAAAAAAGAAAAGCTTTCACTTCCTTTGTTTATGCATAATCTTGATTTTGTATTAGAAAGGTTTTTAAATGACTAAATTAGTATTTAATAGTAGGTACTCATGACAAAATAAGAGAACTAAGTACCTGTATAGAAGAAAACCACACTGCTGTCCAGCCTTCTTCTTCTACGCCTAAAAGGTCCTTTGGAAGTAGATAACGCTGTGTGGAAAGCAAGTCCCCAGCCCATTTTAAAACAAAGCAAAAACAGAAACTGACACACAATGCATAATTTTGTAAATTAATCTCCGACCATTTTTTGCAGTCACAAAGTTACCGGTTACCCGGATAACTTCAAATCATACCTCTTTTTGTAACCGTTGTCGCATAATTCCTGCATTTTTTCCTCAAGTCCCGTACCTTACCCACATCATCTCGGGCCGGCGAAAGTCCCAGAATCATTTTCCGCGTGATTACGTATGAAATTGTGAATATGACAGAAAAAATATGTCAAAGTCATTTTATCTGACGGCCGGCCGTCGGGAGGCTTCTTAGGGATGGGACACAAGTTTCGGGTATCATTTAGCGACCATGTCGCAACCCGAAACACTACCTATTTTATATTAAATTCCGTCATTTCGAATTGATTTCAAGTATGTTTTAGAATTGCAGTTTTCCGAATTGAATTCACTTATCAATAATATTTTAGAGAATACAGACCTAAGACTGGCAAGCACAGCAAAAAACATCGCTTGAAAGCCGAATTAAAAGGAAACTTTTCGGTCGTCTTCCCGCAGTACTGAGGCAGAGCCACACTGCCCCGGGCTAGTTTGGATATCGCATTAGTTATTGGCAGCTCTATTCTCGGAGGTCTGCGGGGTGAATCCCGAATCCCGGGTTAGCGGATAAACGACGAGTTTTGCGCTTTTTATGCGGGTTTTGGATATTTTGTTACCTTATTATCTATGCTAATAAAGTGGCTAAAGTAGAGTCAATGGGTTCGGATATTTTGGACCAGATATCGCAAGTCTGTTTAATCATTTGTTTATTGAATTACAAAATCAAAACATTGGTCATTTATTGAAAAGCGTTTAGAGTATCATACGCTTTGTGTACGAGTGTTTTATCTGTTGACAATGTCCAGCTATTTCGTCGACTGTTGTAGATTTACAACAGTCCTAGTATATACGCACACAAGTGTTAAAGTATCCAATCGAGAAGTGTTTGTGTGGATTGAAATTGTATGGTTAAATTAATTTGTATTTGCTTTTATATTTAAAAATAGACATGTAGCTCTATTCCTAGTGGGGATGACGATTTCATCCAAGCCGAATTTCGAGCGGTGATCCATCTCAACGGAGACTAGCCAAGTGCGCAGGACGTTTATTATAGTTTTTTTGTTATAGTGCTTACCCGCACTTAGGGTATCTCTAAGAAATTAATGAAATAAGTTCCCAAAAAAATATTATAGTGTACAAGTGTTTGCACAAACACAGGAGCACTGGCTTCTCTCTATTCCGACACTCTCGTAATCCAAGACCTATTTTGACTGAAGGTACAGAATGCATGCTTGCCATCATAAATTCACTGTCCGAATTTTTCTCTTCTAACGAATATTTTACTTTCCATCAAAGCCTTGAAAATGATAGCTACAAAAGCCAAGCTGACGTCACGTCGGAAGGTCTCCGAGACGAGGTCGTCAGGCAGGTCGATGCAGGGCACTAGGCCACACTGAACCGGCTCATACGGACTTTTCTCTAGTTTTCTAGACCCGTGTGAAATTTTAAATCGCTTACAACATGTCGTGTTCCGCGATTTATGGGCTGAAACGCGATGGTCGGGTCGTTTGCATTATTCAAAACGGCGATTTAAAGCTTTTGTTCATAGATATTTTATAGCAAGGCGTGGATCCGGATCTGTGGGACTCGTGCTCTACTGAGAGGTACTTACGGCTGGTTAAACCACGGCACAGAATAACTATATATATCTACGGAATGTTTGAGCTGCCGTCTGTCAGTCGAACTGTCTGTTTTTGTCAAATGTTTTTATATTCACGGCCTATTAGGTACTGTATAGAGAATAATAAAACGTCAAGTGCGAGTCGGACTCGCGCACCGAGGGTTCCCTATAATTGTAAGACCTTGTTTCTTGCCAAATATCATAATTCTAGGTCAACGGGAACAAGAACCCTGTAGGTTTTTGGTCCATGATGATACTCAAAAATATTTTTTATTGTGACTAAAATACAAATTTACTGTTTTCGGATTTTTGGCTTAACTTATGCTAAGACTTTGCTTCTTACCAAATTTTATAATTCTAAGTCAACTGAAAGTTAGAAGAAGAAGTAAAGGTTTTGTGTGGATGAGATTCCCGAGAAAATTTCAAAAAGTATGGACATAAAGGGCTGCAACTTTTGATCGCGTGGACTTAGAAGTTTTATTTTTATCAGGGCTCCAAGAGTTACGAACCTGATTATTTGATGTTAAATTCAATTCAACACCTCCACACGTTCCTGAGAAAAGAGGGTTGACAGACGGACAGGAAAGTGATCCTATAAGGGTTAATTTATTTCCTTTTGAGGTACGGAACCCTAAAAACGACAGCGAAAGTCCATCTCATCTCATTTCTCAATAAATGTTTTGTCCAGCCAGGTCTTCTAGAGTCCTCTAGCTAGAGATCAGTTTTCTATGAAGTAATAAAAACTCATTGAACTGAATAACTCAGTAGAAAACTACCCTAGTCAAACAAGAGTAAACCGACCTACCTCGACCTACTAGGAAATGCATTCCTACTTTTTGTCCCATCAAAGGTTTCTCGTAAAAACCCGTCATTAAGAGGCTCCTTGCTGCGAGGGAAAAACTGGGAAAACGGGAAAAATGGAGATCATTGCAGTGGGTCTGTAGAAGGAAGGATAGAAGTTACTAAAGAACTTCATTTTAGAGGCACTGACAGCGTGACTTCGTGGTCGAATCTAGCCCGGAGCACGGGTGGTGACCTGTCTAATGTCTCCTACAATTTGTAATCCACGTAAATTTTGGCTTATTTTGTTAAACACCAAACCAGTAGCATAGATTAGATAATGTGATTTCGCTAGTAGTAAGCCGTTGGCGTTAAACCGTATCTGTGTGATTTTCTTTTTAAGTTTACTGATATTAGGTAAATATTGTATGTAGAGGTATGTAGTTTATCAGTGATCCCCACAACACAAGCTCTGCTTAGCTTGGGGCTAGATGATACTGTGCATTATTTATCAATGTAACAATTAATCTTATTTATTTCTGTGATTATTAAAGGTGTTTTTGAATGCTTTCTCCTGGTAGAGCCTCCATCTTAAAAACTTCGCAAACTTCAAACGTATGTGCCGGTTGCCAGGCCCCCGGCAGCAGTGTGATGTATCTGCAATGATTTAAACACGAGCAAGAGGTTTTGTGGCGGACAACCAATGGTTAATTCAAAGTTCAGCTGGCATCTACACGTCGCCGCGTCGCTAAAGCTTTTTGGTTAAAGTTCAGTTTAGTAGGTAACTAGTTTATAACTTAGATCTACAAATGTTTGTTCCGAGTGTTCTGGGTATTTCTATGTATAATAAAACATATATCTGAGTATTGTATTGCATTAAATTTATCAGTCATCTAGGACCCTTAACACATGCTCTGCTTAGCTTGGGGCTAGATGATGCAGTGTAAATTGTCCAGAACTATGAAAGAACCGGTTTTGAAGAAAACGGGAGGATGTCTACATTTATCTATCCTCGCCGTTACGCTCACGAGAAAGGTAAGTACCTGGTGTACCCAGCTGACTTGAATGGAGAATACAATTACTTGAGGGTTAATGCCTAACATAATGAGATTAATGAGTGAAATAAGTTTATAAATCGGACCAGTACATTAGATTACAAATACAGTAGACCACATCAGACCTATTCAAAGCTTCCAGTTATAAATGTTACGTTGGTTTTTCCTCATTTTTCTTAAAAAGCGCTTCGTGGAGCTCAGTGCATCAGAAAGCAGGTAATGTTGGTAAGTGCCGTTTACGAAGAATAGCCCGCGCGGCGGACCTGGCTGGTCTGAGTGGAGGCGAGATTCGACACGGAGCCTGGCGGTATGAACCATCGTCCATTCCTACCCACTGCTGGTCAAACACTTCCATAAGTTATCGAATGCCATTCGCTTGGTTCGACTCTAGAGGTCGATAAGCTTGTATGACATCGAATGAACGAATGAATGAACACTTTATTGTACCTAAATTATCAAATATTTTATATCGAAACTAGCTGTAACCCGCGACTTCGTCCGCGTGGGGTTTAATTTTATATTTTTATACTAATCATACGACCTCAGTGGCGCGGTGGGCGAAGGTCCGTCTGCGACGCAGGAGGTTGCGGGTTCGATTCCCGCCTTGGGACAAATATTTGTACGATCTGCATCGTTTTATATGTATAATAAAAAATATCTATCTATGTAATGTATTGTATGTATATCAGTTGTCTAGTTCCCATAACACAAGCTCTGCTTAGCTTGGGGCTAGATAATGCTGTGTGAATAGTCCAGCATTATTATTATTATTAATCGTAATTTAAATATTACAATATGAAATGTAGAATATAACATAAATATTGACGAAGAAAATCACTTCCGAATTTCTGAAAACGATGAATGAATTGTATGTTCTTTTTGTAAGGGAAATCAAAATGTAATTTTTTGTTCTTATATTGCTAGCGGTGGGTTGGATACAGAGCATTTTCGTTAAAACTTTTCGTATTTAGTTGTAAAAAAACACCGTCAGAATTTTAAAGAACGATGAAACAAAATGTGTGTTAGATAAAAAAGGGGGAATCTACATGTAT
The DNA here is from genome assembly GCA_947086465.1 of Eupithecia exiguata. Lineage (NCBI taxonomy): Eukaryota > Metazoa > Arthropoda > Insecta > Lepidoptera > Geometridae > Eupithecia > Eupithecia exiguata. The sequence goes on from OX352247.1 coordinate 438,665, forward strand.
AATATTGTCGTCCTTATGCTAATGTTTGCTGAGGTACAGAGCATTTGCGTTTCAATTTTTTCGTTATATCTTGGATATAAAAAAACATCGTCAGAATTCCAGACAAAATGAATCAAATGTGTGATCGTTATGAAAGGGGAATCTACATGTAAAATTGTGTCGTTCTACTGCTTACACGTTTTGTGAAATACAGAACAATTTTGTTTAAACTTTCACACATATTTTAAAATTCTTAGAGTGCGAATTTTTTAAATTCCTTTCTCAGTGCAGCCTAAAAGGAACAAACTCCAAATTTCAAGTTTCTTAGTAGTTCCGGCTCTGCGTTGTCTGTCAGTTTGTCAATTACTTCTTTATAATATGCATTATATTGATATAAATCACAGGACGTTTAAGGTGGCCTCATCGCTGAGATCGATTTCTCCCAGGCAACCTTGAAAAACACGAATTACGTGCGATTCGCAGATCATACCAACCGAAACCTCAAATGGACTCGTCCCATCTGCTCCTCAGAGCCATTTGAGCTGACGGGTAAACACTTCCTTCGCGTCCTATCACATTAACCCTCATCTACATTGATTCCGTATGTATTATAATGAGGTACTTTCACCTGAGCCCCGAGTTCGGTCCTCTATAACCTGCGTAGCAGAATGACGTCATCTCTCATGCTGTCCCGCTCAGATGGTATTCGAACTGAGCAGGACAGCATGAGAGATGACGTCATTGTCAATCAGATTCATTAGGTTCGCAGATTATATCGTCTCAACGAGGTGACGTCCCATTTTTGTATGGGATTTTCGTAGTTCCACGTCCATGGTAGAGGCGACAAATCTTATGAAAAAATGAAACGTCTAGTCGTCGAAACGATACTTTCGTCTCACCGAGCTCGTGTCCTATTTTAACTCTCCAAGTACGCAATTGCGTGTTTCATCTCGGTCAATTGGTATTGACCGAGATGAAACACGCAATTCTAGATTCATTACATTTTAGAGTAGGTACTGTAATGAGAAGAGTAATGAGGAGAAATTAAAAATATTTTTTTTAAATACACTGAATTATGTAGAGTACCTACCAATTTGCACAAAACGGAACACGCAATTGCGTACCTATCTATTTTGGAAAATTGAAATAGGCTGCTTGTTCTTTATTTATTTACACTAACTATTAATATTTATGTCCACTAACTATTTGGTCGAGTCCACAAGCCCTATACAATAACACCCCTCTCACACCGTTAGTTACCGGCAGTGTTTAAGTACCATTCCGTAAATTGCAAGAGTTCCCCGAATGAATATTTCAGAGCTTCTGACTCTACAATGGGACCTTGTCGCGCCAACCGTGCACGGTTTAGTCGTGGCTGAGTTTAGAGGGAATAGGGAATGAGGTGGGGTTTACAGATTTTTAGAGCTGTCGCTTCTTTTATGTTATGTTCTGTGAAGTTTTGTGAATATAAGGTGGGTTTTTGTTTGTAACATTTCATTCAATGAAAGCTTTTTAGTTATGATGTAACCTAAAACAAAACTCACCCTGTATCCCACTAATTATAAATGGGAAGGTTTGGCTGGATGGATGGATGTTTGTTACTCAATCACGCCAGAACGGCTGAACGGATCTAGGTGAAATTTAGCACAGAGATAGATTATAGACTGGAATAGCACATAGGCTTTTTATCCTGGAATTCCCTCAGGAACGGGAACTACGCGGGTCAAAACCGCGAGGCGCTGCTAGTAGCCCTTGCCCTACATTGAAATGGTTCCATTCCACGCCACTACTCCGCTCCGTCTCGGACTGTCACTTTAAAAAAGCTGATTAGTTTTATTAGTAGTCTCTATTCATATAGAAATATATTCATATTTATTTTTGTATTTTTTGATGATTTTAATGAGAAATTTAATCATTGAAATGTAGATAATTTTAAGATTCAATCGCAAAATTACTAAACGTGACGTCACCGTTCACCGTATTGTCATGAGGCTTAAGCGTGATATCTTATTTGAAAGAAAAAAAGAAAATTGTTTATTAGGCACAACACACAAACAACAAACATGAAAGTTTTAGATTGAAGGAACAGAACCCCTTTTTGAGTTGGCAAACTGAACGGTGACGACGTCACAGAAAAGGGCAACGTTTTTATCACTACACAGTTTTCGTATTATGCCAAATAATTTAAAATTATTAGGGAGTCAAATTTTTTTCGGTAATGAATCATCATCAATAATCGATTTAAAAAATATGCATATACCTACCTGATAGTTTTTTTTGGGGAAGGAAAAGAGAAAATAGTATAGAAATAAAGTCTTTATTAATTTCATAATTAGTTTAAAACCTATCCTTAGTCCTTAATATTTCTCTAGTCAACTCTTTTCACACAAAAATGTATACCATGAATTTATGAAAAGAGTAACAACCAGGGATTATCTATTAAATGTCATCTCTTGCATCTACAGATGCGTTGGATCGCCCGCTTCATCCCCGCGAAGTAGTGGATTACTTGCTCCTAGAACAAAGACATGCATGACTTAGACTTGATCATATTATAAGTTATTTACTACCAGGCAAGCATAATCTGCATAGAGGAGGAGAACATGAGATTTCATGGAAGGGAACGAGTGTATATGGTGAGCATAAAAATGAAGGAAAGAAAGAGAACTGACTTGCATGAGGTTGAAGCACATGGCCACCAGTGCCATCCCCAGCATGAGATACAAGGAGCACGCGATGAACGAGGTCTCGATGCGCGGAGTAAACACTCGCTCGCCGGGGACGAAGTCTCCGAAACCGATACTGGAACAAAATACAGTAATTAATGAACAGATGCTGGAACAAGTTTTTGTGTCTCTGGTGAAAATAATTTTTTTGTCGCTCGCTGAGTTGCAGAAGTATAGTAAATTGTACACCTAGGCGAGAACGTGCCTGATTCCTATCGAGTGTGTCATTTTGGTAGTACACCTGCAATGACGAACTTTCTAGGTTATGTTTGGAACAGGAATAATCAACTTTCTGAGTAGGTGTAGTATAGATCACTATGTATCAGTCGGGAGAAAGAGCGATTCCTACCTGGTGTGTTTTAAGGCCCTCGGCTGCACCTCGGGCCCCAAATGACACACTCGATAGGAATCAGGTACGTTCTCGCCTAGGTGTACAATGAACTTTATGTCACTCTTAGGGTTCTTGTCGGTAGCTGAGTTGGACGTGTCTATTAATAAGCCGCGGCGTCATCACGGCGGCATATGTTCGGAGGAGTAGGCAGTAGTTACCTGCTGAGAGAGATGAAGCAGAAGTATGCGCCGTCCAGCTGGTCCCATTCCTCCCACTTGCCGAACAACATTGAGCCAAATAACAGGTATCTGCAACAGGACGACAAACATACAACTTTGTACACCGAGGGGATAAAGCGACCAATTATTAACAACATTTAACTTAGAACACTCGACCTTGGGATCTCATCGTTTCAGAATCTTCAAAATATCTTGGAAGAGAACTTAGTTACCTAACGAGATACAGTTTTAATAAGAACTCATATCTTACTCGAAAGTTGGATGCTTTAATAGTTATTATTTCCAATGAGTATTTCAAGATGGTTTACACTATGGGGGCCCCCAGTGTAAATCATCTTGGTGGTTGTTCTTCACTCACCCCACCATGATCGCTACACACACACTGATAGGCACAGTGATGGTCTGCACATCGAACGTGACCACGCTGAACTCACTACTGCCTTCAGTTTCCTCCGCGGGGAGGGATGCGGCGCGGGGGGGTGCAAGCACAGGAGGACGCGGGGGGCCCGCTGGCATCGAGATACTGCGCGGGTAGGGGGCGCGTCTGGAAACAGGAGGAAATACGATAAAAACTATCTCTGACAAAACAAATTATCAAGAACTGTTTTGGTAGATGCTGGTGAAAGCGATTTTATTGAACATTGACAAATATCCCGCCATCCACCGGAACTGCAGCCAGGCTTCGCAACAGCAAGATCGTTTTCGAGAACGAAGCAGGGAAATACTGATACTAGAATTTCTATTAGTATTGCTGATAGTGTAACGTTTTCGGTATCCTATAATCTACTAACCTCGACAGCCCTCGATGGTAGTGCGGTACGGTCTCCGTACTGCCAGACTCTGAGCGTGCCCAGTGCGCCGGCCGCTCTATACTTTCCGCGGAGCTTAGCTCAATCTGAAACACACAGAACAGCTCGTGAACCTCAGGTAGCTTTGATGAATTGCAACTATCAGCACTCTTACCTCCACAGGTGAACGTGCTTCCCCCAAACAACGGAGCTTTTTCCCGTAAGCACCACGCTCGGCGACTTTTATTTTATTTAGTTAGGTAGGTAGCCTTAGTCGGGTCTTGCGACATCCACGGGCTGAGTTTGGCATTAGCTATCCTGACTCTCACTGTCTTATTCTCGTACACCGATGCGTTCGTGGGTCTTTGTTGTTACTGTTCTGCTAATATTTTGTAAATATAATATTTTAAGAATGCTTATTGAGGAGAAGGGAAGTAAAGATCCAAAGACCTTCAAACATACCTGAGGCCTTAGCCTGATGACGTGTCTGTTGCTGAAGCCGGGACACCCGCGGCACAGACACACCAGTGCGTACAGACACTTGAACCAGCGCGCCAGCAGCTCTCCTAGACACAACACAACCACACGTTACTTCTACTTTATTGGTCAGTCTTATGGTTATGGTTTAACCACCAAACATAATATAAAAAGTAGCTTTCTCACCAACATTGCTAAGGTAAAGCAGGAACAGTGGCATCCCCAACAGCGCGTAGAAAATGGTCGTCACTTTCCCCCAGTTGGTCTTCGGGGACAGGTGGCCATAACCTGCAAATAGATTAATAATCATGTTCTTAGCCTTGTAAGCCTTTCACAATACAGGGCCTGACCAGATGGGATCACAGTTGGCGAAAAGTAGCTGGCAAATGCTAGAAGCGGCAAGATAAACGCGGCGTAACGTGAACTTCGGTTCATTTATGGTGAGAGTGCCGACGGATCGACTCTCTACGTACATGGACAGTGGGTTTTGGCCGAAAGGTGTCGTTTTCAGGAAGTTCATTGGACGCCTGTCAAACGACACCGCGCGTGCGTCATCGGAGCGCCGATGACTCGGTTAATTTTAAATGTTTCTATCTATGTTAGTCTATAAGGTATTTATTGTATGGGCCCTAATTAAGTTTCTTTCTTTGTGGTCTGAAATAAAAGTTATTATTATTATTATTATAAAGACACAGGGCGCTTTGGAGCTCATTGGGGGAGGCTGCCCTGCAGCAGTAGACTAGCATGGGTTAGTGACGCTGATAGTTTTGGTTAAATTATAAGAGAGAGAGAGAGAGAAAAGCATTTATTGATAAGGCCATGAAACCTATAGAAGTGACCTATACTAGTTCCTCTACAGCCAATGCGGCGGGCGACCACTATCTAACAGTGGTTGATGATGGTATAGTGGTGACGTTGTTGGTTACCTATGGTAGTGATGATGGTGAGCGAGTAGAGGAAGGCCGAGGAGAAGCTCCACTGTCTTGAGTGGCGGCCGCCGTCCCAGCCGAGGCGGCGGGCGACCACTATCTTGTGCTGATAGCGGACTAGCTCACGGCTGATGCTGGGGAGGAAACGTGAACATTACAAGCCTGAGAGGCAATCACTCGTATCAACGTATAGTTCAAGTGGTGGCATTATATTCTGCAGCTTAACTAGAAAGCAGCGCGTCATAAGTTTTTTCATAAGTTAATAGAAAAAAGTTTATGATTGGCGGCAAATTACTTTTCTAGCGGTTTTATTCCTTGTAGAGCGCAGAAAAATTAAAAACCATAAAACCTCGTGCCAACACGAAACCACAGAATAACACTACATAATACGAAATGAATAACCTTAAGACGAGCATCTTTCTGCGAGATGACGTTGATGTGCCTCAAAGGTTCGGACCTTACTATAGACAAATTATTAAAATCGCTGCACATTTCACATCAGCTCTCGTCCTGAAATAGTTTTGTCAGCTGGTTCTACTTGTGATAATAGAACCAGCTGACAAAAGACGTGAAATCTAAAAATCACTGAGCACAATCGCAATGCAGACAAAACAATAACATATTACAAAAACATCAGACAGATCGCAATTGAAAAGTCTAGCTTCCATAGAGTTTATTAGGCGTTGATGCAAATCTTGGCAATCAAATATTAACTGTGCGCATTCCAGCAACGTGTTGGCAGTATCACTGGAGACCTATACTTAGACGAATGTGGGATCTATATTTATCGGTGCTGAATTGATTTGTAACAGCCTTTAGCAACTTAGCGCATGTGTGTTTATATCAGCTTGTAGTTAATTGATGGAATAAGCGAAAAGTGATATAACCATCGACTACAACTTACTACAACAGAGCAATACATCTCAGAATACACATACCTACAAAGAGGGCTCTCTGAAATTGCGAGTTTAATTAATCATAAATTTTCGTAGGTAATTAAATCTCACCAAATACTTGGAGGTAGTGGTGGTTTCAAATTTGAACGAAACCGATACCATTTAGGTCCAAAACATATCATAAACATTGCCAAAATTCTACAAAATCGATTCAATTTCAGAAGGAATCACCTTGATCTGTCTGACTAATCGTTTTGGTCTCTATTGTCGAAGCCATCTTGGGTAATAGCTTTTATTTTATGAGAAAAAATTGGCAGTATTAGGTATTACGACCTAGGTAATATTTATTCGTAGGGTATTAGATTATCATCAGAATAATTACGCTAAAACCTGTCTGCACTACACTCTAGGATCCAAGATAGATATTTACGTTATCAAAGACAGTTTTGAAAGAAAACTTAACAAAAGCTGATAACAATAGGTCGAAATAGCGAGGTTCTTAACGGCAAGGCTTCATTCACAACTAAAATAAGGCAAGCTTCCACATGCGCAGCGAAGCATGCTTCAATTCGTGCTGGAAAACAAACGACAGACTAATAAAATAATTCATGAAAGCTATTATTATTATTTTTTTACTTTTTGTGATTTGCTTCGATTATCCCAATGGCGTACATTATTTTCCACCAACATTCCACTGGTTTTTTTTGACCCTATGTTTGCATGTATTTGTAGTGTTACCGTTACTCACCTCTCCTTGAGTGCCGTCTCGTTGAAGAGATTCAGCGCAAGGGTGACGTTCTGCCAGAGGTACTGCGCCAGGTTGTCTCGCTCTAACGTCATGTTGTTGACTCGCTCCATCTCGCTATTGCCCTCTATGGCTAGGAACATGAAGGCGCCTGTAATAAAAATAAAAAGAACTCAAAAATTATGTAAAGTAAAAAAAACCAAGAGCTAGAGGACCTGTATGCCGAACCAAACGTCATAGGTGAGTTCAAGAGCGCTCGTCTTCTCTGGCTAGGACACGTTGAGAGGATGGAAGAGGATCGGGCTGTCAAGAAGCCTATGAGGAAAACCTTCGGGGCGTAGACCAGTCGGCCGCCCCAGGTATCACTGGATCCGATCTCCGCGAACTCGACGTCCATAGCTGGCGAGAGACAGCTCAGAACCGAGTTGCCTGGAGATGTCTTGTGTCGGAGGCCAAGATCCACTTTGGGTCGCTGAGCCACAGGAGTAAGTAAGTGTTATGTAAAGTGTTGATGACACTTATTTTATGAGACCTGTAGAATCGCGATAGGACTGGTCGGGCATACATGACACATGTGGGATGATGGGTAGGTAGACCGCTGGAAAACTACAAGCGAGGACTGGCGGGAAAACGGACAGGACGGGAAAAATGGCGTCTAGAAACACATCACTGAGCTAAGTAAGTAAGGTATGTAAGTAATTCAGAGTTTCCTGTCTATGATCTTATTCTATAGGCCAAAAGAAATAAATATGATGGTTTCTGATTTGAGAAATTGATAAGACACTCGGGCATCACCCAAGGAAGCTCGCCTGGTCTTTGAGAGATATTAACGCTGTTCAAAATGATTCAAATGTTCAAAATAATTTTCCGTGTTTGGACTAGGTACTTTGGGCTGAGGCGAACGGGACGAACGCGGAACACCTCAAATACCGGGTATATTCCAGGTGTTCCACGTTTTTGTTAAATATCGCTGACATAATCACTGACAATAATTGTACCTTATTTCCTCAATATTATGCTGAATAGCCTGCAGCAGTCGCGTTGTTTTTCTCTTCCCTTTTACCTTATTTTTCAGGCTCCAAGATACTAATGAATTCCTTAAATCCCGCGCTACCTCGTTATCTCGTTAATTCATCTCGCCAGACGGATTTCTTTAATTTACCGCCGGGACGTAAATTACTAGAGCTCATAATTTTGAGGAAACGTCAGTTGAGCTCCTGGGGCGGTTCGACGGAGGTTAGTTCATTTGGGGGCAAAGAACGAATTATGAAAATACCTTGGGGAAATTTTAGGAGACTATTATATCTTAAAATATTCATGCTTCACGTGCAATTTTTAACTCGCTACATGCGTCGACACGCTTGCGCCTTCCCATCTTCCGAGGACATCCTGGGGGGCTGGCGCGGCGGCAGACTTGACCGAAGATCTCAAGAGGATAAATAAATGATAAATGCAGGTCTCGACAGAGCCTACGTGTATGCATTTGGTTCCTTTGTAGTTGAGGTCCTATGTAGGTCCGTGAGGTACCGAGGCTCTCCGGGTTTTAAAAAAATGAACGAAAGGAGCGTCTAGTCCACAGAACTATAAGGAGATATTTATTACGTATGGTCTGGTCGGCCAGCAGTCTTTCGCAAGTCGTCATCCGACCTGGCCGGAGGGCGTCCTATTCTACGTTTACCGAGTCGTGCTCTTCACTCATGAACATTTAGCCCAGCGGATGGTTCTTCACGAAATAAGGCCGGCCTGCTTATTCTTAGAGCTATGTCGATCGATAACTTTGGTTCTCTGTCGGATGTATTCGTTACGAATCCAATACTTTAGAGAAACTCCAAACATAGCTATTCTTTCTCCATAGCTCGCTGGGCGACTTTGAGCTGGTGGACCAGCCCTACCGTAAGTATCCCGTATCTACGTCTCAGCACCGTAGGTCATGATGGGTAGGACGCACTGCTTGAAAACTTTGTTTTCAGTACACACTCACACACACATAAGTCTCCTGTTGCCCGGACTCTTAAGAGACCGGTGTCCTCAGAAGCTCTCCTCCCCACTCACCTAACGATACCCGTATCAGTGTTCACAGCACTTGAATTTTTTAGAGCTCTTTAATTTATATAAAATTTTTTAATTTAAAATCCTGTTAAGTTCTTATGCATTGCATTTTTTATGTTTTTTTTATGTTTAGGGCTCCGTATCCAAAGGGTAAAACGGGACCCTATTACTAAGCCACTGCTGTCCACAAAACTGTATCTCATGAACCGTGATAGTTAGACAGTTGAAATGTTCACAGATGATGTATTTCCGTTGCCGCTATAACAAAAAATACTAAAAAAATAGAATAAAATTAATATTGGCTCCCATACAACAAACGCAATTTTTTTGTTCGATAACAGCAAAATTGCGTTATCGAACAAAAAAATGTATGGGATGTGGATCGCACCGCGACTGCGAATCGACCGCTTGAAATATTCACAGAATATTAAGTTAAATATTTACCTTACAAATCAATAATAATATTTAAAAAAAAACAAATATCTACTTATGGGGCGGTCCCATACAACAAATGGGATTTTGGTTTTGCTATTTTTATAGATAATGGTACGGAACCCTTCGTGCGCGAGTCCGACTAGCACTTGACCGGCTTTATGTATTTAACTCTAAATAACTTTAAGATCAAGAAATATGTATATTATACTTATAATCATTGTCTTGTGCCAAGGAGGCGGGCGCTGAGGCTGCTCCACAGCTTTTAACTTCTGCGGCCTCATCGTTCATTTGCAACTTATTAATTAGTAGGTACCATAACCGAAATAAATTATTTTGTATTTGTATTTTGTACTATCATTACATCTTTCATTGTTCTGTACAGGATAAATTAAATTTCCCAACACTGCACAAATCACCTTGAATATACGTCGTAGGTAGTAGATTTGATTCCCCACATAATTGAGCAACATAAAGGCCCCCGTACAATGAGTCGTTACGTTCAAAGAACGCCATTAGAAGTTAAAAGGCGCGCCCGAAACGCTTCGTTCCTTTCATACCGTAATGACGCGAAGCCACGCAGAGCCTACCCTAATTCTGTTAAGCCAGCGGAATGTGGGGGACGCGACTTTAAGGCGCCTGCACCACACGCAACTGATTTCCGTGATTTTTCAAAATTTTGTCGCGATGCGAACAACTTTTATATTAGAGTGCCAGGCGGACGAACGTTGATCTTCACTAACCAAAACTAGAATGAACCGGATGAAACTCCTGTTTCTATTTTTCAATTATTATTTTCAAGAATTATTTCGGAACTAACATGAAAAGAGTTATCGATAAAAATGGATGCCTAGAAAGATTAATATCAAAGCTCTGTCTCATTTTCCCTCGATATCGTACTTTTTCACAAAGGGTGATAGGCTGTGTCCCCACGAAAGAAAACCTTATTGTGTTCGTTGTTATCATTTCCTGAGTTCGCAGAGTAACAAAAGTTGTAAATTCAGAACTTTCAAGGCAATTGGCGTTTAACATTGGCGTATAAAAGTCGCGTCAGAAACTTTCCTTAGCTTATTGTTAACGCGTTTTTGATCCCACAGCAATACGTCGGATAATTGAAACGTTATCCACAATACCGTTTATTGCCGATTTATTTTTATCGCACTAAAGAAACGTTTTATCAATATGAAAACAACAACCCCCATTGTACCACATCGTTCTGTTTTAGCCCTTTACAGGCTTTCTGTTTTTAATTTGGTTTGTTAATATAATAATTCTTCGAAGACGATGGAGCTTGTTCTAAGAAGTGAATTAAACAACCAACTTTTAATTTTGTATATCGCACACTCATTATATGAACATACATAAGCATTCATAAGGAGTTTAATGAATCCAATTGTGTTTTTGATTATATGTAACAGATAAGCGCTAGGTACTTACATAATGTATCACAATAATATTATAAATCGGAAAGTTTTTTGCTCTTAACGCTAAAAACTACTGAATCTATCATAGTGAAATCTTGCATAGGCTTAAATTCCCTATAAGTTTATTATCCTGAACGAACGCGTGCGAAGCCACGGGCAGCAGCAAGTATGAAATAAAAGTATTTAGTAATCAGGCTTTACTTTGAGTAAACTATTAAACTAATGGCCAACGCCCACTATAACCAATAGGGCCATTACCAACGAGAGCTATCTAATCTGTCTACCATCCACTAAGTGTAATGGTTCGGATTTACCCTGTGAAGTAACGAGCTCGTATCACAAGTTCACAACTGCAATAATCGTAAGTTCCTACTTATAAAGTTTAACTCTTAGGTAAGTGATGTTCGACTCGTACATTATTTGACTTGTCACTTGAACTTGGCTCCTAAAACTATTTACATTCCGAAATCTTTGAGCCTTCGATACCTACCTAAAAGGGTAGGTATCGACGGCAGGTACGCGAAAGGGCGATTATGGCTCCAGTCTCTCTCTCTCTTCTATTGCAAAGGATCGACAAGCAACCATACAAGCAATGTTTTCGATTGTATAATGATTGACTTTATAACCGACTTCGAAAGCAGGAGTAGGTTCTATTTTCGGCTGTATGTATATTTTTTTATGTACGAGTGTGTTTGTTGATATCTCTGTCAATTATGGACCGGTTTTGAAAATTATTTCGCTATTGTTGTAGAAAATAATCCTGAAGTGGTTCCATAAAAAATTGCTCCCGAGGGATTACTATTTGTCCCGCTCAACTTAAAAACAGTGTCAAACTAAGGGATTCGAAGTCGGTTTTTTTTTAACTATCAAATTATGCTTTTCTATAACATTTTTTTAACAGAGAATTTCAGTGGAATCTATCAGGGCCACGTTTTAATGAAACATTGGAATGTGAAATAAGGAATTTTATAATTATAAAAGCTAGTATAAAATGTCTCATAAACCAAATATTTAAATTTATTTAACTTATTATTTATAGATGATAAAAATAATTACTTTTCCGTACCACAGTTATAATATTATGTACTAGCACGGAAAGTAAAGGCATTGTCTGATTACCGTATAATTTTTTACTTTTAACAAAGTTATTCAGATAATTATGTTATTTTTGGACAATTTTGCATGAACAACTTTGTACTTAGTCAGAAGGTAATTAACACTGCCAAGTCTCGGCAGTGTGACCCGCAGGGGTACACAGACCTCCGGACGAACGAGTGCGTCGAGGGTCATGAAAGTATTAATCAATGTTTAATGAGTTTGTACAAATAAGTACTGTAATTGTTACCAGCGACAGTATAAGCCACAACCAGCACAACGATCCCCACATTGCTGAACAGGAACGCGAGCAGAGAACGCAGCGCAGCGCGCACGCGTGAGGCGAACCGCCGCCGCCGCTTGCGCCGCGCCATCATGCCATCGCGGCCAGCGAGACCGTGCCGCGCTACTGGACGGTGACCTTTACCGTCTCATTTTCTGCAACAAGAAAAATAAGAATAATTCACACAAATATTATAAATGCGACGTTTGGATGGATGGCTATATGTTACCTTTTCACGCCAAAACTACTGAACGGATGCAACTGAAATTTTGCACACAAGTAGTTCTAGGTATTTTTATCCCATAACGTTTCTATAGAAACAACACGTGCGAAGCTGTGGGTACAAACTAGTATTATGATAAAGGAATTTCACGCAGACTCACAAATCCTCATGGTTCCACACACACGAAGTATTAGAGAAAGTCAAATACTAAAGTTTCCATACATTTCAAGAGGAGCTCACTTGTCTGTGATGCTTGAAATAGGAATGGTTCTTTATACAGCTAATTTATTTCGAAATAAAGTACGTAGGTGCTTATTTTAAAGAGTTTCGTGATTCTTATCTATTTCAGCGCAGAATTTCACTTCGATTTTCTATTCGACAGAATCCAGAAATCCTGTGAAACAGATTAAAATAACAATCACAGAGACAGCCTTACAGCTGAAACGAATTGCGTAAACCATTCTCCAATAATATTTGTGTAGAGAGGTCTGGAGCGTGTCTGTTGCGCGGTCACATCTGTATCCGTTTGTTTGGATGCAGCGCTTCAGTGGTGAAAAATGTTCAATAAACAAAATAAGATCGTGGAGAAATCTAAGAATGTTACTAGTGGTTTGTTTTTCGCTTCTTCCACTAGTGGACAAAAAATTGAAGCGAACAAAATCAATAACATTTTGCTTTTTGTTTGATAATTACTATTTGTAAAGCTGTAGTGTATATGTATAAAATTTGACTTGTTTAAGTGCTTTATTGTAAGCCTAAAGAAATAAAGTGATTGACTTTTGAATCGCACCGAAGGTATTGAGGGAGCTGATAAATAAATAATGCTGGACAATTGTACCTGGATAATAACCCTGGACCCATGAAGTCTGAAATAAAGAATTTATTATTATTATAATTGACACAGCATCATCTAGCCCCAAGCAGCTTGTGTGATTGATGACTGATATAGATAATAAAGTACATCACATAGACGTTTTTATTTAGAAGACAGTAAATTACAATAACAGAATACAATAATTACAACTAATATTTACATAGATAGGTATATACTATTTATTATACATAGAAAATACCCAGAGCACCCGGAACAAATATTTGCAGATCGTACAAACATTTGTCCAAAGGCAGGAATCGAACCCGCAACCTCTTACGTCGCAGGCAGACCTTCCTAATGTACCTTTTAGTATTCGAAGTAGTAGGTACCGCATTATCTGAGGAAACATTCTACAACTAGGGCAGCCTGTTGACACAGCGACTTTACTGTGCCGTATGTATTTACACTATACACTAGGTAGGTTTAAAGGTACCTACTGTACCATGGCCGCTTGTGCAGGTGACCAGAAAACCGCAAAATAAACAAAGTTTACGAGCACCTGCCTACCGACCCGGTGATAAATGCGCTATTCCTGTATCGATGACATTCTGCAATACCAATATGATTGAATCGAACATCGCTCATGATTGGGAGAAGCGTAGTCGTGACTCTGCACAGGTACAATCTTTTTCTCAGAAACCAATCAGACCTAAAGGGCTATGATTGGTCGATTTTAATAACCAGAAAACCGTAAGGCCCTTGAGCAGCCTGACAAAAGTCGCTGTGCTAGGACGCCAGCATACGATTTTTTTGTCTATTTATACAGATGCATACAGAAAAGTTTAGACATTGCGTAAATTATTGAAGTTGAAGGAATTAATATTAAAGATTTACGGATTCGATGACAATTCGATATTAATTTGGTAAATTGTACCCTCGACAAGAATCGGCCTGGCTGTGTGCGCAGTGGTTGGTAAAAGGCATCATTATGCCTTTTCGCAGTGGTTGGTAAAAGGCATCATTATGCCTTTTACCAACCACTGCGCACACAGCCAGGCCGATTCTTGTCGAGGGTACAATTTACCAAAAGAGATGATGGTGATGGTGATGGTAGCTTCAGGTGCGGTGGCGACCCAAACCAACATTAAGTATACAACTTTTAAATATGGAAATCTAACCAGAGCGATGTCAGTGGGGAGGGTTGGAAAAATCCTGGCCGGCTTGTGGATTAGACACATTGATCAAAAATCTTTGAGGTCTCTCTTGGCTTATTTTTAACATGCCGTCGTTTTCGTGTCGGTTTTATTGATTTATTTTAAAAAGCTAATTATAACGTATTCACGATGTTACCGCAACATCCTGCATTAGTCCATTAATCAGCACGCTGGTCGCTGACGCGTTTAGAACATCCTGAGGCAATGTTTCTGTCACTCCCATAACATTGGAGTTGATCTAAGTCTGTCTGGTGGTCACGGTGAGGAAAGATAGTAAGCCAAGGTGCTTGAGAGCTTCATCCGTGAAAATTATGATAAAAAAATCGTATTAGAGCTCTACGTACATAAATGAAATGTCAATAAAAATTTAAAGAAAAGATATGAATCAAGAATGTCTGACATATAATTCATCAAAGGGCTGAAGGTACATTTTTGACAGTTTTCAATGCAAAATTTGCATAACTCATGCTGTTTACAGGGTGATAAAAAAATTCAGAGACTTCTCTTGTTCGCTGGTGTGAACTCTTTGGTGTGGACGTACGCGTGCTGAACAGGGTTGGTGATCTCCCTCCCTATCCTGATAAGCACTCCTATCCTTAGTAAAAACCAACCCAGTTAAGAAAGATCATCGACCGAGCTACTCGACTTGGCCGCTCGCCAATAACTCAACAGTCATTTGTTTGTTTCTTGTGATAACCATAACTCATTTACGCAAACTTCTGAGAAAAAGGACGCTAATTAATTGTCTCTCAGTCAAATATCTTCGGCTCATTCCCATTACTACAAACACATTGTTCTCGAAAAAGAATACATTCGTACATTCGTTCCCAACCACATTCTCGAGCATTTTAATAACAATTCTTAAGAAATATTTTCGATCATACATTAGTTCCCACTCATACCCATGCATAAGTTGAGGTAGAGTCAGCACGAGAATCTTCTGAGATCTTCTACAACAAAACTCCAAGTGAGTTGCGAAAATTGACAATAAATAAATTCAATCAAATTGTTAAACATTATCCTTTGTAAAAAGGCCTACTATAAAATATCAGATTATCTAAAGGATAAAAAGCTTGAGACGAGTTTTAGTCCAACTCGAAAACTAACATTCTAACAAGGTAAAGGTTTCTTGTTCGCTTCTTTACTTTACCTTAAAAAGATGAAGTGGACCAAAAAGTCAAAGTGATCACTTTATGTCCTAGTTTTACTTATGTAATCTGAGTTTTGTGACGTGTCCAAGAGTCCTGTAAGGTCTAAAGGAAATAAAGCACTATGAGTTTTGAGTTTTCTGATAGTATATGTAGTTAGGTAAGCTACGAATATTAAAACTAAACTTCCACACTCGAGATTATTCCGAACACTGATTAGCTTCTTCTCGCACGAGGTGATGATTGCAGGTAGCATCGATAACAATGGGCTATGACAAACAATAGGGTATAAGCATGTGACTTCAAAAAAACTCATTATTTTCTTTGTATTCTCTATTGATTTACTAATATTAGCGTTCATTAGGGGAGGCCTATGTCCAGCAGTGGACTGATATAGGCTGATGATGATGATGATAAAAATATATCTGTATATTTGTTTTTGATGATTTTAATGTGAAACTTAATCATTGAAAACTAGATAGGTATTTTAAGAGTCATCGCAAAATTTCTTCTTCCGTTCACCGTATTGCCATGAAGCTTTTAGCGGGATATATTTTTTTGAAAGAAAGAAAGTAATAAATTATTTATTAGATAACACACAAACAACAAACACGATGGTTTTTATCATTTATTTGTTTTTAATTTTATTTTGATTGAAGCGGCAAAAATGAATTTGTGGTTAGAACCTGTGGTGCGAAACAGCGCTACACCGAAGGAACAGAAGCACTTTGAGTTGGCAAACTGAACGATGGCGTCACAAAAAAAGGGCAGCGTTTTTGCATGTAGGTACCTTATTATAGAAACCTTTCCAAACTTGCTTTTTGTGGATGGCCACAGTAGGACAGAAACCTAGTTGATGAAAACTTGGTCGATTCCTAAATGTGAAGTGATTTTACATTAGCTAAGTACGTCCGAATCTCACTGCGGAATGCGGATTGACTTTCTTTTCGAAGATGGCGACGAATTATAAAGACGATGCTCATAAAATTGGTCTTAGCTAGGTACTTGAAAACAATTTACCTGGGTCCGTTCGCTCGCCGGCTCGCCGTTGTAACCACAGCTTTTACCCACACATCTAGCGAAATAACATTAATTTCCAAAACATCAGAATTTTTACATTAAAAATTATTCTGATTAAATGCGTTTTCTTTTGATACTTTGCTTGTATTTCATCAAAAGAATACATAACTCAATTAATTATCCGACACGACACTGTTTTAGAAAATATGTCATGTCGGATTCTTGCTAATCTGATCTAAATATTCACAGCCAGTTACATTTACTTTAATTTATTTGCGTGCCTGTGTGGCTGATTGTATCTACATCTAATTGGGAAAGAAAACTCAGATAATTTGCAACATTTGTACCTATCTCCTTGTGGCACCGTGGTCCGACTGTTTGCTCTGTGCCACCGTTACGTTAGCAAGTTATAGCAACTACTTTCTTGCATTATATCCACATAACTAGCTCACCATGGATCCAAAAACATGGTAATCTTTTAAAGAATGTCTTGTAGTGATCGCTCCTCAGTGTCAGGGCCGCCCTTTGGCTTAAATAATTTTTAATTTTTATTTGTATGTGATTGTTTTGACTTCGATCATTAATACTATGGTCGTATAGTTCCAGGAGCAAAATATCCGATTCCAACGAAATCGAGAGCACACGCTAGTTGCATACTAATGCGAAATAAATAAATTCAAAGGAAGTGCGTAGGAGCGTAAGTGCCTTCTTTATTCACGATGAAACATTTAATTGTCTCGATAAACCAGTAACAGTACATAAATTTGTTTATTTTTCGCCTCCTGTTGAACAAAATCCGAAGTTGAAAATAATTGTATTAACGACGATCTTGTGGCGCGGTGGGTGAAGGTCTGCCTGCGACGCGAGCGGTTGTGGGTTCGATTCCAGCCTTGGGGCAAATATTTATACGATCTGCAGGTACCTATTTGTTTCGGGTGATCTGATCATTTTCTATGTATAATTAAAAAAATATTTATCTATGTCATGTATTATGTATACAGTTATCTAGTACCCATAACACAAGCTCCGCTTAGCTTGGGGCTTGATAATGCTGTGTGAATTATTATTTATTTATTTATTAGCAAAATCTCTTGTAGACGCTTCAAGTAGACCCAGACTGGAATGAACTTTGATTAAGTATAACATAAAGGAACGTCCTGTCCTGATGCTTTACCGATTCGATTATACTGACAATCTATTTTGTTTACTATGAAGAAGTTGTAATCAATTTAGTGATTGTTACCCAACAACATTACTATTATATTACTATTATTCTCGCATCCTGCTTCTTGAACTCAAAAATACTTTTATATGCCGACGACATGAAAATATTTCGTAAAATCAAGGATATTAATGACGCCCACTTCTTACAAGACGATTTAATTAGATTCCAAAATTATTGCACTGTAAACAAATTAGACCTAAATGTCTCTAAATGCTACGTAAGTACATATACACGAAAACCCACTAAAATATTATTTAACTACAAATTTCATAATACCTCACTCACTAGAGTTGACTCTATCAAGGATTTAGGTGTAACTTTTGACAGTAAGCTTTTATTCGATCAACACGTTGATACTATAGTTAAAAAAGCATCACGTTCACTGGGCTTTGTTTTTAGAATGTCGTCGGAATTTACAAGTATCAAAACTTTTAAAATACTGTATTGTGCGTACGTACGTAGTCACCTGGAATACGCCTCCCAGGTGTGGAATCCAAGGTACGATTTGTACTCCTCGCGAATAGAGTCCATCCAAAAGAGGTTTCTTCGATACCTGCAGTATCGAGCTCGTATTTATTTGCCGGATTACGAGACTAGATGCCGCAAATTTCACTTTCTTCCCCTTCACAAACGTAGAGAAATGGCTGATTTGACTTACCTAATGAGCATAGCAAACGGTACTGTTGATTGCCCGGAGCTCCTTGAGCAGATAGGACTGCGCACATGCACGGTTGCACTGAGAAATCCGAACACCCTTTACGTTCCTATAGTAAGGACCAATTATAGGCAGAACGCTTTTCTTTACAGAGCTTCTTGCTCGTTTAATTCCTTAGTAAATGGAAACAGTGAGGTAGACTTATTTTACACCAGTACAAGTAAGTTTAGACGCTTACTTAGTGATCTATTTTTTCAAGTGTAAGCTTAACTAGATTAGATTAAGATTTAAATGTTTAACTCGATGTGTTTTTTAGTATTTTTAGAGTTAACTAAGTTAATGTTATTTAGTTAGTTAAGTTATGTTAGTTAGTCGTCAACTTACCTACTCTATATATCATACAGTTTTCAAGTCAATCTGCGGAAACTTGTAATTAGCCGTCAACAAACATGTACTGGTCTATCCAGGCATGTTCTATATTTTTATTTGATTATTTGTAAACCTAGCTGTAAGTTTCTCCAAAATTTTGAAAATAAATAAATAAATATGATTTATAACACGTTGCACGCCATTTATCCGTGATAAAAAAATACAAAAATACAAAAATACAAAATCGTTTATTTGAACAAGTACATAGGTATAGGTTACAAGTTGAACGAAGAGACCACAAAAGTTAAAAACTGCGGCGTAGTCTCTTCGCCCGCCTCCTGGCACGATATAAAAATAGAGCTAATTTAAAGTAAGTAATTAATATTTAGGGGTTTGCGTTTACTAAGCTAATATGTGGCTAATTACAGTGTGGTTACATAATTTAGGTAACATGTAGAGCAGGGAAGATTATAATAAAAAGTAAAAGAGTGATTAAGAACTAGACATGATAAGTAGATAGAACTAGGTATTTCTCGTTACTACATAATTATTGTTTATACTAGGCAAATTTGTACATGTTTCTAAGAGTGTGTGGTATGTTTGAGTTTTTGCGCGTGTTGTGTCTTGTGTGAGTGTTAGTGTGTGTGTGTGTGTGTGTGTGTGTGCGTGCGTGTGTATGTGTGTGTGTGTGTGTGTATTTGAGTGTGGGGTTAGGTGCTCCCGAGGACACCGGTCTCTTGAGAGTCCGGGCAACGGGGCTGCCACAGTGTAATTGAGTGTGTGTGAGAGAGTGAGTTACCATATGTGATGGGCCTCCTGAGGACACCAGTCTCTTAAGAGTCTGGGCAACAAGAGGTCCCGAGAGTGGGTTGTGTTTCGTGTATGATATGAGTGAGGTGCTATCTAGCTTGGATTTTTTAAGAGATTTTCGGTATCTTCATACGAGAGGGTCAAAAGCCATTGGAGGCACTTTTGTTTCATTTTGTATCGAGGCAGAGGGTAGATGTTAAGTATTTTATTTACTCTATTGTAGAGTAACGGGCTCGAATAAAAATACTGTCGACTGATAAAAGTAAGGCAGATTGAGTTACCGTGGTTAGCTATAACTTTTAATATAATTTTCAATACTTTATAATGGAAAAATCATCTGGAATATGTCGGCTCGATAAAAATCTATAATGAAAAGCGCGCGGGCAAAGCCGCGGGCAGCAACTAGTAATGTTTATATATATAAATAATAATCGTACGTAAGATCTTAGTCCAAGGGGCCATTTGTTCCCAAACAATACACGCACAGTAATTCCTCTCAGTTATTACGTGTACGATTGTAAAACTAAATTGGCGCTTTGATGTAGCGACGTCATCGGGCGGGCGGCGCCCACGCAGACATTTTGATGGCGCGAGTGGGGCCACTAACGTCGCGAGTTGAACCGCTCTCGTGTGTCGCGGACGTCGCGCTTGTCGCGAACCGAGTCCCATGTATGTTTGTCTCTTGTCTTATTTCTGAACTTGTATAATATCGTACAAAATATAGAGAAAGATAGTAGATCCAGTACTTACTAGAACTGTTGTATAAACAACCGAAATAAATTCACTATAAACCACTACAAATGATTATCTATATGAAACGCTAGTAAAAAAATTGGTTTTCCATTTCGGATGCTGAGTATTTTTCAAAGTAGCTTAACATTTTTTATAGCTACTACAAACAAAAAGAAATCACTACAATCAACTACAAACGATTATCTATACGAATCGCTAAAAAACGTTTCGTTTGTCCAAAGTCGGGTACTGTTTTTTTTTTAATTACCTTACTTTTTTTTTGAGCTACAAACAAAAAAAAATTTACTACAAATAACTACAAACGATTATCTATACAAATCGCCCAAAAAAAATTGGTTTGTCCAAAGTCGGGTGCCAAGTTCACACAGCTATATTTTAGAGAGGGCAAATCTTGATCTCTTTTCGCGGTATTTTATTATTGAATCAAAATAGCTGCATAATCATAATAGATCTTTCTTCATCTTCATCTGTGTATCTTCTATCTGGTGTTGGGTCAGACCGGAACGTACATAGGTTACTAGGATCTTTGGGTCAGACATTAATGTTCATTCTAGTTCATTCGCCCTGCGTCACGATCAACCGGCCCGCTTCACTTCATGGCCACACTAGCACATCCCTAGCAACAATGACGTAGTGCTGACGTGGCCGACTCCTGATTTATGTGCCGTGTCGACTCCATCATCAGGATATAGCAACCTTTGATGCAGGGAAGAACTAGGGCGTTCAAACTATAAGAGTTATTGTTATTACCTACCTGCCTGCATGGATGGATCGTGAGCTCTAATAAATTGGGAAAGACGTTTTTGCAGGTGGGACAGCCGGCGCTTGCACGTAGGTACCTAGTAAAGGATTCGGGAACGTTATCCGTCTTTTTAAAAACTAACTTTAAAGTAATCTATTGGATTTGACAATGAAAATCACTTTTATAATGAGACGTCTATGAGCGTGTTTAATCTCGATACGAATGACGAATTAATTAAAACAAACTTAGGTCCTAAATACCATCGACGCGTCTCAAGCGCGCGTGGGCGACGGCGAGGCGATAAGCATTCGCAGTAGAGTCGTGCAAGCTTGCACTTTAGGCATTCAATGTTATGATGTCTCTACTGGCTGGATGCATAACTCCTCCCCCCTCAAGTGCGAAATTATCGGGTCTTGCCGATGCTTTGATCTGATGATTTCGCTTCAAAACATAACGATAAAGTATAAGACAAATTACGAAAAAGACTAAAATTAAGTACAGAAAAATAGTTCCTAAACTAATGCTTTGGGTGTTCACCACACTGATTTCACTTTCACTTCCACTAATCTCACTTCCTTTTAGCTTTAAGATGCGTGAAAAATATTTTACTTCCTCCAAATCGATGTTCTTGATATTAACGGTGGTTACTGCAGTAATATTCGTCGATTTCAATTTAGGAAAAGTAACAATCGGTGTTATTTTATACTGAAGGTTTCCTGCAAACGTCTTAAGATATCCCAGTTTCAGCTCGCCCAAATATACTTCACAGTCTTCTGAGGTAGTTAAAATGAAAGTACCATGTAGAGATTCTCTACTATTCTCATGATTACATTTTTCCGCTAAAACTGTTGGTTTTGTTGTAAATACAATCCAAGAATCTAAGCCGATCCTCTGAACCTTGATATCCTCTATATCAACAGCATATGGTACGCACAAGGTGGGGTCTGGCTGAAACTCTAGGAGCTGCTCTGCACAGGTGAGTATTGGAAACTGCATCATGTCACGACAAAGGAATTTGTTGTTTTCTGCAATTTTCTCGCATGGCTTTGAGACCGGCAGGTACTTCGAATCTTTCGCCAAAAGGTATGGGAATTCAGGAAAAATAACTACTGTTTTATTCAAGGAACTTCGAAAAATAGGCAGTGAATAGATCTTAAAATAATCATAAGATTTTTTATCAATTAACGGAACTTCCAATATGAACGTTATCTGGTTCAGTTTTACATAAGCTTTTACTTCAATAACCCTTTCTAATTTTAACAAATTGCTTTCATTTACCTTATAGACCAAATGGTGTACATTTTCAATTTCTTTTAATAATGACAAGAGCTCTGTGGAATTTACAATTGATTGATGTAGTACAGACACTTTACTGAATGCCAGCGCTGTCTCTATCTCGTTCAACTCTACATATATGGTCCTAAACGTACTTATAAACATATCGAACATACTTGAAACGTATGTCAGATAGAGACAGGTGTTTTCTTTAAAATTTTGTAGTTTAATTAATTCTTCAATAACTTTAAAACGTTTATCCAATATAATTATGTTTTCTTGTAAAGTTTCTGTACTGTTTTCGAAATTGTCCAACATCCTGGTGATCATCGTTATTCTTTTCTCGGTAGCAATTTCCTTTGAACTAATTCGTGAAATTAGTGAATCATATCGAATAGCATCTTCATTATCTAGATTCCCAGAAACAGCCTTAATAAGTGACCCAAGGGGATTAACTAACCCTCGCTTATACCTATGCGACGGGACTAACTGGCGAAATTTGACGACAGTTGTATTCCGTACGTACTCTACTTGTGTTTTTATGCCCAAAAATTCATGGGTAAAAGCCTTATGACTATCGACTAACCTAATAAACTCATTGAATTTCACTATGTAAAATTCCAAATTACTACCTATGCCGCTTAAATCTAAAGTCTTAACTATTAACCACTTATCTGTTTGCCTGAACGCTTGTCCTTCTTTCACAGGTAAAATACCTGGATTGTTTTCAATCTTTTGCAGATGAAGGGCCCGGCTTTGGGGAAGTAGGGTCAGTACGACCAAACACCACCTGTGAAGGGCGTTTCACATTTTTAATAGGGACCCTTGAATGTTTCTGATCGGTTTCTACTAACGCTACATTTCGTTCTATTCTCGATTTTACAATTGCCTTCTTGTATCTCGCTTTGTCCTTGCTTTTTCGTGTATTTATATCTTTTGTATATACTACATCTCCTGGCTCTAACTCAACCTGTTCTCCTAATCTTTTTTCCCTAATTTTCTCCTTTCGCTCTACCAATTTGTCAGAAATATATTGATATAGATATTTAGTTCGCTTTGCATGATCCTTAAGTAATTGCTGCATGTACGATTTTTCAAACTCTCCATCGAATAATTTACTTGAATCCGTATGTCCAAAAACTATTTCAAACGGAGTTAATTCTGTGGTTGAATGTATAGTATTATTATAGGCCATAATTGCATACGTCATTATAGAAGCGGCATCAGTACATTTCTGTTCGTATTTTGCTAATCTATAAATTTCTATTATTGTAGAGTGAAAACGCTCAACGATACCAGTCGAATTAGGGTTGTTTGGAGTGCAAATATGTAAATCAATTTTGTACATTTCAGCTAATTCTTTCATCAGATTATTGTTGAACTCGGATCCTGGGTCACTACTGATTTTAGTCGGGACCCCATACATTGAAAAGTATTTAATCAGCGCACGTACTACTTCCGGTGTTGATTTATTTTCTATCGCAATAGCCTGACCTAATTTACTAAAGGCATCAACTAAGGTCAAGTAAGATCTATTTTCAATAGAAAATATATCGATAAAGATTTCCTGAAATGGAGATGACTGGGTTTGAGTCAACTCTATAGTTGGCTTTATGGGTTTTCTGTCATATTTCATTTTTTTACATGCCTCACAGCTATTTATCACTGCCGCGGTAATTTCCTGTATTCTATTCCAGTAATAATTTCTTTTTATTCTCATAACCGTTTCCTTTATGCCTCGATGGCAAGTTTTCCCTTCATGATGTTGCAATACTATAGCTTTCTGCTCATTCTCATCTTCTACTACTATAACCCTTTCCGTGCATTCATAAAACTCTACCGTACCATTTTTGAACAACCTAATAATAACGGCGTTAAATTCTTTCCGGTGTTGCTCATCCTCAAAATATATAAAGTATTTTGTTTTTGGTTTGATGTATTCTTTAAGGAATTGCTTTATCAATTCTTCACTATTCAATGGCAAAAACACTTCTATAACCTTTTGATGTTCTCTACTTAAAAATTTTACATTAATTTCTTTTCTAGGCCAAGTAAAAACAAGTATTTGGTTAGGTTTTGTATCCACTGCTTCTTTCAAAATAGGAATCCCCTTAGATTCTAGATCTGCAGCTGAATGGATTGTTCCTTCCGAACTATGTGAAAGTGGCGGAAGTAGTATTTGAGGTTCTAATTCGTCAATATTACGAGCTTCTTCCGTGTCTGATACGTCTGACAAGACGATAGTTTCTATAGGTGTTTCCTGATCGTCATCGTTTTTTGCCAAATCTACAATTTTGTTCGTTATTTCGTGAAGATGTTTTTGTAATTTTTGTTCTTTTTCATCTAATTGGACCTTCATAGATTCATTTGAAGATGAGTCATCAAACATAATATCTATTCCATCTAACGCATTCACCTTAATACGTGACAACGCATCAGCGTTCGTGTTTTGTTTACCGTTTTTATACTTAGTTGTATAGTCATATTCCAATAAGCGTAATCGCCAACGTGTCAATTTACTATTCGGTTCTTTAATAGAATCTAGCCAAGCCAGGGGTCGATGGTCGGTATATATAGTGAATTTATTGCCGTAAAGGTATGGTCTAAAATGTTTAATGGCCCAAATAACACCCAAAAGCTCGCGTTCTATCGTGCTGTAACGCATTTCAGTCTCGCTCAATGTCCTACTTGCATATGCAACAGGTAGATCAGTTCCTACAGTTCCTTGTGATAATACTGCACCCAGAGCTACGGCGGATGCGTCTGTCGTGAGTATGTAAGGTTTTGATGGATCTGGATACTGTAATAAGGGCGCATGCGTAAGAAGTTCTTTGCATTGGTGGAAAGCGTCCAAATATTTCTGATCTATAACGATGCTATTCCGTTTTTTGAGACAATTTGTCAATGGTTTTGTAATTTTTGCAAAATCTTTTATGAATCGCCTATAATAACCAATTAAACCTAGAAAACTCTTGATTTCTGTTACAGTTTTTGGAAGTGGATAGTCTAATATTGCTTTTATTTTATCATCGTTTGGTTTAAGACCCTGATCTGTAATTGTGTGTCCTAGATACAGTACCTCCTTTCTCAAAAACTCAGACTTGTCTAGCTGAACCTTTAGGTTTGCTTGTCTCAGTCTGTCAAAGATAGATTTTAAGTCTCTGATGTGTTCTTGCATACTAGTACTGTAAATAATGATGTCATCCATATATACTAGACAATGTAATCCTTGCAATCCCCTAAGTATGTTATCCATGGCTCTCTGAAAGGTCGCGGGGGCTGTTTTTAAGCCGAATGGCATTCTTAAAAATTCATAGTGCCCCGCTTCCGTGCTGAAGGCTGTCTTCTGTCTATCTTCATCATTGATCTCTATCTGATGGTAACCATTCGCTAGATCAAGAGTACTAAAATACTTAGCTTTGCCCAGCTTATCAAACAAGTCGGTAATATTAGGCAAAGGGTACTTATCGTCTGTCGTTATCTCGTTTAAACGTCTATAGTCAATGACCATACGAAATTTTAGTTCGCCTGAAGCATCCATTTTTTTTGGTACCAAGTGAACAGGCGCATTCCATGGCGAATGCGATTCCTGAATTACGTTGTTTTGTAAAAGCTTCTCTACCTGTGATTTAATTTCTTGTGTTTGAACAGGCGGTTGTCTATAAGGTCTAACATAAATTGGATCTTCGTTTTTAGTTCGAATAAAGTGTTTTACCTGATTTGTGAAGCTTAATGGAAGCTTATCACTGTAAAATATATCTTTGTATTTTGTTCTTTGTTTTGTTTTGTTTGTTGTTTTTTGTTTCATAATTCAGAAATACATTTTGTTTCCTCTTCGTTCATGTGGTCTAGCCTAAGTCGTGTCAAATTTTCATCCAATATATCTTCTACTTCCATATCTTTCATTTCTATGTCGTTAAGACAATTTACACCTATACTGTTGTTATTTGGAAATTCTTCAACCTCAAATGGACCTGTTACTACTAATTTCCTCAACTTATCAGTCGCGTTTTGGATAATGGTGGTAGCATATCCATTTTCGCAGTTTACTATTGCATCTGGCATTCTTATTCCATTACAAAATTGTTTAAAATTTAGGATCGCAGTGCCAGAATACAAATTTGTGGGCATTTTTACGCGTTGCTCAGACCGCGGGGATAATTCGATGACGTGATTTCCCATACACCTCATTATAGGCAATTCTACTGTCCTAGTTCTGAGACGGTTATGCTTTAAGTCAATGACAGCTTCCAGTTGCATTAACAAGTCGTTTCCTATTAGTCCCTCATACATAGGATCTACTTCATACACATAAAATTTATGATAGTCGCAGCTATTAAACGAAGGCATTAGGGGGATTTCAATAACCTCATTATGGTTGCTAGATGCGTGCGTGCTTATGACCGTGAATACTTCACCCCTAATGTAGTTACCAAAGAATTGGTATGCTTTTGCTGGGCTGATAAAGGAGCGTGTGCTGCCAGTATCAATCATAAATTTACCATCAATTTCGGGTAAGTATATGAACGGTAGATTTATTTTGGTATCGCAATTAATTTTTATCACTTCACATCCTCTTTCGAGGCTGTTACCGAAAAATTTTCAGCCTTCTCCTGTGTGTGTGTATCTCCTAACTGGGTAGAGTCGGAAAAGCTAACCTGCTGTTCATTCCAAACATTCATATCTATTTGAGGTTCATAATAGTTTGCGAAATCAAAGTCACCATAATACCCTTCATTGTTTTCTACATTTTCATTTCCGTATCCATACCAGTCATATCCGCCTAACTCTAACTCATTTAGGCGAAACCCTTGAGGTTGTTGAGTCGCAGCCGGCATCTGTGGTTTTTGTGGAGGTGCAGTCCTCATAGAAACATCCGTATCTCCAAGTTTTGCATTGGGAGGCTTGTAACCGAACTGATTCAACTGAGGCCGATAGCCAAATTGATTTTGTTGGAATTGAGGCCGATAACCGAATTGACCTTGGGTAATTTGAGGCCGGTAGCCAAATTGTTGCGGCCTTGAATTTTGATATTGCATTCCATATTGTTGTGGTTGCATCAACTGAGGTCTAAAACCCATAGGAGCCTGAGGGGCAAACTGAGTAGCAGCGGGCTGCCTGTACTGCATGTTTCCTGGAATCCCGAAGTTAAAACGAGGGGGTGCCATAGGGGCGAATGTCGGTCTAAAACCACTTGGCTGAAAAGGCATATTCTGCGTGGGAGGATTGAACTTATTAAGTGTAGGTGTTACTACAGGCGCAAGCTGAGGCTTGAGCATTTTACTTCTGAGCGTATACTGCTCGTAGAAGTTCACTTCCTCCAACACATATTCTAATGCTTTTTCTAGAGTATGCGGGTTTTTCATTCTAACTGGTCTCAATACGTTTTCAGGCAGGTTGTACAAGAAAACATTCAGCGCCTTGTTGTTATAGATTTCGGTTCTAGTCGCCATGGTAAGATTGTGTGTCTGATTCACTTTAGAGATAAGTATCGATCTAACTGTCTGAATACGATTGCAAAACTCTTGATAGCTCTCCCCTTGTTTCATTTTTAAGGTCTCTAACTCTATCGCTAAACATTCTTCACTTCTAGGATCACCAAAATGCTGTACCAATAAAGTTTTCAGTTTTTCATAAGTATCAACATCATTTCGCTCGCTTGCTAAAGCAGCGGCTTCATCAGTTAACCTACTCGTTATCGAGTGCAAAACGTAAATGTTTTGCTCAAGTTCACCGCGATATTTATCGACAACATAATCACATTTTTTTAGAAATAGATTTAAATGCCGTTTGTTACCATTAAAAATTGGTATTATACACAATAATTCCTTTGGAATCGGCTGTAACGTGGTCATCTTTTATTTATTTTAAAAACTAATTTTTCTTTGTTTAACTAATTTTATGCTTATTATCTGTAGAACAGTTCACTTAAATCTACTTACTCTAAAATCCCTACAATAAGAACCAGAAAACGTTATAATGGAAGAAGTTCGATTCCAAGAATAACAAAACACAAAGCACTAAGGGTAGGAAAGGATGGCGAAAATTCTACTCACCAGCCAGTCACCAACATGCTTGTTCGCCTCCCAGGATCTTCACAAATTTATTTGGTTCGAACAGATCCGATCCGTCGGAAAATTCACGAAAACTCGCGGAAATTCGCGTGGAAAACTCGGAAAATCTGCCCCGGCTGCGCCAGTAAAGGATTCGGGAACGTTATCCGTCTTTTTAAAAACTAACTTTAAAGTAATCTATTGGATTTGACAATGAAAATCACTTTTATAATGAGACGTCTATGAGCGTGTTTAATCTCGATACGAATGACGAATTAATTAAAACAAACTTAGGTCCTAAATACCATCGACGCGTCTCAAGCGCGCGTGGGCGACGGCGAGGCGATAAGCATTCGCAGTAGAGTCGTGCAAGCTTGCACTTTAGGCATTCAATGTTATGATGTCTCTACTGGCTGGATGCATAACTACCTAGTCCCGTACGGAGCTGTGTGTCGCGTGGCAGTATGGGACTACGCCGCTGTAGGTACGTGTGCGACGTACGTAGATTACGCAGCCAGTCGTCAAATACTTGTTTGTCCATATCCTTTATAAGTCATAAGCTTAATTTGTC
This sequence comes from Eupithecia exiguata, assembly GCA_947086465.1. Taxonomy (NCBI): domain Eukaryota; kingdom Metazoa; phylum Arthropoda; class Insecta; order Lepidoptera; family Geometridae; genus Eupithecia; species Eupithecia exiguata. The sequence continues at coordinate 467,930 of OX352247.1, forward strand.
AATTTCGCAATTCGTCAAATCCTATAATTATCATATCCTACTCAAGTCAAAAGCTTAATTTATCATTTTCGCGATTCGTCAATTCAATTATTCGTCAAAACGTAACACGTCAAATACGTAATTTATCTAGTCATTGTGAGATCGAACACTAAAGTGAACACTCAATTTAAAAAATACTTTACCAACCAGTGGTTTTCTACAATAAAGCGGATGTGTGGTGCTGTGTAAATGAAAGACATCGAACAACTAATGCCGTAGAAGGATGGCATAAACGGCTTAATAGTAAAATTGAAAACAATAAGTTTTTATTCCAATCGTGTACTTAAAAAAGAAGCATCTTGGTATGATCGTTTGGTAAAACAAATACAAGTCGGAACACGCAATGTAAAAAAAACCAAAGACTAAAGACATGATCAAGGACACTAAAGTTGAAATAATAATTAACAACCTTTTAAAAAATAATCTTGGATAAAGATGACCCATATCTCTTTGCAATAACATTTTTTAAGGTCTTCAAAAGCGACATGTTACTTTTTGTGTTAAAAAGTATTTTTTAATTAAATGAAGTGATTTTTTCAATATAATATGATAATGTTATTTTCTATGATTTTATTTTCATCTTGACTGTCCTAGGCGTGCTTGACTAATAGCTCATTTGACGAACCAAGAATTAGTATATTTAAGAACATAACGAATCATGTATTTGACAAATTTAGGTTTGGATCAGTCTCTAGTTTGATAAGTAAAGGATTTGACGAATTGCGAAATTGACAAATTAAGCTTATGACTTGTTAAGGATATGGACAAACAAGTATTTGACGACTGTCTGCGTAATCCGTACGTAACTCCGTACGTGGATCGTGGCTTTTTGCTACTCCGTGTGTACAGGCGGACCAGCGCGGTCACAGAGCTGGTAGGCCGACAGAAACTAGGCATAGCGGCAAGTCTGCGTCTAGGACGTCTCGCTGCTATGATCTGCTGGGATAACTGAAAGATTGTAGATAAGGGGCACCCATTAATTACGTGAGGCGTTTAAAAGGATAGGTAGTCAGGTAAAAATCTAAAAAAAATAAACTACTATTACTATTTTTTGTTAATTTTTGATCTAGTTTCACCCTCTTATGGGGTTGCAGTTTATCTAGGGACACCCTGTATATTCGACTTCGTAGGTCTTCATTATTGATTGCACCAAGTATGCACTGAAATACCGACTTACTCGGTAAATATTAAAACTCGGATTATTTAAAAACACTAAACACGCTAGAATGAAAAATAAACCAAACTTGATTATATAATTGATTTTACCCCCTTTGGACCCGTTCGTCTCAAAAACTCCTGGCCTGATTTGGCCAGGATTTACTAAATTATCAGTATAATTCACATTTCTCACATATATTTGTCTCCTCACATACCTATATTTATCGTTTATACACCTATCAAATTTCACGCAAATCGGATCAACAACAACGGTTGGACAGTTATGCTCGGAGTGACTATTAGTGACCATACCTACGAGCACTTATGGTTATAAGTGTATGGTTATACAGACAAGTCACCCACGCTGCCAAGGAGAACTGCGTTCGTCTCACTCACTCCGTTCAAATAAAAAAAACCGGCCAAGTGTGAGTCAGATCCGCACACGAAGAGTTCCGTACCTACTGTAAAAATATCGTATGTATAAAACGGGCAAAAAATTTTTGTTTTATGTTATTTTCCTAAAATATTTGTTATATTTTGATTAAATTACTTATTTTTAAAAGTGAATATATAACGGACAGACCACGGATGAAATAATGTAACGTTTGCCAGACGGACAGACGGACAGCGTAGTCTTAGTAATAGGTACCGTTTTACCCTTTGGGTACGGAACCCTAAAAAGGATTAAAGCACAATATGTCATGCCCTTTAAGGTTCGATAAGAACCTACAAGAGTCAGAAAATATGCGACCAACAAGAATCTATGACGTAGGCTTGCGAACGTTGTTGGTTTGCCGTTGCTGGTCCTACCTTGCTGGTGTTGAGCCCATTGCCGTTATCCTAGCTCCTAAGTCCGCACCTGCCTATCCACTTACAGGCAGGCAGGTACTCAGTATTATTTAGCGCCATCCCCGAGCTCGTTAAGGAGCGTGATTCACAGATTTATGGCAATTTGATTCTCCTCGTTACGTTAATGCCTTTAGCAAGGTTTTCGAATAGTGGTAGGTAGTACTTAGGTTTCATTTTGGTATTAGGTAGGTATATTTGCTAGGTGCCTACATAATAAGTCCAATTATATATATAACCCAAGTGAAAAGCAGGAATCAACTGTTTTTCACTTTTTTTAACTTTTCGCTAAATTCTAAGTTCACCCACCTCAATTTACAACAAGATAAAGTTAAAAACTACAACCCGACTACGTGAAAGTTATAAAAGTTTGAAACATTTACATTGACAAAATAGAATGACGTATCGGTCATATTTGATAGGCATAGAGTTGAAAATGAAAATAGGTCGTAGGTATTGTAATTTTTCTCTATGGGGCCTGCAGCCTGCGGCTACCTAAACTTTAATACGCGTTTTGAAGGCTTATTCGGGGTCGGAGCCCTAAATCCTATAGCCTATAACCATCGGGGTATTGAGACGAATCAATCGATACATAATTTGTTGAAATCGAACCAGTAGTTTCAGCGCTACGTGGGAACAAAGAAATCGGCCACATACATACAAACATACAAATATACAAACATACAAACATACAAACATACAAACATAGGGTGCTAACCTCATAACCCTCCCCTGTTGGTAGTCGGGTAAAAATACACAAGGAGGTGTCTAAAGCTACTACAAATTATTTTCGAAATGTCAGCTCTGTAAATTACTTAGTACCTTATGTAAACCAATCGCGTAGTGCACGACACAAGGGTGTCGTGCACTTATAACCTACCTACCAACTTAATTCTTAATCGCATTATATGTAGAGCAAGTGTACATGTTTTTTAAAATCACCGCGTAAAAAGTTTTTAGTAAAGCACAATCTTTAGCGAGTATTAAATAAAATGAACTCTAGGTACCTTTATTTCAGCTGGCTATTGTTCTCCAAAACAAATACTGTGCGAAAGCATTTTCCATCACTAATTTCAAATCAAACACAATCGAATAAAAATCGATTTTTATTGTTTCATTTCAACTTTTCACTGCACTTTTTCCCGCTCTAATATTTTTATAAGTCTATTTTTTTGGGAAGTATGAACGGCAAGCTATTACTACCACAGAAATAATATTCGACTGGTAGAATGCGAGTTGCATCGGCCGGTATGTTCTATGGATAAGCGTCGTCCATGCGTCGACTAACCAATAAACCCACTGTATCGGGGTTGGTTAGTTCAGTGGTCATAGATTATCTAAGAAGAGCAGATGCGCCACAGTTTTACCATTCATATTTAAGTCAGGTGTATTCAGCAAAAACCAGACAAAAATTACACGCAGCGCTTCTTTGAAGCACTTCTACACGAGTCAATTGCTAGCTACGGCGTAGCGCGTTAAGCTTATGCAATACATTAAAATACAAGCGTAGCACTTCGCCACTTCGTAGCTTTCAGTTATTGGTAAATATATTTCTTTCAAAGTTTTACCTAGAAATTAAGATAGAAGGCTCATTAATACAAACTAAATAAAAATTTATAAATACTGGAAAGCTTATCGAAGTAGGTACCTACGGTATGCCTGAGGATGCAATGAAAGCCTCTACGCATCGTAACTTTAGTACCTCTACTTCGCTACAACACGTAACACTGCAAAGTTAATCTGAAAAGGTTAGCACTTCGTAGCTTTCTCGAGCTTTCTCATATTAAAAGCTATGTTAGCTTCATTCATTTCTCTCCGCTACAGCGTAGCATTGCTACGTACTGCGTAGCATTTTGTAGCCAGTACTTGATGATTAACTTTGAACTAAGGAATGCAAGTATTCAAAATAACTTAGGTACTTGCATTATTTTGTAAAGCATGTAGTTGTATTTAATTTAGTAATACCTACATATATTTTTGTTGTTTATTATGATGAAATGCCACTAAGCCGACTTGTCTAGGAGCTACTGAGATGCCTGAGCGTTTTATTCACTGGTTGAATCTTAATTATTTAATAGGTACCTAAGTATAATTTTCCATGCCCCATCTGCCACCTTATCTTTGGCAAGTCTCGTCTAATATTAGTAGCGCGCGCGACGGGCTACGTATCAGTTTTAGTTTTTATTGTGCGCCGGAGTCCGGAGTCGAAGTATTTCGGGACTACTCGCCTTTACGGCCGGCCGCGTGCCCAGAGCTAAGTAAACAGTGGCCACGCATCGATTCCACTAGATTAGAAATCGATTAGACTCCGAAATTGTAGCGGATAATAAACGTTGATTGCGAGTTCTATTGCTGCCTATTGATATTTGGAACGGGTGTGCCAATAAAATTGCAATGTTGGTTTTTAAGAACTGTAACCTTTGTTCAGTTGTGTGGGTAACATGAACGTTTTGACTAAAGTACCTACCTACTTACTACAATACCTAGGTTGAAATAAAGTTTGGAAACGTTTTGTGCGATTTCTGATGTTTTTGATCAGAAAATTAAACAGGGTTGCGTAAAAAACTTATTTAATAACAGGTCCATTTTTTTGCTAACTGTAGGTACGTTTTATTTTAATCTGTGAATAGGAATGAAAACTTCTCTAAAAATTATGGATCGTCTCTAAAGACAATTTTTCCTGTAGCTACAACGATTAAAGTACCTCTCATTAGGTACTGCTCCGTCCAAAAATCCACTCTGTAGGTAGGTATAGTCTCGTAAGTATTATTACCATATTCTTTAATATTACTTATCCTTACATCTAGCACACCATTAACTCGCAGTTAGTTTTATAAAGGGTTCGTTAAAAATAGTTTCCGTTTAGCGAGAAATTATTTTTCCGCCAGTTTTATTCCGTGTGTAAAACCCGCAAAATATTTGAATCTCGCGGGCAACGTGCTCCGAATGCTCAATTTCTCTACTGGAAAAAAAATACTACCTACTCAAATGGAACGTAATTTTTGATCCGAATGAGCAGGGCTGCAATAAATCGAGTCAAATTAACCTCATCGATTTAAATCTTTAAAGAAATAGTAGTTCCTGTTTTTGCTTTATTACATTCAGGAAAATACCAAAATGCAATCACAAGATTACCCAATGTTTTATTTATTATTGGACGAAGCCGAGTTATATTTTCGCGATATAAACGAATTTATAAAGAGTCACCTTACGTTTTTATCGCGAAAATAAAAGTGGTCGAAAGTGAACTCGAAACGAATAATCCTCGTAGACCAATGAAAAAAGAGATATCCCCTTTAGACTTTAGATCAATGTCATGTCGCAGACGAAGGAATAAAGAAGAAGAAGTTCTTTAGTCCCACATCTTAGAGTATAGGTATACTCTAAGTCCCACATACTTTCGTTTCAGTGTTGCCAGACCGTGGGCAATTGCCCACGCCATGGGAAATTTTAGGATTTTTGTTGAAAGAAAGGCAAAAGGGCGGTAAGGTCTTGGAACCGGTAAAATATGGGCAATAACGTTAGGCTAAATAAATGAACATACTAAATTTTATTTCTCTAGAAAACATAATTACATCAATATTACTTTATCAGATGGTACTCTGAATGAAACATTTTATAATGTATGTTAGGTAACTATCAAAACGACAAGCATAAAATCTCTTGAGGAGTCGTTGGTCACGTACTTGACATATTTTAAAATAAAATCACAAGGCATAGTTATTACTTTTCATAAATAGAATTGTTGTCTTTTGAAATAACACTGTAAGTCAGGTGGAAACATTTTCGGTGATAGATAGCTATTATAATATAACAAGTTCAGATAGCAAAAGGTTTCCCTTAGGAATGTTATATAGTGAATAAATCGACATCAATTAATATTAAAAAATCACACTTTTTCAGTAAGAAATCATATTTCAACTTTTTTTTGCTACATTCGTAGTACTCGTAGAGCGTGCTAGTGTCTTATACAAAATTTCTTTTATGGGCAGGAGTTTGTAAAAATTAAGATTGTTGCCCTGTTCCAGGTACCAAGGGTCAAGGTCAACAAAAGTCAAGGTTCCGCAGATTCCCCTACACATCGTTATTGTTTTAACGTTTCTGGGCGATTTATTGTTGGAAAGGGCAATTTCAACAACCGGTGTGGGCAAGAGTTCCGATCGGGTCTGGCAACACTGGTTTGTTTGTCTTTCCTTTCGTTTTGACATTTTGTTCAACTCGAACGTTCATTTTCGGCATTTACACGTTTCGTGTCTTAGCGACTTAAAAGTAAGTGTTTTCCCGAAAATAAAACAGTGAATCAATGGTGTATATGATTGTTACGAAGTGAAACCAGTTTAATATGAAAAAACGGGTTTTTTGTGCGAGATATCATTGGATTAAAATATGCGCGCTAACATGTCTGGTGATTCTTGGCGTGTTTTTCCCTCCAACACATCAAACACGCCTTGTTGATTATTAATTTTGTAGTACTTCTCGTTATTTCGACATTGAAAGCGTGGAATACTTAGATTTCGTGGTATTTGCAGTAGTAGGTAAAATCGGAAACTAACCTCAAAAGTCCGATCATAACACCTTTTGTGACCATGTAAATTGGTAACAATAACAGCTATTCTAAACTACTCATTTTGATTAAATAATGTAAATATAACCTCTACATTTAATGCTCCCTTTGCCTCCAAACCCAATGTATTGTATGCTCGCACAGCTGCGTAACTTATGGCACAAAGAACCTGTGTACAATCAAAGAAATGAGCAATAAGTACCAGTAGTAAAAGGCGACAACATTTCAGAACCTACTCTCTTCACAGTTTGGTCCACAACGGCCAAAGCTTTTAACACATTTGTGGAACATTCCAGAATGCGTTACGTGGCCGCGTACCTGCTCGCTGTGCTGGGAGGCAAGGCCTCGCCCGCCGCCGGAGACGTGGAGAAGATCCTCAGCTCCGTGGGCATCGAGGCGGACGGAGAGAAGCTCAAGAAGGTCATCGCTGAGCTCAACGGCAAGGACGTAGAGGAGCTGATCGCTGCTGGTGAGTTGATATCCCTCTTAAATGTGGAGAAATTTTAGAACAGGAACTTATAAGGCTTTAAATTGAATCCTCGACTAACAATTAATTGACATGAAATTCACTTTAAAGCCAAATATGAGGACCTATTGAGGATTTATTTGGCCAAGAAGGCTTAGTGCTGAACTAAATTAGTACGTAGAACAAACATGATCTTGATTGGTTAAAGCTTTGAATCATTGAACATTTCTTTCAAAGATTCAGTAGTTAGTCAAGTTACTCAATGATGATATCAAATCAACACCATCTTTCGTCCGAACGACCTTGATGTCACCCTCTACTCTGATGCCCCACAGTCCACACCACCACATGATCCACCCACACTCCAATTCTAACATAATCTCACACTCGTCAGGTCGCGAGAAGCTCTCGTCCATGCCTGCAGGAGGCGCAGCGCCGGCTGCTGCCGTCGGCGCCGCCCCTGTGGCTGCCGCTGAGGAGAAGAAAGGTAAAGAAACAAGTTATAAGTTATTTATTATTTATTATTATTATTTGCTTATGAAGAAGTTGGAATAGTACCTATATTTTGCATCGGTGATTACCCAGGAGGCTTACTAGGAAAACAAAAATTAAAGTTTCTTGTTCATGTTCGTGCAAAACCAACTCTTGTCTCACTTGTATAGGATAGTGTTGCACAAATCAGAAACTTTGATTTTTGTTTATATGAGTATGGGTGTTGTTGCCAGCCACAACTGTAACCTGCATTATATTATGAGACTCAGCAGATATAAGCCCCCATTACCTTTGCTGGTTTGACCTTGAAAGTCCTAGTTAACTATTTTGCTGTGGTTCTTTAATTTTCACAAGCCTTTTTGATTGTCATCTTAGATGGCTTCTAAGATGCCAATCAAAAAAACAGTATCATAGGAAACTGAATTTAACTTAATTCCAAACCTCAATGATGATTTTCAATTACACCATCTTTCGACTGATTGACAGTGATGTTCAATACCCTATCTGAATATTGTTAAAGCTGAGCTGTATGTGATGACTATGACCCTGAGCTATTGTAACATAGTGTTCTTTGTGATTACAGAAGAGAAGGAGACCAAGAAGGAAGAGTCTGAATCTGAAGATGAAGACATGGGCTTCGGATTGTTCGACTAAGTACATTCAAAGAGGTAAGGTTGTATTGTTTTTCCAAGAATGAAATCTTTGCATAATGCCTGTATTTAACTTAATATTTACTCTGTTGTTGCATCTTAATATTTACTCTGTTGTTGCATCTTAATATTTACTCTGTTGTTGCATCTTTTTATATGCAATTTACATTTCACTGTCAATTTGAGATCCTTTCTTCATTATTTAATGCTTAAAATATATAAAATACCTGAAAAACAATGCCAAGCAATTAAGTTTGTTTTTTTGTTGTGGTTTGTTTATTTACAAACATTTCACATTAACTTTGACTAGTGTATAGAGTACATTCCAGCACAAATTGTATGTATGTTTGTTGGTTTTGAACATTCTTTTGCTATTGGATGGAGAATGAACCTGGGGTGGAGCCACACTAAAATTATTCCAGAGGAGGATTAGTTTTTATCCCACAAAACTTAAATACAGTGTCAAATGAAGGAAGTCGGGTCAAAAACATTTACAATTAAAACATACATAATTATAGTCTAATTTGATTGAACAAATATAAAATGCATGTAATGAAGCTTAGTATTCTGAAGTGTGTTGTCTTTGTTGCAGAGAACGCGATGCTGATCGTATTCCATTCGTATGTTGTAAGAGTAAAATAACACTGGTATATTTCCATGAAATATATTTGTTTACATTTTATACTGTTGTATTATTAATTGTCACCATCTCACACTGGTCATCTGAACAATATTGCTAGATTGTTAAGCTACTTGGTACTATACTTTTGGGAACGTTTTGATGAAACTGAAGGAAATTAAATTAAAATAAAAAATACGTTTGGCGATCAGGAGCCAATCTTTATTCTGTTTGACACGGGTCGATGCAGGGGCCACCATGGTAGCGCGGAGTGCTTCCTCCTTACTTACATTCTAAGAACGTGCTACTGTCAAGTCAGCGCGCGTATCAACTTAATCTAAAACAGAGGGGTTTCCGTAACGAGGTAGCCACTAGTTATTTGTTCAAGACTGCCTACGTCTTGTTAGTACCTAGTAAACTTGCAAATGCATTAAGCATTTAGTAATATCATTCAAAAGCTGTGATTCTTACGTTAGACACTAACATTTTATTTACTGTGTATATAACATTTTGCAATACAGTTTTTGGGTTCCGTACCCAAAGGGTAAAATCGGGACCCTATTACTAAGACTTCGCTGTCCGTCTGTCACCAGGCTGCTGCATCTCATGAACCGTGATACTTACAGTTGAAATTTTCACAGATGATGTATTTCTGTTGCCGCTATAACAACAAATACTAATAAACAGAATAAAATAAATATTTAAAGGGGCTGCCATACAACAAACGTAATTTTTTTGCCGTTTTTAAAGATACGGAACCCTTCGTGTGCGAGTCCGACTTGCACTTGGTCGCTTTTATTATAGATAATGGTACGGAACCCTTCGTGCACGAGTCTGACTCGCACTTGGCCGGTTTTATTTTAGCTTCAGTACCTGAATACAACATTTACTTAGGGCTAATCTAATAAACCTAATCAAGCATTTAATTATTTAGTTAATTGGAAATCTGAGCAGTTCCAGAAATCACATAAAACAATAGACAAACTAACAACCGGAGCCCTAAGTTCTGCTATTTACTCGATAATATCCATTTTAGTATGGCGAATTTGCGTTCCATTCCATGCCCATGAAGTGTAGAGAAATCGCTGCTAAGCGATAAGGCCGCCCATTGTACTATTATGTTTATACGTATCTGTTTCTTTTAGCTTTATTTTATGGTGTACAATCTTCGATCAAAAATAAGGAGTTCGCGGCCTCCCCCGTAGATACCTAGAGCCTTACAAAAATGTCACTCAAAATTGGGTTCGTTTTGTTTTGACGCAGACAGTTTGCGCAGAGCCTGACAAGTTTTTTCCATACGGAACAAGAGATTGGTGGAGTCGAATTCATTTTATTTTATTTTGTAAGTAGGTAGGTACCTACCTGAGAATTATATACCTACCTACTCAGTTTATTTTCTATAATGATTAATTAACAGAATTCAGGTAAAGATAACGAATCATTTATTGATGAAACTATAAATTGGTGTCTCAACAGTAGGTATTTATACAAAAGGGTCATTTCAGACATACAATAATTTAAACTTACAATACAATTTCAGGCAGGCACTCTAGATTAAAAAGAACTGGTTCCTGTCTGCGGCTTTGCACGAGTTTTTTTTACGGGAAAAAAATAAACGTTTTATAAATTCATACTTCTGGTAGGTAGGTAAGAACCTAGTCTTTCTTTTATTAGAGAGTCTACGCAAATGAAAATTTAGGGCGGGCCAACTAATTATTTTAAAAATCATCAACTAGTAATATTAAACTTATTTTTATGAAAAATATATTAATACATACTATAAATGAAAAAAAAAATTTAGAAGAAATAGCCTCTCCATTTATCAATTTAGAACAAAATTAATATTTTAACATAGGCAAACCAAACAACAATATTTTATGCTGATTTCACAAGTATATGACTCACATCTCAATATACGGGTAAAAAGTATATATAAACTTACTGAAAATAAGAAATTCCATCCTTTTTCAGCACTTTGGACGAGTGATTCTTGCATTTTTTGTACCCATGCTTTTTGTCTGAACGCTAAAATGACACTAGTTGAAAAGCTTCCCTAACATGTCAAATGGTCTCTCTTTTGCTACTGAAGGTTGTGGCGTGCGCATTGTGAATCTAAGGGGGGCCGGCAAAGCCGGACATTTTTGATCGATGTGTACAATAAAGAATTTTGTATTGTATAGAGGCGCACCAAATACCATATAGATTGGAATGGCGACAAAAAGGGTTATTCCCTGCATCTCACGAGAGACGCACCTATTCCCAACGTCTCACGAGAGTCCGTGTCGTGATTTGGTAATGGAATTGGCTCCTCGGTACTTGTTGGTCATTTGAAAGTATCCTACATAGCATAAACTACAAGTGGTCAATCGATATCTAGGTGCTTGAAGGACCCCTCGATCCCTCCGAAGATGTCTGTGATAGTCTTGGGTTTGCCCGGTCGTTTGGATTCTGTTACTCGCTTCTTGTTTTCTGAGATGAAATAATCTGCGCCATTTCGGACTTTTGATAGCATTTCATCTGAAAATTAAAATGTTATTAAGTTGTATGCGGCTTGGGGTCCACTGCTGTTTGCACTTTGCCTGATTACAGATTCTGTGATATGTGTTCGACACGACTTGTAACGAGCTAACATATTGGCCTGTAGGTTTGCGCGTTGTAGTGCGTAGGTGAAGAGTACTGTTCAGAGCGTACTGCCAGTCTTTCTACACGTGCAGCCTATGGATCAAGCATACGCAGAAGACCTGGAACGCCCTTCGCGTCCAATATAACAATGCCTTCAGGTGGCTGATGGGGTTGCCGTGTTTCTGTAGCGCATCAGGCATGTTCGCGGAGGCGCGGGTCGACGGGTTCGCAACAGCTACCTGCAGGTTATTGCAGGAAGGCTGGACACAGCCTCCCCTTTCCTGTAGCACTGGACGAAAGTTCACATTGGTTGTTAGTGCTCAGTGTCTTATTGTATTCTGTGTTTTTCTCTTTGTCCTTGTGTTTTGAAATGTCACTCGTTATATATGGACTGTGTTGTGTACCTAATGTTAACTTTGTGCCTACCATGTCCGAAATAAATGTGATTTTATTTATTTTATAGGTGTTTCTGAGTTTACGCACCAAAGTCAGACAAGTTGACGAAACTGTCGGCTGCCTACAATATTCTCATTCACTGAAATATCACACTAACACGCCTTTGGTGTGTAGCTAGCGCCATCTAGTTGGTTGATACAAATACCTCTCGCACTCTCAAAGTTCGTCGGCAGCGCCTCTATCGGCACAAACTTGTCAAAGGTCTTGGAGCCTGCCTGGTGGATAGTCATTAGATCCATGAGCTCCTTCTTGATGAAGGGGCGCAGGATCATCATCAGACGTTCCATGAAGGACGGAGCGCCGAGGAAGTGCACTCCTTTTAGTTTGACTAGCATTGCTTCCTGGAATAAGAAAGTAGATGTTAGATAGTACCTAGGTAATTAATGCTCTCTAGAAATTAAGCTTTTGAAGCACTAATGCCTAATGACGGCAGCTCGCTCTGGCTCGCCGCCATTGTATTTGTTTCGGTTATTTTTTCGTACCTATTCCTAACTTGATAATATCCGAAAAAAATTACGAAAACGCTGCGACTATTTCCGCTCGCCACCGTCGTCTAAGCTTTCTTGTTTTTGTTGTTAACCCCACCTCATCATCATCATCATCAGCCTATAGGTAGTAGTCCACTGTTGGACAAGGGCCTCCCCTAATGAGCGCCATAGCGCCCTGTCTTCAACGGCCAAGTGCGAGTCGCACTCGCTTACGAAGGGTTTCGTACCATTATCTACACCTAGCTAGCTATTTTTATTAATGGGGTCCTTGATATTGTAATAAATTTCCTTGGGACGTTCCTAGTAGGTATTAATAAGGTTAAGAAACGCTGATCTTAGGACATCCTCACCTGAACATAGTACAAGTATTGTTGAACTATCTGCAGATCCAGCCGGGCTAGATGTGAGAGCGTGACTTGGTCCAGGTCTATGACGAGCAGTAACCCCGGCCACGTACCCTCGTTGTACTGCCAGATGTCTGATACCATCATAATGGCCCTGGAAAGGGAAGTGATATAACAGCCGTCTTTTAAATACGAGAATGGTATTTAATAGGTAGAAATACTGATTCTGGCAGCATAGGTACTAATATAGTCTTCATTAGGTAGGTACATACTACAACAGCATCGGTGAAAGGTGATTTTAGATCGTTATGTTGACCTTCGGGAAGCAAGGTCCTAACGCCGACACCCCAGGTCCATATCGCAAGCGGTTGATCAAGTTCCATCAGACTTTTTATTTCAGTCCATCAGGTACCCAGGTAATATAGTACGTACCTAACTTACCTATATTGGTAGGTAGGTACTCACCTGATAGTCTCAGTGAAATGGAAGTTCTTGACATCATAATCCAGGAGTCTGCCGTAAATAATCTTGGAGCCGTCATGCGCTCTCGTCTCGAGAGGTATGGACAGGCTGGAACCAATTGGTAGGTATAGATAGGTACCTATTCAGCGTTAGAGCCCAAATCTAGACACTTTTGATTGGTAATCGCACACTGCGCTGTGCATGCGAGCTGGAGATCGCAGTTCAGTGTCGGATCTATCATGCAGGGGACGCTGATGCTCATCCCCCGGTATGTACTATGTAGTATTTTTAGTGGCGACTTAGAGATTTACGCCGCGTGGCTTAAAACTTACACCACCTCCCACTCTTCCCGCGATTGTTTAATAATATTACATACCGGCCCAACGAACGCCTGAAGGATTTCCAGCGTTGGCCGCACGCTCGTTGGCCTTCGATAGTGCATGTACCTATTGCGTTTCATTTCAATAGGGCATGTGACTTGGAAAAAGCTCTATTCCATATTTTTACATAATTATTTTTGTAGGTATGTGTTTTTATTGTGAAAAGTAGACATTTTAAGACTCAATCGAAATATTTTGTAAGCGTGACGTCACCGTTCACTGTATTCTCATGAAGCTCTTACCTAGCACTAGCAGTATATTTTTTTTAAATAAAAAAAAGAAAAAATTATTGATTAGACGCAAGTTGCGCAACTTGTTTGTGTGTTGCGTCACGTCAACACACAAAGAAGAAACATGATTGTTTTTATTATTAACTAGCAGCGCCTCGCGGTTTCACCCGCGTAGTTCCCGTTCCCGTGGGAATTCCGGGATAAAAAGTAGCCTATGTCCTATTCCAGACTATAATCTATCTCTGTGCCAAATTTCATTCAGATCCGTTCAGCCGTTCTGGCGTGATAAAGGAACAAACATCCATCCATCCATCCATCTAAACTTTCACATTTATAATATTAGTGAGATTAGTGAGATTTGTTTCTAGTTTAAGGAACAGTGCTTCTGTTCCTTCTTTGAGTTGACAAAGTGAACGGTGACGTCACAAAAAAAGGGTAGCTTTTTATAACCCAAAACTGAGTGCAGCTTCGTTTTTCATTATTTATTTCAATTAATAATTTTAAAATTGTGGGTGTTTCATTTGTTTCGGTACCTAATTAATAACATAAATATTCGATTAAGGAATAATAATTAACAATTAATTACAATAATTATAAAGAAATTAATTATTTAATTGCTATAATTTTTTTTTTAATCTATGCTGTTGCCTAAGATTTTGTCAAATAAATAAATCGAAAATTCAAATAAATATTGTTTCCATTTTAGAACGCCACTCAAATATTGAAATCTAAATTATAGTAAGATCACCCTCCAGATGAAGAATTAAAAACAATTTCGATTCAACCTTAGGTCATTTCTTTAATTGCAGAATGGTTCGATTCCTTCGATGTCTGTCCTGACAGGCCAACGAACGCCAACGAGACCCATTCGTTAGCGTTAGTTTGGCCGGTGTGAACGCAGCAACACGCCAACGAACGATCGTTGGCGTTCGCTAAGCCGTCCAGATTGGACCAACGAACGCCAGCGAGACCCTTTGTTGACGTGGGGTGGGGCCAGTGTGTTCACAGCATAAGACGCCTCTTACGACACCCGCGGGAAGAGTTGAGGACGTGCAAATTCTAAGCCGGCAGCATTATGTTGTATGCATATTTTGATCCTTACAAATTGCGCATACACGCCAGCATCTTCTCATCAGCGAATCTGTCCTTGAAGATGTTGCTAAAGAGAGTCCGCAGCGTGTAATTAACGTCGAGCACCTGCTTGGACACCTCGGCGCTGCGGTCGCAGCAGTGGAACGTCAGGATCAGGTCCAGCTCTGCAAACAAGGTAACATCATCATCATCATAAGCCCGTATACCTCCACTCCTGGACATGGCCTCCCCAAAACGACGCCACGAATAGTGGCCTGTGCCGCCTCTATCTATCTTCGCCCCGCGCCTGCTACAATGTCGCTTGTCTATCAAGTGGCAGGTTTTCTCACACTCCGTTTCGCATCGAATTGGGGTCGCTACTCGTGAACCTTTACTCCCCACCGCTTATTGGTGTTGCAAGCTATACCTATGGTCTGCCCACTGCTGAGCTTCCTCGGTGACTTCGTTTCTATTTATCTGTGCTAGGTAGGACGTATCAAAATCGGTAAGATGAAGTGGGGGGTGAGGTACCCCTCCTAGTAGGCCTTAGGAAGGTGTTAGAAACTCTCGAAAAAGTTCACTAATGTAATTGTGAACATGTTGGTAGAAAAGCTATTATTATTTTGTAGTACCTAGAATGAACACAACTAGCGATGTTGTCTATCCTTGGAGCACACCGACTAACAAACACCGCCCCTACACACAGTCACTAAATATTAGTCAGAATGACTACCTAGTATTTAGTCAGAATTACTAATATTTAGTGACTGTGTAATTCGAAAAGCTATAGGACCTCGCTTCTTGCCGGATTTCATGATTCTAGGTCAACGGGAAGTACCCTTTAGGTTTATGGTCCATGACGAGATTCAAAAATTCTTTTTTTTGTGAACAAACTATAATTTACAGTTTTTGGATTTTTACTTTCACTTGTGCTTTAATAAAAGCCTTGCTTCTTGCCAAATGTCTTGATCCTTGGTCAACGCGAAAAGCACGTCCGTCTGTAAGTTCGTTCCTGAGAAAAGAGGGTTCTCTTCTCAGGAACGCGTGGAGGTAGGTATTGAGTTTAAATTAACATCATATACTCAAATCTGTAACCTCTTGGAACCGCAAATCAAACTTCGAAGTCAACGCAATTAAAAGTTACAGCCGTTCATGCCCAAACTTTTTGAAATATCCAAGGGATTTTGAAAAATCACATGCACACAAACCCTATCGGGTACTTCCCGTTGACCTAGATTCATGGATAAGAGGGAAGATCTAACAGCACAAGAAAAGAACAAAAATCGAAAACCGAGATAATTGAACCGATCCCTAGTTGCGGCAGTCTGACTCGCACTTGACGTTTTATTTTATGATAGAAACAAGGATGCAAACAGGCATACGTCCCGTCCCGCCTGGTGGGAAGCGGTTACCGCAGCCTATGGACGCCTGCAATATCAGGGACATTACATTCGCGTTGCCGACCCTTGAAACTGTACTAATCGATCTACTTGGGTAAAGCAACAGCGTTAATCGAATGGATTCCTAATAGGTAAGTAGATAAGATAGAGTCATTGTTTGTTCCACCAGTAATGGCATCAGCGGGAAGGTGGGGCTGCGTCTGGAGCCACTGCCTGAGCTTGGCGATGTCCTGGCGGGTTATGAGAGTATTCTTCTTGTATTCCTCTTCAAGAGGAAACCCCTTCTCTTCCTCGGGACTCATGCTGGAAAGACAGGGCACATTGTTAGTATGATAGAAGGTTTTTGATCGATATGTATCTACCTACTGCAATTTCGTATCCTTGCTAGTTCTGGTTTGTTTGATTATTATTATATTGTAATTTTCTTTCTTTGGTAATAGTCTTTGAAGACTAGTATTATTACGAATGCAGAAATTAATTCTGTAAGTCTGTCACCCTTTAAATGGCTGGACGGATCCCTATGAATGGCAAAGAGGTCCAACATTACCAATCTGTGGTACCTAGCTTTAGGTATGTTTCTGGGTATGCTTTACATTTTATAACGGCAAACCTCGTGCGAAGCCGCGAGAGTAAGCTAGTTATAGATACCCATTGAAAGCAAGTATGACGTTATTAACCACATTATAAATCAAAATTCACACTTACACGTAAATAAAACGAACACACGTCTAAACAGTTGAACAAACACGTCCGTCCGTCACGGACTCTGTGCTACATCACTAAAAATGTCAAACTGCACGTATAGAAACTTATCTACAGTTTTAGAGTTGTACAGCTGAGAACACACTGACATTACTCATTTACTAAAAAAGTAGGCACACCAACAGCATAGGTACTTACTATATAAATATATACCTACTTAATATTGTATGCATGCGTAGTATTATCTAGGCACTAAAAATAGGGATTTTAATATTAACACCTCGAGTTGACTCGAAAACAATTATAATGTCGATGTTAACTCTTGTCATAAAGTAAGTAATAATAATGCAGATTAATTTATTAAAATGATAAAATATTTAGTATCATAATGTACCTAGCGGACACTAAGATATTTGTTTATCTATTCAGATAATGATATTAATCGGTTTATCATTATAAAGAGGTAGGCCAGGCAATGAATGCTCAACAAAAAGTATAGAGGGAAATGCTTGGAACACAATTTTTGACTTCCTTACTTTGTATGGACTAGTTAGGAGGTGAACATATCAAAAGTGGCCCGTAACCCTTGAGCCGGGGGGAGAGGGGGAAGTTTGAAGGTCCATTTTTTTGTTTTACGCTTATAATATCGAAAACTATGCGTTTTAGCGACATGACTACTCCGCAAAATGAAAGCTGATTAAATTTTTCAAATTTTACTGTGTCAAGTTTTTCGATATCTTGTATAGTTTTCGAGATATCTGCTCTTGAAAGTCTGTAATTTTTTTCACATTTTAGTGGTTATGTCGCTAAGACGCATAGTTTCCGAGATATAAGCGTAAAACCGAAAAATAGGATCGTAAGCGTAACTGTTTGGTGGTCTCAGCATGGTGTTATTCACTATAGCTTTCTCCGATCTGGTCGAGCAATAACCGCAGATGTCTACTGTGCCGAACTCCGAACACTGATAGAAACCTAGCAGTGAATCAGCCCCGACTCATGAATCGATCTTCACCATTATTGGTCCATGATAACGCGAGACCTCATACAGCACGAGAAACCATTTCAACTCTACAGGAACTGCAATTACAAACTATTCCTCACCCTCCGTATTCGCCAGACCTTGCTCCAACGGACGGGTGATAAAAAGTTTTCTTCCCAGGAGGCAGTACAAAATGCTTTCACACATTTGTCGCATCTAGATCATCAGAGTTCTATCGCAAAGGCATAAATGACCTTCCTATTAGATGACAGCAATGTATAGATAATAATGGTAATTATTTTGATTATCTAAATATGTTAAATTAAAAAAAACTAATTTCATACTTTAAACCCTAATATTCAGGTACTGGTGAGTATCTAAAGTCCGGAAATAGGTATTGTAATTATTTTTATCGGTCTAGTAAGTCTTTCAAAAATGATTTCATGCATTGTTCACACAGGTTTTTTTGTAAATAACTTACCGTATTATTCCGAAGTAAGTGCTACCTACGTTATGTAAAGCCACGGGTTGAACCAAGGTTGGTTTATATGTTACACCGGGGGGACACAGGAACTTTATTAAGGAAAATTTCAGTTCGACGGTTTTCAGAAAAGAATTTCCGTTAAATTATTTTAACGGAAATTCTTTTCTGAAATACTATACGGAATATAAAATTTATTTATTTTAAAATACGCGCACAACAAAGGACTAGGACTCGACCTATGTATATTTTAAACTCGGGTCAATTTAGCAAAAATAGAATCCACAACGTTTTAGGTAGGTATATGATAAAACTTGAACCTAAGTTTATCAATTCTAATCACTACAGTGTGTGCTTAAACTAAAATAAAACTAATTCGTATAAAACTAAACTTAATTTTAATAGATACTGTAACAGTTCAGCTGTTGCTAGACTGTTGTTTTGCAAATATGTAAACATTTAGCGTTCCCTATGATCGTAAGAACTCTGAAAAGGTTCTTTGAATAGCGAAGAGTTTCAATACTCTACGTTTTTTTGAGAGGTAGGTCGAAGCATTTTTGTTCAATTTCTACATAGATTTTTAATTTTGTTTTGCGTACCGGAAGACAACTATAAAGTAAATCTAAGTTCTAAGTAAATCTTCAGTATTAATTGGAGGCACGATGGGCACCTGCAGTTATGTTCTCACTGGGACCCACCAAGGGATGGCTGAGACATTTGGCTCCACTTGCCATGGAGCGGTACGTATAATTGTCCCCAGTATTCTTTATTATAATAGAACCCACACAACATTTCAACTTGTATAATATCTTAGGGCGTTATCTGGTGGTAAGTCGAGGCGCAACATTGATTATGAAAGGGCGTCCCCTAAAATAGTGATGGAAGAAGCTCCAGAATCTTACAAAAATATGACAGATGTTGTCAATACTTGCCATGCTGCAGGCACAAGCAAGAAGTCTGTCAAGTTAAGCCTATTGCGGTCATAAAGGGTTAAAAAGTTCTTCTGTCCCAACTTAGCAAAATACGAGTACATTATTATTGTGACTAAGCATTTGTATTTATTGTAAGGCTTTTACCAAATAAATATTTTTTACTGCAAGACCTAATCTGGCTAGTTTCATTTCATTTGTGGAAACTTTTTGTGTTGCGGACTACGGTACCTACCAGGTGTGTCTCGGGACAGTATCCCATCGTTGGTTCGACGTGCATTCCTTTCGTCTGCCTCGGCTGGTAGATGCACGCCGCCACGCACCCCTGAATGCGTCTGGTGGGTGTGCAGTCTTTATTAAGAATAATTTAAAACCGATTTTAGAAATTTAGTCAAATAGCCTTTTACTCCACACTAACTCATTAGAGTTTGAATTTGGAAACTAGAAATATAATATGGAAATGTGGACCAAGTTGGTAGACTCCAACTTGGAGATCTCATTCGATATGTTTAAACTTAGTAAAACCTTCACCTATTTCAGCTAGCAGGGCTATTCACTTGCTTTCGGTTAGAGATACTTCACATTTAAAGTTCGTTTAACGAGCATAGATTGTAAACAATTATATTTTTCAATTTGACCAGCAGTTCCGTAAATTACCCATTACAAATAAACAAATACACAATTTTCCACAATACTTGTGGGTGAGTCTTTGATGAAAGGTCCTTATGACTAAAATCCATGTTGATCAATCGATATCCAACTTCTTGAAGGACCCCTCGATCCCTCCGAAGATGTCTGTGATAGTCTTGGGTTTGCCCGGTCGCTTGGATTCTGTTACTCGCTTCTTGTTTTCTGAGATGAAGTAATCTGCGCCATTGCGGACTTTTGATAGCATTTCAGCTGAAAATAAAAATGTTTTTATTTAGTTTATTGAATTTAATCATCTAGATAACTGGTGAAGTTACGGGAAGAGTCAACCGATTTAGAATTTTGTATTCTCATATTCGAAAAAAGTTCTGTTTTTTGGTCTTGACATAAAAGTTATCGAAGTGTTCCTTTTTTTCTCATCACTTCTCATTCATTATTAGGGTTTTGAGATCCGTTTCGAAACCCGTATGGTCTGGCTCTGTCTGTCCTTATTTCCACCTTCAATATCTCAGCAACTACCGCAGCTAGGTATGAACTTAACATTTTATAAGATGGGTACTTACTATAATGTCAAGTGGGGCTACGTCAGAAAGAGAAATAGCTTTTTTCTGACTAGGTATAATACCTTTATTATGTGCAATTAAACTATTTCGGAATCAGTCATACATTTCATTTGCAAAATCAGCAATGTAATGTGAAAATACAATCCGAGCAAAGCGGAACTCGTGCATAGCGAGACTAACCGCAAATGAAAGGCTTCTGTTTGTATATTTCAAAAAGTTTTGGTATTTTTTTACTTTTCATAGTTTTTGAAAATATTTTGTAAATAGTCGGATAGTAACTTACTTTGTACCTAACCTACGAGCGCCATCTAGTAGGTTAGGTACATGGCTCTAATCTTACCGCTGGCTCTATCGAAATCCAAGTACTGGCCGCCCGCTTCCTTAGGTAGCGCCTCCATCGGCACGAACTTGTCAATAGTCTTGGAGCCTATCTGGTGGATGTTGAGCATATCCATGAGTTCTCTCTTCATGAAGGGACGCAGAATCATCATCAGACGGTCCATGAAGGAAGGAGCGCTGAGGAAGTGCAATCCTTTGAGTTTCACTAGCATCGCTTCCTGGAATTAGAAAGAAGGTGTTACCAGTCATTTATCATATCACATACTTTTATTGTGGCGAAATCATAGAAGGAGCCGACCTCCTTGGAAAATTGCAGTTCTTCTTCTTCTTAGTCGCTACATTCCTGACCGAGTGGTCGTAGTCCTATCAGGGAGGGTGGCACGCTTCACAATCCGGCGCCATTCTTCTCTCACCGCTGCTTTCATAGTACATTCGTGTAGGAGCCGTTTAGTACAGTTTTTATTTGATCTGCCCAGCGGATACCTCTGCCGCGAGAAATTGTACCGTCATCTTTCCCTTACCACAAACCCTCCCACAGGGGCGTATTCAATCCAGCAAAACTTAGCGTTATTAATTAAGGATTTGTATTGTATTGTAAAGAAAAGAAAAGAAGAAATTTAAAAGCGTCATCGGTTGTCAGAAGATCTGCGAGAGACTCCGTCATTCCACCCGACCACAGGTAGTCCTACGTTAACTGAGTCACAGTCTCCGCTAAAGAAGACTCGAAATAATTCATCATTATTGTGTCATTTTCATACTGCTTCCTGTTCTTCCACTTTCATTCACTACTGAACAAAGGTCTTCTCCAAAGACGCCACAATGACTGGTCCTTTGCTATGCGCCAGCGGTTTCCCGCGACCATCACTAGGTCATCGGTCTACCTTGTGAGGAATATATATTTACATCATCACATCAGGCTATTACTCGACTTACGACTCAGGCCTCCCACTAACAAGTTCTTTATTGGCTTGCATCTACGGGGGGAAATGCCCGTAATCCCCACTCTGCAGTTATAGGCAACGGGTTTGGGGTCGTAGTTCGGTGGTAAAATTGTTCTGCAATATCCGTTTGTCGCTTCTTATGAACCCCACCACCCGCGCGGGGAGAGTTGGTCTGGTGCAAATTCTAAGCCAGCATCACACGGCACGGCCAGGAATGTATATAGTGTAGGGTAATACCCTCTCACCTGCAAATAGTATAGGAACTGCTGTACTGTCTGCAGATCCAACCGGGCAAGATGTGAGAGCGTGACTTTGTCCAGGTCTATGACGATCACAAACCCAGGCCACGTACCCTCGTTGTACTGCCACAGGTCTATTACCATCAGAACTGTTCTGGAAAAGAAAGGAAATCATTTAGATAACCCGTGGCTTAGTTCCAAGTGTCTTCAGCAAACAGTAACGAGAGAAGTATAGGTACAAGCCAATTATTATCCATTATTCAACAAACAGTATTAAAAATTATTCATAAGGGGAGGCCTATGTCCAGCAGTGGACTGATATAGGCTGATGATGATAATGATGATGATTCAACAAACATAGCCAATGGGCATAGCATCTGTGCTGATTTTTAATTACTATCTTTATAGTCTAGATAGTCTAGAAAAGTAAAAGGTACCCACTAATTTACTGAATATCAAGATTATTATTGTATAAAGTATTATTCAGTATTTAAAAAAAATAGTATTTCTGCCATGTGTAAAAGTTATTTTAAACTAGTTTCTACCCGCAGTTTCGCACGCGTTGTTTTTATAGAAACGTTAAAAGTTATTTCTTTTTCGTTATATTATAGGATTAGTTATGATACAGCGTGATGTTTCTCTATTCTTTGAGATTTATCTCCAACCTGATAGCCTCTGCGAACACGAAGTTCTTGACATCATATTCCAGAAGTCTGCAGTAGATGACCTTGGAGTCGTCGTGAGCTCGCGTTGCCAGGGGTAGGCATACGCTGGAACCAATGATAGCAGCTTTAGAATCCAGGTCAAAACAGCAAATGCAGCACTCTAGCCCTTTTACATTCTGTTCACCATTTGATGGATTAGATTGCCCGATGACTAAAACTACCAGGCAATGCGCCCACTTCGTCACAGAAGTCAATCCGTCTGGATTGATGACCCTTGTAGCGCAATGGACACAGACTCGTTACAGGCTCGATTTCAACCCTGGACAAAAGCTTGCACCATCTGCTAATATTTGGTTCCAAGTGTAATAGTATTTGCAGTCATCTGGAGGCTAACATACCATACATGCAAAGCTCTGTTTAGGTAGGTGTCTATGGGGTTAAAAGATAATGTGTGAAAAATTACTATTAATTAATTACTTATTTAGAGGTTTTCTGGAGCCTACAGATTCCCACTTGAGTCATTATATCAGCCCACACACTTCCACTGCTGGACATAGCCCGACGCCACAAAATGCGGTCCTAAATTGCCTACGCTATAGGTCCACATACATCGACTTCGGTCGCACTTGAGGAAATAACATTATTTCGGTGCATGGTACTTACTAATTGCGCATACACGCCAGCATCTTCTCATCAGCGACTCTGTCCTTGAAGAAGTTGACGAAGAGAGTCCTCAGTGTTAAGTTGAGGTCGAGCACCTGCTTGGACACCTCGGCGCTGCGATCACAGCAGTGGAACGTCAGAATCAGGTCCATCTCTGCAAACAACACCAGCTCAGCTTTAGATATCACTTTCGAATTATTAATCTGACTCTGTTTTAAGATATTTTGACTGATATATTAACTGGTAGGCAACTTGGTACAACAGGACCGCCGTGGGGCGGTCGCGGCGGAAGTATCAACCCCTCCAACTCAGCTCGTGGTCACACATTACCGTGCCGTGGTCCATATAGAACCTACCCGGCGAAGAGCAGTAGGCTCCTTCTCTCTTCTGAGTAGACCAACTTGAACACCATTACTGCGATCACGAATCCACCCGTCAAGCGGCATGTTCAGCTGCAGGTATGAGATTTGATAGGTGCCCCTAGTGGAATGTGTCAAACGTACCTAATGAAAAGGTTTGACCGACTTCATAGCTGAGTGCTTCAATATTGGACACCTTCAAACTGGCTGTTTGTGCTTAGCTCAGCTGTAGATAGTCTTTTATTAGGTTCACACATAAGTAAAAGTTACAAAATAAAAGTACCTATCCTAATTAGTATTTTAGGTACCAACACTTAAGGAAGTATGTACATAATTCTAGACACGGCGTCCATAAGCACTTAAGTCATTTTTTTCTCGAAATGCTAAAAACTGACAGGGCTTTGCTTTTTGTATAATCCTTCGACGGCAATAAGCAACTAAGTCACAGGGCTTCAATTCGCGAGCCGGTAGTAATACGCACCAAACAACTTATGTTTTTGCAACACTTCTAGTGCCGGACCGTAAGCACTTAAGTCGACTTAAGTACTTTTGTTCGTTATAGTTTTATTATTGTTTTTGACTTCAGCTATCTGACTTAAGTTGTTTCACCCACAAGATTCTCGACCTACCCTTTATTTTTTGTTAAAATGCATTATGGCCATTAGAAATTCCAGGATTTTAAGAAGTGAAGTGCCTTCGTGAAGATTTTGTTTTGAGCCACCATTATAAATAATTCTGACCCATGCTGTGGTTGTGTTGTGCAATTAATGATAATGTTATAAGTTACTATGGAATCGAGAGGGAGAAAAATACTAAACCTTGTTATAAATACAAAAAATACAACTACTGGTACGTATTATCATATTTTTTAAATAAATACTTACCTACATTTTAATTTAGCATTTGTTATTTAGTCTAATGTAAAAATAGGAGTAACATTTTATGAAAATTTTTGAATGATAAATTTACTAAATACCTAATTGATTTATTTAGAGACCATTATTATTTTTCTAATTTTTTATGCGAATAACATAGCTCTGTATTATTTTAGGTGACCATAGTACAACTACTACTGTGCAACCAAGTACATCTGGGACGCAGAAACCAACAACTTCTGTCGAGCCACAAAACGAACAGTCTGACGTTGACCACGTGACAATAATTCAAAAATCATCAACCAGCCCTAGTCTGCTCACAGAAGATACCGCTGTTTATAGTGATCAAAGTGTTTTTATTGATCCTGAACCAAGCACATCAGGAACTCAAACACGTACAGCTCCTGATGAAACACCCAGTGACTTTTCTAGTGATGACTCTGTGGCTGACCCAACATACTCTGTGCCTGACCCTACACGCACTGAACCGAGTCCCAACCTATCTGCAGAAGATGAAGAACTGCCACAATCTCTACCTCAACAATCAGTACATAGCCGAAAAAGAAAACGAGAAAGTAAATTGAAGCGCAATCTTGGTCTTTCGTATGTGACGGCTTCTGGGAAAAATGTAGAAGAACGCAAAATGCAGGAACTACCTAATTGTCGAAATAAATGCCGAGAAAAGATAAGTAATGAACAACGTGCTGTAATTCATAAGGAATTTTGGAATCTTGGGTCATATGATTTGAGAGCAGCTTTCGTTTCATCTCTAATCACCATCCAGGAAAAACAAACAGAACGACATCGTGTCGAGGATCCTGAACGGCAAAAATTTAGACAATGTACCTACAGGTATCATTTAGACATTAACAGTGAAAAAATATCCGTATGTCAAGGTTGCTTTTTAAAAACCTTGGCGATAACGGATAATTTTGTTAAACTGATAGGTTTAAAGAAACGCAGCACTTCCAGTGGAATAATTCAACCAGATAAACGTGGAAAGAAAACTCCAGCAAATAAACATTCAGATCTAAAGATTCTTGAAGTGATTAGCCATATTAATTCCTTCCCGTTATACGAGAGCCACTACACAAGACGAAAAAGTAGCCGAAAGTATTTACCATCACACTTAACAATTTCAATCATGTATTCTTTATATAAAACGTCTCATGAAAACCCCGTCAGTGACAAAATTTACCGAAGAGAGTTTCATAAATTAAAGTTGAGTTTTAAAAAGCCAAAAGTTGACACTTGCCACCACTGTGACATCATTAAAATGAAGATAAGTGTCGCCAACGACGAAACTGCAAAATTAACCCTTGAGGCGGAACGTGAGTCACATTTGCTTGCAGCTGATATGGCTTATAATGAAAAAAAGTCTGACAAAATGACTGCATCAATAGACAAAACCATTAAGTGCCTTTCTTTTGATCTCCAACAGTGTCTACCTACTCCAGCTTTAGAGTCATCCGTAGCTTTTTATAAAAGGCAGCTTTGGACATTTAATCTTACTGTGCACGACAATGCAACGGGATTGTCTACACATTACATGTGGCATGAGGGAATCTCGGGTCGAGGTGCTAATCAAATAGCATCTTGTTTATTCATCCACCTCAAAGAACTGCCTCAGGACATTTCTGAAGTTATTTTGTACTCCGATACATGTGGAGGTCAAAACAAGAATACCCACGTAGCCGCAATGTTTACATACCTGATGACACTGAAACCCTCCTTAAAAAAAATTCATCACAAATTTATGGTACCAGGCCACACTCACATGGAAGTGGATTTAGATCATGCCATCATTGAGAAAAAAAAGAAAAAATCTGCTATTCAAGTATATCACCCGCATGACTGGATGCAGTTAGTAAGGTCGAGCAGTAAAAAGTTTACCGTGCACGAAATGCAACAAGCGGAGTTCATGGACTTTGCGAGTTTGCTAAAAGGGCCACTAGTAGCCCGAAAAAAAGACACTTCAAACAATGTTTTTAAATGGCATGATGTGAAGTGGCTGTGCTACGAGGCGGACTTTGGAGTAATAAAATATAAAAACTCACTTTCCAGAGATGAAGATTTTAAAGCCATTAACTTCAGAAGGAGCACACGAACCGGCACCATAAATTTGACTGTTTCACCGATAACAAACAACCCAGTGCCAATAAGTATGGAAAAAAAACGAGACATAATTTCGCTATTACCTCTCGTACCGGAATGTTTCCATCATTTTTACAAAAATTTAGCAACCGCTGCAGATGCTAGGAACGTCGACCCTGATTTGCAAAGCTCTGAAGATAGTGATTAATTTTTTATGGATTTGTTTTTGTTGATTAATGTTTAACGCATTTTTATACATGCTCAGTTATTAAAAAATTTAGTAGGTATAATGACTTACTTATATTGTAGTTTTGTAGTAGGTAAGGCGTATGACTTATTATTTGAGATCATTATGTGATATGACTTACGTGTTAGAAACACGTAAGTCATGTCTCATTACCTATTTATAAGCGGTCAAACAAACTTAAGTCAGATTTTATTATGTACTAATAAACATAGAGTAACTAGTTTAGTTTGGTGTATAGCTTATTACTAAGTGACTAATAAAAAATAATAATAAATACCATCTCAGTAGTTTTTTTTTATACCAGACATTAAAAACATCGGCCTGTAAACTTTTCAAGATACTCGATTATTGACTTAAGTGCTTGTGGCTTCCGGGTCTAGAATTATACATTTCAAACACACTAACAGATAATAAAAAGAACTGTAAGTACAATGAAAGTGGAAAAGTACTAACATATCACCATTACTGCGATCACGAAACGAGTACTAGGGACGTCTGTCCCTCGTAGTCTTGTTTCCAGTTAGACCTAGGTATTCCGTGCCTATTTACGACCTTCGTAAACTAATTTAATGGTCGCTTCGAATGCACTACTACACGCGATACTATTGTTCTCGTCGATGTGGACCTTGGTCAATGGAGGACGGCTGATAGGCTTTTGTTTGATAATCAAAGCCCAGTGCAAACAAGCGACAAAAAGTACTTCGGACTCTTAGAATGGCCTGTTTATTTATCGCTTCGTAATTTATCTTTATATAGTTGCTTACCTAGGTACCTACATCATTAAGTCCCCTAACCATCGCTAATTGGCAGTTAGTTGACAGCTGACCAGAATGACCTTGCCATGATTGCAAGTGATTACAGCGGGCTGACCTGCTGTATCATCCGCGATAATTTTTCCTTTGATTCAAATGATGCTGTGTGAATTATTTATTTATTACTTGGCAGTTTTGAAATAGATGCGTTTGTTGTTGGTGGACCTTGAATATGAAATAATTTTCATTCTTATGTTTAACAAAAGATAACCAACCAGTTCAATTAGCAGCTTCGTGGGTTAACTTTGAATGCATGAAAACTCCTGTCTGTGTGTGAATACATAGATAAAAATTAAATTCTCGAATTAGGTATCTGTTGAATGGGCACATGCTTTCAACAAAACACTGAAAAATTCGAAGGGCCCTTTGAACCAATAAACATTTTATACTTTAGTCACCTGCTAAGCGATTCAGAGGGAGTGCTTTTGGCAACAAATAAAAAACAAGAAAATGCAGCTTCGAAAATGTGAACGAAAAGGAGTGGTAGGTACCTACAGTAACGAATACATCCTCGTTGATCACCTGATAGCGACAGGACCTACTCAACTATGACATTGCTTCTATTTTTAGCCAAGTCAGACAGGATATCGAAAGGTCAGCTGTGGCTATTTGTATCAACCTGAGACAAAAACAGCTAATGATCTACTTCACTTGCAACACGCATACCTACTGGGGGTTTTACACTAATTACTTATGTGTTTCAGCCTCCGTACTCCAGCCAAATTCAATGTGAAACTTTTGTGAACAAACCACGACAAAAAACTTTTAGTAATATTTTATTGCAGGAAAGATTTCAATTCAACCAGGAATCTTAATTGCTTATTTAAAACATACGGCAACAAAGTTGCCAGGTGCGCAGGACATATTATAGTGCACAAGTGTCCAGACACCAGTGCAGACAAAAATGGGTGCACTCTCCATTCCCTCACTCTCATAAAGTTATATCATAATTACTTGATTTGTGTTTTGTGTACCTAATAAACGAAGTAAAAAAAATATAGTGGGACAGCCGACTGACACGACCGGAGAGATGTCAGACGCAGGACCGACTGAGGCACGGGATATGTTACGATGATAATAATCAGGTATATGTACCTCAAGATAATTTCATTCTTGCTCCATCAAATCTTTTAAAACAATCACCATGATTTGAGTGTTTTTATATTTCCAATATCAGTACAATCGCATGCGCCATGATCGCTGAATAACTAAAGTGTTTGCGAGTGAGCTTGTAGGCACCACGCAGACAGAACTAATTTAGTTGAAGAAACTGACAACTTTTAAACTTTTTTAGCTTAAACTTCTTCGGGAAGTAGCCGTTCAAGACATGTGGCCGTAGCTGACCGGATTCCTTTTTCTTCTTCTAACTATAATTTGTTCTTTCTGCATCGCAGTTAGTGACTTAAGCCGGCGGCAGATACATTTACTCGCATCCTTTTTGATTTGCTAGGAATATAACTCTACTTCTTTTTTATAGCTACTTCTGAATCGGTTCAACTCACCCGTTATGCTCTCAGCCGGTAGATGGGGCTGTGTCTCAAGCCACTGCCTGAACTTAGTGATATCCTGTCGGGTGATAAGCGTCTTCTTCTTATACTCCTCTTCAAGAGGAAACCCCTTCTCTTCCTTTGGACTCATGCTGAAAATACACGATATTTTAGGGTGAACATTTGCGGACAAAATACAACGGGTGTATTATTCGCAAGCGTAAATAAACAACAAAACAATAAAATAAAATTGTTTCAATTGTAAGAACTAGGTAGTTCTAATTTATTTCTAATTGTTTTCTTTGTTAAATAAGGATATTTATGTGTGAGTGGGATGACGATTTGCGAAAGACTGCTGGCAGATTGAAATAATTTATTTATTTATTATTATTTATTATTTATTATAGATGCTGGATGCGGCAAGCTGAAGACAGGGTGCTATGGCGCTACTATTAGGGGAGGCCTATGTCCATCAGTGGACTAATATAGGCTGCTGATGATGATGATTATTTATGTACTTATGTAAGAGCTCGGAAAACCTTAATTGAAAATTTTCGTTTTATTTAATAATATCAGATTTTTGTAATTGTTACTTCCAAAAGACTCCCTTCCGGTAGAAGAAATTTTATTTATTTTATTTTAGCACAAAATTGAACCTATTAATATTTAAAAAAAAGACAGACTTGTTAAATTTTGTGATAAAATATTTCGATATTTACACAATTAAGCTAAAATAATCATCTCTGACAGACGGACGGACAATGAAAAGGAATTTATAAGAAGATTTTCAGATGTGATGGATGACACAAGGAATGAAAAGCCACTCAACACAAAATACCTTTGAATCGACACTACTACACTACTAAGACACAAAAATAAAGTAAACACACGACTAAACAGTTGAACAAGGGCGACTGTCGCCGCCGCGGTGCAAAATTACTGTGCAAATATTATACGATACCTAAGTAGGTATCTCCAAGTAGGTATATGGTACAAATAAAGCTGAGAACACACCGACAACTTATACTAAACGGTGTCGTTTAGTATTTCTACTAGGTTTCTACAAGAGTATACAGTTGTATAGGCAGTTGCCAGTATAGATTTAAAACTGAGAACAAACTGACAAACGATAGGTACCTCGGTATCTGCAGGTAAACAACATCCATGCAGAATTGAAAAGCTGAGAGCACACTGACTACTAATATCATCACATCTAACCGGGGGTGGTGTATATCATCTTCATCAGACCATGTTAGTCCATTGTCGAACGAATGCCAGGCCTCCCCTAATGAGCGCCCTGCCCTTCCTTCAGCTTGCCGCATCCAGCATCGGTCTGCAGTCTTTCGCAGATCGACATCCCACCTGGCCTGAGTTCTTCCTACACCCCGGCAAGTGCACCAAACTGCTGGTGTTATCAGAATTTTTACGAACTGCGATCCCCAAGAATGCGTCTTGGGGATCCAGCCCCGCCTGGGGTTTCTGTGCACTACCCTCTCTATGAAATGGTAGTGAAAGCTCTTGCTGATAATCTCACTGTTACACCTAGCTAATCATTGTATATTCATGTATTGTACTCTTCTTGTACCAATTTTATTTAATATGTACTTGTATTAATTTCTGACTATGTATAAATTGACTTTTCTAAGTGTACAAATGTATCTTTATGGAATAAATAAATAAATACAATACAATCTATGCACGTTGTAGGATAGCCAAAGGTAACTGTTAGATCTTGCAGTTGGATACAATTCATATTCGGACGACGACGATGAGGATACAATCCATATCTTTCGGCGAACTGCTTGTTTCGTTTCTTATCTTGCTCGTATATTTTCTTCAAAATTGAGGAAAGGAACAAGAGGGATGAGCGAAGCCTTCGCACACAGAACACAGAATGACATACCGCCGAGTGAGAAATCGGAGGACAGTACCCCAATGTTGCCGCATCGGTGTATGACTATTACTTATCCTTGTTTTTAAAAATATGTTCGAAGGTAATGTCTAGGACTCAGCTACAACACGTTAAAGAAGAATTCAGCGTCGGCTGAAACTGTGAAATAGGATTTGTATTACCAAATATACTTAAACAAAGAGCATATCGAATATAGGAAGGTAGTAAATCCAAAATGTCAGTTATTTTCCGGAAAGTTTATTTAACTGACAACGAACCCACTGTCGTAGGTAGGAAGTTTAAATTCATACAATAATGTTGATGTTAATCGTGTAAGTGGTATCAAAAACGGGCACAATTATGTTGTTACCTTTATTTTTTTAAGTTTAACCTTGAGTATTTTAAAGTATCATAGTGAGTCTAAATTACAAAGAGCTATTTAAAAATAATTTCTGAAAATTGCCCTATTTAACACATTTTTTGAAACGAGAAACAAACTATCATCAGACTAAGTATTTATAGCTTGGGCCTAGATGGTGCTGAGTGAATTATCCAGTATTAATTATAAAGTGGTTTGAAGATTTTTTCATGGAGGGTGGCCTTGACATCTGTTTTTCTTTTTCAAAATCGCGGTGCACAAAAAAGAAAAGTTATATATTTGGATAAATGACACCTTATACATTTTAAATATGAATCATAATGTCTTAGATTTATTAAAATAGCTATTGATTTTATGTTTTTTTGTGAATATCTCTGAAACCCTTAGGACATTGTGTTACGGGACATGTTTTATTTGTATAAGTGTCCTCTATCTGAATATTATATAATTTTCAATGTACACCGATTTTGAAAAAATACAGCTTGGTACCAATCTTATTTTATCTAGATTAAACGCGTCCAAAGCCGCAGGCAGCAGTTAGAATATAATAATACAACAACAGGATATGTACTAGTTAGCGTATAAAAACTCTTAGCGCACTTTGATCATATATCAGACTATATTACATGTCATTTTATAATGAACGACTACTCAAGCGCAATCAAGTTATAAAGAATTAAGGTAACCAAGTGTGATAAAAACTTAAAACCCGAATTAAAAATAAACTATTTCTGAGAACTCTACTTGTTCTACGTAGTTGTTGGGTTGAGCCTGTCCCACGCTGCGCATTTAAGCTGCATGCCGGTTAGTTTTTTTGGTTGTTTGCATAACAGTCTGCAGTAGTGCAGCTCAACTGTTTCAATTGTAAATACTCGCTGTCATTTGTATCGTTTATTTAGTGTTGTACAAATTAAAAGGTGGAACATACATAGGTACATGCTCGTACCATATTAGTTTACTAATGAATAACACATCCTTTTGGATATGTAGCAGTCGGGTAAAATAACAAGTGAACTACAGCGATATTATGAAATGTTCTGAATAAATGATTTTTTTTATTTTTTTATTTTTTTTTAATATAACACCACTGTCAAAATATGGCGAAGCAGCGCGTTCAAATCTTTTGTTTTAAAATTCACTTTGTAAACGATTTTATCGATTAGATCTATGTAATCGGAAAAATAAATGCAGTATTATTATTAATTTATGGATTTAATTCTAATTCTTATAATCGTTAAAGTATCAGCTCAAACTTGGTTCCTACCAATCATCATCATCACAAGCACGAGAGTTCACATTAGCAGGCCTCCCATAATACACTGTCATGGGTTTAGTTGTCACTGTAGGTAATGGTAGTTGTTACTTGTTACTTGTCCCTGGACTGCTTTCCGCAACTAGGCCACAGGTGGGCCCTTTTTGCGTGTCGGGTGGTGGGCTGCTAATCTAACCACCCGATGTCTTCCAGGTATTGGTAGTAAATGTAAGTCTGTACTTCCTGCACAAACGGTAGTATCTTAACAAAGGTCTAGGCTCATCTCGAACTCGGTGGCGTAGCGGGCGGAGATCCGCCTGCGACGCTGGAGGTTGCGAGTTCTATTCCCGCCTCTAGAAAACGGTTTGTGGGATGACGATTTGCGAAAGACTGCTGGCAGATGCTTGATGCGTCAAGCTGACGACAGGGCGCTATGGCGCTCATGGCGTTAGAAGAGGCTTATGTCCAGCCGTGGACTAACATAGGCGGATGATTATGATGATGGTAATCGAAGTCAATGTAAGCTGAGGCTAATTTACTTTTAATGTTTTATTTATACCGTACCTGCTGCATGAACCTATTTGTGCGGTAGCTGGTAGGTACAATTACCATCAATAAAATCACTTCGCTTGCCATAAAAATATAATCTATCTTCCTTTAACGAACCACTTCAGATGCACTCTCGTAATTTGCATCCTATTTACCTCAGAAGGTACTCTACTCTTAGGACCTGTACAATAAAATAGGTATGTATTATGTATCCTACCACACACATACATACCTAGTTATGGTCCCCGTGCTGCGTACCGTAGTTGTGGTCACTCAAGGTTCCTCTCTAATACGTCAGTGTGACGTCACATGTAACCACTACTATTTGTTGGCTAGTCGGTTGAAATTTTGCTCTCTCGGTTCTCGATAGTAAAATGATACTTAATGTTTTCACCGCGCAACAGAGGTCGTCAAATGGTTCCCATTCCGTCGCGTCACGTTACGTAGCAAATTTTATTCAATACAATTTTTTACGCGAATCATTCCCGTCTCGTAGCGATCTGCTGAAGTACAGTCAACTTGAAATCCTTATAGCGCGCATCAGACCAACCAAGGCCACATGAAGTACAACACGCCGCGTAGCAAAGAGACGGTTTCCCAATTTTGCATTGCTGTATTGATATTGATTCATCTTCATCCAAAAGATTAAAACTACGTCGCTGTAGAACTGCAACTAATGCTACGCCGTAGCTTATTACTACGTTAAAGTACTATTGCTGCGCCGTAGCCTATTACGGCATTGTAGTACTATTGCTACACCGGAGCCAACTACTACGTCGTAGTGATGTTGCTACGCCGTAGGCTATTATTACTTCGTAGTACTATTGCTACATTACGATGTGTGAGGCTACGGCCTATAACTCTGTCGTAGGCAATTACTGCGTCGTAGAACTATTCCCTACCACTAACTGCATTCTACGTAGAACATAAACACATTTTATGTCACAATTCCTACTATAAAGGACATATATCTAGTGTAATTACTAGTTATTAACCTTTACCTTTTTCTATTATACAGGGCGTCCCAAACTTATGGGACATGAAGGGGAAGTACCTTAAATATCGTAGATAGGGTATTTTGCTGAAAGAAGACTTTATGTTACTTTTAAAAGTTAGTAATTCTGCATTCATAGATTTTCTACAAAAATACTTGCTTCGTCTGGGAATCGAACCGACATAAATGTCAAAAAAAAATCATCCTACTTCTATGATGCCTAAATGAATGTTTTCCTACATGGATTGGTACTAATGCACCTATTAGATGGCCGGCCAGATCCCCGGACCTTACACCATTAGATTTCTTCTTTTGGGGATACGTGAAAGATATGCTATACAAAAAGCGATACGAGAACGTGGGCGAGTTGCAAACAGAATTGATCCATATCACATCGAGTGTTCACCATAAAATGTATAATGTAATAAATCAACAGGCAGCGGAATCATTAAAATATTGGCGATTTGCGTAAGACAAGAGGGATCACATTTTGAGCATTTAATTAATTAATTTACAAAAATACTTACTTAATTGACTACGGCACTTTCATGTATGTTTTTAATTTGATTAAAATGATTAATTTAATGTTGTTCCTTTTTTAAAAATACTATGTTACTTAAGCAAAGTTATTATTTTTTAGCTATTCTTTCGATTGGCATCATAGAAGTAAGATGTTTTTTTTTTGACATTTAAGTCGTTTCGATTCCCAGACGAAGCAAGTATTTTTTAGAAAATCTATGAATGCAGAATTACTAACTTTTAAAAGTAATATAAAGTCTTCTTTCAGCAAAATACCCTATCTACGATATTTAAGGTACTTCCCCTTCATGTCCCATAAGTTTGGGACGCCCTGTATACTACCTTCGCTAGATAATGATTTCTTTACTTCTGCAAAACCCAATACAGTATATATAGGTAGTTGTATTATTTGAGATAAAAATATTACATGATGACCCCTGAAAAACCATTGTTGAAAATACTGATTTGAGAAAAACAATTATTTGACAAATTACTAAACTACCAAATTAACTACTAACTTCATCAAAATCATTTTATTCTGATTCTTGAGCAAAGCAGGAACTCGAACAACATTCGAGTTTAAAACCCTTAGTTATAGCTTCCTAACATCACCAAACGAAAAACAACTTTCTTCACCATTCGTAAAGTTCCGTTCCCTGTACCAACTCTGTATTTCGATCTCATTCACTCATCGTATTTCATTCGTTTTATCATTCGTTCAGTTGAACGTAAGAACGGGTTTCGTTCAGTCAGTGCAAGCTCATAGAGCGTGACACTTGTGTGAAAACGGCTGGAGAACTCTATAAACGTAAGTTTCTAGATCGTATTTTATGAAACGCTTTGAAAGTCTCAACGCAGACTTATTTAATTAATTTTAGAGCCTATTTTTGCGGTATTTAGAGGCGTTATTCAGATTGTGCTATTTATCAGTTCTAATATTAGAGTGTGTGTATGTTTTGGTCGAAATTTATGTAGGATAGTTACCTACATCTGTTTTCTTATAAAACGGAACCTAAGTATAGATTGCTCAAATCCTAGGTCCACAAGCCACAAAAACAAGGTTTTCAGAGACAAAACGGCGGACGTATTTTGATAAGTTTTTTCATATATGTATGTAAGAAGGTACATCGGTACACAAACATGTATCACTGAAAACTTTTTCTTAGAGTAACGGATTGGCCCTTGCATACCTACCAAGAGTTTTTTTCAAGAACGTTCCTATTGATTTATAGTTGGAAATTCTTTTAGATTTTTAATATCATTTTGGTATTTTTGTTAAGTTCTTTATTGCTTTGAAATCCTTGCTGACGTACACATTATAAGGTTTTCATTGCTATTAATTCTGAAAGATAAAAGTCTAAAGATGTTTAATTAAAATGTTGCTATTGTAGCTCGTACGGGACTCGATCCCACGACCTTCAGATTAGAATCGCACCTAGGTACCACAGATAACTTATTAGTAATACGTTATTACTAAACGACAAGTAATAGGTAAAGTAGATTTGGTAGTAAATTAAACAATATTCAAGTCTTTACTTCATTATGTAAGCCCACACTTACGCTGAGACGCTTGTTGATGATGATTCCCAGCTGTGGGACCACAAGGGCTTGTAACCTACAGAGGGGCAGAAACTGCTTATGTTTAAAAGAGCCACTAACATTGCTCTATCTTGCGCTATCCATTTAGCAAAATCGTAAAAATTCAAAATGTTTCTGAATTACAAACAGTCTGTTGTCGAATTTGTTGTTGGTCGGGTATTTGTTACCATTCAATAAAAATATCAAACACTCTTTTCTCGGATACACAACATAGCTAAATAAGTGGTCGACGGTACCTCCCTAACAGGATGTAGGCACAAGCTTCAGAGCAAGATAAGCTCCAAACAAGTCCCGACATCGGTGCCAGCTCACATCGTCATTTCGTCCAAGATAAGCTCCGAACAAGTCCCGACATCGGTGCCAGCTTACATTATCATTTCGTCCAAGATAAGCTCCGAACAAGTCCCGACATCGGCGCCAGCTCACATTATCATTTCGTCCAAGATAAGCTCCGAACAAGTCCCGACATCGGCGCCAGCTCACATTATCATTTCGTCCAAGATAAGCTCCGAACAAGTCCCGACATCGGCGCCAGCTCACATTATCATTTCGTCCAAGATAAGCTCCGAACAATTCCCGACATCGGCGCCAGCTCACATTATCATTTCGTCCAAGATAAGCTCCGAACAAGTCCCGACATCGGCGCCAGCTCACATTATCATTTCGTCCAAGATAAGCTCCGAACAAGTCCCGACATCGGCGCCAGCTCACATTATCATTTCGTCCAAGATAAGCTCCGAACAAGTCCCGACATCGGCGCCAGCTCACATTATCATTTCGTCGGTATGTCGGCACTTTTATGACTATTTAACATTCCGATCAACAGCAATCACTCGCAATCAAGGTCGATCGGTATTTAAGAAAAAGTATCGAGTTTCGACATACTAATGAAATTATATTAGACAGTGCATGGTCAACTCAATACACAGTTAGGTATTGTACTATTTATACGTTTCTACTTTGCTCGCAGCCGTTTCAGCCTATAAGGCGTTAAAAGGAAACACTATATTTTAAACATCTTCATTAACAAAGAAAATTACAATCAAATTTTAGAATTAAATTAAAGCTAGTACAGTAAAACCGTGCAACTTTGCCCAATTTTTTTGGATTTAGTGGTTCAATTTATGATAATTTTAAAAGTATGTACAGTTCAAATAATAATTTTGCGCTACATTATTTTAAATATACTCTTCTTTGCAAATAATAGATAATAAATCGAATAAAATGGGACGGTATGTGTAAAAATCATAATTTTAGAGAGCGGGCCAAATATTTTTTTTTTTTACGAGTTTGCCCATTTTGCGAAAAAAATCGTAATTCCGTTATTTTTGACCTTATGATAAAAAGATTTAAGGAACAAGCAATAGGGATAATCAATGTTACTTTATATCTTAATATAAAACGTTCAAGCAAGCAAATTAACCGCCAAAATTGAGTGGGCAAAGACACAAATAATTTTTTGAAATTGTTCATACAAATAAAGAGATGCGCTAGGGTTGTCACATTTTTATTGTTTACCAACAGTCTTTAATTATAATGAAATATAATTAAGTACCTATAAAAAATATCCTTTCGCCTGCCATGTCAACTGTAGGTGCATAGTACCTAAGTTTTAACTTATTAACGTCGACAAAAACTTTAATCAAGAAAAAGTAATAGTTATCTATAAATATTTTTATAAATAATAAGGTAAGTACCTACCTCATTTAGATTATAAAACAAATTAAGGCATTAATATACAAAAAAAACTGTAGACATGGTAAATTTTGCATTACATTATTTGATAAAGAGGAATTGAAAAAATAAATAATTGGAAATACTCTACAATTATGATCGAAACACTTGTTTTATAGACCTTCCTTATAAATAGCATTTAGTACCTACTACTATACGTACAAAAAAATTAAATGTATAACTACAAGTATACACACTACAATTTCAATACAAGAAACACGACTAATATAAAGGTCATTGACCGGAAACAGCTGATATTTAGCTACTTTCCTAATAAAATAGGCATCATCAATTAAAAGGTGGTTAGATAATACCAACCGACTTACTACTAATAGGACCTACATAAATCAATTTTGATTTAATGTCGTAGTGACAACCCTGACAGCAATATTTTGGTGGGCAAAGTAGTAAACAGTACTCCAGAAAAGGTACTTTGACATTGCCCACCTTAATATTTTCGAGTTTAAAAGAGGTTTCGCGTCAGATATTCGATAGTTATTATTTATTTGTTACAAACTTATAGTGGTAAAATAATTACTTGCCTGCTGCAACTGCAAGTGCGTTTTTAAAAAAAGTTTTCCGCACGAACTTTGGCCCGCCAAACACACCACCAAACTTTGACACCAACTGACAGTCAACTGAAGTGAAATTAGCGACAATCGGCTATTTAGTGCTGCCAGTGACATATTCAAGTATCTACCAACAAACAAGAAATAAAAGCTACTAAAACATTCTCGATAATATGAAGAATTTTAAAAAAAGTACCGTGGTGGGCAAAATCAAATCAGTTTGGCAATCTTGTAAGGTTTTACGGTATTTACAATATTTATAGGTAGCCCAGTCATGATATTATGTGATACTTGTTGCAGCCCGCGGCTTCGCACGCTTTGTTTAAGGTTATTTCTATCCCATGATAAAAAGTAGGCTACGTTTTATTCCAGGTCTAGAACTACCTGTATTTTATTTCAGCCCGATCCGTTCAGTAGTTTTGGCGTGAAGAGGTAACAAACATCCATCCAAACATTTAGACATCCTGCTGGCTAAACTTTGACATTTATATTATATTAGTGTGATTATGATTAGTATGGAAGAATGGTTACTCTATAGATAGACAGGTTTGTGTTCTTTAAACAGGGCCAAGTCAGTTCTTCATTTTTCTTTATAAATTTTTGTGTTCATTTTCCTGAGGGCTAATTAATCTCCTCATCTGATTTTGAGGTCCATGAAGGCTATCGATATTTCGTGAAAATGCTCCATGAAAACTATTTTTTCTACTTTTTCACTGCCTTCAATTGAAGATCATTCATGTTTTCAGTGACAAAATAAACTAAAATATATGTCAAATATATAAGGATGAAAATATTTAGTAACAATTCCGCGAAAAATCTTCGCTGATAAGTTCTAACAAAGTGTAATCCGCGTTGTAGAAGAAAAACCACACCAACTACAAAATGAAAAAAATACCTATCAAAGCAAGACGTCAACTAGTTTCGTCTCTCCACGAGACATCATCAGGACACCACAATACTCGACCTTGACACTGAGAGCGCCAAGCAACAACGGCAGAGTCCCACTAGAGATGTTGCCACTCCGAGCCATGGCGCGCGGAGTTACACTTTGTTAGAACTTATCGGAGAAGAGTTTTCGCGGAATTGTTACTAAATATTTTCATCCGTATATTTTGCTATGGATTTCCGCAAAGTAACGCCTGAATCTACTTTTAATCTGTGTCAAATATTATCAAACTATAATTTTCTGAAGCCCTAGCTTAAAGGTCTTCAAAGTTTTTTTGCTAAACCAGTCCAATCTAGACATCATCGTATAAGAATTGATTATAACAATCATCATGTATCTTGATCAGTTTTATTATAATTGGCGGCTTAAAGTTCAAGGCACTCGTGTCCTTGGCTCTGGCTACGAAGAGCCAACTCAGGTAAAAGGAGAAGTACCTATTTTTGGCTTCAATCGGCGATCACTTCGATGAAAAATGCAGAATTCTGGAAACATCACAGCGAGGTATCTTTTTATTGCATTTGCAATCAATATAGTTTTATTTTGGACGTAAACTGGACGGTAATTTGAGAAGGAGTGTAAGGCGGGTTGAAAATATTATTCGAATTTTATCAGACTTCGAAAAAGAAGGAGGTTCTATGTTCGGGTATCTTCGTCGATTTCTCCGTCAATTATGTACCGATTTGGTAAAACATGAGCAAGGTTTGATTTTGTATGCATTAAAGTCAAACTAAAATATCATATTAACATGGTCTTCTAACAAGATACTTACCTACATTGAGACATTGAGTGATGGTTGAAAATTAAGTTTGAAATGGAAGATTGTCCTGTACTGTACCCCTAATCTATCATCAGGGCTATAAATCAAGCTAAATCATAGACAATTGTTGAAGCACGACGTCGATGGCAGAGTAGAAGGTATAATAGGGAGCGTCTACGCAGCGATTGCCCAACTCCTGCGCAACTGTACCATCTAATGTTGTAACTTGCGGCTTTTTTTGCAACTAAGTGTATGTTCAGCCTGAAGGAGGTAAATGTCAAAGAATGTGTGAATTTATGATGCACTGGAGTGTACTTACCTATTGTTTCCTCACTTGATAACATCGATATTTTACACCTGGGGCTTTTTTGGAAATTCTAGAGTTTATGTGAGTCATAACAAGTCATATTGTCTGTTAAATTTGACTTATATGTACGTATAGAGATACGTAAAACCTATACCTTATTTGATTTCGATAAGAAAAATAAGAAATTTAGAAACAGACTGGTTCCACGTATGCAACGTATTATTATGTGCATATTTTTTTACTTACTTACCTTCTTAATCATCATCAGCCTGTATTAGTCCACTGCAGCAGTGGACCTATGTCCAGCAGCTGGAAATAGGTTTTTCTTCAGGGTAAGTGCGGTTCTAGACGCGCACGTACCATATCCTTCCGAGCACATTATATTCGTAATGAATTCATCAAACTACGATGTTTTTTAGTAAAATAACATATATTATACTTAAGTAAGAACGTATAGGTACCGTACGATAAGACCTGTAACTATGTTCCCAATAAAATTGCAGACAGATATGAAACTATGCTCTGTACATCGTATTAAGATGAGATCTGGACTCCACAGCTCTCTAGAAGTACGCTTATCGTACACACTCCTCCGACGCGGCGTGTCCCACATCACGTCGCGTAGGTACATTGCTTGTCGTACTAATTCCTCCTACTAATTCTAGCTCAAATGTCCATAATCTAAACTAAAATCTAAGAACCGACCGTTTCTCATGGTTTATGGTCTTTACAATCGGTTACTCGCAAGTAATGTTAAATTAAATATCATTACAAAAGCAGACGACCCATCTGCCGCCCTGAATCATTGTCGATGACAGATGGGCGCACGTAATGTGATGCTATCGTAAACCACTGGTGGGCTCGCCCCCTTTCTATTGTCTGCACACCTACAGTCATATCATATGTCGCGATGAGGTGATGAATTACTTTGCTTGCTATCATGCATATGCATGTGTAGGACGCCCTTTGATAGAGTGATGATATGTGAAAATTCGTCTGAGTGACAAGAGGAGAATGGGTCAAAATGCCACACATTGGATATATTCTTAGTTGATGTTTTTGTACTAAAGTATGAACTTTTGTATTTAATTTGAAATATGTACAAACTTTTTTTTAACGTATCTGCCTACAATACATAACAATGGTCAGTGTTGGATATCCCGTTTTCATGATAACCATTTTATCATCAGCTGTTTAGTGCCCACAGCTGGACAAAGGCCTCTTTTCCAAGCATGCCATTCATCTCGGTCTTGTGCCTTTTTTTAGGCCGCTATATTTTTATTATTATTTTATTTTAACAACGTTCAGGACATTGACGGCTAACTTAATGAGTAGGTAAAATAATTGCGATAAATATCGCTCTACGAAGACAGATGTTCATTTTATTGTTAATTGTTAGTTATCTTAAATGATTCTACTTCAGTTAACAAGACAGACTGTTTCTCCATTTCTCCTCCAAAGTAACCAGTATTTTACCACTACCGAGGCGAGGACAGTATATGGTAATAAGTTATAAACTATAATATAAATTTATTTAAAAAGTGTGTAACTGTTTGTTCTCCGAATAAAACAAAATTCACTCTTGTATACGTACGTACATTTCGTCGGTTCCCTCCAAACATAGATAAAACGATATTCAACACCAAGTTATTTTCTTGTCGGAAATACCTAATTAAAGTAAGGTGTAGCAACCACTTAATTCATGCCACACGCTTCACTAGATATTACCTAGTATGTAGTTATGTAGGTACATAAAGTAACGTGTCTGGATGAATGCACGCTAACATTACGATACAGTGGCACGGACAGCGCAACAGCAAAACGATCAAGTGTAAGCCATCTAGACTAGGAGATAGTTCTGTACAAAGTTTCCATTTCTAAGAATTTTCGAGGAGCTTTGCGAAATATTAGACAGAGTTATGAATTTAAACAATAAAATATTCAGAACGAAGAAGACCTTCCAGTATAAAAGTACACATATCACCACTTATTATTTCCACATACATAACGTGATCGAAGTATGTTCGTACTGCCGTAGAGTTAGGAGTGGAAGGACCCTGCCTGCCTCGTCAAACTGGCAAAGGCAGGTCAGCTGCAAAGTGCAGATCTATTTCATCAGAAAGGTTCCGGTTTGGCAACTACGCAATACTCGGACTTGGCTAGATGATATCGGATCAGATAGAATAGTGCGAAACGGCTCTACTAACGCGGATAAATAATCATCATTATAAATACATCTGGCACCAGCAGTGACTTCAGCCACTGCCACGAGAGGTGTTTCTAAGACAACCCTCGCACGCCGCGCTCAGCAGCTGGCTTGGGAATGAATGAAAGCGTGCCAGTTAGCCTGGTACTACAGGTTGTTGACCTATCTCCTTCACGAAATCAAATTGGGGCACCCTAAGTGGGTAGGTGATTTTGCATTTTTCTTGTTTCTGATGTTAAATTATCGCAGAATTTAATATAATAGACTATTATAATAGGTCGAGATCTGGTTCAGAAGCTCGCGGAGCCAGTATTCGGCCACTACCGCCACCTTGACCCGGCACTCGCTGCCCAGCTGACTGTGACGTCACGTGCTGCCACCTCCATACCTCGATGGCTCGGTGCGCCTGCACCGCTTTTTTAACTTTGTTGACACTTCAAACTTATTATTACTGTTATACTTATTCCGTAGTAACATCAGCAGACTCCCTCAAACGGCGAAAATACGTTAATCTTGATCGAAGTTACCTATTTGAGCCGTTTAGGGTGGAAATCCTAGGTCCTTGGGGTCCTGGGGCACTCGAAATATACAAAGACCTTACAAAACTTATCATAGAGTCCACAGGTGATTGGAATGCTGCAGGCTTTTATTTCGTTCAACGAATTGGCATTGCCATTCAACGTGGCAATGCTGCCAGCATTCTGGGCACTCTGCCTTCTGGTGATGGCTTAGATTTTTAGGCAATAGATATAAGTGTATGCCTATTTATAATAAAGTTTTCTAGATGGTTATAACATAACTATAATTATCTGGAAGTCATTATTTTAATGAAGTATGTTTTAATTCGTTATTGAATATTATTTTGTAGTCAGCAACACAATGCGCAGTTTATTTAAATAGCCAACAAATTAGATAAAAGAATCAATGTATTGAATGTATTTACATCAA
Source organism: Eupithecia exiguata (assembly GCA_947086465.1). Classification (NCBI taxonomy): domain Eukaryota; kingdom Metazoa; phylum Arthropoda; class Insecta; order Lepidoptera; family Geometridae; genus Eupithecia; species Eupithecia exiguata. The sequence continues at coordinate 511,890 of OX352247.1, forward strand.
CATTATGTAGATAGTTACCTGTATTGTGAAGTCATCCACGACGTTAAATCGTGACTGTTTATCAGATCTGAGCAGACATTAAATACGAGGATGTATACAAAATATTGACCAATAGCTTGGTTATGTAGTACCTACCTGGGCACTAATAATATAAGTACAAAGTGTTTTAAAACGCGCGCATCATAACGACTAATGTTCACTCTTGAAATGGCTACTAGGATGGCTGGTTATAACGTGGCCGTGTGATGCAGGCTTAGAATTTGCACCAACCAACTCTTCTCGTGGGTGTCGTTAAGGAACTGCGGTCCTCAGCCCGCATGCCAGCGTGGGGATTATGGGCATTACATTACCCCCCTTAAAATAAAACCAATAGGGCGGTTATCAGGGGGAGGCCTGCGTCCAGCAGTGGACCATTATAGGCTGATGAGGATGAGGTTTGATGATGACACTATCTGTAAGCCGCTGGCCCACTGCAGCGCACGCTGTGTTCGGCCACGTGGCGCATTTAAGCTGCGTTTCGTTTGTTTGACAACTCGTGTATACCTTTCCAATGCGGCACACACTTTACATGAAAAAAACCCATGACCTACAACTTTAGCGCACAAACGTTTTCAATCATTATGAAAGTGAGTGATGCTACGCACGCGTGTACCTCGTGCATAGTGTTGACAGTCAGTGTAGAACTGCGTGGGCGCCATATTTGAGCAAGCCACTCGTTTGACAATAAAGTCATTATTGTCGTATTCGTGTGTAACGTGTTCGCAGGTTGCAGTGGACGTTATCACATTCATTTTCATGCATAGCGAAGCTAGACGCACGTGCGTGGCCTCTCCGTGCGCAGCAGTGGGGCTGTGGCTTTAAGCTGTAGCTAGCATCTCACCGCAGCTTACGGAAAACCATTAACATTTAATTGCGCACCTACAATAAACGAAGTATTGCCGTATAATTTTATTGCTAAATCCATGTGTGGCTATAAAAAGCGCGTTTACCCGTGAGGCCAGGAAACAGAGATTAGCAGACACGGTGCGCTCTGCCGGAAGGTCAGCGGAAAGGTCACGGTGATGATCTCGTGATAATGATGTAACTATCGTTTGTAAATTGTTAGATCATTGATTTTATGAATAAATGAAGACTATAATAGATATCATACAACATATATCACAAAGAGATTACACCTACGAGGCTTATTGAGACTATATATAGCTGGTGGGACGAACGGGAACCACGTAAAGTGCAAGGGAGCAATGCAGTCACCGCCTCGGGGACGTTTCCTATTGGTAGTGTAATGGATCAGTTCAGCTACCTTGACTCTAGATTTGTAACAGTCTGCCATTAGCTCAGCAATTTTTTGGCAATTCTAAATACTATAATAGATCTAATTTATTTCTATACGTAAACTGTAATTTTCTTTGTTAACAAAAAGTGTAAACAGTATAAATGATAAACTGCAAAACAGAAGGTACGTCAGCCAGCACCCGGTCCACTCGTCGCTCACACCCGTGCTCACTCAGCTCACAGGCTCCCATCACGATTGTGACGCAACGCAAAGGTCATCCGACCAGTTATAACGACATTCTTACGAACATCTCCGCTCGTGCAAAGTAAACAACCCGCGGAAGGTTGAGGACGATTAGAACTAGGTGTATTCTCAATGTAGACATTTTAGCGTTATTGCGGGTCAAACTCACAGCGTCACTTCGCTTTATTATCACAAGGACTAGGATACTGCTATGTGCTAACTAGCTTCAGAGCTCTGCCCGAGAGGCTTCGCGTTTAGCTGACAACATCTGCCCGAGAGGCTTCGCGTTTAGCTGACAACATCTGCCCGAGAGGCTTCGCGTTTAGCTGACAACATACATAACATTAATAAACAAGCACATTTTACAAAATATCGAAAAAACTCCTACACGAGTTTACTTTCAATATGGGGGTGTAAAAATACTAAACTAAAGTTTCAAGCCAAAAGCCTAGTATTATATTAGTATGATAGCCAAAGATGGCTATCATATGACTAACTGTTTCGAATCCGTCCGACTGTACGTGCGTTGAGAGATACCAAGATTCACCATGGCTTCACAGTTAGTTTCTGTATAAAATTTTACATGTCTACGAGCTTATTTCGTAAGCCTAAAGAAATAAAGTTATTGAATTTTGATGTTTACTTAGCAGCATAGATACGCTTTGTACCAAAGTTACCTAGAAAATGTGTAATATTTTCACATTTTTAAAATATTAATTTAATTCTACTGTTAATAATCATTGAAAGGATCTCCTCGTACGTTCCAGATGCTGCCCGCCACGCTGATCCTGTCGCTCCTCGCGCTGGCGTCCTGCGACGTGTCTCACCTCTCCACCAGCACGGAGCCGGCTCCAGCCCGTCCTTACCTGTTCTCATATACTGCTGGTAGATATCCCGGACACACGGACAGACAGCACAGCGAGGTCAGCGATGGACAGGGAACTGTCAGAGGTATGTAGCGAGGGTCAGCTGACACCGAGACGCAACGAGACGCGACGCTGCATGCACTTTTTAAGATAGTGATTTGAATATAACTATTTACGCAAAAAGATACAAATGTTATTGATATAATAAGAAAACTCCCCGCGGCGCTGCGCTGCATCGCGCTACGCTGCGCCGCGCTGCGTCTCGAGATGTCTCGCGTTACGATTTTGAGAAATCCACATAAATTAACTAGCATACAAAAATGTTAGTGCAATTACAACAAAACATTAGTACTGGCACTGGGTAGAAATCAACCAAAGGATCCACCAGACACAAAAGGACTTCATGGAGTTCTAGTTCTCGAGTTCTAGAGTAGGTACTAAACAATACCAAACATTTGCCTTAGTACCAAACGTCTGGTAGTGAGTTATGTATAGCACAACTTTGCTTGCGGGGAAACTAATATTGAATCGAACAAAAGCAGCTCCGATTATAAGCAATATTGCCCAAGATATTTGCAAGCTCTACTAGGCCCAGATCCAACCAAACCGGCGATTTACATATCAAGGAAGTGGACCGCCTTACGCAACCCGTTCTACGCAGAATTCTGACCGCTTCTCGGAGATTCGTGAATGAGATGCATACCAAGTTACTGACGAATTGTTATAAATAAACATTTAAGTATTCTTTTGTGACTTTAACTAGAACTTAAATATTTACCGTGTAATTTTCGGTGGACAACAGGGTATTTGGTCTTTTTTAATGGATTTTTTTACGTAACAAATTATAAAATATCAAATTCCATTCCCGATCGCTACTGACTGAACCACTATTTTGTTGGTCCATGGGGTCATTGATACAAATTATTTTAGCAGTCTTTTTCTGACCAAAACTAACTTAGGAATCTTACACAAATTTAAACGAACATAAATAAAACTCTGAATGATGGATGGAGGCGGCTCACGACCGCTATTTGTTGCGTTGTGTGGAGGCCTAGATGTCCAGCAGGAGATATGTGAGTGGGCTGATTTGATGATGCTGAAATTTCCCTTCCAGGCTCCTACTCGTACATCGACCCTCGTCACCAGGTCCGCACTGTGGACTACATTGCAGACAAGCAGGGTTTCCACCCCGTCCTCAGCGAGGTCCCCCCGGAGCACCCGGCTGACTCGGAATCTGTCGCCCAGGCCAAGGATAAGCACTTCCAGCTGTATGCCAGGATCGCTGAGGAGCATGCTAACCATCCGCATCCTGATGGTGAGATTAATTAATTTACTATAGAGACGGAAGTAAGAGTTATGTTTTAGTAGTCGATGTCCATAGGTACACTGACTACCTACGCCATTTTGTCCGTTCCAGGGCCACCCACATCATTCTTTCATTGCTATTATTGAAGATGTCCGACCATCGAGTAGATCTGCCTCTTTATCGTTAATCGTTGCTGATCGCGGGATCTAAATGATCATCTTCATGCTAGAAAAATACTTTCCCTGAAAGGCACATTTCATAATTTGAATATGGCATTACCCTCTTTATGAGAAATGTTATCTGTACTATTCCAGAAACGTCCATCCCCCGCCAATCAGCGGCCGTGGTCGCCGCCGCCGCCAAGCACACGCAACTGTTCCGAGTGATAGCCGAGCAGCATGCGAGGATCGCCGCCGAGCGAGAGGCGATACAGCTGGAGGAAGAGAGACAGCATCTGCAGGAGCTCGAGCACGAGCAGTAAGACAGGGACGGGTAGGCGGCAAGCGGTGGGTCTATAAACATGAGGTTGGATGCGTAATGGCAATGTGACTTAACTTCTTCGTTGAAGCCAAATGTGTCTGATAAATTGGCAGTGTTATAGAAACTGCTAACAATTATGCGCCGTTTTCATGTTTTCCTAAAGTCAAGTAAGTGAGTAAGTCGTGAGTGAATAATTTCATTCTGGAACACCCTATAATAAGATCATATGTGGGAGCCAAAAGCTAATAAGCCACAAGTGAGGCACGACGGTAAATACTGATAGTAACATCAAAACACTACCTAGGTATCATATCAATTATACTTTACGATATAACTATGTTTATCGACTGCTGCTTGCCTTTGCATTTTGTGTTATGGACTTTTGATTTTGTAGGACGAACTTATGGACACTCCAAAGAGCTTTTCGATATAATTGGGTTATTTAATTATATGTTTCTGTAACAAACTATAACAGATTATGTTATTGTTATAGAAAACATCACACAAAAGTTAATATTTTTGTAAAGCTACATAAATTGTACTCGTATTTTGTAAATACTTTTATAATAAACTTATAATACTCCTAAAATTTTCATAAAAATAATGATTCTAGTGTATTTTTATAATTTTGTAATATATCTTTTGTAATAATGATGTTCTGTCGAAGAGTGAATAAAATATTGTGTAAATAAACACTTTTATTTTTATCACATGAACGCGCAACATCAGATCCCTGAGTCCGGTTGACGATTGTATCGAAAGTAGATCGTCACGTCTCATTTTTGTATGTGATTCTAGTAGTTCAATGTCCGCACGGTGGTGGAGTAAGTACAGCAGTACTAAATCCCATAGAAAAATGTGACGTCAAGATCACGTCTAAGCTCGATTCTATCGTCAACCGGACTCGGGGCTCTGATAATAGTTACACCTTGTACATTTAAAATTATTGACCTAATGAAAACGATCATAGAAGTGCATAAATTCAGTTTATTTGTGGTTATAAACGGGTCATCGGTGCAGGTCGCGGGGTCCTTAGGCGGTGGCGTTAGCTGAAATTAAAGATCAAAGATTTAGTAAAGCTTTAATGTTGAAATGAATTGATTCGGGTTTTCTATCACAGTAGGCCACAAACTACAGAATAATAATCAGAATAATCAATTTATTGCACACTTGTGTTTTCAGGATTTTTACATAAAAATGCTCACGACCGTCTTGCTAATTGAGAAAAAAGGCACTCTATACTGTAGAGTGCCTGTAGAGTCTACAGGCACTCTACACTGTAGAGTCTACAGTGAGTAGTGGAGATAAAAGTCACTTACTGGGGGGCGGGGGTCCGCCGCCGCCGCGGCAACCGGCTGGCTCCATATTATGTCCTGTACTCATGCCGCTCTGAAAATAGTTGTTGTATTTGAATGAAATCTTGTATCTCTGACCCCCTCAACCAAAGTGGACATTCTATAAATATCGATCGATCTTTATTATTATTATTAAGCTTTTCATTTCCATGATCACGGGCCTTATAGTAAGTAAACCTGCTTATACTTTAGAAGATTGTATTACCCGATTTTTAGAAAAAAAACTTTCTATTATGGCAGATAAAAAATTATGAGAAAATACTAACCTTATTACTTCAGACATTGCGTCAATCCGGTATTTCAGATTTTTTTCACACAGACTATATTATATATACATTCTGGTAGTAATTTTCAGGAACTTAAATTTATTTTACGTATCTTTAAATATTATATTTTACTTTTGCTTTACTAATATCAGATTTATAACCTATTCAATTTAACTCACCGCTATAGCGAACACGAAGGCCACGATCACCAGAATAGCACCAAGATACTTCATACTTCACGCTGGAGCCGCACTGAGGAACGTTCACACCATCACACCATTTATACTGAACCAGCAGGAAATGGGAAATAGTCCATTTTGTACATAATTTTATCTTAATCATTATAATGTGCAGGTGACGCTGCCTTGATTGCTCACTCTAACTGGAAAATGATCTCACTATAAATATATATGATCAAAATAAGTATTTTCCATGCCTACTCAATCCATGCACGAGAGATTTTGTGCTAAAAATCAACAATTTCCTAAATGCTCCGAAAATACAAATGAATCAAAGTTGGTTTTATCATCTGCTCGTAGAAAATGCTATACTATTAGCGACAAATTACTTTTCCGTTGGTTTTATTGTTTTTGGAACACAGAAAAAAAACTGCCAAAAAATTTAATGTCGCGCCAACCCGCGTCAAACTACCTATAAATTCGAAAGTAATTATGTATCTGATACATAAAAACCAATCTATGTATGTGTGAGTGAATACGAATTGGAAAATGAGACTTATTTATCGCAATTTTTTTGTGTCTACTAACATTCTAAGGCCGTGGTTTGTTCGCCCGAACGCCGAGCTAAACCGAGTTCAAGAGCTGTCGTGTCACACAAATGTGAACTCGATCAAGCTGAATTCAATCTGGTAAACTGAATCACGACAGCTTTCTATAATTTTAGAAGGCTAGAATCATGAAGCTTTTTAATTTAAAAATGCTATGATTTTTACTAAATTGTTGAAACGTGTAGGGACTTCTTATGATGATCTGTGATTATGATAATTGCTGAACATTTCTTACAGCATCAGCTAGTTATAAAGCTATTGTAGCATATATAGAAATACTAAAAACAGAAAACCGATTAACACATTGTACCGAGGTATATGAACATCACATGATACTGCAATAAAGTTGTAGTGGCTCGCAATCATGACGGGCGAGAAACCGTGAAATAGCGGAAAAACGTTTATTTAAATCTCATTGCAGCAATATTAATGGATGTACCTATTTACATGTTGAAAATATTTTGTAAGAAAATGATACAAACAAGATAAATTCCTAAAACAAGGGTGATTAATTAAGAATGATTAATTAAGAATGTAAGCGGTGACAGTGTTTTATTATGAGTTCTCGCGAAAATAACCTTAGAATATACTAATGTAAGCGGGTTGACGTTACGACCGCACTCAGCGGGTCTGCGCGGCACTACGACGCGGACAATTAGTTTTTATCTACCCAAATATCATAAACCCTCTCTAATGCGTTCAAAAACCATAGGTAATGACCAGCATTACCAACCAACAGAAATAAACGGAACTGTAATGAACTCATAACCTACTGAAAACCGTAGGTTATAGAGTTTAAATTTGGAATAGGTGTCAAATTCAAGTGAGTGTGCTTATACTAGTATCTACATTCTAACTATAAATCGCACGACATTTTGATCTCGAGTGACACAAGAATAGTGACTTTGTTCGTTTGTCTATGATTAAAAAAAATACAGATATTCGAAACGCCGCCATTTCGAGCTGTCATTTGTTCGTTAGCTTTTTATTTCCAGTTACGAGTAGACAAATTTTCTGATAAGTTGAATAAGTTCTTTATTTCTGTCGAAAATGAGTGATAGTGACTCAGAACAACTGTCAATGTTAACTACCATTACTATAATAAATAATTTACTTCTGTATGTGTTCAATTTATTTTTTATTGCATTACACTGGTAACAATGCTGGTCATTTCCCTATGGTTCCTGAACCCATCATAGAGCCTTTATGATATTTGGGTAGATAAAGTAGTGTATGCAACTGTACATAATTAGGCATTACAACACTCGTGTGATACTATTAAGAAACTCGCCTTCGGCTCGTTTCTTAAACCCACACTTGTGTTGTAATGCCCTCCATTATGCACAGTTGCATAAACTACTATTGTATGAAACCGTATGAGATAGAACGCACTACGCGTAGTGCGTTTACACCTTAACTATGAAGCTAGATTGTGTTGGTTAGTGTGAATAAAGGCCATAAGGTTGTGGAATGCACTACCAGAGCCCATTAGAAAAACAGTATCGTCACCAGTTTTTATTAAATCTCGCGTCAAGGAGTTTTTCCTGTCAGAATAGTGAATATTGGTACTTAATATTTATTTATGTATCTAAGTATATTATAAATATTTGATGTGTTAGTTAGTTTATCTTTAATTCACATGATTCTTTCCATCCAAAGGTTGCCTGGAAGAGATCGCTTTTAAGCGTTAAGGCCGCCCATTGTATTGGTCTCATGTAATGTCTTTTTGTAATGTTCTTTTTCTGGTGTACAATAAAGTGTTTTTGTATTGTATTTGTAATAAAAAAAACTAACGTTAGTGACGGTAGCACTTTTTATTTCGGCCAACTAGAACCTGAGCTGAGTCTCTTCAAGACATATCTTCCAGACCTTCGCGATACATCGTCGGCCACATCGTCGTATTATTATACCATAAGGTGGTGGCCTCTAACGAAGGACTGTTCACTTGTTTTTGCAGATCTCAGCCAATTAAAGTTTTACAAGATGAGAATAGGGAAAAATAACTCGAATAACTCGTCCGCATCTTTATTACAATTTTATTTAATAATTTATAATAATGTACACCTATCATTACATGTACACATAATGCAAACACAAATAATCCTTACCCATACGGCCAAAATAAATAATCTTTGTGATTTTACAAACCGCCATTTTACTAAGCTATTTAACATGACGTGCCAGAAGCCCGAGCACGTATTAGGATCCTCAGTTATCGATTTTGTCTGTAGTGTCGAAAAATTTTCGTAAAAATTGTCTGTTTTTTTATTTTATCAACACCAAAAACAAAAAAGAAATGAGATCTTTTCAATTCTTAGCGAAGTCTGTGCTCAAGCTCCGGTCATGATGCCCTGCAGGAGGGCATTCAATCTAATTTTCTCGAGACGCCCTAATCTAGATCAAGTTTCTTGAAGCTGCCTTGCATCCCGTACTCCTCGGAGGCGCGGCTCGTGCCGCCAGGTCGCCGGCTCTCCACCACCCGTCGCAGGTTCTCATCCCGGAAGAAACTCGGGTTCGCTTTTAGTCGCTGGATCAGCTCGTCTGAATTTTATGAACAAAATAACATAAGAAAATTTTATAATGCAGCCTTCTCGTGCTGATGAAAACCGTTCAACGTGCCCCGATTTGCGAGAAAAATTGGATCAAATAAGTATTTCTTTTAATACGTACAATTTGAAAATGTGTGTTTTTTTTCATTTAATTATTTTGATAGTTATTACTATAATATATTATAGTTGTGTTATAGTACTAAGTAGTTATAGAGATGAACTATACTGCTGTAACTTAATATTATGTACATACATACTTAAGTATGTATAATGCTGTAAAATGTGGCTCAGCGGTAAAAGTGACTGGCACTGCAGCACAGTCACAGGCACTGCACTGGCGGGCAGTGGAAGGATATTATTGACAACATTCAAGGAATCATTTGTATATGCGTCCATTGAAAACGCACTAAGAAGCCCTGCTTACGTTCCCGATGCCCATGAACGCCGGTAGTTGCTTCAATGGTTCAACCTTAGAATTTACCCAAATCAAATCAAACTCACCTCTAAGAGTATCTCTACTCTTGAAGCTGCCTCCATCTTCCTTAGGCATGCAGTCCTTCACGATATACTTGTCAATACTGTCAGTGCCGACGGGGTGGATGTAGATGATGTCCATCAGCTTCTTGCTGAGGAACGGCCGCAGCAGCATCATCAGCTTGTCGATGAAGGCGGGGGCGTTGATAAAGTGCACCTCTCTTAGCTTTACCAGCATGCACTCCTGGCAGGGACAGATATCATGTTTTCATGAGTTCCTCCGTACCAACACGAGATGCGTTACCTTTGGAGGGCATCTATACTCCAATTTAGATTAGAACCCAATATATTTTACGTCAACAAATATATTTATGAATACAAGTTTAACCAAAACAGATAAAGATAACATAATACAACAAGGTATCGGCATGGTTATCACTAAAAACTAAAATACTAAGGTTTGTCTTTTAGTTTTTAGTGATAACCATGCCGTTACCTTGTTGTATTATGTTATCGTTATCAGTTTCGCAATGCATAATCTCACATGTGGAATGAAAAATGTGTAAATTTGAATTCGAAAACGAACGAGAGATCAGTTAAATGAAAGCTTTCAAAACTAAAAATTGTTTGAGCTTCTGTGCTTTGCTTCGATGATACCAATGTCGTTAAATATTTTCCACCAATATTCCCTGGGTTTTACCCCTTTGTATATAAAAATATCCAGGTATTTTAATTTATAGTAATATCCACGCGCCATCGAATGGGACCGAACCTCGTCAGACTAATGTTCTCAGTTCTCAGTTCAAAATATCCGGATAGAACCTTGTAGTGTAATAACTGTCGGATCGCGCATGTGTTAGTTCAAAACGGTTCCATCCTATTCTGATTGTACACAGAATAGAAAATGAGTCATAGAACCCTGTGAAACACATTGTACTGACAATGGATAGCAAATATGGGATTACAGTCAGAAACGTTGCAGTGTTTCCTACTGAAGAAACAAAGCTCTGTTCTGGCCACTGCGGGGCTTAGGTCATTTCCAAAAATAATTCGAAAGGTTTTTTCAAGCACAAGTAGAAATGATAAAAGACACGAACATGTAGGTAAACTGGACATGTTTAAATCAGAAAATCCTTACCTGAAGGAAATGCAGCACCTTCTTCAGGGTCATAACTTCAAGTCTGCCGATGTGTCCCAAAGTGGCTTGGTCCATGTCGATCATCATCACGAATCTGAAGCAGAACGTTAGCATCATAGAAATATGATATAAATCCACGTGTTTCCGGGGAAAGTCCTACACTTAGTCATTCAAGACATAATAATGAAACGTTCTTCTTATACAGGGTTATGGGTAATTAACTTTTTGATTTGAGTCAAAATAAACATTTTTTCCATTTGAATTTTTAAACTGACAGTACTGCAAGTTATTCCTATTATCAGGAATACGTTCGTGAAGACGACAGATCTCTTATTTATAAGGTGTATCACCTCTGATAACATGAAAAAAGCACGTTTGTCCGGAACCCAATGAATTACTAAAGACCCATCTCCCACTCCCACACACACTGTTAATTCAGAGCAGAACCATTTATAAGTTAAAAATAAAGCCTTTATAACGAAATATTATTGAATAGGAGGAGAAGGGTACCTACTACCAATACCAATTTTAAGAGTCAAGACCTGGCGTCTTCACTAACGTGTTCGTGATGGTGGGCCGAACCTGCAGCTCACGCAGTGTCACTGAATTACCAATAACCCTGTATTAGTCCTAAAGTAGACAAAGCTCGTGTGATGCTAGATCTCAGTACCTGACAGTTGGGTACGGTCCTGACCTCCTTTCACTTTTGCAGCTTCCTTGGTCAGACGCACAGACTCACCTCCATTTAAGACCAACTTTGATGATAATCAATCTTACGAGAGAACGGCCTGAATTTCTACGGCCCAATCTCGTACCAAATACGGTATTTGAACGCAATTGTTTATTCTGTTGTGCCTCAACTTCTGTTGCCGCTGTCTAGTTTTTATTTACTTTAGCAGCCAACACCAGGCCACATACTTTGAGGCTCGATGAAGCTGTGGAAGAATATCCAACATTATGATATTTACCCAGGCCAAGTCCCCTCCTCCAGCTGCGCTAAATCAAATGCCATCATGAACACCCGCGACACGTCTGTAAAGTTGAAGTCCTTCGGGTCCAGCTGCAGAAGGCGCATGTAGAAGACGCGGTAGCTGAGCAGAGAGGCGTTGGAGGGCAGCTGGGCAAAGAGGCTGGAACAGATGGAGATAACACTTAATCACATGGCTTCAGTTATAGGTAGATCATCATACGACAGCTAGTCATCTCAGGTGGGAAAAAAGGGTTTACAAGCAGTGAGAAGGGAGAAGAAGTGATAACAAACAGTTTATACGCCGCGCCCGACTCCCCGAGGCATAGCTGATAGTTAAATAAAATAAATAAATAAATTTGTTACAAGTAACTCACACAGTTTGCAGCGCCGCATCGACCCTCGGCTCGTAGCAGCGATCCTTGAAGAACCCGTGGAACAGGGTCCTCAGCGTGAAGTGCAGGTCCAGCACCTGCTTGGCGACTTCGATGCTGTTGTCGCAGCAGTGGTATGTCACTATGAGGTCCAACTCTGGAAGTACACAGTACGTTCTATGAAAATAAGGATTTTAACCGACTTTAGAAATGATGCCGCATGTTTTATTCTCGTAAAACATAAAACACAGTGAGGTAAATACTCAGGAATTTAGTTTAGTTAAAAAACAAATTTTTGGCAAGTTGATTGGAAAAATCGCTTCTAAGCGATAAGGCCGCCCATTGTACTTTTATGTTTCATGTTAATGTCTATGTTATTTTTTGTGGTGTACAATCATGAGTTTTGTATTGACTATGTGACACCCCTCTGTGATACCGCTCAATATTTTTCTCTCAATTTTTTCTAGTTCATACAAACATTGCGCCCATGGCGGGAACTGAGTTCTTCACCCACGACAATCGCCCATTGCGCTTGACAGTACCTATAATTTTGCTTTTTGCGAGAGCAATTTTGCTCCATCTTCAAGTGGTACAAATACAAACTGAAGGGCAAAGTGTGTGAACCTTGCAGCAAGCAATTAGCCACGACACGCCTGAGCGGATTGCATCGTAATAGCAGCACGTTTAAACGGACCATTATTGCGATAGGTAATACTTACTACGGTAACTAGTATAAGTACCTAATTATCGATGTTCTTAGGATGATGAGGTTTCCTGTTTATAAATAATCGCATGCTCACGTTGTGAATAAAAAAGCTGCACTAAAAACTCTCTTCTGTTCTGTTGTCCTCCAAACCGTATTTTCGCCACGGCACAAAGGACCCTTATCTGCAGAGTCTGAGTCGGATGTGCTTAGAGCAATCTGCCGGTCTTGAGCAGCGGCTGATTCACGATCGATGCCTGTTGCAATTCATTGTTGCGAGCCAGAAACTTCGCGATAGCGTCGTCGTCTCGATCAGTCTCAAGTAGTCTCAACAGGGACTATGTACTTCTCATGTATGCAGGTAGTTGTGTTAAAGCGCGCAAGTGTACAGACAACTAACAACTAACTGATCCTATGAAGGTTCCTTTTTCCTTTTCAGGTACAAAAAAATAAAATAAACAAGAAAAACAAAAACTGCTACCTGCTGTATATTTTACATGACTTTTGCGGAAATAAATATTATTTGAAAGTGTATTGTATTATATTATAAACGTATTGTAGTAAACGTATAGACGAATATTTAAATTTTGAAAGCTCTCAAAAAGAATCCATCTTTCCAGTCATACAATTCTCGGATTTTCCAAGTCCATCATTAGAATCAATTGGTCATTTATCGTGGAAGTGACACTCTTCAGCTCTTCAGGTATGACACTGTTTGTTTAAATCTCCACTTTATTGTCAAGATGCTGTTTGATCTTCAAGCGAGGACAGTTTCAAGATGTTTACTATTGCCTGGTGGAGAATTCTCAATAGCTCTGCTACTGAGCTATCGTAGTAGAATTTTTTTACTGAATAGATCTTTGTTTGACTAAAATCTCACCAGATACCTAGTAAAAGACGATGTGGCCGACGATGTATACAGAAAGTCTGGAAGATACTTAAGGGTGGTGGGCTAGTTCGCGGAATATTCTACTTTTGTAGGAGAACACATCGTGACAAAAAACAAAGAGGAATAGTTTCTATGTAAGGCTGCACGTATTTTTTTTGTTGTTGTCTATAGACCTTTTTATGTACATAGGTAGCCCATATGTTCGTCAATTTCTCCGTCAGCTATGGACTGATTTGGGAAACTCTTTCGCGATTGCATGGAGAATTATCCCGAGGTTGTCCTATAAAAATGTATTCCTAAGGGATAAGCTTATTTGTCCCAAAAAACGTAAAAATTTTGTTTGTAATATAGTCAATTTTTAGTTTTAACAGTCAAATTATAATTGACTAGACACCAGAAGAGGTAATCCCGACCAACGGTGTTTTTATAAAGCGAACAATGGATTCTGATTGTCACCCAAAAAATACAAAATAATTACTGCTACAGTAGGCTACATTACAGTGCCTTTGTATTATGTGGACAGGAAAGGTAATTTCAGGCAATTTCAAACAATTACCTATTCTATCTGTCATGGGTTGTATCAGAAATAATGTCCCGTATCAAATATATTATAATTTTGTTTATAATTATATAGGTTTTATAATGGTTACCTAATAATAAAAAAAATACATAAATTAATGAACCATACATTGTTCTGCTGTATCATCAAGGAATTACATTTAGTAATCATTGAGTTTTAGGTACTGTAGTATTTTTCTATAGTAAATTTTAAAGGCCAGGTTGTAAAAGACTTTAAACATAGACACACATAGACACTTAAACTTTAAACATACACTTAAGACTTTAAACATAGCAACAGACCAATTTTAACGCTGATTGGACTAGACAACCTTTTTAAAATTATGGTTTAATAGCCAATGCAAAAACATAACAGGTTCTCTACCGTAAAGTTGTTGCAGGATACGTCTTTTTAAACGATTGCGACAAAATGTTCATCATAATGCACATAGCACATACCTGTGATGAGGTGTCCAGGAAGGTGCGGCTGTGTGTCCAGCCACTCCCGGAACTTGCGGATCTCTTCCCGGGAGATGTCCGGGTTCTTCTCGTACTCCTTCTCAGCTGGGAACGGCGTCACTGCCGACATTGTGCTGGAAATGGAGAAAAAAGGATGTAAGCCTAGATTCAACTGTATAGATGGATAGACCTTTCTCCGTTGAAGGGGTCCTAAAAATAAAACGGTATTGGTTCTTACTATTCCAGCGAGCCGTCTGCTAGCAGGGAGTGGCAAAGGATTGATGAGACTTGATACTCAGCTGTGGATAAACCAGGCTGTTAATGTTGATGATAATCATCCTTGAGAAGCATAAAATGTTGAACTTTGCGTCACTACTGGGTAAAGCACAGGTATTGCTGCCCACTTCCCAAACTTACTTACATTTTGCTGCATGTTGCTTACTTCCCAGTGACCTATTCCAGCCATTGATCTGAGAATAACCTAAGTATCGTCTATTTGTATCGTCCTTACGATAAAGCAGGAGAATGGTTTCTTAGCTGAATTGCTTTCGATAAGAAAAGTTAAAACATATTAATGAAAACTCGACGAGAACTAAAATAAGTTAAAAAAACAGGTACATTTTTTTTCGTTTTTCGTGCTCGTCTAGTTTTCACAATACATGGTGTACCTAAAATGGTACACGTAGGTACATTTTGTTTTTCATATGCGGACAGTGTTTTTCCCATGCAGCTGATGTACCTTTTGTCATTTGTGTTTCGGTATGCGAGTAATACCAAAACAATAAATTTATTGAAATGTATAAAAAAACCCGACGTAGGTACTTTGTTTGCAAGATGAGGGGGCAAACGCCTACAAAATGTAGCTAAGAACCACATAGGAAGTCCAGATAAAGAGTTCTGTCAACGACAATAACTTTATAATTAATTACGTTGGGTCATAATTGTTTACTAAGCTATAAAAATGACATTACTTACCTATTTTGTAAGACAAGACAGTTTAATGGCTTGTACTTACTTTGCACGGTAGCTCGCTATTTGTGTTTTTACATATTTTACATCGATTTAAAAAAGGAAAACATAATGTAAGAAGTACCTACTTGGTGACCTTACCTAGCACTAATAAACGCATGAATTAAGTTGATACCCAGGTATATTTCGAGTACTTAAACAAATTACAAAAAGTCCTATAAAAACACCGATAAAGACAGAGGTTATTTTTTCGTTTGGACCGGACGAAACAAGAGCGGTTTTCCTAAAGACTTAAAGATCAAGCATAATTATAACAAATGAAAGTATTCTAAGGTTTTTATTTATTATAGTACTCTGGGTAATATCTAATTTCTAAGAAATTAATAAATCCCAAAAATTATAAAAAATAAAAACCTTAGAATCAAGCAACGGCAAAACCTCTCGTCAAAGAACTAAATGTAAATTTGGTCTTTGAGCAGAATTGGATAACTTCATTGTTTCCTCTGTAGGTGGCGCTGACGGCGTAAGTGCCGAAAGAACTCCCAAAGATTTACGGGTCGACTAGATAAGATCACGTAGCTTAGTTGGAAAAAGAGCAACCCTGCGCTGAAGGGGAAGGTGCGGGTTCGAATCCCGTCGAGATCGTAAATTTTTGGGATTTATTAATTTCTTAGAAATGAAAGTATTTTAAGGTATAGTAAGTATTAGTATACCTTATGGGTTTTTTATAAATGCATATAATTAAATAAATAATGCTGGACAACCCACACAGCATCATCTAGCCCCAAGCAAAAGCAGAAGAAAAAAAAACTTAAAAAATATTTGCACTTCGTACAAACAATTGTTCCAAGGCGGGAATCGAACCCTCAAACCCTCCTGCATCGCAGGTGGACCTTCGCCCACCGCGCCACAGTATACACGGAAGGTACTTATAACAAAAACCAAATTAAAAAAAAAGGTTCTATGTCTGTTTGAAATCATCAGTGTGTCATCGCGGAACCGTGATAGTATTGTAACAATCATGGTCAGCCTTCGTCAATCCATTTCACCCCACAGGTATAATGATACCTACACGAGCATCTCTATGTTTTACTATTCTCCAAAGTTTTTAATACACCGATAATTTTTATAATTATTTGATTTTGTCACCTTCTAATTTTAATTTTTATGTAACTGAATATTGTGTAATTAGGAATTTTATTTAATTTGGTATATGTGTAATATGGGTATATTAATTGTCTGAAATAAATGAATACAATACAATACAATTAATGTCTGTAAATGCTTCTCCATTCGATAGTACTTAAACTAAGGACGACTACATTTAAATCGGAATCCGTTTAGACGACAACAAACCGTTTTCCTGTAACAATCAACACAATGGATGATAATTGGATAATTTTCTCTGATCGATGGTGAGAATAAACTGATAGCGAAAATAGAAAACGAGGGATTTTTCTGACTTACAACTACTTTCAATACAAGGTCGATTTACAAATGTTGCTCTGTTGGATTTGAGTTAACACCTTCGCAGGTTAGAGGCATATTAAGGTACCTACTATAATCAACATATACAAAAGCTTATCTCAAGTTACAATCTTTATAAACAACTCACAACACAATTCTAAATTCTCTTTATGGCGTCCAATTTTAAAAATAATAGCCAGCAATATGTTGTTGGGAAGAGCTTACATCGACAAGAAGTGCAGATTCTGTCAAAAATTCAACAAGAAAGTGGTTTTTAGGTTAAGTGTGCCCCCACACTTACACCAATGTTTACAGACATTGTACCTTGAGTTTGACCGATGTAAATTATAATATTAGTGTCAGCCGTCCCATTGCTGGACTCTGAATGGTCTCATTTTTCTCTCCTAGCACTAGTTACCTACCTTATTCTGCAGAAAATTTAGAGGAAGCCTTTCCAGGTCTACGGTACGGACATAATTATTATCCTTAATATAGATAATAATTATGTTTTTGTTATCAATACAATAACTATGTGAATGGAACTGTGTTTCCATCGATACCGTGAAAATAACACATAATATTGCCAATTCGCTGCAGTGTGCAGTGCGGGCGACAGTAGGTGTGCCCGGCAACCACGCGACACGTAAATGCCTCGGTAGCTTTATAGAACCTGGCTTTCTAACCAATAAGGGACCTATATGGATGTGACTTCAAAAAGTTGATTATTTTTAATTTGTATTCTCTATTGATATAGAAATATAATATTAATTTTTTAATGTTTTTATTGCTTAATTAAATCATTGACAAGACGATATTTTAAGACTGAATCGCAAAATTTCTAAACGCGTCGTCGCCGCTCACCTTATTGTCATGAAGTGAAGTGGGATATCTTTTTTGAAAAAAGAAAGAAAGAAAGTATTTTATTTATTTAATAAAACATGATGGAGTTTATCATTTATTTGTTTCTAATTTTATTATGTCTGAAGGAACAGAAGCACTTTGAGTGGACAAACTTAACGGTGACGTCACAGCAAAAGGGCAGTGTTTTTATCACCCGAAATTGAATGCTGTTTTAATTTATCTTTTGGTCGACTATAATTATACTGAGTAGTACCTATATAGGTATTTCTTTTGAATAAAAAATTTAAAAAAGTCTATGTAATACCCTATTCTTACCGTAAAAAGAGTTTTTTACCAGAGGTATTAGATGCAATAGGCTTTTGCAATGATCTCCACGAAGGCCGAAAAATCTAAACAACTTAGCCGTAGTTGGCTCGAAAGCAAGAAATTAAAAACTATTAAAAAAAATGTCTCCACCGCAACTTTTTCACTTTTAAAAAAGTACAAACATTTCTGGAATCGAGTGTTTTGAAATCTCAATCACCAAAATTACTTTAGTCGTTTTAATGCATCGATGTAAACGGTGTCGCGGTTGTCCGCCCGCCAATCACAGAAACACCCGAAAAACATTAACCCGCATCGCGGGTAAACAAAACATACGGGGTGAGGCAATATGCTTACTAAAGAGGTTTGTGTTAATTCTTGTAAAAAGTTCCAATATCAATTTCAATTAATTACAGCATTTTTCAAATTTGGAACAATCTTCTTTCGTGCATTTTGTGAGTATAGAAGTGGAATCGTGATGTTTAAAGGAACATGTAAGGACCCTGGTCTGTGATTATACAACCACCTAGATATTTAGTGAAGCTAATATATAATACACAGTCATAATAGACTTACCAATTTGCAACAAATACCCGTACTGTAAGTAATACACCATCACACGGCGCGGCCGGCGGCGTGCTACTGAGGTAAGGGACACAAGTGACCAAGTCTGGTAATTACGTGATATTACGCGCAGGGTTTTACAGACGAGACAATTTTGCTGACATAGGTTATCTCTAAGAAATGAAACCTATCTCAAGGACATAGGTATCTGAATGACATAGGTTATGTAAATTAGAAAAAGAAGAAAAAACTAGTTTTGATGCGTCGAATGGGAAGTGCAACGTTATAGCATAGGGAGTGCTACGTCGTAGCTCAAGGAATGCGTCGTAGCAATGACAAAAAACGGGATTGCCGGGATATAATCGTAGCCTGCCTTTTTTTTTATTTCTTCTATCGCACCTCTACTCGTAAACTGGCTTAATCCAAAATTTTGGTGAATTGAGTTAAGTATACAAAACGACTCAAAAAAGCGCGCTCTATCGCCTAGTAAATCACAAACTGTCCTAATAAGGCTAGAAAAGGAACTAGGTACGGAATCCAGCGCCTTTCGACATTACGATAATGGCAGATTTACTATAGAGTAACAAGTGGTTGAAGTCACACGCCGCGCAACTAGTGAGAAAGTGGCATAAACCTCAATGCGTCAGTAAAGCACAAAACTTGAGATAGGTTTACTACGTTAATTTCAAACGTTAAACTATGTAGTTGATTCGATTGTAATTTCGCATTAAATAAGGGATGTTTATAAAAATATTGAATAAATAGACTTCTGATAGAACTTTTTATTGATCAAATCATAGCCCCTTGGTAGTCGGGTCAATAAACCGACGAACCTGCTGATAGCCGATAGCAAAGGGGATAATTACAATGACCATGTTATTTCTGCTAACATTATTCCAAACAGAGCCTTGAGTTCGGTTTGACGATGGTAGGCATCGCGACGTCATCGTGACGTATCTTTTTAGTATAGGATTGAGATTTAGATGATTTCTATGTAAATAACCATGATAGTTTCAAAAGTTTTATCAGTCTATAATAGATGGAGAAATCGATGAACTAACAAAAAATACAGCAAAAAAAACCACCTCTATTATTTTTCGTTACGTCGCGTCGTTTAAAATAAGACTTCTCGATGACGTCTTCAATTCTCGATACGATCGTCAAACCGAACTCAAGGCTCAGGATTAGCTTCCTGTTCTTGAATAAAATTTTGCCGCGTGGAAAACTGTTTAAATTACCTGTTGAAAGATAATATCACGAGGATATTTTTTGCGTTGGTAGGAAAAAGTATCATAATAATAATAGGGAAAACGTAACAAATTAACACCAACGTTATTCGAGCCAGAGATTAATAACATTATTATCATCATCATCATTTACTACGGGTACGTGTTGATTTCGTTTTATATTCTGTCTAATTAAGTACCTAGGTCGTTCCGAAAATTGTTAACCCCAGGGGATGCAGTCTCTACTTATCGGTCGTAAAATATCGATCGCTATATTCGAGGGCCGCGAGAGGAACGGGCAACAGGACCTTGTCAAAAACAATTCAGTATCCTAGTCTACGACAGCTGTATAGGGGCCTAAATAATAATATAGTCAAAGTCAAAATATAATTGCTGCTGGACATGACCTCATAAATCTTTATTATATACGCAGAACAACTGAATTTTTATAACGTTAACATACTATATTATAAACTACATTATTTTAAGTAAAACTCTTTTCCGCGACATTTATTAAGTTAGGATTTTACTTCTGGCCCCGTTTTCTTAATACCCATAGGAAAATGCAATAGGAAATGCGGCAGTGCACGAACCTCGCTCAAGCGAACACTGAGGTCGACTCGACACGCTCTTGAAGCCACCTTGGCTGTGTACCTTATAAATACAGTTGCATGAATAATTTATTTATATTTATTTTAGTTTTCGTTTATAATATTTTAGTAATGGTCAGATGCGACGTCGCAACGCAAAAAATCGCGTCGCGTCGTTTGCTTATTCAAACTAAACTAAACCAATTTGACAGGACGAAAAATGACGCTGTTCTTGTTATTTATGTCGTTTTGAAAGGGTTTGCAATATTTTTAGTTGTGTCAAATTACGTTATTTGACACCATTGTCATCTTGAGATAAAATCGTTGTAATTATAGAATAGAATAGAAAAGCATACATTAATAACAACGATACAAACTTTATACATGTACCTATAAAATACAAAAAAAAATACAAAATAATTTATTTACCATAGTGCTTACAAAGACATAATGTTACAAATAAGAGACACTTAACTATTACAGATGACAAAACCTTGTTACCCGTGGTCCCCGCACTAGGCTAGGCCTGTTTCGCGGGAGACCCAGTATACCGGTGGATTTACTTAATTACACTAAGAGTACACAAGCAAATACTTCAACAGAGTTTCCTAAGTAACTAAACATAAAATAATTTGTTGAACACACATGCCAAAATTAAAAACAACAAAAGAAAAGAAAAGATAATAATAATATTTCGAATGTGGTTATTCAGCTAAAGTATTGACGTCAACCAAAGATCTTATTTGAAGGTAATGAATAGTTATAAACCATAAAAATATTACCCTAATATTTTTTTTTTTTTTTTTTTTTGCAGGGTGCCAGGGACGTGTGTAAGTGTGCGAGTGAAGTCACGGAAGAGAGAGAGAAAGTGTCGTCAGTGTGTCGGGTTGGGCGTGAGCTTTATGGGCGGGAAAAAGTTGTCAAAAATTATTGAGAAATGCAAAGATGGAGGGTTAAAGGTGGAAACTCACCACGCAACAAAGAAAATGCGCGGCCGCTGCACTTTATGTCAGATTAGAACAAAATCACCGATTAATGTGTGCGTACCTATAGAATAGGTACATGTATAAAATCGTTATAAAAAGGCCCTAACTCAGCATAATGCTGGCTAAGCTCCCATAGCCCAAGTAGCATTCGGGGTTCTATAAAAGATGTCTAGTGGTTCACATGTACTCCACAAGCTGTGTAAGTCAGCTGTATAAGAGCTGTATAGCGTGCTATAATGCTCTTATACAGCCAGTTTGGGCACAAATTAGACAGCCTTAAGTTCACTATAGCTGTACATTAGCTGTATAATAGCATTATAATAGCTGTTTAAGTAGTAACATGGGACTTAAGGCTGACTTACGGCACTATATGGGACGCAGTGTGAACCATGTGAACGGAAGACTAGCGCTGGCTAGGTCTCCTAGGAGACCTAGCCAGCGCTAGTCTTCCGTTAGGACCTGTACAGGTGACGTCACGAACAGGCCTACGCTATGTAAGTACGAAGAAAGAAAAATTAAAATAATAGAAAAATAACTACATTAAAACACTCCAAAAAAGGCCAAATAAAACAAAAACTGCTAAGATATTATTTACATGAAATATGAAACTTTATAATTATGTTCCTAACTTTTTTGACACTTCTTCTGTAGGTGATTGTTTCTTTTGTACCTAAATAATCTCCAAGTAATACGCAACAAAATATTGAAAACGAATTCGCTTTCGAAAGATTTACAAATCAATATCAAACTAAATCGGAAATAAGTAAAAGAATTTCAAAACGAATGTGTTCGATAAAAAAGTTCCAGCAATTTTGAGTTACCGTGAGTAATAAATAACTAATCCAATAGTAAGTTTTTATTGCAATGTATGCAGCGACATCTGTGTTCTCGTGGATCAACTTCGTCAACTTGAAAGAGATCACAGAACCGCTCTACGTGCAGTTCTAAAGGTCAGCTGTGGTCTCTACGTCAGCTGCTACAGTGCGGTAGTAGAGAACTGTGTTTAGTGTTGGTTTAACGACAAGATGGCGCTTCTGAATTTCAGTGGAGAACAGCTGGTGCAACTTGCAATTGTATCCACACAAAAGTTTGAAACTTAAATCCATGAAACTAGGTATTTAATCAATTTTGGAAATTAATTCAATGATATTTTTCTTTCTTTTTAGGGTTTCGGTTAGAGATGGAAACCAATATGGTACCGCTCTATCCGTTTTTTTTCTCTCTTGATTATCTCAGCATTTATCGAAGCTAATAACTTGAAATTTGAATTAAAAACACGTTTCGTGCGTCTGTAGAGTATAAAAAAATTTAACGTGAAAATTTTCAATAAGTTGGTACACAAAATGGCGAAATTTTAAGAAACTTATAAAGTCAAGTGGGGTATCATTTGATTATTATACATATATTTATATATATATATATGTATATACACTTTGAACATCACAACACTTTTTGAATAAAATCTGAAAACTGAGCGATCTATCTAAAGCGTATGTAGAATTTGTAGATATGGATCTATAATTTACAGGAAAAATTTATAGAGACTAACTATAGAGAAGTCTGAAAGTAGCATACTTTTTGAAAAATGGTCAAAAAAGGCAAGATAATTTTCAAAAGAAGGAAGGGGGTTACCACTCCTAGTGAAGTTTTATAATAGGCATCTTAGACTGTACATCTCATCTCAAAACAGTTTTTGGAAATTAAGTTTCATACTTTTTGAGTCAAACAAAAGAGTCGAAACCTGTACCAGTACTACATAATCTCCGAAGCAACTGGTACTTATAGGTATATGATTGGTTCACAGGTTTGTTTGTTTATTATCTTACGGATAAGCTTCGGAAAATTATAAATTTACGTATTTCAATGCGTTAAATTGTAAGTACTTCAGTCCTGTTGATTATTTTCCGGAAAATTATAAAGTGACTAGGATTTTTATAATTTTACGGGGCTTACTATTTGACGGTGACATAGATAAATAACAAAAGTTCGAGACGCGCGCGAGACATACTCACACTTGACGGATTCATTTCTTTCATATCCAGATACCTACTTACCACGGGAAAGAAGCGACGGGCAGCAGGCGATCCCATCTTAATATCTCTTCATAATAAAGAATAATATATATAATCAATATATATCAATAGTATATATATATATATATAAATATATATATATATATATATATATAAATATATATCAATAGTATATATATACTATTGATATATAATAATTAATTATAAATGATATAAAATAATATAATGATATAAAATAATTTATAGTATATATCAATAGTATATAAATATACTATTGACTGCCCTAATGATCTTAGTTCCTATGTCTAGTTTATAAACTGGGGTCGTAATGTTCGTAATCAACGTAATCGCCAATCGGAATAAAAATGTATATTGAAAGTTCACGATTTATACATAAATCTAGATAACTAGACCAACTGGCTGGTGATGCCACAATCATGTGAAGGTGCTCATCGAAATCGATGAAACATAAAAATAGAGGAGGTCACAGAACCCACCAGCAAAGATCTAAATTTAAATCAGGATATTGGAAAAACTTAGTTTCTCTTTCTATAAAGGTAGGTAATGAAGTTAACTTTTTTCCCTCCCATTTCTAGTTTTCCAACTTAAACCATTTTCCAATTTCCAACTTAGGTACCTAGTGTTAGGTAAGATAAAACCCAGGTTTTAATTGCAAAAATACTGGTTATTGAAGTTCATTCACCTGTTGCCTCCGTCGTTATTCATTGAGCAATATTTTAATTTTTATAACTTCACATCGTAAAAACTATCGACAACTCAGCACATCTTGAGTCGTGATCGGCAACCATCGGGCGCGCCAACGAAACCGAAAGTGAGACACAGCATACCATCTAGTAAGTACGCGTTTGTCGTGGGAAGTGGGTTGCAGCTTCTTCTGGTAATTGCAGATATTTGGTCTGGTAATGAGACGGATCAGTCGCGAATGGCGCCGTTTTGCAATGTCTATGATATTCATCTATATTTTGAATGTACGGAAAGATGACGATGGATTTTTTAGCGAAATTCAGTTCAATGACTCTGATTTAGACCACAGAATCGCGTGGGCTGATACGTCTGAAAGCAGTCTCTTTAGGCCACGTTTGGATGAGAAAACATGTACTCATAGGTATATATTATCATAAGGTACCTAAAGAAACCATTATATTGATAATAATTAAGGGGGTTTAAATGTCTATAATAGTCACGAGAATACTTATTATCGGACGCAATGGGAAATTGTTTACTGTTAGAAATAATTACAGTAGTTCGATTACATATAGATATCAAAGTTCTGTGAACACGAAGTGATGGCAGGGTGTGTCACTTAAAAGAATAGATAAATAAGTAAGAATAGATGTAAAAATGTGTTATCGTACATATTCTTACATCCATTCTTACTTTTACAATAAGTCATAAGATTTATCATAATTTGCACGTTTTGGTAATAATGATAAAGTAGCTCATGACGGTGCAATTAATGTAATAAGCCTGGAATAAAAAGTAAAATCATAGTACACCATGGTAATGTAATAATAATAAGCTAAGCATCAAAATAGACGGTCTCGAAAGAAAATGCCCTTCAAATAAGCAATAAAATCTTTTTTAGAACAACCTACCTACTAGGTAATTAAAATACAAAAGAAAAATTGTTTAACGAGATGTAAATGAACGGTCGAGTAAGCCGCCGCTTTCAAGGTGAAGGTGTTACCAAAAAACCTCTTTCTATTTATTATATAACTGGTTTTTTACTTCAATTGAAATAGTTGCACAAATATCGATTGCGGATTTGAAACGATTGTGTTCTCTTGACTAGATTATCTGTGTATCTTCTCGCATGACTTCTTTACAGATTTTTCTATCTTCAACTAACTTGACATGATCTCGTTTATTTTTTTAAGTTTTTGAATCACAACCTATACCTACCTGTACAACTTTCTTTGACAATGTTATAATTAGTGGATAAAAAAAAGAGTTTGCCGAAACATATACCTACTAAAAAAAACGTAAAACTTATTTATCTAGTTAAAGTTGAATAATAGGTCACGAAGCTTTTATTTTAGTCATAACAATAGACATTTTCATCTCGGCTAACCAAGTTACAAAACCTTATAAAACAGAGACTATTAAGACACTATCAATTAAAACTGACACAACTCCGTCTTACGACAATTACGCACGCAGCGCGAACTGGCTGTAAACGCGTAAAAATAATATTTATAGCCATCTTTTTTGGCTACCGCGTAAATGTCGTGTCGAGTCGGTGTTTTTATCGATAACATTGATGATGTCTGTCACATCCTTATATAAAAGTAAAAGCCTTAACATCGTCATCATCATCCGCAACCCGCCTTCCCCCACTGCTGGGTATAGGCCTCCAAACTCTCGTGCACTTGCTTCTCCACACGGAAAAAAACAAGTTGTTTATATTCTATTAAATACTACTTAAAATGGTCAGTAGGCTGTATTGGATTGATGATATTATGTAGGTAGGGGCCTACCTATCGTCGTCTGGTACCCATAAGGGCACAACCACTCGGCGGATCCGTTTTTACAGGACCGTTTTTACGGATCCTTCGCTATTGGAAACAATAGGGTATATGTATGTATGTATATTTTTTTTATGTTTTAATCGATGACTAATGTTATTTAATTGTAACGAAAAAAAATATAAACCCTACAAATTTTTAAACTATAAAAAAAAGCTGCTTCTTTTCTGTGTCGTCACCGTTTAGTTTGACATCACAAAGTAGAGCACTTTGTGATGTCAAACTAAACGGTGACGTCATTAATTGAAGGAAAGAGAGCCTTTCCTTCAATTAAAATAAAATTAGAAACAAATAAATAATAAAAATCATCATGTTTGTTGTTTGTGTGTTGTGTCTTATAAATAATTTTCTTTCTTACATTAATTCTTTCAAAAAAGTTATCCCGCTAAAAGCTTCATGACAACACGGTGAACGGTGACGTCACGTTCAAAAATTATGCGATTTAATCTTAAATTATCTACTTTTCAATGATTAAATTTCACATTAGAGATATAACAATAGAGAATACAAATATGCTCAACCCTATTGTGATCCTGTAAAATGCATGCTGTGTGAATATACCCTAAGTCGTAACATAAATGCTCTACTTGCCTGAGGACAGACGACACTGCTTGAAAATTCCCAGTTTTATGTATTCATTAGTGAAGGTTCTAAGATTGTGAAATATTTTAGGCAAGTGGTAGTGGTTTGTGAATATTTAGAGCACAGGTGGGCGTGGACCCCCGATGTCCAGGGCGCGCCCGCTTTCTACTTACATAACCACGTGTGTATGGACTGACAGCAGATACAGTCTGAGACAACTCCACAACACATACTCGTAGGTGTCCGCTCGCCCGGGCTAGGCTCTTCTCTTCATGCGAGGTAACTCTACGCACTGCTATCGTTTTTCTCAAAACAAAGCAATAATGAACTTACTGCCCTCAATTTTCTCAAAAAACAAGGCCTTACACTACATTTATATACAGTAAATACTACATATTTACCTATAAATAATATTATTTAATTAATCATGCCTAACGCAGAAGGTTTCGGGTTCGATTCGCGTCTCAGGACAAATGTTTGTACGATCTGCAGATATTTGTTCCGGAGTTTCTGGGTGTTTTCTACGTATTGTAAAAAATATCGATTTATGTAATGTGTTGATGATGTTCTAAACTCTAGGTAGAGTCTAGACCTAAAATGTTCCAACTGTACTTGACTAATCTAAATCAACGCGTGCTCTTGTGGCTGCTCCCATTAGGGCAGCTGCGGTTACACACAGACAAACTACCTTCCTCCTCTATCTTACACACGCACAAGTAACCCTTATGTTACAGCAATATAAATCAAAACCCCGTAATGCTAGGACAAAATATTTTTATGGGCCTGAATCATTATAAATTCAAAGAAATAAACATAATGACAGTCCCCTGTCAATATATTTATGAAAACTTGTTGTACACTCATAGAAATATCAATCGGTTCTCTAAAAATAGCGACATACATAATATAAATACTAGAAATAAGAATAAACTCGCTGTGCCCATAACTAGGCTACACAAGATTAATGTATCTTTCAAAGGGCAGTGTATACGCTTCTACAACAAAACTCCAAGTGAGTTGCAAAAACTATCAATGAATAAATTCAAACAAATTGTCAAGCATGTCCTTTGTAAAAAGGCTTACTACAAAATATCAGATTATCTAGACGATAAAAAATCTTGGGACGACTTTTGCTCCAACTCGAAAACTAACATTCTAACAAGGTAAAGGTTTCTTGTTCGCTTCTTTACTTTACCTTAAAAAGATTGAAGTGAACAAAAAATCAAAGTGATCACTTTATTTCCTAGTTTTACGTATGTAATTTGTATTTTGTGACGTGTCCAAGTGTCCTGTAAGGTCTTAAGGAAATAAAGCACTTTGATATTTGATATTTGACATTTAGTATCGAAGCTATTTTGATCGGAGAGCCACTAATCAAAAAAGTTCCGATGATAATTGAAAACTGTTTCATAAACAATTCAAATTGTAGTAAATATATTAAGCCCACTTTTGTTCTGGTTTCTTCTGTTTCTATGATATTTCTGACTGACACTGTGTACAAACTTACCAATAAAATTAACAAATTATGCTAAAAAAATACAACAATGACTCTGTCTTGAGATTTTTCATCCAAGACAAAAAACAGCAAAACTCCGGGCAGAAGGTGCCTAAACAAACGTTTATCTATCTGTCTATGACTAAAATCACCTTATTTGGACCATCGTTATCCACGCTCGACCCCCCAGACTCTGAAGACCATTGAAGACATGTCATGTATGATTGTAGACACTGCAGCTCGGTTCAACTATAGTTCAGTGGGTTCACTATCACAGCATTGGTTTCTCAGTAAGTCGCGAAAATTCGCGCCAAACGCACGCGTGTGACTTTGACAGTTGTGTATATATTTTTAAATTTGGATTTCGTGTGAGATACTGGCAGGTGTGAAAAGGTGAGGTTTTGTAATAAGTTTGTTAACGTAAGAGGTTTGTTGTTTTTAAAGCGCTTACAGTAAAAATTTGGTTTGTGCGGTCGGTGAGCTTTTTCAGTAGGTACAACAAAGTTTTATTTTATTGCAAACTATTAAAAATATAAAATAAATGCTAGACAATGGCAAAATTCACTTAATCTAGGTACCACTCTCATAACTAATAACTTTTAGTAATCAATCAACTTTTTGCGACAACTACATAACTATATCTATGTAGAGCACTATCAATAAGTGATTGGTTGCCAACCTCATTGTGCACTATGAGTGCACGTTTACAATAACTCGGCAGGATACGGAAGTAATCGTAAAACTGAGATAAAAAGCTTAATATTATAAAACTAGTTATCGAGTTACGCCGTTTAAAGATAGTTGTTGTTAGCATTTTGCTCTGTGAAACAAGTTCGAATTCAAAAGATGTAACTTAGGTTCAGATTGTTTAAAAAAATGCAATACAATCATACAATCTAAATGTTTCATACTATGTTTCCCGACTGCGCTTAAATAGTTTTAATCTCAATTTGGTACAGAACTCCATAGCGCCATGTCTTCTGTTTTCCGCATCCATGTAATGGTGTATCTGCATGTAATGGTGCTCATTAGAGGAGGTCTATGTCCAGCCGTGGACTAATATAGGTTGATGATGCAATCATCATGTGTGTAGTTTAGATACCTACAATTTTCTTTCTATTTATGTAATGTATTTTATTATGTTTATCAGTCATCCGTCACCCATAGCACAAGCTCTGCTTAGCTTGGGGCTAGAGAATGCTGTGTGAATTGTCCAGAATTATTCATTTATTTAGAAATTTGTATCTAAACTACACATGTAGGGGTCATCTCCACCTTACAACAGGAGTACAGTCAAGAACTTGGGAATCTATTCAATCACTATCTAAGGCCGTATTTCTATCCGACCATATCCAGGGATAAACGACAGACAGTTATATATATTATTATCATCATCACTACATAAACAGCTGGATATAAGACATATCTTAATTCTTAGTAATTTTAATAAAAAATGTCACTAAATACCTACTCTTAAACCAAAACCTACAGAAAAGACAATGACGCGCCAAAGCTGGCGCATTCTTGTTTAGTTTTTCGAATACTATGCCGATGGATTTATGACGTTAGCATAATCATTTCTATGAAGAACACAAAAGACGATCGCACCTGTCTTATATGACCGAGCTTTGTCTACGTTACTAGAAAGACTCCAGGCTAGGATATCAGCATCAAGATTACATTCTACGTTCACTAATTTTCCGACCAAATGTAAACAAAACAGCTAGCTTTTGGTATTATGTCCAAGCCCAATTTGGAAAAGTTGGCAGCCCATCAGAAGATGGACATTCACTGGCAACCGCCAGTGAATGTCCATCTTCTGATGATAATGATGATTACAAATTAGCAATCCGTCCACCATCAAAATGATCATTTATAACGGGATATTTACCATGATTAGATTTTTGAGTTTTCCAATATTTCGGCACAGTTTCATGCGCTATGATCACGGAAGTATGGAATGGTAAATATCCTGTTAGAAATGATTTCTATGTTAATAACCATGATAGACCCAAAAGTTTTAAATATTTATGTATTTGCGTGTTATCTGTATTATTATCAAATGAGCAAGAATTAATTATCAGTGACAGAAGGATAAAACTACACAATAAAGGACTAACGGACATAAGTAGGTACATTATTTTGTGTTTATCTTATTGCGTACCTAGTCCTGTTTATATAATAAACTAGCGGTCTGTCCCGGGTATATTCCATAGCCTAAGTTCATTCGATAATTATTCATTTAGGGATAATGTAGAATTCTAATGGTGGAATAATTTTCAAATCCGTCCAGTCAATTCTAACGGACCCTATTCAAACAAACAAACAAATCTTTCCCTTTATTATATTATTAGTAGGTATAGGTATATTTTATTCTTATTCCTAACACGTAATAATACGTGTTCTAAATTTTCTAAATACGTTAAAGCTCGTTAAGAATTTTTCAACTAGTTATAAAAACATCGTGAGAAAAATCAAAGTAAATCGTCCGTTTAGGAAGATTATGTTCAGGGCCGAGCTCGCCGCGACTAACTCGGCCTTTCCCTTTATCATTCACCATAACAATGGATATTGTTGATCTTGAGTTATTAGACCAGTATTGCTCTATCACATACTTAAACATAATAAACTATAAATCTGGCGAAAAGCGTGAAAATTTTACAATTTAAAATTGCTTACAAAAATAACTTCTAAAAAGACTTTTTCATCTCCCCATCTCGGAAAGAGTAAAGTAAATTGAATTTAGATCATCGTGCGCACGATGTTCTAAATTCAATTCAATTTACATTATCCTCTAGTGGATAAAAATGGCTTTTACACTCAGATATAGAATCCTTCGCTTGCTCAGTCATCAAAATTGAGCACGCGGTTAAAAAGCAACTTGGCACTCTTGTATAATAAATAACTATTATTCCATCGTTATGTAAATTATTTTGCTAATGAACTATGTACATTATCTATTATCATTTCAAATAATATTCTCACGCAAAAACAGACCAATTATAAGAAATCCCTGACAATACCACATCACGAACTAAAATAACATAAAACACTAAAAAACTCAAACAAATAAAATAACTAACTTTCAATTGCGAGATCTCCCCGAGAAGATAAATAAATGTTCGCACAATAGTCTAACGCGAATGCGCAACAAAGGCAGGCGGCCTTATCGCTGCATCTCCAGATAACATGGGAAGATGTGAAGGCTTTTAGGGGTCACAGGATTTCCTTGTCTCGGCTCATTCACTAGTTACGATTTAATGCAATTTAACAAACTTAAACAATGAACAGCTGTACCTACATACGATTTATGACGGTTCTTTTATGTGTTTTGACGACCTCTATGGTGCGTTGGGCGAAGGTCCGCCGTTTAAGGGTTCGATTTCCACCTTGGGACATATGTTTGCACGATCTGCAGATATTTGTTCTGGGTGTTCTGGTCGTTTTGTATGTATACTAAAAAATATCTATCTGTGTATCCTATTATTGTAATGTATATCAGTTATCTAGTACCCATAACACAAGCTCTACTTAGCTTGGGGCTAGATAATGCTGTGTGAATTGTCCAGTATTATTTATTTATTTATTAATGTATGTACTGGTATCGTTTTGGTTGACATAAAATCCAACAACCTGAATTTAATTCGCATAATAATTATGACATAATTTTTAGTCTAACTAGTTTGGGTTTTGTGCTAACCGAATCTACACCATTACCTACATGAATAATTCGTTTGTCCAGGCGTAAGAAACGTACTTATATATATGAAGGTTGAAAATAACATAAATTCGATTTGATATAAATAGTCGAGTTTGTACTTTCGGGTAAGTTAATTTTAACCAATAAAAGAGCTCAACGCGCACGTCTTAACATTTCGGAAGTGTTTCGGTTTCAAACCAAAGAACATTTTATCATGTTTCTATGAGGAACCAATGCAGTAGAAATCAGTTGCCTACAAATTCGATTCGATACGTGCTAACAATGATGTTGTTGCAAATAATTATATTTCAGAGATTTTCCGTAAAAGAACTTAAACGCCATTCTATGCACTTTGCTCACTTATCAGTTAGTTATATGTATAATTCCTCTATTTGTTGCATTAATCTGAACAACCACAGTCGATGATCTC
The DNA here is from genome assembly GCA_947086465.1 of Eupithecia exiguata. Classification (NCBI taxonomy): domain Eukaryota; kingdom Metazoa; phylum Arthropoda; class Insecta; order Lepidoptera; family Geometridae; genus Eupithecia; species Eupithecia exiguata. The sequence continues at coordinate 544,332 of OX352247.1, forward strand.
TGAACTCAGCACGAAGCGTAACAGGTTCGGTTTAAAGCAAATTTACTGGTTGATTGTCCACACTGTTGAAACGCTGCTGCGGTCACGCTGCGGTTCCGCGGCTTGGCGCGCGCGTGGCGTCACCGATTTCATTCATTGCGGTGCGTGCGGTCACAGCTCTCAGAAATAGATGATTTAGATAAATTAGCTATTGTCTGCTAGTTCTTTATGGTGCTAGAACAACGGCTTGTCACTTCCTAGGTGTGAACGGCTCCTATGGAAATAACGAAAAAGGAACTTCGGCAACTTACGATAAATAAAAATTCAGGGTGCGCTTATGGTGAGCGAGAGCGGGAGAAGCGGATTTTATAATGAAACCGATGAATCGTTTACCTGCCGCTGATGAGGTTTCCCTCATTCAAACAAAAACAAAATACTGTTTAAAATCCACTTCAGCTTTCGTTCCCGCTGTCCACCGAAACGCAGCCGAAGACGTAAGAATAGGAAGGCAAATAATTTTTGTGAGTTGTATTTTTTCGCTCTTTCCGCTCGAGTACCACGAAATGACTAACTCTAGTGAACTGGCTATACTAAGCAATTGATATATCTTGAACAAAGTTTAAGATAAATCTATTAAACAAAGATATATCTCGTCGACTAGTATCGTCTTTTATGATACTGTTGTATGAACAACTAGGCAGTATACAAACTAAACTGCTCTAGCGGCTTGTCTTGCAAGACATTCAAGTGATAGTAAGGGGCTGGATTACTTTTGGCTACTAATAACATTTCAAGCATATTTGACATATTGACATTCACTTTAAACCAGGAGCTGACATTAAGCGTCAAACATCAAGGCGTTACGACAAACTTAATACCATTCATACAAGTTAGGTAGGTAATGGATTATTACATCTTTCTTTATTAATATTGTTAACTAGAAGGTTTGTTTGTTAAATTGTTTTAATAAAGCTAACATTTTGCAAATTTTAAACAAATACAACACTCATGTTGTGTTATTTGCTAGTCATGAAAAGAAGGTGGTTTACTTACTAATGCATTTGCACATATTCCGAATGATTTTAAAAATTCTGTGAATAAATAAATAATGCTGGACAATTCACACAACATTATCTAGCCCCAAGCTAAGCAGAGCTTGTGTTATGGGTACTAGATAACTGATATACATAATTTAATACAATAGATAGATAGACATTTTTTATTATACATAGAAAACGACCAGAACACCCTGAACAAATGTCTGCAGATCGTACACACATTTGTCCCGAGGCGGGAATCGCAGTTGCAGGCAGACCTTCGCCCACCGCGAAACAGAGGTCGTCGAATGAAAAAATCTTGTTAATATTGCTTCAGTACCTTTTAATATATGATCAAATATGTAAAAAAAATCAGTTTAGATTTACTTATTTGAGTTTTGTTTATTAAAAATACAACTGTATTGTCTCTGTCTTTCGTTTACTTGATTTATACATTTTGTACTGCTGTTAGAAAAAAAAATTCGTTCATCTAGATGATTTTTTTTTCCTAGAACTAGTTCTAGGACAACATTATGTTAGCACTTTTAAAATTGACGAACAAATCCAAGTGTAAAACATACATTTAAGCTACTAAGTACTTACATGTCGCAACACTTAGGCGTCGGCGCCTGCGCCCGCGCCGGTCGCGTGGAGCACACCGCACCGCTAATGCCTGTGTTCTAGGAATCATATTACACATATCACTCACTTATGATCTAGAGCAGAGCGTGGCATGGTGGTGACACGGCTACTTTCGATGCAGGTTCGAATCCCAGTCGCAGTTTATTGGATTGTTTTTTTTACTAGTTTCTGCCCGCGGCGACACGCGCGTTATTTCGAGATAAAATGCAGCTAAATATTAACGTCAGATAATCTCAAAATTGAAATAATACCAAGATATTTTTGTGGTACTTACTGAATTGTAAGTTTTATTTTGGTACTAATGCAGGCGAAGGATACGAATGTTTATGAACAAAACATTTCGCAGATTCGAGTGTGAATGAAAAACTTAAAAATCCTAAAAATGAGAACCATGTCAAAGTCGCTTGTTAAAATTAAATAAAGACAATTAGTTAGGTTACAGATGGCTATCTTTATTAATTACCTATTTATTAATACAGTAGGTACAGGTGAGAATGAACCTAGCCTAGCACCTTTGTTAATTCGTAAATACCTATTTAGGTATTCATAAAAAAAGCAGTCGGAAAATGTAGTATTTGGTTCGGAAATTAAATTAAATTCAGTTTTCAGTTTTTGTAATCTGTTTTTAAACACCGTGAAATAGTGGGCGCGATGTTATTTCGTCATGACTGAGTCCGTAAACTAAAAAGTATCAACTGGCATCAGCAACATCAGCGGATTTGCTCATGTACGTACGTACGTACACAGACAACTGACGTCATGGTCACAGAGCAATACGGCGTCCACTACGTCCAGCGTTTTCGTCAAACTGCGCGCGGAACCGGAAAATGTAAATTTAAAAATCATTTTAATGGCACTTATCGCATGAATAAAATTTTGTATTTTTTTCTGTGGTATTAGCGTAAATGTAGTTGAAACGCTTTTTAAAAATGAATTTAATACCTCATTCGGAAACTAAAACTATGGAAGATTTTAGACTTTCTTTTGTTTATGTTTTGTGTATTTATAATCTCTATGCTTTGGAGATATCTACACAAACGAACGAAAGGAGATCTATATAAAAAAGACGGCGTTCTTGATATATCCGTTTTAGAATAAAACTGTTTTATTAACCGACGTAAAAAAAAGAGGAGGAGGTCCTATGTTTGGCTGTATGTTTTCATGTGTGTTCGCCGATTTGTCCGTCAAATTGTGTACCGATTTGTAAAATTCTTTCGCTTTTGTATGATAAATGATCCCGAGGTGGTCTCACGCAATGGTGTTCCCGAGGCACAAGTATCTCTCCCCAAAAACTTGAAACACATTGTAATAAATAAGGAATTTGAAGTCGGTTTTTAGATATATCAAAACAATCAAATGATTTAAATCCAACAAACTAACTCAAAGCTAAACTGAATTGGCTGTATTGTCCCAGTGTTGCATAAATTAGCATAAAATTACCGCTTAATCTCGATACATATCGTGAATTCCACGATTTTAGCTGTTTGTCAATTTACTTAAGTGCAAAGTTTCGTAATGACATTAGTGCATGAAACAGTTTTTGTTACTTATAGATATTACATCGGTACATTACAGCTAAAGGCCACTTCCATGCTTGACTCTTCGCACTTCCATGTTTTTAAAACTCAATTGAGATTATAAACCAAAAAAATATATATTTCCCTGTAAATTATTAACCTATCTTAGCTAAAACAATAGCTTTTACCAAAAAAAACGCGTGCCAAGCCGCGGGCAAAGGCTTGTACCTAGCTAATTAAAGAAGCAACTGCTTAATTGAAAACTGCAAAAAACCCGCGTAGATTTTCGATCCCGGCTTGCACTTTTTTCGGAAAAAGAGGAAAAAGTCTACACAATCTAGTTAAGGACCATTATGATTGATGCCTTAATTATCAAAATCGATTTAGCCATTTTGATGCTTTAAGGTAATCAAGAGTATCCGTCAACCATATAGAAGCACTCGTGCACTCGGGAGGCCTAACCCACGAACCCTCGAAAAACATAACATAGCTTTATGTTTTTTTTTTTGTCGCGGTTAAAAATATCTTTAATTTACTGATCAATAGATTCACTGGTTATAATTACTCAAAAGTAGCAAAATGTTATAGGTAGGTACTAAAAAGTAGAGCAGGTCAAAAGTCATAAAGTTCTTAATAACTAGTGATGTAACACAATCGTTAAGATGTCGTGTCGATGATTGATGACTCGATAGATTGATGACAGCAATTAGAGTATTGTGTCGATGTAGAAAGTGACGTGTGAAGTCGATTATAAACCGTTGATCTTAGACATATCGTTAAAGAATTATATTTGCGAAGACTCTTTTGAAAATAACGAGTCTGTAATCTAACGAATTCCTAAATTATTGTTCTTCGTGTAAATATTGAGTGCTTTTTATTCTTTTTCACAATCTTCATTTATAATGTTATTATCTTTAAAGTTTTAGCTACATTTAAAAACCCATAACCATTTAGATATTGCTCAAAACAGTGATCTATCTATTTCGACACATAATGGTTACTATGAACTTACTGCGGGGCTTTTAAGTTTATCGGTGTATTTTGGCGGACGTTAAAAGAAGCGCTCTATCTTAAATTCTCTAATCAATACTATCTAGCCGATAAAAATTTAGAAATGAAGTAGGTATAATAAATAACTTGTTGGTTAAAAAAAACTTTAAAACTGACTTGTAATATTTTCAACAAAAACATTTTCCCTGTTTTTTTGTAAGTTTTGCGGTCTAATAGTATTTGCTTGAGAAAAAAACTACCACTTCACCCCATATGCAACCAACTAGAGTTTATTTTCCAAAAAAAACCCAAATTAAACATCAAAATCGAAGATATCGCAAAACATACATATGAACATAAAAAACGAAAACAAAGAAAACTATCCGAAATGATTATAGAAAGCCAAGAAATTTCCAATTGTTGTCGAACGCAACAGAAAACCTATCGTCCGTCTTATACCGTTCACCGTAATTTCCAAACATCGACTTAATCTCTCAGCGATGATCCGCAACCGTAGCGACCTCTGTTACAACACTGTTTCGAGAGCAAATTGCACCCTGCAGGCCGAATTCAGTCAAAATTATGGAAATGCCCACCGGCTAACAACGAAATTATGGAATTTACTAGGAAACCATACATTTTGGACTTGAAAGGGTAATAGGCAATAAGACGCAATTTACGTTATCATTTGGTGCAGCCCGGAGTAGTCCACGCGCGATCAGAATAGGACAGATGGAACTGAACTTCGATCGAAGGTGAAATATATAAATGATTGATGACCTATCCAATTGAAACTTGAAACTCAAACAAAGTGTTCATTCATTTACCTTGACAAAGTTCCATTATCAATCTCACTTTGACAAAGAATTATTAAGAATAAAATGCCTAACTAAAATAAACATTTGTGACTACTTACACAAAAGGTGAACAGAATAATATTGAAAAAAAAAGAAAAATCTTAAAGTATCTTAGCAACGCAACGCAATATGGATCTTTCTCATACAAGAAATAAACATGGCGTAAAATATTTTGTTTAGCAAGATTCCGTCCCATTTTATTAACCGCGCTCTAATTTTCAAACCAAAACATTTATTTGCAGACACCGGGCTCCATGTGGTACCTAACCTACCCTGCTTATATTATGCATATCTCATGCGAAATTTTCGTCATTTACAACGAAACAAAACCCGAAGAACAAAAATACGTATTTTGTTTCCCTAGGAAAACTGACACCACCAGTAGTGTGACTCTAACATTACACCTATTAACAAACTCTCCAAGTTATCGATATGTAATCTGTACATTTCACCATCAGTATGTAGGACCTGCATAAGTACCTGTGTGCTGTCACTATCAATCTGCGCCCCGGGCGTCGCATGCCAACTTATCAGTCGATTGTAAAGATAAGGGGCACGAGACTCGTGTAATCACCCTGTATCTACATGAGGTGTAATCACCCTGCATGTTATGTGTAATCACACTGTATTATGTGAAAAGCTGATTGGAGAATGATGATGTCCTCAGGCGACCACAGCGGCGAGACTCAACGGAGACTAGCCAGGTGCGCAGAACATGTTATAGTGCACAAGTGTTTGCGCAAACACTTGTGCACTCTCTATTCTCTCACTTTCATAATCCGATGGGTCGGCAGACCGATACGACCGGGGTCGGGTCAGGATTATATGTACGACCTTCACAATTATCAGCATTGCACTGAAGTGTAGTGTTTTTACAACTGTCATCATCAACCTATATTAGTCCACTGCTGGACATAGGCCGACCCCTAATGAGCGCCATAGCGCCCTGTTTCCATCAACTATAGACAGGAAAACTAGAAAAGGAACAAACAAATCCTAACTGAGACGCAACCTAACGTACATATAGGCCCAACTAGCTTCTTACCCCAGTTTCACTCTCGTATGTGGTACTTATAATAATACCTACAATTGTTTAAAAAATCTTATAAAAACGACATCAAATTCCATAATCTTACAATGATTTTTAAGTTTTGTGGGACCACTACTAATGCCTCGGTCATAAAACTATTATGGAACAATCTCGGGATCGTCCTCTATAAATAGCAAAAGAATTATCAAAATCGATAAACACTTGACGGTGAAAAATTCGGCGAACATACATAAAAAAAAACAACCGAACATAGGTCCTATTTCTTTTTTCAAAATCGGTTAAAAAGTACGTAATATTCCCTCGAAACAATATATCTTCTGCTAGATTGCATTCAGATCCGTACAGCCGGTTATTGTTGAAAGGGCCGAGTTACTCTTGCTTATATAGTAATTATAGTACTTACATGAAAGAACTGTACATACAGATTACGAAAAATAGGGAAACGATTTATGGGCAATTGCATACGCTTCTATAACAAGCTTCCTACTATACTATATTTAGACTTAAATAGACAAATAATATTGTATTACATTTTAAGTATTATATAAACTTACCAGTGGTTTAGTTTTCGCTTCTTCCACTAGGGGACAAACAATTGAAGCGAACAAAATCAAGAACATTTTGTTTCTTATTTGATAATAATTACCATTTATTAAGCTGTTTAGGTATAAAATTTGACTTGTCTAAGTGCTTATTTTGTAAGCCTAAAGAAATAAAGTTATTGACTTTTTTTTGACTGATTTTTATGACTCGGTAATGTAAGTAGGTACCTACTTTTCAGGACAATTACCTACTTTCAAAACCATTCAGACATCACGTATAAATAAAAACCCTTCACATTCGGCTCCATGCCTTCTCCTTCAAGTTCGAGTGAGCGGGAAGACGCTTCGTGTAATGTCAAGGGTTAAAGCCCGGCATGGTTGTAGATACCTGGCATTGGCTGGGGTTAAGCGAGCTTGAACGTTCTCTCCCGGAGATAGAGACCTTCACTTTATCGCTTGCCGAGAGCTTAATAATATCTATGATAGTGATAAATTGTTTCGCGGATAATGTAGATGTCATGAAAAGTTCGTCTGTCTTTTATTTTTACTTGTAATCTTTTATTTTATTAGGATTATAATAAGTCGGCAATGTATCATGTACACCGATGATAAAACTGTTGCAAAAAAAGGCTCAAAAGTCCGGTTGAATTATGCAACCGAACTACTGAGTCGTCGAGCGACTCAGAAGTCCAGTTGACTTAATTGTAACCGGACTACTGACTACACCATTTCGTTTAGTCTTGTTTTGTCCAACGATGGGATTCGAACCTGTAACCTCAAGCGTCGTAGGCGCCTACAAATCAGATTTTAAGAAATATATAAAACCATAATGCATAAGTAATCTAAAGTAAAGCCATTTTCGGCTTCTTCCGGAGACTGACGGATGGACGAACGGTGAAAGCTAAGTCCTTCCAGCAAACTTTGGATACAATCTGGCAGTCTATCGTAGTCGTGAATACGAAAGTTTGAATGTTAGTTATCTCTTCACGATAAAACAGAACAGATTGGGCTGACATTAGGCATGCATACCTATACTTCTACAGCTGGATTAACATTGAAGCAAATTTTGATCTTATATTTTGTGGTGTACAATAAAGAATTATGTATTGTATTGTATTTTTATTATCTAAAAAAATTGTGCAAAACTGCTGCCGAAAGCTTGTTTTAAGTAACTCTGTGATACAAAAGAAGAACCTGCCACCAGTAAAGGTAATCGGCCACTCTCCCATGCGGTCTGCGGTCACCCGCTGCATCAGCCCTCATCAGCAATTATGCAGTCCGTAATCACGAGATAACTCCCGTAATCTTCGTAACCGCGGTTACCATGCAAAGGTTACGTGTTGTCAATAAATGTAAACTGCATTTTCACAGACGTTTATGTCAGGATGTGGTTCACATTTAAGAATGAGTCGTGACTTTTGAAAAAGAACGGTCGTAAGTAAGTGACCTTACTCTATTTTTAACCGACTTCGAATAAAGAAGGAAGTTCTATGTTATGCTGTTTGTATGTTTTTTACTTGTGTATATTTAATCATTTCTTTGTTATTTGTGGATCAATTTAGATGTTTTTATTGGTTTTGTATAGAAAATGATAAAGAGTATTGGGACTCAGAAAACAGAAAAAAACATAGAGAAATTCGGAGATGGGTTTTTGTTTTTGTACAAACATCAAATTATTAATGATGCCCGCTTTATAAATTCCTATTTATACGTATCTAAATAGTCATTGTTTGAGTATCCCTGGAGTTGGCTTCAGAACAAGAAACTAACATGACAAGAATCTCACTCTAGTGTTCTAGATATAGGCAATTATCAAGTAATTATAAAATAACAATGTTCTAACAAATGCAAATTCTCAAACTAGTTTATTTGAAAAATGCGCCGAAAAACGTAACTCGAATAGAACATACAGGCTGTTTCCCGCGGTTCAGTTCGCACAGCTATCATTGTATTGTATTTCAAGGTGTTGATAGTACGAGTAGGTAGGTGTTACGTTGTCAAAGAAATAAATGAAATAGATCTGTTTAGCTGTGACGAATTAACACAACCAAGTACAGAACACATAATAAGACGTTTTACAAGAATACGAAAGCCCCAGACTGTGTCTACAGCAGAACTCGATAGATGGCGCGGATCTTTCGCGAGGAGAATGAGGGTATCACGTCGAAGTACGCACGTCATGGTCTGTTTTCAGAAAACGTTCCATTTTGAAACAGGTACCTACATCTATTTTTTGTGAAGAAAACGCCTCAGAAAGAGCCCTTTTCCTGTAATGCGGTTTTCGGACATCAATTAATGTGTAATAAAAATGGAAGGGAATGACGTCATTGGCCAGTATTGAAATCCAGATAGATAAGGTGATTTATCCTCAACGATACACTCAAATCGCCTGTGGGAGATATACGTAAATAATAATATACTACTTTATTATACATTTTCGTTAACTTTCCTTACAATCCGAGTTCCTACAGACACCATATAATCAATATCAATCACCTAGATTGAGCGTCAAACTTTAATTTACAAATTAATAATGCCCAACATGATTACATACACATTAATCAATCAAACCAATTATGATTTACTACAATAATCATCTCATTAAAAGTAATTCACGGTCAATAGTTAACAATGCAGCATCGCACGGCCAATGGTCATGTTGTGCAAACTGTCAAATTTGATGGACGACGGTTTGACATGACAGTGACGGCTGGCCTTGGCTTGTATCGTACATTATCGCATGCCCAAGTGGAGCGGGCCACGTGTCAGTTCAGTTGACGAGCACTGTAATCAACCTATTATCGGTATACTATGTGGGTTAACTGTAAAATAAAAAGATCGCGAATCAAATATATATGCCTTTGCATACCTGCGCGGTACCGCTACCCAGAGCGAGAGCGAAAACAATATCTATTTTATATTAAACTAGCTGATCCGCCCGCGATTTCATTCGCGTAGACTATAGTTATACCCCAAGTAATGTTGGTTTCCATGAAGACCTTTGACCCCATTTTAATTACCTTAGGAAACGAATTTCCAAAAATCCCTTTCCAAAATTTCCAAAAATTCTTAGCTGGTGCCTACATTCTAATAGAAACCTCCATGCGAAATTCCAGCTTCATAGCTCTTGTATTTCCTGAGTTTTCGTGATTTTCAGTTTTTACTTTCATAGCTAAGATTGATCTTCGGATAGAAAGTAAAAGTCATTTTGTAGTGAGATACAAAAATAAACTTAATATTTACTATGATATGTGTGCACCGACATCTTTACCAATATCTTTTTTCCGATATGTGTATGTTTTTTTTTCCATAAAATTAAAATAAAACTGATATTATGTATAGTAAAACGGAACAACCACACAAAAATAAGCGTGAATTTCACACCTCTCATAAAGTTGTACGAAAAAAGCAAAGGAAAACTCGTGCGAGCGCGTTGAAGTCTTTTCGTAGTAAAACCTACTGTTTTCGTTCCAAACCAGTCTCATCCTATACACGTTATGTTCATCTTTTTTTGGTATCACAATCAGAGAGATTAGATAAGTATCTAGAGAAAGGTTTCGTAAGTAAGTAAGGCATGTATATTACGTTCCTACATAGCGTAGGTTTTGGAATGCCCATAGGCAATTACATAAGATTGCGATCGTTGACTCCAGATGCCCACTTTTGGGCATACTAGTGTTTTTCCGGTGCAAGATTGCATATTTTTGCATCTAGATGGCTATCACATCCCTTACTTTACTGGCTCTTACTGTCCCGACAATAAAGATCAGAATCGTCTATCAGATTTGCATGGCACGCATGTCGCTTATTGGGCCATCTTGCGGTTACTTGACGTTTTGTAATTTAGCTCAAATGTGGAGATTATGTCAAAGTTGTGAGAATTTTTCCCGCGTTCTTAATAAGTTAGTAACGCGCTTTTAATTACGAAAGTGCGTAATTTTTTAATACGTTCGAGATACATTTCAGTTAAAATTGAGTTTGAGATATACTTTTAGGTATGATGTTTCAAATCAGATTTTATATTATATTAATAATTTCTATTTATATAAGCTTACTATGTTCTTAGACAAGCCAAACATTCGAATTTATAAGTACATATCTGTGTGATACTATATTTTGTCAGAAAATAGATAATACCACAAAATAATTAAGTAGAACGTCCCTCCGTCGAAGTCGGTAGCGTTCCAAGGGTTCAAGCTAGCTGACTTAGCTGTTTAGCACTTCATTTATTTCGCAAAATGGCCGATCGCATTGCGCACTTACTCTGAATTAAATGTTCTGGCAAATTTCGCAATAAGCTCACATGGGGGCAACTTTCCACACCTAATACTTATACATCATAACTCAGTATCGGTCGTTCATATGGTACATTGCGTAAGTATTTAATGTATTTATGAGAAGGCATGGTAAAGTACCGACCCGGGGCTAGCGCTGCACCACTTTCGCAAATAGTTATTTAGCTGTGTCGTTATAGCCTTGCTACTGATAGCTAATCCTCTCTCAGCTTGAACAGCTGCTAACCAGTGTGTTGTTGGCACCAGCGGATTCGGAGCTCAATTAAAATGAACATTAGTACGCGTACGTAAAGCAGTGGACTAAAAACCTAACGAAAGGTTCTGATGAAAAAAAAATCTAACGAACATTCATTCTAAACCATTTAGTGAAGCAAAAAACCACTTGTTTCAACTTGAAATAGGACTTTCCATACAAATATTAAATAAAAAATATATTGATTAAGGTATTAGCCAAAACACATAAATGCATTACGTAAATGTATGTAAGCAGAAACTATATAAAATATTAATGTTTGAAATATATTTATTTAGCTTTCTTGCATTACAACAGAATCTTTAAGCCTAGTTCTCATCAAGTTATACTCTATGCTCGTTTAGTTGAGACGTAAAATGAATAATAAACGTAGACTAACTTCTCAATTTAATTCAGTTGGTTCATGATCATAAAACTAATCACAAAGACGTCGGTCGCCGTCGTAAACCGCACATCCAGCGACGATTCTCTAATCTAAAGCTGGTTGCACACCGGGACCGTCGGCCAGCCGGCACGAACCCGGCGGCAGCGGCTGGACACGGCGGCAAGTTGCGGGTCGGGAAATTTTGCCGGCGCGGGCGGCACGAAAGTCGCGGTACGACAACGTCACGATTCCTTGAAATCCGGCGGGCAAGTAAACGCGGCGAAAGGCGCGGGTAAAGCGGGGAAACGGATGAGGCGTGTCGCCGAGTAATACGTGCCGGCAAGATCGTTTCAACAAAAGACCGCCGCGCCGCCGCCGGCCTTACCCGGCGGGTTGTGCCCCGGTTTCGTGTGTAGACAGCTTTAGCTGCACAATTAGCGAGTCCTCAAAAGGCACTGATGCAACCCTGTCATTATCGTTATCACTCCGACGCCCAGGGCACCAGGGCACAGGGGCTCCGTCCTCGGAGACTTGGACTTTTATATCTACACTACTTTTCTTGTCTTATCTAACGGATAATAATTATGTACCTATTCTAGAATCTTAATTCTCGGAAAAACTGCCAAGTCCCGATACAAATCTCAAGGAACATGTAGCTTTTTTAACTACCTACTCAACAAATTCAAAAACGTTTTTATTTATATCTAGATTCTGCTCGTGACTTCTGACGCGCTTTTCCGAGATAAACAATAACGTATGTCCGTCCCCGGGATACCATGTCTGTACCTCTCTGACAAATGTCATTGAGATTCGTTCAGTCGTTTAGGCGTGCAAGGGTAACAGACAGACAGACAGAGTTACCTTTGACTTTGTAATATTAATATGAACAGTATGGACTTTGTACATATATTCAGGCGCATGTGCATGAGGCTTAGCGAGTTTTGCTGGTTCAATAACTCGCACATTATTTAATTTAATGATTGTTTGGTAATAAAATGAATGGTTATTTATAGGCATTTATAGGTTGACATATTATAGGTTTGACTGGTAGGACTCTGCTGTAGTTCTGAACACGGAGCAGAGCAGAGTCCTAACTAGTTACAATGCTTACACATCTATTCTATACTAGCTGCAGCCCGCGGCTTCGCACTCGCTCTTTAAGTAGCCTTCATCCGTCCCTGGCACTTTGTGATATTTACAAGGTTTTTTTTAATGACTTTGCAATATTTTTATTTTGTATAGTTTACGAAGAGATACGAAGTTGCACTTTGTGGACCAAACTCTATTTTCGCATCTCTGCCTAGACTATAGTCAATAAAATATTACACAGGCATTAAAAACAGCTTATAATAGGTGCCACAAACTGCCCATTGAAAATTTTGAAATTACCTTTGTTCAACGAAATAAGATAAAATAGGTGGCGGCGCGCGCTAGTTTGGCTCGGGGTATCGCCTTAAGCTGCTATAGTTCAGGAAAATATTGGTTCTGCGCCTTAAAATTTAATTATAACAAAGGTAAAATTATACGCGGCTGAGATCGCGGACACAACTCGTAACAAGTTTATAGAATGTGAAAGAGTTCTAGCTTCCATGTCAGTCACTACTTGTTAATAAGGTGGTACGGCATTGAGCTTCGGGCGTTCTTACACAAATGTCGCCCTTGAAGTGACGCGATGATCTCGGATTACGCGAGACTAGACTTACCGATCGATGTACTTATGTACCTATTCTGTTCAAAAAGTATTTACAACGATACCTTCAGTTTCAGTTTGACTGACTGTCACTCACCTTTGTTTTTTATTGTAAATGTAAAAGTGTTTGGTCACTTATCAAAGTAAAGATGCGTTCTCAGGAGTACGCTTTCCCAGAAGGTGCTTATTCACTCGGTATGTGAAAACTCAGATATTGTACTCAACCAGGAAAACAGACTCGGGAGGTTTGTTCCAGGCTCCAGCCCACTCTTTGCCGGTACTTAAGAAAGAAAACTAATGAAAGAAAGAAGATCGAACACGCAATCTTCAGCGCCTCAAACCTTTGCGCCCACGACACATAGTTCATAGTTCGTTTATTTATAACTTGCACAGGTTACATGTCACATAATCAACTTTATAAAATTATGTACAAGCTACATAAATTATTAAAAATATACACAAAATTAATCATTATAAATAAATTAAATTAACATCATAATAGGTAGGTATCATCAATTACATTTTAAAATCATAAATTCATTAATGTCATAAATTGTTTGGGCTATCAGCCACTTTTTTAACTTAATTTTAAAGGACGGTGTGGATTGCGCGCTGGTGATAGATTGTGGGATACGGTTGTAAACAGCCGTCCCCATTACGTGCTGCAACTTGGACGTCTTGGCCAGTCGTCGTGGGAGAGCTCTCAGCCGGTGTGCGTGCCTCGTGTTGTATCTGTGACCGTCCCCGTACCTTCAATATTTGTCCAAGTTGTCACGCACATACAGCGCGGACTGGTATATGACAAGGGCGGGAACGGTCAAGATCCCAAGGGACTCAAAATACGGCCGCGCAGACTCATCCTGAGGTATTCTGACTATAGCTCTTATTGCCCGCTTTTGGAGTCTGAAGACACGCTCCCAATCTGACGCACACCCCCAAAGCTCCACACCATACAGTAAGAGGGAATGCACGCTGGCAAAGTATACACTTCTTACCATAGATTTGTCTAGTGTAGCCGAGAGGCGCCATAGAGCGAAGCATGATCGTCCTATCTTTTTACATAGCTTGTCTATGTGCGCCTCCCACGTGAGACCCTTGTCTAGGGTGAAACCCAGAAATGTAGTTTTGTGGACCTGGTTGACAACTTCGCCTTCCAGGCTCACCGCCACCGGCATACAACTGTGTCCAGCAAGGTTGAAGTGCATGAAGTTGGTTTTTGTGACATTCAGAATGAGACCATTCTGATGAAACCACTTCTGCAATTCACCTGCAACGCTATTTAGTTTTTGCTGCAGAGCATCGTGATTTGACGCTTCCACGATGGCCGCAACATCATCCGCATACATAAGTATGTGTGCATCATTAATGCAATCGGGTAGGTCGTTCATCAGGAGGGAGAAAAGTATATTAGAAATCGAAGACCCCTGTGCTACACCAATAGTGGATGACATCGGGTTCGATTTGACCTTCCCCCCTCTCCCCGTGACGATTTGCGTGCGGCCAGTCATGGAGCTGAGCAGCAGTCGCAGAGCCGGACCATCGATGCCGTAGTGTGCCAATTTCGCCGCAAGAACGGCATGATCCGCGACATCGAAGGCTTTCGACAAGTCGCAGAACATGACCGCCACCTGCATCCTCCGCTCTTTGGCTAGCATCACGTTGCACACGACCTCTCTCGCGACATCTGTCGTGGACCTCCCCGCTCGATAGGCGTATTGCCGATCGGACAGGGACTCCGTGCTGGACAGATGCGCCGTCAGCCTGGTGCTCAGCCCGCGCTCAAAGATCTTGCTGATAGCTGGGATTATAGACACAGGCCGGTAGCTGTTAACGTCGTCCTTAGACCCTTTTCCCTTGTATAGTGGAGCAACCCTAACGTTTTTCAAAACCTGTGGACACCACAGGTAGTCTAACTGTATGAATAAAAATACCATAGTTAGTATAATTTGACGTGTTTAAAAAAGTATAAGCTGACTTCAAATTGTTTTGTTTCGGATTTCTAAGAAATAAATGTCAGAATAATTTTCATAGAAAGGTCATCTTAAGAACGGATCGGTCGTCCTTCGTTTTATGCAATCCGCAACTGAACAACATCAACAACAAAAGCCATCAACTTTGGAATTTGTTTTTCAAACAAATCAATCACTTCTTGTGTATGCCCGTTGCCATGGAAACCATTTGTTACCAGTGATCATTTTCTATACAATAGAGAAATAATTTTTAAAATCGGTCCATACTTGACGGAGAAGGAGAGCTACTCTGCAACGCACCTATTCTACTCTATGCGAATCTCAAGCGTATGCTGTTTTGACGGTTGGACCAATTCGACAGGAGAATGACAGAGGACGAATGGATGGATTATGCATGTAAAAGCGGTCTCGCGATTCCTGTAGTTAGAAGCCCTAGGCCTGGGTCTGTGTTTCAGAGCTGTGTTTCCATCTGGCATTACCTAAATACGCCCGCAGTTAACAAATAATGAACTACTCCGTTATTTAAAATAATAAAAGAAATACAGCCGAACTTTTATTTTATTTATTTTAAAACAACCAAGTCGATAGCCACATATTGAATTGTACATTGTTGACTTGAGGTAAGTAAAGACTTCACGTCAAACAATAATAATACTCCTCTTCACGTCCACGCTCCCCTCACGTAGCTTAATTCCAAGTCGTGTGTATCTAATTACTTGTTTGTGGAAAGCCTGACCTTTTCGCGCGCTTTTGACATTAACCTAAATTAGTCAATGACTAAATCTGGTCTAATCTAAGCTGGTATGAATAGAGATCAGTGAGCTTGCTGAAGGTTACCCACAGATTATCTTTGGATCAGGGCCCAGCCCATGGTCTCGAGTGAGCAGCTTTTGATTGGCGGCGACAGAAAATATTACGAAAAAGTTGTACAAAAATATAAAACTAAATACCAAATAACATTGTAATCAATTTTGTTAAATCAAAGCACATAAATAAACAAAACAATTCTCGTCATCCATACCGCAATGCTTGAAAACGACTTCTTTTTCGTCTTTTCTATAATGTTTAGTTACGGAACATTCATTGCGCGAGTCTGACTCGCAGTTGACGTTTTTATTATTATTTGACATTGTCTAAAATTACAATATACATACATACCTAGGTTATAGTTAGAACACAATATTAATTTGAACTTAACATTCGCATCATAATCTTAGAAGAATATTATGTATAATTGAACCTAAAAATTATGAACATCTGTGTAACCAACCTACATTGTGTTCAAGTAAATAAACAATCTTAATCTTTGATTTGGCTCGAATCTCACGAGGTCCACGGATTGAGTTGGACGGGTCGATTGATTCTTACGCCGAGATCGTCTTCTAGACCTTCCTGAAACATCGTCACTTACAGTACCACTATAAGTGACGATGTTTCAGGAGGGGTGAGACTGTGATCAAACCACTCCTGGAGTTTAATCTCCCACTTTGTCAGCAGATGGCGCTAACCTGCGACTGTCCGATGTCGCAGCCGGGGCCGACGCTGGCGGCGACGTGCGGGGGCGGGGCCTTCATGCTGTTCATGGGGCTGCTGGAGGTGTTCCTGCGCAGCCAGTGCGATCTGGAGGACCCTTGCGGACGGGCACAGGTTGGTAACTAACAATAATGGTATTGAAAATGACAGCGGGACAGCATGCTGTCCCGCTTGAAAGACAATTGATTATAATTAACTGTCATCTTCAATCCGTTTCTAAATAATAAATTAATAAATATTTACTTTATTGTTATAATCAACATTATTACCTACCATTGTCCATGATAACAATGTCGTTAAAGTTACACAAGTAACCTCCGACCCGCGCTTAGCATAAACTCTTACTTCGGTCACGAGCGAGGACGATACAATCGAGATGAAGAGCTTTCTCTGTCGTGCCATAGCGCCGTGAGCGGCGGTATCGATGGGGGCATGCAATGATGGGGACAGATTGATGGGACGTGACAAAGAATCGGAAATTGGGATTGCGAAATCCGAGAATTGATTCGAGAAACGTGCTGGCTAGATGGCTCACTATGGTTTTCTTCCACCATTATTGCGGAGAGGATGGATGGTTAAACAAATATGATGTTGGACAATTCACACACCATTATCTGGCCTCAAACTAAGCAGAGCTTGTTTAATGTATTGGAACTTGAAATGAGAACTGAGCCCCGAGTCCTTTTTGTCCATTTTTTCATAGGTTTTGGTACAGCTGCAGCGCCTCTATTGTACGGACCCCATACGTTCGTATGGAGTTTGCGTAATTCCCAGTCCGCAATTACCTAGCAGACGTGATCGTGACGTCTTATTTTTATAAGATAACGTCTCGTTACTATCGTCAAATGGACTCAGGGTTACAGATTTACATCATATTACATTACATAATGTAGATTTTATTATACATATAAAACACCCAGAGCACCCGAAACAAATATCTCCAATTCGTACAAAAAAACCGCTGGCAGTAATCGCACCCGCACCTCCTGCGTCGCAAACAGACCTTCGCCCGCTACTCCACAGAGGTCGTCAAGCAGGCATATAATTAATTCTTCGAATGTTCATTGCTGAAAACTTAAAATGCAACTTTACATTCATTAAGATGAATAAAAGATGAAGATTTTCCTTCTCGACTCTACAATGAACTCTGAATGCATTAGCAAAAGGTTCGTAATTGAGCTGATCAGACCACACCGACAGTACCTGGCAAGCACGCGGAGAGGCACCTGAATGCGTGCCTCAAGAATGTACAATAGACTTCCTCATTTCTTAATTAAACCACTATCTCCACGCAGCAGGCCTGTTTCCTGAGTGAATGAATCTCATTCTAACAATGGAACTTCGCCGCACGCGTATCTGCACCAACTAACATCTTGATCGATTAATACTATTGTAGGAACTATTTTATGGCTGAATAAAAAACAAATATAAAAAACAGGTTGTATTTTATGCGATGGGAGGGACGGTGCTTAACGGGCGAGTTAGTATAGGTGGTGAATGTATTGAGTGATTTTTCTCATACGAAACCCACGACCTTAACACCCACATAACCTTAATATGTGGTAATAGAAACAAATAAGTAAGAGCTAGTCTCTTATGTTGTCTGTAGAAAAAAAAAACCTCAAGTTCGTAATTCCGTTACCATGACGCACGCATTTAATTATGTTGAAGTACGTATATGGAAAAAACTTCATTGATTAATCCTGATAAAGTGCTTTGCAAATGGAGGACTTCCACCAACTTCAGCTACGGCGCGTCCCTGCGGGTTGCACCGCAAAGGCTTGGCAGTGAATGGGACATAAAAATAAAGCCTGTTGTCATTTCCAGTTCCGTCGTCACATGGACTCAGTGTACGACTTCATCGTGGTGGGCGGAGGCTCGGCCGGCTCGGTGGTGGCAGCAAGGCTGTCCGAGGTGCCAGAGTGGCGGGTGCTGCTGTTGGAAGCGGGTGAGTGGGCATACTGTCGAGACTTCATCGTGATGGGCGGAGGCTCGACCGGCTCGGTGGTGGCGGCAAGGCTGTCCGAGGTGCCGGAGTGGCGGGTGATATATTTATAGTTAACGATATCGACTGGCTGAGCTTATGCGGTCCTATTTGTAGACCAAGACGATCAAATCACGGTTAAAGGTTGCCTGGAAGAAATAGCTTCGAAGCGATATAAGGTCGAATTGTGTTTTTATTTAATTTTGTGGTTTACAATAAAAAGTTCATTGTTTTGTAACGCAGTTGCAGGATACCTATCGCTACCGTTGGATCTCGCTGTTATAGCCGCTGATTTTTCTTTATTGTTTCTGTTAATCTAAGATATATCCTTTCTTTCTCTCTTCAGGTTTCGACGAACCAACGGGAGCGCAAGTCCCCTCCATGTTCCTGAACTTTATCGGGTCCAGCATCGACTGGGGCTACCACACGGAGCCCGAGCCGGCCGCGTGTCTCGGGGAGGACAAGAGGAAGTGCTACTGGCCACGCGGGAAGGTAAGATCGTGCACATTTAGCATTGAAACGAGATTTTCGTATGTCCATCTCACCAGATGATGCAAAAATATGCAAAAAATAACTTGATACTGCCACACAAAAGTCGCGTCATCACAAAGTCGTTCAGTTAACATTGCCACAGGAGCTTTTGATCAGTAATTTAAAGACCACAAAATAGTTCATTCTCTCTATTATCCAGGTCCTGGGAGGCACATCAGTAATGAACGGTATGATGTACATCCGCGGCTCGCGCGCCGACTACGACTCCTGGGCAGCAGCTGGTAATGAAGGCTGGAGCTACGAGGATGTACTGCCTTTCTTCATGAAGTCCGAGGACAACAAACAGGTACCAATGAGATGCAGCTTCAGATAGATTGCAGATTCCCCTCAAATTATCTTAATTCTGTGTCATTATTCGTTCTCATGCTCTTTTATGAAAACAATACTCCATGTTGTAGAAATCGCAGACTAGACAATGCGATAAGGCACCTTGCAAACGCGATGTCATCAAAATTAAAAACAACTGTTTTTGATCAACTGATAATTTACCTCCGAAACCATAGCGGTACATAATGAAGATTGTTAAACTCGATTGCAGGTGGACAAAATGGACCAAGGCTACCACGGCGTAGGGGGGCCGCTGACGGTGTCTCAGTTCCCCTACCACCCGCCGCTCAGCTTCAGCCTCGTCAAAGCAGGAGAGGAACTCGGTAAGGAACAGCTTTACAAAATCTGACATACTCTGGCCGACAATCAGTCCTACACAGCGTTGAGCGCGAGAAACCACTCGCTGCTGACACGGTTGTCCTTATTGTGCAGCTCGAGTCCACACCTGTTTCGGCTTCGGTCTAAGGTACTAAGGTCTAAGGTACTACACAGGAAACCTGAAATAACCGATGATATGCAAACTTCATGTTTCACACAATGTGAATTTACATATTCCATGATGATTATGGTTCACAATTAGATGCAAAACAGTTAGTCATTGACCGTTTTTATCCTCCAGGCTACGAATCCCATGACCTAAACGGTGAGCAGCACACCGGGTTCAGCATCGCCCAGACGACCAACCGCAACGGGTCGCGGCTGTCCGTCTCGCGCGCCTTCCTGCGGCCCGCCAAGCACCGACCCAACCTGCATGTGATGCTGAACGCGACCGTCACTCGCGTGCTCATTAACCAGACCACGAGGCAGGCCTATGCGGTGGAGGTGCGGAACAGTTATGGAGGAACGGAGGTTATCTTTGCTAATAATGAGATTGTTTTGAGGTGAGTTCATAATCGAAGGGAATACCTACTTTAAGGCTCAATGATAAAATTAATTCATCGCTTTGGATAGCTTTGCTTGCTTAAGCATGCTGACATTTTGAAAAGAAAAGTGTTCTTAAAGTAGTAGGTGTTGTAAAATATTTAAATCTGCTTTTTATGCCAGGCAGAAAGTAGACTTTTCCGAACCGAGTAAGACAATAATTTATCTGCGGAAAATTCCTAGAAGCCACTTGTGGGCATCGGGAGAGCCAAAGCGGATTTTGGTAAATTTGCCATAAAACACACGCATTTTTTGCGCGACATTTCCCTCGCATGCCATTGAAAATGTCCCACTGTCGCTCCCATTATCAAAGTAGGAGTACCAAAAATGCAATTGAGATTTCATCAGGCCTTTGCATTGGTATCCAGCAGATAGAGAGATACTTTTAAAGAAATATTTAATTGAAAAATGTTTTTATACCTTACAAGAATTCTTGGAGCTGTAGGAATAGGTGGGTACTCAATGTGATGTATAGATTTGTTTTAAGTTAAATAGATTTGGTAAGATTTGTTTTAAGTTAAATTTTGTTTTATTTTAAGTTTTATATAAGGACTGTTGTTGTTTAAGGACCTACTTACCTCTACTTTTATAAGTACCGTTATTGTAGTTTGTAGTGCCCTAGCCGGGTCCATGTTTGGTTGGTTTTCTATTATAAGACCCACCAACAACATGGTATCAATAAAAAAAATGAATTTGAATTAGAGACGAGGATTATATCCCTATCCTCCTAATTATTTGACCTTCTAGCGCTGGAGCAGTGGCCTCCCCCCAGCTGCTCCAACTGAGCGGCGTCGGCGAGCCGGCCGTGCTCGCCCGCGCCGGCGTCAAGCTCACCCACAAGCTGCCCGCCGTTGGTCGCAACCTGCAGAACCACGTCGCGCACTTCCTGAACTTCCACGTCAATGACAACAACACCACGCCGCTCAACTGGGCCACGGCCATGGAGTATCTGCTGTTCCGGGATGGACTCATGTCAGGGACTGGTAAGGAGATGACACTTACGTAGTAAGTAGTTGAAGCTTCTTTTACTTTTCACAGGCCGATAGAGCAGCATATAGTTAAGAGATCCTTTCACACAAAAAGAGCACCTATCCTTGCATTTTGTTGCGCTTGTATATCCTCCTTACTAAAGCAGCAGAGCATTAACTGATGAAGCAACCTTCGTGAAAAAAAATTGCTCGTATGAAATGGGCATCATACCAGTAAAATAACCAGGTTTTAGAACTTGGAACTTCAAAATCTACGAGTCGTTGACCCTATCATACAATTTTCCAGGAATATCCGAAGTGACCGCCTTCATCAACACCAAATATTCCGATCCACTGACCGACAACCCCGACATCCAACTGTTCTTCGGCGGGTTCCTGGCCGACTGCGCCAAGACCGGCATGGTTGGCGAGAAACTGGACAACGGCTCCCGGAGCATTCAGATCATACCCACTGTGCTGCGGCCTAAGAGCCGGGGGCGGCTGGAGATCGCGAGCGCTGATCCGTTTGCGTACCCCAAGATCTATGCCAAGTGAGTAGGTACCCACTCAATTAAGGGTTTCATTTTCGGCTGGCGCTTGCAATTTGTCCTTTCTTTCTTCTTCTCGCTTCATGGCGCCTCTTCTTTGAAACCATGCAGACCACCTTTGGATCATGCATTCATCGCTAACTTTTTACTGATTTCAGGAGGGGTTCTATGTTCGGCTGTTTGTGTTTTTTTATGTAGGTAGTTCAATGATTTCTCAGTCAATCGAGGACATATTTTAAAAATTATTTCGTTATTGTTCCTATAGAGATTGATCCCGAATTGGTCCCATAAAAAAATTATTCCCGAGAAAATGTATCCCGTCAAGCTTACTGAAAAAGTAAAAACGTACTTTTGAAAAATCACGACTAGCTACAACAATTTTGGAGATAATATCTCCCCCAATTCTTTATAGATTTTGATATTTTATGATTTTTTGCCTTTTTGTGCAGCGAACAATGTTTAAATTTGAATTCTAAAATAACGAGCGATCCAATAAATGATCAATGAAAGCTTTTAAAACTAAAAATGTTTCGAGCTTTTGTGCTTTGATTCGAGGATAACAATGTCGTTAAATATATGTATTTCATCAACACTCCTTGGGGTTTATAACCCATTAAACATCCAGGTTTTTGCATCGGAGTAGGTATAAAACATCATCGCATGATAATTTTCACAGTTATCTGTAACAAATGTGTTCATGACAACGCAACGGGCGTAAACAAGAGATCTTTTCATTCGTCGTTTCATCCATGTGCCATCCATCAGACATCACATCAAACTAAATACTCGTAAGACACGAATTATAACTAATAAATATAGATGTCGCCACGTGAAAAATTTGATCGCGCTATCGAAGTATTCCTTACACACCCAATTTCAATATTTAATTAGGTAGGTATTTGAAGTCTGTTAATAGTATTATAAACTGTCATATGATATATTTTAGCTACCTCACCCACGAAGACGATGTAAAAACTCTGATCGAAGGCATTAAGTTCGCCATCCGCCTCTCGGAGGCCAAGGCACTCAAGCGCTACGGCGTCAAGCTAGACAAGACTCCTGTCAAGGGCTGCGAGAACCTCAAGTTTGGGTGCGACGCGTACTGGGAGTGCGCCGTGAGGATGCAGACGGCTCCGGAGAACCACCAGGCGGGGAGCTGCAAGATGGGGCCGAGGGGGGATCCGTCTGCCGTGGTGGATAACCTGCTGCAGGTACACAAATTAACACATTGAATGTCTCGGCTGCGGTGCGCCGCCACTGCTCTCCACGATTATAACTACAAACTGGGCGTTATACGTCCTGGGTAGGTACTTAGGTGACATCACCTATGTACTTATTGGGACAGGGAACCTGCGAAAATGGGGGCCTACTTACTCTTAAAACGAAATCGAAGTTTCTGATTCGTTTTCGTGCAAAACAAGCTCCTAAATATGTCGCTTGCTTAAGATTAGCGTTTGCAGTATGAGCCCTGCAACTTAGAATTTCGAGGGTACCTACATAAGTAAAATAGCGGCGATGATGCACCGTGTTCAAAATCTAACGAGCTTGCAAACATTAACTAACTACAAACATGGAATCAAGGAGAGACCATATCAAATAAAGATTGATGCATGAATGAAAGTAGTCACAAGAGGCAATAATTCAATGACAAAAAATACAGAACATCGCTGACACTGTTCAGCATTTTCGTTGATTGACAGAACATGAAAAATAGCTAACTTCATATTTCATATTTTTTTCATATTTCATTTATTTTTGCTTGCATGTAGGTACATTCCATCTTATTTCTAAGGTAATTGGTTATCACTAGGTACATACATGCACCCTGGAAGGGCACTGCAAAACAGTTATTTTTACATTGTCAAATGGAATTTTAAAATAACATAAATTTCATGCAATACATAATAAATATAATTAATTAAATTGAATTGAATGTTGAATTTAAAAGCCAGAATGGTCAGCTAGTCATTGTTTCATCATAAGGTCACGTCATTTTAGTTTGTCAGTAGCGAATTGGTCAACACAATAGTAACATTTTTCTAATAAAAATAATTTTAGTTTCTTACAAAAAAGCGTATCTTTTTCTTCATTTTTTAAATTTTCAGGTATTTTATTGTATATTCTTGCCAATCTATGATATGGGCTTTGACTAACAAGTTTAAGTTTTGTTGGAGGCACTACGAGCTTATTTTTATGCCGTCCATTATAGTCAATAATACAGTCCTGCTTGGTTTTAAAAAAATGTTTATTTTTCCTAACAAATAATGAGGCTTGCATAATATAAATGGATGGTAATGTCAGAATTTTGTTCTTGATGAAGTGCGGCCTACAGCTATCCCGTGGTTTAGTGTTGGTAAGAATTCTTACACATTTCTTTTGCATGACGAATAGTTGTTCGAATTCTACACTTTCACCCCATAAAATTATGGCATAATTCAGCCAACTATAGGCATACGCATAATACGCAGACAAAGCGGTCTCGTAGTTAGTATTGGCTTTTAAAATACTAAGGGCGTAAACGAATTGTGATAGTTTAGTTTTAATTTTCTGTACATGGGCCTTCCAATTTAAGTTTGTGTCAAGTGTTATTCCTAATAGGCTAAATTCATTTGTTACGTCTATGGAAAGGTGTTTTGATACTACGCTTAGGTTGAGGGGGGTTCTTTTATATGTCCTGAATTGGGTTAATTTAGTTTTAAGTAGGTTAATTTCTAAATTGTGGTCTTTTAGCCATGAGAGGCATTCATTAAATACAGTGTTTATGTGTAAATAGTCGATTGATGAGTCACTAGAAAAGAGGAGGGATACGTCATCAGCAAATAAAATAGTAGTGGTATTGATTGATTTAGGCAGATCATTAATATATAATAAAAAAAGTAGGCATCCAAGAACAGATCCTTGGGGAATTGAATTGTTTACTATTTTTATGTCAGATTTTACATTATTTTCTATTTCGTTGTTTATGTCATGGTTTATTATTTCTACGTATTGATGTCGGTCATTTAGATAGGATTGGAACCATCTGTACGCAGTACCTCGAATTCCATACTCATATAATTTACGGAGAAGGATTGTATGGCTTACTTTGTCATAGGCTTTTGTCATATCCAAAAATATCCCTAAAGCGTATATTTCTTATTATTTATTATGTCGTATATTTTCTGTAAATAGTTAAAGACTGCTAATGTGGTGGAGCGGTTTTTCCGAAAACCATATTGGCAATTGTCAAGAATGTCATATTTTTCTAAGAAGTTATAAATCCGATTTGCCATAGTCTTTTCAAATATTTTAGATATGGTCGACAAGAGAGCTATTGGTCTGTAGTTAGAAGGATTGTCTTGTTTCCCGCCTTTTTTGAGAACAGGTTTAATTTTTGCCATTTTTAAGCTATTCGGAAAAGTACCTTGGTCATACGATTGATTTATTAGAGTTGTCAATGGGTTGCAAAGTTCGTAAGCGCATTTTTTGACCAGCGTAGGAGGAATCTCGTCCGCGCCGAAGCTGGATTTATTTTCTAAGTTCTTAATTATGCCTATAATTTCGCGAGCACAAACAGGTTTGAGATATATTGAATTAGTAGCGGGCGACTGCACCGGGCGACCGCACGCTTGCCTATTGCACCCCGGACGAGATGCGCCGACTGATGCAAAGTATTCGTTAAACTGGTTTGCTACTAATTGAGGTGAATCAAACCGTTGATTGTTCACCGAGAGGACAATGTTTTTATGCGTTTGAGAGAAGTTTTGTGGGTTAGTAATGCGTTTGACCGTTTGCCACATAGTTTTTGTTTTATTCGTAGATTTGCGCATATTATTTATAAAGTTTAATTTTTTAGACTGTTTTATACATTTTTTAAGGAGTTTTTCATATGTTTTATAGTGCTTTTTGATAATAGTATTTTTAGTTTGTGTGGTGATCATTTTTAGCGCTCTTTTGTGTTGGCAAGATATTTTCAACCCTTTAGTTAGGTAAGTGGTTTTTGATTTATTGGTCAGCTTGAGTCGTTTTATTGGGAAGTGCATGTCAAGATATTTTTTTAAAGTTTTACTAAATAAGTCATAGTTTTCGTTCACATTTTCGTCTTTAATTAGTATGTTATTCCAGTCAATATTTGTTAAGTCTAATTTAAATTGGTTTATACTTTTTTCGTCAAATATTCTTTTTTGTACGTAGGTAAGTTTTGTATTAAGTTTGGGTTTTAGCGATTGGTGTATGTAGGTGAGACAGTAGTGGTCAGAAATACCGTTGTTTTCGACTTTTATAGAACCGTTTTTTAAGTTTGTGAATAGTAGGTCAATGCATGTCGAAGTATTTTGAGTAACACGGGTCGGGGAGTTTACAATTTGATGGAGGTTATATTCGTACATTTTGTCGGTCAGTAGGTATTCTAGCTTCTTTACATTTTGATAACCAGTCTATGTTAAAATCTCCTGTAATTAAAATATTTCTGTTTACATACTTTTGGTTAATTAACGTTAGAATTTCATTTAAGGTATTAAAAAATGTTTCAATGTTTCTGTTAGGTCTGTAAATTACAATAACTATAGTATTAATTGATTTGAGCTCAATTGCGCAACACTCGATTATGGATTCTACTGATAATTTTGAGAAGTCTGGAAGTTCCTTGTAGACGAGGCCTTTCTTATGAGGATGGCCACACCCCCTCCACGGTGGTTCTGTCTGTTAAATGAGGCGGCGAATTCGAAATCTTCTACTCTAATAAAATTTTTTTGGTTCTCTTGGATCCATGTTTCAGTGAGGCATAATAGTTGGTACGGCGAATTTTTCAGTAGGCTTTCAATGGTACTAATTTTATTTTTTATGCTCTGTACATTTTGGACAAGAATATTAAAATCGAAAGGTACCTCCGATTTGTTTGTGGAATGTGCCGCTAGGGTTTCGGCTATTTTGTGTCGATGTTGTCGGTGATACAGGGTTCATGGGCCGGCCGCTTGTTGGCGGCGTAGGTATATTGGAGTATGATTTGTTTCCCTGTGTTAGCGTTCCTTTTGCTATATTGTCAGACCGTTCCGCATGAGATGTCGAAGCATAGGTTCTGTTCGCGCGTTGGGATCTTCTATCCTGTAGGGTTTCTTGGTCTAGGAGTTTAGACACGTATAGTCCAGTAGATTTGAATTGTCTTACGTTGGTTAGTATGTAGTTGGTCATTCGTTTGCTTATCAGTTCTACCATTATAGGCCTTCTATTGCCTCTTTTGCCCAGTCTTGAGATAGCTTCAACGTAGCCCGTGAGGTCTATGTTCATGATGGACATGAAAGCGTGCACTACCTTTCCTTCCAGGTCATTCTCGTGTTCGTTATAATGTTCGTTAATTCCGTAGATTACAATTGTCCTATTTTCATCTTTGCCCGTTTGCGTGTTTTGTCTGAAATTTTCTTGAACTATTTGTTCTATTTCTAGTTTTAGGACATTCCGTTCAGTTTCTAATTTTTCAATTTTCTTCTGGAGTGTTTTAATGTCTTCTTTAATAACTATTTGTTCTTCCTGTAGTTTGTCTGTGTTTTGTGTTAGTTCTTCTCTAAGTTTATGTATTGCTGAGTTAATTTCTTTCTGGAGAGTGGATTTCATTTCGGATATTATATCCCGTTTGTGGGTTTCCAATGTTGTATCTAGTAGCTGCTTGAATCTATCAATATCTATAGTTTCTTTGCTTGATTGACAGAGGTTTTTGTCTTTACTTTGTAGTGTGCTTAATCCAATTGTATTACCGAGTATACTTTTATCGTGCTGTCCGTAGTCATCTATTGACATAGTCGTGTCATTTAATTGGGACTCGTTTTGCCTTCTAGTTGGTGTATCATCACTTCGAATGCGCCTAGTAACATTTTCACATCCAGGGCAGCACCAAGAGCTGTACAATGATCTTTTATTTTCTATGTAGGTCGCTGTTTGAATGTTTAAGCATTGGTAATGATAGGTTATCTTGCAGGACGAACAAGGTAGCAGGTCTGCTCGTCCTATCTGTCTGTTACATGCAGCACAGTTCATTTTTGTAGATGTGGAAGTACTTGCGTTTGTAGAATACAGAATAGAGCGATGTCCGTCGGCGGCGGTTTAGGCCTATCGGGCTCAGCTGGCGCGGTGACTCACCGCGTCGGCGCGAGCGATGTCCACTTGTAACGACTTTTGGTAAAGTGTTTTGGATCGTAATTTTTTCACAAGGTATATTTCCCGGTTTATTTTTCACTGTTCGATGGCGTTTTTAGTGTTTTATAGTTTGATAGTAGATACTTGTTAGATTTCGAGAAAAAACTGCAAAGTTTCGAATATAACTCGATAGCGACCGCAGTTGCGATGCGTCGACGGTGCGAGCGAGACGCGAACTCTGATTAAACTGCATCGTGTTCCAGGTGCAAGGCCTAGACCGGCTGCGCGTGGCGGACGCCAGCGTGATGCCGGCCGTCACGTCAGGCAACACCAACGCCCCCACCATCATGATCGGCGAGCGCGCCGCCGACTTCATCAAGCGACGGTGGCAGGGGACTTTACCGGTACGTGTTTTACAGCTGCGAGGATGAATAAGTACTTATAGATAGGTTTAGTTTCCTTTTTTCCAGAGAAGGTTATGAGATCTAATGTTGCGTGTCCTGATAGCGCATCGTGGATGTGGAATCCAGACTACGTGGCGCAAAAAGTATATTAATTACAATACTTGTTGTTCCAGGCTCAGTTCCCCGTGGGCCACGGCGGGTTGTCCAACGTGCTGCAAGCCAGCGAGTCCCGCTACCAGGTGCCGACCATCTGGCAGCGGTGGCTGTGAGACTACCCTCACAAGACAACATTTATAAAACACAAGGTTAAATTACCTAAACATAAAAATAATAGATTCAAGCGTTACTTTGCGGAAATCCAATGCAATAATTTATATATGATAATATTTTGTAATCCCACGCAAAAAGTTCCAATTTGACGCAGAAACAGCAAGTTTGTAGAAAAAAATACACACCATCTACGCAATGAAAAAATCTAACAGTCGTCGAATAGTTTCGTCACTCCAGAAGACATCATAAGTATTGTGATGTCCTGGACTCGTGGTGATCTCTCGTAGTGGGCCCTCCCACTAGTTTCCTCTCTCCACGTGCGGTGCACGCATTTTATTGGACCATAGAAAGGTTTTGCGCGGAATTTTTACAAAACATTTTCATCCTTAGGTACATTTCGGTCACCTATACTACTAACTCTTCCTAGAGCACAAAAGAAAATGTTTATCCTAGATAGTTTCCATCAGTTGTTTTCTATTCTGAAGAAAATGAGAAAATTCCAACCAATTTTGTTCCTTTGTAGGTACATACCTAGGATAGCCAGAGCTGTTCTAAGGGTGCGTTCCCACTGAAGTCGAACCGGAATGGCCCAATCAGATCCGGCAGTATAAATAACGATGTTTATGTGAACCAACGCGGTCCGGTCCACTCACACCAGTCCAGGGGGACTGTTTTAATTCTCCAACACGAAATTGCGTGTTTCGTTTCGGCCAATTGGTGTACTCTAATACCCGGAATTAGAGTACTAAATTGCACCAAAAGAAAGGAAACAAAATAATCGATATTTTGGACAATTAAAATAGCCCTTCAGGTCTCCAACGCAACGCAACGGACAGTGTCAAATGTAAGCCCAATTACCAACACAATATTCCGAATTCACTCTCCTTTCCACACGACACCCCAATTTTTCATTTATATTTTTCGAAAGTAAAGGTATGCAAATAACAAGTGTGTATGAGGCAACTCTAAGTATAACGCACCTGTGTTTTATAAAATGTACCTACCTTTTAACTGAAGCTGCAAGCAATCACTGCCTTAGCTATAAGAAGTAGGATAAGGTGCTCTATCTCTCGTAAGGTGCTCTTTTGTACAAATTAATGTAATTTATTCCTAATTTTAAGAGTAAGATTATTTTAAATAAAAAACAATGTGACTTTTAAATATATTGTTTATTTTACTAGATTAAAATCAATTATCCCTTACTTATTATTATTATCATTATACTTCTAATCGATTATTAACGGCACAATAGTAAAATAACCTAACCTGGCTAATCAGAGGAATTATTAAACACGCTAAAATAACACTATTAAAAACTTACGTACTATTTATTCACCAAATGAAAAGCTCGTTATTGGCTAGTGAGAAAGCTTGTCCCGCACATCTCGACCGACGTTAGTCAACCGCAGGCAATCCCTCTACTTATAAAAGACATTGCCCGCGCATCCAGCACCGCTACCGCACACCACAAAAATAAGCATTCAAATACATTCTTATACTCTCTGTATGGTCTTAAATATTTAGGTACATTAGACAGCAACAAAATGGCTTACCGCAAACTGTCTTATCTAATCTAAAATGCATCTAAATATTAAGAAATAAAGCCAATATTTAAATGCACTTTTAGGTGCTGTGTGGCAGTGATGCAGTCCAGATGTGCGACAACCTTACACTCTCTTAACATAAGCAATAGTTGTCATACGTCAGAACGAGAAAAACACTGCATAGAGATGAAACTGGCGCCCATTAAAATGGCGCAAAACATATACGTGACCTTATAATAACCTGTAAAAAAAGATATGCAATCGCAGTACATAACCTTAAATTAAATCTATTGTTGTTGATTTAAAAACAATTTAAGTACTTGTACATTTGACTTATTTTCTTCAATAAATACTATTAACATTATCTTGATATTGACTCTAGGCGTCATAAAAAGTGTAACGTTGGTGTTCTTCCAACAAAATAAGGTTCGTTGTTAACCCGCTTACATCAGGAATGGACTCCAAGCGTGTTTGCGAGTTGAGATAACAGTACCCATAAAATATTATCACTTAATCTAGGGGAAGGAAGATCAGAATTTATCAAAATTTCAATTTCACTACATTTATCGACGCGAAATCGCTTAAGAGGCGAACCTAGGGTGTTTGCTTGTCAAACTAGGACTAGATCTCAGTACTAACGGGATTCCTGTGGTTAAAAACTAGAATTACATAAAATTCTGCATTCTTCCTTGGTTCCTTCAAAGTGAAAACACGATACAAAAGAAACATGAAATTGCACTGTTTTGCACATAATTTGGTGGAGATCTTAGGAACCCTGCGGTCTATTGAAATTATTTATGTTTTGATTCGCAGGTTATTATTAATTACTTAATAATACTTAACTTACTTACTGAATTTTTGTTTCCTTCAGATAGTTTTTTCATAAGTTGTGTAGTTTTCTTTGGCTATTTTAGGGTGGATAAACGGAATAAGCGCAGCTCCACAGTTTTAATAAGATTCAGATTTCACGTCGATATTTGTGATGAGACCATTTAAATGCCTTAATGCACATAACCAAATTATCTAAGTGTTCTTTACTACGTAATTAAAGATCTTTGACTTTTAACCACTTAATTCTGACTTTAAACACGCTATAACACGTGAGGTCACAGGGTTCCTGTGTCTCCTTCAATTTGCAAGTCAGGTCACTATCTCTACTCTCCAGACATCAAAGGTCAGAGGACACTTTCTCTAGTCTCCAGCTTGCAAATGGTCATTGTGTTTGATCGCTTGTCAGAGGTCAAAGATCACTGGCGCCTACAGTCTGCATGCTAAAGGTCACTGTCCATGACCTCCAGCTTGCAGGGCCGTGGTCAGAGGTCCACGTTGTTGAGGTTGGAGCCCGAGTTCAGGGGGAAGTCCGCTGACATCATGAGGGTACCGATGGGAACGACCGCGTGGTCGCGTTCCTTCAGTTTGCTCATCTCGTTGCGGAGTTTTTCAAGGACTGCGTGGTTTGGCTCGTTGTGACGGGCTTTGTCCTGTAAATTTAAATAAAATAAGATAATTTTTATATTGTGCTCCATTCTTTTAGGTTTTCATGACCACTTCATGGTGTTTATATGACGTATACGTCTAATAGAAAGGAGAACAGATCTTTCAAACGTCACTCCAAGTTAAAAACAAAAAAATGCATGAAGGATTCGTTGATAAATTCATACTCATCACAGCTTAGAACCAAAGAAAATTACATATATGTCATGTCATAGTACGACCAACGTTTCTAAATCACCCACAACTACAACACAACTACTGAGAGTCGTAGTAAAGTTTGCAAAAGAGTAATTCTAGTAATTCCTCAAGATGCGTTAGAGTTACCTGCAGTAAAGTGATCTGTTGTTCCTCAAGCTTCTTCTCCTTGCAGCTCTTCATGGACCGCGAGCCGTACAGACGCAGCAGCGACCCCCACGATGTGATGTGAGGGTGCAGTTGCTGAGACAACGATACAGGGCCTTTAGTACCATCACTTAGGTATAAAGGTACATTGTTAAAAGCTGGTGCGATCCGCTTTTGTTTTCCGTATACTCGAGGTCTGGATATGTGACGTCAGCGTGGACAAATACAAAAGACAATCACGCTTTATTTGGTATACTATTGAATGCTATATAATATGCTAGGGACACAAAAGGGATCGCAAAAGTTGGTAGAGACCCATTCTTAAAATGCACGCCCCTCAACAAAATGTTGTGTAGTTTCAATGTGTGAGGAAACTTGACTGTAAACATGGAATCACATACACAATATTCTCTACAAAGCTAAAACTTTAAACATGAGAAAATGTACAAGTCTTAGGTACGCGTACGGTATTATTAAACTCTGTCACTGCGAAAGTCTCGTGCGTTTCTCAGAACAAAGCTAAGTCTTTGAAAGACTACTTGGCGACTGTTGGTCGTGAAATGTTTTTTATTTTAAGTAAAAAAAGTATTTATTACAGCAAAAGACATAGATAATTACATGAGGTGCATATCCTTAACCAAGTACATACGTTTATAACAAGATAGGTATGAAAAATAAACATTTTTTAACACGTACAAAAAAGAGAAGAGCAACTAATTATGTCATTTGCAGACAGCTACTCGTATAATACCTATTAGTATAGTATTTGTCTGTTGATTTCTTCACTAGGCTAAGCCTGTATCGAACAAAAAGTAATTCCTATGATAATTCCTTGTAAAGTTTCGATCAAAAGTAATTCCTAAATCCTCCTGCAATACTGTAAGGTCTAAAGGAAATACAGCACTATGATATTTTGAAACGGCCAACTCCTCACCTGAAGTATAGCCTGCGAGGCGCGCTGCTTGGCTAGCTTCTTGTTCTTGCAGATGACGGTGGCAGAGTGCTTGCCCACCTTCATTGTCAGCTCTATTTTCTGGAACTCTAGCTTTTTCATCTGGAAACACAAGATCGAGGCTACAAAAAGTGTAGCAAAATCAATTGAACTCATGATAAAGAAAGGAACCAAAAGCAACCAAAACGACAATATGCCATCTTTTAATTTAATTAAGAAGTGAGGTTTCAATAAATCATTAAAGTCAAACAATATATCTGAAAATGGACAAGCGCCGCTCTATGAATTGTTAATAGAGCGGTGCTTGTCCATTTTCAGGCTATGGTCATAGTTAGCCTGTATATTTGCAGCAGAATATACTTTTATTGACTTCATTGGCAGTCATTACTCCATTTCTGAACGTGTCACTCCCAAAGAAGCAGGTTTTTTTAAATAATCAATAGACCTTCGTTTGACCACAATCTTACCTCATAGAAAGTGAAGATGTGGCCGACGGTGTATCACGAAGGTCTAGAAGATACCTATCCACTCTTATCTTGAAGATATAGGTTATAATTAATATAACCTGGATATCTTCAAGACAAGAGTTAGGTAGTCACCAGGTAATTATTAAATTAAACCTGCATTGTCTTCGAGGTATGCCAGGAGCTATCCATTCAGAACACACTCCATGCATTTACATAACAGGGAGGTGACTGAGATGGGACGATAGTTCGAAGGATCAGCTTGACTACCTTTCTTAGGCACCGGCTGCACAGTAGCAAGTTTCCATGACTTGGGACTTTACCAGATTTCAGGGACAAGCGAGAGAGTCGGGTCGGCACGGGAGACCACTCAGGAGCACAGTACTTCAGCACCACAGCCGAGATTCCATTAAGTCATAATCACCAGGCTTTGCAAGCACGTTCACCAGTGTGCCACCATATGTGCCGATGATGTAGGTCGGTATATCCCTGCCCAGTGCAGAACTAACCTCAGTGTGTATATGTCTATCCTGCGCGCCGAAGTTCCTCAACAGACAGGTCCTCAGTATAGCGTGCGGCGAGGGCTCGGCCGCGGCGCCGCAGAACTCCTGGATGCGCGGGTCTTCTATCGTCACGTAGTCGAAAAACTGGAACAAACCGATACAAATATTATGCTACTCCACAAAAGTAGTGTAGGACGAAAAGTAAAGTCAATAACTTTATTTTTTAGGCTTACAAAATAAGCACTTAGACAAGTTAATAAATAGTAATTATCAACTATTATTAGAATGGCAAAGATCATCAATGGTGGAATATTTTTTAGATTTAGTCTCGAATGGTTTACTGAGTAATCCAGATGATGTTTTTCTTATTACTGGTGATTTTAATATTACGCATGGACAGTGGGATTTATCTGGTTCTTTGCCAATGCTAGTTAATTCGCACATTGACTTATTCACATCAGTGTTAGACAGGTTCCTTTCTTTTACAGGATTTCAGTAATTTAATCATAATACTAGGTTTCTTGATCTAATTATGAGTAACTCATGTCACTCTCATAATCATGTGTGAATTAGTAAGATCTCCTTACCCTTAGTACCGGAAAATGTTCATCATGCTGCACTTGAGTTCATACTAACTGATCTCAAATGTAACGTAATCCGTCAAGCTCCTCGTACTGTTTATCTTATATATTTTCGCTCTGTTGACCAAAAAGCTGCCAATAAAATCCTTAACGAAATAAATTGGTATTCGTGTTTGGATGTTAACGACATTGAAGTTGGTGTGCAATCTTTTTATGAAATTCTAAATAACATAATTCAGAAGTATGTGCCCAAGAAAGTCTTTAAATCAAATAAAAGATTTCCGGTAATTTTAAGTATAATGTACTGTTTATTTCCCAAATAAAACAAAATAAAAAAAGGCTGGCTCTGTTTTATTAAGGCCTCACGGAGAAGACTAACTCTATACTAGCGACTCACAGAGAAGTCCGGCTCGTCCTTGCAGCGGTTGAGATCGCTGGCGCTGGTGGGCAGCTCGTCCCGCATCTCCGGGATGAGGATGTGGATAGACGCGCGGGCGGCTTGGCTCTTGGCTTGGCGCTTGGAGGAGCCTTGGCCCACGCCGTACTGCATGCCGCCGATGTATACTGTAGCTTGGTAGGGTGCCGTTGCGTTCTCTGCAAAACAAATCGGGTAGGCTGTATCAGAGACGCAGCAGCAGATAAACTTTTTGTGCGTGTTAAAGAGGAGCGCAGGTCACTTTTCCCGCCGAGCTCCCACCACACTGAGATACGTTATGCGAGTGTGCACAGTAGTTTTTTCGGGGATATTCTGTGCCATTATCGACTGGTTTCTGTTTTCATTCTAGTGAAAAAAAATCATTCAGATTTTTGTTTCAGTTTTGATAGATTTTAATCGTTATTTACTCTCTAATTTAAATGATTAGCCCTGTTCAACATTTCGTTACATCTGCTCAACGATCCTACTCAACGATTTAAGATCACGGCAAAAAAAAATTTTTTTCGATAGCACACTCACCTAGTTGTTTGAAGTGATAGACAGGCTGCTTGTGTAGAGCGCGGCGAACGTACTCGTGGAACACTGAGAGGTAGCTGCCTCCGTTCATGTTCATCACCCAGTCGCGCTTGGCCGACTTGCCTGCAACGAACGGAATTGTGCTGGATGGACATCAGTAAGAGAAATTAAAACTGTTGAATTACCGACTCGATCCCACAACCTTGCGTCTCAACTTATCGATGAGTCTGGCCGCTGATTGACGAAAATCAACTATTTGGTACGAGTCGCGTGCGTTGAATATCATGTCATGTTTTCCAACTCCAGGTAGTCTTACCCCCTCCATTCTCCCTCCCATTGTCGTGCGCAGGTATGGTGATGAGTTTGGTTCCCTCGGGCAGGGTTGGGTACTGCATCGTCTTGCGGGCCTTCGTGTATTTGCGCCGATCCGCCCAGCGCCTGGATGACAAACCGTAATATTATTTATTCTATTTGATATTATTGAAGTAGCTGATTTAAATGCTACAATAAAACGTCGGTTAGGATGCACACAAGACAAACTTTATTTGACGTTCCAGATCTACACACTGCAGATAGGTTCGCTTTTACACAACTAGATGGCGTTAATAGTTCTCTCGTCGTTAGTTAGTTATTATTAATATTATTATTTTTTTAACCTATTTTGTTCCTCTGCTGGGCAAAGGTCTCCCCCAAACTATTTTATTATATATATTTTATGTATTTGGGTTTTTATAGGTACGAGTAAGTGCCTAGCTCTTGTCGGTGCAATTTCTTCCGCTAAGGAACTTGCATTCAACTTCGCGTTTGGGGGTTAGCCGTCTCAAATATCCTGAAAAATTCCCGTTAATATTTCAGAGAAAACAGTAGGTACTCACTTGAAATGCATAATATAAACCTCCTTAAACTTGAAGAGCTTCTTGCAGTAGTCGTTGACCTGACTGGCGGACAGCTGCTGCGTCTTCCAACTTGTATTGACTGTCTCCACGCGGGGGGGCGGCATCACGAGCCCCCCCGGAAGCACCACGGGGCGGGCGCGCGCGGGGGGCGACGGGGGCTGCGACGACTGCGAGTCGTCAAAGAACTCTGGGGAGAGGGTTGGTTAGGTAGGAAAGTTAACTAGACTTTTGAAACTAGCATTTGCCTGCTGCTTCGCACGCGTTTTTTGGAATAAAATTATCTTTTTATGTTATAATTCCAGGTCCAGGTCTTTGTTTGTACAAATTGTTATTAATCTTTATAAATGACAGCTTGTTCCATTCAGTACATTTGGCTTTCTCTTCCACCAAACCTCTTATGGCACAACGCTGTGCCCTTGCGGGACAATGCATTGGCACAACGTGAATCATAGATACGCTACGTTTGTCTATGATTCACACAATTTTCCAACAAAATTATTCTTATTTTTATTTGCCTTTTTAATATAAGTAGAAACCTTCAATAATTTACGCATTGTAGTTCTTTCTCATTTGGCCGGCGCTCATTCATTCGAAACATCATTGTCACTTCTCTTGCTCAAAACATGTGTCATTCATTATAGTATAGCGCAGCTTAGCGTTATGATGACCGATGTGGCGCAGCGGGCGAAGGTCCGCTTGCGACGCAGGAGGTTGCGGGTTCGATTCCCACCCTGGGACAAATGTTTGTACCATCTGCAAATATTTATTCCGAGTGTTCTGGTTATTTCTATGTATAATAAAAAATATCTATCTATGTAATGTATTGCATGTATTAATTTTATCAGTCATCTAGTACCCATAACACAAGCTCTGCTTGGCCCCACTAGATGCTGCTGTGTGGATTGTGCAGCATTATTGATTTATTTTATTCTATGATATTAGATAATCATAATAGACTCACCCATCCCATTCTCTTCGAAGTTCTTCTCGTCAGGTTTGCTAACCTCAGACCCCGTACTATCATTCGTTTCATCCTTTAAATGCATCAGCCGTCTTTGGTAAGGACATACTAATTTCTCTGGTAAAGAATCTTGGCTGTTTTCCGACACAGCTACGTCTTGATTTTCAGAAATCCCCAAATGATTTTCTGAGGGATTTCGAGGAAGCTGTGAGGGATTTTGTGGAAGATTTGAGGGAATATGAGGTAGAACGGTGTTGGTCATTGAGTTGGGACGCGGAGGAATCTCTTCAGACTTGTGACTAGTTTCTTCAGCCGTTTGCATGTTATTGGATTTTGGCGTCACTTCTGCTTTAACATTTTTAGCTTGTTTTTTGTTTTCAGTATTGTTTGTCTCGTCCTTAGTATTATTATGACCCTGCAAACAAATTATTCATACTAAAATAGGTATTTATCATACAGTCTTTATAATGAGTGGATACCTGTTAATACGACAGGCGCCCGCGGGAACACGTTACGTTAACCAATCAAATGAGGAGCCACGCACCTGGTTCTGCTTATGTGCCGTTTCCTGGTGCGCCCAGGTGCCGTTCTTGATCTGGTCCGCGATCTGCCGGTCGATCTCCATCTGCTTTTGCTCCTCTCTCAACGCTATCCGGTACGCGAGACACGGGATCGCGCTGATGGGGATGTCGTGACGCTGGACAGAATCATTTCTAATTATAAAGGGGTTACAGTCCACAATTATTTTATTTATTAACAGTGTCCACAGGTTAGGTTTCTGTTTCAGCAAGGTTCAGCAAAAAAATTGAGCTTCGGGCGCGGTGAACGTTATTAGGTATATTTCCACACATTGATAGTCATTTTTAGGGTTCCGTATCCATAGGGTAAAACGGGACCCTATTACTAAGACTCCGCTGTCCGTCTGTCACCAGGCTGTATCTCATGAACCGTGATAGTTAGACAGTAGATAGTTATTCAACAAACGTGATTTTTTTGTCGTTTTATAGATAATAGTACGGAACTCTTATTGCGCGAGTCCGACTCGCACTTGGCCGGTTTTATTTGAATCTGTTCTATCGTCGTAAAATTACCCCCCATTTATACGAGCAAAAGAAATAACTTTAACAAAGAATCAATGGTTCTCAAACTTTTTTTGGCAATATAGTATGCATTTTTGGATTTGCCTATGTATTTTTATTAGCAAGTATGCATTATACGCGCGTCCCGCGGTGCATGTACGTACACACGCATGTTTTTGTGCTAGTGAGTCATTAGGTGTTCTCCTTGCCATTACCCTGTTGTTCGCCTTGCCAAGGAAGTAAGGCTAAGAGTCTGGCCCGCGGTAATCACGGAATCTGCCCAAAACTGTAACGTTCTATCCGAACGCATTCTAGCAGTAATAGTCAACAACATTGACACCTGCTTCTTCTGCTTGTATTATGAATAAATTTCTGAATTCTGTATTCTGAGAGCGTGCAGACGCGCGTCCTTCGGTGCGAGTACACAGTCATGTTTGTGTGCTAGTGAGTCATTACTCTGGTGTTCTCTGGTGTCCAAGGAAGAAAGCCTTGGAGAGCATGCAGTCCCGCGACCCGCGGTGCATGCACACAGGCGTTTTTGTATGCTAGTGAGTCATTACCCTGGTGTTTTCCTTGCCCAGAAAGTAAGGCTTGGAGAGCGTGCAAACGCGCGTCGCGCGGTGCATGTACACAGGCATGCCGCTCGCGTGACGGACCATTATCCAGTCTAGGGGAAGGACTTCGAAGTGGTTGATGCCTTTCTCTGGAACAGAAGGCATTATAAATGTATTACGATATTCTTCGTGAAGTTGATAGAGTCGTGTTGAAAAGGGTATTGAGTGGAGACTGTGAGGACGCTCTGCGGCCAGGGATACCTAATCTGCGAAAGAAGGATGGAAGCTAGATGGAATGCACTATCTACAGCAGTGGACTAGCATAGAATAATGCACTGGGTGATCATGAGTAGGGAGGGATGACTGGTTCTCATCACTACTTGCTTGCTTTATTCTACTGCTGTGCAGTGTAGCATAATAGAGGAGCTAATAAAGCTTTGCGTTTGCCGGTCGCCGAACGCAAGTCATCGCTCCACCAGGGCAGTTGTTTGTTTGCAGACACTTATTATTGTCTGTACAACTCGAGTTGGGTTGACTTGTTTGTGTCATGACTTTGTTCGCAACCAGTCATGGTCTTGAGACAAGAATGAGTCTACTCCACTGAATATTGTTCTCTATTGAATGTAATCTAAATACTATTCTGTGACATATTAATGAAATATGAATAATGTAAATATAAATAATAATAATCAATAAAAAATTCTTTGATAAACTTGTTGTTATATATAACAAAATTATTCTCTCTTTATTCATTATTCCTGTGCTTACCTTCAAGAACAATCTTTTGACGCTTAATGTATTTCTTCTCCATTGGCTTGGGGGCACCCTTGAACTCATCAGGGAGGTCTTCTTCTAGCATCCTTTCAATCTCTTCCTCAGGCAGTTCTAGAAAGTACAATGCGTGTTGAAGGAAAGGAATGAAAACGAAACCTTGTTTGTTAGTAGAACTTGTTGTATTATTATCTTTGCATTTGCCTACTTATTAACCCCAACTCTTTTGGACCCAAATCAGGGGTCAGTTATAATAATATGACTATGGTAGACCCTGATCAGGGCTTATAAGAGTCTACCATAGTCGTAAAACCAAGCCCTGGTCTGGTAAAGTATTTAAAAAGGTTACTAATATTTGTATAGTTAAAACTTCTATTACTATTATATTAAAATGTATGGGCAGAATAACACCAAATATTATTAGAATTTGTTTTGTTTGCTTTTATTGAAAGAATGAAATCTGCCCGATGAAAACTTAAACAAACTTTGTATATATACATGAACAAATCATGTACCATCGGAACTGGACTTGTCGGAACCCTCATCGTTGCTGTCTTCATCATCGGATTTGACTTCATCCAGAACTTGGAACTGCCTGAGTTTATCCACCTCCTCGGCATTCACATGCAGGCCATAATTTGGTTCTTGGTAGTCATTATCCACCTCAATCTTGGTTCTTTTAGCCGGAGGCAAGTCTGCGGTGTCCCCACTCATTCTAAACCTGTTCAGGGTGATATGAGGAAATGAAAGAATGGCAGGTAACAAGAAAATATTTACAGATAATTGACACAATTCAGATATAAATGTATGTTCTGTAAGCATCTCATTAAATTTAAAAATGATTAAGTACATTTGGTTGCTATAAAACCATAGAAATTTGCTGAGCTACAAGAAAACAAAAGTGGA
Source organism: Eupithecia exiguata (assembly GCA_947086465.1). Lineage (NCBI taxonomy): Eukaryota > Metazoa > Arthropoda > Insecta > Lepidoptera > Geometridae > Eupithecia > Eupithecia exiguata. Next base: position 585,133 of record OX352247.1, read on the forward strand.
ACAAACATATCATAAACACAAGTTTATGACAGATTATTTATATCGCTAAAACTATTTAACTTGCCAAGTGTCTAGCAACAAATACCGTTTATACTATAACAAAAGTATTTATAAGTATACAATCGGTCCTCAGGAGGCGATGGCAATGGAAGCCAATGTGTGGAGACAGTGGACGTCCACCCATCGCCCCCGGGAGCCGCGTACACCCGAGACGCGGTAGGCCGCGACAGAAAGGTCAGCCGAAGGTAATACGATATTGCAATAGGCTCCTCTGATTTCAAGCACAGAGTTAAATCTAGTGCAACATCGAAGAGTACCATTTACATTCCACGACGCCCGATGACCGCTAACTCTGCGAAAAAACCTGCAATACGAGTCGCGAAACGGTCTTCATAACCTAAGGAATGATTAGGTAAGTAATTGCTTAGATAACCGTGAGCTGTTTATCATCTAAAGTTTGGTGAAAGTGAAATTTATGAGCGTTTGTTTTGTGAGCCAGCGAAATGGTATGGTACTTACGTGTCTTTGACTACTACACGGAGGGATAGGTAACGAAAATGAATGGTTTGTTTCAATAATACTTGTTACTTATAACTAGGAAACCTTATCAAAACTGTAGGTACAATTATTTCTATTAAAAACTACGATACGATACAAATTACAACAATTTTACGGCCGTGCGTGACCTGACCCGCCCGCGCATAATAATATTTATTTTTTAATTCACTCTATTTTGTCCTCGCGTCGGCCATCATCATCGCCGATCGTAGATCGAGTCACAGAGTACATTATATATACATCGAGTCATGTTCACAGTACTTTGTGGATCGAGTATACCTCTAAGTCGCCGATCGATCTCACTCACTCAAGTCGACCGACGACACAAGCATGGCATGTTGACAGCTTGGCGGGTAATTTCTTCCGTCCACGGCGCGGGGGGTCGTTCACAACCTACACTCGAGAGCGTTCGGAGTGCACCTAGGTCGCTCAGGGTAAAACGCTCGGTTGCGGCAAAGTAATACGTTCCCTACCTCCGACGACCTCCACATAATTTTTTTTAATGGTTTTTACATAAAAACTAATTACTCTCAAATAATTTTATTTTTCTCTAACTCTCTCAAACGATTAGCAATATCGAAGTTTACAAAAGACAAAGTCTGGCGGCCAACTTCACAAAGGTCCTAAACAGGTGGAAATAATGATCCTAACGCTCTGCTCGCTGTTAGCGAGCCGGCATGATCAAAGTCACCCAATCACCCCTCTGTTCAGTCTTTTTGCACAATCATAACTGCACAAGCAAGACGGAGCGTGTGGCCGGGCTATGGCAGTCGCGCCGCCCTGTAGATACCTCAATCAAGGAATTTATAAACTCTTATCATAGTAAATAAATTCCTTGGGGTACCTACTTCGGCATGTCGAATCCAAGTTTCGTCAAAAAAAACACGAAATGCATACAAAAGAAATTCTTTATTGCACGGGGATATTCAAAAATACTTAACAATAACAATTTGATAGATAAAATAACACAGTTTCGTGTATGATTATGGCATAATATGTTAAGCACATTCTATGAACGTGAAGACTGTCGAACCATGAATTAATTTTAGAATTTGCTTTGGTATTTCTGAACTATATCTTAAACATCAATGGCACGGCACTCCAATATAATTTATTGAAAATTATATACCTACATACATACATTTATTTTGTATAACAAAGTAAGTAATTATTCCTACAAACAGTACAATTTTGCATGAATAAAAAAATGAGAACGACTTAAAAATGATGATGATGACTTGTCCTATGGAATGTGGCAAAGCATCTCAGTTACAAACTTATACACAGTTTTATACTCGAGCAATTCACAAGGTACAATGAATGGTAAACAACTCACAACACAAACATACTAAATTCTCTTTTTGCATTAATTGTCACTAATAATAAGCTTTGTATGAAAGAGCTTTGTTGTGTGTATTAAAATTCAATTTCGCAATCAAGTCAATCAGTTGATTTGACAATCGACTAATAGTGCAAATTCTAACAAGTGATTTTTAGGTAAAGTTTGTTGGCATATGTTTACAAACATTGTACCCTGTGTTAGGCCTGAGTTAGTATAGTCAAAGCTTGCGAGCATCTACCCGCGGTTCTCTTTCTAATATCAAGCCTTTGAGCCTTATCTATCATACTAGCGGTTTGCGAGCGGCTGCGGGGCGGGGCGGGCGCGCAGCGAATGCGTCGCCAACACACCGCAGCTGCACAGCGAAGAGGTCGCGGACGCGTGGCAAATTCGGAACGTTTTCGTCGCGTGTTTTTAGCAAGTTAACGACGTACAATACACTCGGTAACAAAATGGATTCCGACGAGAAGACACTGCTGGCTTTGTTACTTCGAAGATGCCGGAGACGAAAACATCAATGAATTTGGGAAGATCTATTATCAATTTATCGAATGGAAGAGAGCGACTACTTTTTGTCGTTTTGCAAACGAATAAAAAAATAATCCTAAGCAATTTCGTTCCTACCTGCGACTGTCAATCAAGACCTACATTTTATGAGTTGTAAATCATCTGCATCTGATACAAACTGACATAAGACATGAAGACACACATTAGAGATTATCAGTGGCTCCTGCCTCCCTATCCTGCAGAAGGGCTTTTGTACGAGACAGTACAACATGGCGTCCACGCTGATATTCGTTGCGCACCCGCTCCGCTTTGAGGACGCTCGCAATCCGCTAGTATGATAAGGCCCTTACATTGAACTGTAAAGAGACCTGTCTTTTCGTAGACATAACTATGTTTGGGAGTTTAAACCACAATGAATTTCAAAGACAAACTTCTGCACCTTATTAGCAGTATGACAGGTAGGAAAGTACATCTAAAATACTTATAAATCATATCTCGGAAGAAATTCAAAGCATTACCTCGTGCCCTAAGCAGTAAAACAACTAATAATCATAATAGTCAAGTAATAGAATAATATTGAGCCCATAAGTCGCGCTATGAAGCTCAAAAACAATCATAAAATTAAATTTAAAACTTAAATTTCCAATAACATACTTAACACAAGAATATTTATGCGCTACAAGAATATATTAGTATAATTTAATTTGTTTAGTAACATTTTGAACTATTATTTTGGATACAAAAATATTGAAGTTTTTTTTTGTCAATTTTGAAAAATAATTTTCTCACTCGAATAAGAGTTCAAAATATTCTAAAACATTGTGTTATTAAAATCTATAGTTCATTACAAAATATATTATAAATGAGTAGACATAGCCACAGATTAACTACCTTACTGTGTATGATAAACATTTAATATTATACACAATAATATAATTAACATAGACATAGTATTAAACATCACATAATCACGTAACATCACATCAGTCTCAACTAAGTATAAAATCACTAGTAACAGAGCAAATATTCAAAAAGCATAAATTCATAAGTGTTGCGTATCCACTTGATAGTGCTGGTTACAATAAATAACAAGTAGAATATTTTGTATGTGAATACATAGCAACCGAGGAATGTTCGTTGGAAAACGAGCCTAGCTACAATAACTTATGGTCCATAATCTAGGCCCACTCATAGCCGTACAAAACTGAGCTCAAACCATCACTATAACAAGCTACCTATACCCTCACCGCTCCAATCACAATAACTACACCAATCAATCGACTTGACCGCTCTGAAGTTAGTAACAACATCAGCTTATTCAAGTTACAGGCCGGCAGTCTAGAGAAATTCAGTTCTTTTGAAGTAGGTACACATACAGTTTTCATAATTACCTAAAGTAGTATTAACACATCTAATTTCACATCTGTGCTGAATGCCTTATTTTAAAAATACTACATTTAGTTCTATACAAATGTATATTATTACACTGTTTTTACATCTACGTAGGTGATAAATGTGTGCCGTCTAAAGCGTATAGGAATTAAAATTAGGATTACCTTATTTCTGTTTAGTATCCTTACTAGCAAATAAAGCTATGAAATATGCGACTGGATGGAAAATGCGATTGAAGTCTACCTATCTTAGAAAAGGTAATTGTAAATCAACTGGGATCATAAAAACATCGAGCTAAGTACATACTACAATAAATATAACACCAATACTGAGCACCCTCGAGCCAAATATCTCAAGTTCAAATGTTTCTTGGTGAATTTTCTATTCACATTGTGCATTTATGAGATTAAAGTCCGAAATTAGTTTTTTTAAATTTTATGGACTTGAATATTTCTGCTTCTAGGATACAGATAATTCAGCTGTAGGATACGTTTTGTTAGGATACAACAGTTTCAGCACAAATCTGTTACAGATGGGTGTATCATATATTATGAAATTCGCTTATCTAGGATACTACAGGCTACCGCGGCGTACCGTTATTTGGTTTATGGTATATTTCCTTCTTATAAGGTTATAGACACGCTAGCTACTATTACTAATAGATCGAATACAGCTGTATAGTCTATGTTATACCTTCCACACATAATCGCCCAATTTTGGAGTCCAATATGAGGATAAAGGAGTACACGCTTAGGATGTATGATAGGTACCCCTCTCTCGGAGAGGATAAAAGCAGCTAGGATATTAGTGGCTAGTATTACAGCTGTTTGGTCCAATATACGCCTCCCTCAGAAAGAATGCAGATGTTTTGTCTAGGATACACCTCCCTCTAATAGAAAATGGTTACCTGGGAAAGCATATACCTCCATCGTATAGGATACAGCTGTTTTGCTCTAAGAAATACCTCCGTCCGATAAATAGTACTAAGATAGACCTCGCTCGCTAGGATACAAGCAGCTAGGTGATGACGCACATCTTTTTGAGGTCACTCTCGTCCGGATCAAGTGCTTCAGAGTCCTTGACGAGAGGCTCGCGCCCGCTTATGTCTGGTAGGTACTGCTCGTAGTCTAGACCCTGATAAACAGATATATTATTAGATACAGCTCACACAAATATTAAAGTTGAAATAAATTTAAAACGACTTCGCTACACTGTTTTTAACTTCAGCGGTAGTCGGCTCTCATCTTCATTATCGGCCTTGCTACATCTATAAAGAATCTAGGACTTGTAATGCCTGTGGTTTGGTTGAATTTTCTTGGTTTTAGCTCTCAAGGTAATAGACAATAAGTATGTATGTATATCTATCAATAATATGTATATGTATACGGTTCAATACAACCTACTGGTCTGTTCATAATTAACGTTTTTGTAGAGTCCAACACACACGCACAGTTTAACAAAACATCAACAAGCTAATTTACAAGAATTGTATAATAGTGCAGTAACCTTGTCGCCTGTAAGCTAGTTAGTTAGTTTGCGTCAAATCCAGTAGTTTTTGCATACTAAGAATTGGCCCAAGTTTGTAAACTCGAGCACTGAACGCAACTTTCACAGAAATCTAAAAAACCGCGAAAATTCGGCATAATTTTTTTCAGATTTTGGCGATAACCCTAACGGACTAGTTTTTGATAGTAGCTCTTCAGGACGTTTTTAAAGTAGACAAAGTTGCTACAATAATGAGACTTAGGTAAAACATATTTCAAAGTAGATCTCCAGCTTACTTTTAAAATTAAATATTACTAGCAGTTTTAAAGAACATCTCACCTGTCTTTCATAGAAGAGTAGATACGCGGCTGCAGGATCAATAGGCGGCGCGGGGTGCGGGTTCAGTTCCCGGCACGAGCTGTCGTTGTAGCAGAGCCAGGCACCCGACGGGTTGCGTGCGTACGCCACGTAGTGACCGCCCGACAGCTGGCCCGAGTGCGACTATGGAGGTTAACAGAGTGAGACGAGAGGGCGCTAGTAAAAACTATAAAACATGCTAACTGCGCTAAGTCTCTCAAAGTAGTTAATTAATTCGGCTCTACACTTACACCCTCGGCCGGGCTACGATACGCACCGCGACGACTGTTTGTCGTCCGTTTTGTCGAGCATTTGTTTTAACTCTGGTGCATGTCTAGTGATGTCAATAGACTCAAACGCACGAAGGGTGGGATATTAGTATAGGAATACTTCACCAGAGTTTCGAAAGCTCATTATTAAGTATTGTTACAGTCTGCTGATAAAGAATAATTTAGTGCCTTACCACGACGGCATACAGCCTGTATTTCAGGTCGAAAGGGTCCTGCTGTGGGCTGAGCCGGTGTCGGTGGAAATCCTCCAGGTTATCGTCGGTAACGGGAGTGTTTCTGAGGGACGTCGACTCGAGACGCTCGCGACGTTTCACTTCTACGGAGCTGCGCCGCCGTCGGTCGGGTTTAGGCCTGAAAGGATAGGTTATAGGTTAGGTATGTCGGCCGCATGCCACTCTAGGAGATAAGGAAATTAGTAAGTAGTAGGGGAGAGTTGCGGTTTCGTATCAGACTCTTGAAAAAAGTTCAATCAATTCAGATTTTAAATCCAATTTTAATATCATGTCGGAACTAGAACGCTATGTCTACACTCCAAAAGTCGCGTTTCACTGCCGTGTGTTTTTTCTATTATATTAATTATGGATAGGTTGCCAAGTCTTGACTTCTGACATATAAAAACCTGCCCTGTCTTAAGTAAAGTGACCTAGTATTTTGTCCTCGGTATCTTTTTTATAACCTGTCTTATTATGTTTCCTTTCGATCCTTTTCAGACATAGTATTATGTATTGACTCACCTGGTGCTATTGTCTATAGTCTCTGGTTCTCTGTCGCACTTTGTGATCTGTTCGTCTATGAGCGAGGATCTCCTCGTTCCTCTGTGTCACAGGTTGTCTCCCGTGGTACGGAGACGAGGTTTTGACTCACCTGGTGTTATTGTCTTTGGTCTCTGGCTCTGTGTCGCTCTCCGTGATATGTTCGTCTATAAGTGAGGACCGCCTCATCTCCCTGTGCCGCAGGATTGTCTCCCGTGGTACGGACGCGAGGTATTCCGTTGGGTCGAAGTCTTGGAAAGGGAAGTTGACGACCTTCTGCGACTTGATCCATTTGTTGTTGACGTATTGAAAGCGTTTGAGGTGGATTATCTGTAGATTATAGAAAAGGATAGCCAATCGGGTTTATGATTGGACCAAAGATCTAGCAGAATATGGATACGCCTTAACTATACAATTTTGCGTGTATACCATGAACAGGTCTGCTAAACAACATGGCAGCTTTACCAGAACAAAACAGTATAAAAGAAAATCCGTCAAGTGCGAGTGTAACTCGCGCGCCGAGGGGTTCGAACATTTGCCAGTTATAATATATATAAATGTACTATAGGTACCGGTTAGAAACTTTGCTACTTAATTCAGGCAGTCAATTTTATTACAAAAAGTATGAAACCTACAGAAATTTCGAAAACTGTTTTGAAATCTAGAAACCAATACCTTTCATTTGATAACCAACCACGGTAGGTAGCCCTCCTTTCGAAAAAAAAAACCCCCGTTTTGACCATTATTCAAAAGAGGTTATTTTACAGACTTCTCTATATTTATTTTTCTAGTTGCTATTTACATTCATTTTTAGTAAAACATTTATTTGCAAAGATTGATCCATATCAGCAACAGAATCCATTGGTTCAATAATGCAGGATGTATTTTTTTTAAATCATACGTGTCTATTTCCGTCAAAAGAAAAAGATTTTTAAAATAAATAAATATGCAGTTATTGTTTTCCTATAAATCGAGGGCATGACTCCTTTCACGACTTTTCCCTAACTCTCGTGGTTTCGGACTTGGCCATCACCGCCCTTCTCAAAAAACCACCCTGTATATCTACAAACACCACATATGTACATTGTACATGTATCGCTCTGCAAACTTTGGAGATAGGGGGAACGGTCTATTTTTCGACTTTTTCAAAATATTAGGAAAAGTATGACACCTACAGATATTCACAAAAACTGTTTCGAAACGTACAAGCCGATACCTTTTATTTGATACCCCATTTGCCCCCTAGGTCGGACCATGAATATTGGACCTGATCCTTACAAAAACAACAAAGGAAAAATCTCAACCATATGGTAAATGGTGTTAACACAAATGAAATATCTCACCAGTATAGGCGGCGCTCTCCAGAGCTGCAACGTCTTGGTGGCGGGTTGGTTTTCCTTGCACGCGGAACAATGGTACCTTTCTTCCAGCTGCTCTGGTAACGTGAAGGCGCGAAGACAGCTCTGTAGGTCTATGGCTTTGGCTGCTTCAGCTGCTTCCTGTACAACAATATTATATTGAATTATGGTTTTTAAAACAAGCTTCTAGCTCTAGGTGTCAAATCAGTTTAAACTATTTATTGCGATACATTCGGAACTAAACGACATCAGTCAAGTCAATTATCAATGCTGGTGGTAGCCTCTACGTTTCTGTTGACCTTGGTTTTGCTAGCGCTCCTACCATAATGTACCTTGGAAGATGTTAAGAAAGGCACAATAAATCGGGTGAGGAGTGCACACAAGTCTTTACTTTACCAATTACGGAAAACGGAGGCCAGCAGCGAGTTCAAACGTTAGCGATACCGGATTGAGAAAAACCTTGAAGAAGGATTGTAGATGAACTTGGAGAAGAGCTACCCTCTTCAAGGTTTCCTTCGCGAGTGGATGGAATATCCATAAGGTAAATGTTCACTAGAGTGTACCTGTTTGACTGAGACGTGCTCCACACAGTGCCTCTCCCTGGTGCTCTGGTAGCGCAGGTGCAGCGCCGTGGGGTCCCACTCGATGGCAAGCATACAAGACCGGGAGGTGCCATGTCGCGCGCCGCCTAAGGTACTCAGGTCCAGGGTTGTAAGAGTATTGGAGGTAGTGGTGCCCTTGAAAAACACATATATTATAGACAGGGAGATAGAGCGAGAGAAACTAAACGAAACATATCAAAAGACCATTTCGAACGAGCCTACGACAGATCTCACGATTATATTAATAATAATAATAATAATCTCTTTATTTCAGTCAAGCAAGTCCATAGTTTTACGTTATTTTTATTTAGATTATCTCTGCAGCGAGCGAAGTGAGGTACCCGTGCGGCAAGCGAAGCGGGTCGCAAACTCTAACATTGCTCTGTGGCATGCACAGGACGTTTCCCACTCCATTGCACCTGCGTCCCTGATACAGTCTACACGTTTTTTAAGGTGAATAAGCCTCCGGTATCATGTAAAAGTCCGTAAAAGGTATTAGTTACAATTTTATGTGTGTATTTCTTTTGCCACTTCGAGCTGGCAAAGAAATCAAGTCAAGATTATTTATTATCGTAGATACCATAGACGTGCATTTAGAAAAGGCTCAAGAACTTACGTCGTCATTGTGGAGCCTGGAGCTGGCCTGCCGCTGCAGCTTGGCCTTGGCTATCGGCGAGTTGGCGTTGGGCAGACTGTCGTCGATGAGGCTCGGCGCGCCTGTCGACGGCTTGCGCGACAGAGTGGGCTGACCTGTTATGAGTATGTCAGTATAAGGTTCGATTCTCAGACAAAGAGAAGTACACTTGAGCGCGAAACCCATTCTTAGTAGCGGATATCATAAATAATAGATTCAACAACGACGCCAACTACACAATGAAAAAATACCTATCAAAGCAAGATATTTTTTCATTTTGTAGTTGGCGTTTTCTTCTACAACGCTGACTACATTTTGTTAGAACTTATCGGAGACGGTTTTTTCGCGGAATTGTTACTAAATATTTTAATCCTTATATTTAGTGGATATCATGTTAGAAAAAAGATTATGAAATGGAATGAACATTACACACTGGAAAAAAAACACATATTACGAAACATTGGATTGGACACACAAAATACGCATACACCCAAGCTACAACTAATGCCTTCCCAATATTAAATCTATCTCTGATTTGAATTCGATTCTAGATAGCGGCAGGTGGATCAGATATCAGGATTAGTTCTATGGCCGGTTCCCAATATTCAATCAATGTCTAGTTTGCCTACCGACAGCTAAATTTAGACATCTTGTTTGTATTGGAAAATCCATCTGTAAATCAAACGATGGTTAGATTGAATAGGGATCAGCCCTGTATCTACAGCATGCAATCTCACCAGTCTTCTTGTTAATATCCTCCCCGGCGTGACGTCACCCCACGGAGGCCAGGATGAGACGAGCTTGTTGAGCTTTACAACTAGCTTGAAACATACTGGCTTCCGAGGGAAGTGTTAGTGCTGATTAGTCGGTTAGTTTCTGCCTCTTCAACTCAGTCGGTTAATACTTAGTAGCCTTCAAAAATATATAGCGCCATATATATATAGCATATATATATATACTAAGGTTTTTATTTATTATAGTACTCTGGGTAATTTCTAAGAAATTAATAAATCCTAAAAATTTACGATCTCGACGGGATTCGAACCCGCACCTTCCCTTTCCTGTAGGTGGCGCCGACGGCGTAAGTGCCGAAAGAACTCCCAAAGATTTTCGGGTCGACTAGATAAGATCACGTAGCTTAGTTGGAAAAAGAGCAACCCTGCGCTGAAGGGGAAGGTGCGGGTTCGAATCCCGTCGAGATCGTAAATTTTTGGGATTTATTAATTTCATATATATATATATATATATACATATATAGCAATATAAAGGAAGCCCTGGCGACAAGCAAAGGAGCATCGAATCAAATAGTGTTGTCTTTTTAACAATATTGGATTTGATGTGCCACTGTATAATGGACACTTATACGTATTAAAAGTTGCGGTTTTTATGGGGATTGTTTTCAGCTTCGACAACAGAACACGGGAAAAATATTTAAAAAAAAAACCCGACTAAGTTTCGAAAAAATTGTTTGTTGTGTTTGAAAAATATAATAGAAATGAAATTACCACTAGACTGATGCATGCGTTTTTGTCAACTGTTTACATCTCCTACCATCAACCTTTGGTCTGTGTTGGTTTAGGATCCTGCCATACTCCGTCGTCTGTGTAGGATATGGATCCTTATCATTACTACATTCTTCTAATTTTACGGTTTTAAGCTATATTCCTAATGGCTTATGGTATAAAACTGCATGAAAAATAAAGTGAATGAATGACCGACAATAGACAGTAATAGTAGTTTATGCAACTGTGCATAATGGAGGGCATTACAACACGAGTGTGGGTTTAAGAAACGAGCCGAAGGCGAGTTTCTTAATAGCATCACACGAGTGTTGTAATGCCTAATTATGTACAGTTGCATACACTACTTTATCTACCCAAATATCATAAGGGCTCTATGATGGGTTCAGGAACCATAGGGAAATGACCAGCATTGTTACCAGTGTAATGCAACAAAAAATAAATTGAACACATACAGAAGCAAATTATTTATTGTAGTAATGGTAGTTAACATTGACAGAGTTGTTCTGAGTCACTATCACTCAATTTCGACAGAAATAAAGAACTTATTCAACTTATCAGAAAATTTGTCTACTCGTAACTGGAAATAAAAAGCTAACGAACAAATGACAGCTCGAAATGGCGGCGTTTTGAATATCTGTATTTTTTTTAAATCATAGACAAACGAACAAAGTCACTATTCTTGTGTCACTAGAGATCAAAATGTCGTGCGATTTATAGTTAGAATGTAGATACTATAGTATAGCACACTCACTTGAATTTGACACTTAATGCGTTCAAAAACCATAGGTCATTGCCTATGGTTTTTGAACGCATTAGAGAGGGTTTATGATATTTGGGTAGATAAAAGTGTTTATCATGTTGTGCATAGGCAATGACCAGCATTACCAACCAACAGAAATAAACGAAACTGTAATGAACTCATAACCTACTGAAAACCGTAGGTTATAGAGTTTAAATTTGGAATAGGTAGTATATTCTAAGGTTATTTTCGCGAGAACTCATAATAAAACACGGTTATAAACAAATATAAAATATACGCGATCAATCCGGTAAAAACAGTGTTTTATTTTGGAATAGATAGGTGTCAAATTCAAGTGAGTGTGCTATACTAGTATCTACATTCTAACTATAAATCGCACGACATTTTGATCTCGAGTGACACACGAAAAGTGACTTTGTTCGTTTGTTGATTAAAAAATGTATGATTTAAAAAAAAAACAGATGTTCGAAACGCCGCCACCATTTCGAGCCGGTCATTTGTTCGTTAGCTTTTTATTTCCAGTTACGAGTAGACAAATTTTCTGATAAGTTGAATAAGTTCTTTATTTCTGTCGAAAATGAGTGATAGTGACTCAGAACAACTGTCGATGTTAACTACCATTACTATAATAAATAATTTGCTTCTGTATGTGTTCAATTTATTTTTTATTGCATTACACTGGTAACAATGCTGGTCATTTCCCTATGGTTCCTGAACCCATCATAGAGCCCTTATGATATTTGGGTAGATAAAGTAGTGTATGCAACTGTACATAATTAGGCATTACAACACACGTGTGATGCTATTAAGAAACTCGCCTTCGGCTCGTTTCTTAAACCCACACTTGTGTTGTAATGCCCTCCATTATGCACAGTTGCATAAACTACTATTATCAAATATTCAAATATTTTGACGAGAAAAGAGCGGTCAAAATCACTCGTCAACCGGTACGAGTACGTGAGCGTCGTGGTGTGATACAAAGTTATTATTTACTGGTTATTCATTGAATTTGAGAAGTAAGAGCTAGATTTTATTGTTATTTACGAATGCGAGTTCAAGTTTACATAAATACCGAGTGCAAAGAATCTTTTACTTTCAAGTTATTTGAATCACAAAGTAACTCGTATGTTTCAGACCAACATTTCGTTTTGTTTTCTTTCAATAATTTTGTCGTTTTACCTAGCGTACATTTTTCGTAATTTATATATTTTGTTGGAAATTTTATGAGGATTCTGGATATCTACTCCATTTTACACAATAATCCCGAAATATTGATCTAAATGTATATTTTTGAAACCACATCACGGTTTCAATTCAAAAACGCACTCACACATGCGCAAGTTCAAAATAGCGGACGTGTATACGTACATGGTTACTGCCATTTTGTAGTCTGCTGTGTATGATACGGATCCTGACAGGGGGATATAGGTTAATGTTACTTTATCGACTATGTAAAATAAAAATGGTATTTTGACAGAATAGACTTTATATACATACGTAGGTATGTTCAGGCCTCTATGTTTATAAACCGATTTAGATTTTTTTTTGTTGGAAAGGGGTTACTTCAAGGGTTCCTATTATAAATTCGTTGGCATAAGACCTCGCACTGGTCTGTTTTTAAAATATAATATAAAGCTAAATTACTACTGGACGGACTCACTGACGTAATTGTTCTCTTTGATGTCTAGTCTAGTGATAATGTTGCTTTTATTTCTTTTTTGGAAAATTAAAAGTTGGTATTTTTTTAAATATTTTTCCGGTGGTCTGTGATCAGCTAAACCCCCCTGAAATTTTGGTCTTTTATTTTTGTTACTCCCTGTTTAACAAATACGGGTTAGTTTACAAGAAAATACACATTTCAAAGGATACATTGAGCTTGTTAGTTTCAAAAGATTAACAGTTAGTTACGAAAAGTTTGCACACCAGTGAAAGTTCCAAGAAAATGGCACTTCACAAAACATATTTACAATTACAAAGACACGTTTTTTAAGGTGAATAGTAAGGCAAATGACCTTGGGCATTTGGCAGCCGAGCGGGGACACCCCCGCGCCATCTATGCAGCAAGGAGTGCATGTTTTCGATTCAAAAAACCGAGCGCGCGCGGTCCTGGAACCTTAGTCGATATACCCTATCCAAATAATACGCTCCACTGCCGTTAGATGGCGCGCACAAGTGTAGTACGCACACAGAGTAATGATGAACAGAGAGATCCTTGAGAGAAACAGTTCAAAGGAGTAATTGTATCAAAATATTATATGTGTAGAGAATGGTTAGGCTTAGGATTAAAACATTACTAAACAAAATATCTAAACTCTGTAAACTGCATAGGTCTAATAGTATTTTAGTAAAACGAATATTATTAAACTAATTTTTGTTGAAGTTTTTATTTATCATCATCATCATCAGCATATACTAGTTAAGTTTTTATTAATATTGATGAATACACTCTGCATGAAAATATAAATTCACTATCTTGTCATTTTTAGGGTTCCGTAACTCAAAAGAAAAAAAGGAACCCGTATAGAATCACTTTGTTGACCGTCTGTCAACCCTCTTTTCTCAGAAACGTGTTAAAATTCACATCATTTATTTATTTATCATAATTATAACCACCAACAAAAGAATCAAAACCAAAATCAATAATTCTTTATTTCCATAAATACAAAAATGTACACTTAGAAAATGTCAAATTCTTAAAATAAAACACTGACACGGAAATAAAGTGGTACTTTTGATTTCTGTCGCTTCGGTATGTAGACAAAAAGTAAAGAAGCGACTAAGAAACCTTTAGCCTGTTAGTTGTTATTTTTCGAGTTGGAGCAAAACCAATCCCAAGCTTTTTTATCTTCTAAATAATCTGATATTTTGTAGTAAGCCTTTTTGCACAGAAAGGTTTTGACATCATCATCATCATCATCATTAGCCTATATCAGTCCACTGCTGGACATAGGCCTCCCCCAATGAGCGCCATAGCGCCCTGTCTTCAGCTTGCCGCATCCAGCATCTGCCAGCAGTCTTTCGCAAATCGTCATCCCACCTGGTCAGAGGGCGTCCTACACTACGTTTGCCGAGTCGCAAGGTTTTGACAATTTGTTTGAATTTATTTATTTATAGATTATAATTAATATAATGTTTAGTTACGGAACCCTCGTTGCGCGAGTCTGAGTCGCACTTGGCGTTTTTATTTTTATTCATCTTTGTTTTCAGCGCTAGGTAAGAGGTTGGTAGGTACTTATGACGTGGTAAGTTGATCCGGAAAGAAGTAATTCACCGGAACCCTTTATCTTCTTTTTCTGAAAAATAAAGAAATAAATATATTTATTGGCCTGCAAGAAAAAATATTCTCCCTTAGAGAATATTTTTTCTTAGTAGTGCTTTGCGTGAAAAAAACAGTAAGTAGGAAATTAATATTTCATAGAATATGGTAGGTAAACAATGTAATAATAAGAAAAATACATGACATGGTATCCCCCGATGGGATAGGTACGATTAGAAGAGCTTAGCGTTAAAAATACAGTTCTACAGAACTTCAAGTTACCTACAAGAGGTGAGCTGGTAGATGGCTGGTCTGGGGAAAAAGAAGTTGCTGAAGCCGTTTTTCTTCTTTTAGGTTCTTTCAGCTGAAAGAAGAATAATTAACAGTAATATTGACCCACAAGCAAAATACAAATAATTAAATAGAACACCCGTAATACCCGATAGGATTGGCAAAACTGTATATGTGCGAAAAATGCAGTGGGTAGGCAACATAATAGAATTTGGTAAATTTCTTACAGCTTGGACTCTATTGATGTATTGAATGACAATTCACTATCATCAATTGTCACGTTCCATGTTTCCGTGTCCACATTACGACTGCTATGTGCAACAGAATCCTTGTTAATCTCTATTGCAGATTCAGATATTTGTGGTTGCCTGAAATACAAAATTATATAGGTAGATAAGTACCTAAGTTACATTTATTAGGTAGGTATGTAAAAGTTGTGCGAGTAAAAAGTTAGTATTGAGACACGATGCTGGTAGCTAATAGGTACTGGCTAGATCTTTAGTAAAATCCCTATAATACAAATATAATAATAATATAATATCCAAGTAACGAACTAAATATTTAGGTACGTAGTAAGAAAAAATTAATGTAATTCATTTGTGACCATTACTAAAGTTTCTCCTCTCGATATGTTCTAACCGATGGCATCATAAATAAAACCGACCAAGTGCGAGTCAGACTCGCGCACGAAGGGTTCCGTACTGTTATCTATAACAACGAGCAAAAAAATTACGTTTTTTGTATGGGAGCCCCCTTATATATATATTTTATTCTGTTTTTTAGTATTTGTTTTTATAGCGGCAACAGAAATACTGAAAGACAGAGTCTGTGAAAATTTCAATTGTCTAACTATCACGGTTCATGAGATACAGCCTGGTGACAGACGGATAGACGGACAGCAGAGTCTTAGTAATAGGGTCACGATTTACCCTTTGGGTACGGACCCCTAAAATTGAGGGTTAATTGGGATGCGAAAATCGTTATTTGAATGAGTAAAAATCAAGAGTTTAGGTACTTCACAGTATTGGCTAGGTACCAACCTAAGTAGTAAAGGAATAAAAGGAATTTACATAGGTAAGTTTCTGTAACGGCACTACTCTACTCCATGCATCGATGCATCGATATTAGATTATGCCTGAGAACTTGACTAGGAAGACTAAACAATTATTTATTACAGGTAGGTATAGCATAGTACAAGATAGGTTACTTACTCAACAGCATCACCCATTTGCCGAACTTGTGCTTTTAAGGCGAATTGTAGGGGTAAAAGACGAAAACGACGTCTTTTTGGACAATGTTTCTGACGAAAATATAGATCGTGAACGTTTGAAATTTATATATCCGGTAACACATATCTTAAAGTATCTAGTGCCGGTTCCAAATGCTTGCCGGTAGTTATAGTTAGCACTCAGAACAAGGTTGAAGTAACAATATCTTCAGGTAATTGAGCACACTTTTTGACGGTGTGTCTTATTCGTTTACTACCAAACTCAGTATAGTTATTTCTATAGCTCGTACGCTTCTATTCCCGGTCCATTTGTTTTCAAATGAAGTCAAAATAAGGAGTTTTAACGTAAAAACTATTTGCGCCTATTAAAACATCACTCTCCCACAAACGTTTGCTCGCAAAATATGATCAGGCAATGTTGTAGTACCAACAACTGACCGAGCGAGGGCGCGCGGGCTCGCCGGCGACACGGGGCGCGCGGCGCGCGCTAGGAGAAAACGCGACGTTGCAAGCTCTCGTACATGCCGCCGGCTCGCACTATGAGCGACGTTGCCAGATCTTGCTTTAGTACCTATGTTATGTGTATTGTATGATCGCGCGCGAGTCTCACTCAAGCAGTTTCAAAAATAAAAGTATAGGTACATAATTTCTAAAATGCAGTGTTATTTTTTGTATCGAATATTTCTTCTGGAGTTGTGTTTTAGTCTTATATTTATATTATGGCAAATAAACGTGGACAGAAACGTCGAGTTCCATCGAAGTGGTTGCGAAAATGTAGATCACGTCATGCAAATGCTTTAAAAGCACAAGTTCGGCAAATGGGTGATGCTGTTGAGTAAGTAACCTATCTTGTACTATGCTATACCTACCTGTAATAAATAATTGTTTAGTCTTCCTAGTCAAGTTCTCAGGCATAATCTAATATCGATGCATCGATGCATGGAGTAGAGTAGTGCCGTTACAGAAACTTACCTATGTAAATTCCTTTTATTCCTTTACTACTTAGGTTGGTACCTAGCCAATACTGTGAAGTACCTAAACTCTTGATTTTTACTCATTCAAATAACGATTTTCGCATCCCAATTAACCCTCAATTTTAGGGGTCCGTACCCAAAGGGTAAATCGTGACCCTATTACTAAGACTCTGCTGTCCGTCTATCCGTCTGTCACCAGGCTGTATCTCATGAACCGTGATAGTTAGACAATTGAAATTTTCACAGACTCTGTCTTTCAGTATTTCTGTTGCCGCTATAAAAACAAATACTAAAAAACAGAATAAAATATATATATAAGGGGGCTCCCATACAAAAAACGTAATTTTTTTGCTCGTTGTTATAGATAACAGTACGGAACCCTTCGTGCGCGAGTCTGACTCGCACTTGGTCGGTTTTATTTATGATGCCATCGGTTAGAACATATCGAGAGGAGAAACTTTAGTAATGGTCACAAATGAATTACATTAATTTTTTCTTACTACGTACCTAAATATTTAGTTCGTTACTTGGATATTATATTATTATTATATTTGTATTATAGGGATTTTACTAAAGATCTAGCCAGTACCTATTAGCTACCAGCATCGTGTCTCAATACTAACTTTTTACTCGCACAACTTTTACATACCTACCTAATAAATGTAACTTAGGTACTTATCTACCTATATAATTTTGTATTTCAGGCAACCACAAATATCTGAATCTGCAATAGAGATTAACAAGGATTCTGTTGCACATAGCAGTCGTAATGTGGACACGGAAACATGGAACGTGACAATTGATGATAGTGAATTGTCATTCAATACATCAATAGAGTCCAAGCTGTAAGAAATTTACCAAATTCTATTATGTTGCCTACCCACTGCATTTTTCGCACATATACAGTTTTGCCAATCCTATCGGGTATTACGGGTGTTCTATTTAATTATTTGTATTTTGCTTGTGGGTCAATATTACTGTTAATTATTCTTCTTTCAGCTGAAAGAACCTAAAAGAAGAAAAACGGCTTCAGCAACTTCTTTTTCCCCAGACCAGCCATCTACCAGCTCACCTCTTGTAGGTAACTTGAAGTTCTGTAGAACTGTATTTTTAACGCTAAGCTCTTCTAATCGTACCTATCCCATCGGGGGATACCATGTCATGTATTTTTCTTATTATTACATTGTTTACCTACCATATTCTATGAAATATTAATTTCCTACTTACTGTTTTTTTCACGCAAAGCACTACTAAGAAAAAATATTCTCTAAGGGAGAATATTTTTTCTTGCAGGCCAATAAATATATTTATTTCTTTATTTTTCAGAAAAAGAAGATAAAGGGTTCCGGTGAATTACTTCTTTCCGGATCAACTTACCACGTCATAAGTACCTACCAACCTCTTACCTAGCGCTGAAAACAAAGATGAATAAAAATAAAAACGCCAAGTGCGACTCGGACTCGCGCAACGAGGGTTCCGTAACTAAACATTATATTAATTATAATCTATAAATAAATAAATTCAAACAAATTGTCAAAACCTTGCGACTCGGCAAACGTAGTGTAGGACGCCCTCTGACCAGGTGGGATGACGATTTGCGAAAGACTGCTGGCAGATGCTGGATGCGGCAAGCTGAAGACAGGGCGCTATGGCGCTCATTGGGGGAGGCCTATGTCCAGCAGTGGACTGATATAGGCTAATGATGATGATGATGATGATGTCAAAACCTTTCTGTGCAAAAAGGCTTACTACAAAATATCAGATTATTTAGAAGATAAAAAAGCTTGGGATTGGTTTTGCTCCAACTCGAAAAATAACAACTAACAGGCTAAAGGTTTCTTAGTCGCTTCTTTACTTTTTGTCTACATACCGAAGCGACAGAAATCAAAAGTACCACTTTATTTCCGTGTCAGTGTTTTATTTTAAGAATTTGACATTTTCTAAGTGTACATTTTTGTATTTATGGAAATAAAGAATTATTGATTTTGGTTTTGATTCTTTTGTTGGTGGTTATAATTATGATAAATAAATAAATGATGTGAATTTTAACACGTTTCTGAGAAAAGAGGGTTGACAGACGGTCAACAAAGTGATTCTATACGGGTTCCTTTTTTTCTTTTGAGTTACGGAACCCTAAAAATGACAAGATAGTGAATTTATATTTTCATGCAGAGTGTATTCATCAATATTAATAAAAACTTAACTAGTATATGCTGATGATGATGATGATAAATAAAAACTTCAACAAAAATTAGTTTAATAATATTCGTTTTACTAAAATACTATTAGACCTATGCAGTTTACAGAGTTTAGATATTTTGTTTAGTAATGTTTTAATCCTAAGCCTAACCATTCTCTACACATATAATATTTTGATACAATTACTCCTTTGAACTGTTTCTCTCAAGGATCTCTCTGTTCATCATTACTCTGTGTGCGTACTACACTTGTGCGCGCCATCTAACGGCAGTGGAGCGTATTATTTGGATAGGGTATATCGACTAAGGTTCCTGGACCGCGCGCGCTCGGTTTTTTGAATCGAAAACATGCACTCCTTGCTGCATAGATGGCGCGGGGGTGTCCCCGCTCGGCTGCCAAATGCCCAAGGTCATTTGCCTTACTATTCACCTTAAAGCATTTGCATGACGTGATCTACATTTTCGCAACCACTTCGATGGAACTCGACGTTTCTGTCCACGTTTATTTGCCATAATATAAATATAAGACTAAAACACAACTCCAGAAGAAATATTCGATACAAAAAATAACACTGCATTTTAGAAATTATGTACCTATACTTTTATTTTTGAAACTGCTTGAGTGAGACTCGCGCGCGCTGGCAACGTCGCTCATAGTGCGAGCCGGCGGCATGTACGAGAGCTTGCAACGTCGCGTTTTCTCCTAGCGCGCGCCGCGCGCCCCGTGTCGCCGGCGAGCCCGCGCGCCCTCGCTCGGTCAGTTGTTGGTACTACAACATTGCCTGATCATATTTTGCGAGCAAACGTTTGTGGGAGAGTGATGTTTTAATAGGCGCAAATAGTTTTTACGTTAAAACTCCTTATTTTGACTTCATTTGAAAACAAATGGACCGGGAATAGAAGCGTACGAGCTATAGAAATAACTATACTGAGTTTGGTAGTAAACGAATAAGACACACCGTCAAAAAGTGTGCTCAATTACCTGAAGATATTGTTACTTCAACCTTGTTCTGAGTGCTAACTATAACTACCGGCAAGCATTTGGAACCGGCACTAGATACTTTAAGATATGTGTTACCGGATATATAAATTTCAAACGTTCACGATCTATATTTTCGTCAGAAACATTGTCCAAAAAGACGTCGTTTTCGTCTTTTACCCCTACAATTCGCCTTAAGCCATGCGAGAATGTTAACATTGTAAAGGTTACAACTAGTAAGCACAGTGAAACGAAACACAAAAATGTACATGGTTATAACCTAAAAATTTCGGAGGAACATTAATATAATAAATGTAATATATGGAATATTATAAATGTGAAAGTTTGGATGCATGGATGGGTGTTTGTTAATCAATCACGCCAGAACGGCTGAACGGATCTGGATGAAATTTCGCACAGTGATAGATTATAGTCTGAAAAAGCACATAGGCTACTTTTTATCCCGGAATTCCCACGGGAACGGGAACTACACGGGTGAAACCGCGAGGCGCTGCTAGTGGTTCTATAAAACCTAAAACCATTCACAAAAAAAACCGCGATCACCAATCCGCTTGCCAGGCGTATTGACTATGGCAAAACCAAACAAGGTGTTGTTTGGGGCAGGCTGAGCACGAGCAGTGCTCGTGTGTGTGCCCATGAGGATTCACAATAACATAACACTTCACGTTTGTAAATAACACATAGTTATGAGTATCTCTAAAACTTTCAACAAAATAATGTAATTCAAACGTAATCATTATACTCTGTTTCGCCGACTCTAAGGATGAACCACTCCGCATTCTATGTAAGTAATTCAGTGAATATGCCCATATTTTTGCTCTTTTTCAGACATTATTCAGACCGGCGTAATGTTAGAGCATTGATAGATTAGGTGATGTTGTTCTGTGGGAAGCATTTCCAAATATTCGATCTTAATGAGACGTCAAACCTTGTTGAACGGCTTTGTTTAGATATAAAACCTGAATACTTAAAGAATGGGGATAGATAATCTCTCATGCTGCTCCGCTCCGATCGGATTCGAATAGAGCAGGACAGTCAATCTCAAGTACGCAAGTGAATATTGAGTGAGGTAACCTAATGGTTAACTCACACAATAACTTGTATAATGAAAAGATGTGATGATACCCATAATTTGTAAAATGTTCTTGAACTCACCCCCATCCACGACTAGTGTCTCTGTCCCGGTGGGTAGCGCACACCCGCGGCACATCTTGGACCAGGCGCAGTGTCCGCACCACGCGCCGCCGGACCGGGACACGAGGCGGAGCGTGAACGGAAACTCGTACCCGAGGCTGTCGTCGCTGCAAAGGAAATAGAACTGTGACTGGCTGCTCTAAGAGCCTTGAATCCTACAGCATCGTCACATCCGCGACACATGTAAGGGAAAAGAGCTCTGACCTATTAAAATAACCGTTGCCTCCTGTCTGATCCTTAATCTCCAACCGTCTGTTGATAACTTGTTGCCCGCTGCATTAATGCTGGTTTCATATCTCCAATCGGTGGTCGCGCAAATAAGGCTCGTTAACTCGTCGTTTACTGTACCATCTCAGAGCGACGGGCGAAGCAAGCCGCACGCCCGTACGGCGCGTGGCGCGCTGTATGTTCTCTAGCACGCACAAGACGTTTCACACAGTTCACTGTGGCAGCGTCCCTAATACAGCCTACGGGGGCCTTAATTACACTAAATTAATCGCTTCACCATAAAAATGGAATCTTCTCAAAACGACACATTTGGTAATTAATGAATACTTTTGATGAATGAAACTACAGATCGTCTATGGACAATTTAACGACGATACTATATTTTCATAGTAAAGTGATTGGTTAGCGGAATTCGGCCGCTTATTTTTTGTATAATAGGTATAGTATGTTGTACTGACCAGTCCAAGGCATGGTTGCAGGTGTCCTGCGGCGGCGGGCGCGCGGACAGCAGACGCGAGACCTGCGCCCACACGGCGGCGTACAGCTGCCGGCCCGACATGCCGGCGCACACGCCCACCACCAGGGGCACGCCGAACAGAGCCGGCCGACTGCGCTGGGACGGGAGGAAGTACGCGTCTGCCCGGCATTGCTTCCTGTCACCAACAACATACCCCTATTCATCTTCTGTCGTACAATAACGCGAGGCCTATACTTCGGTATAGTTCTATACATAAGTTATGATCCTGGACACAGTTGCTTGCGCAGGGCCTGCCAACAACCGATTCACGAGTGTATGAGCGAACACTAATATCCATAGAGCATCCTAAAAGGTTCTAAACGTAAGGCCGGAGGTCCCCATCCCACGTACTTGACTTAACGAACATACCAAGTTCTATAGCGTATACTTTAAATGCATTCTTCTACACTTGGTAATTTTGGGTACTTCTACAGCATTTTGTCGTATGGTAAACTGCTGTGGGGAAAACGCTGTACACAGAGATCGTAGTAAAGATTACTGACCTGTGCACCGCGATCAAGTAATGCAGTCTCCCCTCGCCCCCCTCCAGATGCGCCATGTTGGCGGGTGCCGAGGGGTAGTGCCGCGTCAGCCCACGGGTGGGCGGCTTGCAGGTTAGAGACTTCACGCTCAGAGTGGGGGAGGATGTTATGTCCTTCTTTGAATCTTTGGGGAGGGTGTTACTTCTGGAAAGGAAACACGTTCAAATAATTTAATTTATAAAAATAAATAGTTGCATTACAAAATATCAGCTAACGTAATGTGTCACTAAAACTAAAACAAATAAAAAAACATACAACGGAAACTTCATGAATATTGTACAGTTCCGATAAGCTTAAATTCAGGATACAGTGCTAAAGATTGAATTGACAAGTTCTTCCTGTAGATACTTCCTAGGCTACGGCCCACGACTAACTTTGCATCATCATCTGCAAGCCGACTTTACCCACTGCTGGATGCGGCTTCAACTCTTGTGCCGCTCCCTGCGGTCCTGCGCTAGTCTCATTTAGGTCCGGCTTGCGACGGTAGTGTTATTGCATCAATGTCTGTAAAAGCTTGTCAACTGCGAGATATGGGCCTTTCCTAGTGAGCTATAGCGTCCTGTTTTCCGCTTGCCGTATTCAGCATGTTTTTGCAGTCTTTCACACATCAATCTTCAGTAGTAGTCACAGAAAGCTCAGGTTTAAATCTGACCTGTAATCGTTATTGTCCGTGTAGATACTGTGAGACCGCACGAAGGTGGTCGGCGGGCTCTGCGACGCGAGCGCCTCCGATGCAGACCTCTGCAAGCAACGCGCATTACGCGGTCAGGGGTACGTACCAACACCCACGGTTACTGAATGCGAGGGAAATTGCAGATAAAATTGCAGAAATTTACGGGAAATTTGCAAACAATTAGGGGAATTTGTCAAGAGAATTGCGAATTCATGGTTAGATATGGTAGGATGTAGACAGAACGGACATTGGCTACTACCGCTTGAGTAACTGGTAGTTTCCGCTATGAAACGCGAGTAGTTATACAATCGCTGGTAGCGCAAGCACTGAAGTACTTGCGCCACTCGATAGCTTTCGCGACAGAACAGTAGTTTATGTAACTATCACTCAAGTAATTGTAGCCCATGTGAGGTTAGCCATAAAATATGGGTGCGTAGTGCGAGTTGTTTTATTTAGATTTCCCCAGTCAAAATCAAATCTATCACAACAACTTGCAGTTTTTGGACGAAATTGGTTAATTTTGTCAGTTCGTTTTTAAGATTGTTGTCGCAATCGAGTATGGAGCTAAAAAAAACTCGCACTTGACACTCTGATGGGGGTTTCCGTTTCCAATACAAATAGTTGACTACTAAACGTGTTCAATTCAATTCACTTATGGAGTTCTACCATCGATTTTGAACCAATGGCAAAAAAAAAGAATTTAAAGTATCCTACAGTGAGAAATTTTGCACACAGAAGCCAATTGGAATATCCGAAACCAGGTCATTATGCGAACTTTTAGTAACAAGTTCTTTTTAATACATAAATTGTATATTATATTGTCGTTTACTATATTGTACATCACTCTAGTCTACATGTGATGTTATTAAAAATGTATATTGTGTTAAATTTCACATAATGACACGGAAAAAAAATTCACAATAGATAACTACATGAAAAAAGTCTAGCAATACGAAACACACAAAACAGCGAGAGGATTTGAAAGAAAAGCCATTTTTGCGTTTAGAAGTAAATACCAAAATGATAGTTGATAACGAATTTTGTGTGTTTACCTTTTTCTGTAGTATTAGGGAAAGATATCTACAAAAACATCTTAGAAATATTAACAAATAGTGTTATGTAATGCTTTGTACATTGCGTTAGTTCACTTTTAAGCTTGTCCTTTCTGTATTAAAATAAACATTGATTGCTTCAAAATTATTATTCTGTACAGGAGGACGGTAAAGACGAAGGGAATATTGGAAATCTTGAAGAATGTCAATTCGTATATTAATAAATAATGTAAATTAATAATGCTTGACAATCTACACAGCATTATCTAGCTCCAAGGTAAGCAGAGCTTGTGTTATGGGTACTAGATAACTGATATACATAATACAATACATTACATAGAAAACGACCAGAACACCCTGAACAAATATCTGCAGATCGTACAAACATTTGTTCCGAGGCGGGAATCGAACCCGCAATCTCCTGTGTCGCAGGCGGACCTTCGCCCACCGCGCCACAGAGGTCGTGTATATATCATTCTAGCATATTGCTAGAATGATAAATACACGAGTGAGGTGTCATCACTACTGTTGCGGCAGTCATTCGATATGCTGTCAACTCACATATACACTCTCATCATCATATAACTCACATCATAATTAAGTATCAAATTGTACTTGTCTTAGTGCTTTTTTGAAGAGCGAAAGAAATTTCTGATTTAAATAGAAAGTTTTTGATTGAAATGTTAATGTTTGTGTGTACAAATGAATGCTGGTGTGTGTGTGTGTGTGTGTATGTGTGTGTAAGTGCTAACCTTGAAGCAGAAGAGTGCAGGCATGCAGAGCGACGTGTTATTGGCGCGACCACTCACCTCCGCGCGCGCCGCGCGCATTGCACTCGACCCGTCTTCGGACCAGCCTGCGGACATAGGAAACTCTATCAAATACCTTTATTTCCATAAAACAGTCATCGGTATCATAATTTTATCCAAAAGACGTCCACAGATGGACATAGGCCTCCCTCCAAGTTGTCCATGACCGGCCCTGCGCTACCTGCATCCAGCGGTTTCCCGCGATCTTCGTGAAGTCATCGGTTCGCTTGTGAGGAGTCAGCCTATGTTGCACTGCTCCAATCCCGAGAGCTATGTCGAGGCGAAGCCCTATCTCAAATTATAATTTTTGCGCGGCGGCTCACTAAGTTCAGGACGTTGCTTGGCCAGGTGGGATTACGATCTGCAGTATACTGCATGCAGATGCTGGATGGAGCAAGCTGGAGACAGGAGGCTAGGGCGCTTATTAAAGGCCGACAACCAGTAGACTAGCATAGGCTGATGTTACTTAGTATAAGTCGTGTAGGTAAAGAATGCGATTGAAGATGACAGTGGGTGGGGATGATAGTACATAGTACCCATTAGAAGCTCTGCTTACTTTGAGACTAAGTAATACTAATTACTAGCGAGGCTACCTCAGCCCGTAGTGCATCTTGGCGTCCGACCAGGGATCGGCGGTACTCTCAGCCGTTTGCCGCATGAGTCCAGTGGACGGCCCGTAGTTCGCGATGGTGTCCAGCACCGTTGAGTGACTCACCGTTAGTGATCACCTGCGGCACATCCGCGGCGGCAGTCTCCCGACGCGGCACCTCGTACGCGTACAGTTCAGCGAGCCCGGGAGCGATCACCTTGGCGGTGTCTTCGAACACGCGCCCCACCACCGCGCCGTTCAGGTCCACTATTATCATGCTGGAACAGGTAAGTAAGGGTCAAAACACAGCGATCGGCAGCTTCTAGAGTTTCCGAAGCAATAGCTTTGACCGAACGCAAGACTGCACCCTTTCCAGCCTGCAAGCGCATTATTGTATGTATTTTGATAAATAATTAATATAATTTTATTCAAAATATTTAGACACTGAAACTGCACGTCGTGGCTTATTTAGGTGTGATTTAACCTAAGCATAAATATCTCAGCCCTCATTCTGAGGGTCAGCTTACACTAGACGCGGCGCGACGATGTGCGCATTATGATTCAAAATATAACTTTAATTACTACGCAAAATGGTACAAATTTTATTGGCATAATACAAAAACTACCCACGGTGCCGCGCTGCGTCAAGTTGTATCTATTTGCGAAGCAAATAGATTTATACTTGAATCAAAGTGCGCGCAGCGTCACGTCTCGGTGTGAGCTGACCCTAATGCTAAGTGGGACAACATCATGGACCTTCATTTAAGTCGTCAAGCACTAAATTTCTAGTTAATGGTGTCAATCACAATTGCACAAAAACGAATTAGAAGGTAGGTACTGAAAACTATGCCTTTCCTTCATTACGATTGAAATTATTGTAATGAATCATTTAAATGGATGACAAAATTTGTAGTATGGTCAAATAAGTTTGGTTTTTGTGTTCCATCTGTTATCGCTCGATATACGAGTACGCTGGAGTACAGTGAGCAGTATAGAGTACTTACGATTCCGCCGCCAGTCCACACAGCTGCGAGAGGTTTTTCTTCAAGTCCAGGTAGGTTCCTTCGGAGTTGACTCGCACGCCGTATTTGATAGGCACCGATCCGTCCAGTAGAATTACTACAGGAAAAATATTGCAATATAAGATGTCTTATTCAAATTATATGGATCTTTGTTATGACAAAAAATCTGATCTCTTTACCGCGTGGCTCAATTTTGTATTTTACTTTGGTTATAGCTTCTACTGGTATTAATTTATTAAGTACTATAATCGCTGGCGTAAATGTGTACGCTGATATCGCGCGCTGCACGACGCATTCGCACACTAACCATTTTGTTAACTGCGCTCGTTTTAAATGATTACTCAGCAATACATTAATTATTTCGAGCGAGTGGTCGCCTTTGACAGAGCTCACGATTCGTGAGTCGCACACCCCTACGTGCTATCCCAGTGTGACGAGTGAAGTGAGCCGCTTTCGCAAGCTGCGCAGTTTATTGACATGCTGTGTGTACATGTACTGTATGCTGTGTGTACTATGTGCTCTAGACGTTTCACGTACTCCACTGCAGCTGCGTCCATGATACAGCCTTAAATTTCTATTTCAATAATGATGTATCTGATCTTACCTCTAATCTGAGCTCTGACATAGGACTCCATTGGCAGCGGCAGACTCAGCATGTTGAACGCGTCGAAGCGCACGCTCTCAGTGGCGCACACTTCGCACTTCACTCGAGACTTCAGCTGTCCACAGAACAGCTCCGTCATTATGGAGTCGTTGCGGGCTGTGTGCGCCGCCCACGCTTCCGCCGCTACGTCCTTGGGATAAAGGCGTTTTGTTTTACATCGGGAAACATCACAGACACACACCTGACATCTGAATTGTGAAAGCGCCAATCCGACTGCTTTGTTCATAAACCCACATATGACTGTCAACATACTCCTGCTTCAGCAACTGACCTGATCCGCTTTAGAACCAGATGGCAGCGGCGGCGTCCCCTGCTTGACAGTCGCGCGGTTGAGGTCCTCGTGCAGCGCGTCGAGCAGCCAGGCCAGCAGCTCCTGCGCGTCGTGCTGTCCGCCGCCCGCCAGCGCGCGCGCGTGCCGTGACACGCACCAGCGCACGCGCAGCGGAGCTACGGAGCGCGCGCGCATTGACCACACCTGACCAAAATATACACATTCATAACATAACACATCTCACGGGGCATCTCATCCACTCGTCAATCGCTTCACTACAATGGTATCGTTGGAGAATAGCCACGAAGAAGACCAAAACGTGTCCATGGTGGCAGTTCGACGATACCATTATCATAGTGATGCAATTCTTTAAGGAGATTTTAACCTCAGCTCTACTGTCGTGTCCTAACCTGAGTGAGACTATTAGAACTACTTTGTGCTTCCTTCCTAGGTTTTTAATACAAATAGCTAGACTATAGCTGCAGTGTAATTTAGTGGATCATGGAATCCTTTTGTACAGAGTCTTATAATGGTCTGATTCCCACTTACCTCCTTACAGAGCTCTCCGTATCTCAACGCTAACGCACCGCGCGTGCCGAGCGGGTTGCTTGTGTTCACTTCATACAGATGCATGCCCGAGTTGAAGTAACGAGTGAGAGGACCCGTATTCCAAACCTGTAGTATAAAAAATCCTTAGAAATTCGTAGTCAAAACAAAAATTGTGCGCAGTAAAAATAATCATCTAGATCGAGAGAAAAAACATATCGACGCTGAAAATTTGAAATGTCGTAAGGGACGCCTCTTCTAAGTCGTTTTTTATAAGCTTACTTAGCGAAAATCATTTTGTCGTAACTACCCGAACCGCCTTGTTCATGCTAGCATTTTATGTTGTAAAGTTAAGAAATGTATAGGAAAATGTAGTGATCGTAAACAATAATGACATCATTTTTTAGAAATAGTTTCGTTAATGAAGCCTAATACCGAAACCTAATTAGATTAAGGATGCAGATCAAGAAAAACAAATATTAATAGGTTAGTTGTATTTTTACTGACAAAATAATAACAATGAACACAATCAACAAATGAAACAGTTATTAACACTGAGTTATTAATCATCTTTTCATAATTCACACTCATCTTCCTCGTTTGTTTCGTTTAATTCATCTGGCACCCCAGAATTATACGGAAGATTTAGGTATTCTGCGTGAAACTGTTTTGGTATTGTTCCATTGTCGCATAAACTCAAATCTTTGTACTTTGCTGCAGAAATGGGTTGTGATTGTTTATTTTTTTAATAATAATAATAATTATATAAAGCTTTCAACTCAATTTCTTCAGTTCCATCCTGGTTTTGCGATGATGACTCCTCTATATTCACTTTGGACTTCCCCTTTCCCTTTTTGCCCTTTGCTTTTCCATCATCTGTTGAAGATTTTTGATGTAGTTGAAACTTATGTATGAGCTTCAGCTTCTTCTTTCATTGAATATTTAACAATCATTTCATTCGGACACTCCTTTTTAAAAGTAACTATTCTTACTTTCTGAAGTTTAACAACTTTTGCTGTCTGTGGAGTGAAAGCTTTCGCAGTCAATTCCTGGAAATCCAAGAAATTATGTTTTTGAACAAGATGTTGTAACGGATTCGTATTTTTGTGTATGCGTGTTACACCGTATGAAACAGACAGTTACTTAGATTTACGACGTTGCTAAAAGCTACATGAACAAAACTTAACCCATACGACTCAAAAATTTTACTACAATTTCACTTACGAGAAAACAATTTGACTTCATACTTCTTTATATGAAGAGATATCAAAATTTTAAATATACAGATCGATAGAGGACAAAATTTCCAGTTGAATGGTATAAAAATGTCCCTTACGACATTTCAAATTTCCAGCGTCGATATTAACAACAGAAAAAATATATTATTAAGAGTTCGTTCATAATGGATCCAGCCAAGTCAATCCCATTTGTAAATTATGACAGCTTTTCAATGGGAAAATGGGTTATGCATAGGTCTGTGTCCGTGTGGCGGTCGGTCATAAATGGCAAAATGGTATAATGCACCCGCAATCCACACAGCCCGGCGAGACAAGTCGGCTGCCGAGCCGCCAATATATCTATTCATGTAACAAGTTCATTTTAATCATCATCAGCCTACGCCCGTCAACTGCTGAAGGGCGGTAGCCCCTAACTCACTCGACAGCGGCCAGCGCCCTGTCTCCAGCCGCATCCACCTGCAGTCTAGACCAGATCATACCACATGGCCACAGGGCGTCCTACAAATGATAATTACCGATTGTAAAGCTGCGTTCATATAGCAAGTGTTCCCCAGATTGTGGAGGCCGGTAGCACCGGGCAAGTTGGGTGCGACTAATGTCTCTCTGCGCTCCGTGGCTCGAGAACCGCCATTGCTCATACTGTGGGCGGAAACAAGGGACCGATTTACTATCGACAAAATATTTGGGTTTCTTAGATATTTGGTAGAACTTTATTATGAACTTTATCTATTTTAATCAGCAAAATAGTAGTTCAAAAAATAATCTGAGTGTCTGGTCGAAGCGACGACGCGTGACCCGAGAGCTGGTGAGTATCTGGCACAGCGCATCAGCATTGCAATACAGCGGGGCAATGCAGCCAGCGTCTTGGCACGCTTCCGACTGGTATTGATATGGATCAGTTGAGCTAGCTGTAGATTGTTTGCAACAGTCTGCATTAAGCTCAATTGTTTCTATTGTAAATATTAGTTTTAATGTAATTATATTAATTGATTGTAATTTTCTCTGTTTAAAAAGATTGTAGCTCGATATAATAATCTTCGAAATAAAATCTCATAAAAAAATTAAAATTACTACGTTTCAACAAAAAAAAGACATCGAAATCAGATGCCTTAAAGCGGAGATATTCGATAGTCCACTTTTTGCCCTTTTTTGGAGGAAGCCTTTAATCAAAAAAACCCCCGACGACTAAAGAGATCTATAAAATCGTAGAATCTGTACATCAAGTTTCGTCCAGATCGGTCGTAAAATACGACCTGTAGAGTACGTACATTCTGACAGAATCCATACTTTTGCTAGTAGTTGATGCAGAGACGCTTCGCTCGCTCGGTCAATAAAAAATATCTATCTGTGTATTGTATTGTATATTAGTTATCCAGTACCCATAACACGAGCTCTGCTTCTCTTGGGGATAAATAATGCTGTTTGAATTATCCAGCATTATTTATTTTATTTATTTATTACCTCAATGCCCCAATCTCTTCGGGCCATGTGAGATCCGGGTTCCTCAGCTCCAGCAGAACCCTACTCCTCTCGTGGAGCTGTAGCTCCTGCAGCGTGGGTCGCTCATCATCCAGCAGGACGGCTGAGGTGCCGAGCGCCCACAGTCTGACGTCCTCGCGGGGTAGGCCTAGGACTGCGCAGAGGAATTCTATCACCTGGAAAGGAATTGAAGGTCAATGACTGTCGGCCAATGACTATAGAGCTACAAATGGACTGGCTATGGCAAAGATATTTATTAGATTATTATTTTATTATTATTAAAGACATACTAAGGCTCGGAGACAATGGACTATCTATAAAAGATCATCTTGACCTCAATGCCTGTCAGTCTT
The DNA here is from genome assembly GCA_947086465.1 of Eupithecia exiguata. Lineage (NCBI taxonomy): Eukaryota > Metazoa > Arthropoda > Insecta > Lepidoptera > Geometridae > Eupithecia > Eupithecia exiguata. Next base: position 616,814 of record OX352247.1, read on the forward strand.
CGGCCGCAAAATGTATCCGCCCGGAGCATGGAAGATCTTCCTTTGTATTATGGAATTTCCCACCTTCTACCTTGCTCCGATCAAGAGAGTTAATGTCAAGTTTTATTCATTTAAGAGCCTTTACGCCTAGCGCGCGATGTCAAGTTTAGGTAATTCAAACCCACACAGAAGCGAGCGTGACTGTGTGAGTAGCGCTGGCGCGTTCTATTGTGGTATAGTCAAGCTTAGCACTTTGATCCATTCGAGTGAAATTGATATAGCAATTATTTAATTTAAATTTGAACTTAGACAGATGACATATTTACGTGTTAAAATAAAATCAAAATCAAAAATTGTTTATTTCCATAAATACAAAAATGTAAAACACTGACACGGAAATAAAGTGGTACTTTTGATTTCTGTCGCTTCGCTATGTAGACTAAAGTAAAGAAGTGACTAATAAACCTTCAGCCTGTTACGAGTAGGTACAAATAAAACACTGGTACGGATAAAGTCGAGTTTATTTTACAACATTTTAAATGTTTTATTCTACGAATAAATAATAAGTCAGGAAGTCTAATTCAGAACAAATTCCAACCAAAAAGTGGGCGCTGCTTCAAATCAAAACTATGGATAATTCAAATAGGAATCACTTCAATTGGTTCGCGCGCCTGCTGCAATGGCAGCTATGACAACTGAGTCATAGCGGCGTGGACGATGTTATGCAATAAATGGACCGGACCAAGTCAATAACGAAACAATTATATGGTCAAATGCTTTTTTTACTATACAGGGTGTTTTTTTTTTCAAAATGAAACCTTCAAATTTGAAAATTTATAAATTAGACTACGAATTCGAGAAAAGGTTGTTTGTCGTATAGTTGAAAGTACAAACGTTCAGACTATACGCAAAGAAATCTATCTTCTTTTGTCATATTTTTTTATCGTTATGAGCTTTTTGACATAAAATTTTCTTGCATACCCTCTTCAAAAAAGCTGAAAGTAGTGATTTTAGTTTGGTCAGATATATGTAGTACATTTTGCAGGGTTATGTAGATAGAATCTAACGTCCGTCTTTCGACTGTCAGTGGTAGCACTGACAGTCGGATTCTACGCATCTACGCACGGACGTTAGATTTTAAATACTTTCTGTCATTTTTGTAGAAAAACTGGGCGATGGAAATCAAAATAAGCGCAATAACCTTGAATTTATTTTAATAAATGTTCAAAATGATATTGATTGTCCACAGTGTGATAAATCTGTTTTTGTACAGATGATTCTTTAAATAACCCCATTAGAAAAAATCAATTTTGAAGGTGTTCCAACCATTAAGGCACATAGGCGTCGTAAATTTATTTATTTATTATCAACTTAGAAGCAAAAAGAGAAAAAAAATTTTTTTTTACAAATGCTTACTTTTCCAAAAATATAAAAAAGTTTTGTCTTTTTTAACGAAGAACTTATTATTTTCAAAATCAAACACGTAACTATTAACATGGCTTTTTGATAACTCTCACGGTTTCAGACTTCCTCTCAGTGGCCCTGAAAAAATAAAACACCCTATATCACACATCAATATACGCCTTCAAGAATAAACTCGACAACTGGTTACGAGACAAAATTGACAAACTAAAAAAATTACGCAATAACTAAATTCGACACTGTCTGATAATAGACACATCAGCCACTGGCTGCTCGTCTGTTAATAAATAAATATATTTTTGGATAACAATTCAGTGAACTCTTTGTCCCGCAAAATATGATTAATTTAATGTTTTTAGTCCACTTGTTAGCTACCCACTTATTTTTCCGAATCGTATGGGCAGGTAAACTAAAAATACCAAATAAGCATAATAAATTTCAATTTCATTGAAAAATATCTAAATTTTATCGATTCAATATTTCATCAAGGAAAAATCCTTCCAAATGAAGTAAAAAGTTGTCTGACCTCATTTTGCATTTTCATTTTGAAAAAAAAAACACCCTGTAGAGTGATAAACACAATAACAAAATAATATTTTGTTATTGACTTGGTCCGGTCCTCTTATTGCATAACAACGTCCACGCCGCTATTACTCAGCTGTCATAGCAGCCATTGCAGCAGGCGCGCGAACCAATCTGAAGTGATTCCTATTTCGAATCATACCTACATTCTTTTGATTTGAAGCACGGCCCACTTTTTGTGTGGAATTTGTTCTGAATTAGACTTCCTGACTTATTATTGTATTCGTAGCCTCCAATCAACAAAAATATATAGGGTTTTTGGTAAATTAAATTGAAGCCTTTCGATCGGTATGATTATTTTTCTCGTGTAACAGGATCGATTCCAGGTTCAACCATGTAATTATTTAAATATCTAAAAATGCAGTTTAAATTGTTTTTTAAATTCAAATAAGTTATGTCTTCTTTCAGTAAAATGTTCCATCTACAATATTCAAGTTACTTTTCCTCCATGTGGCATATCCGTGGGACGCCCTGTATATACTAACCTTTTAGCTCTTGCATTTTCCATGTTTGCTAATTTTTGCGCTTTCGTTTCTTCGCAAAAAATTACTTTATTTTATTTCCCATTATGTCTGAAATATGATTTTTGTCTATATTAATACATTCCACAATTATGTTTGCCATCAAATATAATAATAAAAAAAATTACTTACCAAAGTACCAAAATGTTTCGAGGGCGCTATAAATGTCCGCTCGCCTTATACGCACGACAAAGGTCAACACAGGTCAGTCAGAGCGCCGAGCGACATGACCACACTCTAGAAAGCCTCGCGGCGGACTGATTTGAATGGATTTGCGCGCAGCGTTTTATAGTAGTTTTAAAATATTCACAGAAAATTAATAACAACAAAATATTTCAAAATTTTAAATTCATGATTTTAAAGACGATTCTCAACTTTATTAGTAAGCTATTATTATAGTAAATTAAATAAGTAATATCGGTGAAAAAGTCATTTGAAATTCGTAAAATTTCACATTTTTTGTAAATTAATTTCTCATAGTACGATACCAAAACCGAATATTTTTTCAACTAACTTTTTTCCCAAGGATTTTATCTATTGGTTATCATTTTATTAGATATGTCAGTATTTTCATAAAATTTTGAGCTTCGAAACTGATGCTGTCAGGGAAATTAAGAAAACCTCTAACAAGTTATTTTCATAGAACGCGTACATACTATATTAATTCAAATATTTTCTCAACTAACTTTTTAGACAATGAAATTTCCTAAAATTATTACTAATTAACTTATAGTGTAAGATAACTGGTTCATGAAAATAACGAGTTTGAAAAGTACTGTTTTTGAGCCAAACTGCGCATGGCAGGCGTAAAGGCTCTTAAGGCGAAATAGGTTCGCATTTTCGAGACAAGGGCGAGCGAACTCCGCGCGGTGAAGGCGAGAAAGGAAGTCAAGAGCTTGCCGGCGCGCAATTTCACTGGTTTTTATTTATAAATTTATTATTGCTCTAAAATAATACTCTTTCGCGAAAAAATTAAACCATAACATCTAACGTATTTAAGAAATTAAAACGTATTTAGTTAAGCATTTTTACAAACTGGTTTTCCGTAGTAAATGAAAATTTAGAGGAAACTGCGATTTTTTTGTATGGAGTCAAGTTGAGTCAATCGTGTTTCGACTCCCATAACTTACTAACTAATAATGTCCTTAACTTTTGATGCTCATCAAAAAATATTTTTAAAAAATAGTGTTTTAATGCCTTAAAATAGATTTCCTGTACAGTCAAAACGTGATTTTTAGACTCATTTCACCTTAATTAAATGTATATGAATGTCACCTGTTTGACAGTGGCCAGTCGTGAGAAAGCGGCGGTGTAGGCGAGCTGTCTTTCAGGCGGCGCGGGCGCCAGCGGAACCGCGCTGTATAGTGATACTCCTGACCCAGCTGTTATGGTGTTCGCTCCTGCAATTGGTCGCACAGTTTAGATTTGGCCGATTACATAGAAGAAATAACAAAAGAAATACATTTGTTTATAATAAATCACAGATAAAAAAATACTCTTAATCTAAAGTAGAGTGATCGCAAAATAAATTGAGTTTTGTGAAGTTGGCTTCACCGGCTGCGCACCGCACAGTAAATAAGTCGTTGAGGGGAAAGAACGGGATGAGAGGGGATCTGTCTGTCAACACGGGTTGCCAGCAAGAATTTTGGTGTATATTTATTTTATCTAGCACGTTTTGTTCTGCATTAATTTATTTTTCAATTCAATATAGAATATATAAAAACATCTAATAATGGATTGTAATTTTATTCTAAATAATACACAACATCTTATACTCAATGACAGATTATTTAAAACCTAAAATGTTATAATAAATTAAACTTTTCATGTAACGCAAGTTTGAAAATAAAATAATTACAAAGTAGCAAATTTATTTATAATCTAGTTGGCAATACTGTCGAATGAATGCTTGAGTATAATGACGTAGCCAAAGTCTGACGGTTGTTCGGTGTTCTCTTTTGTTGTTTTGATAGTTAGTTGTTGCTATTTTGTGGAGTATTACTTGATATTAGCTGTTTCTCTAAAACATTAAATATGCCTTGCGGGCGGTTTAACTTACTGCGTCGTCAAACACGACAAATGGTGTTCGATGTCATGAGAAAAGAAGCCGATGAAGGTCTTCAATACAACCTCAAAATGGTACTGCAGCTGCAACAGGTGTGTCAATTAGCACCATAAAAAGGATTTAAATTTTTTTCTGTGCGAAGCCGGGGTGGTTTGCTAGTTGGTAAATATCACTTTTCTATTTGATTGTAGAAGCGCACTTTTGTTTCCGTGCCTAAGATCACAGAGTTCAATTAGTTCTGCGATCACTTTACCTGATAGTGATAGTGAGAAATCAACTTACTTTGAGTACTGGGTACATGTCGGTACAAGAGCAACTGTAGTGGGTACAGTTCTAATTCTACGTCGGAGTTCGGGGGTCGTATCACCTGAAATATATCTTAACATTAAAATTACATCATATGACAGGTCGAAGCTTGAGCGGTTACTAATTAGGGATTGGTTCGTCCCTGTACTTGTATGTAAATATTTGAATGCGGTCTGGGTGTTTTCTATGTTTAATAAAACATATCAATGTATAATATACAATTATAATTAAAATTCGTTTATTTCAGGCAAAAAACCCATATCATAAAAAAATTACACAGTTTAAAAAATATGCAAAACTAGAATTAAAATTAGCAAAAATAACACGGCGCAAAGCTTGCGTGCAAAGCAAGTACCTATGTAATGCATTATATTATGTATATCAGTCATCTAGCACTCATGACACAAGCTCTGCTTAGTTCTGGTTAGATGATGCTGTATGGATTGTCCAGCATTATATATTTTATTTATAATAAAAAATATATCTACTTGATTTCGTTTGTGTGTGTCAGTGATCTTTGGAGCTAGAGATGATGCTGCGCCAAGTATCCATACCTGCCTCGGTAGCGGATCGGGAGCGCCGTACCAGTGAGCGAGCGCCCTCCACAGCGCATCGGGAACCAGCTCGAAGTCCCTGTGCTGTACCAAAGGGATGTCGCGACGCACGTGCCCGCCTTCGCCGGTTAAGGACCGCACCTGAGACAGATGGATTCAAAATTAAACAATGTTCATTATTGAGAGGACCATTGCAATCTATTCAGATATTAAGAAAGGCTTTACCGAAATTATGGAACCAAGTCACATAGTGGTCTCACTCTCAACTGCGTAGTGTAAAATCATTATTTTGGAATGTTCTGAAATCCCGGGAATTGACGGGAAGGTGTTCCCGTGAAAGATGGTTTTAACTGCTCCATGTTGTGTCTTGCACCAACTTTGGGTGGATAGGCGCCCGAAATTCCGATCACTGGTGATAATAATAATTTAACTTTAAGCCATTGACATTGTAATTGTTATGAATATTTTTGACATTATTTATATTTTTAATTTTGACGATTTTTTGTGATAAATTTGTATTTATTCTTATAATTAGTTCTTTTTTTTTGTACATTCTAGTAATATTGACATTCTGTATTGTTGACATTCTCTAAATATCTTGAATATTCATAATTATTTTGTTTTTTGCCTATGTATTAAATCAATTAAATGTTGTACCTTACCTTGTTCAATGGCGTAATTCTCTGTTCAGTATGTTTTTTTTTATATAATTTACACTTAGTCTCATAATTTATTTTAACGTGCTCTTATGTAAAAGTTTCCGACACAATGTAAATTGTTTGAGAAGTAAATAAATGAAATGAATGAAATGTAGTATAAGAAATAACTAGTATAGTCGACACCGAGGTTAATGAAAGGATTTGTTGAGCCAGCCGTACGCTGTCATCTTATCTATAGCACAGTGGTATTCTCACATGCAAAGCGTGGTATCGAAAGGACCAGCGTAGTCTAGACTAGACCAAGTTTCATGAAAGGCTTCATGATGAGGTACTGTCACCTGTGTGGTACAAGGTGCCTTCAGGTTAGAGTTGTCGATGGGCTGCGGCCGCGGTGGCGCCAGGCCGTCGAGCGGGCGCGGCGCGCTGCCGACCCCGCTGCTGGAGCCCGCGCTCCCGCTGTCGATGGACGCCGTCTCACAGCGCCACACCAGGGACCCCATGGACTCTGGGACAAACATTCACTTCACACAAAAGAAGTCATTTAGGTACAGCGACATTATTGTTTTTAACCGGAACTGGACTGAATCTACCTAAACGGTATTGGAAGCCAGGCCCAGGCACACTTAGCAAGCCATAGGAAGCATTCGGAGTAGAGTAAATAGTCTGTCGGAGCGCAGACAAACGCCATCAAATTCATGAACGCCGTCAGCCGATCGCAACCGACCCGCGCCCAGCATCCATCCGCGAGCATCGCGGATCTCTTCCACGCCGCACACTCATTTCACAGCAAACGAACTGTATGACTTTTACTCGAAGACCATCTCTAACAAGCCAATATACCCAGTACCCCAATATACAATATACCCAGTAGAGTCAGTAGTGAAGATCTCTAACAAGCCAATATATTCACCAGTAGAGTCAGTAGTAAAGCTCTCGTCACACACGATAGCGTCATCCAGCTGGCGGTGCGTACGCTGCAGCAGACAGCCCGAGGCGCAGGGCTCGTGGTGCTTGGTGTAGTTGCTCCAGGAGCGCCACCACTCGGCGCCCACCAGGTACCAGAACTGGCCGACTGAGTAGCCTCGCTGGCACCAGCGGGACAGCCAGCCTTGCACTGTGGAGAACATAGACATACCCTGTGAGTAAACAACGAAAAACACATTGAGACGTGGACAAATTAATGTCAGGCAGTGCTGTGATCTGTCCCGGAACTCTTTACAGCAGCCGATAGTGGTATAGCTACTCTCACTAATGCAAGTTTTTTTTGTTTTTACCTTCGTTTGACCACAATCTCACCTGATGGAAATTGAAGATGTGGCCGACGATGTATAACGAAGGTCTAGAAGATATCTATTCACTCTTGTCTTAAAGAGACTAAGGTTGTGATTGGGAAAAACAGCAGCAGGGAGCTTGTTTCAGACCCCAGCGGTACGAATGATGAAGGTGAAGGAAAACCGCTTAGTACGTTTGGACGGTATATCCACCAAGTAGGGGTGGTAATGCGACAAAACCCAAGTCCCCAAAGTCTTACTAACGTATTAACCGACTTATACCGATCCTTCTTTCAATACTTGCAAAAAAAACAACCATCACATGTGTCATTCCTGTTTACTAACCATGGCAGTTTCAAGCAACATGAATGACCACACTTTAGATAATCGTCGTAATAGTGACGTAAAGGTAATTCGCACAACGTAAACACTGTTATCTACGCACTTGACACGAATGGCACTTTTGTGTGAGGCTGTTATCTTTTTGTTGTTTTTATAAATACCTGTGCAATACGCTTCGTGTAAAGGACCCTGAAATACACCTGTCCAGTTGAAAAAGTTTAAGTTAAAAGCTCCAGGCCAAAAGATCATACATACATAATGTAGTGTGTTCCAAATAAGAAGGACGTTCGAGGGAATCTGCGTCTAATAGACTTGAGCACATCATTGTTTAAAAATTGACTTTTCCAAGTGTTTCAATGTATCTGTATGGAATAATTGAAACAATAGAATACCCCCCTGCGAGGTCAGCGATTCTATTGGAATAGACAGAATTAGGTACTTTTTTACAATTTCCAAAATCCTTTGAAGTTTTTCAAAAAACACGTTGTAAAAAGAAACCAGCTCTTTTTTAAAAGAAATATTGAACCGAGAGCTTTAAAAGAAATATTGAACCGATAGCCGTGCAATTTTTAGATTCTGTGATTTATTAAAATAAATGCCAACTGCTGACACTATCCTATATTTCTCTCGTGATGTTTGCATTGTGGTCTAAGCCCCAGCACTATATGGCAAGTCTCAAACAGCCGAGCTAGGCACAGAAAGACTAGTCCATCTGCACTCTCAAAGCTCCAGAAAAAAACTTTCAACACGCCATATTAAATGACACAACACTCACCAATATTCCTCTCATGGTGTTTGCACTGTGGTCTTAGCCCCAGCACGATATGGCAGGTCTCGAACAGTAGCGCTAGGAAAGGCGAGACCAGACCATCTGCGCTTTCAACGCTCCAGATGAGGAAGTCTTCTAGGGTTAGCACCGTGTCTTGGGTTGCTGTAGCCTCGGTTTCAGTCTGCGAAAAAAGTTTATTTACATTGCTATACTTACCTTTTTCGCAACGAAAGGACAACATGAAGGCTCTATTTATTATTGCATTCACTGCCCCGGCTCGGCGGATCGGCCCGATGGCGCGCGCCCGCGACATGTGTGGCTTAGGCATTGAGTGTTAGAGTATTTTAAATGTGAAGTGTTTAGATCTTATTAAAATTTAAGGTATTTTTCTCGACTTTCTTATACGTTTAGTATACAAGTAAAATGAAAAATCGTACGCACTATACAGGACTTAGATTGGGCCAGTTATTCTTGTCCCTTAAGTTACGCCATTTTCACGTATTATTCAACAGAGCAACAAGCCCACCGCCGTCTTTAATAATCCTGTATGTGTTGAAATGTACTGACCTCTGTTAATACAATCATCTCCTCCTCCCCACCGGATCCCAGCCGGAACACTGGTTTCTTGCCCTTCGGCGGCGCCACCAGCTTCTCACGAAGATTCAACAGGATCGCCTGTAATAAAATAGTAGGTTAGGTCAAAATTTCGGAACTTCATCGTCGTTTTCGAACGCATTTGTATTTTAACTACGGCTGGGTTTAAGTCCAAATGGTGTGCTATCAGAGTGGGGCAGATTAGGAGTTTTCGATGTTATAAAACTATAATCTTTATTTAGTAGAAAAAAATTGCAGTAGTAGACCGCCTAGAAAATGAAATTTGTACAAAAACATGTTGGTCGCAAATCACAATGGACTAATTCCATTCAGGAACAAACTTTTCTCCAAGTAAGTCTGTTTTGTGAACGAAATCAAAATAAAACTCCATACAAATTTAGATCTGAACGCATCTGGATGCATTATCTCTGTATCTACCCCTCAACTTGGTTGACCTACCGCGTATCAAACAAAGCCCACATTACCTCTGGCTGATAACCGCTATCCGTCGGCTCGTGGTCGGGCGTGGAAGCTCGCGAGGAGTGCTGCCGGTGTTCGTTGGCGACGGTGCAGAGGACCTCGACCATGGCTGTCAACTCGGCGTTGTTGAGGACGCCATCGCTGTCCACGTCGAAGATCTTGAAGCAAACTGGAAGAGGAATATTTGGTGAGAATGGTAACGCCAATTACTTTGAAATTTCCAAGTAAAGCCAAAAGAGAAGAATAGTCTATACATGATGGATAAGACAAAGAATGGGATTGAAGATGACGACAGGACAATGCTGACCCGCTTAGATCTTATTTGATCAAAATAAAAAAAATATAACAGAAAACTATACATGAGTTGATGTAACGTAAATCACACCACAATAATATTATACAGAATGTCCCGAAACTCAACGTCAAGCCGAAAGTGGAGGACAGGTGGGTTCATGACGACCTAGAAAAGAGTTTCGGGATACCCTGTACCTATATGCGAATGTTTGTTACCTTTTCACTCCAAAACTATTTAACGGATCGTGTAGTAAAATTTTGATTACAGGTAGTTCTAGGCCAGGAATAAATCATAAGCTACTTTTTATCCTATAAATCAATTCCCATGGGATAGGGCAGAAACTAGTATAAGAATACTTAGAGTTGCGGAGAACATTTTTTGTCTACCTAGGGCCAGCCAAGACCTGCTAAAAATACGTAGCGCCATCGAGTATTATCCCAAATGAAAGCCTCAAAAGATATAATATAAAAAAAAAACATTCAACCATTTAAAGTAAATCTTAGATCATGTAAATATGGCACAATCAAATTTTAAGTAAAGTCTAGCTAGCGTTTCTCGTAGGTTCTATTCTTACTCGTCGATTATCCGATTATTGATTCTGATAATGATAACTCATTGATAACCAATCGAAGCCGAAGCTACTCGAACCTGAATTTCTCCTTTATATAAGCTCAAACAACAATAAGTAATTTACGTTATCTACACAAGACTCCAAGATCGCTGATAAAAACCGCGAGACAATTACATCATTAATTACATTTAGAACCGTGGAACGTTCCGCGAATTTATTTACAGATTTTATCTGAACAGTGGGACAGTGATAGTGGGACTTTAAATATAAATAGCGTTATCTTGACCAGAGAGGCGATTTTTGTATATTTTGTGCAATAAATTTAAATGTGCAATGTATAAATTTTATGTTTTTTTCATAAATATTAGTTTCATTCAGTTTCTTATAAATTCTGTAGTTACCTTTTTGTCTAACTTTTGACGACAAACAGCTGAACGGATCTTTATACAATTTGGTAAGGGGAGATGATGAAGTTGTATAATGAGAAAGAGCTACATTTTATAAATAAAACCGGCCAAGTGAGAGTCAGACTCGCGCACGAAGGATTCCGTACCATTATCTATAAAAACGGCAAACAAATCACGTTTGTTGTATGGGAGCCCCTTGAATATTTTTTATGGTATTCTGTTTTTTAGTATTTGTTGTTATAGCAGCAACAGAACTATATCATCTGTGAAAATTGCAATCACGGTTCATGAGATACAGCCTGGTGACAGACGGACAAACGGATAGCGAAGTCTTAGTAATAGGGTTTTTACCCTTTGGGTACGGAACCCTAAAAAACTAGCCGCAAAACTAAGCCGCCCCGGCTTTGCACGTGTATATTATATCGCCTATGTTCATCAGGGATAATGTAGGATTCTAATGGTGAAAAAAAAAATGCAAATGGGTCCAGTAATTTCGGAGCCAACAAACAAACAATCTTTCCTCTTTATAATATAAGTAATAAAGAAGTATAGAAAAGAGCGTTGTTATCTATCATACAGGTCAACAAACGAACGTTACCTGCACGGAAAGTACCTACCTACTCGAAATAATCAAGATGGCAGATTTTACTCAAAGGATACATTCCTTTATTTTGGTCTTCCTTTAATTTAATATGCAGTATTTATTAGAAAGATTTGATTCTTATGATCGACTCTATCATTCAGTGTCATAAGAGAATAAGAATACAGGGAATATTTTTTATTTCATTTTAGTGTGTTCAAGTACCGGACACAGCGAGAAATTAATGAAAATTCTGTGAATGCAGTTCGTCTTGTTTTAAATCTTGAATATGTTGAGTGCTTCCCCTCTACAATTCCAAAACCTGATATTTTTTGTATACTTAGGGTTACCAAACCCAAGAAACATTGGTGGAAAATATTTACCGACATTGGTATCATCGAAGCAAAGCACAGAAGCTCAAAACAATTGTTGGTTTTGAAAGTTTTCATTCATCATCAAATTTATCTTTCGTTCGTTTTCGCTTTCGCTGCGCATGTGTGTTAAAGTCAGTGTTCCAGTTTTTAGTGATAACATCGCTGTTACCGTATTGTTATCAGTTTTTGTTAAATTTTCATTCATAAATGTAACGGAGTACCTAATTAATGTTCGTTTTTAACACCCTGTATTGACTGAAATGAAAAAAAAGTTAATCGCCCCTATAACCAATATCACCAAGCACATTCCTGCGAGAACAATTACGAGAATTCGATACATAACCATAACCTGATAAACAGCATACGTCATTTAGCATCATCATGGGTACATAACTGAAGAAACTATTGAATCATATTCCACCGTAATAAAGTTGAAAGTGCAACAGCGTGTAACAACAAAGGTCAATTCATGAGATATTTACAATAATCACTGTATTACTGCGGTATCAGGCGGCGTTCTCGGGTACCGACAGAAAAAAATCTATTTAGCTTTTTTAACAAACTTCATAAAACGTGATTACCAGTTGGATTGTATTTTTTTCTCTGTTATTTCAGTACATCTGTCATATGTGCCTGACTTCCTGGAGTTCTATGTTCGGCTGTATGTATTTTTTTTATGTTTCAAGTTCTAGGTTCAAGGTTTTATGTAGGTATGTTCGTCGATTTCTTCATCAATTATGGAACGATTGTGAAAATTCTTTCGCTATTGTATAAAGAAAGATCTCGAATTGGTCGCATAAAAATGTTATTAACAAGGGATTAGTATTTATCCCGTGAAGCTTAAAGAATAACATAATACTTTTAAAAACTCACGACTAGTCACAATAATATTGGTGATATCTTCGCCAATTCTCAGTACATTTTAGATGTTTCTTTCGTCGTTGTCTAATGGTTGGTTTTGTGGAGGTTCCATAAAAATTTGATTCTCGAGGAATTTATATTGTGCGCAGTGAAACGTATTTACAACATCTTCTGTATGATAATTTTCACAATCCTTGGTCTAATGGTGTCCTTGGCAATGGGCGTAAAAAAGAAGTTTTACAAAGTTGACGGATCGCCTAAAATGAAGGACAAGGGACAAGGGGACAACAGGACAGTTAGGGTTTTGTACGCAAAGAGTCCCAACATATCCTATTACTTAGCCTACCTTAACCGTCAGAAAACGCCGGCACTACACGTCAAAATGCGGTGACGACTCGGGACGTCATACATTTCTATGAACCTGTCGTGCTGTGCGGTGTCGTTGCGTGTGTAAGCGGTTCATAGAAATGTATGACGCCCGGAGTCGTCACCGCATTTTGCCGTGTAGTGTCGTGCCTCGTGCGAAAACGCCGTTATGGTAACTTGTCTAAAGTTGACGTAAAATTACAACTACTCAGATGCCGACACGTAGGCAGGCAGACTATTTCATATTTTAGGGCACTTATCTTTCAACACATCAGTGACATTACATTACCATATTGAAAACTCCCCTTCCTATAGCCATTTGTTTTGTCGACAGTACCGTGTCGACCTTGAAGGTCGTCTGATTTTACCCGTAAAGTTCGTCGCCCATTCAAGCGAAGTACCGAATGATGTTAACGATACGATACGCTGCGCTGTTTTGATTTAAGCTCCGTACACTTGCACTGTCACTTTTAATTATGTACAACGACGAGCGACGACGTCATTCGCGTGGTCTTCTTCCTACTAATTTTGTAGAGGTGAACGGTTATGCTTTTTTTGTGGTTACGATCTAAAAGATTGGCACTAAAAACCTTACTTACGTAAAAGTTGATTATCAAGACAGCCAAGCCTTCTTTTGTTTACATCGCCTGTTTGTGAACTACTTAAAGCTTTATTATAGCTAAGTAGGAGTACCTACAAGCTACAACAATGCAAAGCGTCCAAGCCTGATGAAAGGAAGTCAGCATTGAAGGAAACACGCGTTAGCGGCATGACTCACAATGTGTTTGTCTCGTCTTTGTGGACGATTATTCACAGGTGACAGTGTTATGAGGGAAGGTCATGTTAGTTGTAGCATACATGGGCCGCACAAACAGCACAAAAATGAGTATTCAATTAAGGGCTTAAACTCGCTACCTTTCGATATATTTTACAGTGACAGCATAAAATAGCAAAAAGCGTGCTTTCCGAAAGTTAGCCACTCGTTGGCTAACAAAGTTCCACTTTTAGAAGAGGCATAGCCGTCTACTTTTCTTTCCTCTATACAATCCCTTATGGTGTTTGCTACGCCAAAAGTTTATGTGATGAGATTATCTCGGGATTATTTATCACCCCGAGTGCGAAGGCTCTCTCTTGCTACCTCCAGATGCGTACACAACTGTTTAAATCGTTAATACTAGTTCTAATTTGTTTCTTTTCTATAACTTATTTTCTGTATTAATAAAGTTAATTTGATATTGATTATCCAACACATCCTTACCCCCATGTTATTAAGATGCATTATCTGACAGATATAATGTAACACAACCCTTCGTTATTGCGGTGTAGGTACTCAAGTCATAAATCATAACCAGTGATCGGAAATTCGGGCGCTTATTTACCTAAAGTTGTGAAAAGACACAACATGGAGCAGTTAAAACCATCTTTCTCGGGAATACTTTCCCGTAAATTCCTGGGATTTCAGAATATTCTAAAATAATGATTTTTCACCGGAATCTTATTTATAGACGAAATATAAGACACTTTTATTCTGACGTGTTTTTCACTAAAGTCAATATTTCTGAAAAAAAAAAACATTTTTAATTATATTTATGACTTTATGCCAAAATCTTTTTTCTAGACGAAATATAAATCACAAATTCATACGCATTTATAATTTGTTTGATAATTGCGTAAGAATAATAGAAACAAGTATTATTAAAAAAAATATATACTTAGATGTCTGTTTTGTGAGATGAACCCAAACTTGTTTTATTCCAAATGGGAATTTTGGAATTTTCTAGAATGTATTTTAAGCTGGAATCTTATTTATAGACGAATTATAAGATACTTTTTTTGAACGCGTTTTTTTACAAGAATCTATTTTCGCGTCAGAATAAAGGTGTCTTATATTTCGTCTTTAAAGAAGGTTCCGGTGAAAAAATCATTATTTTAGAATGTTCTGAAATCCCGGGAATTCTCGGGAAAGAATTCACGAGAAAGAGGTGGTTTTAACTGCTCCATGTTGTGTCACTCACCAACTTTAGGTAAATAAGCGCCCGAATTTCCGATCACTGATCATAACAGATATGAACGGTAGGATAGTCTATCGCAATCTGATGCGTCATGCATAATTACCGAGACTTCGAATGCACACGTAAACAAGACTCTTAAATGGATTACAGTAAAGGACAAAGCCACAAAAAACGTAACAATCTCCTTGGTTTCGTTGGTTAACTTACAGACGTATGATGAGGGTGAACTTGACCTCGGAACGAATTTAGTGAAATTAAATGAGATTTACGTTCACTAATATAAATTAACCTTGAACATGGTAAAATATCCTACTTACTACCATTGAATCAATATTTCAGTCGAGATTTATGTTTTATCAATCAGACAGATAACATTTGATTAGACAACCTGGTAATTTTAATTGATGTTTTGAATCTGCTTTGCGCTGCTTGCTTTGTCTCTGCCTAGAGAGAGAGAGAGAGACATAATAGTAATAATAAAAATATTTATTTACAGAAATGAGTTTACAAAGTAGGAACTTACAATCTATTTCATATTAAATGAAGGTAGGCTAATTTCCTCTTTCAGTAAGTACGTAGGTAATACCTACTTGTAATAAACCTTTCAGGGTCAAAGATAATGACTCCTCGCTCTAACTAAGTTTGATACCATATTACTGATATTAGACACGAGGGCTCAAACCTCTGGCTTCTTATAGGTACTCAAATAATTTGTATGTAAGAAATGTAGTTACAGCAGTGAAACATGAAAGAAAGGCAAAAATTGACTGTATATATATATTACACTATTACATACGAGTATTGTATAAACTACTTGGAAATAAACCTCAATCCTAATTAATTACAAGCATATAGTAGAAAAAATATAAGTGGATAAATGTATATAAATATTGATATAGCCCAGAATTAGGATTCAATATCCAACAAGTGCTCTAGCTGAGTGTAGTCTATAATTTGTAAATAGCGTGTGATAGAACGTTTGCATTCAAGTTGAGTTTTCTAGTGTAGAGTTAATACATTACTCAATTTGTTATACAGGTATGGACTAAAAAACTGTGAGTGATGGTAAGCAAATTATATTTTACAGAATTTCGTTACAATTTTTTAATTTTTCGTCTCTTGCTTGAGACTTTAAAATGAGGGGATTTTTAGGGTTCCGTACCCAAAGGGTAAAACGGGACCCTATTTATTTATTTATCTCATGAACCGTGATAGTTAAACAGTTGAAATTTTCACAAATGATGTATTTCTGTTGCCGCTATAACAACAAATACTAAAAGACAATAAAATAAATATTTAAGGGAGCTCCCATACAACAAACGTAATTTTTTAACCGTTTTTATATATAATGGTACAGAATCCTTCGTGCGCGAGTCCAACTCGCACTTGACCAGTTTTATGTATGTTGTTGAGGATGATTAATGAGTTGGAGGATAAACATTTTCCTAACCGAGAGGATTTGCTTTATTCAGCTCTGTAAAGCCATAGCATATCATCTCTATTCTGATCTAGTTCGAGATTATTCAGTTCTATGTCTAACTAAAAACTGCATCAGAAGGGGGTCAGCAAAGTTAGGCTGCTTTCACAAAGGAGATGTGCCACGTTGCTATGTTTCCAGCTGAACAAAACGCTCGCTCCATTAGCGGGGTACATCTCTGGCGGAAAAGCAGCCTTACACTTGAGTCCTTAGCACAGCTCGTTGAAGTCCACATGGCCGTCTCGGTTCTAATTCCCGCTATAAACCATCCAAAGGCAGCTAAGATACACTTACACTTGAGCCGCTCAGTCCTCGGCCCCCTGCAGGCCGCGCTGAGTCCACAGCACAGCTCCTTGAAGTCCACATGTCCATCGCGGTTCTCATCAAACGCCAGGAAGGTCCCGGCGACGGCCGCGGGGGGAAGCGGCGGCGATAGAAGGGGGGTGAGGCTCTCGATGTCCAGTTCACCGGTAGGGGCGGAGTTGCGGAGCGACCAGAAACACTTTTCTAGTTCTATTATGTCCTGCAAATGATTACTATGTTATTTTTCCAGTCTATTGTGGACCGATTTTGATTGTTTTGGATTGGTACCTAGGTATATGTATAGAGAATGAACTCGGGGTTGCCTCATGAAAAATCCCGACGAATATTTGTCTCGCAAAACTGCAACAGTTCAAGTAATTATTCACATGACAGTAGAAGTACCTACTTCAAATAAAACCTATAAGAGCCGAAAAGATACGACTCCTTTGCTCTAAGATTTCACTTGTACGTAGACGGAAGAGCTTTCTCTCGGCTCTCTCGCATAGGAGTGTACTATGCTTTATTTATTCCTCTGCCTAACCAGATTCCTCTGCCTAACCAGATTCCTTGAAGTAGCGGAGAAGCTTTATGTGTAGACAGTAGATACTGACAGAATTGCCTGATTAAGTGATTGATTACTTTAGTTTTGATCTTTATGAGTTTAGAGACCATAACATACAGCGCGAATGGAAAGAGCCTATGATCTGGCAACCGGAAACTAAAATCAAATCTGTTCAAAATGTCACTCGCATGTAATTAACATTGGGTACCTGCTGGTAAATTTGCTACCTGCTGGTAAATTTGCTACTCTATTCGGTCGCATTGTAACTATGCCCCATATGAAATTACATAGGTACCTACATGAACAACCTACAAAAAACAATAACTCAAAAGGCAATCCACAAAAAAACTACGTAAAATTCGAAGACATAATTCATCAGAGACAGCGCCCTTGTGCCAATGACATTGCACTGCCGTCCATGCCATCATCATCATCATCCAATGTCACCGCAATGATACGGCAGTGACCTGAAGGAATCTCTCCTTTGTGAGATGTATGTAAGATAACAGCGGAGAATCTTTCCTCAAATTAACTAACAGGCTTAAAGGTATACACAGGTATAAATAACGATTTGTAACTTTTGTCAGGTTTATTATTATTTTAAAATGATAAATATAGAGAGCTTTGAGATGGGGTACGGGTATTCTGCTAATGCTATTTAATATTATTTGGTCGAACGTTTGCAAAGATGCGTGTTTGCGTGAACTCGCATAAACTACTGATGAACTGCTGAAACTTGCAAACATAAATATAAATAAAATCATAAATTATAGCCTCATTTTTACCCGACTACCAACAGGGGAGGGTTATGAGGTTAGCACCCTATGTTTGTATGTTTGTATATTTGTATGTTTGTATGTATGTGGCCGATTTCTTTGTTCCCACGTAGCGCTGAAACTACTGGTTCGATTTCAACAAATTATGTATCGATTGATTCGTCTTAATACCCCGATGGTTATAGGCTATAGGATTTAGGGCTCCGACCCCGAATAAGCCTTCAAAACGCGTATTAAAGTTTAGGTAGCCGCAGGCTGCAGGCCCCATAGAGAAAAATTACAATACCTACGACCTATTTTCATTTTCAACTCTATGCCTATCAAATATGACCGATACGTCATTCTGTTTTGTCAATGTAAATGTTTCAAACTTTTATAACTTTCACGTAGTCGGGTTGTAGTTTTTAACTTTATCTTGTTCTGTTTGAAAACCCGTGCAGAAGCTAAAGCAATAAGATTTTATTTAGGTGTCGTCAGAACCTGGGGGCATGGGCTTGGGCATGGCAGAGAGAGGTGTTGTCAACGAGCCATTTAACACTATAAATTACCCAGTCTAGGCAAATTTAGAGTGCACTTCTATTACCATGCTTGTATGTACATGGTTCTTCATCATGCGAACAGTTA
This sequence comes from Eupithecia exiguata, assembly GCA_947086465.1. Taxonomy (NCBI): domain Eukaryota; kingdom Metazoa; phylum Arthropoda; class Insecta; order Lepidoptera; family Geometridae; genus Eupithecia; species Eupithecia exiguata. The sequence goes on from OX352247.1 coordinate 635,566, forward strand.
CCGAAGCAACCTTTGAAACTAAATAAAATGTCAAGTGCGAGTTGAACTCGCGCATTAAGGGGTTCGTACATACTGGTACTCGTAAGTAATCAATCATTTTTTTTGTGAATTAACAACAAATTTGTTGTTTTTAGATTCGTTTCCCGAACGTGCTATAAGACCTTGCTTCTGGCAAATTTTACGATTCTAGGTCAACGGGAAGCCCCTACCCTATAGGTTTTGTGTGCATGTGATTCCCTTGGAAAATTCAATACAATTGGGCATGACCGGCTGTAACTTGTGATTACGTTGACTCAGAAGTTTAATTTTTAATACGAACCGAGTAGTAGTAACCTATATGATGTGAATTTCAATTCGATAGTTCCACGCGTTTCTGAGAAAAGAAGGTTGGCAGACGGACAGACGGAACACAAAGTGATCCTTTATGGGTTGCTTTTTCCTTTTGAGGTACGGAATTCTAAAAAGGGATGATTTAACCTTAAAACGTTGTGAAGAAGTCGGTGTAGGTAGGAATGATTTAACCTTTAAACGTTGTGATTGTGAAGAACTCATTTCATACCTACGCATTATAAAACGACGAATGAACGACGACGATAAAATGTAATTCAGCGCTAAATACAAACCTAAATTGTCACTGCGTCGGCAAAATTCCTTTCCAACTCGTGTCGCCAAATTAGGAGGCGTTTAGAGGTGCGAAGTAAGCATTATGTTCGCAACATGCGTAGATATTTGCTTACACGACGACGTACCAATAATTGTTTGATTAGCTAAATAAACGCAGTCTCTCGCCCTTGTTACAGTTTAAGGCCAGTAAAACCTATAAGTTAGTTTGGTGTAGCGCTGTTTCGCACCACAGGTTCTCACCACAAATTCATTTTTGCCGTTTTTGTATCTCTAATGTACAACATTGAACAACTGTTAGCCCACCAAGGACCCTGTTTATGGTAAAATAGGAAAAATTTATAACTAAGCACAAATTATTGAAGTTGAAATAATACGTATCGAATATTTACGCATTCGATGACGATTCGATTTATTTATTCTGCGTTACACAAGGTTTGTCTGCGGTGTCCGCGCCAAGCACACAACTCCAATTTAACAATCTTTTAATGATAGGCAGCTTTTATATCCTTGCTGACCGAGTGCAAAAGGATTCTTACCTAAGGGCTAGGTAAGCGGCAAAAGCCAGTATTCATTAAATTCAGATAAATCGGCACTGTCCAATTGACCTGATAGTAGAAAGAAACTATGCATCAAGATAACATAATCATTTATGTTACAAGATGCACATAAAACTCTTGTTATCAACCATTATCAGGAGAAGGTGCTCAATTGAGGATTTAATTGGCGCTGATAACTGATTAGATAAGTGATGATAACATAACATCATTTGGTACGCAACGCAACAGTAATTTGGTGATGTGTTTGTATTATTTTCGGCAGGCGGTTATCAGATAAACAGATACAATAATAAAACGTAGAAATGTACAATGATTCGCATTTTTAGGTAAAAATTTAAACGATTAAAAACTAGTTTCCGCTCGCGGCTTCGCATGCGTTGTGTCTATGGAAACATTCTTAGGTAAATTCCATTACATGAGAACAGATTCATGGGATAATAAAAAGTTGCCTATTCCAGGCCTAGACCTACATCAATGCAAAATTTCAGATTGATCCGTTCAGTAGTTTTGGCGTGAAGTAGTAAAAACATATGTCCATATTAACTTTCACATTTACAATATTAGTGCCATGAAGGCCTATGAAAAACCGGGAGACTGGAAAGACTGGGAGAGACTTCTTCAAGGAAACTGGTAATGAGACTGGTCACCCAGACCGACTTACCCGCGCGACATACTCACGTTCGAGACTTATCTTAATTAGATAAGTACCGCCCTGTAGGATTAGTACTGACTTGTCACCAGTTTTAAATAAATAAATAATGCTGGACAATTCACACAGCATTATCTAGCCCCAAGCTAAATAGAAGATCTAAACCTAAAAATACGGTACCTGCGTGCCTACCTCATGAACATATAGTATAGTACATAGATAAATGTTTACATGAAGCATTAGCTTTGGTTTTACCTAACAAACCAAGCGAATTTAAGATTTTCCTCATATTGATTACATAATGATTGGGAAACTGTGACAATACTGGATTTCACTTTTAGAGATAATAATGACCAGTTTTCCTCAAGTGGAGGCAGGGATAGAGGAAAATGTCTTGAGGTTTTTGACCTGCTTTCCCATATTTAATTCATCAGCAAATAAGTTAGTTGTAGATACTTTATGATGAGAAAACAGCTTTAGCCTGCAGCTTTACATAAGTAAATGGTACCTGCCTGTATTGTAAATTAGATTTCCCATTAAAAAAAAACACTATTTTTTATAAAATTATCAGACAGAAGTGAGGTTTAGGTACATAAATCTATAGATATAATATTTTGAATGCGAAAGTGTGTTTGTTTGTTTGTCCTTTCTTCACACCCTGACTAAGCAACCATTCGGCTTGATTTTTTAGGCATGAGTTTAGAGTTTTTATCCCATAAATCAGTTTCCATGGGATAGAAATAACCTTAAACAACGCGTGCGAAGCCACGAGCAGCAGCTAGGTATGGTAGGTGTTATTATATAGGTCAGACTAGGTCATTTTCCGCCTGCTTTTTGCATAAGCTATCTCAATAATAACATATTTTTAGATTCTTTTTAAATAGAGTAAAATACCCAACTAGGTTATTAGCATAACCATCAAAGTCACCATTACTTGTTATGTATTAGTGTATATTTATCTTTTGATAAGTTTGTATTAGTTTTACATTAATGTCAGCACCAGTACCGCCATCCTTTTCTTCCCATTTAAGCTTTGGTTGCCTGGAAAAAATTGCTTAAAGCAATAAGGGTACCAATTCTTTTCTTTTTACCAAAACTGTTTTAGATTTGTTTTTGGGAATAAAGTATTATCCATCAATCTATAAATGAATGGGTTCGTTTACTTTGCAGGTTCTCCATTCTGAACTTCTGAACACTTGTCAGTGAATTCCCACAGATCAAGAAAGGCAACAGAAAAAAACAGAAACTTACCCTCTCTTCTAAATGTGTGACGCCCGCCAAGCTCTGATAGAATGTTGGAGTCTCCAAATCATGTGACAGGTTCAAATCTGATAGCAGCCACTTCGACAGGACTGTGGCATCTTTGTGAATGAGCAGCCAGGATCGGAACTGGTCAAACGTGACCTTATCCCCAGGACCGAAGAGGCCAAGGAGAATCTCTGCAGAGCGCTGGGCTCCTGTGACTGGGAGCGATGTGTTCTCGAGGTGCAGGGTCCTTGCGAAGTCTCGCTTGTAAATGTAGGTGCTGTTGTCTCCTTGATTGTTTGTGTACAAGGTCCATAGGAATCTATGGGTGGAAAATATTCATTGTTTTGTAGTCATACTAAAGATTGTTTTTATTTTTCTTCTGCTTCAGCTGGACATTATGATTTTCATTGCTAAAACCAGTATTGTTAACTAAAACCAGAAGGAAAGTTAATATTGGAAAAAAAATCCTATGTTTTGTAGATCGATTTTGTTTACATTAGAAGTAGGTATTAGGATAATAATTTAATATTTATAGGAACGAAGTGAAGCGAGTATGCTTACTTGATTTTCTCCTCGATGTTTCCCTTGGTGAGGACCACGATCCCGCAGAGCAGGTCCTTGAAGGCGATGCCGCGCTTGGTGCCGCCACAGCCCTGGTACAGCCAGTCCGCAACCTCGTACGGTACGCCGTCGCAGAGTACCTCCCGCACGAAGGCTTCCAGGCTCAGCGACGTGCCGTTCGCGCCCGCACATCTCTTGAACGCCTCGCGAATACGTCTCAACTCACTTTCCGACACTGAAATAAAATAACGCCGATTATTTCCTCGCATTCCTACAACGCACTTCGATCAACATTGCACACGGGTGTCCCACCTCGCTTCACTGCATCCTCGTACGATATGAAACTAGGTTTTGAGTCTTTAGCACCCATTTTCGCGACCGCGAATCGATCATAACATTTTAGTAAAGCGTAAACACAAAGAAAGAAATAATTTTTAAATACAGCTGACAGTTTACGTCGTATGATCAGAAGCCATATTGAAATTGTTTTTATCGGAAAATATGCGGCCGATGATGTACAAAATTCATCGATCCACTATGAAAACATTTGGGAATGTTCAAAATGCATTGCATTTAAACTAGGAAGAATTGTCACTTAATTTATCACTAAACAAGTAATGTAAAGCGAAGCAAACAAGAACACATGAAATCACGAAACAGAAACAGTGCCTTGTCAAAAATGGATGTGAAAAGTACACCAATCAGCAAGAACCTTTGACGAGCTGTCAAATGTAACCAATGACAGAATGGTGCATCGCCATTGCCTGTTTATCATTGGCCATTATCTTTCCAACAGCAAACATGCGCTAACACGATTGGTCAAACTTAACAATACATCAATCGATTCAGATAATCTGCTAAATCGGAAAGTATCTCTAGAAATCATGCTATAGTTTCTATCTCCGTTCATCTACGAAAATACACATATTGTCTGTCTCTGCCACGCATAGTAGGTCATCAATTGAGTGGGTCACAAAAATTCGTCTGGTTGTATTTCTTTCATTCAATGCAAAGAGAATGTAAAATGGTGGGTAAGAGGAATAGGTTAATTCTCCATCTACGGTACAGACCGTATATAGAGGAATAAGGGCGTTTTCACACGACGTACGACACCACACGACACTTGACACACGACCTGTCGTCGTTTGGACGTTTTCACACGAGCGACGATTTCAGTAGTAACACAGCAATCGCGTACTGCGTACCTAGTAGATTTCATCACGTAACTAGAATAAAATAAAATAGAATTTTTTGTTTGTATTGTTCACTGCTCTTGTCCCATGAACAGGGTTTATTTTCTACAGCCTCGATAAGAGTAAAAATATCGTATTTAAATTTTTCCATTTTGTTGTAAACAAAACAAACAAACTGAACTGTCAAGTGTCAACGACTGTCTTGACGTGTCGTGCGGTCCGTCGCTTCGCGCCGTGTACAAGTTCATACAGGTTCTGAACAGTGGCTATATCGTCACCGTAAAAAAAACGTAACAACATAGCAGCATCTCACGACATAGCGAAATGTCGTTTGAAAAACGTGTAGCGTGCTGTGTGGTGTCGTTGCGTGAGAGGTTCATAGAAATGTATGGACGCCCGAGTCGTCACCACATTTTGTCGTGTTGTGTCGTGCGCCGTGTGAAAACGCCGTAATAAGGCACTACTCCATCTACGCCGACGTAGTTATTGTATACTCTTTGGTTCACTAAGTTCACTTCACTACGACGACCATGGACTAATAGTATACTGACGACGTAGATCGAGTATACCTAGATGGTTGGCAAGTGTGGCCACAAAGAGGGACAGACTATACGAAGTGGTGTTGCCATGCAATTTTTTTACCCTGACTTTAGGTTCGTAATTTTATGCCTGGTAGGTGTTATTTTAGTATCATACATCATTAAATTAGGTACCTACGTATGCGAGAATAGGTAAACTTTTGATTTAATTAGCACAGAAATAAAACAACGTGTTTCGTTTAAATTTATTACCACCGCCACATACATGTCAGACATAATTTCAAATACTAAACTAATTACAAAAAGTATGTCATTTTGAAAAGAATATTTTTGCTAGACAATCAATTTAAACACTAACCAAACACAGACAATAAAAATTGCACTTAGGAGATCACATTTCTTCTGAGTAATTAAATCTTACACTTTAGGTATTGCTAAGATAAGACAACCATAGTACGAAATTCAAAAGCACTTTTAAAAGTATACTTCAGGTAAAAAGTACAGAGAAAACCAAATTATATTACAGTTTTTACACCTTATACACAATATTACCTACGTCCTTGCCTATGTTTCCAAATATTTTATATTCTGTTATAATTATTACCTGTGTAAAAATGACCAGTCTTTAAAACGATTCCAATATATTCTCCACAAATCATAGGATCACAAATCAATCAGTCTTTATTTCTATCAAAGAGCCTTAATCAAAATATTTCTATAAGTACCTGGCTACCCAACTTATCAAAATGTACCCTTTTCAGTCTTATATTATTCAATTATAATGTATAACATTGCACCTTAATACTAGTAATTAATAATAATAGTACTTGATACTATAATAAAATTGTACATACACTAATTAAACTGTACATACCTACTTACTAATTAACACTGTTGGTTTTATTTACACTGCATTGTATTTTTAACAAACTCAAAGTTTTCGTGATGTTCCTCACGTAGTAGTATTTATCTTACATGCCTGAAATAAAATATTGAAGCATTAATATGAAGATTATACATAGTGCTATAGTAATAGTATTAAAAATTGTAAGTAATATAAGTAACACCAAATCCCAATAAATATAACCATTTAAATATATTTGATTTAGTATTTGATTAGTATAGAAGGTATAATTTTTCTATACAAATCTCAAACAGTCCTTCACCCATCATCGTAGCCGTAGCACTGATTCTTTTTATGTATATATTTATTTTACTTACCAGTCTTGGAACAGCATAAGAGAACACATGCGTTCGCGTTTCTTTTTTGTTCACGATTTTTATGAAAATGTTGAACAAATTACTAAATATTTTTGGGTTCCCAGTTTTTTCGACCCGTGGCTTCTATCCAAAGCAAACGTAAATCATTGTTTTCGAGAAATCTGTAACAAACAAAAACATATTTTAAGAATGTATGTAGATGTAGGTATTCATGTCTCAATGCGCCACGACATTTGGGGAATTTTATTTTCGAGTGCAGGCAACCCTAAATTTTCGTAATTTTAGGTTATATTTATTAGAATTATTTTAAAACATAGTTTTTGAGTCTAGTCTGTACGGAAATCTATGAAACTATAAATTTAAAACCTTTTTTGAAGTCAAACGAGCTTGTACTTACGATTGGAATGACAAACTCGGCACTTTTCGTTCACCGTCACTTTTACATCCAAAAACACTGCACCGCACCATCGTTGCTTCAGATTTATATCGTTGAGAGACGCAGGAACGCCCGCAGAGTCACTTTCACACATTTAATTAGCAGAAAGTATCATTAGGTCGAAAACAACAAATACTATGTGATGTGCCCGGCATGTTTGTTTAGCTCTTATAAGAGCTAAACAATGAAAAAACTGGCACACTGGTAGAGACAGAGAAACTTTCATTCTATCTCATTTCTTCTCAGGCTACAAGCATATTTTTATCTCTCTCTTGAGTGACTGAAATGGGTATATACAACACCTCTAGTGCCTTATTACTCTAAGACTGACGACGACTGACGTGACGACCAGAGAGAATGGTGACGACAGTCCTTAGAGTATACCTATACCTATTATATATGCGACCTTAGAGTATATACCACTAGAGGTGTTTCATATACCCATTTCATTCACACAAGAGAGAGATGAAAATATGCTTGTAGCCTGAGAAGAAATGAGATAGAATGAAAGTTTCTCTGTCTCAACCAGTGTGCCAGTTTTTTCATTGTTTAGCTCTTATAAGAGCTAAACAAACATGCCGGGCACATCACATATTATTTGTTGTTTTCGACCTAATGATACTTTCTGTTAATTAAATGTGTGAAAGTGACTCTGCGGGCATTCCTGCGTCTCTCAACGATATAAATCTGAAGCAACGATGGTGCGGTGCAGTGTTTTTGGATGTAAAAGTGACGGTGAACGAAAAGTGCAGAGTTTGTCATTCCAATCGTAAGTACAAGCTCGTTTAACTTCAAAAAAGGTTCAAAATGTATAGTTTCATAGATTTCCATACAGACAAGACTCAAAAACTATGTTTTAAAATAATTCTAATAAATATAACCTAAAATTACGAAAATTTAGGGTTGCCTGCACTCGAAAATAAAATTCCCCAAATGTCGTGGCGCATTGAGACATGAATACCTACATCTACATACATTCTTAAATATGTTTTTGTTTGTTACAGATTTCCCGAAAACAATGATTTACGTTTGCTTTGGATAGAAGCCACGGGTCGCAAAAACTGAGAACCCAAGAATATTTAGTAATTTGTTCAAACATTTTCATGAAAATCGTGAACAAAAAAGAAACGCGAACGTATCTGTTCTCTTATGCTGTTCCAAGACTGGTAAGTAAAATAAATAAATACATAAAAAGAATCAGTGCTACGATGATGGGTGAAGGACTGTTTGAGATTTGGATAGAAAAAGTATACCTACTTTGTGTTTTAGTCTAACTAATCAAAATACTAAATCGAAAATATTTAAATGGTATTGGGATTTGGTGTTACTAATATAACTTACTATTACTATAGTACTATTTATAATTTTCATATTAATGCTTCAATATTTTATTTCAGGCATGCAAGATATATACCTACTACGGAAAAGGTACGTGAGGAAAATCATGAAAATTTTGAGTTTGTAAGAGAAATACAACGCAGTATAAATAAAACCACCAGTGTAAATTAGTAAGTAGGTATGTACCGTGTAGTTAGTGTATGTACAATTTTATTTATTAAGTGTATGGGTATTGATTAAGGCTCTTTGATAGAAATAAAGACTGATTGATTTGTGATCCTATGATTTGTGGAGAGTAATCATAATCATCACACACAATGGTCATTATTACATACCTAATAAATAAAACAGAATATAAAATATTTGGATACATAGGCTAGGACGTAGGTAATATTGTGTTTAAGGTGTAAAAAATTTAATTTGGTTTTCTCTGCACATTTTACCTGAAGTATAATTTAAAAGTGCTTTTGAATTTCGTATAATGGTTGTCTTATCTTAGCAATACCTAAGATAAGTAAGATTTAATTACTTAAAAGAAATGTGATTTCCAAAGTGCAATTTTTATTGTAAGTCTGTGCTTGGTAAGTGTTTGAATTGAATATCTAGCAATAATATTATTTTCAAAATTGCATTATTTTAGTATTTGAAATGATGTCTACTTACACGTTAGCTCGTATTATGTGGCGGTGGTAATAAATTTAAACGAAACCTAACATTGATACCTGAACGTTGTTTTATTTCTATGCTCATTAAATTAAAAGTTTACCTACTCCCGCATACGTAGGTACCTAATTTAATGAATGATGTATGATACTAAAATACCACCTACCAGACATGAAATTACGAACCTAAAGTCAGGGTAACAAAATTGTATGGCAACACCACTTCGTATTACTCTGTCCCTTTTTGCGGCCACGCATGCCACTGATCTAGTTAAATTCTCAATCTACGTATGCGACAGTCACAGAAGGAAGGAGGAGTATACAATAACTGTCACTATTTTTCTTCGTATAAAATCATTTTTGTCATAACAAATTATTGGGATAAAATAAAAATAACAGATTTTAGCTATTGGCTTTTACGTTATGTGTTCGAAAAAATTCTCAAGCTAAGTGTGGATAGGATTCGTTCTACTTTGTAAATGTCTGTGTCTTTGTGTGTTTTGCGTATTGAAATCGACGAAGATCTACCCGAAATGGGAGATAATCCTGCTGAAAAGGGTAAGTAACTACCGTCAATGAATATTACACCATAGGGTTGCAAGGAGAATTCGTCTTAATGTAGAAATTTATTTCAAACTTAAATTTTTTATCAGTACATCAGCAGTACATATTACAATAAAAACAAAACAATCTTGTTTAGTTCTTTCTCTGACTGCCCAATGTGATTTTTAGATCACAATTTTTAAATATTCTAGAATACTTACCTATATCATAATCCATTCACAACTATTTAAACCAAATCATTGCCATACATACACCTACGTAATTGTGATAAAAACAATGTACAAGTGAGACAGACATAAACTGATACTTGCTATGCCAGATGCTGCAAGAGAACAGAAGCGGCGAGACCGCGGCGCTCGTGAGTCCAAGATCATCACTGTGGAGACCTATGCTAGCGTCCTGACTGGGCTGTCGGTGGATGGAGTCCTTCCATCAAGTTCTAGAAGATCACCACCTAGGACCAGCACATCGGAGGATAAAGAAACCATTGGCTTTTTCTGTGGGAACCCCCTGGTTGAAGTCACTAAAGGGATAATGCATCTGTACAAAGAAAAGTAAGATTTTAGATTTTTTTGTAATTAATGTTATATCACAAACCATTGATAGATTTATGACAGCACTTGAAGTACTCCCATGTGAATTAACTCATTTGGGCTTGTTGATTTTATCAGAGAGAATCTCTGATAAAATGGCATCTTCCACAATCATCATCATCATCAGCCTATAGTAGTCCACTGTTGGACATAGGCCTCCCCTAATGAGCACCATAGCACCCTGTCTTCAGCTTGACGCATCCAGCATCTGCCAGCAGTCTTTCTTCCACAATGCTTGACATTAATACAAAGCATATTGACACAGCACATTGACCTGACTTTGTTTTGGTGCTGTGTAAATGCCAATGAACTCTGTGGAAAATTATTTACATCGAAAATAATGATAAATTGAAACTGTTTTGCTTTCTAAGTTGTTGGATAGAATACATGAATGACAATATTTGCATATTTCATGCGTATTCTGTAAGTTTTTGAGTCAGTGCTCAAACTATTGCTTCATTTATAAATGTAAGGCATTGCATAGCTTAGTTTGAGTAAAGTAAAAAGAGAATACATTCAATGCATACTTAGATAAAAGTAAAAAAAGGGAGATACAGTACGTCCAGTAGTATTCACTTCAAACAAATTTTTCCACTATTTTAGTATAGATAGCCCAGCATCCAAAGAAAGACAAACCTTTTCAGCTAGGTTGAACTCTAAGGGCAAACGATGATGTTCTGCATGCAAGTCGTTCCTTAGCTATCACCATACCTACCTAGACTACCATCTAACTACCCCCCTTCATTGCAGTGAGCTGAAAGAAGCGAAAGAAGCTAAAACCCTCTGCCTCCTGTCTATCCCTGGAGCCCTCGGCGCATCAGACCTGCTCGCATTCGCAGCGGCCTGTCAGCAGGACATCGCGCACGTGCGGGTGTTGCGGGACGGCTCGCCTGACCACTACATGGCTCTGCTGACGTGAGTAACCTAGGCGCGTCAGACCTGCTCGCTTTCGCAGCGGCCTGTCAGCAGGACATCGCGCACGTTCGGGTGTTGCGGGACGGCTCGCCTGACCACTACATGGCTCTGCTGACGTGAGTAACCTAGGCGCGTCAGACCTGCTCGCTTTCGCAGCGGCCTGTCAGCAGGACATCGCGCACGTTCGGGTGTTGCGGGACGGCTCGCCTGACCACTACATGGCTCTGCTGAAGTGAGTAACCTAGGCGCGTCAGACCTGCTCGCTTTCGCAGCGGCCTGTCAGCAGGACATCGCGCACGTTCGGGTGTTGCGGGACGGCTCGCCTGACCACTACATGGCTCTGATGACGTGAGTAACCTAGGCGCGTCAGACCTGCTCGCTTTCGCAGCGGCCTGTCAGCAGGACATCGCGCACGTTCGGGTGTTGCGGGACGGCTCGCCTGATCACTACATGGCTCTGATGACGTGAGTAACCTAGGCGCGTCAGACCTGCTCGCTTTCGCAGCGGCCTGTCAGCAGGACATCGCGCACGTTCGGGTGTTGCGGGACGGCTCGCCTGATCACTACATGGCTCTGATGACGTGAGTAACCTAGGCGCGTCAGACCTGCTCGCTTTCGCAGCGGCCTGTCAGCAGGACATCGCGCACGTGCGGGTTTTGCGGGACGGCTCGCCTGATCACTACATGGCTCTGATGACGTGAGTAACCTAGGCGCGTCAGACCTGCTCGCTTTCGCAGCGGCCTGTCAGCAGGATCGCCGTGGTGTGTGTGAAATGAAACGTCTTGTGCTAGAGAGCAGCACGCAAGACGCGAACCGCACTAACGCAGCTTTCAAGACAGCGTTTTTTCGCTTCTTCCACTAGTGGTAAAAAAAATTGAAGTGAACAAAATCAATAACATTTTGTTTCTTGTTTGATAATTACTATTTATAAAGTTGTTGTTTATGTATAAAATTTGACTTTTTTTTTATACATAACAATTTGTTGTCTAAGTGCTTATTTTGTAAGCCTAAAGAAATAAAGTTATTGCTTTTGACTTTTTGACTTTTAGCGCGGCTCGCCACATTGCGCGTTGGAGGAGGTATGAGCGAGTGTGGCCTGCCTCAGTGTCATCACACGCCATCCCAGTACTCAATGAACACTAAATTCTCTCTTTCTGACTCTTACTTGTTTTGTTGGTCAAGTCAACAATATATTTACGCCATATAAATAACAGAGGACTTCTTAGGGTTAAGCTGGCCTTTGCTGTAACCTCTTATACCTCCCTTCAAAGTTTTAAGTTCTTACACATAATTATATTTGTTTTCTTAGTGCAAACAATTAAAGATTTACTGTTTGCTGTTTCGTGTCGGCCTGCGGAAGTCTAATATGAGTTGTCTATTTTCATCCACAGGTTCCGCACCACAAAGGCAGCTCAAGAGTTCCATAAAGAGTTCGACTGCGTCCCGTACAGCACCCTGGAGCCAAATGCAGTGTGCCACATGGCGTGGGTGTCGCGCGTGGAGTGGGGCCGTGACGGGACGCCGCCGCCCAACCACACCGAGCTACCCACCTGTCCTGTGTGTCTAGGTAACTGTACTGGGAAACCGGCTAGGGCTAGACTGTATCAGGCACGCAATTGAAATGGTGTACGTCAATTGTCTTGTGTGTGCTTCAGAGCAGCACATAGCGCGCCACGTTCCGTAAGGGGCTTGCGATGGCCTATTGTTCGATCCGAGGCTCGCTTCGCTCTACGCACTAGTTAAAGCAGTCTGAGTTCGTTCACCACTCCCGATTGAATCGATCAATATTTAATTGATAAAAGGGATTTTATCAAAGTTTTTTGTAACCAGTGCTCCGATTTGCCCCAAAGTCCACTCGAATTTAATCGCGAGGGGGTAAGTAAAAAAAAAACCCTTTCCCTTTTCCTATTGTAAACCCCCTATCACTTGCCATTCAACTCTCAACCTCATTCGCAGAGCGCATGGACGAGAGTGTGGCCGGCGTGCTGTCGGTACAATGCGCGCACACGTTCCACGCGGAGTGCCTGGCGCGCTGGCAGCACGCGCGCTGCCCGGTGTGTCGCTGCGCGCAGGTGCCCGAGCCAAGGGCTACGGCAGTTTGTCTGGAGTGCGGGCCGCATGGTAAGATATCCTTCTGGTTACTTCATAGCTTGGACGAGAGTGTGGCCGGCGTGCTGTCGGTACAATGCGCGCACACATGTATAAAATTTGACTTGTCTAAGTGCTTATTTCGTAAGCCTAAAGAAATAAAGTTATTGAATTTTGAATTTTTTTGACACGTTCCACGCGGAGTGCCTGGCGCGCTGGCAGGCTCCATTTTGGTCTGCCTTGTGCAGTTTCCTAACTCTTGTTTCAAGTGAATGGTTATATTTCAGAGGAGTCAGATCCAACCCGCGACTACAACATCAGCGACGTGGGCGAGGGCATGCTGGAGGCGGAGGCCGGCTCGCTGTGGATCTGCCTCATCTGTGGACACGTGGGCTGCGGCAGGTTAGTCACTTTTGTTTGAGGATAGTTTTGAGTGGACGGTATAACTAAAGGGCTGTATTTCAAGGTAAAGTAAGCGTATATATCGTTGAACCGTTGGGTGAGCATGGTGGCGTCGTTGGTAGAGGATCCTTTGCGTCGGCATGGATGCTCGGCGGCGGTCGCCTCCTCTCAGCTGGAGGTGTAGGCGGCGCGGCGGCGGCGGCCCGCATCATAGGCTAGGCGCACTCCGAGTTCTTGTTAAATTCAAACTGTCTCACTCTAACTCACACCAAATAACGTCATTATCTATTTATTTCAAAAATAATATTATGTACCTCATTTAAACTTGTTGAATTCAACATTTAATTGGTAAAATGTAATGTTATAAAGGCGTGGAACTGTTTTGATAATAGGTCGTATATCAGAAAAACAAAATAATGTTTATCTTTAAAGGTGAAAAGTGATGCATATTGTACAATCTAGTTCTAATTCTAGAGCTCCGACCGAAGGCCACACTGGGCCGCATAGTTAGCTTGTCGACCCACCTCGCAACCGGGCGACCGACGCGATGCTTCGGCCCATACAACTAATGAATGTGTTTTATATTCAGATACGAGGGCGGTCACGCCGCGAAGCACTACCTGGCCTCAAACCACACGTACGCTCTACAGATCGGCTCCAACCGCGTCTGGGACTACGCTGGTAAGTTCCATAAGAGTTCAACTGATGGAAAGGCCAGCCAGCCAGGCAAGTTATTGGCAAAATTATCCACAAATTGAATTCCGTAAACACTGCGTTGTCGATGAGCTCGGAGAAGGTGGCGGGACAAAAAGAGACGTTTCAAAAAGTTTGACGTGTGTGTATCCATGAAAATATGTGTCTGTGTCTACTGAAAGCTCGCAACGCTCTAACGTTCAGACGCATAGTACCAGAAACGCAAATTACCAGGACTAGAATTTTTTACGTAAATTACCTTCTACGTAAATTACCTGAATTCCATCACGCAAATGGCCAGGCAAATATAAAGCGTTGCGCGTTTTCTTCGTTTGAAGCTGTCTTAATTGAGAGCTTTCTGAACTATTCAAAATTAAAAAAAAAACAAAATTCAATGACTTTATTTCTTTAGGCTTACAAAATAGCACTTAGACAAGTCAAATTTTATACATAAACAGCTTAATAATAGTAATTATTATCAAATATTTATTAATTCGTTTATTATGATTAGATTCTAGTATCCCACGGTAGGGCAAAGGCCTCCGTTTCTATTTCTAGTATCCCACGATTCCCACGGTAGGGTAAAGGCCTCCGTTTCTATTTTCCTGGCTATTTTAGAAGCAAATCGGTCCTGAGGTCTTATGATATTGACAACCTCGGTGGGCGAAGGTCCGCCTGCGACTCAGGAGGTTGCGGGTTCGATTCCCGCCTCGGGACAAATGTTTGTACGATCTGCAGATATTGGTTCAGGGTGTTTTAGTCGTTTTATGTATAATAAAAAATATCTATCTATGTATTGCATTGTATTATGTATATCAGTTATCTAGTACCCCTATCATAAGCTCTGCTTAGCTTGAGGCTAGATAATGCTGTGTGAATTGTCCAGCCGTATTTATTTATGATAATGCTGATTCCAAAGTATCATTTTCGTCGGAGATATTTTATAAAATTAACTTGTCTTTTAAATTATCTTAGTTTACTTAACTAGCAAGCTGTCGCTAACTATTTTATTTGGATGTTGACAACACAAATAAGGTTCTTTGATGTTGTCCTACTATTGAATCATGAATTTCCACCTCCAGGCGACAATTTCGTGCACCGGCTGGTCCAGAACAAGCCGGATGGCAAGCTGGTGGCCGCCTCCACCGAGGACGCGGCCTGTGCTGACGAGAAGATGGACTCGGCGCAGCTCGAGTTCACCTACATACTCACACACCAGCTCGACAGCCAAAGGACGTACTACGAGGAGAAGGGGGCCAAGTGAGTAGCGTTTACTGTACATACTACTCTATCGTGAGCTTCCCACTAGGACGCGGCCTGTGCTCAGATAAAATGCATTCAAATAGCCGGCGGAAAACCGAGCGGAATTACCACTACCGCTCCGGGTAGCGAATACCGCTTAGGTCTGAATATGCATTTAGATTTTTTTGCAGATTTTTCTATAACTTACTTATAAAAATATGCAGGGTAGTTTATTAAGAGCCGAACCAGTTTTTTCATAAGTTGTGTAGGTTTCTTGTAAAATGCAAAATCTTGATTTTAGCGCTTATGCTGTTCCAAAAACGTATGCTCTGTCCTGCGCATATGGAACGCGAAGTATGCGCAGGACAGAGCATACGTTTTTGGAACAGCATAAGCGCTAAAATCAAGATTTTGCATTTTACAAGAAACCTACACAACTTATGAAAAAACTGGTTCAAGGAACCAAATAATACCTAATAACCTACGAATCAAAACATAAGTTATTTCAATAGACGGATTCCTAAGATCTCGACCAAATTATGTGCAAAACACACTGTCATGTTTTTTTTAATCGTATTTTTAGGGTTCCGTACCTCAAAGGGAAAAAAGAAACCCTTATAGGATCACTTTGTTGTCCGTCTGTCAACCTTCTTTTCTCAGAAACGCGTGGAGGTATCGAGTTGAAATTAACATCATATACTCAGGTACGTAATCTCTTGGGAGTCGCAATATAAATCAAACTTCTAAGTCAACGTAAACAAAAGTTACAGCGGTTTATGGCCTATTTTTTTATATTCCAAGGGAATCGCAAGCACACAAAACCTATAGGGAAACCATGAAAATTAGCAAGAAGTAAGGTCTTGTAGCAAAAGTATAGGGAAAAATCCCAAAACCGTAAATTAGTATTTTATTCACAGAAGAAATAATTTTTGATTCTCGCCATGGACCAAAACCTATAGGTTACTTACTTCCCGTTGAGCTAGAATCATTGTATTTGGTAAGAAACAAGGTATAATTATAAGAAATTAATAAATCCCAAAAATTTACGATCTCGACGGGATTCGAACCCGCACCTTCCCCTTCAGCGCAGGGTTGCTCTTTTTCCAACTAAGCTACGTGATCTTATCTAGTCGACCCGCAAATCTTTGGGAGTTCTTTCGGCACTTACGCCGTCAGCGCCACCTACAGAGGAAACAATGAAGTTATCCAATTCTGCTCAAAGACCAAATTTACATTTAGTTCTTTGACGAGAGGTTTTGAAGGGGAAGGTGCGGGTTCGAATCCCGTCGAGATCGTAAATTTTTGGGATTTATTAATTTCTTAGAAATTACCCAGAGTACTATAATAAATAAAAACCTTAGAAGGTATAATTATATAATTAATGTAAAGTTTAGTTACGGAACCCTCGTTGCGCGAGTCCGACTCGCACTTGACGTTTTACTATTTTTTTCTTAATCGTGTTTTCACATTCAAGGAACCAAAGATTTTATTTTTATGAAGTTCAATTTTTTTAGCATGGGGATCCCGTTAGTAATGAGATCTAGACCTAGTATGACAACCAAAAGCGCTTAATTAGTAGTGGTTCGGCTCTTTAGTGTAGACACGTTGTCGCAGGATGATGACGGAGCACGCTATAGAGAGTGAGAATCTCCTCGCCCGCGCGCAGGCCGCCGAGTCGCTCGCCGCCAGCCTGAAGAGTCAGGTGAACACGCTCACCAGGGAGAACCGCACCTTGGAGCGGAGAGTGCACACTGTCAACGCGAAGTGAGTACCTACCGCGTTCATACTGTTTCTTATAACCCTGGGAATGGAAGTGAGAATGACTCAGTTCGGATCTGACCGGGAGTACAACAAACATGAGAAATGAAGTAATTCTAAATCGCATTCTTCAAGTACGCAGGTGTGACCTGCGCCATCGATAATCTGTAATCGTACAAATGTCTAATATCTTTGGCTCGTGATAATGTTCTAGTTGTTTGGGTATGGCAGGGCCATAAATAAATAAATAATGCTGGACAATTCACACAGCATCATTTAGCCCCAAGCTAAGCAGAGCTTGTATTATGGGCTAGACAACTGATATACATTTGTCCCGAGGCGGGCATCGAACCCGCAACCTCCTGCGTCGCAGGCGAACCTTCGCCCACCGCGCCACAGAGGTCGTCAAAACAATATTAAATAATGCTCCTGTCCATACTATCAGGATCAGGATCACACATTATTTTACACATACCTAATAATATATTTCTTATAAAATATTTTATTTAACACAACAAATGGATGGTTTTTGGTCGTAATGACGCGGGCGGGCGGGATAAACCAAACCACAGGCATGACCAGAATCGTCTAAAACAGAAGGATGATGAATATCATTGGTTGGTTCCTGCACGTTTCCATTCTGTCCGCTGCACTCCGTATAGTCATTGCGAACGCACCATATAAAAATAAAAAATATATCCAATGCAGGGCAGTAAATGCGTGTTTTTTATAGCACCAACATAACAAGCAAGCAGCAGCAAGGCCCGCCTGCAATCCTGCATGCTTGTTTGCCACGTGTTAGTGTGGTAGCAACTGTTACCGTAGCCTGGACGAGATTAGGGATATAAGAAATTCATACAAGTAACGCAAACTTCCAGACTGACGGCGATACAAAGTTCATTGGAGGAAGAGCGCGGGCTGGCGGCGGCCATGGCAGCCAACCAGGCGCACTGGCAGGCGCGCGCGCAGGCCAAGGAGCACGAGTTCAAGACGGAGGTGCGGCTTATTATTACTTGACCACACTCGTCGTACAGTCTTACTTGAGTTTGGTAGGAATACCAAGCTATCTGAAGCGGTTCTATGGATATAAAACTGATTATATTGATTTTGGATGTGTGTGCGGACAGAAAGTTGGAGAGACCAAGGCCAGTCATGATGATTGATGCCAGAAAAACGCTATTCTTGTTTTTCTGGCTTCATTATAAGTTTTATAAGTGATTTCTCTCTTTGCCGTCAATCCCATTGGATTATGAGTGAGGAAATAGAGTGCGCGCCTGTGTTTGCGCAAACACTTGTACACTAATATATTGTTATTTTATGTCTTGCGCAGCTGGCTAGTCTCTGTTGAGACTGCCGTGACCGAAGATTCGTCACGGCGCTGTCTGATTTACCAAATAAACATACACCTATTTGATTTGATGAAAACACCAAGCCTTTTTGCTTTGTTTCCGCTTTTACTTATGGGAAGTAGGTATTTTTGTAAAATGAAGGTCTACCAAATTCTTAATCTTTTATTTCGTTTCCCAGATAAACGAGCTAAAAGAGCAGCTGCGAGACGTGATGTTCTTCGTGGAGGCACGAGAGAAGCTGGGCAGTACCACGCAGGCCTCCTCCGAGGAACTGGCGGGGGCCTCCGTCTCTGTCGCACCTAAGGAGAAGTCCAGGAGGAAGAAACGATAGGTTGTCATAGCTCGGATCATAATCTTGAGAAATATTGAGTCTCCAATCGCGAATAACGCCTTCGATACTTAGGGTGTAGGCACATAGAAGCAGAATCGAAGTGTCAATCAAATACGTAGGTACATTGCAGATTGACCCCTATCTTCACAAAGTAAAGCACACATTCCAAAAGAGTCCAGACAAGAAAATACATGAATTGACAACTCAATAGGTTGGCTATTTTACTATAAAAACTATCGTAGTTGGACGAATTCATTACGGATGTAAGCGGGTTAACTACGAACCTTATTTGTGTTGTCACAAACTCACCAAATAAGGTTCGTAGTTAACCCGCTTACATCCGTAATGGAATCAATAGGTTGGGTTATATTCACTCACGCGCTATATGCGCATACACGAAGATCAAAGCGCTTGAATGCTCGCACTTCCTAGATTAATCTTGGCGCCTGAAAAGCACCGCTGCAGTGCAGCACATCACAAATATGCATTCAAATATGGACTTTAACTCGTAATCACGCCTGTGACAGCCTTAGTTCCAATCATTCCGTTATGGCGCTGCAGTCGTCAACAAAAAAAAAACAGCACGTCCCGGGTGGCGCCATTTTTTCCTTCAGCTGTCAAATCGCGCAAGTCGAGTTGTGGTCGAATTCGATTGTCGGTCGATTTCTTACGTAGTTATTATATAGTCTTTGGGTCGATTGTATACTCTTTGGTACCGAAAAAAAAATATGCGAGGAGAAAACAAAACTAACCGCGGTCAGTTAGTTTTGATTTCAAAACTTACCGCGGTCGGTTAGTTTTGTTTGCTTGAGTTGAGATACCTACCCGATTGATACGCCAATTTGTCCTCTCTCGCCTCATTTAGTTGAGATGATAGTGCCTACGAATGTATGTACATTTATTTCGCCATGCCGCCGCTAAAGTGCTGTGTAGGAGGTTGCAATGCAACTAGTGAATCTCACCGCCTATTTAGTGTGCCAAAGGACGATAATTTAAGAAATTTGTGGATGTCTTTCCTTGTTCCGACTAATCCTTTCCTCATTGGACTTACGACAGAGCAGTTGTTGAGAAAACGAGTTTGTCAAAAACACTTCGACAAGGAACAATTCGATGAAGAAGGTCGAAGGATCCGCTTCTCGTATCCCTGCCTGTTTTCTTCGAAAGAAATAGCCCATGGATTACCTCTAAGTTCAGAAGGTATGTAGGTACATCCAATTACCCATACTCTTCCGTAGCTTCTGTGGACTAAACTAATTAAAATGTGTTCTTTCAGAATATCATGTTCTGGATGAACATTATTATCACCAAAAAGATAATGATATTGATGATGTGGCTGAAGCTGAAACATTGATATAAATTCAAAAAGCAGGTAACTATATACATACCTATAGTGCACAAGTACCTCAAACATAAAACCGGCCAAGTGCAAGTCGGACTCGCGCACGAAGGGTTCCATACCACTATATAACAATACTATAGAAATACATCATCTGTGAAAATTTCAACTATCTAACTACCACGGTTCATGAGATACAGTGAGAGAGGGACAGACAGACGGACAGCAGTGTTTTAGTGATAGGGTTCCTTTTTTACCCTTTGGGTACTGTAGCGTTCTGACTTATATTAAATGTGCATGGCCATCTGATGTGCTCGTCTAACAAGGCTGTATATCCCGCGGGGCATGCGGGGCACGCGGGGGATGCACTCGCACAAGGTGCGGCATATTGAGTGGACGTGTGTCACCGAACAAATCTGTGTTTTATTGGCATAAAGTAATTACCTTTACCCAAACCATTACCTGGTATAGTACAGGTACGGAACCCTCATAACTAAAGTTTGTAATAATAAATCATATGATATCACATAGTGTAAAAGAGAAAATTTCACACAAATTAGAGTGTATACCTTGCATAATTATGATTATATGCCTTATAATCTAATCAAAATATTAGAAAATTAGAGTCAAGAGAAAACGTATAGAAAAAATAAAGAATTTAAATAACTAAATGTTCATGTTTTATTTTACTCCAGAACCTACTGTAGTTTAGAAAATAATTGAATGAAAGAACCCTAATCGAATATACGAATAGAGAGGCACATCACTAGAAAATCGATTGATTTAATCGATGTGTGATGATCGTAATCGAGACGTTATCTATCACTAGTTGTCTACAGATGAGCCACAGAGTAAAACAATAAAATATGCGACACCAGCGCCAAAACGGAACATTGAGAACTGTTGAAAAATTTCACTGTCCTATCTGTACCTGGTACATATATAGTGATCTGTGCTCGTAATTGACGGCATCAGATGACAGACAGCGCATTTATTGCCAATGACACTACCAGTCAGTAGTCAAACGTGCCGTCTACATGTCGGTATAGGCCCTCGCTCGGCAACGTTGGGCCAACATGTATTGAGAGGTTTAAAATGTAGATTCTAAAGATATTTGAGTCCAAGTCTAGGAATAAATAATAAGTCAGGAATAAACTGCTTTGAAAAAATTACCCAAAAGTCGTGTCCAAATAGGCGGGGCTTAAGTTTTGTCCAACGCGTCACGTTATCAAGCCGAGATGGTAAATACTATGCATTATGCAATATGAAGTCACAATTTTTCACTTAATTTGGAAGGTTTTTTCCTTGATATAATATTGAAATGCGTAACGATAAAATTTCGATATTTTTCAGAAATGTATTGTTTATTTGCCGATATCAAGTGGAATACAAACATTAAGTCAATCATATTTTGCGGGACAAAGAGTTCACTGAATTGTAAAAAGTTATCCTCAAATATACAGGTGAGTTTTTTTTCAGGGCCACTGAGGGGAAGTTTGATACCGTGAGAGTTATCGAAAAGCCATGTTACGTGCTCGATTTTGAACTTCTGCATTAAAGACATTTTTTTTTGGTATTTACGGAAAAACGAGCATATCATTTTTTTTGCATAATATTTGGTTTCTTAAGTCGATAATAAATGAATCAATTTACGACTGTATGCCCAAAGTGGTTGGAACACCTTCAAAATTAGTTTTTTTTTTTTAATTAAAGGATCCGCTGTACAAAAAACAGATAGCACTGTCGACAATTTAAAAACAGACGGGAATGAAGCATTGTTTAACGTACGGAATACCCTATTAAGAAATGCTACAAACAGGGGTCTCTTATAGCTCAGCTATGCATTCGTGAAGGAGGTGGTCATTTTGGACATATTTGAAATTAATTCATATTGCGCTTATTTTGTTTTCCACCAACCAGTTTTTCTACAAAAATGACAGAAAGTATTCAGGATCTAACGTCCGTCTTTCGACTGGCAGATAACCCAGCAAAAATGTACTTTATATCTGACCAAACTAAAATCACTTAACTTAAGGTTTTTTGAAGAGGGTATGCGAGAAGATTCGATGTCAAAATCTCACGACAATAACCTTTACTGAATTGGTAAAGTAGAATTTACACATTTTTAAGTTTTGGTGTACCAACAACTGGAGTCGTAATAGGTACATTTATTTACTAGCTATCGAACAAAAACACAAAAATGTGTTTTTTTTAAACTCTTATCCAGAAAAACAATTTATTTTTACTTTTTTTAATGCAGAACTTATTTAATTCAAAGTCGAGAACGTAACTAACACTAACCTAACATGTCTTTTCGATAACTCTCACGGATTCAGACTTCCCCTTCGTAGCTCTAAAAAAACACCCTGTATTGTAGAAAAACATTTTATATTAATATTGTTTTATTTACTTGATCCGGTCAAGTCGTTATTGCATAACGTCGTCCACGCCCTTATGACTCAGCTGTCATAGCAGCATGCGCGCGAACCAATCTGAAGTAATTCCGAATAGGTATTACCTATATTGTTTTGATTTGAAGTAGGGCCCACTTTTTGTGTAAAATCTGTTCTGAATTTGACTTCCTGACTTATTATTTATTCGTAGGTCCAAGTCCATTATTGGTAGCGGTATGGTATTGGATTAATGCGCGCAGAGCTTTAGATTTTTCGCTTCCACTCTGCTTTAATGTACCTTGACCCCATCTTACTTTCGAACACAGCTTGCATGAAGCCAAAGCTTCTGGTAGCTAGACAATTGTGAATTTCCATATCTGCCCATAGTTCCAATTTCTGTAGTTTTTGTAGTGCTTTCTGTGTACCTATGTATATATATGTACTTATTCTTCTCTTTTTGGTTCGTGATAATGCTGATCTCTTAGAAGCAATAATACCATATTCAGAATAGTAGACTAGCTAGCTAGACTTCATGTTTCTGAAAATTGATCTTTTCTTCTATCTTAGAATCTGCCGAGTATAATCGCTGTGATAAATATAAATAGATGTAAGAAATTATTTGTTTAGTGGTAGTTTGTGATTGTATTTATATTCAGGGTGTGTAGTATAATAATCTAAATCAATAAACGATTCTTTCGATTACATGGTTGTTTGACTAGTTCCTATAACTTCCTAAATTCCTAGGGAAATGGAATAAAACAAAAATGGGTGGACTTTTTGAATTTTATTATTAGATTTACACTGTCATTTACAATAATTTTATGTAGTTTGTAGGACATAAATCAATATTGCATAACACTAAGGCTAATTGCATTAGTATTTTTGGGGATAAATTAACAAAATATATGCAATATTACGAATTCAAATAAACATAAGGCTAATGTCGGGGGCTGAGCGGCCACGGCCGGCGGCGGCCGGAATGTGAACGTGCCCGCGGGCGAGCGCCGCCGCTGCCAGTACAGTACACTACACTACATGTACAGGGTACACCAGATGTACAGCCTAATCAATTTTCGAGAACTTGCGAAATTAAAAAAAATAAATTAAAATATACAAAATCTCTATCACAATACTCGTAAGTAATTAAAGCGATTCAAGTGTGAATACTCCAAATGTTGTAATACTCGGCGAGACGGTTACTACACAGTAGCAGCGGAGCGGATTTACAAGAACGAACTCATTGCAACAATAGATCAGACGCAGATAGGACCAACAGACGGGGTGACGGCACTAGCACTTAGCTACGTATTGCAACTACCTACGATCATAATACCACCCTAAATGTAATCGTTAAAATATGCCATAATAATAATAATGATTCAAAATGTATACGCGCAGGTATGCGGCCTGCAGGTATGCGGCGCGTCCTTGCTACTACTCGGTGCTCGTACGAGACTCGACGGTTAAATACATTAATTTTACACACGGTATAAAATACTTAGAAAATTTACAATTCCCACCTTATAGAATAGAAAGTGTCGCGGATTGGGAACGTAGAACCGGAGTGCAGACGACAGGCAAGCAACAACACGCTAGAGATCAATCCGAGTAACCGTTCAGAAATACATTCATAGAGAACATTCAGTTAAAATGTAATACCAAAGTGTTTTTCTTAAACATTATTCATTTCGTATTCGAAAACAATATTATATCAAAAGAAGTTCATACATTTATACTCATAGACAAATTTGACACAATACTAACGAAAAGTGATCATGGATCAGAGATGTGGAACTGACAATTTGAATAGTCATCGGGAGGTGTGATTGATTACAGTTTGAATTTACTTGCGTATGTATGTTACCTTTGCAACCGGTTGTCATCAGGGCTGGCTCTTATAAATGATACTATAGTTATTTTTATTATATTAAATAGAATGTTAAAAGTATTACGACACGTCCTGATCCTCCACGTCTTGTGCTTGTTCTTTCTGTTCAGTTTCACCTGAAAACAAAACATTAAACGCATTGTTAGTCACAACGCTTCAACTTCATTAGAGACTATTTCACAAAAGGACTATTGATTTTCCAAGAGTTTTTCTAGCATCCTCTCTATAAATAGGACAACGTGTTTGACCCAAAAACGGCATACGTCACCGTTAAAATTCAATGGTGCGAGTGAACATTTCTAAATAAGGGGTGTGCGCTATATCGCCTCTAAAAACTTGAAAGAATTATAAGAAAGAACTAACATGTTTAATTTTCTATCCATGTTTGAATATTGCTGAAGTTTTTCGTAATTTGATGACTACTCATGGCGAGTAATTTGATGACTACTCATGGCGAGCTGCATAGACAAACAGTTGCGATTTATCGAGACGTGCTCATGCACGTCTTTAGTTCACATGGTGGCTGTGTTTGAATAGCTTGTAATGTGAGAGAGCAGTCATCAGAGACTGAGATTTTAGGAGGCTTTGTGGATCAAGAATAGGGAAACAATTTGATGGTGATTCGTAGGAGTTTAGGTATACTATGGCCTCTACCCATAGCTTCCCAGTGCTCTCCTCTACTTTTACGTCTGAGCCTCGTTCGACGATCAGCAGGGGAATCTGGGCTAGGGAATAGATTTTATTTGTGCATGGCACTCAGTATCGCCCTACATGTCTTCCATAGTGCGAGTCTCCAATCTATTTCGCATTAAATCGCATATCTACTCTATGACCTTTACTTCCCAGCATATGTATATTCTAGTCCACAGCTAGACAAGGCCTCCCCAACTAACGCAAAGCGCCCTGCCTCAGCATCGTCCTACGGTCTCCACCCAGAGCTTTTCGTAGGTACCAGGGTAAGTATACGTACCGGACTCTGCGTCGCCCTGCATGTCGGAGGTCCAGAGCGTGAGGTTGTCCCGCAGCAGCTGCATGATGAGCGTGGAGTCCTTGTAGCTCTCCTCAGACAGCGTGTCGAGCTCGGCGATGGCGTCGTCGAACGCGGCCTTGGCCAGCCGGCACGCGCGGTCCGGACTGTTCAGGATCTCGTAGTAGAATACCTGGAACGAAAGGCAACCTCGCATTGCATTTACACAACTCAAAACGTTTTCACTGCCCAGAAAAGAAAACGGGTAGGCTGTATCAGGGACGCAGCGAAGTACGCGCCACGCGCCGTGAGGGAATGCAGTTTGCTTCGGTATAAGAGTGCGTTCCCACTGCGTCGGAACGGCAACAAGTCGTGTCGTTTAAAGCATCGCAGCTTGATTATTTCTGGAATGGAGGTTTCACAGGGCGACACGATTCACTGTCGTACTGTGTGTACTTGTTTTAGCTGTGACGATAGATATTCGTTATAATGGGAACAGCTAGTACGACAGTCGTACTATAAACAACGTCACGATCTTACCCACATTATAAAATGAACCGTAAATATCATCACGATCCCATTGAGTGT
The DNA here is from genome assembly GCA_947086465.1 of Eupithecia exiguata. NCBI lineage: Eukaryota > Metazoa > Arthropoda > Insecta > Lepidoptera > Geometridae > Eupithecia > Eupithecia exiguata. The sequence continues at coordinate 661,700 of OX352247.1, forward strand.
TCCCATTGGATAATGGGAACACTACTAACGATAGTCCCTCCACGATGAAAAAAACGCAACGACACTGTCACGACAAACAGTTATTTTAATGGGAACCGCAAGAGATGATAGTCGTCCAACAAATATTTACGGTCACGACACAGCAGTGGGAACGGGCCCTAAGACAAATAATAAAATTGTATAAAACATTCTGAGATTTACGCACTTAATGATATTTGAGTAGCTTTAAAGGTTCCCTTGAATTCAAATGTGTCATCAATGTTGAGAATATTTCACATTATTTTGTGTTAATTAAGAGAAAAGAGAGGCCGTTTGTCTACCGCCACGTCATCGAAACGTAACGATAACGAGATGACGGCGATGAAGTAGCGGTACATTTACTATGGCCGGGACTTAGCCACCGCACGTACGTCATCCGAAGCCCGAAGATACGAATGTTGTGTGATCATATCTTAAACAAATCTTAGACCAAGTTCGCTAGAACTTGGTCTAAGATTGTGACGGACCTTTTTTTTGATCATCGTGAAAGCATCCCCCCACACGATCATCCGTGATCATTAATTATAGAGCAGGAAACTTCAAGATGTATGTGGAGCAAGTATACAGGAAAAGTCAAGAATGAAGTCAGGGTCTCATTTTATGAGAAAATAAAAACAGCATAGATATTTCATTTAAAAAACATTCATTGCATTTTCCAAAAACCATTACGAATAGATGCTTTATCGAGGGTAAACCCGTTTAAAATACAGACTAAGTATCCTGGGTAGCGGCAAGCATACCAGCACTTCGAAATGATTATTTAAAATTTTCACATTGGTCAGTCTCCCTTTTAACTTGTACTAAAATTATAAAAATAGCCATTTCCATAAATTTTCAGTAATGCATTTCTTTGCAAAGATTGATCGTTATTAGCAAACAAATCTGTTGTATAAAAATACAGGGTGTCTTATTGTCTCCAAAATCTATCGGTTCGATTTCCTGCAATAGTAAATGGATTGCTCAGCGAGCACTCCCGCCGCCGCACGCAAATCGCCAGTTTGATCAAGATTTAAAATGATATCGTTATCGGTGACGTCCCGTGGCGGTGGACATTCGATCGAAGTCACGTCATCTTGAAATCTACCTAAAAAAATATTGTTATCGTTGACATAGCGGTGGACAAACGGTATTACTAGACGTAGAACGGTAAAACAATTAAGCTGCCGACCTCAGGGACAACCTATCAATTGAGTTTCTATTCCTAGGCTTTTGACATCGTTTATCGTCTGCTATCCGAGCGCATCGACGGTCACGAATGAGCAACCTCATCAGTACGGAGCAGAATTTGAACAACACCCTATATGGCGTGATCGATCACCACATACATTTCGTAATTGGCCTATTTACAACAACATCGGCCTCTGGGTTTGGTCTGTACTGCAACTATTGTCTGCTGTTTACATAACACAACAACAAGCACATCTGATTAAATTTCATCGTAGTTTTGCGAATTCTATAATTATTCATGGCGAAATTTAATCTTGAAGGAACAATAGTTTCTACAACGAAAAGTCATCTGCGAAGTGACGTCATTATTTGAGAAGGAAACTGAAAGCGCATATTTGACAGGCTAATCACTAGCGCATACGTCGGTGAGTCATTCAACGAAGCAAATCACTATAAGCCCAGTCAAGTTAGAATTTCACTTTGAATTAATTCTCATCCCGACCATTAGTGCATCAGCCTTTAGTTTAGGGGTCAGCGATTCTAAATTCAAAATGGCGACCAACCTCGACCCAGACTTTAGCCGCCATCTAGGTTTTTTTTTAGGTTTTCCATTAAGGAGTAAACGTTTTTCTTTAATAACTTGGCCATTTTTCAACATTCGAGAAAAATCATCACGACTAAAGTTGATCATTATTCGATTCTCTACATTTAGTTCCTTGCTAATTTTTTTGTCCGACCGATATTTTTCGAATTAAGCGGGAAAAGACGGGTGAAGTGTAATCATTGAAAAATCTCATTTAATATTGATTTTAGGGCCTTAGCGTAAAGAAACAAAGTTGTACGGAACAAGGACATCCACATTTTTTTTTAACTTTGTTTCTTTGCACTTAGGCCTTTATGTCTAATATTAAATACGGAGCAATGCAGCCAGCGTGTTTGGGACGCTTCCGACTGGTATTGATATAGATCAGTTGAGCTACTTGTAAATTGTTTGCAACAGTGTGAAGTTAGCTCAATGGTTTCAATTGTAACGCCTTTTTATACACAATTTACATTACATGTCGATCTGAGATCCTACTTTCAATAAATATTTGAGACTCGGCGTAAAGCTAGTAAGTTTTAGTTATTGGTATCGTGGTTCGTATACATTCTACATAGAGTTTGACTAGTGTATAGATAGGTATGTGGTGGGGTAGTGATATAAAGGTACATACTGAGAAGTTGAGGGCGAGCCCGAGGCGGATGGGGTGCGTGGGAGGCAGCTCGGTCATGGCGATGTCTGAGGCGGCCTTGTACGCGACCAGCGAGTTCTCGGCCGCCTCCTTGCGGTCGTTGCCCGTCGCGAACTCCGCTAGGTACCGGTGGTAATCACCCTGTAACAACACACAACATGTCACATGTTCACACACGACAACTCTGCTCTGCACCATACCCATCTGAGATGTGCGAGCCAGGTGACCAGCCTAATGTGTGTAAATCAAGCATTTCTATGGCTGATAACTGATAAGGCATATTACGCCCTTCATCTACGGGATACCGCAACCTTACGGGTCAAAATATAATAATTTTCTGGTCTTGCCTACTGGAAGTTGCATTTTGACATTTCTGTATCAAAAAATAGACTGATGATATGATGACCAAATTGATGGATTCAATTGAATATTGGGAACGGCTCTTGTCCTATTAACAGGTCTCAAATAGTGGCTTGCGAATGCATATCTATCCTCTGGAGCGCTACGTTAGCGCTGCGCAAGACGAGCAAGTCTGTTATCACGCTAATATAGGATGAATAGAATCGTCATCTCAGGCACATAGGTATTATACTAAAAATAGACGGTGATATCCAGCGTAATAAACCGTATCAAAATAGGGTTTTTGTAGTGCCTAGATATTCAAGTTTTTCGGATAATAATATATTAGTGCAGATTACTGTGAACAATTCAAGGGAACTTAGAATGACGCACATAGTGTTGAATGACGAGCGTCTCGTCTCGCGGCGATGACTCTTCCTGGCCAGATTACTGTTGACATTCTTTAGAAGCTGTGAGTGACCTACATTGCTGGAAGATTCTAAGTCCGCGGCTACTGATGAATGCAGGTTTTGCACAATACGAACACTTATTGGAGCGTCAAAATAAGTTTTTACGGTTCTAAAAAAAGGAGGACGGTTATGCATTGGATTTACATTTTACTCTATTGAAATTGTGAACTCAATGAATAAAAAACTGAATAACCATGTTTCTGTTAACTTAAAAACGTTAATTGTTTGTCGTTTTCTAAATATTTATCAGAAAGGTTATGTATGATGATTGATCACCAGTTGTGAGTGGCTACTTTAAGAATGGTATGCAATGAAATAATAACAGGGAAGAAAGCTCAGGGCTAACAAATAAAGGGGCTGCTGGCAAGCGGCGGCGTCCGTGACCCGATTTATCCAGGTCAAGGAATCGAACGAGCACACAACCGGCGCTGAACGGCGGATGGCCGCTAGTGGACGATATTGGACTCGCTAATGATTGCGGCTCCATTATTCGCTAGCCTTGCTATTTTCAATATTTACTTGATGCGAGACGAGAAATCTCGTAATCTTTTCGATTGCGAGGTGAAAGATACTTACATCTTGTAACAGATGGCCAACCCACTTTGCCAATGAGTTGTAAAAGTCGGGCATTGATTTTACGAGGAAAGTGACAAGAACATTCTGGATGGAGATAAAGGTAAAGGTAGACAAGACGCCAATACTTTTTGATCGGATTGTGTGAATGGAAGGAATTATGTACGTGAATCTTTAAACGACATCGACAATGACAGACAACGTCAAAAGAAGATTTAGAGGAACTTATTGGTGTTTTACAAAGCATCAAGTTCATAAGTGCATTTGTGCTAAACATGGAGTAGATACATAATATCTAGATTCATACATAAGTTAAATGTACAGTGATGTGATGAAACACAAATTGCGCACAATATTTATCCGCCTTGGTCTTCATAATATAAGACATCCATGAACGAGACATAATGGAAATGTCCACAAAACCATAAGTAGTCAAAAACAAAGAAGTTACCCAGAAGTTGAATGGAGTTTTGGTGAAGGCTAGGTGATGATGATGATGTGCCTCGGTCTCGGTATCGGTTTCTTACCTTCATTTTGTAATAGAAGACTTTGGACTCGCCGGTCTGTGAGCTGGGGATGAGATGTTTGTCGAGCACGTTGAGGATGTCGGAGCAGATGTCTCGCAGCTCCTTCTCCACCTGGCTGCGGTACGCTCGGATCATGTTCAGTTTGTCTTCAGCGCCCTGCAATTGAATATCAAACGTTTACTAAAATCTTATTACAAAATTCTTTCTGCTCGTGGCTATTTACTCGTTTTTTACGTAAGAAAGTACTAACTAGTAAATACCCTTTACATTTATCGAATTTTCACACACACACATTATCTCTAGTTCATATGGCTGGTTCACATTATTCCAGTTCATTTATCCAGTGAATCAATCCAATCCAGTGCTGGACTGGATTATATTGTTTACATTATTCCAGTGCTTCAAAAGCTATTGAATTGGTAACACAGTGACAATAATTTCAAGAAAGGAGTTCGAAGATTGTTTCACAAGTGTTCAATTACAACTGTTAGAACAATGCACGTTTTTGTTTGAAAAAAAAATCTGATGTATACTCTAGAAACACACAAGTTATCTTAAACATAAAAAACAGCAGTTTGGTCTTCAGCCAAAATTAACGAATGCTTTATAAAAAAAAAAAAAATTGGTTTACATACATTATTCCAGTGTCATTCCAGCGCTCGACTGGAATACTACTGGGGCTACATCACCGCACTTAGTAGCTGGCGGCAGGCGGATTAGTGATCGCATGCCTAACATAATCATTCTAAATTTCAGCCCTATCCCTTCGCGTTTTAGCGTGAATAGAGTAACAAATACATAAATAAATCAATTCAATCGAACATTCGTAATACGTGTTGCTTAGTTAGATGCTTAGATTGAAGAAAGGTGAACCCTTGAAACTGTACATTGGGTAACACAACCTAACCAAAAAGCAGAATCTGATTTACATATGAATGAGGACGACTATGCCGGCCAGCCAGCAGATCTCGAAAGCCTCTACTCGTTTTATAAAAGTTGAAAATTATTTAGTGTAATTAAAATTTCAAAGTCAACGAACGAATCGTTTTATTGCTGTAATCCATACAAACAGTAATTCTTGGTTCACACACCATAATTTAATACATCTTTACCGAACATGAATACGTTTTAATGAGCAATAAACGTACGAATGAGTTCGTATTCGTACCTAGCGCCAGCGATATGGGGCAGCGCCAGCGGTGCAGGCAGCACTGGGTTATACTATAACATGACGATCGCATTTCACTCCACAAACAGGATGGGAAAGAGAAAAGGTGTATTCTATTACGGCAACCAAAACACCACTTTTCTATTCATCACACGGGAAGTAGGTACATTGTAAAGATGTCTCAACTTTTTCATGAAATATTGTTACATGGATTCACGCCCTGTTGACCTACCTACTCGTAAATCTTGTAATAGCGTTTGAAATTGATTTAACCTGGACCTCTGTATAAAGGTCGTGAAGAAAGTAGCGAACGAGAAAAGGGTCGGAAAGTATTTTTAACCGAATTCGAAAAATAGGAGGAGGTTCTGCTTGGCTATTTGTAGGTTTGTTTTTTTTTATGTATCTTCGTCGATTTCTCCGTCACTTATGGTCCGATTTTTTTTTCACTATTGTAAGTATAATGATAATGGTTCCGAGGTGCTTCTTTAAAAAAAATCATGAACGATTAGTTTTTATCGCACAAAATTTTAAAACAGTATAAAATTAAAAGATAAGAAATGTTAGGTTTTCGTTTTTTTAAAACAATCAACAGCAAAAATTACAAGCGAAAGTGTAACGCAGAAAAATGCCACACCCCGTTTCATGTAATTTCAGCTATATTAATCCTTATTACTGTGCGTGCCACGCAATTTGAATATGATGATGTCAAGCGTTCTACCGCTTTACCTATAAAATATCATTTTAGGTGAAACGATACAAAGGCTGTGGCTCCCGCTGGATTTTCCTGCTTTGAATCGTATCTTTATAGTATCCTATCCACTGTAGTATATTTCCTACATGTGGTAATCCATTGAACGTGATTTGAATTCAGGTAAATCTCCGCAATTTCTGAAAGGACGGTATCATAGTAAACGTTTTATAAAAAGCTGATGGTCTTCAAGACAAGCTCCGGTCGATGGTTAGCATGTTAGCGCGGCTGGCGACCTTTCTACCGCGTTCACTATTACATGAACTCTGAATGGTATGAGTCACGGTGAATCAATCGCTGTCATACCAATTCCCAAGGCCAGGCGCAGCCGCGTGACACTGGCAGTTATCGGCGAGATAGGGTGTCTAGGTCAAGAAGGCTTGTTGCACTATCAACGAGAAATAGATTAAAGAATGAATTTTTAACAACAAAAAAGCCGGTTGGCGTTACGATGTTGAATAGAAGTTTTAAAGAGCTTTTTTCCGTCGTGTGCGAGAACTGTGAGCAGCGAGGCGTAGAGACGCAGTGTCGGGGACATTGCGCACAAATCGGATTCAAGAAAACTTTACCAACAATATCATTACACTCCATGCAGTTTGAATGAATCCAAAATATAGTTGGAAGCCAGTAGGTTCGCGATCCTAACGGTCCCGCTAGTTACGATTGTTCTGTACAGACAGGTGCTTGTGAAAGTCGTGACGTGATCGTAACTGGAGCAATGTTTTCGAATTCAAAGTTATGGTTGGCCTTTTAAAATAGCAATTTAATGAAAAGTTCTTGTACATCGTGGAGGGGAAACAAAGGCAATTAAAACGCCGAAACCGCAAGCGCTAGTCTGCAGTAGACGACATTCACTAGAACTGGAACGTAATTTAAAGTAACCTCGCGTCTTAAATTTTTCCAACGAAGTGAACAATACAAGACAATATATAAATAAATAATTGGACACTGGACAATTCACATAGCAAGACTAGCCCCAAGCTAAGCAGAGCTTGTGTTATGGGTACTAGAGAACTGATATACATAATACAATACAATACAGTTTTTACTATACATACATAGAAAACGACCAGAACACACGGAACAAATATCTGCAAATCGTACAAACATTTGTCCTAAGGCGGGAATCGATCCCGCAACTGAGTCGCAGGCAGACGTTTGCCCACCGCGCCACAGAGGTTGGAGGATATGGCCTTCTATATTTTGAAAAGCATTGCAGCTATATTTTTTCGAGCTTTAATCAATTTATTCCACGCTTTTCATTTGTATTCCTACCCAGGCTAGTGATAAATAAGTGTAAGGTCGTGCTAGGCCAACGTCTTTTTATCTATTCGGAATAGTAATGCGACCTTCACAAGATAACTAACGAAATAACGATTATTTTGTTTGACACGTGTATCTTCGCATCTCGCCTTGTTGTCGCATAGGCCGGGTATCGGGGCATCGATTAGCATAATTTTATTGGTTAGAAAGAGGTGAGAATAATCTCAAGGTGATCATGATTACCAAGGACTTGTGATAAACGCGAAGATAACGCCCTCATTCTCACTTGGGCTACAATCGCGGTTGTATATCTTCTCAAATGTCAAGTAAATAGCGTTTATTTACTTGGCGATGTAAATTGGAGCTGTTGAGAAGACTTCTGTGCGCAAAACAGATGCGCACTCGGTACCTTCCAAGTCCCTTTTATCTACCTATCGCATATAGAATAACTAATGTGTCCTTCGAAGTGTGTAGGTACAATGTAGTGATCGTTCGGTAACTTTTGCAGCACCTGCGACGCTCAAAGTAATGCTTAAGTTAGACAAATCCGAAGCTCATGCATTATTGGTTTCGTTACACGTTGCCCGACGACGAGTTTGTATCAGCTCAGCTATCATCGGGCTAGTTGTTTCACTACTTCGCACAACCGTTACTTGTCATTAAGTATGATTGTGTCTGCTTCGTTTAAACAGCTATCACACTAAAATTATTAATGGTCAATTTTAGTTGTCTGTTTGTTACCATCTACTGAACGGGAATGGCTGAAATATTGCAAAGTTGTAGTTCTGACGGGAATACCTATAACTAACATAGACGTCGTTTTAGCGGGTAGAAGCCAGCAGATAACAATACACCATAAATTTACGAGGCTTATGTACGAGTTAACGGCCGTTAATCCGAATTGATATACTAAACACGGATAGAAAGAAGTCTTGAAGCTTTGACTTGTAATAAATGTATGAAAAATGTAAGAGTAAATAAATATTTAGTTATTATCAATAAGCTTTGCTTTTACCGTAGTTCTGTAATCCCCGGTGAATCTACCGGATGACGTCAAGCGACCAACAACAAAGCGCCCTTTCGAGCGTAAGGCCTTTGATAACTTTTTCTCGTTGCGGCGTTTAAAGCTTCAAGTAAATTGACGAGAAATAGACCTTCTGTACAGAAAATGGCGAGTCAATGGTACAACACAATATAGATCGCTCTAGAGATACTTACAACGACTATGGGACCGTTTGTAGGTTATATCGCGGTATGGAGACCGTTTATAGGGCGTACGTACCACGTGCTAACAAAAGACATGTCTTTAAACATGTTTCTATAAGCGCGATGGCTTTCAATTTACAAGTAATGGAGAGAAATTTGTTCATTTCAAAGGCAATGCAAAAACGGGGCTAGTTGTAAAATCGATGGCGTGTCATTTATACAGCTCGCAGGCGACCGGCGGCGGCGGAGTGCCCACTCGGGAGGGAAGGGAAGGATCTAGCTAGGGGTTACGCCGCCCGTTTCAAATTAACCAGCCCAGCTGTGTGGCGTACTCAAGTGCTACCTACTCGAGCATTTATGATGTAATATTGAATGCGATTCAACAATCGTAATAAAATTGTACCTATCCACAGTAGGTACGTATATATGAAGAGCTATTTCTATAAAGCTGTTGTGCGCGTCGTGTTTTTCTCGTTACAAAAATGGGTTGCGTATCATTGCCGTTTACGAGATTCAAATGAAGGCTAGGGTTAGCGCGCATAATTTTCTAATCCACTCCGAGATTGCAGGAAGGTGCTGATCATTCCGACATTCTCGGTTCTCGCTACATTAGTAACGAGATGCCTACCCGTCTCAACGAGTCGTTTTTCCCTATTACACGCTGAAACAACCATCGTCTGCCCGTCCCATTTATTTGTGCCCCCGAATGTGAGGTACCTAATATAATAACCATCTCCGTAGGTATAGGCCTACACTTAGAGAGATGGTTATTGAAATGACGCGAGACCGGAAATTCTGTGATTTCATTGATTCAAAGTCACGATGCGGAATTTTCAACCGATATTGCAAATTGTATTTAACATAGAAATGTAAATGAGTGGATCTGCCTAGCCTGTAACATCTAAATAGGTGTTTTACAAAGGCTTATTATGTGGTGCCGTTGCGTCACCTCTCCACTAGGGTAATACCACAATTTTGTTTGACGAGCCATAAGCGTTATTATCTACGTCAAGGATACGTCACACTGAAATAATTTAATCGGACGTGATAAGGTAGGTACCTATCTGATAAGGTTTGTTTACGGGTGGTGGTAAAGTTTACCATCTCTTGAGTACAAGACCAAGAGAGTTGCACCCGTGCGCTGTAAAACATTTCTTATTTGAGGTGCATCGTCTCGTTAGAGCTCATGCACTGTGCTAATTTGGATGACTAATACAGTTAAATCCAGTTACATCCCAACTTTAATAAACATGGCCACTTTCGCTAATCAATTATGTAGCAATTCATTGAATTCGTCGTAAATTCTTGTATCTGGATAATACTTTGCAAGTAATTAATGATCATATTACTACCATGATACTGCTATTATTTTGCTTTGAAAAACGTAGGTAAATTTTGTTCAAACGGGCAAACTAGACAATTAGAAATTCTTCTGCAGTTCCTGTGGATTAATTCTTGCAGAAGGCGACTGACAAGGTTTCGTCCACCAATCCTGTTAACCATTATGCCAAGACAGCCAATATTAATAGTGCATTCGCTGCCAACCTCGGCAGTACAGCATGCAAGGGTGGGCTGCTGCTCACCGTCACCGGGCCCCTTGAAGTTCAACATGTGCACTCTATGTGTTATGAATGGTAACGCCATTTCAATCAGCAGAACAGAATGTCTGCAGCAGGTCATCACATTGTGTGACAGTGTGAGTGGCCTGAGTGAGACCTACATTACAAAATCATTTATTTACCATAATGATTACAGATGACCAATGTTACATTATGAGATACTTAACTATTACAGATAAATGATGTGGTTTATAGTAAAAACATTGTTACCCGTGGTCCCCGCACTAGGCTAGGCCTGTTTCGCGGGAGACCGAGTGTACACATTACATCCATAGTACAGCCGGTCGTGACGCCATCCAACTTAGCCCGTGGATGTCGACTAAGTGAACCTTAAGGAAGTGCAGCAGTTTCCTTCTGTGTCTTATTCAACAACACCTGCACTGCAATCATCCATATTCCTGTCAAGCATTGTGATCTTAGCAAAGAAAAAAACCCCACCATTTCGGGGGCATGTTAGGAGTTCAGCAGTTGACTCATTTTTCAGATAATGAAGAGGAGAACCTACACTATGTTTGCCGAGCCGCGGTCAGTCAACACATGATTCACATGATGAGCGAGTGTCTGCAGCCATCACCTTGAGAAAGTGAAAGATGACTTACTTTTGTTTCTTCCTTTTGTTCGATTGAAGAGATGATCCTCCAGGAAGCGCGGCGCGCGCCTATCACGTTCTTGTAGGCAACTGATAGCAGATTCCGTTCCTCCACTGTGAGCTCGGTGTCGGAGACATTTCGCGAGGCTACGTTCTTCATGGCCTCCACCATTTCTGAAATATTCGCAGTTGATTATTAATTTTGCTGGATGGACATCAAATTTGAACACATGTTGGAGCCAAATTCAACTTAATAAGTGTAGTGTTTCTGGTCCGAATAACATAAAGTTCATGAATGAAAATTACAATAGGTACATTGGTAACACCAGTAGTGTTGGAGGTTGGAGGCCTTCAGGAACCAATGAACCATTGTATTTTGAACTTCCTAGGTGAATAAAAACATTACTTTAGCAAAAGGAATTGGATTGTCTACAACTACTCGTTACACAATTGTCATAGAATTGGTGAATAACAATTCTACAATAATTTACTGTCTCAGGTCCATTATCTGTATGTCAGATTAAACCAGCAAATGATTGCTAAAATTAAACTTTTCACTGCTAGAACACCAGTTTTGGAGCCAACATTATGCTAAGGCAGGATCTTTTGGTTCACATGGTGGAGACACTTTACTATGTTAGAATTAAAGGTACATAAGGTATTCTTCATTTTCTTTTGATGTGACAAATAAATTAATTTTCTTTCTTTCACTAACAAGGACCGAGATATACATCCATCACATCAGTTTGAGAGCTGCCTGTGTATATGAATAATTGCATTAGGATGTTTAAATGAACTGTGACTATGAGCAAGGACCCTACCGTGATTCAATAGCATTGAGAGGCAAACCACAGGGAAGTTCTAGGTTAGTTATCAGGACTTTCAACTTGAACTTGCCTAAGCCTGGGTGTGGTTTGTGTCACAAGGCTGCATAAATGTAGGCTCGGTCACCTTTTGAACAAGCAGGGACAATAAAGCATAGTAATGAGTGTTGCAGACATTCAATCCATAGAGATGTTGTTTATAACACATTGTTAACAGTACATTATGAATAGGTAATGAAATTGTCACATTTGGGTTAAGTTATGACATAAACCAACAGTTAGTACCTACAACTGTTAACTGGCCCAGGTTGTTTTCAGAAGTCAGTGATGATAAGATAGTAATAAGTAATTGTTATAGGTTTCAGTGATAATTCTGACGGTCATTGACCTCGACACCACGTAAGTTCGCGTTGGGATAATCTAATCTCATCTCTGAAACAATGAGAAGCGCCTGGACAGATAACCTTTAAAATGACCGCATTGCTTGCTTGCAGATAGCATTAAAGCTAGGTAGATTTCCCGTGATGCTGAGTCGTGAACAATAGGTGAAATCCGAGGCGAACTTCGGCGCCCACTAATGAGCGTTCCACGATTTATTTATCAGGTGGTCTGTTCCAAGGTAGGATCTGCATGACCGAATCTAATGACATCGATCGCGCATCTCAATTCCCTGATATAGGAAAAATAGCTAGTATTCATTCTTTGACATGATTTCATCACAGGTTACCATCGATTTCATGTGTTTAGCGACTGAAAACATGGATATTATTCGAACAGGAAGGTTTAGACATACGTTGAGGACCTTCAGATTCATGTCTTGGTAGTAAAAAACGTAAAGGACAACCCACCGGCGGATGACGCATCGATCGCTGACCAAGCCTAACGAATGCCATTGATAAGTTTGAACGGCACTTTCGATATAAAAAATGAATGTATTAGCGCACTTTCTCTGCGAAATTAACCTTGCCTTATGCATACGAAATGGGTTTCTCTAGAATTTTCCTCAACTATCACCAAAACGTCTTTCAACTGTCGGCGAAATTACGATGGAATTTTTGACCTAACGGTAGGGGCTAAAACAAAAATATGTACTCACCATCATACCGCTCAGCCTGCTCGGCGAGCTTAGCTTTGTACACATTATCTTCCCTTTCGGACATTGTGGATGACAAATGATTTTTCACTAACTAAAACCGAATCGCCAGGTCACTAATTCACCAAGATGGCCGCGCCCGCCAACCGAATCCAAATTCGATCTTCAACTAAACTCCGCCTATGACGTCATAGAAGAAAAGGCAGCTTCCGCTGGGTAAATTGTTGCCCTTTAATAATCCAATTTTCTACCATACCCTCTTTGTGAACCAGCTCGACCAATGCGTGGTGGAAGAGTTTTTGTGTTTAGAGACTACTCTACCTGAATAAAATATTTTTTGCACTACTGTACATAATAGGTATGTACACTACTTTAATGAATGACATATTTTTTTTTGGCTGTTATTTCTATCTACAAATAAGAATCTGCAAAATGGAATGAAATCCACCCGCGATCAAGGAACATTAAGGTACTCGTCGGCGATAGGTACCTACTAATGATCTGAGCCTAGTGCGAGGGACCACCCATTAATCTGTGTAAGTGTAAGTGACAAAAGCGATGCAGCTGGTAGGCAGGCATGAATGAACATAGGAGATTAATTGATAAAAAAACCACCATTATTGCTTATTTATGTTTTTTTTTATTACTTATTTTAGAATGTGCATAGGCATAACCCTATTCACATTCATGGTTATAGTATGGAATTATTCTGTGGGGAAATAGTACGGTAAGGACTCTAATACACTATTTGTCTTATTATCAAAACTAGCTAGCTAGCTAGCTCCAAAACTCAATTTATAAAAGAAAAAACAAATCCTATCAGTAACTTACATTTATTACTTAGAGACCAGTTCATTTGTAATATAGAATAAAAGGTATATTTTCCAAGCCATGCAAACGATCACAACATTTATAACCCTGGAATTGAATGAAAAACAACAAACGTGATTTTTTTGGCATTTTTATAGATAATGGTACGGAACCCTTCGTGCGCGAGTCCGACTCGCACTTGGGCCGGTTTTATCTTAGCTGTGAGCCACTCAGGTCTCCGTACGTTTTTTTATACAAAAGGTGCTCAAACTTTATCATAAAAAAATCGGATACCTACACTAATTTTAATTATTTGAAAGAAAAAAAGCAGTTGTGGCCATTAATATTTTGTAATGCGCGATAGCAAGACCAACTGTGCAAGGTTAATTCCACAGAAAATCAATTTGTTATCATTGAATTTGTAGCCGTAGTGACCAAAAATTTGAATAGAGGTATGAAATATCGAACCTAATTTTTTTAAAATCCTGTACTATTGTAAGAGTGAGCTTTTATCCTCTGTTGGTTGTACTAAATAAATCAATTAAATATTAAATTAATATTTATCACTTTCAATATTGGCAAGATTATGGTACTTTACCCGATATTAGAAAAAAAATATCATTCAGATACCTTAGGAAAAAAGTAGTCGGAAAATGTTTGTTTTAGTCTTCGATCAAAAATAAGTAGTTCGCGGCCTCCCCCGTAGATACCTAGAGCGTTACAAAAATGTCACTCAAAATTGTCTTCGTTTTGTTTTGACGCAGACAGTTTGCGCAGAGCCTGACAAGTTTTTTCCATACGGAACAAGAGATTGGTGGAGTCTAATTCATTTTATTTTATTTTGTAAGTAGGTAGGTACCTTCCTGAGAATTATATACCTACCAACTCAGTTTATTTTCTATAAGGATTAATTAACAGAATTCAGGTAAAGATAACGAATCATTTATTGATGAAACTATAAATTGGTGTCTCAACAGTAGGTATTTATACAAAAGGGTCATTTCAGACATACAACAATTTAAACTTAAAATACAATTTCAGGCAGGCACTCTAGATTAAAAAGATCTGGTTCCTGTCTGCGGCTTTGCACGAGTTTTTTTTACGGGACAAAAAATAAACGTTTTATAAATTCATACATCTGGTAGGTAGGTAAGAACCTAGTCTTTCTTTTATTAGAGAGTCTAAGCAAATGAAATTTTAGGGCGGGCCAACTAGTTATTTTAAAAAGCATCAACTAGTAATATTAAACTTATTTTTATGAAAAATATATTAATACATACATACTATAAATGAAAAAAAAATTTAGAAGAAATAGCCTCTCCATTTATCAATTTAGAACAAAATTTATATTTTAACATAGGCAAACCAAAAAAAAATATTTTATGCTGATTTCACAAGATTATAACTCACATCTCAAAATACGGGTAAGAAATATATATAAACTTACTGAAAATAAGAAATTCCATCCTTTTTCAGCACTTTGGACGAGTGATTCTTGCACTTTTTGTACGAGCACTTACCCATGCTTTTTGTCTAAACGCTAAAATGACACTAGTTGAAAAGCTTCCCTAACATGTCAAAATGTTTCTCTTTTGCTACTGAAGGTTTTGGGGTGCGCATTGTGAATCTAAGGGGGGCCGGCAAAGCCGGAAATTTTTGATCGATGGTTTTAGTTCATAAAATAACACCATGAAAAAGTAGGTGCATTATGTCATAGGACTGTGTAGGCCATAAAGTTACTATAGTACTTATGGTGCAGGCAAACCAAAAAGTATGATAATATACATACCAACAACATCAGCGCATTTGGTTAGATACCACAAAACAAACTGACGTCATAACTACAGAGCAGTATAATGGCGTCCCTGCGCTGCGTCCAGTAATTTCGTCAAATTACGCGCACAACTTGAAAATGTAAATACCAATTAATAATACCAATTATATATTTAATTAATACCAATTTTTATGGACTTGTGGTATTTAATTATCGATTGAATAAAAAAATTAAGTTTTTTTGTGGTTCATTACCACTATTTCTTTTTTCTACTAAAATAGGTAAGTTGAAAAGTCTCAATTATATTAGTGCTATTCAACCACAAAAAACTCATAGTTTTTGTGTAATCGTTAAGTGCCTTAAAAAAATTTCATGTTGTGCGCCTAATTCGACGAAAGCGCTGTACGCAGTGGACGCCATATTGCACATTTTCTAACTGCTTTTTGTATAAACTGTCCCAATAATATATTTTAATTTTTTTGTCAAATATATTTACAATACTCCATTGAGACACTTTTTATAAATGGGTGTAATAATTCCGTATTGATTTCTGTACGAGCTTAGTGCAAAATAATCTACTATTTTTTCTGCCTTTTTTAAGCTTGTAATTTTCTCTTTCAACTGTTAAAGTACTGTCAGAAATGGTAGATTTTCCAAGATTATTATTGGTCGGTCATAGACAAATAGTTCGTCGACTATTCGCTCCGAGACTTTTCGGGGCTACAGTTGTCTTCGGATCCTTATAACTTGTCACTGTCAAATTTACGTTGACGTCAATAGTCAATGACAACATTTGAAAATTGTGCATTTTTTAGCATTATATTACACTTCTTTTAGCATAATATTATATTGCTTTTTGTCTAACTGGTTGAGAAATCATATGTTCTGTCTCTGTTTATCAGGAATAGAGACCACAGAACAGAAAAGTTTCTGTTCTGTGATAGAGACCGATCGATCCGTCTTATAAGAGCTAAACAATGAAAAAACTGGCACGATGGATGAGACAGAGAAACATTCATTCTATCTCATTTCTTCTCAGGCTACAAGCATATTTTTTTCTCTCTCTTGTGTGAATGAGATAGGTATATGCAACACCTCTAGTGCCTTATTCCTGAGGAGGCTTAGAGTAAATTCTCCATCTACGTATCTACGTGAGGAGGTATACTCGATCTACGCCGCCGCCGCCGCCCCGTGTCCATCAACATCAGTGATGCCAGATCTACTGATTTAGCAGTAGATCTACCTGCTTTTTGAACCGTCTACTGATCTACTGATTTTTTGCTCAAATTTTGTGAAATCTACCTGCTTTTTCCGAGCATCAATAGCAAGTAGCAAGTCTAGTTTTTATTTATGCTCTCAGTGTCACGTGACAAGTGGCCAATGAAATTTTCACAAATATCACAAAACAAACAGATGAATAAAACTGAACAGTTTGTTTTGTTCGTTCTTTGTTTTTTCCTTCCGGCTTCCTTTTTCTTTCTGTCTGTCTTGGTCTGTCTGTTCATCGTTTTTGATTGATTGGTCGGTCCGTTCGTTCGTTCGATAAACTGTTGCAAAATGCAAACTGAGTGAGACTTATTATCCAGTTATTACTCTACTATGCACTTAATAATATATGTCCAAAACCACAAATCAAAGTTCGATCAGACTGAAAAGAACTGAGCAAAGCACAGCCGACAGGCCGCCTGGCCTCGTTTTCCACAAAGCTAAACAGTTTAGGCATGTGGACAAAGAAAACGCTTCCTAAATTTAAAAAAAACGGGTTAGTAGCTTTGTTGTATGTTTTTTTTGCATGAAAATACTCGCAAAACACTATTCATAGGTACTAATTTATAACAAATTAAAATCTACCTGCTTTTTTTCCCAATCTGCTGCTTTTTTACCAAAATTTCTACTGCTATTTTCAGATTCCATCTGGCAACACTGATCAACATCATAGATGAATACTAATAAACGGGGTGTCCTTATAGTTATTGTATACTCTTTGGTATTGGCTAAACTCCAGTATAATATTCTTAGAGCAATCTACGATAATATTAGTCTATGCTATGCTAAACTCTTTGAGTAGGTACCATTATAAACAACCTTTTTTCGTTTTGGTACAAATTTAAGAAATAAAATAAAATAATAATTCAGAAATTAGTTGTTTTGTGCTCCTATGACGGCCGGCACCTAGAGTAGTTATTGTAGTCTCGTAGTATTATTTCTCTCTGATTGTAGTCTTTGATTGTAGTAGCAGGTAGCAGCTGAGAAAGACCTGTTTGCCGGACCTTCTCCGTCCGGGCGTCCGAAGATCAGATCCTGGTATTGCTTCCCAAGTGCGGCTACTTGCTTTTGCTTCAAAAGCTCAAAGTTTCAACAATGTCTAACGTTACCTACGACATGGACACTTCAGGCGGGCTGATGCCGGTAAGCGATATACTTTCCATCTTTCGCGCCCCTAGATCTTACTGCCTGGCGCCATTTTAGAATTATAGAACACACTAGTCGTAAACGTTGCTGGTAACTCAATTTGGATGGTTTTCAGCTGATCCGGGCGCTGATAAAACCGCCGGACGAGGAGCCGCCTGTTCCGAAGCCCAAGAAGTCCCAACACCCATACTACAAGAGGCCAGGGAAGGGACACAACCACGACTCTTGCGACGCGTGTGGAGAAGGCGGGGATCTAATCTGCTGTGACCGCTGTCCAGCTAGTTTCCACCTCGGGTGCTAGTGAGCCTAATATTTTTATAATTACCTCAAATTGACATCTACTTTTATTAAGGAAATCACGAAAGATATAAATAATCAAGTGACAATCAAGTGTAGTGAAATACTAGAAGCACTGTGACATAGACATATCAGCTCTCAGCTGCTCCTCTATTATTCAATAATAATAATAATATTTGGTTTTGAAAGATTTCATTCATCTCGCTCAATTATGCAAATTATTGTAGCTATTATAGTAGTAGCTATTATTTTTAGCTTTAGTAAGGTTTTCATTCATAAACTTCTTTCTTAACATAAAATAATATCTAATAAATAACTGAGACACTGTAAATTAATATTATCATAAACCAACATCAGTTCATTCTATGCATTAAAAGTAAAATTAATAAAACCAAATGTTAGAAACTGTGTCGTTCTCAGTGATCCACCCCTGGAGGAGAATGACATTCCAGCTGGGCTGTGGCTGTGTCGAGAGTGCCGAGCTAGCGATGCGGAGAAACCATCCAGTGCACGCGGCAGCCGGGCCCCGTCACCCACCGACAGCAAGTCAGATACTGAGAAGAAAACTAGGCAAGTTGGTTGCATGAGCTCTAGTTTTTGTTTGTTAGGTGCTGAGAGTCTTAATTATATTAGTTACATTATGGGCAGTAATATTAATACTAAGAATAGTAAGAATTAGTTATGTAATGTAAAATAAATATATAAATAATGCTGGACAATTCACACAGCATCATCTAGCCCCAGCTAAGCAGATCTTGTGTTATACCCATAACACTAGATAACTGATATACATAATACAATACAATACATAGATAGGTATTTTTTACTATACATAGAAAACAACCAGAACACCCGAATCAAGTATCTACAGATCATACAAACATTTGTCCTGAGGTGAGAATAGAACCCGCAACCTCCTACATCGCAGACGAACCTTCGCCCACCACGCTACAGAGGTCGTATAGGATCGTGTTGCGTAGGTATTCGACGAGCGATCGCCGCGGGGGGCCGCCCCTCCGCGCACTCCCTGCTAGCTACAAAATAGGCAAGTAGGTAGGACATCTATAGTGAATCAGTACAACTAGGTATATAAAAAAAAGAGAAAAACAGCAAATTACAATGAAATGATAGAAACATATCAGAACTAGTATACAGGGTAGTTTTTTGAGAAGGGTGGTGATGGCCAAGTCTGAAACCACGAGAGTTAGGGAAAAGTCGTGAATGGAGTCATGACCTCGATTTATAAGAAGACAATAACTGCATTTTTTTTCAATTCAATAATCTTTTACTTTTGACGGAAATTGAAACGAATGATTTAAAAAAAAAAACTGTATTATTGAACCAATGGATTCTGTTGCTGATAAGGATCAATCTTTGCAAATAAATGTTTTACTAAAAATGAATGGAAAAGCAAATTTTCACTATTTTGTTTTTACATGGAAGAAAACTCACCTCCTATTCAAACTTTTTGGTCGTTATGTGTGAAACCCATTTGTCTTATTAGCGGAATACTGTGTATGACTATGTACTGATAATAAAAAAAAGTTAATTCCATTCATGTTTTTTCGAATAATTTCGTTTCGAATTGAGTTGTTTGTGTTGGTTTATGACAGCAAAAAGATCTTTCTAAGAATGGATTTATCAAAAAGTGAATGTGTGAATTGTCCAGCATTATGTATTTAAAATTTAAAAAAAAATATGCTGAATGAACATTTTGGGGATAGATGGATTGGCACTCATAGTCTCTGAGATGGCCGGCAAGATCACCCGATCTTACACCACTCACTTGATTATTTCCTATGGGGTTACGTCAAGAACGAACTTTACAAAGCTCGACACGAACGAACTACGAAACAGTTGAGAGCTTACACAGCTCATTGCTTGATATTTTATCGAGGATAAATCCTGTCATGATATCAAATCCAGTAAAGTCTCTAAAGAGACGTATAAACTTATGCATTGGAGTCAATGGAAACCATTTTGAGCAATTTATTAGTTAGGTAAAATTGAGATACTAAAAGTATATCGTAAAAATTTGCTATTTCCTTTCATTTTTAGTAAAACATTTATTTGCAAAGATTGATCCTTATCAGCAACAGAATCCATTGGTTCAATAATACAGGTTGTTTTTTTAAATCATTCGGGTCCATTTCCGACAAAAGTAAAAGATTTTTGAAAAAAATAAATATGCAGTTTTTATTTTCTTATAAATCGTGGGCATGACTCCTTTCACGACTTTTCCCTAACTCTCGTGGCTTCGGACTTGGCCATCACCGCCCTTCTCAAAAAACCACCCTGTATACTATAGTTGAACCAATTTAGCTAACTGCAGACTGTTGCAAACAATCCACTTAATTTTTTTGTGTGGGTGCAATAATAGGTGTTAATGATAATGCTGAGTGATGGTCCCAATGAAGTGTTATAGTTACTATGATGGTCTTGATGGCCAAAGTGTAATAGATTTTTCACTTCTCAATTTCTTTCTACTTTGATCAATCTAAGAATAATGATCTATTAGAATTTAATTACATTTTTTTCCTTACCCCTAAAGCCCGGGAAATTGCTTGCGATACCGCAGGCAGAAACTAGTTTAATAAAGGTCAATGACTTCTCCAGGACTCTCCGCTCCCGAGAGAGCTCCAAGAAGCGCAGCAACTCTACTGACTCGGAGAAGGAAAAAGAGAAGAAGGAACCTCCAGCCCGGAAAGAGCCCACTCCTATGGAACTGCTGGTGAACGCGGCGCGCGCTATGAATCCGCGGCAGTTCGAGCTGCCCCGGGAGATGAAGATACCTTGCGTCTTTCCTGGCACTGAGAAAGGTATTCAACTGATGTTTATGGACTTTCATGTGATTTATGCTGACAAGTAGCCCTCATATCGCGCCACCATATAAACATAATAGCGGCCCGACCCGGCTTCGCACGGGTAGACATAAGGTATTTGTCAAAAAATATAAATTTTAACGCACTTGGCAGACTTACCATGCCAAGAACACTCAATCAAGTCTTCTTTTGACAAAACAAACAGTCAAAATCATCCGTTTGGGAGTAGTATTAGTTTCATACCAAAACACAGACCAAGTCAACTTGAGGCATTGTTGAATGTTCCACAATTTTAATACAATGAGTAACATTGTCTTGTCATCGGCGTCAGGTTCTGAGATATTCACATTCGAAATAAAATCCTATGAGCAATAGTTATTTTCAATCTTGTTCCTCTAGGACATTATTTCTGTAATCTTGCGTATGGAAGTTCAATATTCAATCTATGTTCATGCAACCTGTATTTACGAACTTTTGCGGGTATTGGATTTGATCGTTTGTTTGTTCTCTATTTCTCACTGTCTTAGTTGATTCTTAATTCTCAAATTTGTCATCCTCAGAGGGTTCAAAGACCGGCAACGCTCACGTGGTGACGGTAGACAACATGGGCCTGGTCCCGCTGCCGGCCAAGTCCTGCTTCGTCTGTAGTGAGACCTGCAAGCACGCGCCGCTCATACAGTGCGACTACTGTGCGCTGTTGTTCCATCAGGTACGTTATTGTCCATCCTCATCATCTCAGATGAGGCAGAAACATCCACTGCTAGACGTACACCTCCCCCATAGATCGCCGTAATGTCCAGTCCTGCGCTACTCGCATCCGGCGGCGGTTTCCCTCATCGTTTTGGGTGTATACCACCAGGTAGTGTCCAACTGTAGGACTCAAAGTCATTATAAATAGCTAGCTTCTGAGTTCTGACACCTTACATACAACACAGAAAAGTATCTGATTCAGAAAACAATGCTGAATGACTTTTGTGAAAAAAAAGAAGTCAACATTTAACCCTATTACTTCGACACTATTTTATCTTGTTACAATTAGATGTTATTTGCAGGATTGCCTGGATCCGCCGCTGACCGCGTTGCCGACCGGCCGGTGGATGTGTCCTAATCACGTTGAACAATTCATTGTGAGTATACCAACTTGAGATGGTATTGTTTTAATTAGCACATAAGTAATAAAAAAGTTCAGCATTTTTCCGCCAGAAACAAAATAAGTAGAAAATCAAAGCAACAGAAGGGAGACATCAGTCATCGAAACAGGTTGACACTGAGCAATCAGAGTTTAGCGGCTTAAGCGGCTTACCCTCGAACACTCAATCGCAGCTCAAATTTAAGCACGTCTAAGGGCGCATTCACACTGACCATTAACGAAAATAATTGGTGTGTAGAACACTGCTGTGTGAACGTAGAGTTCATCACACAAACGGCGATTACATCTCGCACCTGGGATTCATAAAGATTTGCGCGTACTGGGTAGTACGCAAGTAAAAATTCGTCACTCGACGGTTCGAGTGACGAATTTTTGACAGATTTAAATTGAAAACGACATGAGCTTAATTCTGAGTAGCGTTCGAGTAATAGGGAAATAGGGAAACTGTCAAACCAAGTATAGGGAGGCGTGGCGATGCCGCTCCGTTACCGAGTTTCGATCATAATTTTATTGAGAATGTAATTTGTCAGGATTGGAAGCTAGTGAACTCCATATCTGCGACGGAGCGCGTGGCTCTCTGGGACAAGTTCAGCGCGCCGGTCGACCAACACGCGGTGAAGATCGACTTCATACGGCAGGCGAGGCGGTTCAAGCCAAGGTTCCGGTGAGTTCTATAACAAATAATAATTCATTTGATAGGTTAAATATAAATTTAAATATAAAATAATGTGACAAGTTCTAAAACCTATGAAAATACTAAGACGAGAGAGAGAAGAAATTAATTATTTTTTTATATCACATTTTAAATAATTTTACGTTTTTTTTTCTTCAAGTAATGTCCTAATTAATGATTTTTGGGCTTGCGTTTCTCTGCCGCGTCCCGTTCTTATGGACGCAAAATCCTATGCTTATCCTTTTCACAAAATGGCGTCGTATGGTACCCTTAACACAGAGTATGATAAAACCACATAGAAACATCTGAAAACCATAACCCACGCCTCGCCGGGCCGCGGGTGATGAAAACACATGGTACGTGGTAAATACCTACCGGTTTAATAATTTGTAACAAGTAGCAAAACTGGAATCCGACGTCTGACAAAATTATATAAAGATCTAGCGGACAGAGCTCACATAATGCCAGCCACACACGCTACGGTCCACTGGACCTGTGGAGGTATGACGGCGCAGGTAGACAGGAGCGTGTGTGGGAATAGACCTGTGCAGGTTTTTCGTCCTGCGCTGCGTAGGCGACGTGGCGACGCTAGAAATTAAGTAGTAATTTTATTCGATTGACACCATACGGTATCGCAATCTCTGGTCTCTGGTAGACTATAGCGTGTATAGCATAACCTGTAACACTAAACTAAGTTTCAATAGCTCTGTTGCCGTACATAGCGTGTTCTTCTATCGTCAGTCAGAAAAGCCAAGTGTCCTCTAAACTTCCCCGGCTAATCATAAATTGATCTCTTGCAGCCAGAAGATCCCCATCTCCGTGAAGGGTCGCGTGCAAGTCCCGGCCATGGTGCGCGTCCACTACGCGAAGCCGGCGCCGCTCATACCCAGCCGCAGGGAACATGTGCGCTGCAGGAACGGTAAATATTTTTCAACTAGTAGCGATTTGAACTTGTGGAACTGAAAATCTTACGAAATCCAATTATAACCAAGTGTACTCGTAGGTTTCTCAGTGCGTCGCGGTGGTCCGAGTGTGCAGATGTTCATGCCTAGTTCCGAAAACCAAGTGAGGGTAGTTACATTAATGCTGCCCCGCTTCGCAGATCGCGGTAGCGCCAGTACTCCAGTAATCCCGTGACCACGACAGTTTGTTAACCTGTTGAAACGTCGGGAAAATGGGTAATTTAAAGCGATAAACTCCCGTTAAATACTACTAATATTTTTACCATCATCAGTGTTCAGGTGTTCACTAGTCTATTGCTGAACGGCGCGCCCTGTCTCGCCATAGCGACCGTCTTCAGTCGCTTCCAGCATTATTTCTGGACTGGTCAACCGAGAGCTGAGGAACTTAGACGAGGGGCCAAGTATTCTTCGCGAGTACTTTGCTACCGCCTGCAGTAGACGCTCAGATCAAAGGATTTTATCGCTATGAAATTCGCCTGCACAGCCTTGGACGATGCACCGTATGAGAAGTGTCGTTGTGAAAATCACGCGTGGTCTTTGCGTTGGCTGACCCCCATTGCCCAAACAGGCGTGGCATTCTAAATTAATTAAAGAATGGAAACAAATTAGAACTAGAATAACAAAACATAAATAAAACGTTATTTAAAGAAACGCATTCTTCCCTCCACAGTCATCAAAAACCAGGAGCAGAGCGGCATCCACACCGAGTCTGAAGACGAAGACAAGCCCAGGCACAAGGTGTGCCTCAACATCGACTGCACCACCGACCACAACGCGCCGCCGCCCACCAAGCAGCCGAAGAAACCGGCTGATGATGATGAGGAGGCGGAGAACGATGGAGATGCCAAGAGTGAAGATAAAGAGGTTAAGGATGAGGTAAGCTCTATTTTCGTATTTATTATTTTACCACCGAGACGTAGCCGCGCCGCCGACCAAGCAGCTTCAGAAACAGGCTGATGATGACGAGGCGAAGAAAGAGGTTACTTGCCGCGGTTATTTTTTTGTTGTTGGTATATCTATATATACTACTACAAGATAATACGCTATAGTTATTCACGCGAGATGCTGATCCATTTCCGGGTTAAGCTTTTTTTTAATAAAAGAACAGTCCATTTGACGATGGTATCGAGACGTGATCGTGACGTCTCTTTTCCCATAGGTTTTGGTACAGCGCCTCCATCGTGCGGACAGGGAACTACGGAAATCACATACAAATATGAGGCAATCGTCAAATAGTAATCGTCAATAGACTCGGGGCGTTTATGATTACTGTCCAACACCTTTGCACTAGTTTTGCATCATGTACTTATTTATTTAGAAAGCAAACTCTACCGTCCTTAAATCTAGATGATACAAAACTTATAATGACACTGACAGCCAGAAAGGGAGTTACATTTTACAGGATTAAACTTAAAATGACTATCACTAACAAAAGTTAAACGTAGTCTAAAAATAAAAGTAAAAGCTAGTGAACAAACATGTTCCTACGCATTTTAACTACTAATATATTGTGACCGTGTCAGCCAAATTCGTAATATTCAGACTACAAACTCCATTCCAGACCATAGCGGGAGGCATAGACTCAGCTTCAAGCTCCCTCAGCGACAGCGACCTGGAGCACTTGATCGCACCGGTAGCACGCCCTGCGCGCCCCGCCCGCGCGCCCGTCGCGCCCGTCGCACTAGCTCCGGAGGCCGACGGCATCATGCGACTGGTCAACCGAGAGCTGAGGAACTTGGACGAGGGACTCATCAGACTGCTGGCTTATCAGAGACTGCGACAGGTACTCCTCATCAGCAGGCGGAACTTCGTCCGCCGCGCCAGAGAGGTTGTCGAATTAAAAGTGTATTCTCTTCACGAGTCTACAGTTATTTCTTTTGTTCAAAGATATTTTTTGAATAAAATAATCAATTTGTCCAACAGATCCTAGCAGGCGAGGTGACGCACGGCTCGCTCTGCGACGCGCCGCTCTCCGACAGCGCGGCTCGCTTCGTGACCAAGTCTCTGCCTGCCTCGGCCACGGTCGCGCAGCCTCTGCCGTCTGAACTACTGTCTGAGTAAGTATTCTTAACCATAATATACTTTCTCGCACGATCATCATCATCATCTCTGCATACACAAACAAACTGCTGACGGCTCCCCCGAAGGTCGCCGTGCGTTCATAGTAACAATATATGGCGGATTTGATTTGATGATGCTTTTTAAAACATATCTTAACTCTACCATGTTTTGTGCAATAAAAATATCATTTCATTTCAAAAACCGGGCAACATTTCGAAAATGTAAAAGGATCAAATTGTAGACTAAATATTTGAGATTAGCAATTATTATTTTTGCTCCCAAATGATTTATCGTTTTGAATGATTCTGCTTGACACAGCCTTAACAGTAAGTGTGCGTGTGTGTGTGTGTTCCAGGGCGGACCGCGAGCGCATCGCGTGCGCCGTGTGGGGCGGAGGCGCCCAGCCGCACGAGGCCTCCCCTCCGCCCGCGTCGCCGCCCCCAGCCATGAGCCTCTCCGACGCCTGTGTGCGAGCCACGCTCCTCCCTACTAGGTGAGAATTATATTCAAATATTTATTGAAAGTGAATGGTCAACCCTATGATAAGCTAAGTTAAGTGCTCAAATCCCCCCAAATAGTGTACATACTTTAATTAATTTTTTATCGATTTTTTTTCTTTTAGTCAGTAAAGAGTTCTTATGTAAATGAAACAAATTCTCGTGTCCATATATATGCGCACGCTGGGCATTACTGGGTGAATCTGAGATGCGTTTGAATAATCGGTGTCAGTTTTTAAACGTTCAAAGCACGTGACTTTGAGCTGGTTTCATTTTAGTTTTTTCCTTTGAATTAAGTTGCGTTTATTAGATGCGGTCCCAACGGGTCCACGGTCCTAGGGCGGCCCATTCCCATGCGTGGCGCGGCCCTCAACATAGGCACCGGTGGCTCCTGCCAGGTTCGCCTGGACCCCGCTCGCTGCCGCCGAGTGTCTGCTAACCACGCTGTCATATTCATGGATGAGGTGAGCAACCAAACGATTCCTCACACAATGGGGTATAATACAATTGACTGACGTTGAAGTAAAAATCTATAAAAACACTACATTCAGACTGACTAAGCTTGACATTGCAGTGTGGCCAATCCAAATGTTTGTTTTTTCCTCTACCATCCAACCTTACATTTGCACTGCGATCGTGGCCTAAACAAAAGCACCTTATCTGTTGTTCAGGTGAGCCGATACTTCGAGCTGATCAACTACTCCGTGCACGGGACCGTCGTGAACGGAGTAATGTACGGCTGTGACGTCACGCAGGACCGCGCGCCGCGCGACGAGACCGAGCCGAGGGTGTTAGCCTTGAGAGAGATTGTAGCTCCGAGGATGCCGAAACCTTTGAAGTAGGTTCTTTAAACTAAGTTAAACCCGTGTGGAGCCGCGGGCAGCAGCTTGTTATGTATAAATGAACAACAGTTCATAATATACATACACACTGAGCTCTAGTATACAGGAACGCTGAATATTCTATACGCAATGACAGCTGTTGTTTATCATACTGATCCATAAATAACCCCCTCCCGACCGTCTCTTACAACGTCTCGTACGTTGTTAAGGCGTACCAAAACAACATGACAACCGCAATATTAATTCTTTAGACGGTCACGCCGCTACTCCCGTAAACGCTCTGCGACGAAATGTCGAAAATCAAATGACCTCAATCTGTCGTCAATAATAAGACCTCCAGCAGCGTAGTTGTAAAATGGAGCTCAGTGATAATCATACTATGATAAAATCGTCACAATGTTCTCCCTCCAGAATAAACGGCGACCTCACCCAGCCTCAGCCCGCCGAGTGCCGCTGTGGGCCGCGGGCCGACCTGTCACGCGGCGCGTGGGAGGGCTCTGCGCTCGTGCCCCACGGCGCCCTGCTACAGTTCGGCTGTCAGGCCTTCGTCTTCAGCATCACTGATACTATCCAGGTGGAGACCCAGGAGCCGGCGCTGTGAATGCTATGGAAAGTGGAGATACTGTAACGCAGCTATCAAGCCTTATAATCTGCGTAAGTTCTTGTAGAATGGGATTGAGTATGACGCTAACTCATGCCGTCCTGCTCAGTTCTAGCCGGTCTGAGCGAAACAGCACGAGAGATGGCGCAACTAAGTACGCAGGTCATACCCCGGGATGCACGAACTCAGATGAAACTAATATAATCAATGGTGAAAACTGTCGAATGCTTTGTTTTTATGTGAACAAAGATTAATCGATGAATATTTAATAAGCAGCTAGGTAAATATGTTTTTCGTATTTCCAAGCTTAGAGAAACTAATGAACGTTCGAGCAACCGGCTGCAAAGCCGGCGGATCGCGCTACGACATATCCAAAACAGAGATATAGAGTCCAAATGGTTCGCACGCGAACTGACAAACTTAAACATCAAACTTATTAATTTCTTTAAGCTTTCTAAATAAGCACTTAGACAAGTATGGAGTATAGACATACACTGTGTATGTGTCTATAGTCCAGCCATTGTTAAGGTACAATGTTTGTAAACCACCCACAACACTAAAAATCGAAATTATGTTTTTGTTGTAGAATTTAATAAATAATTATCAGTATTATGAATTGTAGGAAAGTGCTCAAATCGAAAAGTACTACAAATTCTGTATAAACATTGCACATCAGTTATCTAGTAAGAACACTACACAAGCTCTGCTTAGCTTGGGGCTAGATGATGCTGTGTGAAGGAATCATCTATTATTATTAATCGTTATTATCTTGAGTCTTGAGTTTGGGCAGAGTAGAAATTCAATAAATTAAAGTATGGTCCCTACTCTCTCCTTCCTATTGCGGCCCGAACCCTCAAAAAATTTGGATGGTTAGGTAGGATTTTAGCAGCTGTTAGTGGAACTTATTGTGCTACAGGACATCGCTGAGGGCAAGCCTTTATATTTATCGCAAAACTTAAAAAACGGTTTAAAAATAAGGCATTTGAAGTTGGTCATTTTGTTTTTTTAAAACAATGAAATTATTGTACAGTAATTTGCGTAGTTCCATGTCCGCAAGATAAGAGGCGATATTCCAAATCGTATAGAAATATGAGACGTCACTATTTTCTAACCGAATTTAGTCCGGTTAGTCCAACTGCTCATAAAATGTTTCTCCCAGGAGTAATACATGTCCATATATTTCTACTACATTATCCTAACACGCTTAGTAGTTTTCAACAGTTGCGTCGTCAATGCGAAGCCGTTTATACCAAGGAGATAATTATACGAGTACTTATGACAGGTTTATACATATCACACCTGATAACACATGAGTCTGGGTACATTTATACATATACACACCCTTTCAGTCGAAAACACTCCCCTCCCCCCTGCTTTATTTCTGATAATACCAAAGAAATAATTTTGACATCATAGAGCATGCTGGATTGTACCAGTAGTACCAGTACCTAATACATGGACGTGTATTACTCCTGGGAGAAATACTTTAGGAGCAATAGATGGACTAACACATTTAGTCAGGACTCTACAAGACTGATATAAGTGCCACAGGAGGGTAGATATGGGCTGGTGATGATGAGTGCTTATTGATAGCAAAGGAAATAATCGTTTATGATTCTGAATTAGCGAAAACTGTATTCTTGATGTATTTGTACATTTGTACTTAAGTTTCGTGTAGCCAATAATCAATTTACCTATCGATTTAGTAAGAAATAGTATCAGATGATCATTGCAGTATTGCGGGTGGGAATCGAACCTGCATTTTAGCTATTGACAAAATACTTAGTTTTATTACATAGATCTAGTAGGACTTGGTATGGTATGGTGGAAATGGTAGTTGTACCATTGATGGTTGTAACCAAATGTACCGACATAATCTCGTAAAATACATAAAAAAAGCTTACATTTTTTCATAATTTATTGCAATACTCTAAGGGCGCATTTACACAGCATCCGTTTTTATTCGGCGGTGGCGGAGGTAGTCGTATCTATGAGCGAGTTCACACACATTACTGGATCTGGAATCGAGTAATGTGTATGACCTCGCTCAAACAACTACCTCCATAAAAACGTATGCTGTGTAAATGTGCCCTAAAATGACTATGAATTTGTCATATTAAAGTTATTTCTTGACTGATTGTTTGTGCATTTTACAATATTTTAAGGTTACAGTAAGTTTAAGTACCTTTACCTATGTATTAACTTTGCTTCTCGGTGGGTGGGAACCTCTAAGCTCCTATACAAACATACTTTCCGATTCATTTGGAAACTACACCATATATTGCAATGAAATTTTGCATACAAAATCGCATAAGAAATAGCTATGTTTGTACCGTTTTTGTTTTTCAGTATACGAAAATTAATTTCAACTAATTTTTAAGTGATTTTATTACTTTCGCTCTCATTTAATGGTGATTATTTTTAAAATCTTAAAACGGTGCAAACATAGCTATTTCTTATTCTATTATGTGTGCAAAATTTCATTAAAATCGGGGACGTATTTTCGAAATGAAACGGGTAATTTATTTATTATAGGGCTAAGAAGATCCCACCTACCTTAAGTAATTTTATGTTGTTTGCTCTAAGTATGTAGAATATGTTTGTTATCATTAGTTATACTTTCTCGTTAGGTTTAATGTGATTGTGTTGCAATAAACAAGTTGTCTTAATGGTTCCTTATTCATTTTCCTCCAGCAATGACCTACCTTATTGCTCCTACAAAACTAATGAGAGAAAATAAATCTTTAATCATTGTTTTGCTCCGGATCTTCCTCATGAAAATCATTAATCTTAACATCGGCATCCTCCCCGTACTGGATGATATTATCAATAGTCAACAATATGTTCTCCACACTCTCTTCGTCCTTGATGTTCAACGGGTAGAACCGAACTAAGCTGAAGTTTTCAACAATTTCTCCGATTGCTTCGGTTAGTTTTGCGTATTTTTCGTGCCATTTCGACTTTGAGTTCCTCATGTCTGATAGTAGAACGTGTGGGTCTGGATCTAGATAGCTGAAACAAGAATGAATATCTTGTTATAGGAATCGTAGAGGGTAAAAATAGGGTCAAGTGCGCGCAACGAGGGTTCCGTAACTAAACATTATATTAATTATATACAATACACTTTATTGCACACCAAAAAATACAAAAGAAAAAAAGAAGAAAAGATAGATAACAGAGTTGCACTATGGGCGGCCTTATCGCTAATAGCGATCTCTTAATTATAAGACCTTGTTTCTTGCCAAATATGAATCAAATAAAATATTTTTTATGATTAGACT
Organism: Eupithecia exiguata; assembly: GCA_947086465.1. Classification (NCBI taxonomy): domain Eukaryota; kingdom Metazoa; phylum Arthropoda; class Insecta; order Lepidoptera; family Geometridae; genus Eupithecia; species Eupithecia exiguata. The sequence continues at coordinate 692,739 of OX352247.1, forward strand.
ACAATATTACAGAACCTTAAAAATTACATAATTGAAAGTTATCCTAAACTACTTATTCTAGGTAATTTGCCAACTTCATAGTCGAAGGTAATCAAATGGCTGACTTGGTTCTTCTCGTGATCTCAACCATTTTTACGGCGGAAGTATTACGAGACAAGACTTGGCATAAATTTACATTAATGTTTTTGTTCGGATATAATGATATCCGAACCTACTAATGAGTAGGATAGGATAGAAGTAAAGTCGTAGTTACGTGCCACGTCACCAGCATACAATGTATGTCTACGGTTGAACGTGTCTCTGATACAAAATAAAACACTTTTGTCCGGAATCTAATGAATTAGGTACTGAAGACCGATCTCCCACTCCTATTGAGGCCCGAGTTGTTTTAGTTTAATTATAAATAAAGCCTCTCTAAAGAACGATTTTAGAATGGAGAGCGATACCTACGACCAAATCTGAGAATGAAGACCTTGGTGTCTTCATGAACGTGTTCGTGATGGTGGGTAGAACCTGCAGTATGATCTTACTTGTCTAGCTGCTTCCGCGCCCCCTTGCTCAGTAGGTCCATCTTGGTGAGCACATTCACATGTGGCAGCTCCAGATTCACCATCACGCTGAGCGCTGCCATTGTGCCTGCAAATCACAGAAATAAGGATAATAACAAACAATCTTACAAATTGAGTGAAATTTAATAATATTTTTTGTTTGGAAGCGACTTCTAATTTATTTAGTCTGTACGAGCCGTACAGATTTAGCTAGCTAGACTTCTACGTGATCTTGTAAGTTACTTAGATGTACGAGCCGTACAGATTTGGCTAGCTAGAGGAATGCGGAATATATTAATAGCACGTTTCTACGTGATCTTGTAATTTACTTAGTTCTAAATCACGCTTCAATAAACACTTTCTTACTTACAGTCAGTCAACAAGCTTGGTTGTATTATTCTCCTATACGGAGATCAACCTCTCATCAGCTCGAAGCTTTAGGGGAGCAACCCTAAGCTTCTACTCAGCTCACTATAGCTAACTTAACTTACTGTTGGGCAAACTGCCTCAACATATGGTCCTTCGAGCTACCGTTAGCGGGACTTTACGGGAGTGATACGTACGCCTTCGGTTCCGCGACCAGTGTACTGTGACGACGCCACTGGCCAGCAGCTCCAGCTATCAAGTAAGATCGTTTTATTTACTTGACATCCCAGCTACTATGGCCGACTACGAAGCCATTTTCAACCGCCAAGCGGAATTATCTTCTGAACTTCAGCGCATAGGTTCCAACTTTGATAAAGATTCTGCGCACCGAAAGACCTCGGAGTACATAAAGCTTCGATTAAACGCTTTAGATAACCTCTGGGGAGAGTTCTATAATAATAACTGTAATTTAGCTAACGTGCCGATCAAAGAGCAAAGGTATTTTCTAGATAATATATACGACCGTGTTCATGAGTACTATAACAGCACTCGTGAAAAGATTGCAACGTTTTTACCGACCAAGGTACAGTCAGGGTCAGGTATAGGTAAAGGTACGACGGACGTTGTAGCGGAAACTCAAGCGAACTCAAGCAAAGTGGACGAACTTTTGTCCCTACAACGGACAAATTTTAGAGCTTTCAAGCGTCTAGTAACAAGTATCAAGGTGAATGAGATATGTGAGAGATGGGAGCTTGAAGACGAGTTACGCAGCGTCCAGGAGAGATGGAAAGCGATCGACCAGCTGCATCTCCAGATCGACAATATCTTGGAAGGGGAGGATGAGGTTTACCTAGATGAGTTTACGCGACAGGAGGCCTCATTCAAGGACATCAAGAAAGCTCTTCATCAGAAACTATCGGCATCTGCTCACGTGGAAAAATCAACGCCTGTATTAGAAATCCCTACCTTTACAGGAAGATACTCTCTCTGGCCTACCTTCTTCGATCTGTTCAGCGAGGCCATTCACAACAACAGCTTCCTGTCTAAGGCTCAGAAGATGCAGCACCTGAAAGGAAAACTTAAGGGGGAAGCAGAGCGTCTGATCCAGCACTTGAATATATCGGCTGACAATTATGACTTGGCCTGGGAGATACTGGTGCACCGCTACAATAACCCCCAGGTACTTTTCACTAACCTCATAGAAAGCTTTTTAAATCAGCCGAGTATTATCAAACAGACGTCGCACGATATCAAGCGCCTCTTCGATACTTCTAGAGAGTGTATACATGCCATTGACAATTTGGGTATTGATACCAGCTCATGGGATCCAATCCTGGTCCATTTGATAACAAAAAAGCTAGATCGAGAAACTTGTATCGCCTACAAGGAGTCACGTAAAGCTCCGAGAGAGTTGCCTTCATTGAACGAATTAATGTCTTTCCTTGAATCTAAATTCATAGCTTTAGAACCAATTTTTAAAAAGGAGAATAACTCCTCAGCTACAGCAAAACCAGCTCCACAACAATCTTATAATCATACTAAATTTAATAACAATTATAATAAGCTATCATCTAAGCATCAATCAGCTTCTACAATCGTACATCGCGCGTGCCCGCTTTGCTCAAACGGTCACGAACTGTTTCGTTGCCAACAATTCCTCAAGATGTCCGCGGATGAGAAACTAGGGATCGTTGCGAAACTTCAGCTATGCCGAAACTGTCTTTTTAAACATACTAATAATAAATGTGTCTCATTTAAACGGTGCAAGGAATGCGACGGCGAACATCACACTCAGTTGCATAATTCATGCATGTCACTCAGTGTCAAGGCCACGCGCTCCGTCGATGGGCAAACGAGTTCATCTTCATCAGCAAGGTCGTCTAATAACAAGCCCCATGCAGCAAATCACGTATCTGCTGACGACGAGGAGGTTTTATTAGCGACTGTCCTAGTTAGGATTAAAGCGATAGATGGTAACTACATAACTTTAAGGGCTTTGTTAGACCAAGGCTCACAGATCGCACTTATATCGGAAAATGCCGCACAGCTTTTAGGGTTGCCGCGACAACAGTTTAGCGCTTCCGTATCGGGTGTAGGTATTGTATCTAGGAAAAGTAAGCAACTTATTTCCCTGGAATGCAAATCTATTCACAATGACTACAGCTTTAATACTGAAGCTTGCATAATTCCTCGGGTTATAAGTGACTTGCCTCACGTGTCGTTCACTAGACAGTCGTGGCCTCACATTCAACATTTAAAGCTGGCGGACCCCGAGTATAATGTATCCAAGCCAATCGATCTTTTGCTAGATGCCAGTATTTACTCGGAAATTATAATGAGCGGTCTAGTAAAAGGTACTTGCAATGCACCCATAGCTCAGCACACTAAACTAGGCTGGGTTTTATCTGGTAACGTGAAGAGATTTAACTGTAGTATAGTTGTTAATAATCTAGAGGAAATAGCTAGATATTGGGAGATGGAAGAAATGCCCAACTCGTCGTCTGCCCTGACTAGAGAGGAGCAGTACTGCGAGGAGCATTATCAAGCTACTACTAAGCGACGTTCAGACGGTAGGTACGAGGTAGCCCTACCAGTGAAAAATAATTCCTTAGATAAACTAGGGTCGACTAAAGCAAAAGCTATAGCTCAATTCAAACAGCTAGAGAGTAAGATGGCAAAGAACGATGCATACTCTGATAGCTATAAGCAGTTTATGCGCGAGTACCTTCGACAAGGTCACATGCGTCCAGCCAGCCAAGGAGACCACATCTCATATCATATGCCGCATCACGGAGTACTTAGACCTGAGTCCAGTACGACGCGGATGAGGGTGGTGTTCAATGGTTCAGCTAAATCCAGTTCCGGCCTTAGTCTTAATGACGTCATGGAGTGTGGTCCGAACTTACAACAGAACTTACCAACTCTGATCTTAAACTGGAGGCAGTATAAGTACGTCGTAACTGCAGACATAGAGAAAATGTTTCTCCAGGTTATGGTCAGAGAGAGCGATCAGCATCTTCAAGGTATTGTCTGGAGAGAGTCTTCTAGTGATATCCTTCAGGAATACTTTCTAACTACTATCCCGTTCGGGATTAAAGCATCTCCTTACTTAGCTATGCGCACCCTGCGTCAACTAGCTAAAGACGATGCCTCTAAGTATCCTCTTGCAGCCAAAGCAGTAGAAAACCATTTTTATATGGATGATTTACTCAGCGGTGAAAACTCTATTGAAACTACAAGAGAGCTTCAGCGTCAGCTAATAGAGATGCTCAGAGGCGCAGGGATGAATTTGCGCAAGTGGTCAGCTAACGACCCTCAGCTTTTAGCTAGCTTGTCCACTGAGCAGCTTGACAAACCTTTCGATTTTGTGAGCCACGAATCTCGCAAAACGTTGGGACTTAGGTGGACACCCTCATCTGATTCATTTAAATTTACATACAAACTAGAACAGGCAGAGAATGTCAGGACGAAACGTCAGCTCCTTTCGGAGATCTCCAGGATATATGATCCTTTGGGGTGGCTATCAGCGTTGACTATTCGAGCTAAGCTTATTTTCCAGGAAACATGGGCATCCGGCATAGGTTGGGATGACCCTATCCCGGAAAAAACCCAAAGAGAATGGGTACAGCTACGTAACGATCTTCAAAACTTAAGTCACTTTGAGATTCCTAGGTATCTCGGGAATACACAAAGGGCTTTTCAGCTTCACGGCTTCAGCGATGCCTCAGAAAAGGCTTACGCTTGTGTTGTGTACTTAGTCGCGTGCGATGATAAGGGCGAGTGCACACGAACTCTGGTCGCAGCTAAGACTAAACTAGCACCTATGAAAAGGAAAATTTCATTACCTTGTCTCGAATTATGTGGTTCTCTACTTTTAGCTCAGCTTATAAAAGTAATAAAAGCATCGTTACCTAATAGCGACTTTGTTACTTATGCTTGGACCGACTCCATGGTAGTCTTGGGTTGGCTCCATGGCGATTTAGCTCGATGGAAACAGTTCGTTGCTAACCGTGTTCAGCAGATTACGGAAATAATACCGGCATCGAACTGGAACCATGTCCGATCTGAGGATAACAGCGCAGACTGTGCTACTAGAGGGCTTTCAGTTGCAAAGCTCCAGAATACTTCCCTCTGGTGGACTGGACCAGAGTGGTTGGCAAACTTTAATGCTAGCAACTTACATAACAAAACTTACGAACCACCGAATATCGAAACTAAAAGAAACAAGGTAACCTCAGCTTTACTTAAACCTAAGTCATCATTTATAGATGACCTGCTATTACGAAACAGCTCTGTCACGCGCGTAGTGAAAATAGTAGCGTGGGTGGTACGTTTTATAACAGTGATGCGTCGGCAAAATACGGAACGTGCTACATTTTTGTCTACCGCGGAAGTAAACAAAGCGCACGATTTAATCTCTAAGCACGAGCAAGAGAAATACTTTGCAAACGATTTAGAATTTGTTAAGACTAAAGGTTACGTTCCACCTAACAGCCAAATAGCTAACCTTTATCCCTTTTTAGATAAAGACGGGATTTTAAGGGTAGGTGGTCGTCTTAGTCGCGCTATAGTAAGCAGCTCAGCCAAACATCCAATGATTGTGTCTAACCACAGCCGGTTTAGTGACTTGATTATAAATCAAGCGCATGCTGTTACTCTACACGGCGGGCCAAGACTTACCCTATCTTACATAAGGGAAAGATATTGGATTTTAAGTGGCATGAGAACCGTTAAAAAACAGCTCCGATTGTGTGTAACATGCCGCCGATTCAACTCTGGTAATCAGCACCAAGTAATGGCCGATCTTCCGCGAGCCAGGGTCACTCCCTCCCGACCTTTCACTCACACTGGAGTGGACTTTACAGGTCATGTGGACCTTAAGGCTAGCAAGGGGAGGGGTATGAAAACTTATAAAGGCTACGTAGCTGTTTTCATATGCCTCGCTACAAAAGCCGTTCACCTAGAATTGGTGTCCGACTTGAGTACACCAGCTTTTTTAGCAGCTTTTCGTCGGTTTTGTGCTCGGCGAGGGACACCTCTCCGAATGTACAGTGACAACGGCACTAACTTTATCGGAGCTAAGCGGGCTCTAGATAAAGAATATAAACAGATCTTAGCTACAATCAACCATGATCTATTTAGCGCATTGAGTGACATGAACGTAGAATGGTCATTCAATGCACCAGCGTGGCCTAGTGCAGGTGGGCTCTGGGAAGCTGCCGTAAAGAGCTTCAAGCGGCACTTGAAGCGAGTATTAGGAGAACAAAAACTGACGTATGAGGAATTCAGTACTCTGCTTCATCAAATTGAGCAATCATTGAATAGTAGGCCTCTGTTCTGTCTTACAGAAAACCCTGAAGACAGTTATATTACGAGTGGACATTTCCTAATTGGAGATTCCTTATTATCAAGACCTCAGCCTGACCCAGAGAACGTTAGATTACCGGCACGCTGGCAGCTTGTACAAACTATGAATAATCAATTCTGGAAGCTCTGGTCAACGGACTATCTTCAGCATCTTCAGGTACGCTCCAAGTGGAGAACTCCGACCAAAAACTTAGCTATTAACGACATCGTCCTTATTAAGGAAGATAACTTGCCCCCAGGCAAATGGGCACTCGGCAGGGTGGTAGATCTTCATCCTGGGAGTGACGGGCACGTCCGGGTCGTATCCATAAAAACAGCGAATAATAATATAAAACGTCCTATAACGAAGCTCGTTCTACTCCCCACCGAACCAAAAAATGAAGAGACCACTTCCGATCAGCTAACAGCTTCGCAACCTCCAATTCCCGGCAACTCATCTCCCGCGGCTCCGCAAACATCTCGTGGGAAGGTTAAGCGTAAACCTTTTAAGAATTACCTTTCGTTAGCGCTCTTATTGATGGCGATGATGATAGCTCCAACAAAGCAAAGCACCCCGTATATAAGATCTACCGCATTAAACTCAACCGCACTTTACTTCGATAAAATATCAACCCTGCAGTATGTCAGGGATGAGTGGAAGCTGGTGGTTTACTATAATCTTACAGGCTATTGGCAAGCCATAAATCACTTAGAGTTTTACGTGAGGCACCTTAAAAAAGCTACAAGGAATTCTCAATATCAGCAGATAACGGACCAGCTAGCTCACGAAATGTCCGAAATCGAGCACAACAACAAACTTTTACAAAATCCTAGCCACAAACGACAGACAAGAGGTTTGGTAAACGGCATAGGAAGCGTTGCGAATTATCTTTTCGGCGTATTGGATGATGATTTTGCGCAGAAATACGCCAAAGACATAGAGAAAATCTCTAGTAGTGAAAACCATCTGAGAAAGCTTATAAAAAATCAGACGGTGGTCATGGAAGCTGAAGCGAATATATTGCAACGTAACGAGCAGATTATGAACAAGCGGTTTTCAGAACTAAACGAACATTTATTCAGCTTTACTGCCAGTATGAATCAACTACAATCGGACGTCGATAAGGGTCTGTACATAACGTCCTCAGCTTTAACGACCAGCATCGTACTAGAAAACCTGAGACGCATCCAGAATGCCCTCGTGGACACCGTGACAGACATAAGGCATGGACGCATCGACTCACTCATCACTCACACTTCACTCATCTTATTTCCAGTGAGCAGTTAGAAGAACAGGTAAACTTCATCGCAAGTCAGTTACATGGTGATTTGAAACTACCGACAGATAAAGGTAACATAAAGGACTTGTACAAACTTCTAAGGGTATTCGCCAAGATGTACCAACAATACCTAATAATTGAAATTAACATTCCACTCGTCACCAGCGAAATATACGAGGTTGATAAAATTATAAGCTTACCACAAAATAAAGACGGAGTTTCTTACCTTACCATACCTACCTATCCATATCTCGCCTTTAACTTGCAAAAGGGCGCAGTAATATTTCTAACAGATTACGATTTGCAAGACTGCCTTCACGCGTCGGAAGAAAGAATACTATGTTCCCTCGATAAACCTACGTATAATTTAAATATACAACAAAATATCTGCATGATAACTTTATTAGAAGCTAGTAGTCAATCAGCTTGTACCTACGAACGACTACCGTGTGTAAATAGATGGGTCAAATTACACGGGCCGAACAAGTGGATGTACTCGTGTTGCGATAAATGCAACATCCGCACATATTGCACAGCTGATGTTAGTGTGAACACCTTATCGGGCAATGGCCTTCTTGACGTAGGTCAGGGTTGCACCGTCAAGGGGGATCACTTTACCATTCACGGTCACAATAATTTTTTGCGTAAAGTTAGCATACAGCCGTCGATAGAAGCCCCAGAGGTATCTGTTTTGAATAGCGTTCTAAAGACTTCTGGGAATAGCAGCTACAACTACACTACGGAGAGTCACGCGCAGATCTACCAACAAATAAGGAAGGAAATTAACGATCTGAAGCAACAATCAAACTCCGACTTCAGCATCCACGATGTACACCAGTACTCCATTATGTATGGCATGCTCGTCGTACTTGGGGTAGGAGTCATCGTGGCAGCAGCACTTCGAGCTAAGAGACGCAGGAAGATTCCCGTTCCAGCAGCTTCTCCTGGGCGGGGAGCCCCGGTGATCTACGAAAGCGCGCGTGCCCTCGCACGTGCCCACGCTGCCGCCTTCCCCTTCGCCAGCGACCTTCCGCGTCAGTCTAGTGAAATAGTGAACGCTAGTGCGAATATAGGCGCCGTGCCTCCTAAACCCCCGCGGTCGGAGTATAGGGTTAAGATCCCTTGTGAATCCTACGGTGAGGTAGTCTCGCCCACCGAAGACAATACAGTGTAGCTTGTGCGGTATCAATGAAAGTGAACATGGACACGGACAATATTAGTATTAAGTCTATCCTAAATGTTGTATTATTTATTCACTTTAAGATTGTATAATTTAAGAACCTTTAACTCACTTCTGTGTTTAAATTGTGTCATAGCTTTACTTGTTACTAAATGTTGTATTATTTAGGTAGGCACTTTAAGATTGTATAATTTAAGAACCTTTAACTCACTTCTGTGTTTAAATTGTGTTATAGCTTTACTTGTTTAACTTATACGAGAATACACATCATAGCTTTAACTTGTCATAACCACGTTTAGCTTCTTGAACTAGGTTTAACTTAGCCGCTTTCCTTTCTTTCTTTGGTTGGCAAGATGTACGAGCCGTACAGATTTAGCTAGCTAGACTTCTACGTGATCTTGTAAGTTACTTAGATGTACGAGCCGTACAGATTTGGCTAGCTAGAGGAATGCGGAATATATTAATAGCACGTTTCTACGTGATCTTGTAATTTACTTAGTTCTAAATCACGCTTCAATAAACACTTTCTTACTTACAGTCAGTCAACAAGCTTGGTTGTATTATTCTCCTATACGGAGATCAACCTCTCATCAGCTCGAAGCTTTAGGGGAGCAACCCTAAGCTTCTACTCAGCTCACTATAGCTAACTTAACTTACTGTTGGGCAAACTGCCTCAACATAGTCATTTATTTATTTATTTAATTAGAACGGCGGCGATTGCCAATTAGTGTAATTGGCAATTAATTAATTATAATTTAAATACAAACAATAAAAACACAAAAAATAAGACCAGATTAAATAATTAATTATTACTTTTCTATAAAAATTACAAAATAAAATTATACATTGTTAATAATAATTTTTAATATAAGGAATCACTCATTCATCCCTCTCAGAATAGATCATACAAACAGACATTAGGTCCATCCATTCGTCCCCAAATATATCGCAGTCTGGAAAAAAATTAAGTAACTCGTTGAGGGCGTCGAGAGCGTGAGGCAGCGGCGATTGATGGTTTCCTACAGTACCTACGACAAGGTGGTAGAGCGAGGAGCCTGGGACTTCTACCGCGAATATAATTGTTTGGCACGTAAAGGCGAAGCAACTGGTTTAGTAGATCAGGGCTGTCAATAATGTTCCTAAAAAATTTAACTACAGTTGAAAGCTGGTCATACGCTCGTCTAGTTTTTAGCGAGTTATAACCCAGGTAACCTTGCAGTAATTCAAGATTCAAGATTGTTTATTGTGTTCATGTTGTACATAGTAGGTCTTAAAATAAATGTGTACAGTTTCAACATGAGCCCGGTTGGGGCACAACAACAAAGTAAGTAAGTGTAAGTAATTTCGTGGGATACATAAATGGGTAATATCCTGCCACAAATGTGTGTCAAACAGTGTCTTAAAAACGCTTTTTGAATATTTTCTAGCAGCAGATCATATTTTTTCTCATGTGGACTCCATACATAAGAACTGGCCTCCAGCCTGCTACGGACCAAAGCGTTGAAAAGGAGTCGTATCAGGAACTCGCTTTGAAAATCACGTGCGTTTCTAAGCACGAAACCCAGCCTCGTGTAGGACTCCTTAGCTATGATAGAAATGTGGTCATTGAATGTGAGTTTCCGGTCGAATGTGACTCCCAGATCCTTGACCATCGTTGCTCTGCTGATCGAAATGCCGTCTATATTGTAGTCATAGATAACTGGGTGCGAGATACGACCGAAACTCATGACAGAGCACTTAGATGGGGTTGAACTCCATTTTATTTTTGACGCTCCATTGATATACCACATCAATATCGTGTTGTAGAGCTAAGCAGTCGGGGAGAGTATTGATGGTCGTATACAGCTTTAGGTCGTCTGCATACAAAAGGCACTTTGAGTGTTGTAGAACGGTAGGTAGGTCATTGACCATTATCAGAAACAGGAGCGGACCTAAAACCGACGCCGGATTGCGTTTGATGCAGCAGCGGCTCTTGCAGAATAGATCTACCACCGAACTGCGATCCCCGACCCGCATGACCAGCGTGGGGATTATGGACATTACCCCCCATTAGAAAAACCTAATAAGGTGATTATCTGAGGAGTCTTGCGTCCCGTAGTGGACTATTTTAGTACATAGTACACCTTACAATATACTTAGAGTATGTTTGTATGAGGGCATAGAGGTTCGCATCTACCTTAAGCATGACTTAGTGCTCATTAATGTATGTTGCGTTTAAGCATGCGGGCGTTAGCTAGCAGATAGTAAGTTTGCGAATACCTTTTTAAGTTATTTGCTACGAAATCAAACTTAAATAAACTTAGAATCAAGTATCGTTTTGGAGCACTCATTGTTACAAAGTCTATGGACATTGTTATTTTTAATAATAAATGTTTTAAATCGTAAAAGACTATTCTCTCAATTGATTGATTGATCATGTCGCTCTAGCGTAGCGAGCGCACGTATCGTCTACGGTGGCGCTATTTGCACGGGCGTAAAATTGCGCCAGTTGCGCTTTCAAAAACTGCATTTTTTTAGGTTAATTAATTAAACCACTAACCAGATAAAAACTTAGCTCCATCGATCATGAACTGAGAATCTATCAGGAAAACTACGCAGATCCTGAACCTCCACTTATCGAGCAGATCGACCAGCTTCTTCATGACGGGTAAGTGTGTGTACAGCTCGATCTGTCCCGGACAGTCGAACAGGAGGTAGTCATCATCTACGTCTCCGAGCTGCTCTTCCAGCCAGTCTGAGTTCTCGAGCAGAGTTCTGGAATTTAGGGATGATCGATTTATACCACTTTGTTACTATAATTATACAGGATAGATCTACTCTAACTACAATGTATTTAAATTATACTATAAATTACATTTGCATGACTAACAAGTCAAATATAGTGATACTCTATTTTAAAACCACCATTGTAAACCTATATTTAAGCAAATAAATACTATCATTCATTCATGGTGTCCTGAAACGCAACATCAAGCCGAAAACGGAAAACAGGTTGATTCATGACAACCCTGAAAAATCTCAAAATCATGAGTCTACTCTCCAATAGTTTCTGAGTTATACTGAAAATCAGGTCAACAAACGATTGTGGAAGTTTCTGCTTTCGACCTGGAAATGTCCCTCACAAAGTTTGCACATGTTTACTTGAGCATGTGTCTAGTCATTCAAGCCGCATTTCAGTCCGGCACAGTGTTTACGACGCGTCACTTGTTCTTCAGTTCAGCAATCAATGTAGATTTTTTTAAAAAAAATATCTAACTATGTAAAGAATTGTACTATGTTTAATGACTGATATAAGAATTCTAGTATGATTACGACTATCTAGTACCCATAATTCAAGCTCTGCTTAGCTTGGGGCTAGATGATGCTGGGTATGATGCTGAGCTGTTATGGACAATGTCTAATACCTTGACCTGGAATAAGATATAGACATTGAGCCTGTGATCTTACTCACTCTATACAGAAGACCAGTCCCCCATTAGGTCCAAACTGCAGCTCCTCATCCTCCATAGCATCGTCCAGATGGATCAGTTCTCGGATATCCACCAGCGGCTCATAGTCAAAGTGTTCCGCGGCCGGGTCAAGGTTCACCACTTCAACAATGCGTTTGGCGTCGCTGGCGTGTTTCACTATGGTGGAGCAGTATGTGGACTGGAATTCACAATTGGACATAGGCAACAGGAGACCGACATATTTTATTTGAATTCTTGGGTAGGTTTAGTTAGGTAAGCTTTTATAGCGCCTCGTCGTTACGATAGGTGCAAGATTTGGTTGTTTTTTTTTAATGAAGTTTTTAGTATCATGAAACCAGTAGTTAACAGGAATGTTTTGCTTACCTTCCCACAGCCGGCTGGTCCTACAATAAGCTGTGCGTACCTCATTGTTATTGTAACAGATTTACAAGTAAAACATGAAAACGAACTGGCTCTGAGGTTATGTGCGGCGTATCTCTATTTATATGGTTTTGTTGGGCTCCACGTAGCTATAATACGTTTCTTGTCAGTTTTGTTGGTAGAACGAGTAAACACTTTGAAATTAAATTACTAATGCAAGAGAAAATCACGTAAAACTCGCTCACACACAGTGCTTTTGTTTTGTTTACATCTATTTTGTTTGACAGCTTTTTACGAAACAAATTATCCGTCAACGTCTTTTACTGTCAGTGTGAGCAAATTAGTTTGCACGTGTTTACTTGAGCGTGTGTGTGACTAGTCATTCAAGCCGCGTTTCAGTCAGGCAAAGTCGCTTGTGTGTATGTTACTTTGTAGGGTTCCGTACCCAAAGGGTAAAAGAAACCCTATTACGTGCTATTACTAATACTTCGCTGTCCATGTTCATGACATATATCTCATGTCATGACTGTATCTCATGAACCGTGATAGTTAGACCGTTTAAATTTTCACAGATGGTAGGTACATATCTGTTACCGCTATAACAACAAATACTAAAAACAGAATAAAATAAATATTTAAGGGGGCTCCTATACAGCAAACGTGATTTTTTGCCGTTTTTATAGATAATGGTAAGGAACCTTAGTGCGCGAGTCCACCTCGCACTTGGCCGGTTTTTTTTTATCAGCAAACAATATAAAATATTCTTTTGGCTAATGTAAAATCGATTTGGGATCGATGATTGATGAAATCTCTATAATTAATTACCCTTCATTCATTCTTTGTATCATTCAACGATCCCATTCTCTCGCATGAATGGTATACTATACTGCCGTCCTTAAGCTATAATGCCGTTACCTACCAAAACCTAATTTCGAGATATGCGCAAAATGGTGGGAAATAATTTAAAATCTATGCTGTTTTGAAACCATCAACAATTTGTTCAACCTGAAGGTATAAAAAAAAAGTACTTTAGAAGTACTTTCTAATAGCTTAACTTTTATCTAATAACTACAACTAAAACAATGTAAAAACATGTTTTTTGCGTTTAAGTCCAGCTTTTTTTTAATTATCATTGTACGAATGCAAAACTAAAATGCCGCTACGTTAACACTAACGGCAATTTAGTATTTGATTTTTATTTACTTATATTGAATTTTACTATACTTAATACTAATAAAAAATCCTAAGCTTCAATGTCGTTAAAGACCATAAGTGTTATTTTAGCTTAGCATTGTGCCTCCTTATGATAATGATTGACTATATTTAAATGTGGCTAAAATCCCTTAACTGCATTTAAGCTAAGTATATTAATATTTTATTTGAAAGTAGTTTTTACTCATATATTTTTGGACTTATTACAATGTTAAAATGCGGCTAAAAACAAAACATTTAGCTATAACGGTGTTTAAGTCTAGGATTTGCTACAACTTAATTTAGAAATTTCAAAAATAGGTGAGTTAATTACAAAAAATAGAAGAAGAATCAGTGTAATCAACATTTATTGTCACTATAAAAATACAATTAAACTTATATTACTAGGAACATGCACAATCACTTGAAAAAGATCGCTTTCAGTTTTATAAACTATTCATCAACTTACGTTGGACAACATTGTAATAAAATTGTTTGAAATACAAACTAAAAGAACTATAAAAACTTAATCTAGTTTGAACATTAAAAATCTAGTAAAGAGAATTTTCTATATGAAAAACCAAGTTATTGAGTAGCTCAGTAAGCTCAGTCATTATTTTAAACTCTTATAGTACTAATTAATAAATCACATTCATATTAAATTACCTAAATACCTAGATCGATAGGTTTTAACGTGCCTTAACACATACATTTCTATGAATATAAGGCTATTCACATATTAACTATGTGATACTTTTAAGCTAAATTATTAACGAGGTAGTCTTAAACAAATCAAAAATCACAATCATTTATCTTAATTAACAGGGTAGTAGTTACATAACCTACTTTTTAATAAGTCTTATTAGTAGCATAATTCAGTCTTTTATTTTTTTGCTCTGCCACTTGTACCTGTACTTGCATTTTCATTTTCTTTGGTTTTCAAGTTTTTCCAGAACACAAGTTTATGCGGAGGAATTATGGGCGATAGTTTTTGCAATATATCAGTTTTTCTACTCGATTCAATGCCTTTTGGTTGCGAACGAAATTCAAGAGTCATAATGGGGGTTTTTGAGGTATTTATCATTTAAGAATCGCAGTGGAATATATTCGCCGTCAAAGTCATTCTTATACATGATTTCATATTTGTTGCGTGTAAAACATACCTGCGACATGTTTTTTAGATAAGCTCTTGGGTTTGAATTTTGTACTCTCCTATCTGACACAAAATTTGGTACGTTTAGAAAGTCCTCAATAGACAGAGATTTCACTATTACTTTGGAATTATTTATTGACGCAACTGCTTTTTCAAAATCTCTGAAATCATAAAGTTTTCCCATTTTCTTCATGGCTAACTCAACTTGGTGGTGAACCTGATCGCTGCTCATAAACGTGTGCCCGGGTTCAAAGTAATAAAGTGTGATTTCTTGTGTAGAGATCACTTCGCTGTTTATTAAATGAATCAGTAAGGCATATAAAAGCCAGTTTTTATTTTGACTACTGCAGTTATCAAGCCATATGTGAATTTTAGCAACGTCTCCGTTTTCAAGGAGAAAATGATAAAATGCAGTCATTATGTCCTCCTGCTTTCTCCCTGCAATTCCATCATGCCAGATAGCTGTAAGAGGTTTCGAGTTAGTCGTTATTTTGCCCAGTGGTGCAAACGTTTGATTGTAAGCCACAAGGCGTTGACAAAAAATTGCAGCCTTGAACGACTCTAATCTCGGCAACATAATAACCTTTTCTAGGTCTGCGCTATAATAAATCTGAGATCTCTCTTGTGGTCTGGTTTTATGCTCGCTATATAGCTCTCTTGCCTTCTTATACTTTTCATGATGAGTGGCCCAATTCACACAAACAGTACAGTCTGCGACAAATTGGTTGCTTGCATCATGCGATGTTTCCTTTTTATGTAAATTGTAACCCTCACATGTTTCGCATTCTTCGTTGCCCAGTCGCGTAAAAGATATATTCATTTTTTTTAAGTGTTGCCTGTAGAGTTCGTACGATATTTCTTTGTCTGGGTACTCTGTACAAAAATGTTTATGCATGTGGACCACGTTAATATCACTTGGTAAGTATCGTCGCAGAGGAGCGTGTTCGCGTCTGTAATGCGGTTCTAATGGATTAAATGATAGAACATGTCGTGTCAGTAAATCACGATCAAATAAAGGTGTTTTCTGATGTTTCCCTCTTTTATCTTCTGATGGTTCAATGCAAGTGTTATGTAAGATCCTGTCATTAGATTTTTCATAACCTAAAGTGGTTAATAAAAATACTTTGCATACCTCAACTCTAGTGCCGTCAAGCTTCTTCAATGTAAATGCCCTTTTCGGCTTCCTCTTTGGTTCGGTGGTAATCTTCCTCTTTGGTACTGCTACTGAAGTGCTAGCTTCAACAAATGAATGCTGCTCTCGCCACGACATATCCCAATACATATGATTAATTGTGTTCCGCTCATTCTGAGTAAAGCGAGTAGCACATTTCTTTAGACAACTTTCCTTGCACCCCTCTTTTACGCTGTGTTCTAGCTTTCTTTTATTTTTAGCATCATTTTTTCGCTGGAGTAAGGAATTGTTATGTTTTTTACGCTTTGGTAATGATCGTGACGGTTCGGGCTCCAAACTATGTGTTCCGGTACAATCTTCAGGTAAATGGTAAATGGCAACATCAATGGTGTTTCGACGTTTACGAGAGACAGGTAGTTCATGAGTAACATTTGTATCAATAGATCGCCTACGTTCGATTTGCATGTATTGTTTTCCTGTATTTGAAGTTGTATTGAGTAATCTAGAGGTAGAACTTTGCTGGCCTTCGTTGATGAAACGTGACGTTTCTTTTGTGGCCCTTTGGGCTTTTGGCTTTTTGATCTTATTTCTTGTAAATTATCTTCAGAATCGTCATTTAAATCAGAGGGATAATAATCTTTATCCTGCACAGAATCATCGGAATCAAAATCGCATGGATAGTCTAGCTGCTGAGTTGGAGGGTGTTGATCTGGGCTACGATTCATATTTAGTTGCAAGCCATCACATATGGTTCTTCTAACGGCATCACTTCATGACATGTCAAATCCAAGGTTATGTTTTCGGTATTTACCGTAGAATCATAAGCTATCTGTTTCGTTGAAGTTTGCTTTGTTACGGTTTGTTTTTCAGGAAATGCTTCATTTAAAATGTTTGTCATATTCTCTAAATTAGACGAGTGATGCGAATTGTATGTTACTTGCGTTTCACAAAAAGAATCAAAGACACTCGTGGTCAGAGAGTACGGCCTAGTATAAATACCGGTCACGTAATCGAGCCCAGAAGGCTTTAGATTTTCAAAAACTGTCTCCGAAGGTATTTCTTCAGTTTTATAATTTTCTTCCTGATTGGTGATCATTTTTAATATCATTTTAGCTCTATTGGAGGAGTTTCTGTAACAATAGAATTTATACGTAAGGTAAAGTATGTAGAGGTACCTAATACTCGTAGTCCTTCAGTTTATTTATGCGCTAATCAAGGTATTATTTATTTAATATTAAACAAATTGACTCACCGGTGATGGTCCGCCATCGTGAAAAAAGGCGGGAGCCCGCGAAGCGTGACACGTCCTCTCACTTTGATGTTTTGCAGCGCACTGACACTCCACCCCGGGCACCCCGCCGTGGGTTGGCACAGCGCGCACAAAGGGAATCAAATGCGAGTGCCGAATGCCGATAACCGCATTTTTGTTAAGTAATGCTGGATAACGGCATTATTGTCTTGATACTAAACGCAACTATTTTTTATTTTTTTCAAGAATGCCTTTAAAGCGTTATGCATTATGTATACTCACAATAAAAATGTATCCAAATACAATGCTAAAATGTCGTTATGTATCTTTTACCACATTTAAGCATAGCATTTTAGTTAACGGCAGTGTAGCATTGAATAAGTATGCATCATTTAAAAAAAATATTAATCAACAAAGCTCTTAACATTCTTTAACCGCATTATTGAGTTTGAGTTTTACTTAACGGCATTGTTATCTAGTACTTACATCGTACATTATAGTAAAACATTATGGTTATGTGTTCTTAGCCGCATTTTAGATAAGTATTTCTACAAGACGGCATTTAAGGATTGTAAACATTCAAATAATCATAACTTAACGGCATTTTGTTTTTTTAAATCTTTATAACTAAAAGAGCTAGAAATATACTGATTAGACAGATCGATAGAGATTTATTTTCTGATTACGATGGCATCTTAAAGTAAAAATCGTCCAAATGTTAGATAACGGCATTATAGCTTAAGGACGGCAGTATAGAGTTATTATAAGTACTAATAATAACGTTACTATAGTACTATTATAAGTACTATAATAACTCCTATGAATGGTACCTACAATGGGTTAGGTTGGATTGGGTGGGAAGTACAGTTGGAATCAGCATCCCTACTACATCTGTGGTTGGAATTATTACATACCTAATATTCGGTAGGTACCTAAACGATTATGTGAAACTCTACAAAACATTAATATAACCTCTGTACTGACAGATCAGTCTAGTTTGCAAGAGCTTACTTGCACGTGTGGCCACTGTTCAGTCATTTTGCACAATCTTATCTGCACAAACTGAACTGCGCAATAATTATAGTGCGCAAGCTATACGGAGCGTGTAGCCGGGCTATAAGATCAAGCAGCCTTTGAACGTTTCTTAGAAACCTCGGCTTGCTTTAGCCTACCTCTATGCAGCCTGCCCGCTTGCCGATTATGAAATCAACCTTTTTATTGTAGCACGCATGTCATTTTGAGTTGTGGTGACAATTTATATTAATGACAATAATATTATAATGTAATGAAAAATAACGTAAAGATCCCAAAATTGCATAAAAACATTTAAAAACTGCGTACCTAGGTACCAACCACTTTAGTTCGATAAAATTATTCACAAAAGGCCTACGATGCCAGCAGTTGGTATAGATCTTGGTACCACCTACTCCTGCGTCGGTGTTTTCCAGCATGGAGGGGTGGAGATCATAGCCAATGATCAGGGCAATCGCACCACTCCATCCTACGTCGCATTCACGGACACCGAGCGTCTTATCGGCGACGCAGCAAAGAACCAGGTTGCCCTCAACCCAAGCAACACCATTTTCGACGCCAAAAGACTCATCGGGCGTAAGTTCGACGACCCCAAAATCCAACAGGACATCAAACACTGGCCGTTCAAAGTCGTCAACGAGGACGGAAAGCCGAAGATTACAGTCACTCACAAGGGTAAAGTTAAGCGCTTTGCTCCCGAAGAAATCAGCAGCATGGTTCTGACTAAAATGAGGGAAACTGCCGAGGTATACCTCGGAGGAAAAGTTTCTGATGCAGTTATAACAGTACCGGCTTACTTCAACGACTCTCAGAGACAGGCCACTAAAGATGCCGGCGCTATTGCTGGTCTGAACGTGCTGAGGATCATCAACGAGCCAACTGCTGCTGCTCTAGCATACGGCTTGGACAAAGACTTGAAAGGAGAGAGAAACGTTCTTATTTTCGATCTAGGAGGTGGAACATTCGACGTTTCCATTCTTTCGATAGACGAGGGATCTCTTTTCGAAGTCAAAGCAACTGCCGGTGATACACATCTCGGTGGAGAAGATTTTGATAGTCGCTTAGTCAACTTCCTAGCTGATGAATTCAAGCGAAAACATAAGAAAAATCTTTTATCCAATCCAAAGTCGTTGCGACGCTTAAGAACAGCAGCCGAGAGAGCCAAGAGGACCCTTTCTTCATCGACTGAAGCTAGCATCGAAATTGATGCTCTCTTCGAAGGGATAGATTTCTTCTCTCGCGTCTCACGCGCGCGGTTTGAAGAACTCAATGCTGATCTATTCCGGACAACTCTAGAGCCCGTAGAAAAGGCTCTTAGAGATGCAAAGATGGATAAAAGTACTATCCACGATGTGGTTCTAGTCGGCGGGTCCACACGCATCCCTAAAATACAAAGCTTGCTGCAGAGCCTCTTCAATGGCAAGAAGTTGAACCTATCCATTAATCCTGATGAAGCAGTGGCGTATGGCGCAGCAGTACAAGCTGCGATTTTAAGCGGAGAGCGTCACTCAAAGATCAAAGATGTCCTTCTAGTCGATGTTGCCCCACTGTCCCTCGGTATTGAAACAGCCGGCGGTGTTATGACCAAAATCGTCGAACGTAATGCAAAAATCCCTTGCAAGCACTCACAGACCTTCACCACGTACTCTGATAACCAAAACGCTGTCACCATTCAGGTGTACGAAGGGGAACGAGCAATGACTAAAGACAATAACTTGCTTGGCACCTTTGACTTGACGGGCATACCGCCCGCTCCTCGAGGCGTGCCCCAAATTGATGTAGCTTTCGACCTCGATGCCAATGGAATCCTCAACGTCTCCGCTAAAGAAAACAGCACAGGAAAGAGCAAGAACATAGTCATTAAAAATGATAAGGGAAGGCTGTCTCAGCACGAAATAGATAGAATGCTCGACGAAGCTGAGAAATATAAAGCTGATGATGAGAGACAACGGGAGCGTGTGGCAGCTAAGAATAAGCTGGAAACATACGTGTATGGCGTAAAGCAAGCTATTGAAGATGCTGGGTCTAAGCTGGAGGAAGGAGAGAAGACGAAAATCCGCCGCCTTTGTGAGGAAACCATCCGCTGGATCGAAGAGAACGCCAGCGCTGACAAAGGGGAATTCACTAACAAATTCAAGATGGTTTCCAAGGTCTGTGCGCCTTTGATGTCCAAACTCCATGGAGGTCGACAGCAGGGAGACTCGAAGGATAATAGGCCAGTCATTGAAGAAGTAGACTAGATTCTTTAGTTTGTTTTAATTTGTTTTATTTTTGTTTCATTCAATAAAGTTTCAGTACCTACTGCTTCTTTTTAATTGGTTGGCTAACAATCGTTGATATAGGCCTGCCGATAGGCACTATCTTGGCTTAAGGATTCGGCGATAGCTGCTCGCAACTTCAACTTGTAATTATTATTATTATGTTTCGTAATGCCAAAATGATCACTGATGAGTTTTTTTGTATATCCCACATAGTGTTGTTATTCTGCAACTAGACAATAATATAAGCTATGTTTCTTATAAAATAAAACGTAAGATATTTTTGTTTTTGTTACAAAACAAATAGAATGAAAACATGTCATTTTCGATGTAAAAATATGCAAAATCCGATTTACTTAGATTTCATTACTCAACTCGCACCCTCTTGCACTTGTACCACACAATATGAATGAACTTACGATCCAATAAAATCAACCGAAACTTAACAGTAACCTACCCTCAACATATTTCGTAAAATTGTTATTCTATTTCTATTTAGATTACTTTTGTGAAATGTTTGCGACAAAACATGTTTAAACTCATAATGTATGTATACAAGCTTTGGGCTATATTGTTCTGTGTGGCAGTGGCGGCGTAGCGTGGGCTGGCACCCGGGGCGTTTTTATACCAAGCACCCCCCCCCCCCCCCCTTGGGGGTCGGTTGACTATCCGCACCCTCAATTTCTAATAACAGGAATAATAAGTAACGGCGAGCGAAGCGAGCCGCGATATTTTTTTGTATTTTCGGATGTTAGGTGAAAAGTTTGTCATAGGTGACCTTAATAATTGACTTAATTGTGACCTTATTAATATTAAATATGTGAATTTAAAGGTGACCTATAATTTAAAAAATAAATTTATCAATAACTACGGCTAGCGGAGCGAGCCACAATAGGTAATTTCGGAGTTCGGTGAGGTTAGCAAAAATACAAGTATTGTAAGACCACGACGAATTTTTTTTTTGGCGATCTACAACAAAGCTAAAAACGAACCGGCGAGCGTAGCGAGCCACCGAAATTTTTGGTACTTTTTCGGGTGATCACAAAGAAGTTAAGGAGAGAATGAAAAAATTATTAACAGCGAGCCCTGAAACGTTTGGAGAAATTGCGACGGCTGCGAAGATTGTTATGAAACAAATACAAAATAAAAGTCACCGAGTGCAGTGAGCCACAACCTGTTTTGAAATTGGTGAGGCATACTTAGCAAAAAAAGTAAGCTATGACAATGAATGAGAAATGATTTTTTTACGATTTACAACAAAATAAAGCACAGTACAAAGCAATTGTACTCATTATTGCACATCAAATAAAATAGTTACACAGGGCAGGGAAAGACTAATACAGATAAAGTTGTATGTATAATGGCTTATCGGTTTGAGCGATCTCTGCTAGGCAACCTTTCTACACCCGATTTGAAAGTATTCAATTATTTAATTCGCAATCATAATAAAAAACAACGGCGAGCGAAGCGAGCCGCAATTTTTTTATATGTCTGTGTGAGTTTTCGGTATCACCCCTTCGGATTCGGATTTGAAGTGCCATCTCCAAGGGGTGCCGAGATGGCACCCCTTGGAGCTCGGTACCCGGGGCGGACCGCCCCTCCGCCCCCCCCCTTACGCCGCTAGTGCTGTGTGGTTGTCTAACACAGAACAATCTAACTCAAAACTAAGGAAGAGCGATACCTTACAGGTATTTTTATACCGAAATAAAAGGAAGTCTCGAACACTGAACAATGTATAATGATGAACCATGTGTGAACGATAATAAACATTTTGTATTTGTATTAAAGGTGTGAGTATTATGAAAAAAAAACAACCAGGGACCTAGTTAAATACTATGCGCATACAAAAAATAACTAAATACGGTGGAAATATGCTCGATTATCAAATTAATTTGGTATTACGTTTGTATGGGCAAATCATCGGATGCAGACCTATAGTAATTCCTTCGATCAAAGTAACTTTTTACTTTTATCGAAGCGTAGCTTAGCAGGCGTAAAAGTAATTTTTCTTTTTAATTTTTGTGTGAAGTCATTTGCCAGTAGGTACAATACCTTCGTCCTCTTGTATAAAGACTCGACCTTTTTTGTTCCATTTACAAAGAATATACATTTCATTTAAATTTATTTTTGAAAATAGAACTGAAAGCGCCTTTTTGGTCATTGTTGGATGTTTTGTATGGTGATTCTTCCTCAATGGTAGAATTACTTTAGTACTATACTTATAAATCTGTGGGTAGAATGCGTAGGTAGGTACTAGGTAGTAACTTTGCGTTGCGCGTAACGAAGACACAAAAAAGTTGGTATCAATCAGCGCAAAATCTCTGGAAATTTAACTGAAGATGAACTTGGCTTATTAATTTGAAAATCCCATCAAGCGAAAATTAATTTAATAATGTACAAATGGGACAGAATGCAAAGAAATAAGCAATATGATTCTATTTATCTGTTGCGCATCACATGAAATAAGGTATTTTAAGACCAACGACAAATTCGTGAAGTAGAGAAATGAAATCGGTGTGGAATATTTAATGAAGGTAAGTTTGATTATTCTATTTTACACTCGAAGTGAAAAGTATTGTTTCTCACGCGAGCCAAAACCATCCATTATAATATATAGGTCTTCTTGTCATCCTCCCTCGCTTCGCTCCGTAGTATAAACAACCTCGTCTATAATGAAGTGGTTTGGTCCCTTGTTAAAAAATATATACTATTAAAAAAGCTGAGTCTAAAATTATGTTTATTTCGTTCGCAGCAGAGCATCACCAATTATTTACTTTTTTAGACAAGATTAAATTTTTTATGCTTGGGTACAACTCTGAGCGTCTACGCAATATGCTACGCTCGTAGCACCTCTAGACGCGTAGCACCTCTACGCACGTAGCACCTCTACGTAAATAAGATTAGGAACTGATGCAACTTGGCACTATTCTATAATGATCTCAGGACTTTTATCGGTGAAGCCAGTATCTGAACGAACTTGGCTAGTTTTCATGTTATGTTTTTATAAGATATGGTAATTTGAACTTACGTTCCTACTCTAGTACCTACCTACCACCTAACCTGTTTAGTTCAGGTGCCTTACTTTAAATGGATGTTTCGAATTGGCCTATTTGAAACAGTATTCTCATTAATGAAACAAACACTGATTAGCAATTTCTTTATTTTTAATTTTAATAACTTTAGAAATTGTTCAGAAAGAAGACAATGGTTTCAGCATTCATTAGTTATTAATATTATGATATGAACAATAATAATTATAGCTATTATTAAATACTATCATTATTAATAATGGAGATAACGTATTAATAATAGTCTATTTACTACGTTATGTACAGCTAACCACCTCAACATTTAACATAACAATTTTATAGATGGACCAAATTTTGCTACGAATATTTTAGGCCGGCTTACACGACGATGGAATAAAAATCCCTCTAAATTATTTAGTTTTGGAAGACTGAATATAGACTAAACAAAAATATTTACGAAACGAATGTTGAAATAAACAGGTGCCTCAAAATCGATCTTACAAGATTGGAATCTTACTAAGCGTTATTTAAAAATATTTCGATAACTCAAGGTTATTTCAGCAAAAAATATTCGTTGCAACTTTTAACAACAACTATCTTTAAACATACGTAATATCATAAACTCCAGAAAGCAAATGCTTATATCAAATAGAAAAGAATGGAAGCTTAAAGAAATTACATCGAGTTCAAAAGAGATCGAGAAATCAACTGGTGTTAACTGTCAAACAGCCTAGTGGATTCAACATTGACTATTACACGCTATTACACCTTATACCTACTACCTTATACATGTACATATATATAACATCGATATGTATGTTTGATCTAACACTGGGTTCATAGAAAGATTTTTTTTAATCATTGTAAAATTGAAATTTTCAAACTGTGTCGAATTGGCCTAAATTCTAATATTCAAATTTCGTTACATATCCGAATACATAATTTTGATTATCCATGAATTTAACCCTTTTACGAAGTTTCTTTGGGTCTATTCTCCTACTTAGTATCTAAATTTATATTCGCCTACACGTGGTACCATCTATATACAATAAAAAAAGAATTTTCGTCTATTTACATCGTGATGCAAGGAGTACGGTTCCTCAAATGTACATATCACTTACAAACTAGAGAAAAGGAAAGTAAGGTAAAATAAAATAAATAAAAAAAACAAAAATATATTAAAAGCAAGTTTATTGCTAAAGTTAATAATAAAAATTATAATCACAAGCGGTATGTTCGCTTACTCTTTCCTTTACTTTGTACGTTCTCTACAAAATATAATTTATGGAATTTTAAATGGAGAGATTTACTAAAACTTTAGTTTAGAGAATAGCGTGACGGACAGACACACATCACAATTCACAACTGATTGAGCGGTCCCACAACTTTCGTATAAAATAATACAATAAAAACATACTTAGTATAAAATAAAACATTCATAATTAAAAGTAAAACTTATATAACCCAATTAAAATATTTAAAACCCTGAGGTTCATAATAAACATAATAATACTTGTTCAACTGGGGTCGTATAGCTTAATTTTACAACTGATTGCACTTTTACTTTTGTTCATAAAACAAATAAATCAAATTTTTTGCCCCTAATCTACCGCTCCCCACAAGTCGCTTCGCTACCCTACGTATGTACAGTCTAACAGGCAAACTCCGACACGTATTTGGTATATTTATTTACAGTTAAAGAAGCTTAAACTTAAAAATACTCAGATTTGTACCTTACCAGGGTACGGTTCTAAAAATTAAAGCAAAATGCATATTTTTGTATCGTATGTTGTCGCGCCCCGCGGACGTATGCCTGGCATATCTCGAAGCTAACAGTTTATTTACAAAGTCTTTGGCCTTACATCGAATTACAATAACACGTACTACTAATATTTGCACTGAATGTCACACAGTCCTGTCTACACAGTCTACTCAACTGTGGTCCAAACACTCCTCGACCCGTTATACCGTATCGCTTCAGTACTCCCACCGATCGTCATCCGTCTCAGACTTTATCTTGTCCTCCGGGATGACGTCATCGGGCGTGTGCGGCGGCCGCGGTGTCTGCGGGGTCTGCGGGGTCTGAGGGGTCCTTGGAGGAAGGGGAGACCCTTCCCTGGGGACCGGAGAAGGCTCAATACGAACCGTCTCCTCAGACTCTCGCCTGAAGTCATCGCTTCTCATCACGCAGACTCCGTTGATGATGACCTCATCAGGGTTTCTCGGCTTGTCCTCCTGCCAGTCAGGGTTGACCCATTGAGGTGCGGCTGGTTTCCGTCTGCTGGAGCGGGCGGTAGGTGTCGACGCCGCTTTCGGCTCAGTCTTTGACTCATCGTCCAGCGAGTCTTCCGACCCGAGGTTGCTTTCCACATCGTCATCCTCGTAATCCTCACCGTCTGGTTCCCGTTTCAACGGCATGGACAGATCTAGGCCTCCACTCTGGTCTTTCACCACGTCTTCTGGAGGTATTAATCCACGACCGATCAAAGCAGCTAGATTGGAATTAGCGGCGAAGTAAGGCGGGTACGGAAGTGGAACTCCTGCCAAGCCCATCCTTTCCTTCTGCAGTTCCAGCAATCTCTGGTTGAGGAGTAAACGGAACTGGACCGGGTCGAATGGAGCGGAAGACTGGTCTCTCGCGGGTGGTTCTGCTGGGAGACCATGCGGCGCTTGCTGCTTTAACCGCATCCTATGGTTATGGAACCAGTTGGTTATCGTCCGCGTCGACAACCCTAGTTCTGAGGCAAGGAATTCTATCGTCGGCATGTTAGGGTAGGGGTCGAGAGCGAACGCAAGTCTCAAGGCCTCTTTCTGCTCTTCAGAGAACAGAACCCTCTGTTTCTTAGCGCAGGGGGCCCCCGTGGTCGGTCCGGGAGAGCTGGAGTGGTAGAACTCTGACGTGTCATTAGATGACGTGTCGGAGGAGTTGTCTTGGCCGGGGCCGCTAGAGCGACGTCTCTTGTTGGCCTCTCGTCGCTCGTTCTTTAGGGCTTGCAGACGGTCGATGTTGTGAGCGTCGCTGAGCCACAGTTGCATTCTTATGAACGGCTCCCTGCCTTTGATGCTCAGCATATGCCAGGGTTTGGGCTTGGATAGCAGCTCACTGACCGACCCTTGGGAGAGGCCTAGCACAGCTTCTCCGAAGATTTTCTGTCCAATGTTGTTCGCGAGTAAAGCCTCCTTGATTTTTGTGGTGATGGTTTGCGTGTCGAGATCTTGCGTTAGCGCAGCCATTTCGTAGACGCTGGGGGATATGTGTTGGTGGAGACTGCGCATGATTGGTGGATGGTGGTGTGGCTGTGGTGGCGGTGGCGGTTTCCTCTCCTTGTTGTTGTTGTCGTGGTGTTGAGGAGGAAGGGTTACCGCGTGGTGTGGGGGGAAGCCGGGGGGTGTCAACAGTAGTGGTGGAGGCTGCCCCAGGTGCCCCAGGTGACCAGGTCCTAGGAGCTGTTCCTGCTGCATCTTGCTGAGCAGAGAGGTGGCGTCTGAGATCATCTTCTGCGTTGGAGGCATTGGCTTGTTCATGTTTGGCGGACATACTGTGGACGAAGAGAACTGCTTTTAGAACTGTGATGAAACATTTCAAAGCGCAGTTGAAACCAGCTTTCGATTGTTCTAGATTTAAGTATAACTTAATATATTTTTTTATTTTCTGCGTACCTACAATCCCAAAGGTACTCACACTAATAAAATCATGTTTAATAATCAATTCTATTTAATTAAGAAAATAACGACATCAAGTATACCTGTTGTATATGTTATTAATACTTGAACTTCGAAATAAATGAAATAGGTAGGTACTAAAATATTACTTGGTTTTGATTTTAATGAATGAACGAGAAGGCCCTGAACCTCTAAGCTCCCATACAAACGTACTTTTCGATTCATTTGGAAACTGCGTCCCCGATTTTAATAAAATTTTGCATACATATTCGGATAAGTAATAGCGTGGTTTGTATCGTTTTAGTTTTTCAAAATTATTTATCATCATTAAATTATGCGTACATTATTATTTACGTTTTTATGTGAGCTTAGAAGTTCAGGGCGTTCTTAAGAAAAGCTCATTGATATTATTATTATTAGGTATTTATCGCGTAGGTAGGTACCTTAATTGCCCTGCGTGTTACATACTACGATTAAAATATCGCGAAAGTTTAAAATCTTCTAAGTCCCATTGTATGTCACTGCTGAATGAAACGGCCTAGTTCAATGGAAATAAACTTGGTGTCAAAAGTTTAACTTACTCGGTGCTCCGCTGTAGTTTCCAGTCCTCATGAGCTTCTCTGGCGCGATCTTGTACTGGCTGGCAACCAGCTTGTGCACCGCGTTGTCATCTTCTAAAAACATCTTCATCCGGATGAAAGGCTCCCGGCCCTTCTGCGTCAGCATATGCCAGGGCTTCGGCCGCGCCAGGAGGTCACTGACCGACCCTTGCGACAGCCCTAGCACAGACTCCCCGAACAGTCTTTGACTGATCGAGTACTGGCTCAAAGCTTCTTTCACCCTTCGGACGATGTCTTCAGTATTCAAGTTGTTGAAGAGATCGAACTGCTGTTGTGTGATTGGTGGAAGAACTGCTTTCATTGATCGTTGAGCTGGTGTGTGGTGAGGAGGGTTGTTGGGCTGAGAGATCAGGCTGTTGGTTATAGAAGCCATGCGTTGGAGCGGACTGGCGGCCGCTGAAGTGTTAAAGTCATCGTTAGGGGTTATCGCTGGTGGTAAAATCGCGTTTCCTAACGGACTTGAAGCGGAGGACCCCGTGGACTGTCCGGGCTCCAGCTTCGGTCGGACGAGGGAGAACGCGCTGCCAGCGTGTCGGATCGCCTCCTCAGCATCCATAGATCTCTCCTTATCGCTATCAGTCATTCCGTTTATTTTGGCGTTCTTATCCTTTGGGAGTGAGAGATCTTGGACAGCTCCACCGTTGATGTGTTGGTTCTGTGCTTGCTGCATGGCCTGCTGCTGTAGAGCGAGGAGGTTCGGGAAAGGAGGCATACCGGGGAGGTTGTGTAGATTGGGGATGTTGCCTCCAGGTTGGATCTTGGCTAGTTCTCTGTGGTACGCTTCTAAAGCCATGCGGATGTCTTCGGGAGGCCGTTCCATGTGAGGGGGCATGCCACCGCTGAAAAAAGGGGGAAACATACTGTTCGTTAGCTCTAGTTTACTGCTCTCGATACCATTGAGGATTATAAATATGTTTGGATATAAATTCACTTCTAACCATAGCAATTGTAGGTATAGGAAAATTTATCAAGATTCGTCGCTTGAATAAAAAACTTATTGTTTTGATGTACGTACCATCAAAACGACGAGTTTTTATATTTAGCTTAGATTTTTTTTTCATGGGTTTAAGAAGTTAAATGAGTCTAGTATTTGCAAAAGTTTCCATAAATACAAAATACTTCAAAATCTTTATTAAATGATGACCAGATGTAAAAACTTACCCAGGGAAGCCCTCCCGGTTGTGGCGGATATCCTCGACTCGCCTGGTCATGATTTTGGCCAGCTCCTCGTGGTAGATCCGGACCACCTTCTCCTGAGGAATGTCATCGTTCTCATACTTCTTCAGTCTCCTGTTTTGGCTCGAGTCCTGCAACGTAAGGTGGACATTTTTGACAAATGTTCTAAATCTTTCGAACCCTTAATTAGCTTAAAGCTAATTATTACTTAAAGCTCTAAGCCCAATTGGGTTAGAACTCACAACTTCCCCAGTATGGTTGATATATAGCAGTTATTTTTATTCGAATTTGAATCCAGAAAATCGGTCGCTTAGCCCCTAAAAGCCAAAAACCCAACTTCTCAAAATCACAATAAAGTTTTCATAGGCTAAATATTATGTAGCCTGGAAAATTTTTGAATGCATCACCACTGATGCGACTATAGATACTAACTTTAGATCTAAAGACGATATGCGGTAATACGACTGTACTTACCTTGGAGAAAGGTGAAAGACACTGCGTCCTAGGCGAGCTGGAGTCTTCATTGCTTCTAGAATCATCGTTGATGGGCGCTCCCGAGGGCGTCTTCATCATATGAGAAGCCTCGCTGAGAATGTGAGCCAGTCTGTCGTCTCCCTCGCCGTCAGACCTTCCGAACCCACCAGGACCAATGCTGCCATCCTTTGAACCAACTGTAAAGACGAAAATAAACTCTGAATGCTATGATACCTACAATTTAAATTTTACGATGACAAAGATAAACGTTTAACTGTAATAGCATTAATCAGGCTAAAATTATGTTTATCTAACATTAAATAGAATAGTTCTAAACAAACAGCGTCTTTCCCGGAAAGCGACTTTACGATTCCTATATTCCTGTTCCCTGTACATAGTACTTAGCGCGAGATATTTAATTGTCACTAAATAGCTACACACATGCAAATACGATGTGTGTGCACCCGTAGTGACATCAACCTCTTGCCAAGTGATAAATACCCAGGTTATATTTGGTACAATTGAAATTAGGCGAGTCATTAAGCGATGCGGTGCAATGAATACCGCTTGAGAGATAATCGCCTGAATGGGCCGCTCCACTCATCGCCTAAGTCTGTAATCCTAAAACGGCGCGCGCGCACCCATAAACAAGCCAAGTTACGCGCGAAAACCGCCATGCTGCGGGCATTCGTCCTGTCAACATATTGTCTCTGGTCACAATGAAACGACACTATTTAGATGGTGAAATACGAACAGAATTAGTTTAATTAAGACGCGTAATTAGTTCGAGACTGCGAAGATGCTTATAGAATAAAGCGCGTTAGTGGACTCTCGCACGTAATTACCACGAGAATGTCATCCAGTTCAAAGAAATATAATATTAAATTCACGTAAAATCATAAACCGTCGGGGAGTTTAGTTTGTTTTGTTGCGCCTAAACTGTGGCGCCGTAGTTGACAGTCAACTCAGGTGCTCAAATCGGTCGTCTACTTCATCCGTGTTATTTTGTTTGCGGTATTTTAACGACTCCAAAAATGAATCGTTGAGTTAACGTATTAATTTCCCAGGATCACAAAGAGTTAATTGCGCTTTTAAATTTTATTTTAAACGCATCGCTGGTTCCGACTGATACCTCGCTTATTTTGATTTCCTCCGTCTGATTTATCTGATGATAAAAGCATAATGCAAAGTGCAAAATAACGTTTTATCAGCGCGTAAATTTTCTTTTGTTTATTGGGAATTAAAGATGAAATTAAGGTACCTAAATAAAATTCGTGTATTCTGGTAATGTTGTGACAGATTTTACCTTGGTACAGTTTGCGTTTTGCATTTCATTGAAAGACGGAGTAGGTACTTCGTAATCTTTAGGAACGTTTACCTTATTGTCTTATTTAGAAAATAAATTAAACACAATTCTAGTTTATTTTGCCTTGTGTCGCAAGTTGAAACCTTTCCTATATTAGGTACATACATGTGTTTGTCAAAGTTCAAAACTATTATTGTACCTATTTACTATCAACGACATTTTTAACAAAACGATAAATTCAAACATAACGACTTTGACAAAGAATACGTGTTACGAATAAATAACAAAATGGCCGAGATCATAATCAGACTTGCCCATTATTTAACTTTTAATGATTTCAACAATAAGCAAGACGTGGCTTGCGTTTTAATATCTCGAAATTTCGTTTGAATACTATTTTCTATAGTCATTTGATAACATAAATATAGGCCTTTGGTAAAATGTTTTAGTAGAGTCATAGAGTTATCTTTGTATTTTTAACACAATAATAAAATTTCGGTTTAAATCAGCAGATGTGTCAGTAATGAACAAAAACAATCAAGAATTCTTTTGTTGAAATGAATTTTAGCACAAATAAAAATGTAAAGCAATGTCGCGAG
Organism: Eupithecia exiguata; assembly: GCA_947086465.1. Taxonomy (NCBI): domain Eukaryota; kingdom Metazoa; phylum Arthropoda; class Insecta; order Lepidoptera; family Geometridae; genus Eupithecia; species Eupithecia exiguata. The sequence goes on from OX352247.1 coordinate 724,171, forward strand.
AGGCCGCGCAGGTGGGACTCTACCAATTATTGGTTTCCTCAAGAACAACGGAGTTTCTATCGTCATTAGTATGGAAAAAATGTCCGGACAAAAAAATACAAAGCTAATTTTATCTTCACATGATGCCGACCGGCAAAAACTAGCGATAATGGTAACACGTAGACAATCCATTTGTATGTATGGATCTGGCTGACGAGACGTCAATAAATTTACACGCATGTCTATTATTGCCTTTGATCTCGCGCACGTTTTGTTATTCCGCGCGCGACACTCGCGCAATTACCGCGACGTGTCTTGAAAAATACAAAAACTTAGGTTATTTCCAGCGCCATCTTGCGAACGTCATCGACATGGCCGCCGAATCTGAGATTGATCTAGTTCTGCGTTTCGTATCTTGACTGTAAAATAATGTAACGATATCAGTTTTTATAGTGGCTATAACGATGTGCATTTTTGATGAATATTTAAAAAAAACGCGGTGCTCAATTAACGTCGTCCGGTCACGGAAGTTTTAAATTTATCGGACGGAGTTTGATCGCCTCTGAGCGAGGAGGGAGGGGAGGGAATGTGTAAATTCGAGTGGCAATAACATAATTCAAGGATAACAATAAAAACGAAGAAATTATTTGTTTATGCGACATAACGTCGCGTGCGTGCACGCGAAAACTATTTTCTTTGTGGCCGTTATTGATTGCTGCTCGTATGAATATTCAAAGGCTTTGAAAGTAAAGGGGCGGTGCCCTAAATTATAGTGTCACTGTGACATACTAAAAAACAGCTAGTAATTTAAGCGTATAGGTCGGATTCGAACGGGGAATACGTATCCGGGATTGTAAATCAAGTTGGCGGGTAGTCGCAAGAAAGGGGTGAGAAGTGTGCGGTCTATACGTCAGCGGCGCGGTCGATGCTCATTTGCATGGCGCGCGCGGCGGCGGCGGACGTCAGCGCCGCTCGAAAGTGTTGCACACAAGTTGAAAAAATACCGCATTTGAATTGCTAATTAAATGCGAAAGAAATAGTTGCATAAGCGAGCATCTAGTCTAAATTGGGCGCGAAATACTTTAACTCCAACTGGCGTATATAGCAATCTATTGCTATTCTAGCCCAAAAGGAGACAGAGAGAGGTGTTGTAATGATAGATTTTTCGATCGGCAAAGTTTGTTTTGTTCGACGTCGCGTGTGGGTCGAGTGATCGGTCTCGCGTGTCGGTCGGCAATCGCGCCGAGGGCAGCGACCACAGTCGATTCCACGCGAGACTCCTCTCCAATGCTTACAACCAGTCATTTCGACTATTTTTGACATATTATCTGAACCGGCAATTTGAAAGCAATGTCCACTTGATGCCGCTTTGAACAACATTTCTGACAAATTCCGTGACGCCAATAAAAATTATGATTTCTGAACATTTCTAACCTTTATTAGTTTAGGAAACGATTGTGTGGGACTTGAAAACCGTTTTATTTGAAATAATCAAAAGTGTTATTCAGAAAACAGCAGTTTATCAATCTTTCAGTGGAGCGGAAGTTGGTTTCTTGTTACATTTGAAATAGTTGTTAAGTTATGACGTCAGAACTCCTCGTTTCTGGTAAAAACGGAGCAAAGCAGGGAAGGAACGTAGTTCATAACTACATTCAATAAACAATTTTGCGCGCGCCGTCAATTCTACAAATATACCCTTAACTCATTTCATTTCGAAGTGAATACATAAATATTACGTATGTATTCACTTCGAAAGTTAACCAAAAAAATATGAACAGTTTTATGAAGGGAATTTATTAGATTCGCATAATACTGTCTGTCTAATAGTCTATAAAGAGATCCTATAAATTACGTGCAAAATCGTTTTAATTGGTACCTCTACCTATCGTATTTCATTGATTTTTAACCGCGGCTTTTATTAAACCTGGCAATTGCAAGAGGAAAATACAAGACACGTCATGTAAAACACAAAACGTCATTATGTAAAACTATTGACTTGGTGGTGCAAAAAGCTACGCTTGCTAGAAGTTGGTCCCCAGGTAGAGCCCCACGGGAGCTTAAACGGAACTTTTAACGATAGCATAGCAAAGTTTTTTAACGAAATAACCGAATTCCCGCTAACCGGTAACTGTGTAACGTAGTTAGTCGCGCCGATCGTCTGCGCGCCGCGTCAGCACTCGTTTTAGGGTCTTAGTTGCGAACTTTCAAAAAATACATGACTATTTTTGGGGAGAAACTCACCTCACCAAAAAAGAGTTTTCACGCTTGAAATCCTTCATCGTTTTTCGTTATAATAAAAGGCCTGTGTGAGCTGCCATGTCGTGTCAAAAGCGGTGATTTTTCACAGCGCTACGGCTGTTATTAATGCATTGATTTGTGCACGGCTGCTTTATTGATTACAACGGCGATTGATAGCCGCTTAGCACGCGAACTACTCGTGTGCAAACGCCTTAAATGCATCAAAAAAACTTTGACAGATGTCAAAGTTGACGGCGTTATAGTTTGTTGCAAGTTTAAATACCTACCCATTGTTGGCAAGGCAGTGGAACCGAACGTGTGGTTTAGTTTAAAAATTTCAGTTCAGTTTAATAGGAAATTAAGTGCATCCTGACGTATTATTCTCTGTAATTAATTACATGTGTTTCCTTCGCTTGCGCGACGTATATATCACCGATCTGTCTCACAAGATGGGTTGTTTAACCTGTCAGTTCGGACGCGATTTGTGACCGGGCATTTTACATCTTTGCTCCTTGTCTTGCATAATTAGTAAGGATTAATGCGTGGCTATGAATGACTCGTATTGTGCCGTGAAATAGTTCCCTGACTTATATCATAATCATTTCACTTCACTGCGCTCAGAATTGATTGCACCGGTTCACCTAGTTCAGAAGATCCTTGAATAAATCCCACTGAAAGCGTCAACTCGATTCCATTGTAGAGAAGAGAAAGTCGTATCATAGTAGATTGAAGTTTCAATTATGGAATGGTTCCAAAAACAGGCTCAAATTAGGCCAGTGCGGTACATCACGAAACAAAGATTCATAAACTGGGAGAGCTCTGTCAAAAGGAGCGGAACAAAGCACTTTGCGGCCGCAAATATCGGGATTTTGGTGCGATATTTCAATCGAATCGCGACAAATCGAAATATTCAGTACGTGGGCGTTGATGTAGGGACGTGTTTACGAGCGTCCGACCGCGGGTTCATTAAAATAATTACCCGGGATCGGCCGCTCCTGACGTATGGGAATGCCCTTTTTTTGCTCCCTGAAGAATTATGTCGATGCTTTCCGCAATACGTCCTTATAATGATTAGAAATTATAAGACGATACCGCCCGAGTTAACGATACTTGACTTTGACATTTAATGAGTCACTATCATTAATCTACCGCGAATTATATTTGTTGGTTTTCGAATGTGAACGCGCGCTTAGTCTTTATGTAGAGTCCTTAGCACAATTAACATTTAATAGCGACAGAAATAACTAAAATAAGATTGCGAATTATCGCAATCAGGCACCCTTGTTCTGAATGTTGCAATAATTCTGTTGCATTTTACAACTGCTGCTGAAAATATATTTCAGTGAATCGCTGTCAACGTCAGAGGATAATAATATTAATTTGAGAGTCAGGGATGTCGGTTCGACCTCAGATGTCTAGGAATCTTTCTGAAAACGACTTCTTGACCAGTGGCAAAAGGCCAAATACATATAAGCAGGGAACATACATATTTTGATACTTTGGTACCTGTGGTGTTCCCAATTTGAAGTTATTTGTGGAGCGTAAAAGATAGAAACGTCATCGGTTCCTCGCCCCCAGTTTACGCGACGATTATTTAGCCTCTATTATCCAGCGAGGTATAAAATCATAATGTATATAATGAGACACGGTATTATAATCGTAAATATGCCAGTAACCGGGCCTGATTGCTTCGTCGGAAGCCGTCAAAGCCGCCGCTCCGAGACAGGCATTCTTCGCAAATACCCGCTGACCTCTCGCAAACCTTGCGCTACTCACCAACAGATGGCGTTACGCGTACATTGTTGCTCGCATACACAACTTTTTCATAACACTTTTTCGAGTTATTTCTACTTAAACGCTTTTAAACTGCTATTTAGTTTTTCAAAGGTGCTTTCTAAGTGGTCGGTGCGTATTTTTTACTGGAAGTGTCCTTTGTAATAATGTTTTAGCGATAATTGCGTTTTAAATTATAAGTCTGGTCCGCGGTAATTTCTGGTTCTACAAGATTCGTTCTGCGATGGATGGCATTCCAAAAATCTACGCTGCGTTTACGCTTTTACCGAGAGGAGTATCCCGGGGTGTGTTTACTCCGCTTTCCGAGAGATGGCGTCATCTGGCGAACCAACCACTAATCATTATTTTGGATTTTAAAAGAAATATGATACAAATTTCATCTGCATTTGCCTTTTCGCATGAAACATAAAATGGAGGAGTTCGAAAACTCCTATGAAATTGCTAATTCGAATATCTGACTGTTAAAAGTTTCCCCGATCCTTTGACTCCCGCGGGTTATGGGAAGGTGATTATTATGTGATTAGGTATCAACGAATACGGTTCAAACTTCGTGATTTATGTGTATTAGTTCTACTTCATTTTCGACCCTGTTCTAACGAGGGTACGCGTCAAACTAATATGCTGCTGATATTTTAAAATTGATGAATTTAGTTTTGAAATTTCCACTCTTGTATATTATGGAAAAAAACCGCGTTTATCACACAGAGTTTCTTTTCAAAAATAAGTATTTATTTTATTAAAGGAAAACCAGCAGCACATACAACAAATATAACAATAAAGAAAATGCAAACGAAAGACTATTAAAAGGTTTTCACGTGTAAGTAGGTATGAATCAGTAATGAAAAAATAGTAACTGGCACAATAGCAAAATACAGTTTGAAAAAAAAAACAACAAATTTAAGGTCTTTAGATTTTTCCCTTTACTTGTGCTATAAGACCTTGCTTCCCGCCAAATTTCATGCTTCTAAGTCAACGGAAAGTACCCTATAGGTTTTGTGTGCATGAGATTTCCTTGGAAAATTAAAAAGAAATTGGCAAAACGGCTGTATTTTTTCGTTGACTTAGAAGTTTGTTTATATCACGGCTCCAAGATGTTACGAACCTGACCTATGTGGTGTGAATTTCAACTGGATACCTCCACGTGTTTCTGAGAAAACAGGGTTGACAAACGGACAGCAATGTGATCCTATACGTCTAAGGGTTCCTTTTTCCCTTTTTAAGGTACGGAACCCTAAAAAGGAACTTTTCTCTCCAATTTCAAAATCGGAACGCGTTTAGAAACTGCAAAATAATAGACAAGTCGGGCATCGGAGAGTGGATCCACAGCAATAGTGCAGCAATACACTTGGCAACTACGGAGAGTTTTAAACGTCCGCGACAGTCCCCGGAGTCTGAACGTGACCCGCTATTGATAAAGGACTCGCTTTGTGAAATTAAATGTTTTACTAGTTAGGCATTTGTTAGGTATTTGAAGCATTGCTAATTGGATTTACTGAAGAAGATTTGGATGCATCATTATAGAACTCCAGTTGTACTAGTGGCAAAGTTCCTTCTAGGTTGATATCAATTAAATTATTTGCTAAAGTAACGTCTGTTTGCGAAGTTGTCCCAGACATCTGAACTACACGTACGCCACACATGCAAAACTAATCCGCAGCAAAAGCACAATTGAATATTAAAATTTGCTTAGCATTAAACTAAGAGCCGCTACAAGAGGAGTTTCACATCCAGTACGGTTAACTTTGGGCATAAACCCTTTGCGAGTGTCCTGCCCGATAGTGGCCCATTGAAAATAGATTTTCACGCTACGGTTCAAACGCTTTGAGAGGCTAACTTTGTCCAAATATTGGCGGGCACTCGACGTTCTCTACGAGTTTCTGAACGCGTCTTCTATTTTCGAACTTTAACATTTAAATATTTATTCACTTACTTGCCTATAAGCACCATATTGTTTTTTACGAGTAGCGTAATTGTTCAAGGATTTTGCAAGGTCTTTGAGTTATACAGAATTTCACGGACGAAATTAAACTCAATCGGGATGTCAAGTGAACGAATAAACACAAAATTGGTCGCACATTTCGCCAGTGAGTCGTGTTGCCAGTAATAAGGCAATAATTACAACTCCTTAACAACGCTTAATTGGACTTGCGGATTACTTGAGTAAATTATAAGAAGGTTAAGTTACATCGAAGCTTAGCGGCCGTGAAAAACATCGAGATGGACGATGATAGTTTACCGATTTATTTCTGACAGCGCGCGTTCGAATCGCCCTCAGTCACGGGAGGAATCGGTAAAAAACTTGCACATCACTATTTGACGTCCAATTAGATCGTCGTAGTTTGAAAACTCTATTTTAAAATTCAAACTGGCACACGATAAACTGGCGTAAAAAGTTGAATTTTAATTTTCGAACGTCTGCAACCTTGTTTAGCAAAGATGCGGAAAAACATTCCACCAATAAGGCGTTCCATGTTTAAAAGCTATGTTTTAATATTCGAAGCAAAACAACTGGCACAAAACAATGTTGCATTACGTTTTAATTTTCTTGCTAAGCGAAGGTGAAAAAGCATTCTGCCAATATCACGATCAGCTTCACGCATCGATGTAAGAATTACAATACCTAAAGAGTTAAATGCTTACACACCTGATAGCGAATCCCGCCTACTGTAATGAATAAGCCATGTTTTTCTAGTTGAACAAATTGTAAGGGCGGTAACGCGGTAATTGATTCCATTGTTTTTATGGCAACCGACTGCGTGGATTGTTTATAAATAATTGATAAATGAGCCGACGTAATGTGATGGTGTGAGGCTATGGCAATTATAATCTACCCGGTATTTTACCACTTTGAAGATATACTAGATTTACGCACAGACAAATTGCATTCTATAATTCGAAAAAATTGCAATTCTTGTGCTTTTGGCGGTTAAATAGCCAACAAAAGCCGATTACGAAATAGAGTATGCGAGGCGATTACGCGAGCGTAGTTTAGAGCACGCATGATTACATGGCGATACGCCGGTCCCATACAAACAGATCGCCATGTCATTTAAAATTTCCACAATTTCCCAGTTCCCACGATACATATGCACCTAGTAGGTAGGTAAATAGGTACGTTCGTAATGTCCGTCGTTGCGAAACCGATTGTTCTATCGACGTTCTCACGTGACATTTACGTTTGTACATGCAAATCACGGTACCTAGGTAGGTACCTACAGGGTGTGTTGACGTTGCGATTACAAGTGTTGCGAAGTTTTTCTTCTCCTGGTCATTATGCTAAATGTTGCATAATTACATGGCTTATTGAGCTTGCTTATTGTTATTGAATGCATAAGTATGAGGAATTAGAATTTTCTTTCTCATCTGAATAAGATTTTGTTTTTTATTCATGTTTCTATGGTGTACCTACGTAAATTTTAACAAAAAGAAAGACGTTCTAGCCAATTTAACTAGTTCTTAAATAAAGACTAGACGAAAGAAAAAACGATGTTTTCGTCCATTTTGTTCGGACGAAATCAATAAAAATAAGATAAAAACTTTAATCGATCGACAAGAACAGTACCTATACCAACGATGTTTATTTTATGTATTAGGTCAGGTCTCTTATTATGAAACCTCTAAGAATATAATCTTCAAGTGCTAACTTAATCCAATTTTCAGCAAATGAGAAAGCTATTTCCCCGGCCGGTCGGTCTATTTGTCAGTGGCTATTCGTACGGTCCGCAGTGAAACCGACAGTGCGATATTCCCACGGCTAGCGTGACCGCCTTGCCACATACCATCATTACCACTTATTACATGCAACGGATGAAGCCTTCTCCGTTCTGTAACTGTGTTACTCTTTGTTACTGTTCAAAGAAAACACGAAAAAACTCTAATAATTTCATAGTTTTTTTTTGGCAGAATGCACAGTGACTTTTAGAAAAAACCTTATTTTTCTGTAATTGAGTCGGCCATATTTGTTTTCAGCTGTAATGTTTTTGAATAACGAAATACCTATCGTTAGAAGCTTTTGATTTAAAGCTAAGCAAGTAGGTACCGAAACAAAACGAAAGATTCCGATCTCCAATCACGGAAAGCCCCTACAAAAACCATAACACGACGAAAGCCACAAATTCTCGGAAATAAGAAAGGTTAAAAACTCCGCAGTATTATCTGAAATTCAATCTATTTGAGCTCATCCCCATCGATGTACCGAGGCTAATGCAGTCTATTGTCTGTAGATTTATACATGTGCGTTGTCGCTAATGTGTGCACAGCCTTGCAATGTCGACGTTTTTTATTCCGCCGAATTTTCCGGGCGTATTTCGTCGTGACAAGATGGCAACTGGCTCTTTGTTACCGATTTGTATAGATTAGTTTTGTTTAGATTATATGTATTTTAGAACTGGATCAAAAGCATGCGATTAGGTTTACACTGTTATCTTATTTAAAAATGTAATCCCGTATTTTTATGTCAATAATCATAACTAGGTACTAAAGAAATAAGTACCTACCTAAAAGCGAGTGAAATTGCCTGTATCCTGATATACTTAGGTAATTTAGAAAACTTATAAGCAAGTAATTTTTTGACGGTTACTATATCAGTCGCTTTTGCAAAACGTAATAGGTACAATAATCAGATTGGACTCCAGCTAGCATGTCCGCCGCCTTTCCCATTGCCCCTTGACTTTATCTCGATATGACTAAAACATACGATAGTCGCTCCTCCACAGCTGACGCTGTCAAATACTAGTTATGTTATGACACTGACATTAGGATCTGTCAGATTTTAAATAAGAAACAGTTTTTCGAAATCGAAAGTCAAATTGTCATTTTCTTAGAATCTTTTGTGTAAAAAAATATTAAAATAAAGTAAAAGATTTTGAAACTTTTTCAAAGAAATTAACTTTGAAATGTCGCCTCAAAAAGGTACTCGTATCGTCCGCACGCAAGGATGGGAAAGGAAGGGCAAGGGTAAAAGGAGAAAAAACAAAAATAAAAGTGTTAAACAAAAAGTGCGGAGTCTAATGAGCGTTGCTGTTAGATGACACATCTCTCTCAAGGCGATAAATCTCGAAATGGCGCCATAACTTCGATGATTTGACAGATGTCAATGTCAAGATGACTTTGACATCTGGCAGCCTTGTTTTCCGAGATTTGCCGTCTCAATGATGTTTTCTCATCCTAAAGTTCACGGAAGCGTTACGCGAGTCTTTTGTTAATAGTTTAATGGTGCTATTTCCTTTTGATTGATGACTGCTATTGTCAGGTGGAAGATTACGGAAGATCGGCCCGAAGTAATTGATGGGCCAGGCATGCTGCGAGAAAAACATGGTGCAAACTTTCAAGCTAAAGAACAATGGCGGAATCTATAGAATCTTTAATATCCATAAACGTGTTTGTTATGGACTTGTTATCGAAAAGAATATAATTATCACATTCTCGCCATGTTTCTTTCTAGAGCTAAAATTATTTCTTTCTAATATGTAAGCATAAGTAATAAATTACCTTTTTTAGGGATCAAAGACTTGAGTAGCATCACCGCGGCCTCGTCGCAAGCCCACGCGTGCATCTTCCTGTAGGAGTCCCGTCCCTTCTCTGTCAGCTTATCCCAGGGCTTCGGTTTCGACAGGAGCTCCGACACCGTCCCTTGAGATAGCCCCAGGACGTACTTTGCGAATAACCTCTGTCCAATATTGTGGACCGAAAGCAACTCTCTGACTCTTCGACTGATGTGCAGAGTGTCCAGATTGCTGTTCGCGTATTTATCCATATTGTATCGGAGCATCTCTTGCAATCTCGCTTCCATGGGGTCCCCTTTGGGAATCAGAGAGTCTCCGAGTCGTCCGACGAGAGCGCCTGGTGGTAAGGGCCCCATGTCGTCAGCAAAGCGGTAAGGACGGTGGTCATCGAAACGGAAGGGGCTCGGCGGCGGCAACGGCAGCGGCGTCGGACCATTGTTGTTGTGGTGAGTCGTGTTATTGTTGAGCGGAGGCGTGCTGGGCCACTCCTCGGGACCTGCGGTGAGAGCACGGTTAGGGGACGCGAGGAGGGGAGGGGAGGGACTTCGCAAGTCGCGGCGTCTGTAGTTCTACACGCTCCGGATGGTAACGACCATGAATCGTATGCCGCGGCTAGAAAGGAAGCGAACACACTAGCTACGGACAATCACGATAAGTAACGTTCTTAACCGAAGTTAGGAGCGAAACAGATTATTCTATAACTTGACTATTTAATCCTAACCTCCCTCTTTTTATTTTTCATCAGAAATTCAGGGATTTGTAACGCTTTGCTTTATTTTTGGGCGAGCCTGTCCTATAATTTGCATTTTACGATTGATTGAAAACTTTTATACAACAACAGTACTTGAAAGTTTAATGTGCTCTCAACATGAAGCTTATCAATGCATTTATCTGTGAATTTACATAAACATTCTTGTTAAGGCGATGTTTCGGTCTTAAATCTCCAAAAGCTATCTGATTCATAAATCTAGCTACGGTTCGAGGTTTCTGCTTTGACTGAAGGTCAGGGTCTACTCGTGTCATCACAAGGAAAACCTCCTTCATAAGGTCGTAAGCCCAATGGTATATATTATAGGTATTGTTTTTCACGATTATTTTCTGCGGCATATATTAAGAAACCCATTTTTAATCTAAAATCCCTTTCTTTATGACACCGATAGTTTAAATCAATACAGTCGCCTATGGCCTGTTCTTGAATCTTAACACTTTCTTCATATTTATTTCCCAATCTCACAGCTGGCCGATAGAACTTATTGCGTTTCTCTACTTCTGGTTTTATAGCTGGAAACACTAGTCAAGTTATAGCTAATCGACCACGTACCTGGTTCTCTTCTTTCAGCACTCCGTTCGCGCTCGACAGAGCTTCGTTCATTCGGCGCTACGCTTGGAGAGCGTTCGGGCTTGCGCTCGATTCGCTCACGTTCTAGGCGTTCTAGCCGGTCTGGGCGGTCTAGCCTGTCAGGGCGCTCTAGGCGTTCTAGGCGATCGGAGCGATCTGAGCGGTCCAGGCGGTCGGAGCGATCGGAGCGCTCGCTGCCCAGGTCTAGCGAGCGGAGCATGCTGCAACAAGGGTTATAAATTAGTTATAAACTAAGAAGAATAACATAAGGCGCAGATGAATATGATTTTGAATAAAGTCAAAGAAAATTGTCCACGTAGATCTCTTCTATCGTTAAATTTTTCATAATCGTTCAACTTTTCGTTCAAAATATATAATATAGGGATAGTTGTTGAACACATAATATCTTACTGATCATGCATAAGCAAACGCCATTATTAATAAAATGGCTCTAAAACTAACCAGAAATGCAATGAATGTCGATAACTATTACTTAGAACCTCATTATCTCCCCATAACATGACATAAAACGTCTCAAAACTGTCACATAATGAAAAGAACAAGTAATGGAGTCGGCCGGACTATAGACCTTAATAAATTGAGCGGGCGAATTGATTAAAGCCATTCCAGGTGAATTAATTAAGATATTTTAATTAATAGGATATACTGTGCCCTTATTGGCAATATTCCTTTCATAAATTTATTGAGATCGGTCCCTTCAGGTACCCCTTGGGTACCAGGTACCTTGGGGCGATAAGGCGCTACTGATAATGCTATTTTATGTCTTCATTGATGGTGGATTTTATTGAATAGTCCCATTTGTAATAAGGTTGCCTTGATAAGGGAGTCACCTGCCCTTGGGCAAAGTGTCTTGACAATTTTTCAAAATATCGCAGCTTTTTGTCTTATGAATAGCTATTAAATTAGAGGTTCTAAAAAGGAGCAGGGAAAAGCAGATAATACTACTGAATTGCCTTTGACATCAACAAATATAAAAATAAGGTATCATTCAGCTGAATCATAAAGCTTAAAGTTACCTTCCAGCTTAGTTTGAATAAACGATACACCGGAACTCACCTCCCAAAGGTGTTTAATCGATTCGCAATAGAACTATCAAAACTAATAACTGTATTGTTCCCAAATATCCACCTGTGTTTCCAACAAATCCACAAACAAATCGTACGATTCCTTGTAAAATTGTTGATATTATTTGCCAACTACTGAACTAGTCGACCAGCCAGTCGCTCGATTTGTTGGAGGATTGGTAGGTTTACCCCAAAGATTTTCGCACGTCGAACAATAGGGTTGTACTACCTTAATTACGATTTAATATATAGGCAATTAATCGAGTGGCGGAGAGGCGATAATTTGAATTCTATATGAGCTTTGATTGTGCTATTGTACCCTAATGGCGGATTAGTTCGGGGCGGGTACACTTTGGATTAATATTGGACACATACTGTATTGACTAATCACTGATTTTGACACAAAGCTTCATTAAGCTCGTGTTATTCGGTAGGTTCCACGTAAGATTTGTTCATGCCATGCTTCTTTTTGAGATTAATTTAGACTTTTTATATATACCTACTGGATATAAAAATAGCCCGTCCCTTCTAGGTATTGTTGTCGAAGGCCCGTAGCCCGTTTTACGAAACCTCTATCTTTTTATACTTTTCCTTTCTAGGACATAAGGCATGAGCGTTACTCAAGCGAAGATCGATTACTGAGAAGTTAAGCTTTCGTAATAAGCGATGAAAAATCTCCCTAAATACTCAAAATAACAAAAAAAAAACGAAAATAAGAAGTAATTATAAACGTAAAGGAGAGATAAAAGTTTAAATTAACACTTTAATCACGAGCATTCATTACCATACATACATATAATAACCCGAAGTAAACAAAATTATCGACACGAAAACTAAAAGCTTTCCTCGCATTCAACAACATCCTAACTACCTGAACTTCTAAATACTTAGTCCAACTAAAATTGCACAATGGTAACACTGTAGAACAGGTATCTCCCTAGACGCAGATGAAGCTGACATCGATTGCAAATTGCCAGCTAGTGTGGAAATTACCCGTTTCTAGGGAATTTGCCGATGATTGGTTGAATGCATTAGATGGGAAAATCTTACACGGGATCCATTGAGAAGACATTCTGGATTCAGAGAATATAAAAAAAAACACAAGCCCGCTAATTTGCTATTAGTATTTTTAAGTAGATCATAGCCACTATGTCTCTTTTCTTGTCTTTGGTTTTGACACCAACATTGTAACAATTTACTTCCCTAACTCCATAAATTTCCGCGAACAAAAAGGCATTTTAAGGTAACTTCGCTAACAGTAACAGCGTTAATATTTTACAAGGTTTTAAAAGTGATACATTATAAACACTCCACTTAAACTTAGTGACATAGTTGTGTTCGCTTACCTCGGAAGTGGGTAAAACTGGGTAAAACGACATCATAGCATGAGTTTTAATAGGGAGAGCAGAGTAGTGGAGTCGACTAAGTATGTAAAACTTTTGGTAAAAGCTGCTTTTAAGTTTCCTTTCCCAAAGCTTTTGTCGAAGTAAGTAGGAAAGTATTTTCTACCTAGCCAAGAAAAAAATCGCGTACTGAACAAAGAATGCTCTAAATAAAATTTGGTGTTACGTAAAAATATGATTTGATGATCATACCCAGTCACATCCGAATAAGTACTCTAAGCTTTAGCATTGCCCCAGCATCAACAACAAACATAAATTTACACCACCGTCTCCATACCTCTCCCTGTTCTAAGCGAAAGCTTAAAAGCATCTTTGTCTTCGACCAAAAGCCTTCAGTTTAAGGCATGTAACACACTGAATATTTTATCAGCCAAACTCTGTAACCGATGTGCGTCCCCCCAGCTGGCTTGTTTTTGAATTAATTACTTAACGGTTAAATGTATGCGTTTCATTAAGAACACCTCTTATACCGCAGCTTGGAAACTTTGAGTTTTGAGGTATGCCTTTTAGTCGAACTCTGTAGCAAGTACTTATATTTTTGGAGGTTACATCAATAGATATCGACTTTCAAACATCACTTGAACCAGAAGTTTGGTGCACAGGCATCACACAACTGCTGATCTAGTCAATTCAGATGTATACGTGATCATACTGTTTTCGCCACTTATTGACTGCACTTTGAAAATGAATAAAAATAAAAGAAAATAACGAATGAGCGCCAAAATACTACATTCACAAATAAGTAGATCTGAATTGAACAGCTGGCGGTTAGTTTCACAATAAACTGCTTAAAAAATTTCCCCATAGAAATAATTCAGCACGCCACTGTCGAGCGGCGAACATCTCTGCCAGTGACTCAGAAGCACAAAGTACGCTGGAAAATTGATCAAATTTCCGAAGGAGCTATAAATTCAACAGTAAAATATTCTAGTCAAATTTTGATTGATGCCGTTCCGTTCCCAATTAAAGGGGTGAGAAGAGCACAAAGACATATTTCAAGGAGGTCGGAAAGGATGCTGCGTATTGATTGGGAAATTATGAATTCCTCTCGAGTGCCTCGCGGTATCAGAATGACAATTATAGTATTGTAATATATCAACGGAACAAAGAGATGCTTCTGATATTTTCCAACGTTATTTATACAGGGGAAGGTACCTATAGAACAATTGTTTGATGTTGTAACTAAACGAATCAATGTAAATTCTCACGATAAAGATATTTGATATCATTGATATCAGTTTAATTGGCATAAGCGCAGATAAATTTGCATTTTATCATTGGAAAACTACTGGAGGAGATGTAACAATGCGGTGACGTCATGATCGGTTATCACTCGATCGCCGATGCGCTCCGCCCATCGCGCTGACCAATCCAGCCGATCGGTCCCGCCTCCGCACCAAACTTCAAACACACTATTGACTCTACACTTCTCAGGAACTACAAAGTATCTACAAGAGAAAAAGTCCGCTAGTAAATTAGCTGATAATTTGTGTACGACGTGAGACTAAACTTTCGTTAAACGTAAGTCAAACAAGCCTAAGCAAATGGAGACAGGTGTCCACGACTCTATTGATATATAGGGTCTCGTCTCGGCATGGAAATCAGTGTGTGCTCAGAAACTAATTAAACAAGATAACCTGATTCTCTATTTGGTTTTCTTGACGCTGCATCGAGAATTTTTTCGGTAAACGAATGATAATATACGAATTAATTATCCTTAAGATAAGGGAGAAATTGAGGTGCTTTGCTCAGCTTGTATTTGTGTTATCTGAGCCCTCATAAAAGTTGTTCTTCAAACATTTGTCAAATTAAGTATCTGAGGTACTGACAAATAGAAAATTTTGTGCCGACAAATAACATATAAATCTGATTTCCGGGCATCATAATGAATACAACCAATTATCTAGAGAAAACACCCTGATCCACTTTCAGCAAATCAGTTGGATTTGAAATATCGACTGCAATCTCGCAGCGGTTAAGGGTAAAAGGGGGGTGAATGGGGGGATTCAGAAATCAATCCGCACCCCCATTAAGCTTTAATCTTTGGAGGCTGGCTATAACTTAAGCCTGACTTGAGAACCGGAATAAATAACCAATAAACCGCTACAGGTGCGCCTTACTGTTTATGAAGGTATTACAGGATTACTGATCCTATAGTGTCTTGGCCCACCCTGTATTAGATACAGGGTGATTATGAACTGAATGATTTCTAACGTCGTTCGCCACGCGTGACTGCGTAAAAACTAGCTGGTTGAATATTTTCAATACCATTTAAGTATCCTGCCTGCCCTAGGTCTGATATTTCGATAGTACCTACTGAGATGTTCTATTTTCGACGTTTCAATCAAACTCGGGTACCTTTTGGTGACTGCACAAAGAACAACTGCGCTCCTAAGAGCTTTAACGTAGAGTTCAAATAGCATCTTAGTCTTTGTTTCCATATTTTTGGGTCACCCTGTAGCCTATACAGGGTCTCTACACAATGCGCATCCCCTTGGGAATAGACACGTGTTTCGCGTGTCTGCGGCAATAATTGAAATACGATTTTTCTATTTTCCGTTTCTGCTGTCGTGTGAACCGATAATGTGTCATGTTTTGACAATACCTGCGTTTTTATTGCCGCCAAGAAATATGAGGAAATTCGCCTAATTCTCTTTCCATGTTTGTATTGAATTCTTTGTTATTGGCGACTTTCTATGTTTACACATGAACAAAAGCTGTGCGTCCACCGGATCGGAATCCAAAAGCTTTCTCTCAATCTCTCAAAATATAGGCTACTTGACTACTACTGGGAAATAATTCTAACGTATTGTCTGATAAAAATAATGCAAAGTGTCATTAATATTTCTTCAAGGCCAGTCGTATTAGTTATAAATACGAATATTAAAGTTTGAATTAAATAATGACGCGCCAAAACGATAACCTCTGTCATGGATGAAAATGATGAAAAAATATGTAATTTTAAACACAATTGTACCAAAAACAGGCACATTTTTTTATAAAAAATCACCTGAATATGCTTTGTTACGTTGTCACTGACTAGGATGAAAACAATTTGCAACTTATTTTCAATCAAATCAAAATAAAAAATTCTTTAGTCCATAAATACAAAAATGCACTTAGAAAAGGTAAAATTCAATGTAGTCAAATAGCCTATTATGACACAACTGGGTTTTTTTGTTTTCAAATAAACTATTGACAATACTGTCTCTACTAGATATTTAATCAAAGACGAACTATTATAAGACTTTAATTGCTTATTTTTATGGCCTAAATTACCTTTTGACATTAAGTGGCGTTTATGTCGTTTCCTTCATAAAATATATCGATTACTCTTTAACTATTACCAAAATAGGTGTTTACTGTCACAGCTTGTTTTTATGTCGTCGGCGTGTTTGATGTGCCCTTTGATGTGATCAAAGATGCCGCCCATCAGTGGCCATATTGGTAAAAATAACACATTAACGTTTAGAAAACATGGAGTTGCTTGTACGTCTCGCGTTGCGACAGCGTGTTGCGATAAATTTATGGGAGATAATTAAGTTTAGAAATACCTCACATTGAATATCACAAATCATATAAAGCTCGGAGTTGTTATATGCAAAAAACATATCTATTTTTATAATTTAATCTCCGCTTAATTAAATTATACTATCTTTGCTCAAGTAATTCACAAATTCCTATTTACCTTCCCAAAAGTCATTCACATCCGTCGATAACCCTGTATTTATTTTCCCACCCCCAAAAAAGTCATCCCTGGTTCTCAGGGAGCGATCTGAGAACCAATAGCTAGATCAAATATGGTGGTCACAGCTAAATTCCGTATCTCGAACCATTTAGCGAGAGTATGTGACATAGTATGACGACAAGTGGTTCCGATTAGGGGACAAAAAAGGTCGAAAAAGGTTCGAAGCCGCAGGACCTCCTTCGTTGAAACTTTTTCGTGGTTATTGGAAGACACGGGAGTTGCATTTGTAGGTGATAATTATATAGGTGAATTGATTTTGATGTGTTTTAGCATTTATCATGATCATCAGCCAAGCCCACACACGATATTATGTTTATGATAGATTTTGCCCTTTCGTTCGCACGCGTTTTTCAGTATTTAAAGTAGCATAATTAAATTATATGTATGTTAATCCAGGTCCAGAGCTATATCTATTCAAAATTTTAGTCCGATCTGTTCAGCTTTTTGGCTCGATGAAGTAACAAACATCAAAACCTACAAACCTTCGCATTTATAATACTAGTGTGATTCAATAATATTTTTGTCACCAAAAGAAGAATCTACATAGATTTATCAAAGTACATAGAATTATGTATTAAAGATAGTACCGAAGGGGTTATCTCTTTTTATTGAAAAATATTGACGCTAATAGCTCCTACTTCTTCCAGGAATTTCTAGAATATTATCTTAAGATCTTAGGTAATCTATTGCATTTTCCCACGTGCCCTGGTAATGAGGTCGGAAGGCATCAGTCATCGTGCGCAGATAAGAGAGTCCAAATCAATTATCTCCTCGGATTATCTGCTTCCCTGGTATTTCGTACAGTGATTGCCTCACTAAAGGTGTCCTGTTTTCTGAAGTCTCGCTGTAACCCCATAAAAAGAAGAAGAAAAGAGAGTTGTGATAATTATGGCATTCTATAGGTTTTGTTATTTTGATTATCGCTGAGTTATCTTATCTTTTAGTTTTTAACCGACGAAAAAGAAAAGAAGAGGAAGTTCTATGTTCAGCTGTATATACCTATATATTTTTATGTATGTTCGTCGATTTTTCCGTCAGTTATGGACCGACGGAGCTGAAGACAGGGCGCTATGGCGCTGATTAGAGGAGGCCTACGTCCAGCTGTGGACTAATATAGGCTAGGATCTTAATAATATAATAATAATGCAGACAATCCAAACAGCATCATCTAGCCCCAAGCTAAGCAGAGCCTGTGTTATGGGTAGGATCTAGATAATTAATATTATATTACATAGGTAGCCATTTTTACTATACATAGAAAATAACCAAAGAACACAAACACTAATATTTGCAGATCGTACAAACATTTGTCCCAAGGCGGGAATCGAACCCTGCGTTGCAGGCGGACCTTCACCCGCTGCGACGCAGGCCTAAAATTGTGAATCTATTATGTCGAAATGAAAAGTGTGTACCTCAACCAGCCGGTCAGCAACGCTCTCGTCACCTTCAGTTCAAAGATCTCCGAAGCTAATGAAGTCCTCTACGTAATCACTTTACGAGTGACAGACTCACGAACTGTTGTTCCAGTTGCGTTTAACGACTTGAGTTACTTTGTGAGTACCACATCCTGAAGTTCTTTGAAGGACTCTTGAAATGTGTTGTTTGTTTTTATATTCCTGGTGATTGGGATGTTAGGTGTAACTATAGATCTCTCGGTGTACCTACCTACTTGTTAGTGTCACTTTCATATGAATTTTTATAAAACAATATGTACCTATGTTTATTTCCATTATTTATAAATGAGACTATAAAGGGTCAGGATTCCCCCTTAAAGTAAAATTTGCTTTGTTTATATTATATGCTCAAAGTACTACAGCTATTTAGTAATGTAAAAAGTAATAAATGAAAACAATAAAATATATTTTATAACGCTGGACATTCTACGTACGTAGGGTACTACATGATATGTGGTTTTCTATAGCATTGCTAAGGTACATTGTACCTGACTGGTTTGTTCTGTAGGTATTTTTGTGCCTGTGATTTTTTGCAGGTTTCGAAGAAAATTGATTTTATTGCATTTTTCTTACGTAATTCAGAGTCAAAATAATCTCTAGCAAATATCTACTTGCTAGAGGTTATTTGATCGATATTTGACAGTTAGCTCAATTGTTTTAATTCTAAACACTAGTTCTAATTTGTTTTTATTATTTGATTTTAATTTTGTTTGTTAAAATTTTTATCTGTGAACCTCATGATAGTACCTTTTGTTTATCTTGTTTGGGGCCGCATGAGCTTCACATTGATACAGGAAGGACTTTTATCTTTTGTCTTTGATTACATAGGTGCATAGAGTTTATCACAACTAGATATACCTTCATAATGAGAGGTTGCAGGCGCCGCGTTATCAGTCAAAGGTAGGGTCAGCAAACAAACCAAGTACACACTGGTGACATTACAACAGGATTATCAAGTATTTCTTGTTCTTCTGTTGGTACAAGTATTTATTACTGTTGGTACATGTCCCTTGGTAAATAATGCTTTACACTGTTTATTAGTAGATAAGTAAGTTGGTAATAAGCGCTTTTGTGATTCATTATGACTAAGTTTATAACTTATGCACAAAGAAAACTAACGTCAATATTGTCTTTTATTTACACACCACCAGTTCTGTAACTGTTTGTCAAAGGTAACTGCTAGTACAGGTAGGTAAGTAATGAATCATTTGATAAATAATAAAGCACATAAACGTGATATTTATATCTTCATGACCATGATAGTTTCAAGGTTTAAAAGTTTCATATCATTCATCGTTTTGAAAAAACTAAAAACCAACTGCAAATAACTTAGTATTTACTCTATTTTTTAAGTTTTTTTGGACAAATGCTTATCCATTATATTCTCTATCAATTTTTTACGGGACTATTTCAGGATCACTATACAATAGTGAAAGAATTTTCCAACCCGGTTCATAATTGACAAAGAAATCGATGAACATACAAAAAAACATACAGTCGAACATAGAACCTTCTTCTATTTTGTTTTTCGTTTCGTCGGTTAAAAATAGAGCTCGATATATCAATACCAGTCAGAAACGTCTCCAAGACGCTGCTGGCTGCAGCGCCCCACTGTATGACAATGCTGATGCGCTGCGCCAGATACTCACCAGCTCTGGGGTCACGCGTCGCTTCGACCATACGCTCACTCTCACTCAGATACGGATCAATTCTACTTAAAATACCTAGCACGTTGATGTCTTAGTCCACGATCCTAGACGTAACGTATTGGATAACTCTGTAATGATAGGTCTGGTTTTAATAAGCGCTTTGAATTGAATTGTTTGGGGGAGGCATGCCCACCTGTGGACGTACATTATGTATACTGATTTAAATTCAAAATTCTTTATTCCGTATCACCTATCCTTGTCCCTGTAGAGGCTTCTCAATCGCGTCCCTAGCCACGTTTCGTAACTAGCGTTAGTAACTTTGATAAGAAGGTCGTTCACCTCGTGTGTTGATGTACATTGTTTGCGCTTAGGCAATGTGCATGGCCGGGAACTCTACGAAGGCTGCAGCCTTAGATATTACGCACTGAGTCTCAAAGAACGATAGTAGGTATATTTAATACAATAAAGTACTTACTTTGTTTGGTAGATTACCTACCTTAGTAGGTATAGGTCAATCGGGTGAGTTTGTGGCTACTAGATGGCCTAATTGTCGGTCTTGTACTACCTCAGATTGCTTATTTCCTCCATATCTTCAAAAATACTAAAATTTGTATTTTGATCTTAATATATGGTAAAGTTTTCTCTAAAATTTTCTGTAAAGAAAAAACATTTCATATTTGCCTCCAAATTGTACTTTAAGCCTTTAACTCAATGAATCTGTGCATGATAATTGAATTTTATAAATGGAAGATGTCGGAGAAAAAATATAGTCAGATAAAAAATTGTTTGTTTAGATATTAGAAGTAGCCAGCGCTAGTTTGTGATGGACAGTATAAGAACCGGGAGATTTTTACCCAGTAGTGGATAAAGTAGATACCTAAACTAACGACGATATTGATGACGAAAAAGACGATGAAAAAGTAGCCCCTAAGTAGATAAAAATAATTTCTACGTTATAGTTTATTTATTATTTTATTATTGTGTTGTTTTCCTATTATGCCGTAGGTATTTAGATGATATTTATTTGGGTAAAAGAGAATTCTATTATAACTCAAAAAATATTACCCGCTAGTCGAAGGTCATTTGTGTTGCTTTCCTATCTAAGCAATTGAACCTACCTTAAGCAATTGGTAAATAATTTTATTTTATTACCTAAAAAAATACAAACCAAAGTGAACTCACTTGATCTCTCTCTTGACATCATCATAGTCCCGCTGTCCGTCGAGCCTCGCCTCCAACCGAGCGATGTGCTGTTTCTTCTCATCCAGCCTTTCTTCCAGCCGCTGCAGCTGCTGCGCGTGCGCCTCTTGCAGCGCTGCAAGCGATGACTGGAGCCTGCGCACGTCTTCTACTAGCTGGGCGATCTAGAACAAACGAGGTTGGAGTTAGAGTCTGTGAGGTTGAGTTGGAAAGGAGAAAGGAGGTTTTAAGTGGGGAATATAATCTTTGTTGTCTTTATAAGCAGAAGAAGAAAGAGGGAAGAAAAGGAATCTCCTTTGTAAGAGAGTTTGGATTCGGAAGGATGCTGAATCTTTGGAATGGGCTCTAAATAACGAGTTAAAACTCTTCTGTTCGAATTTCGAAAGAGAAAGGAGGTTTGAAATAAGATAAGAGTATCCTCTTTGCCTACGTGATTTGGTTTTTAAACACAGAATCGCCAAAAACAAGTGAAATTTCAACATCACAATATTGTTATGTTGGCATTGCGAGAGGTGAATTGGAATGTCATGGTTGGCGATTCCGCTGCCAATCGCGATGACAGTGACATTGACAGCTTGTAACCCGTGACAGCCAATTATGCACATGCAGTAGCATTTTCTTTGATTTCGAGCCAAAGTCATCAACAAAATGCCAAAATCATCAAAGAACTGCATTGAAAAATGTGTGGCAAGTTGACAAAGAGTATAAAAACAGTGTTTTTCTGTCACGAGATTTGTAAATGTTTAGACAAAAGACATTGATCAATCTTCACAGCATAGTAACCTAGATGTCACGAGGATGACGTTATCGTACAACAAATACTCATCTGAGATTCCTAATTAACGAATTAAGACTTGAGCAAATAAAATGAGCTGTTTTTCTTAATTTTTACGATGAATTTTATGGATTTTTTTGGTTTTTCCGGCGTAATTATAAAAACTTCGGTATCGTAATTTAGATGAATAAGTAGGTACCTATGCTTGACTTAAAGAATTTTACAGTCCAAAAGAGAAATACCTCGTACCGAATTGATAACGAATAATCTAGAATCGAAACTGACGTAAAATCAAATCGTTAAACATGTCTTTACCAGTAATTTACCTCTTCCGCTCTACAACATTCATAACATAATTGCAAATCGAACCTTGTGTCTGTTACAACAAGGTTGTATTGTGATTGCCAGCTATGCTAGTGGTCTGTTATTTGCCGACCTTCGATATCAATTGTTGGTGCATCACGGTGCGCGGTCGACCGCGACTTGATCCTATGCTCAAGATACATACGAAACCACGCAGCGACTTGGACACACTTGGCTGGGATCGCGAAAAACATTATAAAAGAGCACCATCAAACTCCCGCTCCATGCCTTTGGAATTCTCCCTCTGTGAAGGTCGGTGTTTAAGAGGTTATGTAGCTTCTGTTTTGCAGGGCCTCCTTCCTTCGGCAAGTTATTTGATAATTTTCGTCGTCCTCGCACTTCTCGTGCAAGTAATCCTGATTTACCATTAGTGTTTCCGAAGGATTTTTTAAACTATTCCATCACACGTAAAGTACCAGGAAAGTAGAAATGTATAGTATATTAATGTACCTACCACTATTTTAGTATTTTGATTCCATAGGGATCATATTGAACAACGTTTATCTCACTCAAAGTAGGTACCAGGCGGGTAAAAATTATTAAGATATGGCACGAAATTATTTCGCGCTTTGTCCGTCGCTTTAAAAACTATACATTTACAAACATATTTGAATAGACCAGTTGTTAAAAACAATCCACTACTGGAATCCTTTCGTCAGGTTCAAACTACTTCTTTTTAGTTTATAAGTTTAAGTCGAAGATTCTAATTAAATTTTGGTGTAGTATAGTTTCGCTGTTTCGCACCTAATTTTTCGCATCACAAGCTAAAAGTAATAATAATTGTTTCGTTTCTCACCGGCTGTTTTTAAGATTTTCGTTTCAACCCACAAATTTATAAAAGAGCTTAAATGAACTAAACGTTCGGAAAGGTACAGTCACAGGTAAAAACACAATTTGGTATGACTTTGAGAGATTCTATACAGGGTGTGTCAAGACTACTACCGAAAACTGGGGGGGTGCAATCAGACCATGATTTTGAAAATATTTAGCGAAAAAAAAACGCGAAAAATATGTCGACCCATCAAAATTTTTTAATTTTTTTTCTACGTACATACCCATAGCACAACACTATAAGAACATAATCTACCTAAATAAGTAATTTAAATAAGCAAAAAATTAATAAAATAAAAAAAGCAGCAATGTATTGCAAAACACCAACCGCACCGCACAGCTAAATAGGTCCTTATCCGCGCGGGCGCGGTTATTAGCCTACCGACACACGTGAAAGTTCCGCGCCTACGAACTTATCTTTTCAATAAATAGTTAGTAGGTAGGTACATACTACCTACGATTTAATTCTCGGCCATAACCTTGAAAGCATACCAAGAATTCATTAGAAACATCAAAATTTAAATACATTTTAATCTGTCTAAAATAAGTAGGTACCTACATTTGTTAAAAACAGCTGACAGACCCGCGTTTATTTTTAGAGGTCATCGTCCTGCCTAGAGAATAGGTAGTTCGGCTTTCCTTTGACACGCGCGCGGCTACGATATAATTCGCGGCCATGACCTTGAAAGCATGCCATGATGCCAAGAATTGATTAGAAACATCAAAATTTAAAATACATTTTAATCTGTACATTTTAATTTTTTAATCTGTCTAAAATAAGTGCCTACTTTTGTTAAGAACAGCTGACAGACCCGCGTTTATTTTTAGAGGACATCGTCCTGCCTAGAGAATAGGTAGTTCGACTTTCCTTTGACACGCGCGCGGTTACGATTTAATTCGCGGCCATGACCTTGCAAAGCATACCAAGAATTGATTAGAAACATCAAAATTTAAAATAGGTACATTTAATCTGTCTGAAATAAGTACCCACTTTTGTTAAGAACAGCTGACAGACCCGCGTTTATTTTCAGAGGTCATCGTCCTGCCTAGAGAATAGATACCTAGTTCGGCTTTCCTTTGACACGCGCGCGGCGCGGCGGCACCTCTCCAAACTTTCCGACAAACAGGCCGCGGACGCACGTGTAACGCCTTTGACTTTTACCGACAATTTGCGCAAATTTTATTTACTTTAACAAATGGTTCCGTAGCTTTATTTTAAACGATGTTACTGCAAGGTAATTCTAAACATACCAACCATCATGAGTGGTACCTATTTTATCTATCTCGTAAGAAATAAGATAGGTACCTACTTATAGGTTAGTAGTTAGTTATCTCCTGAATTTTATTTAGATCGATGGGTGATCAATCACTTGATCACAAACTTGAGCTTCCGCGGAATAAGGGTGATCGTCGCGGGTTGGCGCGAAATTCAAATTATTTTATGGTATTTTACCTGCTTTTTACAAAACATAAAAGTTACGGAAAAATACCGCACTTGTCCGTAGTTCTATTCTTTGTAAATCGCAGAAAAAGTTTAAAACCACGAACAGACGACAGACAGCCGAGGTTTTATAATAGGGTCCCGTTAGCACCCTTTAAGTACTGAACCCTAATTACAAATAGGTAATAGGCATCAACTGTGTCGGCCTACATTTTGTCAAAGAAAAATGTAGTGTAAAAGGAAACTGAATCATATGACTGTATCAATAAGACACATAATCATAAGAGATTATGACAGAGCAATGTCGTTCGGCGTTTTTCGGCTTTTTTAAAAGGACATTATTTACCTAATTTCACTAAACTTTTGATTCATTTTGTTTTTAGTACGTGTTCATTATTCGCACTGAACACTTGCGCGGTGCATAAAAATTGCAATACGTTCGTGTTTTTCTTCTGTTTTTTGAGTTTTTCTAATTAGGTATTAGGCAGTATAGTTTTCAGTTAGTTTTGGTGTGTTTTTATTTTATTAATCGTTAGTCTTAGAGTAGTAGGTCTTTAATTATGTTAGTGTTTTGTTTCCGAGTTTATTATGTTTAGTGCGAGGGAGTATGGACAGTTGCTAATGTGTTATGGTGAAGCGAGAGGAAATGCGTCACGAGCCTTGCGCATTTACCGGGATAGGTACCCCAATCAGACACATCCGTCTGATGCTAGAGTCTTCACGGCTGCATATCAAAGGGTCCTGAATAATGAACGTATTACGCCCCAAAAGCACGGGGGTGGCAGAGGGGTAGGTGTTCAGGTGCAAGAACAGGTCTTGGACTTTACTAGGAGAAACCCTCGAGTAGGTACGCGGACTGCAGCGTTAATGCTGGGGTAAATGCGAGAAGCGCCGGGGATCCTACATTCCTGGATCGTGTTCATCGGTCCACAATCAGACGTGCTCAGCTGTGCCATGAACGAGGAGGAGCGCAGTTCGTGCCATTTCTGATTCGACCGAGACTGCACCGGAATTAGGTAAGACTAAGAACCTACATACCTATTAGGTACTAACTTACGGCATTTGTAAACTTACGTGTACATTGCTGGCTAGCAAAACAAATAAAAATCTTTAAAAATTCATATCTCCAGCTAGAATTTTTTTTTCGGACAACGGTTTTTTTTATTCGTTTTGTTTTGGGGTGCTGCACCGCCCCCCTTTGTTTTCGGTAGTGGTCTTGACACACCCTGTATAAACAAAGACATTTAATGATCTCCTGTCATTTGATTTTAGTCTTTTCAAGGTAATTATTGTGACACTATTACACAAAATAATATAATGATAATGAGTTTTATATTGATAAAGCTAAGGTTCGAAATACCTTGACTTCGATATCTTTAGTATCTATCTAATTCTTTGGTAAATATATAATGTGGCCTTGAGTCGTCTAATAATTAGGTACATTAAAGTTTTTCACAATTTTATGATTATTTTATTGTCTTGACTTAAGCAAGAGGTAAAAAATAATGGGCTTAATGATTAACTCATATGTTTTTTATACCTACTTACGTCCATGAAAACTATTGTTTACTCTTTATCTAGTGCTCTCTTAGAAATGAAATAATAGTGCGGGTAAGCACTATAACAAAAAAAAACCTTAGTGCTCTCTTGACACCCAAGATACAAGCCTAGTGCTTAGTTTGGGTCTCACCAGAAATCCTTATGTAAGTATCTATATTAGGTAAATATATAAATGATTTTTTTCAGTAAATGTAAGTTTTAACCACATATACATAAATACCAGTTCGATTCAGATGTATATTCGCCAGTGTATAATTTATACTATTTACGCCGCTTGTTGATTCATTTACATTTGTTTTTAGGGTTCCGTACCCAAAGGGAGACCCTATTACTAAGCCTCCGCTGTCTGTCTATCTGCCCGTCTGCGGGCTGTTTTTTATGACCCGTAAAAGTTAAACAGTTGAATTTTTCAAAGAATATGTACCTACATTTCTTTCCGCTAAGGGAGCTCTCATATAAAAAAATGATTTTTTCGGCTATTTTTGCTCTATATTTATCAAGGCTGTATCTCTTGAGCCGTAATAGGTTGACAGTTGAAATAGTAAAAGGGTGTAGATCACTATTGCCACTATAACAATAAATAATAAAAATAAAATAATGTCGAATATCCGTACCAAGTTGAGTACCGATCACTGAGGTTCCTTTTGCAAAATAGTTACGATACGGTGGTACAGAACCCTCCGTTTGCGAGTCGACTCACACTTGGCCGGTTTTATTTATTCGTAATCAAAATGCAGCTAATGAGCGGCGAATATACCTATAAAGTGCATGACATACTCACAAATGCATCTGAATTACTAAGAGTCGCATCATTTATTATTAAATTTTGTATTTGATTTTTCCAGGAATTAATTCTTGTGTCTTTTCATTAAGAATAAATATTCTATAATAATTATTTACACAAGACACAGTACATCAATACATTGGAGGAATGAGATAGAAGAACTAAAAATCACGCCCGAGCACGCGAATATTTTAAGATTATATTGTAACTTAACTATTGGTGACGGCTTAGATTTCTAAGAAATCCATATCAAGGTGTAAATACTACATAGTTATAATTTGTAATTATTCTAAAGACATTTAATATTAATAATTTTTATTAACATTAAATTTCATACTTAATTCCATAATTGCTAAAGAGCACTCAAATTAAAAATTTAACCTCGCAAACCTAAAGTTAAATTTAGCAACTTCATTAGCCAAATCTCAAACGAAACAAGAGGTACCTACATCGTCACCGAGGGTGACCGAGGGTCGGACAGTCGGCACCAAAAACCTGTAATTAAACTAAAAATGCGGTTCCCGAACTTCAATAAAAAGCTTGGACTGTGACGGTGTAACGTAATTGTCTATAGTAATGATTGTATGTAATTGTTGGGTCACCCCTTAACCCTTCTGGAGGAGCCCTGGGGGGTGGTCCAAGGGGGCGACGAAGACAGGTTTAGAATAGCCTCTTGAAGAAATAATTAAAAAATACAGTTTTGCAAAATGATAAATCCTGTTTACATTTCCTATAGCTTGCTTATACTTAATGTGATGTTCATTATCTTTTTTTATTGTCTTAACATTTATAGTGATTTAACTAGTCCGACTGCTTCGATTGGATTAGACAAAGAGAATTACAGCTGATGTCCACAATAGCAACTGTCGTTACAAGGTAGGCGAGTTAGAACGCTCTTTGTACAACACCACATTAATAATCGACTCTGCGTATGGTAAGACGCTGTCGCTCATAATACCCGCTACCGCTTGTAACTCCCACCACTTCACTAATAGCGGTCAGGGCAGCGCAGAATTAAGACAATAATTACTCGTGACCAGGAGAATTCGTTTCGCCTAATACTTTTTACGGCGACTGTACTAGTGTTATGGACATGTAGACAAATACTTAGGGCTCGCTTGTCCGGCGTTAAACGGACGGTTAACAGAGTTTTAGGAAATCAATGGTTTAACGGCTGGAAACTACTCGCGTTGTAAAGTTTTCGGGGAAATAGTAAAAGACAAACGGCAGTTAAACTGAAAATTTAGGTAAGTACTTCTAATATAAATGTTTCCAACCAATTGTTTTATTTTATTTTACGGTAAAATTTATGAAAATATATATCACACTAATAAATATTAAAAATGCGAAAGTTTGAATGTTTAGATGTTTGATTGTAAACAAATAACTAAATATTTATCAAAAATAACGCAACTGTAAAACAAATTGTAAGTTGAATCTGTATATTCAAGAAGATGCATAAAAAACGTTCCATTTGTTTTAGTAACATCCAAATTAAAAAAAAATCATAACAGTCGTCCACAAGACCAAGTCATTATCTCATTTCAACATTTAAAACAACCTATGTGTGGATACCTATCGACAAACTGCAGAGTATAGATACCTATCTCACTAATCTCACTAATATTATAAACGTGAAAGTTTAGATGGATGGATAGATGGATGGATGTTTGTTCCTTTATCACGCCAGAACGGCTGAACGGATCTGGATGAAATTTGGCACAGAGATAGATTATAGTCTGGAATAGAACATAGGCTACTTTTTATCCCGGAATTCCCACGGGAACGGGAACTACGCGGGTGAAACCGCAAGGCGCTGCTAGTAGAAAATAAAGGCAACAATAGCTCAGTCGATAAGACGAACGTAGACGCAAGGAAAGTACGGTTGCATTCTTTCTGTTTCCTACAGATACCGCGTCGCTATAAATCTGCCGCGACACACTTATCGGATCCTAGCCTGCGTGTAGTCAGTTTGTTCATGAATAACAAATATTTTACAATTACCGACGACTTTTTAAATAAATGTTGAAAAAATGGTTATAAAACAACTTATTTAATTGACTTACAAAGGGAAAAAACGTACAGAAAATACTGTTTCGGAGGACTTTTTGACAGATTGTAAAGAAAATATGGCACGGCGGACAAACTTTCTCTATTTGATTAAACTTATCAGAACAAATTATCAGAATAGCGCCATAGTAACTTTTCTATTGGTTCCTAAAACGTGGCGTAGCTAGTGCTACGAAATGCTACGAGGTGCTACGCCGTAGCAGTTGACGACAAGGAGTTCCTTATTCTTGACCGTAGAGGTTGAATACTTAGAAGTTTTAGGAATCGAAATTAAATTTCTTATACTTACGTAGTTTCGTAGGTACATGTGTAAAACCTCCCATACCAATGTGACTCTACGGCAGACCTTCATTAAAAGATTCAGCTGTTTTTATTTGAACACGCGTTTATTGTTCTATGCCTTCCGACCATAGACAATGCAGCGCTGACAACTGAGAAAAATTAACTTCCCTACCGTTTCAGAGGTTATGAAACGAAAACCGAAAACAATACACGAGAAAACGCCATCAATGGCAATTTAAAACTCAAAATAAAGAAACTGGAAAGCCAATCCCCTCTTTGACAATGCATCGGCATTCACAGAACTCAATCACAAAAGAAGTGGTGAAAGACAACTGGACGAATAAAAATGCATAATACGCCATTTTGCCGTCAAAAAGTAGGATTCATGTCGGCGATCTGTCAAACTGGCCAAACATGAGGTCGGCGGAGTACGCCGTCCGAAACCATTATTACCCGCCCGATTTTAGGAGAAACTCGTTCGAAATCCAAACAGTGGCAGTACCAACCGTTAGAATAAAAAGACGTTCGGAAAGCTTCGGGAAGTTGCGACTTTTCCTTTTTGCGCCATCTATAGCGCGGCTAGTTTGACGGCGGGCCTCGGAAATGATAAATGGAGTATGATTGAGGGACACGAGCTCGGACTTTTCACGATTCACTCGCGAATTATGACACTTATCCAAATAAGTTGCGGAAATCAAAATGATATTTTAAAATGGCGACAACAGTTCTATAAATATTCACTAAATGCTTTTACAGAACATCGTTTTGATTGACGTCACAACCGCCATCATCAATCACGTGTACAATCGAAACGAGCCGTGGAAAATGATAAAAATTAATAGATCCGACAAATTATATTGCTGTTTCAACGGCATAGGGTTCGGAATTGTTTGGCAGATTTTTAACTGACATTGAAGCGTGGCTAAAAACTTGCCTATGCACTTTTGACGTGGATCCGACGGGATTGTGATTATTGGCTTTCATTTGTTGACAGGTGCTTTTAGTATTTTATTACTCTCACATATGATGGCCTGAATAGGATTTCGATGTATATTAGTAGATTGTAGATACCTACTAATACACATCTACAAATTATTAATTTGATCAGAAATCGTAATTATACAAAGGAAAATGAAAACCTGAACTGAATTTGTCGTTTCTCGTTCTGAAGTCAATACGTTAGTATCAGCATGCAGGTAGCGGTCACGGAATGAAGCAATTATAAGTTCAGAAGCTCATTTATAGCTGTCTATGGCTCCTGTTATAAAACCAAATGGAAACTTAGTTTCCCGTTGCACGAATCGTATTGGCAAGTTTTATTTATTTAGATTTTTGATCAAAGTATTTACCCATCGGAAAAAATCACGGATATTGTAGACTTTGCGGTTATTTTGGATTGATTACTTAACTCGCGAAAACATTTTGAATTTTAAAAAAGAACGTAAAAGTTATAGAGCATTTTTGTCAGTGAATGGTTAAGTGATTTAACTAGACTAGGAATTATTTGGCAGTGGTGCCAACTGAATTCAATTAATCTAGCACAGCCAAAAAATATGACATTTATTACATTCGAAATTCAAATTTTTCACACTACTGCAAGGCTGCACGCTACCAATTACATTGCAGACATCATTTCCGATTAAAGGAAAAAATATATCGTAGTTTCAAAGAAAATATCTACCAATTTCTTTCACGTTGTTAGAGGGCATACATCATCGAGATATCTAAGCTAGATAATTTTGAGTAATGCGGCACGAAGCGGGGGCGGAAAAAAGCGCATACCAAAGACAATAAAATATCGTTTCGGTGGTGCAATTAAAACTCGTCTATGGCCGGGAATCGCTCTCGCAAAAACTGAAAAAGAAAATTTGCATACTATCGTTGTTAGAATCGCTTTATGCAAAACACTTTTTTAGATGTAGGTGCAAAATTAGCTTGGAATAACTAGGTGCCGCTACACAGTAAATATCGCCCAAAGACCAATTTTTCACCGTTTTTCATTGGTGTTAAAGCACAAAGTTCGGCCTTGTTTTCCTCATTCCACGTAATTATCGCGATTCTAATTCACAGGTAGTTTTGTTTCTTTCGCCGCCATTATTGTCATTTAGGTAGTTTAAACTTTCGAAATTTAAACGAATTGAGTTTGTAAAACTGTGTTTTCATGTTGGTTTAATTTCCAAATTCGAACGTCATTCGTTCTAAATTCGGATAGAACGGGGAATTCCTCAGACGAAATAAAATAAGTCATAAAATGACTATTCGCGCGTAAACCGATGACTTCCCGTGTAGGGGAGAGGGAGGGGGGAGGAAACAGTTCAGTACCATTCGTCAAACGCCGGAGATTGACGATATTAAGCCGGCGCCAACTGATGAAATACACTCGTCACTTTGTAACGGAAAGCAAGATGCTCCTATTTTTGGATCTGTTACGTTGACATCTGAATCAAGTTGTTTTTGTTGTGTTGGCTCTATTTTGAATGAAGTTTAAATTAGGAACTGAGCGTTCCTGTTCAGTAGTTTCGATGCTTTGAATGAAAGCTGTATCATTGCCGATAAACGGAAAAATATATCGCAGTTTCAAAGAAAATATCTACCAATTTCTTTCACGTTGTTTCTGTCACTTGTAGTGTAAAATATCGGACTGGATTTCCACCAAATAAAACGAATAACAACACAGATACAAAGACACAAAAAGCGACAATTCGATATGAGTCACCAGGAGGAGTTTTCTAATTAGACTGAACAAACAAACGAAATAAAGCATTAAGGAGTTGTGCAAATAGCGAAGGAAGAAGGGGAATCGAACGGAGATACACAATCGCCTAACAAGATACGACAATAGGGTTATCCTACGCTCCTGTACAACTTCAACGTACTTATATGTATAGGTATACTACAAATACATTATAATATCTCCGTAAAAGGAGACGCTTCTAGATTCTCTAGCATTTTTACAAAAAACAACAAAAAAGCCTTCCGTTTTTGAAAATGTTTATAATAAGAACGTAGTACCTATGCTGAATACGAACTAAGCAAAAATAAAATTTCGCACAAATACGAAGAATTCCATTTTTGAAAACCTTCAAAATTAAAACCAATTTCAGTAGATAAGGCATCCCATACTAACTGTGTACTCTACACTGAAACAAATATGATCTATTATTGCTCGAACACAATTAGCGAGTAAGTATCTTATTACAGGCCATAGAGGAAGTGCTAATCATGGAATCAGTGAGATAAGCCACCTACGCATTGTATGGCCACTCATTGTCGTTGCACTTTACGCCGCGATTATCCATGTAATTGTTTCGATGGCATTGTCGACACGACTGTACGTTACTATATATAGGTATATATTATGATTTACTATAGGTATTTTTTGTTCCGCTCATAAATTATAAGCATTTCTAATGAAGAAATAGCTTTACAGAAAAAACGTCGTTAATAAGACTTAAGCGCAAGTTTCTCTGAAGTCCAGCTGTGGAAAAGTATAGGCTGATGATAATGAAGAACGTATTATCTACAGAAATTATAAATAGAAACT
The DNA here is from genome assembly GCA_947086465.1 of Eupithecia exiguata. NCBI lineage: Eukaryota > Metazoa > Arthropoda > Insecta > Lepidoptera > Geometridae > Eupithecia > Eupithecia exiguata. The sequence continues at coordinate 757,214 of OX352247.1, forward strand.
AGAAAATTGAATCGAAATTGCCACAGTGTTGCCAATCTCTAATAGAATAGTGGTATAATTAAAAAAAAAATGTATATGACAGGTTTAAACAAAAAATAATGATAAAAAAGTAGTACGTACATTATTATAGGCAGTTCTATAATAATGTAGGTAAGTACGTAGTAGTTGAACGTAGTTTCCTTAATTCTCACAATTAGCAAAGTAATACCTTCTATAAGTATTTTCTGAAGAATTCTATGCATTTATATGTCTGCAAGTTTGCAACAGAATGTGGTCACAGATCTACGCACAGATGCTCTATGCTCACTGGAAACATTTAAATTGCCTACACTCATATTGCCCAGTTTTTGCGGCAGCAATTATAATTATAAACAAAATTGACATTAATTACGGTACATGTTTTTATAAAGTGGGTTAGCATTTTCTAGAAATATTCCTGTAGAAGGTAAGCATGTAATGAAGCACGGTTATTAAATGATGCAATTATCGTAATTTCGAGATAGAGTTTCGAGCACAGATGGCATCACGAAAACATCATTTAATTGCCTACATAATAATAAACATACCCTTTACAAAATATTTCATATTTCTAAAGCTATTTGAAGTCCAGCGCATTTCTCGCGTAACGTGCTTCCTGATTAAAAACTTTTTTGTCACTTCTTCCTAAAACAGCATACCTACTGTAAAAAGTTTCAAAAACTATTATAAAAGTCGGTTTGAGTCCACAGATGAAACAATAGTTGTACTCCAATACAAAGATCGTTTTGCATAAAATGACAATTCCTCCCCATTCCTAATTACCACCCCACATAAGGACACATTAAAAAATCGATACACGCTCACAATTAAGAACTCTCATCCCTCAAATGTCACCCTTTATGTCTTACAACCTTTAAAACAAAGGGATAGGGTTTGATATCGCACATATAAAAGGATCAAAGATTTTCATGTTGAAATATTCAACAAATTTTCGTTCATCGTTTGTATTTATCGTAGCTACTAACCACTTAGTCTTTGACATGATTGGGTCTAAGATTAGAAAAAGAACATTTTTGGTTCTAATAACTATCAGAAATTCCTAAAAAAGCTGAAAAATACAAAAGTCGAAGAGTAAAAGGGGCAATTCGGGCAATATGCACGTCTCCCCTCGCGGGGTGATTAGGCCGTGTGTGTCGATGCGCATCTTGGCCCGCATTACCCTTTCGTTTTCCTTCCGATAGATGCCTTTGTACATCCCCTTTATACCCGTCTCACTTCCAATTGGCTATCGTTGAAAAATATGCTTTAGGACGTTGGTTTTAGAGCCGATGTTAATTACCGTCGATATATTTAGAAGTTCGTCTTAGAAAAATATGATCTAGCGAAATACATCTAGTTCCTAATTTGAATTTTAAATTCGTTTTGAAATAAGATTTTTGAATACAATAATTCGCATTAAAACTAAAATTAAAGACATTTTTTTAAAATTAAGATCACGCTCATAATGCCAAAAATGTATAAGAGCTTATGCGCGCTTTGTGACATTTTCAGTGACGGTGGTATTTGTACTATTTCGTATTCTACGCCAGCCCTTTAGTTATCTCTGCAGAGATCATAGGATGGGTTCTTTTGAGTTCTTTTTCTGAGAGCCATCGATTAGAGCACGGATATTGAACCTTTGAGTTTTGGCGGGAAATGAGCAAGCTCAAATTAGGCTGCCTTTTTTAGCTTATTGGAGGTACTTGGAGCACTCGATGGAAGCAACAAGAATGACAATATACTTATTGGATCTTTCCAGAATATCATTTTCGAGTTCTGTTCTCGAAAACATTTTGATTTATGCATTTTCATTTGATAATTGGAGCACCAAACACTCACACTAACTTAAAAAGACACTACTAATAACTTTGACTTAATTTGTTCGAATATTCTCACAAAAAGGATCGAAAACTACCCTCTATGTTTTAGCAAAGTTCCAACCCATTAGCGTACGCCCGAACTTGTTAACACACTTTCCCAAGATTCCGAAAACTACGTTAAATGGAACACGAGGACAAACTAATAAATGTGAATGTTTAATATTCCACCCCGCCCGAATTTCAATACCGCCTTAAGTAATATCGACAGCGTACAACGACGTAAACGACCTACGCGCCAAGTGCAGATACGACCTTCTGCGCGGGAGGCGAGTCAAGATTCACCCGTTATGGCCAACTCAAAGAGTGATTTCCCATGAAACCGATGTAGCATATAAATGCCGTTATTTTGAAACAATTCAAATCGCAAGCTTGTTTTGATACTTCGAAAATATCAATATTTTGCGCTAAGAAAACAACCAAGTTAATTTCGTATTTCGAATTCGGAATTCGTGTTGTTTTATTATTTCATTGAGTCACTCATAACTGAACGTAAATTCAAACATGGAACTTTCTAGGGTTGCATTAAAACGCATTCGATATTGCCAAAATTTCGTTGAACTTTCAAGGGGCACACACACGCGCGCCCCTCACGCACACAGACACAAATCAGACATCTCGTTGTAGATTCAATTAGTAAGGAGTTGCCATTCTTATCGAAGGAGACGATTTTACGAACGAATTAATCCGAAAACATACGATCGTATCTCCCCCCTTCCTTATAAGTATACATCGATTCTGCCATTGTATTTGCCGGGAGTAATTAAGTAGGTACCTACATGGATAAGTAATGGAGTGAGTTGGCAACTCGATCTGTTATTGGACGACTTTGAAGGCGTATCAGAGCTTTTGAAGTGTATGACACAAGTGCTTACTTCTTCGAATTAGATTCTCTTGCGCTCCCGATTTAATTTCGTCTTACTTTCAATGAGGAAGCATAAAAATCAACGACACGAAACATGAATAAATGATTCGTTCCAAATTTAAAATTAAAACCATAGAGTCACAAATCAATTGAATGAATACTTATAAACTTGATAGTGTGTAATTCAATAGACAACTCTATAAAATCAGGGTCCAATCAAAACAACTTACGGTTCCGATCGTCTATAATCTATGAATGAGGGTCGGAAAAAATAGGGTATTTTTTATTGATCATCGATCACGCCTGAGTATTGATGAATTGATACTAATGCCGTGGGGTGGGTTTTTTTATTATGAAGCTCGTTGACGGAACCACAATTGGATTTTGTGTAATTCTTTCTGCACAATGGACCATCGATTTTTTGTTCACACTCATTACTGGCGTTTTTATTTACATGTTTGTTTATTGAATTGTTTGATTTGGTCGGACAATGGATTTGCGGAATATTTGATTGAGTGTTGATTAGCTAACATTGTTACTGTAAAAACCTACGCACATCTGTTACTGCGCGCATAAAATGATTACGAAAACAACGAGCGCAATAAAAGGATGAGAACCTTCTGAAAGTACAAGATTTGAATCCAGAACATCCAATTTAACGGATAAGAACGGAACAATTCAAATTCATAGACAATATAGATTCGGAACAATGGCTTCCATATTCGTGCTCACACTTCAATATGCGAAATTGACACCACAATATTACAAACAGAAATAAGATTGCCTCGAGCCACCCCCGGGGTGCGTGGGGTGGCACTTTATTATCCAGAATGTCTTCACGATTGAAACCAATTGTTAATTGAGCTATATCTATGAAAATTGCGTTCTGTGCGCGATTCTTATCGGAATTTGTCGTTGAATTTATTACAATAGCGGCTTTTCGCTTTCCACGTCAACGAAACGTTCCAAGCCCAGTTCGAAAAGGTTCGAATTTCAAATTCAATCATCGAATTAATTTCCTAAACTTATCTCCGTCTATGATCTAACAGAAATTCAAAACATTCGAATACGAATCCAATATTAGAAACAGTTAAACCAATTATTGTAATTCGCAACAATGGTTGAACAAATGAATAAATCCAAATGGAAATTTCCCTATTCGTGAACAATAGTTAGATTTTAGAGGCTGTATCTCCACAGACAGATTGATTGGGGCCCACCTCGGCTGGCGAGGGAGGAGAGATTACAAAACTATTTCGAAGACACACACACATTTTGGATACATTAGAACTTGCGCGCTAAGGATATCGCTAGAAAACAAGAAAAAAAAATCATAGAAATCTTTGGACAAGAGAAACAAATAAGGGAATAGGTACTCAATAGAAACCTCCGGCGCCGAACCGATCATCAAGCGAATCTCAAGTTACCGCGTAAATAACACTGCGTTCGCATAAATCTCGATACTCACTCCATATTTTGTTACCTGCGCCGTTTGTTACGATTTTATTATGAAAATGAATGGCAGAACTGCCGAGGGAGACGATCAAAAGGGTTCCTAATTCGTACGTTCCGAACGCACACTACTACTATGAGTTTTATGGGCCGAATCTTTTATGGGATAATCAAATTTTGTAATATTAATGCTCTTAATTTTCGTTTGCGAATTGATTTGGTTGCGAACGTAGTTCTGCGGTCTACCTTTTGTTTGAGGGATACCTCGTCTCGTGTGAGTTCAGCCCGATACGGGAAACCAACTGAAACACTCGTTATTTTAATTGAATTCGTCGCGTCCTTTTTGACGTTTCTAAGAAGGCTGTGGCAGCTGGCAGCTTTTGATTATTTTAAATTTGGAATACAAGTAATTGGAATTTGCGTAACACACGTGTAATTAGAAAACGCACGTTTATCAAAGAACAATGAGTCGAAATTTCGAAAAACGACTGTTTGTGTTGACAAAAACATGCAAAGCGTTCGAAAACAAGATGGCGTAAGCCTTTGTCAAACGTGTTACATGTAGATACGTTAAAAAGTAAATGTAAGCTTACACATACAACATCAAATGTAATAGCGGAAACCTGTGAAAATATGTAAATTGATCCTCGGAGATGCCGGACCAACGGACTGAGTGAAATTTGAATATAAACTTTCCCGTATAGTAAGCGTCATTTATTCCAAGCCCGCCGTAAAATATAATGATTTTTGACGAAACGACGGCGTATTAACTCAGATACATCGACAGGTATTCGTGTTTTAATGATATCGTTAACCTTTTAGCAAGATGGACGAGTGAATTAATGTGTGTCGAGTGTCGCCGATCGGAGCATCCGTCAAAACGGCCTGGAACATTATTGCAGGAGTTTTTCATTCCGCGAATAGTCATAGAAATATTGGCCACCAGCCAATACCGTCTAAGAATACCCTCATTAAAGCGACAAGCGATTCACGAATAAAAACGTAATGAATATGCAACGAAAAACCCATTATTAAAATATCCGAACGTCTAAATATCAAGGAAAAAGAACCGCAAAATGGACGCCACTCGCCCGAATAAGAGATGTATTTACATAAAAAGCGAATAACGCAGAGACGCGCGCATAAAATTAAAATCGATGATATTCAAGCAACCCTACGAATTAGATGACGGGTGTTTCACACACACAACCAGCGAGATTAGCGCTGAGGGCCGGAGACATCGGCGACCCACTCCACAACACTGAACCGAATCAAAAATTAAACAGCAAAAACATTCTTCCGAACCATAAAGATCACATCTAAAAATCCAATGGGGTGTAGCTCAAAATCGAGCTTATTTGCATACTAACTAAAATAATTTATTATTTTTTCTCAGAGGGGACGCTTGTGGGGTGCGCTACAATAGGAATAAACCAGAGTGATATTAGCTGATCGCTGTTACAAAATTATCGACCGAGGAAACGAAAATTTCAAACTCCAGACTAGTTTGCAATCAAAATATGCATACCTACACGGGAATGCAATATTCCACGTCAAAATACTGCTTAAAAGTTTGATTCAAAGCTTCGGAAATCACAGTACCGTCGGCAAAAGGATGAGTGGAGACCGCGGTTCGGCGCATCGCATCCTTACAATACGGGAATGATTGTCAGACAGAACATAACAGTACAACTTCCAACGAAACGAGAGCGGAAAAACTTTCTCTATGCCACTTCGTCTGTCATACGCTTTCGAACGCATATTGCTTCGGATTCCAAACTTTTCGAAGCCTTTTACATTCAAAATTCAAATCAGAGAGATTCAAATCAGCATGGAGGTTTAATCCTTTTTGTTTTCTGTAAATCGAAGTTTAAACGATAAAATGACAGTTAAAGTTGATATAAATAGTGTAATGGGTTGTCTGTCTGACGGTACTAAAACTCTGAGCGGATTGCCAACAAAATTATCATTCGAATCAAAGGGAATAATTTTAAATATCTACACATAAACAGAGGTCCGGCCAGACGGTCTCGCGCCGCCGCCCGCAAGATTTACACGTATATCATATACCTATATACAGGGTGCCCTAATCTAGATACTACAATCAAGAACTGTTTAATTTTTATAGTATAAACAGAGACTTTGACAATGTCATAAGAAATATACGTAGACATTATGAAAAAAGACAGAAATACTTAACTTGTTTCTAAAATTAAACTTTCTCAAACTTAAAACCCAGAAAAACTCAACTAAGATTCATAACATTTTCTATGAACAAATCATTTCAACCTTAACATTATCACCTCTTTTTAGACTCGTAAGTGGACATAGACACCCCGTATAGCTATACGATATGAATTCTACGATTCACTGATGCATTATAATGTTTCTACTTTTTATTTTGTCTGGACGCCTTTTGTTTTGGCTCGAACCGTGTTTGAGGGTATAATTGTGGTTCTTTATGATATATTGTAACGGAACGTAATGCTTGATTGAGGTTATATTGCTTTTTATTTTTGTCACCCTTTATAATTCTGTTTCTTTGACATTTACTTATAAGATTCTGCTGTAGTCTTGACAGACAGATAGACACGGTAATTGACTTTGCTCTACCTGTTCTAGGTTAGAAAAAATGTATGGAGATTCTGTGCAAGTTTAGAAATGACAATAATAAAAGTACAGTCAAACACAAAATGATTAGACACGTCCTGTCAAACTCAGAATCTGATTTCTTAAGAGGCATCACCCCCCACCCACACACCTACAGTCGTAAACACAAATTTTAAACTCATGCATATTTATATCAGTATTATTTAATATTTGTGTGTGTGCGTGCGGAGGGTCTTAATAACAGATATTCAATCAAAATCAACCCTTCTCCTGTCCGATATCTTGCATCCCCCATCCCCCTATGTCCCCCTGTGTGTTGTTTTATGATATTTTGTAGATATGAATAATACAGTTTCTTTGATTAGGAGTCTGTGTCTACGTGTGTCAAGGGGTTGTTCGTTCATATAAATAACCTTTTATAACGCGAAACCCAGATCTTTTTAAACGACTAGGCAAAGTAACTTGGCCATCCTGTTTTTTTTTGCAAAATAACAGAACGAAAATCTTGTTCAACTTAGGTGTTCTAATAAATTTTGATAATTAAAAATAAGGTTGAAACGTTATCTTGTCGCGCAGATCTTCTAATCAGTGAACGGCCTATTGGGACAGTGATTTTAAAATTTATTGTATTTCCATTTTTAAATTTACTAAATTTTTTCCATTTCATTTTAATACTTTTAATCAATTCAATTTGTTTTTTTTTCGCATAAAATATATTACCTAATTTAATTTAGTAATCGATTTGAATCTAAGAATACAATTTGTATTATATCTATTTTTATTAAAATTTGACATGTAAATTAATTTTATTTATAAATTATATTTCCGTTGTGACAAAATTCATCAAAATCACTCTCATACTTTTCAGGATGAGATTTTGAAAAACAAAACAACATTCTTCAATTTCATCTGTCGTCAATAATTACACACTGCATCAAATTATAATAATCACCGCCTCCGCTTGATTGACAGCTATCTGAGACGCAGAGGGCGCCACGAGAGACGTCAGATTTCATTAATAAGTTGTCAATGTCACTGTCATTCACGCACGCTTGTGATTGGACGAGCGTGACGCCATAACTGTTCATCTTTATTTCAGTCTAGAAATTAAACTTATCCCATTTTTTTAAATGAAATTACAATAAATCTAAAACAGTTAGCGAAAACGTCGATCCAAAGTATTATTTGTCAAAACTAATAAAATGTCGCAACTTGGACCGCTTCCAATATTAGATGTGCGATTATTAGCAAAAACATTCTATACGATTTTGTTTCGTCATGTCTCCCTATAGCTATTAGTGGTTTATGTTACAAGAGATAGCGAAAAATACTGGCATGACATCAATCACACTAGTGAATTAATGGACACCTATTGTATCAGAAATAAAAAATCGAAGGTTAATTTCTATAAAAATAAACATAGTATAAGGGCAGCCTGCGTAATGTTCATATTTGTTAGATACTCCTTCACGCTCAAACGGCTAAACGGAAATTCGGCACCAGCTTATATCCTGGAATAAAACATAGGCTAATTTTGATACCGGAAAATTAAAGTGTACGATGCAATTCAAGATATAAAACCTAAAATAAAAATCAAAATCTAAACTGACTTTCGCGTAGAATATCAATAGGAACTGGGATGAAATTTTATATTTATTATGTTATGATTAACCGCCAGTTAATATTAATCCACTAACTTTAAAGAAAATTTAAGTAAAACAAAGACTTTCACTTCTTAAATCCCAGTTAATAAAATCCGATATCAGTGTTTATAAAAACAGCTATGAGTTTTTATAAAAACCGCTATCAGTTTATAACATAACCATTAAGCTAAGGAGGTCCCTTTTAAAGCAGGGTTGTTCACCTTGCTATCGAAAGGGTTAATTCTGCGGGGCAACAGACGGACGGACCGTACTTTTATATACATATCCAATCGTTTGAGGTATTGCGTGCCAGAAATGTTATGCTTTTTATTATTTTTGGGGTTCGCTTTTGTTTTTTATTTTAATTGCGAATGGTATCTTTGGTATTACGTCATTTCGTTTGATATTATCTGGAGAGAGATATTTTATAAATTCAACAATTCTGTCTACTATATTATTTAATGTTATTTTAAGTACTTACTAATGCAAAATAAAACATGGTTTTGGGAGAATATATCTGAAATCTATGACAATACCCTACCTAAAAGTACCTAAAAGTCATAAATATACGTTAATTTATATAAGCTAGCATATATAAGCCAACAGAAACATACACCCCTTGAACTTCGTGTATCCAATATCTATGTATTATTGCCAATAATCTATAGAAAATCAATAAGGGATTAACAATTTGACCCTTTATCTGCCACCCTTCACGCACACCAAGACACTTCGATAGGGGTCGAAGCTGATTTTTGAACCCCTGATCTCAAATTTTGATCCCAAAGGATGCTACCCTATACAAGAATAGTACATTATGTAAGAATTAAAACTAGACCCATGGGCCTTTACTTGCAACATGTTAGTTTAATTTATTATCATGAATACATCTACAGTTTCCAACGATTTTACAAGAATCAACAAAAAATAACTTTAACTTCGAACTATTCTGATAGGTATCCATAACACAAGCTCTGCTTAGCTCGGGAATAGATGCTGCTGTGTGAATTGTCTTGCATTATTTATTATTCATTAGTTCCTGTACTAGCATTAGAAATAAAAATTGTTCTTTCGATGATTCAAGAGGTTTTGATTTCCATATTGGACGGAACACTGGATACACGAAAAAACAAAAGAAGACAAGTAGATTTTTAAGTCTGAGTTCTATATTTAGTGTGATTTAGTTCAGTTTTAGATTTAGTTTAATGTTTTTCACCGTCATAAAACTATACCCATACATACGAGTATGTCTAGGACATTTTAGATTAAAAAATATAGATAGAATGTGATAAGTACATCAGTAAATAATAAGGGTGATCAGAGCCCAATCGATTGATCCAAATCAAAGGGTGGTAGAGGGGTAACTTTAAAATATTGCAAAAGGGTTGATTTAGTCGCATGTATGTACGTCAAGAGAATTTTAAGGGTTGGATAGGGCTCACGAGATAAAATGTTTGAAACGACCTTACTGGCTTAGTGAGCGCACCCAGAATAGACGCAGATTTGATTCACGGACAAAATCAGCGTATTATTTCTAGAAGCAGACTTCTTAATAATAGTTATTTTAGAAGCTGCGGTAAACGTAATTTAATTAAAGTACTGCAGTTACCTAATAGTAATAAAAAACAAATTTTCCATTGAAAAGTAATTAAAAAGAAGTCGTAGGAAGTGGTACCTAGCAGCTGGTCAGTACAAAGCTCTGTTAGGATTAACAATAAAGTGTTATATAAATTGCTTTCTTTTCTTATAAAAACAATAAAAAATGTTTAAAACTAATTATGTAACACAAAGATGAGTTCCTTTTGTGTTCCAAAACGCTTGACAAACAAAACAAGAACAAAGATTTGGACCTAGAAAATAATTTCATTCATCGGTAGGTTATACTAGCCAATAAATAAATAATGCTGGACAATCCACACAGCATTATCTAGCCCGAAAGTAAGCAGAGCTTGTGTTATGGATACCTACTGGATAACTGGTATGTTTAATACAATACAATCATATGATCTGAATTTTTACACGTAGATCTGATGTTAGATTTTCATGTCACCAACCTCTGTATTCAAATAACGCTGATAGACGGCAAGGAACCAACTTTTCTGTTTGAAAATTTAGTTTTTTTTAGTTTAGAACAGTGAAGGTATGTACGTACAGTTCATGTGCTATGTTTTTCTAATAAACGGCTTCATGTCTGACATTTTGGCACCAAGCAAATCCGCGTGTCATCCCACAGTTAGTAATTTAACCCTAACAAGGTGTTCGATTCGCAAAACCGAAAACCGTTAATAACCAAAAAACGGTACCGATGCAGTTTTATTAGCAACGGGCATGCAACGATTATTTAGTACCTTCAAAACTGGGAATGATAACATTTAAAGTTTTTCGAGTACAGTGCAACTGTTTTACAGAATAGCCCGAAGGTTTGTTTGCGTGACTGCCGGTGTTATATTTGACACGGCATCGCTGTAGTTTTCACACTCAAAATTCGTGAACGTCTTTGGGCGCGCAATTACTGATTCCTATCTAGTTTTGTCTATCTGTGTACACGGGTAATTTTTATTGCAGGTTTTAAATTTTAACATTTTTAACCCTAGCGTGCCTTCTGTCTGACTCAAATTAAAATAAAGCACGTTAACGATCGTTACGAAGCATTCTGTGACGATCAATCGTGTGTTCGTTACACAATAACTTATGCAAAATAAATATTAATAGCACACACACATATAAAACTAACCCTTTCTTCTACCCCTCTGTTGGAATCGGAGCAAATTTTACTATAAATGTGTATAATTAATCAAATGTGGGTTGATGCGAGGAATTCAACATGCTGCTGGAAAAATGGTTCTGCGAAATATGAAACCGTTTTGATCATTATTTCTACGAATTTATTATTTTTGACATTGCTTTCTACTTAACCCTCGAATAAATTAACGTAAAGGTAACAGCGAAAATTACAGCGGCAAAATGAAAAAGTGTGTTTCCTATTTATTCTTAAGTGCCGCAACCTAACTTTTCCTTCACCACTAAAAGTAATGCTTTACGTAATGTTTCTTATGAAATTAGTCACTTTATGAACCCATCTTGGATATGAGAAATAATAAATACTTCACACAGCATCACCTAGCCCCAAAGTAAGGCTAATTCACAGAACAGATTTTCTGTTCTGTGGGCTAATTCCACACTACCAGAGCTTCGCTAACTTCTTAGAGACAAGCGACTCGCTATGGGACTGATCTTAGCGAACAGTCGTATTGCATACGTCGCGTTGCTCGTAGTGGCATGAATTTTCGGGTTATCATTATAACCTCTATGATGTATAAGGCCCCCTGCCTTATACATCATAGAGGTTATAAGCTATTATAAAAATAAAAGGTCAAGTGCGAGTTGAACTCGCGCATCAAGAGTTCCGTACAAACTTGTATACGTGAGTAATCAAACATTTTTTGTGAAATAACGACAAATTTTCATTTTCAAATTTTCTTTATTTGTGCTATAACACCTTGCTTCTTGCCAAATTCATGATTCTAGGTCAACGGGAAGTATTCTATAGGTTTTGTGTACATGTGATTCCCTTGGAAAATTAAAAAGAAATGGTCATAAACGACTCTAACGTTTGATTTATATCGCGGCTCCAAGAGCTTACAAACTTAAGTATATTGTATACTTAAGTGAAGTTCAACTCCATACCTCCCACCACACGTTTCTGAGAAAAGAGGGTTGGCAGACGGACAGACGGATCACAAGTGTCATCAGTGCCTATAAGGGTTCCTTTTTTCCTTTTGAGGTAGGGAACCCTAACATTGCTGAAGCTATTATTGAATATTTTGAAAATACCTCAGCTATGTGGTTTTGTTGACAATTTGCGAACAACGTGGAAAATCAGTCAATAACATTCAGTCATTCAGTTAATTAGTCGCTTGGCTTTAAGCAGAAAGCGAAGCTTTTGCAGTGTGGCATTAGCCTTAGCAAGGCTTGGGTGTAAGGAACTAGACGACTGATTTACTGATAAATATACCCGGAGCTAAATATGTACATATAGATCATACAAACATTATCCGCAGTCATCAAAAATCAATGAGCCGTCTCATACACACATACAACAAGACGCTCGCATAAATCATCTGTAACAATAGGAAGCATCTATAAACGCACCCCCACACGTTAATTAATTAAAATTATTAATGACAGTCACCGAATAACGAGAAATCGATGGAGATGACGTAAGACGGAAGTGAAGGGTTAACGAGGTATTTGCATAAACTCTTTTTGGGTTATCGTTGTAACCTCTATGGTGTTTAGGGCAGGGGTTAACTATTATAAAAATGAGACAAGAAAACATTGCGAAGCGAGTATTTAATTGTTATTTTTTGACAACCTCTGTGGCGTGGAGGCCTGCCTGCGACGCAGGAGGTTGCGGGTTCGATTCCCGCTTCGGGACAAATGTGTGTACGATGAATGCAGACATTTGTTCAGGGTGTTCTGGTCGTTTTCTATGTATAATAAAATATAACTATCTATGTAATGTATTGTATTATGTATATCAGTTATCTAGTACCCATAACACAAGCTCTGCTTAGCTTTGGGCTAAAATCTAGATACTGCTGTGTGAATTGTCCAGCATTATTATTATTTTGAAAATACCTCACATGTTTGGTTTCGTTGACAATTTGAGAGATACGTATGTACAATTTTTTTTTACTTGAGGAATCCCGGTAGTCTAGTATTGAACTTTATATCAGTTATGTACCCAAAAACATATGCTAGTGTATAGTTACGAAATACCGTCTAACAAAATTAAAAAAGTTTTATCGCAATAGTGTCAGAAGTAGAATAAGACTCCTGTAGAGCACGGATTAGAAGTAGTCGATTAAGAGAGTTTAATTTCCCGAAAATGATTTACCACAATGCCCAATAGAAGGATATTAACTTGTTTTTCCGAAGACAACTGTCATTAAGGCTTAGGTATCGTATCTTAAACCATTTTCCTTTTCCAAACCATAAACTGTCAATAAAAAAATACATTAAAAGTGCCGATCTGCATATTTTTGTCGTTAAAAAAATAATTATTGACTAAAATGAAATTAATAACCCGTTTGTTTTATCGTTATTTTGAGACGTTATTGATACCATTTCGCGACGATTGAATTTTATTGCGTTTGCGTTTTTATGACTTTTCAAGGGGTTGTCATTTAAGGGTGATTTTATTGATGAGTTTCATGAAAAATTCCAGAATATGTTACCAACTACTTAGCTTTTTCACCCACGACCCGATAAAACATTGTTATTGATTATTATTTTCTGAAACTGACGAATACCATAGACTATAAGTTGCTCACGCAGGTTATAGGAGTACCTCTACCTACTTATACTATAGCCTTTTATCACTCAAATTCTTTTCGCCGTCCTTGGCAGTATTTTGATAACTAAAATAAAAAATAAAAGAAAAAGAACTCATAAGCGGTGAAAGTGTATGCGTACTCACGAATATAATGTATCTGAATTGACCAGCTGGTGTAAGGTATTTTGTCTTTTCTTGACATGCTCAGACCCCTTGAGCGCAAAATGCCAATCATCAAAACATTAAAACGTTTTTAATCTAGGTTGTAAGTTCTCCTTCGACCGAAATTAATTTAATAGACAACAGTCGATTAAAAGACTAGTGTTGCTCCATATCAGTAGAGTCGATAAACTTTTTAAACCAACCTTTTTAGTCACGCGATTCGCTCTAATCATTTGACGTTTCGAGATTATCCTAATGGCGGTATAAACTGGTTAAAACCGTTCGAATATTGACAAATGTCGTCCATTTACAGCTAAGATTAGTTTTATGCCTTCGATTGTTCACTTGTCGCTTTTATAAATGGTGTTTTGATGGTTCGAAACTCTTGATAGGGTTAATAACTTTAAGATAAAACAAGGTTGTATCAGAGCTCTGAGTTTGGTTTCTCGATATCGAGAAGTCGTCATCGAGACGTTCAATTTTTAAGGAATTTGATACAGCGCCTCTATCGTGCGGACATGGAACTAGGCAAATCGATGACGTCTCGATACTATCGACTCATCAAACTCTGTTCATCTCGCAGAATACATAAGTGTAATTCACTGTATTATTGCCGATTTGAAGCTAAGGTAAGCCTTAATCACTGACTATGGCGATGGTCTTCGTTGAATCGTCCATAGATAGTAGAAACTATAGAATAGTGCGTGCGGTACTATTTGCACGGATAGATTGATAGTATGGTTTCAATTTTGACACTTTTGCCACGCGCTCGTCCCTCCATCTGTAGTTTCTTCATCAAAGGTGCCATCAGAATGCCAAAATGCATTCTGGGACGATACGATGTTATAGCGAAGCGTTTAATTTAGTGGAGCGAGGGTCGTAAAGTCCCTGTAATTTTACCTCTTCCTCCAAAACTGATAGCACAAAAAGCATAGCTTCGTGTTCCAGTAACTGTAGGTACATTCCATCCCTTACCTGAAACAAAAGAGCATCGATAAGTATTGAGTTTATTCCATCTGTATTTAAGCGGAATCCGCCATATTTAAACGCAGATCAAACCGACTGGAAACTGGAGACGGGGAGACAAATTATTAAACAGAATTATCGAATAAATGTAAACGATTTTAAACCTTATTGATCTGAATTCGAAACTTTGGAACAAATAATCGTTTATGCAGGGGTTTTGAAGGAAACTTGGAAATACTGAATCTGTTTAGTAAGACAATTTTGGTGAGACTCGAAAGCAGTACTTTAACGCATACACTGCCCAGCCAATAGCAGGTAGGGGTAGGGAGATGTGAAGACGGACTAATGCGCTATGGTTAATGTAAGTAAAGATTTAAAAACGTAAAGAATGTGTGACCTAGGTATTAGAGTAGCTAGCTAGCTGGCTAGCTCCGTAACCAAGAAGTTACGTAATCGACTAAAGATTTTTCAAATCAATCGATACAATAAGCTGGGTAATGTCAATACTTGAATAGATAACGAGTACGTGCAGAAACTCGCGCGCAGGTCAGGTCAGATAATGGCGCTAGTATTGTACTCCTGATAACCTCTTTCCTATACATTTTTGTTATCATAATCAAAACAACTCGTTCACCTACATTTATTTTTATGAACGAATGTTCTAACGTTATTATTTTATTGACGTAACGATCTATGAAAGGTATTGGGTCCTCAGATTTAAATTAAATTTAAAATCAAGGGTAGATTTGACTTAATTGCTAATAGAAATGATTATGTCTGGTGTGCCACCACATTACATTTATTTTTGCATTTTCTGTCTGAATATGAATTCTGTCATCAAAAGTAAAAACAAAAAAAACAAAATTATACTTATTAAAACCAAAAACTGGATCAAACCACTAATGTTCTTGACGCCACAATTGTATTTGAATCTTTGAATACCAAGATAAACGCAAACAATACAAACACGTACAGACAAACCGACAAAACCATCTTAAACATGTTTTCGCTCGCGTTGAGGAGATAACAAAAGATACGCCTCGGATTGGGAAAGCAAAAGCAATTAATGACGTCTCCTGTTCTCTAGTATCAAGAAAGGCGACACATTGGGGAATGACACACTTCACTATGAAATCACTGAAGAAAATCACGATGAATGACTCCTTAAGAAATGAAGTTTTTTAAGTTTATTTACTGCGATTCAAAGTTTAACAGGTTCCTATCCCATGCATCAGTTAGGATTCGTCGCACAATTTTTATACCGTGTTGTATACGTTCGTGGCTCTTATCATATATGAGCAAAGCGCCCATTTCAGACCCATTTTACTTTAGGACGAGGCGTCGTGATTTTAATTTTAAAAATATATATAAAAGTAATAAAGAAGATTGGTATTATGCTAGCTTACAATTTTTTTCTTGTAGTAGTTAAATTTTGAATCGCGGTTAATAAATGTAAAAAACTTTGTTCCATAACGACCAATTTTTCAACATCGCAGATGTGTTATTTAAAAGCATGGATCTTCATAGCTAGCTATATATTTTACCTGTTTTTTTTTAATCTTTAACATTATCAATAAAGACGATTATGAAATCAACTCGAACTCCAAATGCGGATAAGTGAGTATGTAGATATTGAAACAAAAGAAAGTATAAAAAGCTATTCTCTTGCAAGATGAAATACAGAATTGAAACGGTAGTAGAAAAGAATCGTGTACTCAATAGGGTATTTATAAGTAGGTTGGCATAAGGAATTAATTGTATTATTCCAAGACTGGGGAACGCGGAAGAATTATCAATTAGAGAAAATACGTAGGGCTGCGTGCATGATGGCAAAATGTAGGGTCACCCAGACACGGCTGTCTGATGCTGTCGCAGATGCGATACTTGATCTTAAAGACAAAAATAGATTTGGAAATGAATCGAATAAGGAATAATTTTGTGGTAAAGTAAAGCAACTCATAATTTGTGAAATAAAACATTTCTACAGATCTGAGGAAAATGAACACAAATGTAAAAGAAAAACAAGAACAGGAAAATTAAAACCACTGAAAAGTTACCTGACTCAAAGAGGAAAGTTAAAGCAATACATTTTAATTACTTATCGAAGAAAGCCATCTAAAACAAAAACTTACTCCGCCATTAAAAAAAATAAAATTAAAAAACACAAAAACCCCGTTCGGGCTGTACAAATCGTAAATCAGCCGTCCCTACAGACGGGGGGAGGGGTGGCTTCGATTTTCCGCAACATTCGTCTTAGCATTAGTACTTAGTCTCCTTGTTTTGCTCTTTAATTGTGTATCGGTTTGGGCGAACCTCCCCTCGCGGCGGTTATGTGGAACTTTGTGATACGTTTGTTGAACACACAACAATCTGAACTCACCCACTCTTGTGTATGTGTTGTGTACATGATGTTCTTCGAAACCACTTTAAGATATTCCCTGAAGGTTACTCGTTTATATACGTTTAAAAGTAGAATCTCAAGGATTATGATGTCTGGACTATTAGCACCAATAAAAACATTCCAAACGGACCCTTGTAAAGATAAAGAAACGAAATCACTCCAAAAGAAAACCACAACTTAATCGCCAGTATCCACAAATTCCTATCTCTACCAGCCAGCTTACTTGAACACAAGTAAATTCAGATCTTACAGCCAATGGTATAGAGTTCGTTTCTAATTGGTGAAAGTGAACAGTAAAATAATTAGTCTGATTTTTTGTCGTCGCCGCAAAGCCTCAGGTGGCGAAAGTCTTAAATAAATAATCGAAGGTTATTAAAAGGATTTTCCTTCTCAATTATCGGAAGGGGAACTCCTTTTGTTGGAGACAAATGCTTTTTGGTTCAATTTAGATAAACAACGAAACAAAACGACGTCTTTCGAGATCAATACATTGGAAGCAACGAGATTAGAGAACTTATTTACGATTGAGATCACACAGAGGATAATAGAAAATTGGTAACAGAAAATACCTAAAATAAATGTGGAGAAAATATACATTATATTGAAAATACATAAGTGAGTATGTTCATATGAGCGAAACAAAATAAATAGCTCAATAAAGGTATAGAAAAATCAGTACTACATTTATTCCCAGATAAAAAAATCGACGTATTATAGCAAATTGCCGGGGAATCGAACCCATTATTCACGGTACGACAGGCAGCACGGTTGACGTCGCTCTTAACTCGAAAACGCAAATTGACGATAAAGTTTTTACAGATTGCTGTAGAAAAATAGGTAAAAGAGTCGAATTAAATAAAAAATAAACTTGGTAGTAATCTTCGATGGTTCAAACTCTACAAATATTCTAAATAAATACCGTAGACCTCTATTAACCCCACAAGACACTAAACACCATTCGATATTCAAATTCAATTAATACAACAACAATAAACAAGGAACAATCGAATACTATCCCGAAACAAAACATTTCCTTCGTCCTTAAGACATTAGGCAATTTGCTTAATGTCTCCCAAAACGGACATTTGATAACAGACTTTGACTATCAATTTATAAGATTGACATTCGATTGGAGGAACAACACCGTCCTTGAAATGTAGTCTACCATTGAAAGGGCATAAACACCCGTTGGTGATACACAAATTGAGCTCAAAATGGATAAGTATAAAGTAGAGTACGATTTGGAGGATGTTGGCGATAAAATCATTTATGAGTATAGCTCTTGTGACCAATCTATCGGAATAGTGTAGGATAGTAAGGAGCTATCTAATGCATTGTCGTTAAATTAATGCTACAATTTATGACAGTAGGAATTAGCCCGAGGAGGGACTCAAATGGATCACTGCTCAGTTTTATTGATGGATGTATTTGAATTTAGATTGACAAGGATAGACCGACAGTCATTTGTCAAGTACGCAAAACATATTGTTGTCTAGGGAGACATTTTGTTTAAAGTTACTCAAATACACTTCCTACGATGTTCTACTGTTTAACACACTGTCTGATACTGTACTGAATTTGAGGAAACCGTTGTCGATGATCCACATTAATAGTATTTAAATACTTTTGGTAAAATTACCAAAGAAAATTATAATCTATAATTATACTACAAAGCTATATGTATTTATAAATATGTTTGTACCTTTTTGACGTGTAAGAAATAATTCTTATAAATAAAGAACTGAAGTGAACTGAACTGTGTTTCGCTGGTTTTTTTTCTACCTAATAATCATAATTATCGGAAATAAGATAAAACGTATATCTTAGTTTTCATGATACATAAACATTTTTCTATATGAAATAGTTATATATATTCAAATGTCAGTAAGGGCTCGGAGCTAACTGACCTGCTTGACAGTGTCTATATCAATCCGATTTGTAGAAATCACTTTTCACTATCACCAAATCCCGGATGCAGGCTGCCGCCACAACTTAGATACGTGGAATAACTCCGAAATTAAACAAAACAATGTTTTTAAAACATTTATCAACTAATATGTCGGAATCGATTGGCAATGTTATTGTTCTCAAACTTTGGCTTTTTGCGAACATTTTTACATTCACTTAGATTCGAATTTTTCATCTAGATTGTTTATTCTTGAGATTTGTTATTTCCAGCAGTATTTTTGATTTGCTGATTATGGTTCTGATAAAAATAATGATAGGATTATTTTTGTCGAATTGTTCAATGATAGATTTTATGAGTTGTTTAGATCTTATGTATATTGACAGAAACGTTGGTTTCATTCTATTACACAAGAAATTGTGTAATAGAATGAAACCAACGTTTTTGGGATTGGTTAGAGATTTTTAGATTTTATAAATTCTGAGTTCTCTCATTCTCTTTATCACAAAATATTCAAATAGCTAATGAATGTAAACTTTGACAGCCACAGTTCGCGTGTGGCTAAAGATAATTCGGGTTCAGTGAAATAAAAAAATCGTAAAGGAACACTCAGCTCTGACCTCAGATAAGCCGAGGTCATTGACTGAATTCGGATATAGAGCTATACAATATAAGTATTGATTGTTTACATTCATGTTATAATTATGTGGTTGCGACATATTAACAAAAAAAATGTAGGTACTAGCGTTTGGCCGCAGCTTCGCAGTATTTTTTCGGATTAAAAAGTAGCCTTAGTAATTAATATTCCAGGCCCAGAAGTTGACGTGTGCAAATTTCAGCTCGATCCACTCTGCAGTTGGCGTTGTTCGCACAAACATCTGCACAACGGACGGCCCTTACTTTTTCTGTCTTTAATTTGTAATTTTTCTATACTAATAATAGAAAGAAGAATGTTTGTTTGTTTGTTTGAATTGTATAGGCTCCGAAACTACTGGACCGATTTGAAAAATTCTTTCACCATTAGAATCCTAATATCCTGATGAACATTATTAGGCTATAGAATATTTTCAAGAAAGTTAGAGATCCGTATGAAATCCGTATAATAAATAATGCTGGACAATTCACATCACACAAAAATACCTAAAGTATATTTTTATTATATTTTTTTTATTCGGCCGCGACACAAAAAGAGGATTGTTATGAGTTTGACGGGTGTATCTATGTGTCTGTGTGTGTATCTATCTGTGGATTGTTTCGGAATCATACCTCCCAAACGGATGATTTTGATTGTGTATTTTGTCAAAAGCAGACTTGATCGAGTGTTCTAAGCACGGAAAGTCTGCCAAGAGTGTGTGAAAATTACAATTTTTTCCTAAACACTTATATCAACCTGTGCGAAGCCGGGGCGGGCCGCTAGTATAGGATAAAAGGATTAAATTGTAAGACGTCAAACGTTGATGTCAGGTTTTTTTTCTTAACATTGCTTAAAAAACTATGAAACTTACTGAATAAATTTTAAATTTAACTGGGCCAGTTAAATTTAATACACCAGAAGACTGAATTTATTGATATCATTTTCATTAAAACATTGCACTTCGAAAATAATAAATTAGTTCCCGCCGCCCGCATACCAAACAAAGGCGTCAAAGAAAATCTCTTGCATAAATTATTATTTCATTTTTTTCAACACTTCATTGTGTTGAAGATATCGTTAATATTAATTTTTTGGCGCGAAACAAACGGCCCGTTTTTAATATTCGTTGTAATTCGGAGCTTTGTTATTGTAATGCGGGCCCGATACCTGCCCCCTTGAGATCTCCGCTCCACAGATGCAGATGTACCATAGCTAGGGGAATCTGATTAGTTACAATACAATAGGTACCATTCATAAGAAAAATTGGCCTACTTAAAAAAGAAGAAAAGTTCAAAAGAAAGAAAGACATTAAGCTAAAACTTTGATCAATGGTGATCATAAATCAGCCATCCAAGATCAGTATTTAGCTAGATTTGATGATCAATAAACTTGAAATAAAACTCAGATCCAAAAGCAGTTTGATATAAAATACAAAAAAAGCTTATCAATAGATCTAGTTCGATCAGCAGCTGGTCATTTGTAAAGATCCCTATGAATGGAGAGGCCAGCATCACAAATACATCAATAATGATCAACATTGACAGGGAGATATCAGCTTTACGGCTACAAGATATATAGACGAATGTTGCTTGACGTTTAGCGGCGATAATTTTGATTTAGTGGTGGACTGTATTCGATTGAATAGTTTTTATTGAGAACCGGTTGAACTGGTTCGGACCCTACGACACGTGGTCAATTTTTGTCATTCGCTGTTTTGAAATTATCAAATGCTTTGTCTACTTGTCTTTTGTTATATAGATTTTGATTTATATCTCGTATTTGTTACGTGTCAAATTAGAATTTAAAATTGTGAAATGAAAGAAATGAAATGAATGAAATGAGTAGATACTAAAAGTGTATCAAAAGTAACAACCAATTTTTCAAAATTTCATGTTTTAAGTCGTCTGAAGACTTTTTGCTTGTATGTATTGATAGTACCATACACCTACTGGCCAATTCAGATGTCTTCGTGGGTGTATCACTCATGTTATTCGTCACTTTGAATAGACCAGCTAAACAATTTTTTTTCATTTAATTATCTTTTGAACACTGAACAGCGAAATAATCTTGAATTACTTTCGCCCTTATAATTATTAGTAGTATCCAACTAACAAAGTTACATCAAAACAGAACTAGCTCGCCCTTGTTACACCCCATGAATCCTTAATGAGTAAATTAACAACACCTATTGTTTCGCAACGTTGTTTTTTAGAATATTAATATCCATTTTTCTATTGTCTACCAGGAGGGGTAGCTCGGGGGTGGAAAGTTTAAATTGATTGATTCTTGCATTAATTTCAATGAAGACAATAGTCGAGTGGTTTGGACACTTCGTAGATTGCATTTTGAAGAATTTCGAGGTGGCTAAGTTAATTTGAATATTTTCGCTTCGGATAAAAAGTTTTAGAATTTCTTAATAATCTTGATTGAGTCAAAGAAAATTCTAGAGCAAATAAGCTACTCTTACTCTACTCTAAATCTTTTAAAATCTTTGGATTGAGTAGCTTATTTGCTCTATAATTTTCTTCGAACCTGCTAGAATAAAAAACAAATATAAATATTTGAACATTGAAACATATTGCTAAATACATTTTGTATTTGTAGGATCTATAAATCTTCGTATCTACATTTTGAGTGTTTCTTGTAATTGAGTTTGTTTGATAAAAACTCTACTGTATTAATTGAGAATGAGCACTCATGTTTAAACTTTAATAAAAACTTCTCATTGACTCAATAAAAACTAATAAGAATATTGCAATTATCTTCAATACTAATAATAATAACAACAATCAGCTTAGCAACTTTACCCACACCTTTACCGTCTACAGTACACATTCTATCTCTATTCGATTCTGAATCTTAATCGAATCCAACACGAATCAATTTCCAATACAATCGATCATAAATTTATGCGATGTTACCAGTTTCAATTTCAGTGTTCACCAATAAGGTTCATTTTGGATTGTAGTTGTCGCAGCCACATGTCGGCGTTTACTGAGAAACACGTGTGGTGAATGTCAATTCATTATAAACTTTGTGTGATGATTTGTGACATATTATAGGAATAGAGCCCTATCTGTTCTTACATACATCCATTAAGGAGCGTATTGTATCGCATTCTAAGTAATTGTAGTATCTACGTGTACCTAATGGCTTCCGTTTGATTAATTTGGGGATTGTTGATTGTTTTTGCTATCGATTCTTGGTAGTTTATCTGGGTTACTGGTTGATGCTCTCATCATGAAGGGCCAAAAAATATTTTTACACGAGTAATTCCATTCGTTTTAGGAACAAAGTTTGATTTGTGGATAATAAGTGAAGGTAAAATTAATGACATTGGTGTTTTTCCAACAACAAACCAGGGTCGTAGTTAACCCGCTGATATGCCTATTGAAAAACTATGACTTACTAAATAATACTAGATAATAATACTACGTCTTACTGAACAATGACTACTAGTGTTCTAAAGTGTAAAAATAAACAAAAACAGTAGTATAGTTTGACCGAAACCGCTGTACGGCTCCCGAGGTAGAGTATTGTATTGGAGCGGTGTCGGTCAAACTATAGCGTTGATCTGAGTATGTGGTTCTAATCATTCATAATATTACGTTATGTGTTTTTTGTAATCATTACAATTAACCTGTAACGTCCCACTGTTGTGCATATGCCTCCCCCTCATCCCTCCACGCATCATCTGGTTATGTAATTAAAAATTAAAATGTTTAAAAAAACACGTGTTTTCAGTTTTTTTGCAACATGAGCCAGAAAGCTTATCGCTAATCTTACAAAACAGAAGTACTATCGCAAATCAAATTAAAAACTAATCAGCTCCCGAGCAAGCAGCTAACGCCAATGTATTATAATTTGTAATTAATATTGATGACTCGATTCCGAGATCGAACTAATTACATATACATAAAACATAACTGCTCAAAGCTAAGGCTATAATGAATATTGAAACGATACATTTTGAGAAAAATGTTTTGTCCAGTGAATGTTTTTTTATATAGGATTACATTTAACCTCATTTCCTCTTTATGGAAAGCGATGATGATGGGGGCTTCTTCGAGGCACACTTGCCTATATAAAAATAACCTAACATTTCAATATATGTATATGGTTCTAGTCATTCATTGTGGATTACAATAGCTGAGGGGTCCGAGTGGTTAAGGAGTTGGACTTGAAATCCAATGGGTTTTACCCACGCGGGTTCGAATCCTGTCTTCAGCGACTTTTTGAAATTCAATTTTCATAGGTACATTATTTACTCGTAAATGCCAATTTCACTGTTTTCTAAACCGTTTATTTTGTTGTGTTTATTTAGAAATAAAAATGTGATTTGTCTTTAAGATACACAATAATAATTTTATCTGCAGAATTAATCATAGTCAAAATGGCGTCAGTAATTATCTTTCTCAAATATTAGTTCAAATGAAATTCCAATGCGGATGATTAACTTTACGATGTGTGACTAACAGGCGACTGGTACACCTGGTACTTTGCAATTAAAACAAAATAGGCAATAATAAATAAATAAATAAAACGTTTATTTTCTCTCACAAAGATTACACATTACATGGTTGGTATGTAGGAGCTTAGTTTACATTACTGATGGAAGAGCAATACATGTATTAGATACTAAAAGCGTTATTTTCCTGTGGTTGTGAGAGACTGGTGCCTGTTATAGGTGTATGAAAAACCTGTAGCACAGGTCACCAGTGCTGCAGTGTACTCACTCCGCGGGAGGCAATATGCATTTAATGTAGCAGCATACAAAGGCAATTACAAGTACAGAGTAAGTTAACACAGAGGGTACTAACATAAGATTAACAAAAAGTAAATGAAAGCTAATAATACTCATATATTACAATAGATATTTGATAACGTCCAGCATTGGTGCTGCTCAAAATAGTTCAAATCAAAAGATTTGACTTATACGGCTCATAATAAAATTTTGGTCTCATATTGTCTCTCTTGACGTTGTTTGTCTCAAGATCAACTATATATTTAAGATCTACTATACTCTACTTAGTCGAAATAACAAACTCAAAGTAACAAAGGTAAAGAGATTAGTTCTTCCATGGATGGTCAAAGACGGGTGAATAATTGGGTAGGTAGACATAAACATACATATTTTAACTGTATTATAGTAATCACTGAGACCTAATTTCAGAAACCAACAAAATTTATCATTTGAATGAGTCGCTTTCAAATTCAAGGAAAGGTAGTTCGAGCGTCAATAAAAGAAACACGAAAATCTTGAAACAATTCGCTTCTGACTCATCTTTATGACAAGGGAGTAAATTTCAAAATAAACGTAAATGGCTCTGCAATGAAACCAAATATCAACGCTTTTCCTTAAAATGACATTCAGACCGAAAATATAGCTGAAACAGATGTGTCGTATTAACCCAACACTTTACACAAAGAGCTTTTCAGAAAATAAGTTCGTTTTCAAATTACAAACAGATTTCAAAGGGGATTTGATATACTTAAACTTCATTAACTTATCAAGAATGTCGAAATGCTAACGCAAATAGGTGCTCAATTTAAAATCTAATGAGTCACACCCAATTTTCAAAATGAGTCAAGCAACCGAAGGCTGTGACTAAATACCTAATGTGGCTAAGTACATAATGACGTCACGTGTTATCGCGATTGTCTCTGTCGAAACTGTTATCTAGTAACAAACACCAAGGAATTATGAACCGATAATAGGTACATGCATGATAAAAGTACCCGCAGTTTGCACAATAATACCATTGACGTCGGTTAAAAGTAACAACGCTTCAAAAATAAGTCTTTGATGATAAATAATTTATCACGTCACTAAAACCTGCATAAGAAAGATGTTGATAAACATCAAACATTATATGTAACTGTGATCGTAAAGCGATGGACGCCGGAAAATATCCATACATTCGTACATAATTCAGTAAATATAGTTTTAATATTAGTTGGGCGCACCTACGGCAATTTAAAAATGTATTCCACGCACAATTTGCATGAGAGACATTCGTTTGATCCGCTATCGCGCCGGCGCGGCGTCCACTGAGGCCGTAGCGATTTTTCTACACGCATCGCGTACCTTGATATACGAGACGTTAGTTCTTAAACAAAACCACGTACCGTCCGATTTTATCTACCTTCCGTGCTCTAATGTCCGACAGTCGCTAATAGACTCAACAGGTGTACCGCAGGGTGGTCCGATCGGCCCTCTATTCTTTTTATTTACATTTCACGAATTTATCGCATACGTCGACGTCTCCAGGCGCTCGTTTGATTCATGTGCTTATACTGTCGCTTTTTAATACTGATTTACAATAAAAACAGAAATGTTCCGCGGGCGATTGATGTGTGTTATGATTAATGCTGCGTCTTTGATGTCGGCTGCTATGAATCTATCAAGTCGCTTCTGAATATCGACGCGTATAAATAAACCGGGACGAATCCGAAGTCGTCGTTTTACTAATTATGAGGTTATTAGAGAAACACGCCGCAGTCCCGGGCCGGCCGCTTCCTCGTCATTATCGACGCGGAGTCACGCTACGTTGTCGCAGTACCCACGGATCCTACACAACGTATATATTTTTTCTTGGATAAAATTAGACTAATCAGCATCGCTCACAAAGCAACAGATCGCTTTCATCATCGACACGATGATGTTTACGCAGCGTCTTCCGAGAAGCTAAGCCCCCAACATTCAATACTTGGAAATAAATATGTGAGTTTGACATTTGCTTTCATGTCGGTTCGCGTGTTTCGTCCGTAATTGCGTCGATCCCGACTGCCTTACCGCCGTGTACTTAAAGTTTATTTCTGTCCTTTTTCCTAATGTTGCTCTAGCTTCTTTTTTGTTATTAAATTATCGTGCGTGCCGATTTCTGACAAGATGATAGGCTAGGTTTGATGAGGCATCTGATTGCTTCTCTTGTCGACATATCTCATTGGATGCTTTCTCTTTGATTGACTGAGTTGGAAGTATACGCGCAAGCTCGTGATGTCTGCCTAACTGTCGGTTTGCATACGTCTTACGCCACAACGATTCATTCTGTTTAGTTACTTCGACTATCATTTCAGACTAAATTATGTTTTGAATTATGGACAGTGGTCTCGCTCAATAAAGTTTGATATCTGACCTTTCGCTCGTTGTATTTAGATCGTCACGCACAACAAAATTGTCGATTGTAAATCAATCGATGGTTGTATTACAGTCTTACGACGTCACATTAATGCGTTTTGGCATCGTTATCTGTGAATTAATTATCGGGACCAGTTGACAATAAGACGGTCCAGTTGCCCCGGGATTTATCATGAGCCGCCGGTGCACCATTACCATCGATTAATGTCAATACGTTCTAAATTGGAGCATATTCCTCCTCCAGATCATTACTCAACTGCGCTGGAGTATAATTCACTGTCGAACCAGCTTTACGACGTCCGAGAGACTTAATAAGACGTGCGATGCGACCGCCCCCAAATATAACAAAATTAAAATAAATCGAACGACAGACAGACGTCATAAACTGATTTCGAGTGTATTCGTTTTGGTATTCAAAAATAGCGTCATCACTCTTTCATGTGTTGCGCGCGAGTGACATTAAAGTATAATTTACAGTTCGGTTTTAGTGCAGCGCCATCTATGTGCCGAGATGAAAGTCAGCTCGGTGCAGTAAAAAGAAAGAATTTTATGATTTATGTTGGACTATTATTGCTTTTTGAAATTAAATAGTAGCACCCGTTTCGATACTAAATGAATGTTTTTGGTATTTTTATGATGTCTGGCTGGGATTTATGTTCTGTTTACATTTAGAAGTCAGGTGTCTGAAGCGAGAATAATTACTAACGGCAGGTGTTGCACCGTAAATATTCATCTTTCATTACAAACGAAATTATAATAAGAAAACACTATAAAATTTCAAATAGAAAACAAAACCATAATGAATCAAACTTAGCCAACATTTCACATTTCAACTCAATCCTAATTGATTTATTGAAAGAGAGAGATGAAAGGGAATGAAAAGAAAAAGTTAAATGAAAAATTACTTTCAAATCAAAACCCCACTTCTCAGAAGCCGTAATCAAGAAACTTTTAGAAATACCTACAAATCGTTTATCGAATGTCATCAAAAAGAAATAACATCCAACTTTACCCTTTTGCTAACTTAATTTAAAAAAACGTAAAGGGTGAACCGCATTCAAAAAGATTGTCCTCCAATAAGGTTAATAAGTTTTCAAGGAAAAATTGTTTCTTTTACTTACAGAGATTTATTAGGGAGTTGGTTTCGTGGGGCTTTTCACACCGTAATAATTTTAGAATTAACACCAGAAAATAATTTAAATATACATTCAAAAAATCCAAAGCCAAGAATCAGTTAACCTAACGAAAAATTTGTCATGGTCAAGTAAATCATTAAAACCATGATTCTAAAATAACACATGATAATATTATTTAAATCACTACGTTACTATCGGAAAAACTTGGCGAAGCGACAAAAACTTGACTTTTCAAGGAGCGCCAATCGTTCCACCTCGATAGTTGGAAAATTTACATAAAAAACGCTTTGGCTTCAGAACTTCCCCGACCTTTAGCGAATTGTTTACGTCGTTCGAACATTTCGCAACACCATCTTCCATTGCTGTAAAACTAAGACTCGCAGGCTTGTATAGTCGAAGAAACCACCATTGTACAGTGAAATATCTTTGATACCGGAGCCTAGGAATTCAACAAAAGCGTTCGTTATATAAAACTTTCATAGTGAATGAAGTTTCGACACAGTGGGTGTTGCTGTACCGATTGTGTTCTGGTTTATTTTTAACTGTTTCTATTTTTGCGTTTGTATATTCTAAGTTATTGTCTGTATTTTTAGCAACGTTGTTGTTGTGTAAATTTCATCACTAGACAGTTTTTAATTTTAAGTACGTTTGTCAGTCAAATCCAGTTTTAAAACCGGATGTTCTAGGGTGACCTGGGATGAGGCTGGCGCAGAACCGTATAGAGTGGCACGTAAGACAGTCTTTTAACAGGCAGTGGGTGAAGTCTGGTCGCCGATGATGATGATGCTGTAAATAAAGGAAAGCAAGAAGACCAAGCAAGAAAATGATAAATACAGGGCTCAAGTATAAAAGGAACAAGAAAACAAAAGCCGAAGCATTGTCAAGATTCCAAAATAACCTTTTAGGAAAGTCAATTAGGAACCTAAATAATAGACTCGTTGCAATTCAAATCCTTGGAAACAATTTCTGGATCTGCAGTATTCAATTTAATTATTCTGCATTGAAATAGAGGTACCTACAAAGGTGAGGCAGCTTTTTAGAGTATTCTCTCGAATTTTCGGCAATTCAATGTACTAATGATTTCGGCTTGAATGGATGCATGAAAGCGCACTCGTTACTAGACTCTCTAAGGTGAAAGTTTTTTTGATACAGCAAACGGATTTTTACGGAAACATTAATCGCAATATTTCAGTGCTAAAAAACATGAAAATCACATAGCTTGAAATATTAACCTCCGATATTATGAAAATCACACTCACATCCGATCTCACTGCAATCAGCTAGGGAGTTATAATAATTGTAAGCGACTAGAATTAGTAGGTATGTACCCTTAATGAGTTATGTTATGATATCACTGTTTACGGCCGGCATATACCGGACACCGTTTCTTAGCAAAGCCCAGCTTTATCTGCAGTCTTTCATATATTTTGACTGGCGTTTTGATGTCGAGAACTCTTGAATTGGGGAGTTATTTTTTTGATGGTTTTCATGTCTGTTTGTACTTATACGATGCGCCTTTTCAACGGCAGATACGTAGATATATTTATATCTGATTTATAAAATTGTTTGACTGGCAGGCAATGCTCAGTCTACTTCTGATATGGAAGGGTTGTCAAAAAAGTAAAGCGTGGGTTCAAGAATTTCGCAAAATCTTTTAAGTTGAGTTACCACAGCGGAAAAGTAAAGCAGCTAAGTTAAGTAACCTAACCTAACTTTGCTAGCTGTAAAGAACATAGGAAGAAATAGTAAGTAGTAATGGCCGTTTGTTTCATCTGAGTCGTTATCATCAAAAGAGACGATAATAAAGATGGTATCAGAAATTCCTTTGAATCCCACACGGATGGGTCTATTCCTGTTAGTTGAGCTATAAAAATGTCGAGTCGATTAATCTGACAAATATCGCACATGCAAAATAAATTTATAGTACCTAACTAGTTTATCACAACAATTTAATTTCTGTACTTAGGCACGTTCTACCACTAAATACAGAAAAAAGCAAATCGATTTCAGAAATCCATGGTTTTAGATACAGGATACAGGCAAATAAGTATTTACACTGTACTGTAATTTACACTTTATTATCTTTCTTGCAATAAATCTTTTTTTTAATTATTTATTTAATTAAAAATTTACTCACGAGAAAAAACTCAAAGATCACTGTTATGACGTCACCTAAACGACATTTAAAAGATACGGGCAAAGGAAAGTGTAGGCGTCGAGTTATGACAATCAGACGCACTAACAGGCTCGATGCTGTATCATGCCATCGCTCTCAATTAGTGTTGTGCTCGCAATTGAGCGTATCGATGAATTTAATTGAAGTATCGATAATATTGATTGATTGGGGGCGTCATTCTCACTTAAGATTACTGTTATTGGTGGTCATTTGAATTTAAAGAATGATCAAGCAATTTTTTTTATACATACATTTCGTTACGTTTTGTTTCAGGAATGTTAAGGCTGCTGTGGCTGTCGCGGTGTTAGAATTGACCCCTCTAAATCAACCCGTGGATGTCGTAAGAGTTGACTAAAGGAACCTACTAGGGGAAGGACAACAGCTTCCTTCTTTGTATTATTTAACACTTCCAATGCGATGCCAATGCGACGCCAATGCCTGCCAAATTATCTTCAATAACAAAGAAGGAGTTTAAAATAACATTTCAGTGACGTATGTAACGACGTTTCAGTGATATTCTCAAACATCAAACGTCAATTAAGCCTAGAACTGTCATACAAGAGTTGCCACTTAAAAATGTGTTCTGTGTCCGGATGTCTTTGGTACACCTAATTGCAATTAGCAGTTTGATGGTTTGCCAATGTTAATTATTGAAAACTGTGAAAAGCGTATATTGGCAAGAACTTTTCAAAAGTTTTCAAATATTCTCTTGATAATACAATATTTTTGTTAACTCTTGTGAAGTATTAATATTATTTGATGAAAAATTTAATAAACAAATAAATCGTTTACTACCTACGTTTTGCTTGGATTTCAAATAAAATTGTTTGCTGTCAAAAAACTCGGTGCATAGATAATCACTGGAACTGGTTCGATAAAAAAGATCAATGTGATAATTATAAAAAGGTAAATGAAAACAAGGAATTTAAGATTGCCTTGTTGGTCTAGCGGTCAGCTTGTTCAACCGCTGATATTGAGGTCCTGGGTTCAAATTCCGGGTCGGGCCAAAAATTATTATTGGGGTTTCCTAGCAACAAAAATTCACAATAGCAGGCCGTAGTCAGGAAATTGGCGGTACTACACCCTCGACCCCTGTGCCTACGAAAGCATGCTGATGATGATGATGATGATGATGACATCATCTTATTAAGTTTTTCCTGCGTTCTACGTTTTTTAAAGCCACCTAACATGAGAGCAAATAATCAAGAAAGGGCAGAAAGGGCTATGACATAATCACCATGTTCGGCAGCTGGATTAATAATAGCAGCAGAGAGGTTAAAAATTCCCAGAAGGAAGCTGCCCTTCCTCTGGTAGATATAGCACAGATTTAGCAAACTCCTGAAAACCTACTCTTTGAACCAAAAGCAGTAATCGCCCCTCTGACATCCATAACCGTTACATCAGAGGTCAGTCGGTTAACGCGAGGATGCAACAGCCTTGTTTCGTATCGAATGTAACGTACGATCAATAAATCAATTACGAGTGCCCCCGCACCGACCAATTGGATTTGACAGCTTAGATCTAGAGTTGGCTTTTGATAGATTCTATTTTAGATTATATCGATGATCTATCTAGATATCATGGAAATATGGATTTGTAGATAGATAGAAGAAAGTTATTGTACCGCCCAAAGACAATACAGAGAAAAATGCCGAGAATTTTACTGAACCTGAAAAAGCGTGTTATTTGTTGTTTATTTCTATTCAAACATTAGAGATATTATTGACGCTTTGGTTTGGGTAGATAATTGATTAGGTACTTTTATCGCATAAAACCTCTATTTACAGTTCTTAATAGGTATTGACAGAGAGGTAGCACCAAAACGTCGACAAAAATGTCGCTTGAGTTTAGTAAATAAACAGATTAAGGTATCTAATCAAGTCTAAATCTGGCATTAGCATGTTTTGGCAGCAAGTAAGGAATATTAGTATCGATATCGATACTTCAACCCTTTATCGATATGATCGGAAAGCGCATCCCTAGCGCGAGGAAACAGGATACGTTCAATGGAATGATTGATCGGCGAACGGTAATCCAGCTAAATAAATATCTTTACGAGTTGATACAGTATTGTTTATGAGCAATCGAGTGAAGGGTTATCGAAGATTTAGTGGTCTACTTAGAGGGTTTTATCAAAATCAATTACAAGTACAAACTAAATTAATCGGGGGAGAAAATCTCGTTGTACTGACTCAGAAAACATACCAAAAGCAGGTAAACCTCCTTAGAAGCGATGTCAGATGGCCATGAAATTTAATTTCCTGCAAAATTATATTTCCAAGATCGATCTGCTCTCTTTTTTCTTCAAAGCGACTACATTTTACTAGATCTAGAGAAGTTCTGTCCCACCCAACAGTAATTAATATTAAAAATGGCACTGATCTCCTTCTTCTGATAGTCTACTTTAGGGTCTACCTTAAATGGTTTCTTATAATACGTATTAAGGTTGAAGATCGCACTGACATCTCACTCGATAGCGAGGCCACCATGTTCCTTAAAAGCGAGGTCTTTGCGACCTTAAATCCTGTACCCTATCCTCTAGTACATAAGGTTGAAGGTGGCACTGACCTCTTTCTCCTTAGCCGCGAGCTCGGTCTCCAGCGCACCAGCCTGCACGGGGCTGCTGCGGCATGAGGGGCTCCTGCCGCTTCCGAGCTCCATTTTATCCTCATCAATGTCTTTCTCCTCCTGTGATAAAAGAAATGGAATAGTTCAATTATTTTCTTAAATTTCAGATACAAGCTGCTGCCTGCGTCTTCAGGCGCACTTTTCCAGGATAAAAAGTAGCCAATGTCCGTCCCCGGGATACCGTTTACCTCCCTGCCAAATTTTATTATGATTCATTTATCCGTTTAGGCGTGGGATCCAATAATAATATCACGTCACTAATATTAAAAATGCAAATGTTTGGATGTTTGTAACCACGCCAAAACTACTGAACACATGAAGCGAGCAATAAAACCTGCTAATTTTTATTTCATAAATTCATTCAATGCGTGCCGCGGGATAAAACTAGTATAATAAATGCGAAAGTTTAGAGATGAATAGATTTGAGAGGTTTGTTAACATGTATGTTTAAATTATAAGTTATCGAAATAAACATTTTAGTATTACTTTAATTTCTCAAAAACTAAATTAACATAAAGGTATCCAATAATGTAATAGGTACACCAAATATGGCATACTACGGCGTTTGTTCCTAATTTAAACCTAGATTTCTACTTTTACACTTGTTAAACCAAGGCTATAAAATGCCTCATGAACTTTCAAACTGACTTGTATACAATATTATGTATAGTAGCTAAAAACACTATTATTTGTAACTATGTGACGAAAACTCGGAGTAACTCGGAGTTATCAATAAATGATTTGTTTTTGAAAAACACATTAATGTTTACAAACCTGTGAAAGTTTTCTGACAGCGACATAACAAAACGCTCTCACATGCTTCCAAAGAACTCGCTTTACTCAATTCAATTTATTTATTTCTCTTTCTTTATTAAGACTCATGTAGACGATCACAGCTCTTTACCCCTAAGATTCATAGTTTACGAGAAATGCTGGTATTCCATGTTAGGTTACTTTCCTCTACCCCACGTCGTCGTCTGTAGCGAGTATGGTGACGTTCCAGTATACCGGAGCGGTCTTTAGTTCTTTTTACAACATCGTACGTGTGTGGGCGGCATAAGATGCTAATGCTGGTTGCCTATGACTTACAGCAACCAACATCAGCATTAAGGGAACAAACGAATACGTTAGTGTACATAAAACACATAACAAATCATATTTTTTATAGTTAAACCTAACACAGTACCTATAATAGGCGGCCTTATCGCTGAAAGCAAGCATCTACAGTTTTCCACAGTTCGTCACCATACCTAGCCGGGAGGCGTCATAATCTAGGTACTTAAATTTGATCTCGAGTTGCGGCCTCGCTGTTATTCAACATGACACCGTGACACTTTGATTCTTTGGAAAGTTACACTATGAGTCTGGAGTAATTTGTCTATGGTTTCACAGGTCTTTGCTGTGACATCAGCCGTGTGACTTCGAATTTGAACCAACTCTTCGCTTGAGTGCCGTAAGAGGCAGCTAAAGAGACACAGGGGGTGAGAAGCAGCGCCCACTGCAGAACAAATTCACCGCCGACCTGCGTTCCCCAATAATAATTAACACTGAAGTTCCCCATGATTTGTTTTATTTTGATTTTTCCAATAATTCGACTGAGTTTCATGATCATGAAATAACTGATGTCTCTGTGAGTGAGTTTTATAGGCAGATATATACTGATCTATCCACATCGCATTTTGCCTTTTCGGTCGCTTGATCGCGGATGTCTAAGTGGGCGCCATTGCTCTTGGGCAAGGCGGCGCTCAGCGGGGTTGGACTGGTCGTGGCCAGTTGTTCCTTCTGTGACGTCATTTCTTTATCTCTCTAAACCTAAGTACTTGTATGTAGTAGTTAGTTACCTTGATATCAGTGTACAAGTCTATCCGCGTCTCGGTCGCTTGATCGCGGATGTCTAAGTGGGCGCCATTGCTCTTGGGCAAGGCAGCGCTCAGCGGGGTTGGACTGGTCGTGGCCAGTTGTTCCTTCAGTGACGTCACTTCTTTCTCCGCCAGTGTGGCTCTCTGTAACAATGGAGAGGGAGGCTTAGATATTGATCAGTACGGTTAATGATTGAAGACCTTGGAGTGAACGAAAAAACAAATTCTGCTGATGCTGATGGGTGAATGATTAAGGTTGACCTCAGTGGTATACTAAGATGTAACAATTTAGCCACGATTTATGAGCAAAGCTTTCTTTGATATCCCTCGGATTTCTTTGATAATCACTAGAACTTAGATTGATCGTTGAGACAATCTAAATCATGATTGCTGGAAGTCCTTTAACTAAAGAAACAGATATATATTTAAGACCAACTTGTATATATACTGGTACTTTTGTGAATAAATATTGGTTAGAGATGTCGCTCAGCAATTGACTTGAAAAACCATCTAGTACCTATAAAACTGGCTCTGCATACTTTGGGCCTATATGATATATGCTGTGTGAATTGTCCAGCATATTTACACTATTTATATTA
Organism: Eupithecia exiguata; assembly: GCA_947086465.1. Taxonomy (NCBI): domain Eukaryota; kingdom Metazoa; phylum Arthropoda; class Insecta; order Lepidoptera; family Geometridae; genus Eupithecia; species Eupithecia exiguata. The sequence goes on from OX352247.1 coordinate 792,625, forward strand.
ATTGACCAGATATTTAGAACTACAGGTGTCAATAAGAACTAATGTCCACGTTCACATACTCTTTTGTTGTCCAATTAAACGTCGAATCACCAGCCACACAATCAGCAATAGAGGATGTTTCATCCATTGATTTAGCAATCATGATTTCTATAGTTTTAATCTAATTATCTGTTCCCATAGCCAGGTGCTTTGTTTTACTTCCTCTTCATTCATGGCGCTCGGTCATTGGGAGAACGCCGGATGTGCGATGCTATTGGTTAAAATAGTTTTTTTTTGGTGGGAAATGTTTTGCTATTGGTCGAATTGGTGTTTCAGGATGTTGCTGATTGGTTATTGGCGGCTAGTGATCTAGTGATAAATACTTCAGTGAAAACGAGACGTGTTAGTAATTTTATTCTTTACGTTAACTTATTATTTATCCGCTTATTGCCGGAAATTTTGTAAACAAAACTGCGGAGTCAACTAGACACATCACGATGGAGACCGATTATGTCAGTTTTTCTTTTTAAAATATTTTTAATTTAAGTACTTAATTTAGGAAATAGCTAACTCTGTACTATAGATGTTTAAAAAATAAAGATAAATGATAATGGACAATCGACTCAGCATCATCTAGCCCCAAGCTAAGCAGAGCTTGTGTTATAAGTACTAGATACCTGATATACAAAGTACCTACACAACCATAGATTCTCGTAGATATTTCTTATTATAGCCATTACGCATTGTCAACTGGTCGCCGCGCCGGCGACTCAGTCCCTCGGCAACCAAAATATAGGCTGAGTCGCCGGGCGACCGACGACCAAGTGCGTAAACACCTATTTAAACTACATTAAGTCAGAGTTGCCGGCGACCAGTCGACAGTGCGTAATGGCTCATATACATAGAAAATATCTAGAACACCCGTGACAAATATTTGCAGATCGTTCAAACATTTAATTTGTTCCAAGTCGGTCGAAGTCAATCGAAAACGCAACATCCTGCGTCGCAGGTAGACCTTCGCCCGCCCCGCCACATCCTAACTCTGTCTGTCTGACTGAACGGACCTTAATAAAATTTGGCAGGGAGGTAAATGGTATCACGAGGACAGACACAGCCTACTTGAAAAGCACGGGCGAAGTCGCGAGAAGCAGCTAGTCAGTTATATAATACTACCCGTAACACAATGCTTCCTTTGTGGTTAGATAATTATTTTATGTGGATTGTCCAGCTTTATTTATTATTACCTACCTATGTATGTACAGTAGTTTATTTACACGCCACCGTCTACACTTTTTCGATCACTTCTTGTTCATCATTTTTTTGCATTGCCGCATTGCCTGGAAGAGATCGCTCTTAGCGATAAGGCCGCCCATTGTACATTATCTTTACTTGTCTTTGTGTTCTGTTATATATTATTTATTTGGTGTGCAATAAAGTATATTTGTATTGTATAGTATGTACAAGTATTAATTAGTGAGAGCGCAAAAATACCTCAAAAGTGGCTTCAATATAGAAACCATTGTAAAGATGGCTTCCGGCTGATAATCACGAGGTATTTATATATCTAAAATCTTTGAACGATGCAGAATGAAGCAGTGAATGTAAACAATAATAATTAGAAAACCGCTATTAATCCAGATATAATCGCAACTAAGTAGCCATTGTGCGTATACAATGCGTACGCGCAGGCCGCGTTCACACGCGCTTGTCCACTAGGTGATCGTGCGATGATCGCAGGTGAATTTATCTAGAAACACTTTGATCTAGATAATCAATTGTAATAAATATCCGTATTTTTATCTTTTTGTAGTTATGTAGGTATATTTGAGGATAAAAATCATTAAATAGGTACTTTAGGTACAGGTTGTCAATCTTATTGTCTTCTGTCAAGGTGTCCCATCGTGTCTCATGTTTGTTACCTCTTAACGCCAAAACTAGTATTCAAGTATTTTATTTTAAAAACTTAATACAATGTGAGAGATCTTAAAAAATTCACTATGCATAGGTATTAGGAGCCTTGTTAGGGCTCAAGGAAAAAAACTAAAAACTACTCGAGAAACGAGGGAAAATGATGATGAAATTTTAAATAGATGTAGTTCTAGACCTTAATTAACAAATACGTTTTTATACCGGAAAAACGCGAGTAAAGCTGCGGGCAGAAGTATTTTATATAACTGTTTCTTTATAATTTTGCTATCAATAATTGAAGCGGCTGGCCTGAGTATCAGGTCAAATAAATAAAAAGATCTTCAGACTTCTCAGCATTGAGAAAAAAAAATGCTAGTTTCTTGTACTTTCAAAGGAATCATTTAATAAACCAGTGACAGCTATACCATCACCTTACGATGGTATCTACGCAGAGATGCGTGCGCACACGCACCCTCCACGCACGGGATTCTCAGAACTAATGAGTCATTAGTGGATTCCGATGATAATAGAGCTTTGAAAGACTCTGATCTGAGAGATACTGGTAAAAATAGCTTGCTCGCTGATCTCTCGATGGAAAGATAGCTAAAATTTCAAAAGCGATAATCTTGTAGTGATAAAGAAAATGTCGAAATTATTATTGATAAAGACTACGTGAAGCTGAAAGCTTTCAATATCATTCTCGTTGTGAAAAAATAAATAAACGTATGGATACTTGTCACTTCTTCACGTCAAAACTTCTAAGCGGACCGGGCCAAAGTTTTACGTAACTGAAGGTCTATATTAGGAATAGGAACATAAGCCAGCATTTTAAATATAGACAATTTTTAAAACTTTCCATAACAACAACGCGTGCGAAGCCACAGGCAGAAACTAGTTTATAATAAAGCGATGGTAGATTTAAAGACAATCAATAACCAAGGGCAATAGTTTTTAAACTATAAGGTGAGTCATAGACAACGAGCAGTGATCAATCTCGTTCAATTGTCTATGACAATCATAGCTTTACTTACGTAATCGGGAGATGACAAATTTTTACTGAGGTTACATCCCACGACCTCTGGCTGATATAATTAGGAAATTGTCGTATGATCCATTGGGATCAAGCACGCACACCTCTACGAGACAAACGCAAAGATATATTCAAGAAATCCTATTAAAAACAATTTTGCCGCTTATTTACTGCATAGATAACAAAAAAAACAAAGGAAAATGAACAACATGAGTGATGATACTCACAAATACATCAGAATGGATCAGCAGCCGAATTTAATCTTAGGTATATGAATTTATGATGTACGAAGGTACAAGCATAATGAGGTCTTATCTTGGTATCAATATTGTAGGCAACACCGTAAAATCCGAATTTCATACAATGTTTTACAACTAGAAAGTAGAAAGTATAATGAGCACATTAATCCATTCAATTAGAAATATTTGAACGTGTGAATCGTAACAGAAAATTAAAGATACTTTCCAGTTAAATACGGTTTTTGGGTAATTACAAACGAGATAGATTTTGGTTTTGTGAAAGTAGACGTGCAAGACAAACGATAATCTGATGCCGATAGTGAATTTTCGTAGTAGGAAACCGATCGTTGGTTACCCAACCCGATTATAAGTAGAAGCAAACACATCCCCAAATGCTCAATTAAAACATTAGATACGTTCAACTTTCAGAAACAAAGCATTATCTATCAAAGCCATCTCTGTTTGAGCAATAGATTAAGTTTAAAGTAATTTTAAGTAATTGTTACTTATTTTGGCTCTCACGTTAGCAATTATTGTAACGGGAAGGCTTAATGATTCATTGAATGATTATAAGAATTGGGCTCTTGATCTACCGGATGTAGTTTAGACAATGACACTTTAGACTTTCTATTTATCATAACAAGGCATACAACATTTAGGAATTTAAAATTTTCCCAAGCAAAACATACAAATGACTACGGATAAAATATAACGTGCAAAGGTTACGAAGTTCTTGGAAAATCAATAAAGTTAGAAATAAATACAATAGGAATCAAAGAAAGCGTAAAACAAATCGAACTCGATTTGAAAGACAATGGACGTCGCACGTTTTCAATCACAATGGTTATAATTTTATTGCTGTTATTTAAATCTTAATGAATATCAGTTGATTGCAAATGTTGGAAATGCGAAGAAAGAGCTATATGAAAATAAGCTTAATGTAGAAAACCATCTGATCACGTAAAACAATCTTTAAGACACTTCTAAGTTAAGTATGTAACGTGTTTGATTTGAATAAAATATCTATTTATCGATGAATTACAAATCTTTATTAATAATTCACTGACATAATATGTGAAATTTTGCGAAAAATAATAATGCTGGACTAGACGAACTTATAGACGGTGTAAAAGTTGGCACAGTTCATGATGAGTCAAGGCAAACACTCGGTCACCGGGAAAGACTTCGGCAGACTAACGATTACGCAGAATATGAGTTACAAGAAAAAATGGGTCACGTTTGGCGACATTATTTATGGAAGTACCTGTTCTTCGTTAAAGCGATTGAGATGAGATTAAAAAGTATGTTGTATTTGAATCTTCTAATATAATGATACGATAATACGAGAATATGTAAAACAGTTCGTTTCAATAGTTTGCTTCTATTCTGCACTAACCTTATTTTTGTACATCCATCTCTTCTTGGATTTTCAACTTCTTTCATTTCATCATCATTCACATCATCATCATCATCATCAATGTGAATGATTTATGAGGTTGTTGCTATGAGTTTGATTATCAAGATTTCCAGAACATGTGTCCGAACCGTGAATAATATCTATTTTCACTTTAATTAGTGATTACTTTCCAAATGTTACACCAAATTGATTATAATAACCAAAACGTAAGACTCTCACAATTTCTTTATTGTTTTATAAACCATTTTCAACTTTTATATCTCATTGAAATTCATAAGTTATCAGATTGTGCTCATGTATCATATTAATTGGCCGTTTCACATTATTTCTAATTAAAATTTCGGCTTTACGATTTTTGAACAGTTACTTGGAGATTTGCTTTTAATTGTCTATTTTACCTGCGTATTGTTATAAACCGGCTGCGTTGTTTCTATTCATTTGCATATTAGTTTGTTACAAAGTTACTTCCATTTTGATTATCAACCTTGATTTTGTAGTCATCCGTTCTAAAACGTTTTTACCCAAACCTCTTTTGCTTCGATTGAAATACTCAGATCCCAAATTTATGCATTTCAATATCCTCATCTTTAAATTTATCAAAAAAAATCGTCGAACAAAGTCTCATAACTTGTACCACCTCCGATTCAACCCTACCGCCGTCGAAGAAAAATTAACGCACACTCGCCGGGGGTCTACGCAACCCCGCATTAGCAGCGGTCACTAATTAATGGAAAAGGATTAAATTCGTACCGAATTGAAATAAAATAAATATGATAAAGGATCCTTGGGCGAGGTTTTGTTTTTTTCGGAGGGTCAGCTTGTCAATAGCACCGTTGGTTTTGGCGATAAACGATAAAAGAAAATGGTAGATGTAAAAATCATTGGCTTTTTATTTCGGACAGCATCGAAAGCCACTGAAAACATTGTAACGTGTTCCAGTTCCTAAAGCTAATGAGTGGAGAGCAAATGGTTTGTGATTTCTTCAAGCACGGGGACAGAACTAACAACAATATTGAGTTAGCTCGTATGCTCAGAGGACTTTTGTAAGGTAGAAGAAGGTACAAAACATGGCCAAAATCTCTTTTACCGATAAGTATGTATATAAAAGAAGCACGAATTCTGCCATCAAAGGACAAAATTAAGAGCATTACGTGAAAATCGGTTTCCGGCTTAAGGATTGGGCATCGGTCTAGTGAACAATACAAATTGTTTAGAATCGGCGGGTTGGAGGGAAAAATATCGAAGCAGTCGTTGCTTTCCAAATTTGTCTCAATTTATTATGTTTTAAATGATATGCTTCTATTAGTCCTACCTACTTAAGATAGGAAAAAGGCATCAGCAAAAGCATCGGTTAACACGTCAAATTCGTCTATGCTCTATATCTCAAAATACTACCATCGATTTTTCAAATTTTCATCACTGGATTAACATATTTTCACGTAAACTGTCGAAACACATTTCCTCCCACTAAATAAACTTCGAAAATAAAACTCTTGGAAGGTAATTCGAGCTGTGAGCAAATTAAAACTGACATTGAGAGATTAAGTCCCACCTTGTGTGTTCTATTGGAGATAGGCGAACGTTTTTAATATCTCCCAATTGGTAATCTGATTAGGTAATTTCGTTATTGGATCCCAAGGGAATTGTTTGTTTGAGGACCAATTTGGAACACCTTAAAAAGATGTGAAATAGGAAGCAGAGCCATTCAAAGAATCAAAAATATATTCAAAAACTAAAGGATGTTTACGAAATAGTTAGAACCTCTATCAAAAGTTTAGCGGCCGCGACCGCCAATAGGCAAATAGGGACTATTGATACAAAACGGGACCACATAAAAGCCAGGTAGTCAAACATTTTCAACTTCATCCAATCGCTAAACTAAATAATCCAATTCCGAACAAAGTACGATTGACAAATACGAAAATTTGCTCCGAAACTCTCGATCAGGTACCCAGTTGATCATTATTAGATATTGAATTTTCCCAACTTTGGGCTCATCCTCCTCTAATTTACTAATGAATCCGAGTGGTACTGCCATTACCCCCTCCCCACCCTCCGGGGGAAAAAGGGGTAAGAACTCGGGATATTTCGTCTTTTATACGTTGCGATTATCAGATAGACTCGCTCTACATTCGAGTTTTCGTGTGTTGTTCCATGATTTCCGTGTTTTTGTGTGATTTAGCGTACGATTGGGGGAGTTTGGGTAATTAACCTATTATTACCCCATTAATGATATAATCTGCTGTGAAAATCATTTATTAGTAGCGTATGTTACGTAGTTACATTTGAACTACTTAATAGTCACAAAGTCAACTATGTCGACGTTTCTACTACCTATACCCTACGTTTCCATTTCAATTGCGTTTTCATTTAGAACTTCGTCGTTCTCAAAGTTCAGTTTATTTTATATCAACTCTGAAACTACGATGGTTGAGTTGAGCAGCTTATGATGTTCCATTCGCACCAATGCCTGATTAACTTTCCGATATCTCACCGCAAAGATAAACTTATTTCAAACAGAGGGTTCTCCGGGGGACAAAATCCATGAATGACGAAACTAAATTTTAAAGTTTCGCGGAGTAATATTGAGTTTGCCTGCGGGCGTGTCAATGAGGTTCGCACCTGATGCATGCAGTGTGTTACCTACATAAGGAGATACTCTATGAGGAAACTTCATAGTTTAGACTCGATTCGTTGTCAAATCGCTACATAGGTACGAATAGTAAAACACAGTTCAGATTTAGATATGATAAGAATAGGATAAACTAATTTAGATACCAAATAATACAACTAATATTTTTGAACACTAAGTCATAAAGATGGCAAATTTGTTTATGTGGAAAACAGGAGAAAAGATAGTATAGGAAAGTAAGTAAATGGAGGAAAAAATCTTCGTTATGTTAATATTGGTGAACTGTAACAGAACACATCGTGCATATTACTCCAAACCAAATCAGAAGTTGCGATCGTATGGCCTCCGATCGGCGCGGCGGCGGCGAAGTTTCGTTTTATTCGCGTGTTACGCCATAAACTTTAAACAAACCAGAGCCGAATGTATTGTTTATTTTACTGCTGACTGTACGCGTGCCTTTATTGCTGACTGTGTGTGGCTGTGCTGTTTTACAATCATGACTTTGTTCTTCTATGGGACTTGTTTTAGAGGATTTTGATAGGGGATGAAGATTGCTAATCAACATGTTTGGTGCCGGAGTTCTTCAGTATGGGGGAATCGTTCATTTTACTTTACGATCAATCGAACTAGAGACAGTGACAACCTGCAAAATTGTTAACGTAACATCAATAGCCTCTGGGGGACATAATGCTTCTGATAAGTGCTTTATTAGCTCTTATCACTAGGGGCTGCCCTGAGCTCCAGCATGGACCTTAGGGCATGCGGGTTGGGGATCGCAGTAGAGGTATAAAGTATGCTCAGAAGGAAGCTGCTACTCTTCCTCTGGTATCTTAAGTCAAACGACATCCACGGTCTGAGCTGGAGGGGTCAGACCGTGGAACCTCATTCAACCTCATTCAACCCCAGATTTGTATGGCCCTCCTTCCCTACGGTCCTGCACTAATCTTCAACGCTAATACTATCGTGATTTAATAAAATTCAAAATACCTTAAGACATTCGATTTTTTATTTTATCCGATCATAAAATAATTATGTTCTATTACAGCTCCCACTTACACCTTCACGTTTGAGGTTACGTTTTTTACCATTCTTTTTACCTTCAATATTTTCTAAATCACGTTATTCTTCAATTTACGCCTTCATATCCCAATAGGCAAAAGATGTATGAATATTAATGTAGCTATTCTTTCTCCCCATGCAGATATATTTGAATCTATAATATCTACGTGTCTTCTGCCGTAAAAGCATCGGAAGTCGCCAATAACACCTCCCCTTGCTTTGCATGACAAAGAATAAAAGGGTTTGAAAGATACAGATCCAGAGATGTTTTTATTTCTAGGTTACTATAGAGCTGTTATCTATGGGTTTTGAATTCAAGTATACAGTAGGAAGGTTTATGTCATAAAGTAGAGATGTGTTGGTTATATTACAAAAATAATAGAGGTAGTATTATTTTTAAGATACATAATATTTTTTTTCAAGATATCGAATGCTTAGATATATTGTCACTGTCTTAACAGATGTTTCCACACACACACACACACACACGTAAAGTTAATCGAAATACTACTGAACGTCCCAATCTTCCAGGAACCCTTGGGTTTTGCAGAACTGACTTCTTACTGCAATTATTTAAGTTAAACAACGTAGATATTACAAATGTGTCGTTTTTAATTGGCAAATATCATGAGGATACCTAGGTACTTGGTAGTATTTTTTAGAAGTGTCCCCTCTACCGCTTGTTCTTTGCCCGCACTCTGGCTCATTGTACACACGATAGAAGATAAAAGGCCTCACTAATAACCCAATAAACCCTTATTGAGCCCGAATTAAGAGGTGACGGAAATTACCGAAGCACTCCGAACTTTGCCGACGACGTAGGTACCTACCTATCTACTTTTTGACGTAGGGTGTAAGTAATTAATGAGGATATTATTAAATTTCCTTATTAAAGATTGATTGGTGAGCTTTCTCGTTCATATTAAATTATTTTTGATTGTCTTTCATGTTTCGCTTAAATATTTATGAAAAATACACCATTCTAACGCCTTGATGTAAAATTTATTCTGATTAAAAATATAATCTCAAACTCAAATCGTTTTTTCGCTTAGAACATAAGTAGGAAATAAATATACAGTTGGTCGTAAGATACAATGAGTGTCCAAATTCTTATTTTATTTGCTTTTAAGAATAGGATTTTTTTTCGGGCAGGATTTTTTTTTTGTGGGTTTTTTTTTGTGGCAGGTACAGGATTTTATTCAAATTAGATTTGCAGTGTATGAGGAGGCCTTCAACCAACAGAAGGACGGTCTCAGCTGAGATAAAAAAGTAGATTAAGTAGATGCGCACTTTTATTTGAATAGACCTTCGTTTGACAACAATTAAACCTGACGGTAGACAATTATTGAAAGACATTCGTCGTTCGTAGAAGTTCGTGATACGTCGTCGGACACGACGTATCACGAAGGTCAAGAAGACGCCTATTGTTATAAAGATACGTATTTTTCAAAGCTTCGCAGTTTTGCGTTAACTATATTCAGAAACCGCTCTTAGAGGCATTTAACAAGACAATGCAAATCACCTCTAATTCTAACTAGTCTATAGGAGTACCGTAACAATGCATGCGAAAAGATACCCATCTAAATGAGTTCAGTTAAATATTGTTTGAGTGCGAGCTTAAAGTGTAATTATAGGTTTTTGTGAGAGTTCTCTATCGAAATTTGAATTTGGCTTCAACTGGACTATCTGATTTACAACTCTGTGCTCTAGTTTTATGACGTATCATTTTACGGGTAGAATTAACCTTTAGTTTTTCAGATATGTTAATAATGTTTATTCTAAACAGCATCAGCAATTATCTAGTTTTTTAAATTTACATAATTTCTCTGTTCATACCTTTCAGTCTATATTTTTTTTATTTATAAGTGGTACTCATAAGTGGGTAAAACTTTTGTGCAAAGTTTTATTTTTAAATACTCGTCTCTAGGAAAACTTAAGTCAGATCGATAGAAAAATAAGTGGGCACATGAACGACGACGCTTCGTCTGCCATTAATACATTATGCTTTCCACAGTGTAAACCCGTAAATACTAGTGTAGATACGTCTGCTAAACTGGAACTTGATTAAAAACGTTGAAACTTGGTGAAAGTAGGCCCTACCTATCAATATTGAGGTTTTTCGATTTCAATAAGCTACTTTATTGAAATTAGTACCGATTAATTTAAAAAACAATAGCACTTCAAATCTGAAATCGGACTGAGAAAATGCGGCTCCTTTTTTCTCAACCAGTAGATATGTAAGTTGATATTTTAACAATTTGATGTACATAAATTGTAGTGACTCTTCTGTAACTAACGTTCTATGACAGCGCGGGTGCATAGATCGACGACGTGTCGCGATCGACCGCGTCGATATCTGTCGATAGAGCTGTCTCAATGGACAAAATAAATAAAATAACCAAATCTTTGGCTGAATGCCGTTGGATTGATGCCATCTTAGGGTTTGTTTTACTATGTTGCCTGTCTGATCTCGTCGCGGGCGATTGTTAAGTTGAATTTAGAATTTAGCTTGAATTTTGAATAGTGCTTGAAAAGAAACTTGATTAGGAGCTTTTTAATGAATACATTTCTGAAATAACCTACATCATAAGAATCTGAAGATGAAGAAATTATTGGTATAAAAACAGAAAAAAAGTTTTAAAAAAATTAAAAAAGTTTGATTACAAAAATTTATACAAAAAGTAACAACTCTAGAACTGCCAAGTATTGGAAAGAAGAACCGAAGATCCAGAGAACTTAATTACAACTTATAAAGTGGCCATCAGTCAAAATCCTCAAAATCAAAAGTGCGACTTCGACTGAGGGACGGAGCACCTACCTGAAGGGTTACAGAAATAATTAAAAGGGCCACAGAAAGACAGGAACTTAATACCGATGCCTATTTGTAGCTCATCGAGTTCTGCCGAAGTTTGTCGAACTTGCCCGAAGTTCCGTGAAGTTGCAAACTTGGGCGCGTATTTGCGATACACTTTTCAGACGTTCCGTTAATTTATAATTATTGCTAATTGGTTAATTTTGCCGTTGGTATGTTTGATTTTATCTGTCTTGTTAAAATATTGAAAGTTTTACTTGAAGACGTGGCAATCTTACAATTTATTAGGTTTTACTTACGTGCCTAATTAAAGTTTAGAGTAACTTTCTGTTTCTGATAGATAATCGCAACATCACGGAAATGAAACATTAAATACTTTACCCCATCACTAGTCGTAAAGAAGAGGAGAGTTGTCATCGATTCGCATCTCATTTAGTCGCGATTCGATTCTAATTGGGATCGAATGGGTCGCGCTCACTCGCTCACCAGAATAGAATCGACTCATTTTATTGCATTTCGAAATTCGAACTGTTGCATTCGAATTTCCAAATGTTGTCGCGAAGCTCATATTATTTGAATGAAAGAAAGATTTCTCGAATATTTCTGGCCAGTTCCGAAAATAAAAAGGGAAAATGGAGTCTCCTGCTAATGATCTTAAAATCCTTATTAGCTTAAATACAGACGTAGGTACGATGAATCGGAACAATGTGTCGGGGGTGAGTAATTAATTGATTAAAAAGGGTTCCGTGGACATTCGTTAGAAGTTTTTCTACCCCTTTCCTGAGAGGACGATTTTAAAACGGGCCTTAATTGATTTAACTCTAAGGGGATGTGTGCCACTTCCAATAAGTACCTACCTATCTATCTATTGAGGGAATAAAGTTGGGAAAAATTTAGAAATTTGAAATATGTAATAATTAGGTACTCATCTATTTTTGGTAGCAGAAAGTGCAAGATACCGTTTATGGCGTAACCCCGAGTCTTTCGGTGAGAGGTATGCTGCCGATACTATCAAACTAATGAAAATAATTTTGCAATAAGTTGTGATACGTCACAGGATCGTAAACTTTGCCACCTTGAAGCCTAGCTTTTAAAAAATTATCGTTAGATAGCATTTGTATAAAAGTGAAAGTGTTAATTGTCTAAAAGATTCAAAGCGTGTTAATTTTGAGTAGTTGCGACTCGTAAAGTACAAAACGGTAAATCATTTAAAAGTTACCAAGGAGTTTCAACACCCGGTACCTATCGACATCGGATCTTTGAATTAATCCTCCTTCGAAACTTTACTCCTAATCCGATCGATGCCCTTTTAGGGGTAAACAAAATATAATTCAGTTAAAGTATATTGATCTAGTTATAAAGGATTTGCTTTTAAAACAATTTGTGTCACGCAATTATCGAGTTGACTTCGGGTGTTATCGAGTTACAATTTGCCCCTTTGGGGTATTGTGAGATTTCTTATTAATAACACGAGTAATAACGTTACCGTCAAAAATAAGATATTATTAGATATATTTTTTGAAATGCTGATTCATTGAGTACTGTTGCAAAATAAAATATATCACAAAACTCTTCTTTTCTTACACTCAAAAGAAGGTAAGCAGATACTAAGTTACTCATAAAGTCACCCTTGTACGACAGATTTAATGGCCAGACCGTAATCACGAGGTTTCGTTTTTCTTAGTTTAAAATGGAACCCTAAAACAGTCCCTAGATAGGTCCTATCCAAGAAAATATTGACACCAATATACACACAAGCAAAGGGCTTACATTAAAATTGATGAACACATGCACGTAGGCCCACAAGTGAGTATACAGCAGTACCCTCCTCAGCGGTCACTTCGACATCGGTCAGTTTCCCACCCACCCTCATTTTCAACCCACTTTTTACGTCAATGTTTTTCTATAGAAACACCCCTTAAGTGAATGATGGGGGATATCACAACATCTCCCTTATCAAGCGGTACGGACCATTCGGGTCCAAGTTTTTGGAGACCTTTTAAAACGACTGATGTGGCTTAGCGATGACGGGGCAGGGACGCTCAGGGCATAGGGGTCGGTATTGTTTGAGCTTTGATAGATGTCTTATATTGATGCTGAGCTCTGGGCAGGCATTTTCAACCTTGCTAATTTTAAACGCACCGTAGCGGTCACGGCGGAAGAATGTATCTCTTCAACTCAGCCTGTGCTTATCGTAGGTCATCATCATCCTTTACATCCACGAAGGATGGTTCATGTAGTGTTCGTTTTTGGTTCTTACGTAGATGACTTGAAGGCCTCTACGGGACCGACAGATGCGTGCACAGTATTGCCATCCGTAAGTCCTGGTGGATGATGATGGGTCTATGGCAACCGCAGCCCGTTGATGCCTCAGTGCTTGCTTGTCATTTAGATTTTGGAACTTTTTCGTCATGAGCATGGTTAGCATAGGAAAGAATCGGCTATGGGAATCTACTAGAGGAAGAACAGCAGTTTTCTTCAGTGTATTTTATAACCTCTATGGCATCACCAACCCGCATGCCCAGCTGTGGACTTAAGAGCACTGATAGGTAGGTATACTACCTATTATAGAGGAGATAATCAAATAAACTCTTATAAAAGCTCTACACTTTATACAACTCCACATCAAACATTACTCAAAAAATTCTAGCTGCCACGAAAGCCAAGTGAAAGCACTTGGGAAGGTAATTCAATAATTTCTTTAGCATCGATTTCATTTCATTCGACAAAAATATTAAACCCCAAAACAAAACACACCCCAAATCGCTCGGCTAATTATTCACTCCTTCGTCGTAAGTAAAAACCCATAATGACCGGTCCGAAAATGTTCACTCATATTAATTCCGTAAAGCCGGCCACTCACCGTCAGCCTATGACGTCATTATTATTGCGTTCAGCTTATTACCATGAGCCCAAACAAAAGCCTACTGGACTGGGCGACGCTTCCGCGCCACCATGGCCCGAATTCGGCAAGACCTAGCTATTTACTATCACCACTGACACACACACACACACATTACCACATTTTGTCACACACATAAGTTTGACTGTTGTACAACAGTGTGTAAACTTGTTGAAACTTCAGAAAAATTTGGTAAATAAACGCGATAATAGCCCGTTAAATCGTCATTATTATTAAATCATACAAGCTAGTATAGTTTAAGTACGAGTACTAGAAGATCGATGAGGTTAAGTTTGTTAATCATCCAGTTTGACGTCGTCACATCAAACGGCTTGACCATGAGCAGCCACCCTTAATATTGATGTACAGGGGTGTGGGTGGGGTGGCAGATAACGGGAGACATAACGTAGGAGATCGCTAATTCATCATAAGTTAAAGGGGTTTTTATGTACGGAACCTCTGCTTTGTACGGTCGGAAAAAGGATCCGATATCGTCCAAAAAACCTTCGGAGGGGTGATATTAATTAACTTTAAAGGTTTTGTACACCTGTATCGAGGCTCTTGAGCTAGATTTACAGGGTGTAAAATTAGGAAAGAAATTGTCAAAATTCGAGCTTAAAATTTTATTAAAAATGGTTTTTTGATTTTTGAGCTCATGTTTGATAATTGAGGGTCCGTAGGAAGCTTTTCCTGATTTTGGATCATGTCGTAGGTAGGTACTTATTATTTGGACTTATTATTTGATCATTTGGACTTATTGTATAGTAGTAGTTCGAGGTTATTTTTCGACGTATAAAGATATAATTTTAATTACGCATAAAAATATATTATACATATTTATTTATTTGATGGAAAACCAAAAGCTTTTATACACAGAGTGACAAATTGATAATTACCAGTAAGCTTATCGAAGGTTTTCACGGGTATATTAGGCCAAAGATGGAATTAAATTCACCCAAAAGAAAGAATATGTATTTTTAGAATAATAGTAAATAGAGAGAAGGTATAAAAGTCGTGGGAGTACTTACTTAAGTACAGTTTTTTATCACTGTAGTAGAGAAATAAGCTCAAAAGATTTTAAAAAGTAAAATAACGAAGCCCGCATGGCTAAAAGAAACAGATGTCTTGTTACTTTACGCCTCTCTTAATTACCTCCAACCTAAAGGGGGGAGGGGGCAAGTCCGACCCACTAAGCTTTTGATGTGGCATCGAAAAAGTCGCCTCATTTGCGAAAATATAGGGAAGGTGCTGTGATTTCTGCTTTTTACTTGTGTGTGGTTTTGTTGCGGTTTCCTGAAAAGTTTGTATGTATTTTTATTTTCATTAATAGGTTTTAATGGCTCTTTACATTTAGCTACACAATTTTTTTCTTAATTGATTTTTAATTTATGGTGTAATAGCCTAGTAGAAAAACATATGTTCGTTATACTTTTACTTAACTGATAATTTATCATGATTTGCTAATATTATGTAGATAACTCTCATAATTAAAAAGCAAAAGTTTGGATATTTTGATGTCTGTCCTCCTCACGCCAGACTACTAAGCGGAACAGGATGAAATTTTGCATGAATTATTTTAAACCTCTAGAAATGGAATAGCATTAGGGTACCTACTTCTTATCCTTGAAAAACGCGTGTAAACCCGTGGGCTAAAGTTAGTTTCTAATAAACCAAAATTATCGACTTCGGCGGGACTCGAACCTGTGCCCCACTATACACTATGGGTACACTATGGGTACTAGATAACTGATATACATAATACAATACAAAACATACATAGATATTTTTTATTATACATAGAAAACGATCAGAACACCTGGAACAAATGTCTGCGGTCTCGTACAAACATTTGTCCCGAGGCGGGAATCGAACCCACAACCTCCCGCGTCGCAGGCGGACCTGCGCCCACCGTGCCACTTATACTAATTATTATTATCCCTTTATTGTTCCTGCAACTATTATGGTTAGGTATATTAAATACCGCATCGTAATTTGGTGTGTTCAGTCGCTTGGTGTCGTCCATTATAGATTCTCTTTTCATTAACGTCTCGCCGGAGTTCTCAACCGGGTTAAATCTCAACTTTGTGATCGGCATACACGCTCCCTAATTTATTTAAAGGATTTACCAAAGTTTTCTCCAATGATAGAAGTTTTAATTTAAATTACAACACAGATGAAAAATAAGCGAAACAAAACATAAATAAATATTTTTAAACACAATTCACTATGCTAAAAAAAAAAATAGCCGGTTAATAATAGACTGATAATCAATATAATGTTAAGAAGTAATAGTTAAATTGCATAGCTTATTTTCCTTCTTGTTACATCAATATATTATTTACTTTAATAAATAAATATAATATCACAATCTCATAATAATAGTTAATTATTAAACATATTTTACTTTATTATTTTACTGAAAGTAATTATTTCTTGTTGTTTATAAATCTTAGTACCTATTTAAATAAAATCAACATACCTCATGATAGTAATTCCGTATTTTCATTATTTCAACATAAAGGCTGTTGAGCTTGTCACAGTACCGTTCGTTCATATACGCGGCTTTTAATTAACGGTGCGTTGTTATTTATTATTTTTCTGTGTAAATATCTACAAATCCTAACGCTAATGACTACCAAAAAAAAACACTACAGTAGGTTATCATTCAATTGTAAAAAAAAAGTTTGCTTTTTTTTTAGTTTTAGAAACTGAAGTATGAAAATCGTGTTTAAAGTATTCTCGCGCGTGACGATGACGTTGACAGTTCCGAAGCGCGCGAGCAACTGACGAGCGCAGATAAACGCGAGCATCCGCGCCTTATCTCCGCATTTCCATACACAGCCGAGGCAGTTCCCATACTATCTTATAAAAATCGTATCAAACCATTTGCATACGTAAAGAAAACGTATGCAAATACGCATCTTACGCCTTTGTACGCGCACATTTTAGTATCGGAGCCTGAACCTATCAATCGGTAAAACAGGTTTAAATAAATGCGCGCCCTTTGTAGCACAAAAGATTAGGGTTAGGATTTTTAACCCTCAGACAGATGTCATCGTGAGGATTGATATTTAGTTCATTGTATGAGATATCGGAATTCGGAAATGGTTTTTTTAATCGCGCATATTTTGATGTTGAATCTTGATCTCATTGTTGCGTTGACATAATCGGTGCGAGAAAAATGATAGAGTTGAGAAAGGTTTTTTTAGATGATAAATTTGTTTTCATAGATCGAACTATTTTGCATAATCGAATAGTACCTAAGTTGCTACTTGAGTTTTGTTACCTCTTTTTTGTACAAATAATTTCAAAGTTATTATTTGACACGATTAAATATTAAATTTTGGTGTGAATGTTAAAACAAAAGTATAAAATAACTTGAAATGCAAATCAAGCCACGTAATTAGCACATTCAGTTCGATCAATCAACCCCTTTCGTGAGAAAACGGCTCAAGAAAATAAGGAAACACTAATTATTATTCGCATATTAAGTAGTCGAACGTCCTCGCGTATAATTTAATAATTATTTTTATATGTAGGTCCACATTTGCATATAACAATATGCAGATCTATCGAACCAGTATAAATCATAGAACAATCGAAGGGTTAAGAATCGAATGGTAAGAACTGGTTTTTAAATTCTTTTTTTTTTAATTTATTGACCTACATGTAGGTCGAAGGTTGGGGTGATATCGATTATTTGCATATTAAAATGCCAGATACTGGTTTTTGTGAGAAAGTTCATCCGGAGGGTAGGACAGATTTATTATTTTACGTCTGATTAAACTTCTTTACGTGAATTTGAATATGACGAGATCGATTTCTCATAGCATTTGATTTAGCTGAATTATTTAGTGGAACTAGTTTTTTGATCGTGTGAAGGTGACTTAAATAAATCAGGGAACAAACTCAAGAATAAAAGTAACAGGAATGTGGAATTGCAAGAATAACGGCAGCGGATTTATTTTATTTTTACCTACTGTTTAGTTAGACACAGGAAGAGCGATTTAACGCTTTCCGCCGTGAAAATAGAAAATTAGTGATTCATGGTGACAAATTCAAAAATTGAATGAAGGACGTTTTAATTTGGGCTCTACTCTACGTCTCAACGATCTATTTTTAATATTAGTGTACCTCCTAGGTATTTACATAGTTGTACAAAATGAGCGAATTACTAATAAATTGGAAGCCCAAAAGCGTAACAATATAAACCAAATTTTTATGTTTTTGTTTCCTGACTTCAAATGGAAAGTTTTTAAAGTACGGTTAGAAGGTATGATTAATTTTGTAAAAAGGAGATAATTTATAAATAACGGATCAAAAAATTAAACAAAAGCCGTTAAAAAGATCTCACACATTCAATGCACGATTCGTTGACTCCGAAAGAATTTGGAAATGTTTTAGTGAACTTTTTAATTAATTATCGCTATTACGATCATACTTTTTATGAGTACAAAATTAGCCTTTATTGCTGATGTTATAAAGTTCAATACAATGTAAATGGATAGCGTTTTATGAGAAATTATATTGTTTTGGCATTTGAATGAGCGCAGCGATCATTGCTCAGATTAATGCAATTTGGAATTAGAAGCAGTTTGGAGTACCAAAGTAATACATATTCTGTATGTTTACAAAGATTATGCAGATTTTTATCCCTTATCAAAATTAAAGGTAAGACGTTTTTGTTTTAATAAATGGAGTTTTAATTTAAAAAAAAACCTTTTACATTAAAACGTTGAAAAGCTCCGTTTGACGTGACGAAAACGTCCGTCGACCCCGACACGGTACACTTACTGCAGTGTTTAATTAATATTATAAATAATAAATATGAATAACGCGTTTTTATTACACATTATCAGATTTGAAATCTAGCGGCGGGCTGCCCGCTGGTCTGTGGCCGAATGCTGAATCTAATATTTTATCTACCGTGTCCATTTGTATTTGAGAATATGATAAATTCTCAACGCTCCGTTTGGCGGACGTTAGTTTTCAGTATGAGGAAAAAAAGCTCCATTGATCTCTTAATTGAGGAATTTCTTAACGTCTTGGCACTGAACTCACTTGAGTACCCACTTACCTACAGGTGAAATTTGTTTATGCAACTGAAAGTTTTCAAATTGTTGGCAGTACATCGGCCACGTGAGTCATGTATTGAAAACAATTTTGAATTTGTCGTCTTATCAGAGTCTGAAAATATTTTCTTTGTCTGTCCATACGTATTTTGTTTAACGCTTAATTTAACGAGCTCACGTCATCTTGCGATGAAAATTTATTGGCACGCTCCGTACGGAGCGTGTTTAAAGCCGCAATTTAATCGTCCCACACATGCATGATTGAACGGGGAAAAGGTTCGGAAAAACTTCAAGGGGGAAAAATTCCAAGTAAAGTGTAACCAATGAGTTCTCCCCGTAACGACTCAATCTACGCACATTTAAATTGCCCTTTCCGAACGAAACCTCATTACTTCCCGAAATATAACCTCTATGGAGGCAATAAATAACGTAACGGCGCACATATTTCAAAACAAGAAAAAAACATAAAATTTCTTTGCCCCACGCGTCTAATGCCGGCGCGCGTTTCCTCTGTCTTTTATCGATGCCAATAATGACGGCACGATTATTTGCATATGAGAGGTCTATCTGATATCATCATCGAGTACTTGATGTATATCATTAGTGTAGTGTGTCAGTAGCGACTGCTCTTTAAAACTTCAATATAGTTTTATTTAATCGTTGGACGCTAATAGGTGACAAAAGTGTCAAAGAGATTAAAAAAGAGGCAATTAAAACACTACATAAACAACAGCTATAGAAAACTTTCAGCAAGAATTTCGACCAAGCAATATTGAAACTTGTTGGCACCATCCCAAATATCGCCAAGAAACGACTCTATAAATCGTAGTATGACAATGGAAACGTATCCATTGCGTTCCGCGCATAGATTTTTGCATTATTTTACTATGCAAATGTCGGAGCGATAGCGAGACACTGTAAGAGCAATTTAAATTATTTTTTATGGCGCTCAAGTGTATTGAGAGTTCGCCAAGCCGCGCCACGGGATTAAACCGCGCATTGGAATTGCCTCCATACAACGATATTGTTTGACTTCGTAAATTTTGAATGAACCACGAAATTTGCAATTTAAGACTTGGCGGTTGCGATACGAGAGCGATCGATATGCCGCTGCTTGTGTACGTTTTCTGCGCTCAATTTCTATTTAATTTATTTGGAATTCGATTTGAAATAGTTCGTATTTTGTTCCTATTATATTTTAAAAAGAAATAGGCACTGGCAATCGAGATCTTCTTACAGTTTAATTTGAGAACACCTGAACCGTAAACAATATTCGTTCGGAAACAGATAGCAAGGGAAGAAGCAATAACCATTAAAAGCTCGCGGAGGGCCGTTCACAAAGTTTTCTTTTCAATAACGCGTCTAATATTCAAATTAAGGCACTAAAGCGAAGAATTCAGCGATATATCATCGAAGCTAATCAGATTTTTCCTTGCTCCGTACATTTTGGGGATTAAATAGGGTAGGTGTATACGTAATTTAGTAGTTTCTTTGCAGATTTTTTTGTTATTTATCACCGTTTTCCTTCCCCAATTGCAGCCATTTGAAGCAACTTATTGTACGGTATTTTCCGGGAAAATAAAAGATGTCGAGTGCAAAATGTACAAACCGTACTATATCATTTATTTGGAATGCGTTCCTAATTCGAACCACATCAATAATATCGAAACGGAAGCGGAAACCGTGATTCTAATTTCAAACGAAGCATCGCAATGTTGCTATTGATAAAAATTTGTGACAGCTTGTTGTATTGACAGGAAATTTGCGATAACGGCTAATAATAGTGCGTTCTATGAATGGTGTGGGTAGAGTTATTATCGATGACTGTGTAGTTTGGAAATTATAGCTTCGAGTGTGCATTATGCATGATGGAGCCATAATTATATTGGATTGGACGATTCATTCTTTTCCCAACACGCATCATTCGAACTTACTCCTAGTACGTAAAACAAGGTTATGCAACATCACCTGATCAATTTTAATTGTATAGATTTCTTTTCACTACCTATCACAAATCAGAACATGTTTTCGCTGTAACATAAAATGAAATTTTACAACTTCAACAGCTATAACAATAATGAATACAAGCGTTAACGGAATATATCTCAATTTAACTTTTTACAAGTACACGTGGCAACACTGGCAACGGTCGGGGGCGTATTCTGCCTCGTATTTGGCGCGAAAACTCATAAAACATGATTACCGGTAATGTCACGCGGATCCGAGTGACGTTTCATATTGGTTCGGCGGTTCCGTCAAATGTCAACTTGGATGTTAATAAAAATATGGCTTGCCATTTTGGAATGGAATGCTAAAAATCTGATTTGCCTTTTAAGAATATACAGGACGACTATTCCGATTCTTATTTGCTTTACGTTAGTAGATATAGATATGTTGGTACCTATCTGTTGATTTAACGCTGTTGTCACTCGCACGTCTCATTCATGAGGTATGCATGACTAAGACAAACGTCAAAATTGACAATGTGTTGAAATACAATCGAGACACATATGTAAATCGATCGATTACTTATTATTTTAGGTCGGAGAGGTTGCACTACACGATATATTATGACATCTTATCATCTAAGTACGTAATTCGTGGGCGAGCTTTCAAAATTTTCAAATATAATATCTATCGTTTCGCGCCTTTATTGTTCCAATTTCTAGCGTTGTACGGAAGCTGAACTGTCAATGATAGTCGGGAAAATTATATTTGTAAGGTCGGTCTTGTCATTTTAAAACTGAGTTAATGATAGTGGTATGTTACAATTATAATAATAAAAGTAAAACTACTACTACTAACCAAATTTTAACGTTACTTTAATTATTACACTTAACTTTATTATTTTCTCGTAAGACGTCGTTTCTAAGGTGTTCTCTGTTCAAACAACAATCACAAATCAATTAGGTGCATACGTTCGATTCAAAATCAAAAATTCAAATCGTTCGGAACAAAGCGACATGTCGTAATGAGCCAATAACTCCCGAGACAATGGCGCGTGGGCGTTCCGAATTCAAATTATCACAAAAGAATATTAATGCAACACTTATTCAAATACAGCGATCCATATTCAAAATTATCTTGTTCGAATGACGGCGACAAAGATTTTCTTTTATTCTATTTTTGAATCGAACTATAAAAGGCGCCCCTCGATGTCAATGCACAGCATTCGAATCGGGAGTTTTAGTTTTTTTAATTAATAATTTTTGTTTATGATTTTCGTGTGGCGTACACGCTTTATTACTACTTCCTGTGCTGTCAACACTAATGAATGCGAAGCTAGTGACGTACAACATGTGCCTGTGTGCATTCGGTTAATCGTAACCAAATGATCACGATATTTAAACGTTAAAGCGTGCAGCCTCATTCATAGTTCTGAAATCAAAATTCTCTTAATATCACAAAAAATGGAGCAGTAATCACTGAAATTCGTCTCGATCGAGAAACTCAAATTAGACGAATGGCGGTCGGAAGAATTCTTTGTCTTCGGCCCTAATGAGTTTTTAAGTCGATTATAGCAATTTTTCATAGAAAAACGCCTTTAGTGATGTATCGGTAGGATCAATCACTGTTGGGGCTAAATTGCTCTTTGTGGCTATCGGATCGTAGGCAAGAACAAATGGGCCGATACGACAGCGATACCGCGCTGGCTCTTACTAAACACTTTTTGTTTGATGTCGGATGTTTGTTATGAATCAGTAACTGACACTGACATGAAAAGCATTGAAACGTAGGTTGCCTATCGTGTTTATTCTACATTTAAAAACTTTTTTGTACACAAAAAGGAACGATAGGTAGCCAGAAGCAGGTATTGCCAGGTACCTTTTAAAATGTCATATTGACAGACATTTTGCCTGCGATCCGTGTCAATCAATTTGCGAAAATAAATGAATCCTTAAAATAAACAGTTAAAACCGTAAACGGAGCGCGCCCTCTAGAACTGTCCATCACATTCCATATTCAAACCGGCCGTAGAATGGCGGTATTGTTTTAAAATTCGAACGCATAATGAACGTGTTCAGAAAAAAAATCAAATCGTTAATCGACCTCTTTTCACTTCATTTGTTTTTGAACCTATTCGAATTGGATTTGCTTATTCGAAATTCTTATTGTTTGAAATTGGAATTGTGTGCGAGCTATGAAGTAATTCAATACGAATTAACGGAATCGTTTGATTTGTTTTTTCGAACTCGGTTATTTTCGACCAGCTTGATTTGCTTATAATGATCATGATCGACGCTCAAATGACAGCTTTGAAGAAAAGGTGATGTAACTCGAATATTCACAAAAATCACGCGATAATGACCAAAGTAAGAATGACCTACTTCCGAAAATGGAGTCGACTTGATTTAAAAAATAAATAAACTTCATATCGTATCTTATCATATCAGTAACGCAAAGTCAATGATGATGGATGAAACTAACACAAGCTATAAAATAATAGGATTTACCTGAAATAGACACAGCATCTTAGCGTACCTGAAATAAAGAACAAAATCGTTACAATCTCAGTGAAGAAAAGATAGCTCTATCAGTGCAATAAAAATATAGTATTCCGAGTCTTATCGTAAGTATTGCGGGCGATCGAGAGGAATAAAAAAATGTCACTCCTCATTTTTCCACATAAGACATGGGCGTGTCTCAGCGTACCACGCCTCGTGATCTCCAACCTTCTTTCAGCGCAAATAGAGACGATTTTCCAATAACGGCCGTATCGGACTTCGATCGATTCCAAACGCCCTCACTATCTTACAAGATATCGAGAACGCCTTCTTAAAAACTTCTACAAAACCAATATCAGCCTTATTTCTGCACAGCTAGAACTCCGAATGAATCGTCGGATAACGTCGTAAAACATATTGATGCCATATCGGTTTTCCATTAGAACTCGAAAGCGAGATTCTGTTTTATTCCCAACGAGTAAGATCGAAAATCGTATGTGGCCGTTGCAAGGAATGTATTGACGTGTTATCGGGATGGTTCTGTCCCGTTCTTTCTCGAGTTTTTCACGTATGTGCGTCTCTCTCCCCGGCGCAGGTCCTGAGAAGACCGGCTCTGCACAGAATGTCTGCGCATTCTTTCTTATCAAGCAAGCAATAATGGGTAAATAAAGTGTATTAAAATTGCTATACGTTTATGGTGCCCTGGTACTTTGTGTAATTGAACACTGTTATTTACATCGTCTCGTTCATAACTCTGTGGAAATATTAAGCTTAATAAGCTGTGGTGAATTTATTAAACTACAGCATTTACTTGGGAATACTAAAGAGAAATCGTTTTATTAAAATCACTTGACCATGCAAAATTCTGCTCGCAGTATGAATGACTCATCGGCCAAGCTAAGGGGTAAACTCAGTTTTTATCTCGAGATTTGAATGTGGAATTTATTTGCATCCATTGATTCATTCATAATTTAAATTTCTAAACTCGACGTTTGAAAAACAAACGTCTATAACTCAGACATAAACATTTTTCGTCGTCAAGTTTCAATTTTATTATGTTATCTCTGGAATAGATATTTGTATAAGCTCGAATATTTGGATAACTGAAATAACTTTTGAAAACGTAAATATGATGCATGTGTCTCAATCGTGCGTGTGAATAGATTTATTTATGTTTTATTATTTATTAATGATCCTGTTGCCAGTAATTAGTTTCAACGTTGGTATTATTAGACAAATCTTTTGTTTACTTAACATTGATTGCATAAGAATTGAAGTAGATTTATTTTGACTCCATAAAAAATTTGATAATCTACACGAATATTCGTAACATAATATATTAATATGGTACGAAGAATAAATCGAGTGTTAGTAAACTCTTACAAAAAATATCGGTAAACTGAAACAGCTCATATTTTATAAGACCACGATAAGAAAATTAACAAACTTTACTTATAGGAGTTTGGCTAAGGTATAGGTAGGTATATATACCTACCTATACCTATATATATATATATAACTGAACAACCTACCAACATAGACAAAGAACAAACGTAACCAAATATCTATGAGAAGGACATAATAAACCCATTCTGTCAGTCAGCTCAATCATTGCCAATCGTCCGATCCAGTCATAACATTAATAGGCGATATCCGCTAACCTTTCAATGCACGTGTGTTCATCCTGAATTGTAATTTACACCCTATTCTCACTTCCATAGAGTTAAAACACACACATTTACATTGAATGTAAATGTGTGTGTTTTAACTCTATGTGTGTGTTATACTCTGGCTCTTTTTCCATCGTTGTAATGTAAGCACTTTGGGTGACGACACAGAGATGAGTTTAACTCGTCAGGTGAATAACTATATTTTTAGGTAATCTTTTGTATGGATCGATGTTTGTGATCAATAGATGGAATGTATGGATTATGTCTACATTTATATTGATCGTTGGATTGTAGCCATCTTATCTATTAGGTTTTATAACTTCCCTCTTAGCATAAATATGGACATTTATGATCACTTCGATGTTATTTGGTGTTTATGGATACAATTACTTTTATGACATATTTTAGTTTTAATATGTACTTATATAAAATCAGATTATCATCGAAAATCATGATCAGAACGAGTTTTATAATTTTTATTGGTAGATACCTAGATATCTTTACTTTGTACTCATCTTTTTACATACTTATTCCCAAAAATGCCAGTTTATATGTTAGTATTTAAAAAATAGAACTCGTCAATACGAGTGTTAATTTTCAACACATTTATGACCCAAGATACACAACGGTCTATCTGTGGGTCGCAACCGCAACGCACCTCCAGGGCTGGGCGGTGAATGCGTTAATTAAGCTTTCGCACGTTTATTGTTATTTTTCTTAAATTTTTCAAGGTTACGAAAGATTATAGATACCTACCAACTACGATTATAAAACATTCTAAAGTTATAAATAAATTAGAAGTCAAAGTAGAACCGGGAGCAGACCCCAATTAAGGCGATGAAGCGTGACAGAACTAGTGTGATCCGGGATAATCCTTATAAAACCTCCTTGTTCCTATCATAAGAAATTGATTTTAAATTCGTTTTTTTTAAATTCTCATAATACTTTTTCGTACTGAGTCTAGTTTTTGTAACTTTCCATAGTTCTTTTTCACTCGTGTTTATTTAGCTGTGAGTGATGCTTGTTCTTAGTTTTTAGGATTCCTTATCTGATGATGGGTGAAAAAGGGACCCTATTACTAAGCCTCCGCTGTTTGTCTGTCTGTCCGTCTCCATCCGTCTATCGGCTCAAGAATGGTATGGAACTCTTTGTGTGCGAGTCGACACGCACATTGTTTTATTTTATTTTGCCTATTTTAATCAAAAATTTAAGAGAATTATTGGATACATTATTTTAGTTTATCTTTTAATTCATCCACAAAACTAAAAGCCAGAAGTCATTATCCTAATTCGAAATTAATTCCAACTATAAATTTACAAAGACATTCAAACACATGTACCCTTGGACCCTTAGGGCGCGAGATCGAAGGGCGGACGTCCGGTCAAGTCACCCTCAAACCGATACTATGAAGTATTTATTGAGTTGCGGCTCACCGAAAGTATTTTATTGTACAGTTGTATCCTTTCTGCCCTTTGTGTCTGGACAATCTACCCTCTAATTTGCACTCTATATCTGTATAACGTCGGTTTGAATTCGATTGGGAATGAAAGGGTCTACGTCAGTTGCAGAAAGGTGTTACTTTCGTATTAATTGGACTTTCAAAATGTTTTCGTTTGCGGGTAGAATAAGTTAATTTATAGTATTTAGAGCTATGTTGGAGTGAACCTTTGTTGTTGTACACCTACTGCTCTATTTTGTATTTCTATGACGACATACATACTTACATTCTCTGGCTATAGATATAGAGGTTGGCCAACACATTTGCGTCACATGTTTTTTTTATCTGTTACTTGCATTCGCCCGCCGCTTCGTACGCGTTTTTATAAGAGGAATAAGGAGTATGTGTTATAACTGTTATAAGAGGAAGAACTAGAACTATATACTTGCAATTTCAGCCCAATCAGTTCAGTAATTTTGCCGTAGTTAGTAGTACATATATATCGAAACTTTAGAATTTATAATATAACCTTATGATGGTGATCTGATGGAAAACCAGCTCTGTAGTAACTATACCTTAGCCAAACTCCTTGTAGAATGTTTGTAAACAAACTGCCCATACTTAACCAAAAATTTACTCTGTTGCCGCTCTTTTTTTACGCAATTGACATTATTTGTCGATTTGAGATCCTTCCTTCAATAAATATTGCTTACAAATATATTTGAAACTCGACGCCAAGTGAATTTTTGTTATTTGCGGTTTGTTTACCAAAATTCTACAATGTGATTGGCTAGAGTATAGGTACTTATTCTAAGTCTTCGACAGTTGAATTGTAATTTGGTATTGTGTTATTCTATTGCTTACTCTGAGAGGTATCTTTTTCTTTGTTGGAATATAATATTAAGTGGGTTAACTTCGAACCTAGTTTGTGTCCGAAGAACACCAAACCATCCATTCCAAGTACTTTCTATTATAGGGTTCTTTCGACAGCCGTTAGCCTTCTATTTCCATACTACTTACTCGAAGCAGTAAACATTAAAGTCAATAGTATTAAATATCGAGTCGCTAATGGGTCGTAATCGAAGTTCGAAAACAACAGGTGCCGGGAATCAAACCCCGACAGTTACAGCGCGCATCTGCTCACGAAGCCGATAGGTCGACTACTCGATCAACTGTGGCGTCGCTATTTCTGAAGACACTTTTCAACGGGAGTAAATAAAATTAGAATAAGAATAATAAGAATAAGAAAAGCTTTATTTATAGCATTTACAGTTAGTTTCTTAAATTACCTAACACAAATATAAACCACTTATCTACTTAATATCTATGAAATTACAAAACTTAAATGCTATAAAATGGCGTCCGACTCAGCATTATGTTGTGATAGCCATTGCGCATAGCTATCACAACGCTGATCTTCCGTCGGAACCACAACCAACACGTAACGTACACCAACACAAAATAGAGAATATATGAGAAGCACGAAAAGGTCCAGTAAAGTTCAAATTTATGAATACAATATTTACATAGACATTCCCTACAGATACTAACTATGTGATATACCTAGAACTATAACAAACAAATAACACTTTGTATAATAAAACATTTGTTCAATAAATAAAAATAAAATAAACCACAACAAACTACAAATACAAAATAATAACAACAAGGTTATGTACAAAAATAAGCAGTAAATATAAAAGCCCGATTTTTCCCAGCTACAGCGGCTAGAGAGAGAGCGAGAGAGTAGCGGTTGTAAAGCTCTGGGTAAAGCTTTCACACTTTTTACACTACAGAATCGAAATTTCATTTATGAGATCTTCTGTGCTTTTCTGGTGTTCTAAAATAAACTTTTTTAACTTAGCCCTAAAAGTATGAAAACACCGAAGATCCCGTATAGGTGGCGGAATATTGTTCCAGCACTTTGCCGCAGCGTACTGGAAGCTGCCTCTAAAAGCTGCCGAGTGATGACGTGGCGTCGACAGCTGTTTCGAGCATTTACGTAAAGATCTCGTTTTAGACACCCAACTGAGTCTCTCATATAAGTACACAGGCGTACGGTACTTAATCACGCCAAAAAGTAAGCAAGCGAGGTGCAGCTTTTGACGCGCTTTCATTCTGAGCATAGAATTTTGATTCAGAAAGGGAGTGACATGAGTTCGGGAAGGAATTTTGAAACAAAAACGAGCGCAGGCGTTTTGTACTCTCTGAATTAAGCGCTGCGTACGGCCCAGCAGTCGAGGTCCCGTTACCGTGTCCACATAATTAAGTCTAGAGAGTATCAGGGATTCGACCAACTGAATTCGTAGCTGTTCGCTTAAGTAAGGTCTGATGTTATATAACACCTTTAGCTTATAAAAACAAGATCTGACGGACTCGGTAGTGTGTTTTTCGAATCTTAAATTACAGTCGAATAAAAGGCCCAAATTGCGTGCCTCATATACTCGCTCTACAGGCTCTCCCAGAAGTAAGATGTCTAGAGGTGGATTGAAGTTAGCAAGCTTATGTTTAGTACCTATTGCCAAATATTTAGTTTTTAATGGATTTAGCACCAAACTATTCCGTTCCGCCCAGTCAGCAATCCTAGCCAGATCTTCATTGAGCTTCAAGATAGCAGCACCTGCATCCTCTGGCCTAAAAGAGATGTACAACTGGACGTCATCAGCGTAAATGTGATACCTACAGTGCTCTATGTAGAGACAAATATCCGCAGAGTAAATAATAAAGAGTAAAGGACCCAAAATTGACCCTTGGGGCACGCCTCGCTCGACAGATACCTCATCAGAGACACTAAAAGTTCCATCTGACTTAGGTAGCCTAACATACTGACGTCGTCCACTCAAATAGCTATTAAACCATTTAACAGCGCTAGGGCTGAGACCGTAATAGCTCAGCTTGGACAGTAACAGGGTGATATTTAAGGAGTCAAAGGCTCGGGAGAAATCTAGAAGAACTAACAGTGTTATCAACCCCTCATCCTGAGCACTAAGGATATTGTCCGTAATATCTAATAGGGCGGTGGTGGTGCTACGGCCCTTTCTAAAACCTGACTGCACCTCTGGCAATATCTTATTCGTTTCAAGAAATTCAGTCAGCTGATGACATACTACTTTCTCGAGTATTTTTGAAGTGCAAGGTAGTATGCTTATAGGTCGAAGATCTTTAATAACGACTGGTTCTGAAATTTTAGGAAGCGGCGAGACAGAAGCAATTTTCCAGGAATCAGGGAAGGTGGACGTGGTTATAGATGTATTTACAATAGAAGTCATTAATTCAAGAGTTTCCGGCAGGGTCAATAGTAACATCTTAAGGTTAATTTGGTCCGTACCTTCAGCGTTAGATTTAAGCGAACTTATAATTTTCGTTAATTGATCACAGCTTACTGTATTTAAGTTAAAAACAGCTTCTACGTACTTGTGATATTCAAAAAATGTAAGCATAGATATATCAGTACGGGGAATACCAGGAACATTAAGAAAGTGAGAGTTTATTAAATAAGGGTCATTAAATTGGGGCGGTAGTTCACTAGCTTTTGGGGGCAAAATTGATGTTCTTAAGTTTTTCCATAACCTTTTAGGATCTTTAAGTTTACTATTAAAATTGAGCCTGTGTGGGAAAAATATATTGCAATTCTGTACTATGCTCCAACCAAAACTAATGTGAAATATTTGTAAACAAACTACAGCAAAAAATACGAAAACTCTGATGGACGTTTGGCGTCGAGTTTCAGATATGATTGTTAGTAATGTTTAGTGTGTGATTGTTTATTGAAGGAAATATCACAAATAAACAAAGATAAACTGCATATAAAAATTCACGGCAGCAAAGTGAAGTTTAGGTTAAGTAAGGTGGTCTATTTACAAACATTTTACGTCGAATTTGGCTGGAGTAAGTATAGTGATGACTCAAGATGAAGGTAAAATCAGTAAACAGAAGACATGAAGAAACAGAACCAAGAACCCTTTGGTGATTTAACTAGGACAACCCTAATAACTTAAACGTCAAGTACGAGTTGGACTTGCGCATCTAGGGTTCTGTATATATATATATAGGTTTTATGTGCATGACACGACAATTTTCCTTGGAAAATTCAAAAAAATTGGGCATAAACGGCTATAACTTTTGATTGCGTTGACTGAGACGGTTGATTTATATTGCGGCTCCAAGAGATTACAAACCTGAGTATATGATGTGAATTTCAACTCGATATCCCTACGCATTTCTGAGAAAAGATGGTTAACAGACGGACAACAAAGTAATCCTTTAAGGGTTCCTCTTTTCCTCTTGATGTACGGAACCCTAAAAATAATAAAATTGATATTAAAATTATAAAAACAAATAATGGTATTAATTTTAATTGGTATAGTTAGTTTCACAAGGTGTAAGTAAACATCAATAAGTGACAATCATCTTAAGAAATAACCATCGATGGAAAGACGAACTAATGAAACTCCTTCAATAGTTCAATAAAAAACAAAAGTGTAGAAACAAAGTACAGGCACAATGTTAAGGGTTATGTTATGATACAACATCAGGGCCAGAAAATGACAGAAAGGTTCCAAGTACAAAATATTAGATTATGGATACACAAAACAAAAAGCAATTCAGTATCAATAAAACAACCGATAGTTTGTCTAAGAGCACCATAAACCATGGTTTGCTAACCGTCGTCGATGGGGCTGACAATCCTGCGGTCTCAGATCCTGCGGTCTGCCTCGGGGTTTCTAATCGGTACTTCGATTTCTATGGGTATGGGTTAAATGCCACTGAAGAGATGGGATTCAGTGAGCTATTCATTATGGTTATTCAATAAATGAGCATCAAGAAATTTTTATTCTTAGTAAATTGATTCGTTGCTTAAAAGTTCAGATGAATTCAAAAAGATTGAGTCTTTAGTCAGGGAAGGAGAAGAAAGTCAAGTGCCAGACGGTGCCAGAAGGCACGCAAATAAATGTGTCAGAATGTATCGTCACTCAATAAAAAAGTATTAAATAGAAAATATGAGCTTTACAAGGAATCAATGGGGCGAGGGTTGCGAATAGACGTATCTCTGTCGGTGAAACTCATCCGATTTCCGAACGGCACCGATAGGAAGCGGCGCCCCTACCGGATGTGCGTTGAGCGGGAAAATAGGCGGAAGTTTCACGCCGGGGAGAAAAAATCCCGAAAAGAATCCTCAGACAAATTTGCATGAAAAGGGCACTTTTGTGTGTTTTGCGCGGCGATCGGTTGTAAATTTGTCAGATTGTCAATTCGCAAACACTTCTCGTCACTTGTTATGCTAATCTGTTTCTTTAGTATTTTTTTCGGTGTGCGGTTGCCACGTCGATTGATTTAAGGGTCTGTCTGTCCTTCAAAAACGAAAACTTTTCGAATTCCGGATTTCGAATCGAGCCGTATCGCGTAATTAGACAGGTGATTCGCTAATTCGTAAAAGGAATCCGTCTTAATTCCTTTGGACCCTATTCCGGTGATCTTCCCCGTGAGAAAATCACGTCGCGATCGGCATCCGAGCAAAAAGGCGGATTTTAGATCAACCTTTTTATAATTGCAGATGTCAGTTGATTGACGGTTGATTCTGAGCTCTCTCGCGCCAGTATTACGCGCTTTTTGGACTGACGTGACAGCCGCGGCGAATTCATAATTGTACGCAAGTGTACCACACACTTCTTACTTTTTTGTATTTCATCCATAAGTAGGATACCTATATTATATGTATAAGAATTATTCGAAGAGAAAGAATGAGAGTCCAATCTAAATCATCATCGACGACCTCGAAGGCCTGCGACGCACGAGGCTGCGGTGTCGATTCCCGCCTCGGGACAATTGTTTGTACGAATTACAGATAGGTACCTATTTGAATCAGGTGTTTTGGGGCTTTTTTAAGTA
This sequence comes from Eupithecia exiguata, assembly GCA_947086465.1. NCBI lineage: Eukaryota > Metazoa > Arthropoda > Insecta > Lepidoptera > Geometridae > Eupithecia > Eupithecia exiguata. The sequence continues at coordinate 825,117 of OX352247.1, forward strand.
TAATTTATAATTACTATCATAAGATTATCCTATGAATAGTATAACATGCCTCTACCAAAAAGAGTAATTCAACAAGTTGCAACAAGCGAAGTTTCCAACAAAGATTACAAGTACATGCCACAACACAACACTACCTACGCTCGCATAACAGTACAATCACATCGATAAGTGTTCGCGTTCGCGAGCGACCCTGACCCCGCCGAGGAAGTGGGGCTGCGATCACGTCACGTCCTCTGCCCCACCGGCGCGGCGGCGGCGGCGGTCTAAGAATATTGACGGAGTACAAATTGAAAAATGGAAAAGTGACTTACATTGTTTTGTTATTAACATGACGAATATTGAATTTGAATTCGACGTTTGAATACGGTACCTTATCTACCTGTTATGAGGTTGAATGTCCTCATGTTTCTGCCACTGGACTCCGAGTTTATGGTTAACATGACAGCTGCTTTAGCTTGAATAATTTATTGAATGGCGGTATTTCAAATAACTTTATTAAAAATCAATAGGTAATCGAAATAAATGTCTTTGACAAGTATTTATGGTTTAAATGACTCATAAAATTTATAACCCAAGAGATAATAATCTTTTAATTATATTTTTTTCTAAAACTCGCCCAATACCGCACATAAAATCGATGTCCCAAAGAATAGAGTCACCTACGATGGTTCTAAATTTTTACGACCCATAAAAAGTTGACTTATTCGTAGCCCGTTGGCACTCACCACGTATCGGCCCAAAATTCACATTAAAAATTCGATATTACGACCGAAAGTCCAAATTTACGACGGTTTAAAACTAAACGATACGATTCCCTCATAATATCATACCTACATAGGTACTAACAAATAGACAATTTTTATTGCGTACACGATTTGATGAAAACACCGATCATAAAATTTTACAGAGATTAGAAAAACTCGAATGCTATTGGTGGATAAATCCGTTTACTTTGCCGCAATAAAATGTAATGAGAAACAAGGACGAACAGAATCTGTAAATTTACTTTCCTTGAAATTTATTAAAAAGAGACAGCTACACAAAGGAAACAAGCCTGCAAATGAAATTAAAAATGATAAACCAACACAAACAAGCGTCAGAAATTATACGCGGCAAATCGAACCGGTTGCAGCGAAAAAAGGGGGTTGAGATTCCAGCCAAGGACACGGCGAGTCTGAGAGACAATGTGCGCAATGCGTAGCGTTTTAATTGTCAAAATTGCGCGTCAGGCCCTTTGATGTTGCCGACGGGCTGGAACGTCAGGATCGTCGACTTCACTTCGATCTATCGAACCCACCTTACTACGAACTATTTTTATAGCCGCCAATAGTACTTAGTTGGCTGTCGCTGGTTTTTGCTTTTGTATTTTAACTTTAAGAGCGTTATTTTATCGTGAGGTTTACTTATGTTCTAGATTATTAATATATTCTTAGTTTAATTTTATAGATTTATAGTTAACATGTACCTAAACATTTGCAACCAAATCTCTGCTGACTCTACCAATGTTGTCAATATAAAGAGTCGTCAATCTAAACTAGCTCATAGAGTTCAAGCGATGCTGAATCGAGTTCAATTGGCTAACGATGATTATTCAATCAGAGCATCGGCATTATCGGATAATAGGCGCACAAATTGAGCACGGGGGCACTGCATGCAGGACGACGACGACCTTGAAGACAAAACATTATTTGATCTACTAATGCAAAATATGAACGGTTGCTCATGAAAACGATCCAATTCTCACACACTCCAAGATAGTTAGTCTTGAAATCGAACTCCAATTTAAAATTGGAACTCTTCCAATTCCAGGCGGAGCGTAGTGAAGCTGTCAACGTCAAAAATCACAGCAACTCAACGTCAAAACTTTAAAAACAAATCAAAGCTTATTAGAATTTGGAACGCATCCGTCCAGAATCAATAACACGTTATTGATTCGGGGTTCAATTTTTTTCCCGCTCAAATCGTTCCGGAGGGGTTCTAAGATGTCTCACTTACGCCAAACGTGATCTGCTTGCAAAAAAATACTTTTAACCATTTACCTGTGCTCCCCTCCGGAACTTTCTTTCTTGTAAACAACGGGTAAAAGATGTCGGCAATCTTTGCGGTTCGAAGTTCGATTGCCTTTATTTGTTTCTGTGTTCTACAAGTCGAGCAAATTTAACCTTTTAGGGTTACTTTTGTGACAGATTTAGACGAGAATTGTGTTGAATGTTTTGTGTCGAAATCATTTATTTTACGTTTTATGTTTTTGTAGGTAATCACCTAAATTCGAACAGTAAGTGATCCGATAAATAATAGAGCCACCGTCTTGCCTAACTTGGTCATATTTGATCAAATACTACTACTAAATACCTAGCTAGCTAAAGCTTTAAGATTCAAAATCAGAACAGAATTAAAGGAATTTTACGTATGTACATATTTCCATCAGTAGTTTCTTTTTGATTAAAATTAAGTAATATGTTGGAAAACACACACATTGTGCCTGGATATACATATACCTATTTATTAGGTATATCGTCACGCACGATCCTCACAGGAATTGTAAAACATCGCACGAGGTAATGCAAGGAAGGGAAACCAAGTTTTTATTGAGTTCGTGTGTGATCCCTCACTGGCGGATTCAGTTGATAATGTCATTAGAATATGAACTTTAAACTCGTACAAATTGAGACTTGTTTGTCCTGAACAGCATTGCTTATATTTTAGACTTCAAAATCTAGGAACGTTAGATTTTATGCTAAAGAACACTCATAGACAAACATAAAGATTAAAGGCACCTATTAAAACCATAGTCAAAAGAGTGAAATGAAAAATGAACAGATGATTTTCAAATTAATATTGTTCTATGACCTTCAATAAAAGTTCAAGAGCAAAGAACAAAGAAATGTCGAGAGCTATCAACATGGAGTCTTTCAAAACATGCTGTATAAGGAAGAACACACAAATTGTAAAATTGATTAGCACCGACAGGCACGTCAAAACTTGTCAATATCGAACACCCTTACGTAAGGGTAACAATAAAACGAACGAAACTTACTAAACAACAATTTTAGCACTTCGGAAGTCAATACTTCGGATCTAATTACAATAAAGGAGTTTTTATGCAAGGAAATCAATTCATGTCTGAAAAAGGAATGAGCATGCCTTTTAAAAAGACAGTTGAAATAATTGCAAAATAGAAGATGAAAGTAGTAGTAGATAATTCCAAATTCAAAATAAAATTGATTTAAATTAACTAACTGCCAAACAATTGACCGATGTTACAAAAAAAAGAAAGAACGCAATTGATACAAATTACCTTAACCATTGGAGCGTTATAAAATAAATTGCGAAAATAAAAAGGCATAGACAAAACACACGTCTCGGGAGGGGAATGGCAAATTAATAATTAATTTTTCACGATTCGGGCACACGGCAAAGTTGGGGACACTCGTTCTATCACGTTTTGTTCTGAGTTTGAAAGTTGGCAAATTTTTGTCTCTGTTGTTTTGTTTCATCGATTGATTTCGGTTTGGCAGGTGGCTTTTTGTTCTGAGGTCTGCCAACTTCGCCGGGAAAGTTCAACACTTTTGAATCACGATTTAATTTTTAAACGTGTAATTCTCAGAATTATATTATTTACTTACAAAACTTGGAGTTCTTTCTATGGAACTGTATTTACCTGCAACAATAATAGATTACAATAAAAATTGGCGTCAAATAACTAAGGTAGAGTTGTCGTAGAGTTCATTTATTTATTGGTTATTTCTCTATCAAGTTGTCTGTGATTATATCGTGGTAGTTATAAAATAACCACCGCACTCTATTGCTTTTTCAGATTCTCAATTCAAATATTCGCTTTTCGAATAACTCTGCCTTACAGCCGACCATAGAGTAGTTCACTAAGCAGTACTTTACCACAGATTGTATAATCCCATAAAGGATTACGATGCCATACATAGATGCGGGCATCGCTATAAAATTAAAACTGTTACATTAATTTTGCTTTACGATCTAAGAATTATTTTATTGCTAGTAAATGTTCAATTGGATATGATAGTGTTTGACAGGGACCACCGCCTTATGGAACAATCGAAGCCCCTGATTTTCATACCAATAACATGTTTATCAAATGTACATTTCTTACACAATTTTTTAAGGCCATTCATTTAATATAGGTAGGTAATTTAATGGTAGTATCTATAATTGTAATTGGCGACTTGCAGCAACTTATTTCTGCAAATTACTAAATCTATTAGCAGAGATGGTAGGTACATTATTATTTCCCATAAAATTTTCAAAGATATTAAAGTAAATAGACGCTTTCGGACCCACCAGGGAGCTATAATCCAAACAAAACTTTAATTATCCACATAATCGCGCGGTCCTTATGAACCGATGACATTAATAAACTGATTTTATTCCCCAATAAATAACAATAAAAACAACATAAAATAGTTTACTTGGTCGTGATCAATACTTACCGTTTTATCACCATTTTACGACTTGGTGATGGGAAGCCGAAAAAATCCCTAATTTGACTCCATTTTAGTGTTCGTTAACAATAAAATTATATTTTATACGTTTAATGTTCTCTTTAGAACACTATGGTTTGTATTACACTATCATCACTCTAATGTTTTCATTCGTTATGTCGAGCTAGGTCATCGACCGATGTTCAATGTCATCTTTATGTCTTCTAGGTTTCTGCAGTTAAATTATGCATAAAATAACACTGTGGCCTTGATAAAGTCTAGATTTACGTTATACACGATCGTCAACGCAAAAGATTCCATAAAAATGTTAAGAAAATTTGTTATAAATATTGTTTTGGTAGAGCTTTTGTTCTCGAAACTCAACTTGTGATTTCAAACAAAAGTGTCGTGGCTGGCACACGCCACTTTTGTCGTCACCTTTAAGACTAAGGGTTGCTCCACGGTTCCCACTGCGCTGCCTTTGGTCTATGTAACCGGAGTAAAATTCATCCAAAACGCATTTACGTCAAACCAAAGACAATAGACTCATTTCGAACGCGCAACATGTCAATACGCGCGGGCAAAAAAAAAAGCAAAAATAATCTATTCAACATTCGAATCGATTCACACTTGGAACAAGCTGCCGCGACGGTTGATTTCCGTTCTTAATTCAAACAGAAGCCTCTTATATGTATAGGCTTTTCTTTTCATTCGAATGAATGTGATCAGCGGAACTCAATCGGTAATTTGAATACAGAATGAGATTCGAGCTTCGATTATAGATTCATTTGATAAGTGACCTCGTTTGGGAAGGATATCGCTCATTTATCGATTGAGCCATTGATAAATTAAAAGGGGCAATATTTAAATAAACTAATAAGCAGCTGTATTTTTTGTGTAACGTGTTTTAGTCGCAATAGAGACAGACAGGTGCTTGAAACGTTGTATTTTATAATTTTTACAGCATGATAAAAATTGCTTGAGCAAAACACATCAGTATCGAACTGTTGAGACAGTGAATTCAACTCATAAATAACGAGCAACAGCTTAGAGCAGTAAATATAGAACGGGTCCGATCACGAGATGCGTCCCATTGGATTAGAGTATAAAAATCTATAAAACTCATAAAGTGCTCATAAACACTGTTGAGGCAATAAAAAACAGTGTCGACTCTCAGCTGTCGCGGGCTATTTCAAACTTCGAATCCGAAATCGAACTCCATCGAACGAGGGGTTCTGATTTTAAAATTAGAAATGTCATTTTCTTTTTTCAGTATCATCCGTTCTTATTAAAGTCGTATTTGACATTTCAAAACATGAATAACGTTCGAAAGGAGAATGGACAAGCGTAGCTAGGTAAGTAGAAGCATATCTTTTAATGAGGTGGGCAGAATGAATCTGCTCTTAGCCATTTATTTTTGCAGGAAGCAATTTGTTTACTCTTTTTTTAAATCAACTGCATAGAACTGGCTCAATCATTACGAGGAAGAAATGTTTTAAATACATAAGACCTAGCTTACAAAATAGGTTGATCGGAACCTGCCGATCATAATTAAAATTTTCTAGCACATTTTATTGCAATGGTAGCACATTAGTGACAAGGTTCGGCATGTATTATCGAGACCAACTATTTCAATTAAAAGTTAAACGTGAATCATTATGACATTACTATCGAAGGTAAACGTTCTTAGAATTCGTACCGAGGATTTTTTATTCATATTTTCATGTGCAGGTGTACGTCGGTCGTCCATTGTTTTAAATAAATTTGTCGTCTGTCACAAAAGACATACAAATAATTTAAAAATAAGTAATGTTTTTGTTAGTGAAAGTGTTATTCTTTAAGCGTTTGCCAAGTGGGTGAGTGTCAATGGGACATGTTTTATTATTAGCATTTTTGCACTTTTTTTTTACAAAATGTAACGAAACTTTTGTTATAAAATTTTTAAAGACTATTACATTTTGTACCTTTTATTTGGATATCATCTAGTCGAGTAACGAGTCTTTCTATTATGATCTGACATTTTATTACCCGAGATGTATTTATCAAAATATTGTGACCTATTATTATGTGATTTGAATAAAGATTCGTAGCCATACCCATTATAAAGTGATAACGTAGGTATATATCTTTAAAAAATACCTACTTAATATTAATTTTAAGTATTTTTTATAAAACATGCATTAGTTTTCATCAACAGGAAAAAAGCTCTACACTTTTCGAAAGTGGAACCGTTGCAACACCGTTCCATTTCACGTTCTTGTTATTTTCTCTGGAATGTGTTTTTATATTATTTTTATAGCGATACACATGTTTTGACCATCGCCACCACATTGTATTCCTCTTTGATTGTTATAAATGATCGTGATAAATTATATTTTTTCTGTATTTCCGAGGTGACATTTTTATAGGTCGCCCGCGGAATCGAATCGAACTGTTTCAAATTTAGAACTTCGGAATTTTAACGGATCGTATTTCATAAAATTTTGCGTAGAAACTTTCTGTCCGTGAATTCTAAAATTTCTATCTCGTTTTTATGATAAAGATAATAGTGAGAACTAAAACGGCTTAGCTATAAATCCGACTGTTTAGAAATGTGTCAAAGTCATCAAGTACGGTATTAAAACTGTCAACCAAGATTTTGAATGGAGACGTAAACGCGAATAGTTAATCACTGGCTAGTTAAACATTCACTTTGACAGATGTCATTTTGGTGCGAAGATGTAATGGAAAATCGAATGGATGCGATGAAGTTGCACATTTAATATATCCAATCGTTCTGGAGTCCATTTAATATGATAATCACAATATTAAACGATGACCATTATTTTTTGAATAATTTGTAATGGTCATACACTCATACGCCTGCGTGGACAATTTTATGCACGAATAATTCTATATTTCCAATCTTGAGTGTTTCATAATCACATAAAACAGCGTCCACTGAAGCGTTGGTACTTATCATAGGTAATTAAATTACTTGAATATGCTCGTGTACATTTATAGGTCGAACACAATTTCCTCTGGAAGGTACCTTTGTTCTTTTGTCAAGACATGGGTAAATATCTAACCCACTAGAGCGAATAGGTGTCTTCTAGACCTCCGTGATACGTCATCAGCCACGTGACCACATAGTCGCTTACCACCTGTAGGCCAAGCACGGTGATTGTTCTCTCAGGTAGCATAGACAATACTTCAATAACATCGCACCATCACACATTGCGTACATTGCGTGGTACATTATTGAAGTTGAAGGAATAAAATAATTTACGCATTCGATGACAAGGTGAAGTAATTTTTCTCTATTCTACCATATACAACAATCATCATGCTTGCCCTATAGGTGAGATTGTGGTATATAATTTCATGTCCAATTATGCCATTTTACACTAGTTTTGGACCAAGCTTTGAGTATGAGGCAGTAAGTACTAGTTGCCAAAGATGTCAAGATAATGTTGAGTTAACAAATGCATAGAGCTTTAGTAAACGATGCCCTTAAAATCATTAAACTGACGTCGTAAAGTGGAGGCAAAATAGAACGCATGCGTACACATTCTGAGTTTAAATTAAAACCGAACGAACGACATATTTTTAAAGTTCAAATGTCTAAGAAAACTAATCACTGTTTTCGATTCCCGCGCGTTTTGAAAGAGTTCGAACCGCGTTCTAAATTTGAAATGTTTGAATGTTTTCGATTTTCGAACGGCTGGCGGGACATGTCAATGGCGACTGAAAAATGGCGTTTGTATTTTGAAATCCGTTTTTGTTTTGCCTACAGTCTCTTTGAAGCCATCGTTTATTTAATGTTTTCTATCTAGTATCCAGTTTTATCTTTAATTTTATTAGCGAAATTCCTGAATGCCGGAAGGGTATTTCTGGCATGTTAATTGTTTTTTGATAGATAAATAAAAAAAAACTCTTGCATCTCTGTTTTTTAATACTTACACGTTACTTTACTATGTTCAAGTGTTGTGAAGACAAGTATAATATTTAAGTTTTGCGGTACAAATATATTTCTCTCAAGAATATTTTTTATTGGTTCACCCGGGATCATTTTAGATACAAAGACAAAATAATCATCAAAAGTTGTCCATAATTATAGTTATTGTGTATGTTTACATAAAATCAGTAAGCATACACAAAAACATGTAGGTAGGTATGTTTACAGCCAAAGAAAGAAGAAACCTCCTTTTTCGAAATAGATCCTCTTTTATTCGGAAACGGGTTAGTAGAGAATCAATGAGTGACTCAGTGCTGAGTAAAGGATTCCCAACAAAATCGTTGCAAATCAGACATTCTGCGGTTTTCCTACGTGACTTGGACGAAACTCAAGAGCTTAGAAAACTGTGCAATATGCGAGAATCAAACACCATTAAAATATCTAATAAAACGAATGATATTCTCGTTAACGACTTCGTAAGATAACCGTTTTTTATTTTATTGTCGAAATATAAATGATGGCACTGAAGCAGTGCACAATGGTACAGCGCCTCTATCGTGCGGACAGGGAACTACGGAAATCCCATACAAAAATGAGACGTCACGCACGATCACGCCTCGTTACTAACGTCAAACAGACTCACCCACCACACCAGGTTTTCATTTATTCAGAGTTCTAATCTATACTAATTATTCTTTTTTATTATACTAGCATTTATAATTTTTCATACAATAATTGTCGGTTATATATATTTTTTATAATTTTATAATTTACTATTCTAATTTTATAACGTAAAACTGTAAATTTTTATTATCATGTTGGTACCTACCTACTACTGTAAATAAAATGTCTTGTAGGAACAAGTACCTAAATAGGCAATAAAGTGCAACATAGTCACATCACAAGTAGCTGCGATGGGTATCACTAGAACAATGGGTATACCCACTAAGTACCGCCAGCAAAAACGAAACGCAACTGACACGTGAACGCCTGTCAGCTGCGTTTAGTTCTAGCACCTTTATAAGTGCTTGACAGGTCGTTATAATTAGCTCTTAGCTTTTTGTTGATAAATAGGATTGGATGGAGAAAATGAGATGAAGTAATGTGATACATTTTTATTCAATAACGTTAATAAAAAGAAAAAAACAGCTATCAGTTGAGATTAAAATTTACTGATTTGTTGCATTGCTTCTCTATTATTGCCCATAGTTCATTTTCATCATCCCCATCAGCCTATGTTAGTCCACTGCTGGAGATAGGCCTTCCCTAATGAGCGTAGTTAATTTTATTTCGATCAAATTTTTCGTTTTTTTTATCGACTTCTAGCGTCAATCTCATTGGCTTTTATGGTGTTAACAACCTTAGTAGACTCGAGTCTAGTGCAAACTCTATGCTTATTTTATTTCAATGTCAAGACCAAATCCGTTTTCCAAATCAACTGCTGCATCATTAATAGAGTGGCAAAAATAGTGATTTCAAAATACTCAAGTAAGAAGAGATTGTCAAAAATCGGTGGATGATATTCACACAGGAGCGAGTGAGCTGGCGTGAAAATAATTTCAAACACCCAGGAGTAGCTGTTAAAGCTTGAATTATCAAGCTATTATTAGATGAAGATGAGTTTTATGGGGATTATTTTGCGAACGCTACCTTCAGTCATTCTGATGGCAATCATTCAAGCAATATGGATGACATTTGAACGAGCCCTGCACCTGTTTGAGTGAACTGTGCGACCCGCGAATCTCGATCAAGAGCTTGTAGCTTGGATGACGTCTCTTAGACGCGACTTTTTGTCGTAACGAAAGTAGGAAGGTGCCTCTGAGTTAACGATTTAAACTCGCATCTACAGTGATCAGGACCAGGACTTTGCTCGGCAGTGGGACTTGTTGAGCTAAATGTAATTGGAACATTGCAAAACAATCAAAATATTTGCTTACAATTTGTAGATTAATAAAGAAAATTACGAGTACATCAAATAATAGAATTAAATTAAAACTAGTACTTACAATTAAGATAACTGGAGACTGTTGCAAACAATGTACAGGTAGGTCAACTGATCCAAATCCATTTCTAGATTTAAAACGGAGAAATTAACTAAAAATTCTTCCCCAAGCCAAGAATAATAAATTGACAAATTGGTAACAAGGTTTCGTCACCATTTCTGTCATAAATTACCGTAAAATAAGTCATAAAGGTGACAATAAAGTAAGTTGCCAAAAGCTTTGACAAGCCAAAATTCCCCATTTTATAACACGTCGCGTCCGAGACACATAGACAACTTCAGAACCGTTTCCGATTGAACATGATACATGGTACGAACGTGAACACGTCGTGAAGCGATGTTCGATAGCTCATCGTGTTCATGTTCACTGTATACGTCAACCATTGCCATTTTACTTACGCAATTAGGCCGAGTTTCGTTCTGAATGTGTATGCGAGAGTTTTATATCGAAAGTCGATTTAGTAAGTGTCAATTCTAGATGATGATGATGTCCTCGTATTCGAATTTCGACCAGTTGGCCAGTCTTAACGGAGCTAGCCAGGTGCAGGATATGTGCACAAGTGTGTGCGCAAACACAGATTCTAGATACCTACGATCATCAAAACTCCTCGACACAATCTTAGTGCTTGCTGAGTACCTAAGGAGAACGTTAAACGTTGACCTGTGGACTTAAAATAGATTATTCCTTAGTACAACCGCTAATCTGAGCAACGTAAAAATAGCGTTTGAGTACATTTTCTTTCATGAAAAATACTACGTCAAACTTTTTACTTGTAAGTTTTCTCTATTTTGATCGACTTCGCTGTGAGAAATAGTTTAAAATGAGAAACAATTCCGTGACATAATTACCAACTTTCCCACTACGTCAACTTTGCCAACATTCGTTGGGCAAAGTCACTCCGCCAACATTTAATACATCGATAAACAATCAATCGGAACGATCTGACACGTTTACTGTCACTTATTTACGATTGGAGGCTAATTTGGAAACGGCTGAACCATAAGCAATCGTAAACTTTTATGTCAAGTGAATTTAGATACCGGGCTTAGAATAATTAGGCATAGAAACGCAGTAGGCGCGCGCGAAGTGAAGCAATTTCAAGGAAGCCTTTAAAGGCTTCCTACGTCGCTCGACGCGTCAGTACTCAAGGTCAAGGCCTACTAGTAAGAGCTCTATAAATTTGCAATAAAAATGACTTACTGTGCTGTGAAAGGGTGTCACAACTCTTCACATAATCATCAGAAACAATCGAAGATTCCATTTCACAGGTAAGTACAACCTAGCATCTTATATTCCGGAGTAAAACATTAGTTTAGGCACAAAAATAAATCGTAAACAAAACAGACGCCATTACAAAAAAATGTTGCTAGCTATAGATCAAAAAACATTTTACCCCATAGATAGCTATTTGTTTTTTCTATTTCTACTGTACACTGGTAGGACTTTTATTTGCCAGATATTTCAGGGTTACCTCCTATCTTACCCGGATTTTAGGTTAAATATGTACCATAGGTACAGGGACGAGAGAAATTCCACGGACGTAGTCCACTAAGAAAGAAATAAAGTGAAGCACTCAATAGTCCACCACCCTCTGTACGTACGCTTACGCACTCACACATTGACATCACAGTCACGAAAAAGTCAAAGATATAGATTTTTATCTTTTTTAAACTGCTTAAAGACGAAGAAAGGTCACCTACCTTTCTTCGTCCACCTAGCAATATTTTACTTTAGGTTGGTAGGTAGGTAGGTACAGGTAACTTCCTGTAGCCTACCTACATATTAGTAAGTATCATGTAGGTAGGCTACATGATAACTATTAGGTATAATAAATGCGAAAGTTTAGATGCCACGCCAAGACTAGGTATAAATACCTAATACTAATATAACTACGGACGGATGAATGAAATTTCGTATAAATGTAGCTAGGCCTGGAATCAAACATAGGCTTTATCTATAATTTTTCATCAAAATTTGTTTTTGTTCACTGACTTACTAAGTACCTAGGTAGGTAAGATACCTAGTAGATTGCGTGAGAGAGTTAGGTACCTACCTACGTATAATATCCGCATTTCGATAAAAACTACTTACCAATCCCATTGTTTATTAAGTTAATGAAAAATATAATCTAACAGAAGAGTGGTAAATGAGATAGTCATTGACTCCTTACTAAATGTTAAAATTTCCCTATCTTATGGGAAAAATGTTAGTTACTTGCAACATTATTTGTGCACTTGTGTGCGTGTCGGCTCATGTAATCACGTGCCGCTTACGCACACATTGGTTGTTTTTGTGCTTCAACTTTGAGCGGAATTTTGTGTAAAACTATCACTCTATGTTTAGTTACTCTAAGGATACCGGGTAATAAATATAATGTTTCGGGTGTAATATACGATGATTTTAAAATGACATTAGCCCAAAATGGATAACGGCTCAATATTTTCATAGTCGGCTAAGATGTTTGAAGTTTATTGCTTTGTGAATTAGTATGATAAATCTGATTTTAGTCTGAATAACATTCGCACTAAGGTCCATTTTCATGCTTATTTTTATTTAAAATTACTGGAAAACTAATCAATAATTGATAAGGAGTCAGTTGAGCTACCTCTAGATTGTTTACAACTGTTTGCAGATTAACGATTTCGTTTGTAAATATTAAGTAGGCACTCAGTTGAAATTTGATGTCTTTATCAATTTTTTATTTTTTTTTAATTTTTCTAAAAAAGAAAGAAAATTACCTTTCTCATTAAAACAATAATTATTATGAAATTTTACTGTAGGTACTTGCTACCTGTGGGAATAAAGAAACAGAACGACAAAATTGAAAAAAAAAAACATACAAAATAAAGATTAGTAATTATGATACTTTATGATCAAAACCATCTTATCACCGGAAATCAATAACATTACTATTAATTAATCGATAAAATAAAATGAATACAGCTCATAATCCGGAGAATAAAATTTGAATCAATGTCGTAAACCAATCAATTTATTAGCCTAATCGAATCCAATCACATCATTATACACTTTTTTAAACTAGCTTCTGCTCATTGCTTTGCTTAAGTGTACGGTAACCACTTAAGGTTGTCGCAGATTAGGGCCGCACCGCTACCGCACAGCACTAAAATGTGCTTAAATATGGGCTTCGACTGCTTACATTTAAATGCATTTTACATTGACGGCATCAGATATGACAGCTCGCAACCCGCGGGTCTCTTGACTCTCTCGGTTGAAGCCATTCTGTCATTATAAAATGTATCCTAAGGTAACGAGTTGAAGTTCATATTTGATTGGACATTTTTGTGCTTTGCGGTAGCGGTGTTGGATTATTGTGCTCACTCCTTTAGTTAAAACGTAGCACTCAGGATTGAAAGATTCGTTTTTATCATCTAAATCAGTACCTACCTATAATTACTTTGCCTTTGCTGGCTTACTTTTTGCATTCAGGTTTAGTTCAGGATTTGTAATAAAGGAAAGTACTCGCCGTATTTATAATTCGAGATAGCAAGCGAGTGAACCCGCGGCAAGACGATAGTTTAATAAGCTAAGGTCATTCGCACACTAAAGTACTATTTACAAACAATAAACGCTTTAGTCGAGCGACGGAATTAGCAGTAAGGAACCGCTAGAGGGCGGTAAAGATTATGGTAATGAGTTTAAACTCTATGTAGAGAGTATCTAGACGCTTTACTCTATGGTTAGTTTAGTTTCTCACATGATGATGCAAATTCGTCGAGAAAAAACGATTCTTTGTTTGTCGTCTTTCTGTTGATGCAATCGACAAAATGTGGGCGAAATAGGAATCTTTGTCGATAAAACAAATAGTCGAAACAGATTTTCTTTTTTTTTATCATTTAGTTGGTTCGTGAGGGTTTTGCCGAACATGGCATGTCACCCCCGCAATTCTTAATTACAATAGTGCTTAGTAAAAACAAGGACAAGAAAACATCAATGAATCAAAACAAAGTAAGCAAAATAAGAAAATCTCATAGGAATTTTATCCTATGAGATTTTCCTCGAGATCTATCTTTTTTACTAAAACCTAAAATATACAACAAACTAATATAACTTTACAGAAAATATTCTGTGACATACCTTTTACAATAATATTTATAAAATCATTCAAGCAAAAAGATAAAATAAATCGATTGAAAATGAATAATTGCGATGTAAAAATCACCCAACTTAACTATTCAATAATTTATCCGTTTAAGTATACATAGTATATGACGTACCTTGTAATAAGTAGGTACTTCATTACGGATGTAAGCGGGTTAACTACGAACCATATTTGTGTTGGAAGAACACCAACGTTTCATTCATCCCTTAACGAGTGCTCGGAGGGACGCGGAACGCGCGCGCCTAGAACCGCACTCACCCTGAAGAAGTCCCTCGTTAAGGGATGAAACGTTGGTGTTCTTCCAACACAAATAAGGTTCGTAGTTAACCCGCTTACATCCGTAATGAATTCGTCAAACTACGATAGTTTTTATAGTAAAGTAGGTACTTATTGATTTGGAAGTTGGCAAAGTTGTAAATGTAAGTTCAATAGTATCGGAATATACAAAAATGCCTAAATACTGCATATTTTGTAAAAAATATCTTAGACACAGTTCCCACATTACAACTAAGAAATTTCTAGTAATAACGGATAATTTACAAAGCATAATCCGTCTTACTGACCAGTGATAAGATTAAGATTGCCCTAAACACCAATGATCGGAACGATTGTGAAAAATATCATTAAAACACCATCAGCGCTGATGATTTGAATGTACGACCGACGGACATCAACCACAATCGATGGTTTTTTTATATTAAATTATTGACATCGTGAGGTTCCTTCGTTTACGGTTGTTAAAAAAACACTGTTTAAAGATTAGCGCACATTAGGCTAAACATGAAGTCTATTGTCGATTATGTTAAAAAAACCTTTGAGGTCCAATTTCACTGTTGAATTTGAACGCGATCAACAAAAGATAAACTCAGATTAGTGCTTTGAACCGGGTTGCTGAACTTAGAACTAACGGTCATATTTATATTTTTTTTAAATTTATTATTATGTAATGTGGCTCTATTTTTCCAGAATATACCTAATAAATTTGTTATTTGATAAAAAAAATCTAGAGATAAATAGGATACAATAACAAGTAATTAACATATTGCGTAAAATAAATTGATCATTTCTGATAGGTCCACTACGCTCAGCGTGGCTAGTTGCTTATCCAGCTATGTCCAGCAGTGGACTAAAATAGGCTGATGATCTGTGATGTGATAGTACACAGGCGCACTAGGACACCAGTTTGATGTTTATAGTTTGAAGTGCCTTTTTGTCAAAAGTGAGAACTTTAAGGAACAATTTTATTTAACTTTTGTGTTCTGTTTGGTATCTTAAGATTTCTCGTTACAACCGCTACTCTTCATAGCCTAAAGCGGCTTCGGGCAAAGCTGATGATGAGATAGAAATTACAACTTGAAAAAGGAGCGTAGTTTTTTCCGGAAATAGATCAATAGTTCACGCCCACTAGTGAAGTGGGTGTGGCGCAAATCGAATTAGTGAGTTCATCGATTAGCCGCATGTATCGACAAAAAATACGACGAGCTTCAAAAATCATCGACATCCAAAAAAAGGTAACAACCGAGAGGTTAATGGCGGTTTTTGTTCGAAATTCGAAGATTTGAATTCGTAATTTGAACCGCAAGGCGTTCGAATCATTTGTCAGTGACAATTTTTTGGTTCGCAATCGATTTTTAAATACAGGTTAAAGTTTGAGGCCTTCTTTTGTGCGGTTGAACAAAGGCTTCAGGGACGACAATTGATTGTAAGAAAAATAAAGTGAAAACATTTCTGTGGTGAATTTAAATTGATGGTATCATTAGAGTATTATCAGTTTGATTTTATATTTCATATCGATATATCGAACGTCCAAATGTTTCATCAGCTAGGTATTTAGGAGGCCAGGGTCAGTTCACCTTTTACCGTCATCTCCCTTTTTATTTTGCGTCCTTGCCATTTCATCCTTCGCCCGAGTGACATAGGCATGGGAAAGCTCGCTTTTTGCTTTCGGCACATTCTTTGCGGACAAGGCGGTGGGAACCGATTCCCGATCCGTAGGGAAATACCGATACGATCGAATGAATCGACTCGATTAATTACGATGGTCGAATGTTTGCGGGCAACCCTAATTAACTAACCGTTCTGAGTTTGAATTGCGGTTTGAATTGATTTGGAATGCGATTGTTAGTTGTCATTTGAATTTGTCATTTGTTTTAGAACCAGTTCTACGTCTATGGTCTTTTGAACAGTTTGTGTTCTTTTTGTTTTGACAATTTAATACGAACTACAAAACCATCTGTAGATTGAATGTCTTCTAAAAACAACTACTGAACCGTAAAATCATCGCATCGGTCCACTTTTATAGTTGCAAATTGATAAGAGCTCGGACTTAATATAGCTGTAAAATACCCGAGATGGGAGGCTAATAATCCATTTATTACCATTGAAAGAAAAGATGATGGCCGCCATTGAAAATCGGAATGGAATTGACAGATGACAGTGTCAAGCACATGACAGAATTGTGAAAAGAACTGGCAACACAGAAAATAGCTGCAAAACGTGCTTGTAGCATTAACATTTTTAAACAACAGTAATAAAGCTCGAAATCCAATGCAAATAAGTGATGTTATTGGCTTTAGGACCCATTTTACAACCCTGAAGGACTGATTATAAAGATTGACCGCGGATGTTAGAAGGAACTGTGATTGAAATCTTAATTGAATTGGCAAGAGCGTCGTAAAAATATTGATTGAAGTCGCCGACAGTAGGTACTTTATGACATATCTAACTAGTTATGTCTACGACATTGCGTCGTAAAGAATCGGAAGAGGGTAGTTAGTTATGCTGACGTTAAGTGATGTTAAGTGTCAATATAGTAAACTAGCTTCTGTCGCGGCTTAGATCGCGCTTTTCCGGGATAAAAAAATACCCTGCCAAATTTCATTGAGATCTGTTCAGCCGATCAGGCGTGAAAAGGTAATAGATATACAGACACACAGACAGAGTTACTATCGAATTTATAATGTTATATAAAGTGTAAATAGTATGAGGTATGGATGTCATCATAATCATCATCATCATCAGCCGATGTTCGTCCAGCTGGACATAGGCCTCCTCTAATGAGCGCCATAGCGCCCTGTCTTCAGCTTGACGCATCCAGCATCTACCAGCAGTCTTTCGCAAATCGTCATCCCACCTGGTCGGAAGGCTTTGTCTGGACAATTCACACAGTATTATCAGGTCCGAAGGTAGCTACATTACTAACAGTGTTCTTGTGTCTATTTTGCATGCCGAACAATTCGGTGAATTATTTTGAACTAATTTTAAAACTAAGACCTTTATAAAACAATTTTTCATGCAATAAAGTTTATTATGAATAAGATTAAAAAATATATTTAAAAAATGGTTAAATTCAGGGGTTGGATGGGAGAAGCACAGGATAGAAGGAGGCTGGCAGAAGCAACAATAAGTCAATACCTAGCATTAGGTGATCTCTGAGTCTGAGGTGACGATAATGAAAAGAAAACGATCTCTGTGTTACCAGTTATTGGTAACATCATAAATAATAATATCACATGTTTGACATGTGATATTATTATTTATGATGTTATATGATATAAACGTCATAATTCAAATAAATGTCTATTTTGACAAGACATTTGGACTAATGAAGACTAAAACTAAAAGCTACTCCATGATCTACGAGCCATGCCGTTGTCAGTGTAAAGTGTCAGTGTCATCTCTCAATTATATGACATTAGTGCTAATGTCGAATAATCACATCGATCGAAATGTCATGCACGTAGATATTAGCATGGAATATGGCGCCTACATCGACTACACGACTAACTGTCAGACAGACAACATTAATGCAGCAGAAATTATGATGCAAAACGAGCTAATGCTGTTTTCTGTAATGAACTCTAAAATTTAAGGAGTAGGAATTAGATTTGCATGTGTAGTGGGTAGTGTAAACTGGGAAATGTTAATGCTTAACAAGTTTCAAAAAGAAGTTACCAAGGCGAGAAACAGCATCTAAGAAAACGCAGAAATAGTTCTTAATAGGGAAAAAAAGTAAAGAGTTTAACTCAGGTAAAATCAGATCTGGGTGCCTCGTCTATAGTAAATTGTCGATATCTATACTAATATTATAAATTGGAAAGTAAATCTGTCTGTCTGTCCGTTACCTTTTCACGTACGGCTGAATGCTGAAGGCTGAAGCCGCCGGCAGTTGCTAGTATAAAATATATAAATTCAGATCTCGGTATACATGTGTCCATAAAAAATGGCGACTCTGCGGGTTACTTACGTAAAAAAATATCTATAGGTACAAGATTACCGCGTTTGAGATTATGGCATCACCCCAAATGATAAAACCTTTTATCAGGGAAGGTCTTAAGTCCAGCAGTGGACTAGCAAAGCCTGATGATGATGAGATCATTACAATAAGTATTACGGCAGAAAATAAAGAACAATCTAAAGACTAGAATCAAGGAAATCCAAACCAAAAGAAAACCAACCGCAAAATTCAATAGACGTTAGCGACAAATTACAAACAATAGCTTACAAATAACTTACAAGCAAATATTCATCTGTCCCGATGTACCCACCAGATACTTTTAGCATTTGAATAACCGATAGCATTGTTACTCCTACAGAACTAAACGTTGATTAAAAAGCGGATTTCTGGAATTTGCATACGCCGTGCCTAGAAATGTTATCGATTATTGTGAGGGTTTTGTTCATTTTTATAGGTTTAGTTCAGAGTTTATGGGTTTTCTTTAAGTATGGAATTGTTTGTAGTTAGTTATATACCGTGTTTATACAATGCTTGCTTGGTTACTGAAAATTCAGGCTAGATCTTAGTTTTATCCTAAATAATTATATACAGGGTGGAAAGAATCTATGGGCCCTGGAGGGGAACTACCTTAAATCCTTTAGCTAGCTCATTTAACTGAAAGGAAACATTCCTTTATTTTTAAAAAGAAACATAATTGCATTCAAAGATTTTCTAAAAATTCCTTGTCTCACCTGGGAATCGAACCAACTAAAAATTAAAAAAATAAACCCGGGGTGTACGGGGACTTGTATCGTCTTTCGTTTAAAAGGCTCAAAAGCCCAGAAATTCCTTCCAAACTTGTAGCCAAAAGATCAACAGTTCCGCATAAACAACGACCATGATTCTAAATAAAAAGTAACACTAAACCTCCCAAACCATGTCAAACTTACCCTCGTACAATGCAAGAACTAAGTAACCAGTTTGTTTTATACGTTGCATGCTCCAATACTTTCGTGTGTTTTATAGTTTTTGGCTGAAGTTCGCTTTTTAGGTTTTATCTAACACGGCAGGAAGCGAAGGCGCGCATAAATCAAATTGATTAAATATTTCGTGGTTTAAATAGGTTTGGAATGTCTGAAACCTTATTAATTAAGTTTTACTTAAAATTATACCCGTGTAGTAATTTAAGTTTGTATTATTTTTTGTATTTCCTTAAAAAACTATTAAAAAGATCTTCAATTTCTGCTTTTTTACTTGCTTGAGACAAGAGAGATTTTTAGCACTCTCGGTCGCTGTGTCCATCGAGATGGGAAGTAATACTATCCATTGCAAGTAATGCACTGAAAAAAGTTATTGTCTCGTCTGCCAGGGTGTGTGTATCATTACATTCAGTTATCTTATCTCCAGATAATATGTCCATGTCTATGACACAACACTTCTGAATGTTGTGTGTGCTTCCTTCTTCAATGAATGGTTGAACCAAGAGATGGCTGGAATAAAGCTTACATTATTGAGTCCCATTCTCTAATTTTTTTATTTAGGGAGAATAATCGACTGCTTGTAAGTGGTACCAAAAAGTAGTACAAAACATGAGTTTTCATCTTAGTAGGAAAAATAACGTTGTGATCAGCTGAATTTGCTAATTGATATAGGGTAGTAGAAAAAACTGGTAATTTTTTTTCTTGTCAGAAATAAGTGTAGGTAAGTGGCGAATCCATTGTATTGAGCTGCGCACAAGGTTTTAAAAAGGATAATTTTGCTCTTTACATAGGACAATAATTAATATTCTATTCTATTACAGACGTCTGTACATTTTTTATATGAATATAAGTTTTGTTCTTGACTCGCTAAGTCTTGTAATGTCAACTTTGTTAGATATTTACTCTGTTTTTGGGAAAACTCGGCCAGCATGCGGACGGGACAGACCTTTACAGGTTTAAGGATGACTCACGCTAGACCGTGCCAAGTCCGAGCCGAGTGTCGGCCGACTTCTCGTAGGTCTCGCTGCTCGGCCGTCGCTCGGTTACCGCTCGGTATGGCGTGAGTGTGTCCATACAGAATATATGTACCTAACATTAGTTGACCCGTGCTACGGCTGACACTCGGCTCGGACCCGGCACGGTGAGTCATCGTTTATGATAACTTTGAAATAGTTCTAGGTAAAGTAAGAACGCCGCATCGACCTCCTAGACTCAATTCCGCAACATCCGCAACCTTGTCCGATACCGATCAGAGGTCCAAGAACAATGTGTTTACAGCGATTAGCTCGATGCTATCTGCAGTCATAATTGCCTTTGATTTGCTATAGAGTATAAATTCAAATGAACGGTGACGATTTGCTTCCTTGCTAGGAGTAAAGATAGTTGTGGAGTTGGTCAGTGGGATTTGAACTTTAAAGTCTTCATGTGTATTAAAGACAAATTCTCAGGCTAGGATACGAGTCGTTTTTACCACCTCCATGGAGTAGGTAGGTAGGTGATCGTAAAAACTACTAATTCAAAAAATGTTTTACCTATATGTGGGCTACATAATCTACACCTGAGTGCTTGGCTACGTTTCATCCAAATACCTTTATCAATCACGGGATTAAGTACCTAAAGCCGCGGGCAAAAGCTATATCAGAATAAACAAATCAGTTAGGGGTCAGCTTAGTTCCTCGTTCACAACACCACTTATCCCATTGCAATTTCGCTTTGCATCGAAATTGATAGCAATTGTATCTAACGGTGATCTTTGGTCCCCACATTAATGATAGTCGATCAACATTATCATACCGAACAATAGTTGTTCAAACAATAGATATAATTGTTTTGTGGTCCCCACCCGTGGGTTAGATACAGGTTAATTGTACTTGTAATAGGAACTATTAATTGATTTTGTTGTTTGTTACGTAGTTTATATGCAAATTTGAAACGTCTTGCATGTGGTTAGAGTTTGGATTTGTTTATGCTTTTAGCATTGTTTCTAGTGTTCTTCGTTTTATTCTGATAGGTAGCATTACTTACTTGTACTCGGAATAGCTATGTAGGGTGGCTTCTATGGTGCGATAGTTGAAGTTTAAATGTAGAGTTTCACTCACTACACAAAATGTAACATGCTTGACGTAGACCGATTCCACAACAATTCAGGTCAGAAAATGTAGTACGTCTTCGACAGGTATAAGCTGTCGCCATCTCAACCCGAACCGATATAGTGACGTCATTTACACTTTGAAGTCATACTAAGTAGAAAAACCTTTTCTCACCGGGTTAAGCCTTTACTGGCCCTTGATATCTACTGCAGAAATTAATATCACCAAAAATAACGTCATCATAAGCCTGCTTACCTGTTGCCAGAACTGTGCCAGCAAGTATATTCTCTCTTTCTTGAAGAGCCAATCCATCGAGTGCATAGCTTGCACCTCCGCCTCCGGGGCCGGAAGGCTCGCCGCACCGGTCGGGTGCATCCGGCCGACTCTCGGACCTCAACTGACTTCCACCATCATCCAAAGAGTTCCGACAACTTCTACTTCAAACTCATTTCTTTCTTTCCAGCCAGTGTTTACTTTATTCACAGTCTCAGCCTTTTTGCGATGTGGTCGTTCTTTTTTCGAATGTCCTTTTCGAATCGCGTGTTCGAAGAAAGTCTGAAACAGAAAAGACGGTGTTATCGATTCTATTGTTTGTGTTTTCGTGTCGAAACTAATTTGGTTCGATGCTTAGTGCGATAGCGATACGGAATTGACAGACAAAGAACTCGTTTTGGATCTTATTGCTTTGGACAAATGGGGTAAGCTAGCGTTATTTAAGGCAACCGTTGAAGATAACAACGGTTACTAGCGCCAGAATTAAGTACTCTGAATTAAATTCGCTTACAGTTCGGGTCAAGAAAGTAAATTAGATTTAATTTATCGTCGCTGCACGATTTGTTGGGGCCGAAACAGTACAATAAACAAAAACGTGCAAAAACTAAGTTATTGCCGCCTAAAACAAAGCTCTCTGAGTTGTGAATCTAACGAGCCAAGTCACACACGGCGGCGGATGCACGTGATTGCTTGATTAGGGGTTTTGGTTGGACATAATTACGTGCACAATGGTTTTTGCTACTGGATTATCCTTCCTATAAGATTTTTATGTGAATATGTTTGTATTCTAATTTGATCTACAAACATAACTTATTATGATCAACATAATAAATTATGTTTGTAACCTTTAAAACTCTAAAGTTTAAAGTTTTATAAACTTTAAATTATTTTGGAATTTTATATACATAATTGTTTTTTTTTGCTTCTATCAACATCTTGACCGTTCCCGCAAATCTTATGAATTTAACTATTCAATAGAGTTCATATTATCAGTTTCTAGTTCCATGGATCTCTATTTTAAAACATAATGTTACAGAGTATATTCTAAGGTTATTTTCGCGAGAACTCATAATAAAACACTGTTTTTACCGGATTGATCGCGTATATTTTATATTTGTTTATAACCTGACGTTTCGGAAGCTGAAAAGCCTCCGAAACGTCAGGTTATAAACAAATATAAAATATACGCGATCAATCCGGTAAAAACAGTGTTTTATTATAATGTTACAGCTTTCTTGCTACCGTTTCGACGCCTTGTTCGCCCTCGCATGGTTCGTTCTTGCTCTCCTTATACTACAACCGTTACAGTTCATTCTTTCTTGTTACCATTCCTTAACAGCACTTAATGCGTCCGATTTCGGCAACGGCTACATAATTAATGCTAAAATTTTATTTTACATTTTCTGGTGCACCACGTGAGATAACTGGCCAATTTTGACTTTAAAGTTTGGGTACATTGTGTATTTCAGAAGACCATTCTCTCTTGTACTCTAACCATTACAGTTAATCTTTCTTGCTACCGATTCCAGCAACACCTTGGCCATCCCCGCTTCCTTCTCTCCCTTACCCTCGCAGTCCCGGAGCAGTGAATTACTGGCGTGTCAATCAATAAACATGATAAGTGCCGACTTTCGTGCCGGTAGCGCCGATATGCAAACAGGATTGCCCGTCACGCTACCGTCCCGATTGCTATCGATTCTATCGATTTTTACTCGATTCTTGGGGTAAGTATTGGGGTTGAAAGGTTTCCTGGATTTTTAGCTTTTACCTATACCTGACCATTTTACTCAAGAGTTAATTTGTATTTTGCACTTAGAAAAATTGACCACTAAAATGTAGTTACTTTGACGTTCAATAGCGTTTTTCAATATTTTTTTTTTTTCTTTGTTCGTTTTTTTCGAAGTTAAGTTTGAATTTGCCCTTTTTCAAGCAGTTTTAACATTCAATGTATCTTGCACCTATCATCTCCCAATATCATCATCTGAGCACTCCTTACTCATCTCTTGTGGACTGACTCTAAACCAAAACCCCTGTGAGTGCAACAATCTATATTTTGACGACCTTGTTCCCTAAATCATTCTCATCAACTATTCTGTCTTCAGTATACACATGCAAAGCTTGCAAATTCTAGATGGTTCCACAATCGGAACAGATTAGGCCCCTTCTGTTGTCAACACAAAGGACACTGTTTTCTCAAGACACACGCCTAGTCTTAGCATCTTGCTTTGCCAAGGTACGAGTAAAGCTAATAAACCTTTGCTTCCACAATACGTTGGTAAGTTTGCGGTCTTGTACGTTTCACTAGTGACGAGTCCCCTTGTGTTCAATGTATTCTATTCATAGAACAGTATTTTCTAATTATCTAACTAAGCTAATAATATTAAAAAGCATTAAATTTTATGAATGTCATAAGTTACAATTTAACTTATTGCTACAATTTTGCGTATTGCAAGACACAATCGAAACAAGTGTATTTTCAATAATTTTCACCCACAATGACTCATTGCATAGACATAACCACTCAAACTTACTCACTTTTACGCAGTTCTGTTAATATTCATTAGAAGGGGAGGTTAGATGTAGATAACCACGCCACTATTTATTTATTAGCCTATTGATACATTAATGTTGTGCCTTATTAAGGGACACCCTATAAGAATATAATCATTATTAACTTCATCACTGTCTTTATTGATATCAGAATATATATCATTGTCATTGATGATAACATTATTAAGTTTACGTTTGTTTACTTTCTGTTATGGTGGAATAACTTGCCATTTGTTTGCAACTTTTTAATAAAATAATATCGTAGTTTTATCTCGTGTATAATTTTAACATTAAGTGTCAGGAAAAACAGTCCTATTATTTATTGTTTTTCATATAATCAACATCATCAACATCAGTGGCATCTATGCTAAAAGGTATCTTACGCAACAAAATTGTGTGTGTGAACATTCGAATATGTCCAATACATAAAATGTTCTTATCAATACTAGTAATAATCTAATGCTTTTCTACTATCCCGACAAAAGGCAGCTTTGACTACCTGCTCCGTTTATTAGTTCACGCTACCTGTATTTCGTCCTGGCGATATAATCGCAGAAGCAATAACTTTCCTACTTTACCGTTCTATAAAATCAATGAATTTCAAGTAAATCGAAACTATAGGGTCCGCTCAAAATTTAACGTCTCCGTGCCAAGTTACGTTTACACCCACTTCTTCGATTGTTATCTCGTTAGTTCTTATGTGAATGGCTATAAGGGTGATAATAATAGTTTGTGGTGTTTAATAAGCAGAGTATGGGTGGTTTACGATAGAGATCTTGAGGTAAGCGTTGCGTGTCCGACTCCCTTTATTAAAGTCCTTAACAACTTTATTTTTCGTCAAATTCAAAATGTCCTTTTTGAATTTAAATAAATCGTATCGAACTGCTGATTTGAATTTTAGATTTATGTTGACAACTAGTTTATACACATACAAACTTGTATAGTGAATGTTAAATGGTTAATGTTAATGTCTAGTTAGATAGATTCTTATGTTCTGTTTTATCTAAAATTTGCATAATTGAATGAATGATGGTATTCCGAAGTAATAGCTAACTTTAACTATTTCATGGCAGCTATCTTCACTTTAATCTTGCATCTTGCAGACATTCGCTTTAACTTCATTTCTATTTTGACAGACGATATTTCTAAAAACGTCTACATTCCGTACTCGAAAGGAAGCAATCGCGTGCCATTCTAATGATTTAAATACCCGCTAAAATATAAAGCAGTTTCGATAAACATTAACGACTATCGTTACAAAAAAGACAGGTGCTTTAAATATCAAAACATTAAAAATATCCGAACATCGAACAACACCGCAAACAGTTTTATAACATCGTAAATATTACGAAACTAAGATCACCCTCACGCGTAAAAAAGTTTCCAAACGCATTAGTGACACAAAATGCATCGGATGCCTATCACCATCAAGCCAAGGTTGAAATTCCAACGGAGTTTGGCAACGACCGCAAAGTAAAAGTTGTTGCGAAACAATAGATAGTAAAATCTATCGTGATTTGGAAAGGATTTCGTGCCGTAGAAGTTTTCAGTTCCCTTCGATCGATCTGTTTTGCTTTCTTTGTAACCTAATTATTCATGCAAGCATGCAATCTTCTTGCAACCGATGTCCTACTGTTAATAGTAATATAAACAAAGATTGCATCGATTTCTATAAGCTAGCTACTAGCACTTGTGCAAAAAGTTTCTTTAACTGGAATGCAAAGTCACGGGGAAATCACGAGCGATCAAAGCTCGAATTTGCGAGTTTTTCCGTTTGATTTTCTTCATTCTTTGCTTACTCCTTTTGTTCAGTATCGACACGGAGCGCTGTGCCAGATATTAGTCATGTTCTGTTCTTTTATTTCGTTCCAATTTGCGAAATCTGTTGTGGTTCTTCGTTTGTACTCTTTGAACTGCACTCGACGTTCTGAAAATTCGATTATTTCATTGCCTGTTCTTTGATTGATGGATTTTGTTTTCTGTTTTGGCTTTTCGGATGCATTGAGTGGTTTGTGGATCCGCTAAGTGCCTTTTTGTTGTGTCCCATCGGAATCGCTTCAGTTTTTATCGGTTCCGTTTTGATTTTAGGCTTTGTGTGCACTGGAGTTCGACGATTGACGTGATTTGAATGAGAAATCATATGTTTGTGTTATTTTCTTTTCCTGCTGAACTTTTACCTCTTTTTATAGCGAAGTTCACAAATATAGGTATGGGAACAATGTATTGTCGACAAATACAAAGTGAGCAAGAATACATTGAGGGCTAAGCCACTCAAACAAACGTTATCCTGAAACTAACAGCGACTAACGATCACTTTCAATTCATCGTCAATAAGTGCCCGGTACATCGCGATAGTGCTGTGATGTCACTCGATATTAAAAGCCCGATTATCGATACAATTGAATCGAACATCGCGTGTGTAAGTAAATTTATGGGGGCAGGTGTGGTTGATGGTACATTCTAGCTTTATGTTGTCACTGTCTCTTTATTAATGAAACGAAGGTTTAATACCTTAACGGTTTTAAGCCTTTCTTTAGTAAGCTTGCCGAATTGTATTCCAACAATTTTTATTTCTCAGTATTTATGGCAGCGCATGAAATGTTATGGAATTACATTACCGATAATTTTAAAGGTGTCTGTAATTTGCAAATATTTTAACGTCATTTATTTTAATAATTTTAAGTGTACATAAAATTATCCTGGAATGTTAAATAATACTTGTTTCTAGACCAACGAACAGATAAATAAAGCCTCTTAAATAATATCTATGTTATCTATTTGATAATTTCAATTAAAACTTTTCTCATAAAATGTATATTCTAAGTAATATCAATATTGTATCAATCGAAATAATAGACCAATAAATAAATTCATTAAACCGGTAAAAACGGCGCTCAAACGGGTTTGACATCCATAAAATGATTTTACGTTTATCTCAAGGCCATACAACCAATGGATATTTCTTGTTAAGTGTTTTAAAAGTCATTAAACTATCGATAAAAGTAACTTTATTTCCTATAATGTCTCTACACATAATTATGTACATTGTCTCAAATATATAGATACCGCTTAGCACAAGCAAAATTCTATATAATATTTTTCTCAACCTCAACATAATTGTTACATTAATTAATATAGGTCAGTTGGCTTACTCTTTATTGTTTGCAACAATCTACAATTAACTCAACTGTTTCAATTGTAAATATTTGTTCTAATTTGTTTATTTCCTTGTACCTAATTTTCTATCTTTGATCAACAGTATTGTTGATCGATGTTTACTATGTCATGTCATAAAAAGTTACTTTATGTACATATATATATTTACATATATACATACTTTATATTTATTCATAGTTTTAGAAGGTAGGGTAGGAACCTAGATAAAAATCTATGAATTGCGTACAATATCTTCCACTAAGTACATTCAATGATTCGTTTCAAATTATATTACATATTATTATATCTCTTGATGGATAAAATAATGATGCTATATTTTTAACTCAGTACCTACCATCTCCCATATGTTTTTTTAAAAGCATAATTATGTCATCTCGTACTATTAGAAATCCCTTGTGAGTTATAGTTCATTCAGAATCCCCTTGAGTATATTTGATTTATAAGTGTTTGTTTTAAGAATAAATGGCGTCCGTTTTGTTAATTATTACTTTGTAAACATTGATTAAAACGTCTTGAAATAATAACTGTCTAGTATTATATACATTTATATTATTTCATTCATAAATTCATATTTGCATATTTCACAATGCAGCACAAATCTTGACTTGCTGGAGGGTCCGGGTATACTAACCGTTAACAAATCTTACAGGGAATTAAAAAACAAATAGGTAGATATTTTTCTTATATGAAAATCAGGAATATTGATAGAAACCAAATCAATACAAAGCGTACCTATCTTTTATAATGTTATAAAAGAAATATAGTTTTCTATAAAAAAACACACTTGTTAGATTAGGTAGTAACAAACAAATCTTTGGGAACATCAAAAACATTTCTGCCAACAATAAAAACTAAATAAACTTACTTTACGATATTGGTAAGGAAGTTGCCTCACGATTTACTCTTATCTTCAAGAAGGGGAGCTAAAAAGACATTGGGAAACGAAATATGACAGTCAAATATATTTTTTTCCTGTGAGTGTAGGGTGTCCACGATTTATTGGTATTGACGCTGCCAATATTCCTGTCAAATTTTGATTAAATATGACTTCTTTTATTTAATATAATTTCTTGTTGCATTTGATCTGTCAATTGGATAACAAATCTACTCAATAACACTTTCAAACAATTTTGTTTTCACTTAGTTTTTCTATGCTTTCTTTTAATGTATCATTGATTAAAATATTTATGTCCGTATAGTTAACTAACTAGATGTATTTAATCATTCCCTCCTCGTCTAATCAGACCTGGTTCCCATAGCACAATCTTTGCATACTTTAAGACAAGACGATGATAACGATGTGTGAAATATCTAGCAATATTTATTTGTTCATATTTTGCTACAATTTCACCATTAGCAGTGATATTCCAGCTCCAACCAACTGACACTGACATTTACAAGATCTGACAGAAGAAGACGTCACCCTATCTCCGAGCCACTATGTCATTACACCCTCGCGTGAGACGAAGTATTTCGGGAACTGTCGATATGTCTCTATTATAGCTTCACACGTTTTGGGATCAAAAGTTTTTGTGTCTTCATGATTTGGAGATGGTTTTGTTGCGTGTATCTCTAATGAATATTCAACATATCAGAGGTAGAGGAAACTTGCAGAAAAGAAATGTGATCTAGTGGATGATCAGAGCCCAGAGCAGATGACTTATTTATGGAAGGTTTTTTAAATGTGGACTAGGTTATAAATAACCGTCAGTTCTCTACATTTATTTTTGTTTCTTTGCTTACTACGTAAACTTCCTGACTCTGGGCTGTTACTGTGCTTTTCTTTTTTCTTTCTTAATTTTTTTTGTCCGAAAAATCCTAATAACAACTTTAGCCCGACCCAAGATTTGAACCCGGGACTTCATTCAACACGCAACCACTAGAACCAGGACGCAGTCCGTCTGCCGTCCCATCGGATCAATTCTATATTTGATTTCTCTAACTTCGTTTACTACATTGTGGTATTAGGATTTGTCTTTGTCTATATCAGAAGTGGTCAATTGACTTAAATCCTCTGCCGTATCTTCTTCTATAACTCTGTCATCGAACGTCCTCCAAATTTAGCTCATCCAAAAATAGCCGCCATCATTCACACACCGTCACCTGTTCTTCGTTAGATCAACCAGTACATATCTCTCGCATCCATCTATATTTATTTGTGTTATGATGTCCGTCCGTTTGTCATTGTCGTACGTCGGCGACGGCCAACTGAATGTCAATGCACGATGTTTATGACAGCTATTTTTGAAGACTTTATATTATTTATGTTTATACTAAGTTCTACCCGTGGTTTCCCTCAATCGGTACCTAACTGGAGGAAAGAGTGCACCTGTGTTTGCGCACACACTTGTGCAATATATTTCCAGCGAAAATGGTTTGTCTCTGTGGCTGAAACTACATCATCACCTACCTAGATAAATTGAAGCATCCATCACTAGAGAGGCGGTTACCCAGATGCAGATTGTTGGACGAGTTTATCGCTCGTGGTTCCAACTGCTCTATCAACCTTGACCAGAACATAATATTAGAATGAGAGAAGAGAGCTCTTTGTCCAGCAGTGGGATCTAGCAACCAGCACTCAAGATAAAGAACGCAACTCGTAGTAAACTATTTTTTTTTATCAGTCCAGTAGTTCCGGAGTTTAGTTAGCCACAACAAACAAACTTTCAAACACCTCTTGATAATATTAGTAGAAATATGAAATGGTATATATTTTATGATTTGACAAGTGATAGAAGCGGTATAATAATTGCTCTGAGAATAGAAAGAGATAGAGGATACAAATTGAATCACCCTGTCACGTAAAGTGACATTGACGTTGGTAATTTACGTAAAAGAACTTTGAGATGAGACACCTACATTTTCTTTGATGAAATGTTACAAACAAATCTAACAGGAGATCCATCAGTGCAAATATCTCTCAAAATGTATAACACCCTAACGTACGTCATATCATTTTTTAAAGACCTTTTGACTGAGTGTAGTAAAATTGCACAAAAAATACTTTATACAAGAAAAGACCCAGTAATTAAAAAAACCTAAACCTGACCGTCTGGTCGAAGCGACGCGTGACCCGAGAGCTGGTTAGTATCTGGCACAGCGCATCAGTATTGCCGTACAGCGGGGCAATGCAGCCAGCGTCTTGAGCACGCTTCCGACTGGTATTGGTATGGATTAGTTGAGCTAGCTATAGATTGTTTGAAACAGTCTACACCTCAATTTTTTCAATTGTAAATACTCGTTCTAATTTGTTTTTTTATTATTTGATTGTAATATCTCTTTGTTACTATAGACATTCCTTAGTAACAGTAAAAATAATCAAAATAAGGAAAATACTGTATCGAATGTAAGTAGTCAACCTAGATTTAAAATTATTATTATAAATAATAATATATTAGTAGGTATATTAGTAGTATATAATATAATAGTAGGTACCTCCTACTATAATTGTGATAATTAAGTTAATGTTAAGCTAAGCTACCTCTTAAATTGCATTGCGCCCTAACAGGGCTCCTAGCGTAGGTATGTGAGTTTTGTAAGATCTCTCACATTGTATTAGGTTTGCAAAATAAAATACTTGAATACTTTAAGTACTAATTGTAAGCAAGGTACCATAGTGGCCGTTTGACAGAACAGTGATGAGTCTATTTGACTTAAGTAACGAGACGTGATCGTGACGTATAATTTTTGTATGGGATTTGCGTAGATTACTATAATACCACTATAGATACGCTGTACCAAATCCTGGCCATATCTCGAGAAGAACCGACAACCGCTGGGGTAACCGTGTTCTTGAGTGGAGACCGCGACTCGGTGACCGTAGAGCAGAACGCCCTCCAACCAGGTAGGATGACAATTTACGGAAGACTGCTGCTGGCAGATACTGGATGCGGCGAGCTGAAGACAGGGCGCATAGCGGCGCTCATTAAGGGAGGCCTATGTCCAGATAAAATAGGTTGATGATGACCAAATCCTATAGAAAAAGGAGACGTCACGATTACGTCTCGTAACTAACGTCAAATAGACTCACCTCCCATCTTATTTATGAACATGTAGAAAAATACAAGAGGAACTTTAAAATTATACTAGTACCGTAGTACACCTACTGTATCAATGGCCAAGAATTACTTTTGGATCTTGGCAGATAGTCAAGTATTGAAAGAATTGGCAGGTCAGATGGTTGACTGATGCTGTAATTAGTGTGCAAACGAAAATAATAACAGTAGAAGGAGCACAATAAACCTAGGAAGCTCCGCGTTAGCTAAGTACAACTCGTTTTCATTACGTATGTAAGCGGGTTACCTACGAGCCTTGTTGGAAGAATAAAACTTTTGAAACTATCATGGTTATTACTATAGAAATCATTTAGAACGGGATATTTACCATGATTCAATTTTTGAGTTTTCCAATATTTCGGCACAGTTTCATGCGCCATGATCACGGAAGAACCAAAGTCACTGCGAGTTGGTTTTTATTGGCAGACATATCGATCTACCCTCATTCTTTGTCTTTTGCTACGAATATTACCACTACCACCGGTTTCACTTTCGAACGCAACTCGATCACGACACACAACACTGACAAAACCAACGTTGGAAGAACACCAACGTTTCATCCCTTAACGAGGGACTTCTTCAGGGTGAGTGCGGTTCTAGGCGCGCGCGTCGTCGTGAATTGTCGTGAATTTTACTCCATTCAAATTTTAATGCGAATCATTCCCAGTGCTGAAGTACAATCAACTTGCAATCGAAATGTTGCCATAAAGCGCGCATCAGACCTACCAAGAGCACATGAAGCCCTTGAATCTTAAAAACACTGACAGCGGATGACTGATGTACGAACTACTTACGTTAATGACAAGTTTCTATTTTTGTATAAACCTTGCCTACCTATATCATAACAAACCTACAAACAACATCCGGAAAAACATTAAAAAATGTAAGAAATTCAAAGTACCTACCCAAATAAAAAATCACTAGGCCCTTGAATATAAAAAAAAACTACGCTTAATGTAGGCAACATTCTAACTACCAACTGCATTTTTACGAGCATTTCATGCACAAAATTCCAATAAACAAAGAACCTTTTTCTGAACTTGACCTAAAAGCGGTTTCGATCTTTCTACCGGTTCCCCTACAGGTTGCCAAGAGATGGATGGCGCACCAGATCACAGGGCAAACGGCGGGGCTTCGCCAAATAATACATCAACCGCGACTGATGTAGAATCAATGGGCTCTGTCGACTCAATATTGGCAAATGGGAGATTATTTATAACAGATGTACCTACTTTTTTGTTGTTAGGCTTCATGTTTATTATTTAAAATATTGTACACCTATCTAATATGTCTAATATGTTTTACTATGTAGCCTAACAACAAAAAGGTAGGTCCACCTATTCCTACAGTAACGTAAATTTTTTAAGATGGCTTCATAAATGATCAGGTAAATCGAAAAGTTCGTATGTACGGGAGCAGGTTCTCACCAATCTCAATTTATATTTATTTATTGGAAAACCAGCAGCTTATTTAAACATAATAATATGGGGAAAATATACCCTAGAGAGCTTAAATTAAGGTTTTCACGGGTAAAAAACAGAGTAGCAACAATTATTAAAACTATGAACTTAAGGAGCAAACATGCAAGAAGTTATCCAAGATCAAACTAAACAATCAACCGATTCTCAGTAAACAGAACTTCATTAAAAAACTATCGGAAAATAAAACATTATCCATTGATCACAGACTGGCAACACATGT
This sequence comes from Eupithecia exiguata, assembly GCA_947086465.1. Taxonomy (NCBI): domain Eukaryota; kingdom Metazoa; phylum Arthropoda; class Insecta; order Lepidoptera; family Geometridae; genus Eupithecia; species Eupithecia exiguata. The sequence continues at coordinate 858,676 of OX352247.1, forward strand.
GCAGAGAGACAGGGATAGCGCTATACGAACGAATGAGTGAGGTATGCTTTTTTATTTTTTTAATACATCGATGCCACCGATTTTGCCGCATGTGCTTTGATGGTTGTAAAATTGGTTCATAGCTTCTGTTTAAACAAATAAATTGTTGTTTTTTGTTAACGATACGGTTGTAGATAAACTGCTATCTTTGTGGCAAGTCATTGCGTTGAATAGTGAGTGGAAGGAGAATGAGGCGATAGGACCACTGTTGGACATGCCTCCCCCAAAACAAGGGGGTTGTACCGTAATCAGCACGCTGGACAGGCGTGACCGCAGTAGAGGTGCTAACAATAAACAGCGCTGCTGTCCTTCTTCTGGTAGGTTCTTTTATAGGCCGGTCACATGCCCATGTCTTGCTTGCGCAGTTCAGTTTGTGCCGATATGATTGTGCAAAATGACGGAACACTGTACAGTGGCCACACGTGCAACTAAGCTCGTGCAAATTGGACTGCGCAGAGGGCTGCTGGAGAGGTTATACCTACTATGTTATTATTTTTCTATTTTTGGTGCCACGATGTAAAAGAAGAGATTTTTTATTAGGAGTTTTCTTTTTTGTTTTCTGATAAAAAAGTAACATACAAACAAACAACGCGATGAACACACTTTGCAGGACTGAAGCGCGGCTTGAATGTGAATTGTGTACTAAAATTTGTCCCAAGGCGGGAACCGAACCTCCTGCGTCGTAGGCGGACCTTTGTCCTTTGCCACAGAGGTCAAAATTGTGTGAAATTGATAGATAGGTAGGTAATAATTAGAACTTTTTAAATAGGTAGGTACCTACTTGCTTACCTGCGTCATGGCGGACTATCAACAATACGTAGAAACATACTAAAATCGTAAACAATATAAAAATCGCTTCGCATTTCACAAATCGTTAGTTGGCTATTCAGTGTCAAATTGAGAAAGATCGTCATTTTTTTCTCACGGGTGTGCTGAACTGAAGTGAACTCTATAATTAGGGAAGTAAGGTTCCCTCTATCTGTGGGTGAATAGATAGGGCAGTTGGTGTGGTCCAAGTGTAAAAAAATTTAAGCGTTTTGAAATTCTCGTACTTAGGTGTGATTTTGTTAAAAGGTCTGATGTAATGTTGCAAGATGAGTCATAAATGACTAACAATAGAAATTGCAGTGCACCACAGGGGATGTATTAACTTAAGCTTTAAGATAATTAGATTTTAATATACCAACCTATGTAAATATTGCAGCGTCCAGCAGTGGACTAGTTTCCTGGTGATGATGAAGTTCAAATTATAATATCAAAGGCAACCATTTAGATACCTCCTTTTTTGTCCTAATATAAGTCAACAAACTACGTTTAAAACAGGTTTGTGCAGTCAGTACGGGAAAAGAAGGCGCTCGCAACGAGCAACGAGACGAATTTTGCACACCGCGGCGTAACGCATAATGCTCGCAGCGGGTATATTACTCATTGCGTTACACAGTTTTTACTTTTATGGCAGTCTGCCTAGGAACTATAGGGAAATATAGGGTAGTAACGACAGTAACTAAAAATCTAAAATAAAATTATGTATTTGCCGAATTATACCTGAGCTATAGATTACAAAACAGATATTTATACCTAGAACGAAATTTTAAATTATTTTGATAACATAAAACCACAAAGTCATTTGATTGGTGTTCAACGTGTCTGTGACGTTGAACACCAATCAGATAATACAAATCTATGACGTCATGCCGACACAATAATGCAATGTGGCACAGAATAACCACAGGACAAAACTATGGTAAAGGTCTGCTTTTCTTCAATCAGGTTCGTGTTTCTTAAAAAATATTTTAAATACGAGTTTTAATTTACTTTTATTATTTGATTGTTATTTCATTGTGAATAAAGAGATTCTATTGAATAAAAATATTATGGTCGTTCTGTGTCATGAGATGTTCGTGCATTGATGAAGTGATATTTGGCGTATTGGTCATTTCACGTATTGGTCATTTTGCGATTGGTCATTTCGCGTATTCATGATGTTATTTCCATTGGTCATTTCACGTATAGGTCATTTTGCGATTGGTCATTTTGCGTATTCATGATGCTTTTTTCATTGGTCATTATGCGTATTAGTCAATGTGCGTCTAAACGATAGTATTGTAGCGTTATAGAGGGAAATCGTTGAAATAGCCATTTTAAAGGCTGAAATTTTCATTCAAAATATATTTTTTTTGCTGAAATATTAATTATTTTGTAACCAGTCAAATCTAAAAAAATCTCGTAGTAGTTTTTCAAAATCAGTCATCATGTCTATTGTACCCTATACAATGTTCTGATTCTAATAATGATTTTTGTATTACGCCGTCATTGTCATCCGACTACAAATATCACGCTCAACGGTTATGACTTAGACCACACATGGTGTACTGTAACAAATATTGCCAAAGTAAACAATACCATAGTCGATGACTAGGAACGTGTATTATATCTATAACTTCTGAGTTAGCTTTATTGTTCTATGTATATCTTGTAGTACCTAGTACAAAGCTTTATCAATCGGTAGGTAACAAACAATGGTTAGTTATTAGTCCCGATTTGACCGACGAAACGAAAAAAAAGGTTAGCTCTAGTTATATCAAGACCCCATCACTAGATACAATTTCCTTGCGGTGCTCTAAATGGGAATAAAATAGGTACTCCCCTCCTTATCTCAAGGAACGTTTCATAAAGTCAAAAGTCAATAACTTTATTTCTTTAGGCGTACAAACAAAAAAAAAGGGACTTAGAAAAGTCAAATTTTATACATAAACAGCTTTAGTATATTCTAAGGTTATTTTCGCGAGACCTCATAATAAACCACTGTTTTAACCGGATTGATCACGTATATTTAATATTTTGTTTATAACCTGACGTTTCGGAGGCTTTTCAGCTTCCATGGTCACAGGCAGACTACAACAGCAAAAACACAAACAGCTTTTATCGTACACACATTTGTCCCGAGGCGGGAATCGAACACGCAACCTCCTGCGTCGCAGGCGGACCTTCACCCACCGTGCCACAGAGGTCGTCAAGTTATTCTAACTATGTTCTAAAACCGCAGACCCATCAAAATAGTTTCTCAAGCCTGCTCTTTGTTCTCACAATAAATACTTTATTAATTACAGACTTGATCGATCATCCGGTATCAACTTACAGCAGATAAGGCTAGTGTAAACACCGTGTACAGGGTGATTCGCACGCTCGGGTTTCAATGGAACATTGCTAAGACTCTACTTGAAACTTAGGGAGCGTTTACACAGCGGATCCGTTTTTACAGGACCGTTTTTTACGGATCCTTCGCTACTGGAAACAGTTTACTGGATCCGGAATACTGTCGGGTGAACGCGTTCCTATAACTACATACATTACGCCAACAGTCTAATTACTAAGGGATTCGAAGTCGTTTTATTTTTTTTCAAAACCATCAAATTTTGATAACTACGGAAAAACATGTTTTTTTTTTCATAGAGCTAATCGGTCAACACTGGATCTAAAAAATACAGTACAATAAAAAAATATTTAAAATTGCTATCAAGAATCTAATATTATAATTTAACGTGTGTTCATTTACAAATAAATAATTTTATAGTCTTTTAAATAGAGGAAACGGAAATTTCTAATAGAGACGTGGGAGCACTAAAACTAAATATTTTCTTTGAATCAGACTAATAAAAATATATTTAAACTTAAGGTACGATATGATTTGATTCAAAATTCAGATAGGTATTTAAAATGAACTGAAAGTAGAAAAGTGTCATTTAAAACTATATAATTATACTATATTACTATTTATAAAGCTGTTTATGTATAAAATTTGACTTGTCCAAGTGCTTATTTTGTAAACCTAAAGAAAGTTAGTCTTAAGTTATTGATTTAGTTTTTTTTAACCCAAGCACCTCATACCTATCAATTTTATCAAAATTTAAAGTACTTAAATCTATCTGTCTGTCTGTTACCTACTCACGCCTCAACGGCTGAACGGATCTTAATGAAATTCGGCAGGGAGGTAAATGGTATCTCGGGACGGACTTAGGCTAATTAATGCGCGTTCAAAACCACGTGCAGTAGCTAGTAAAGTGTATCAAAGAAGAAAATATTATAATACGTTTTTGCCAATATAGCTTTTATACAGAAAAAAACTTTCTTAGGATAATATCTCACCTAATAGTTATATTATTTGATTAAACTATTAAAACATCAAACTGTAATAACTAGCCAAATATGTACCTACACATATAGATAACTAGCTGCTGCTTGCGACTTTGCACGTGCTTTTCAAGTAACCTATGTAATGACATAGGCTAATGCAGGAAGGTAAATGGTATCCCGGAGAATGCTCCGGGATAACATTTACCTTCCTGCCAAATTTCATCAAGATCCGTTCATCCGTTTAGGCGTAAACAGGTAACAGACAAAGTTACTTTCGAATTTATAAAATTAAGTATAGATTTTTGAAAACATCTACTGTTAAGGAATCTTTTCATTTTCTTGACTTGACATAAAAAGCAACAAACAGCCTGTATAGCCAGCTGTAACAATGACGTAATGAATCGAACACTATGAGAGCACCTGTACCGTCCATGTCCCACGGCTTATCTGCGCACTGTACCTAGCTACTTAGACCATTCTGCTGACGGTACTTTATAGATACAAAGAATGTCTAGCTTTGTTGTACTTACAAAACTTAATAGTAAGTATGGTTTTTTAGCTGGACTAGGTGTCATATTTGTTTTTTTTCTGATGGTACCTACCTTTATCTTGTAGTTACATTATTTTCATTAAAACTGCAACTTTTTTCTTTGTAGGTAGCACCTACCCGAATGTCTTTCCCAATTCAATTTAATATTTTTAAGTGAAAGTGATTTCTCTTGTCTATGACCCATACTAGCAAAGAAATCACAAAATATAAGTTTATCGGTTTCATTTAAAAGTTGTAAATTGTTCTCAATTTTTTTTCTTCTCTATTAATATTTAAAAAAAAAGAAAATGGCAAATGCGAACACTAGCGAGTCCAAAAAAAAGTAAGAATTATGGAATATTTGATTTACCTATTATGTTAATATTATTATTTGAGTTACCTGTACATTATTTGCAACAGTCTGCAGTAAGCTTTCATAATACGGCCCTACTAAGTGCTTATTTTGCAAGCCCAAAGAAATAAAGTTATTCATATATCTTAAATCTAGAAATTTTTTAGAACTAATATCAAGAAATCAAAACTATTTTATCTATTTAACGACAATAACGACACAAGAAGACGCCTGGGAACGTCATCGCCCATTCTTTGCTAAATAAATACAGTAAAATATCAATAATCATCATCTGAGCCCGGAAATGATCCCGCCACCACATGTTACGATCATCATTGAGATCATCGCGACTCCATGATCATTTTATAGTCATTGTGACAGATTTATATTTATTAGGTCGACTTATTATTACACTCTGTATTGTAATGATGTTAATAAGGAACGGCCATCTTGAATTTGATATTACTTATTTGGTTTACGATATTATATGTATTTTGATATTAAAATTAGAAAATGTGAAGTATTCAAATTAAGTTGAAAATTATATATTTATATGAGAACGTAATGTAAAATATTTACTTAATAATTGGATGTTTTGAAAAAACTTCAAACCGAAACCCTTAATTTTTCACTGTTTTTAAGTTTTGCGAGACAAATCAGTCCCCTGGGAATCATCATCTTATATACAACTGCAAAAGAATCATCCAAATCGGTCCATAAACGACGATCATACATACATAAAACCGCCTTGTTTCGAAGTCGGTTAAAAAATGTTATAACAATTTTTTAATTTCTTGCCCTGAACCTTCAGAGCGATGGTGACACCTGAGAAACATCCGATGGATTAGGTTATTTATGCCGTGATTAGACCTTCGACCTAGGTTAACAAAGAAAATTACAATCAAATAACAGAAATAACTTGAAACGTTAGTAGGTATTTACAATTGAAACAATTGAGCTAACTGTAGACTGTTGCAAACTATCTACAGGTAACTCAACTGATCTAGGTACGTACTCTACCAACAACAATGTAACTTCTGCTGGCTAAGCTGGCTTAGACGTAGCCAGAAGTCATCATGACCATGTTAAGAGAAGACAGGTTGGTGTTCTACCAAAACAAACTAGGTTGGTTGTTACCCCACTTACATTCATGTGAATATGCTCATCATAATCAACCACATCCTAACCCACTGCTGGGTATAGGCCTCCCGAAGTTAAATAAGAAGGCCTACCGTCACTGAGGTAATGGAGGTCAGCTACCTACCAACAGAGAACGAATATTTAGAATCGGGCCAGTAGTAATATCAGGAGATGGCTATTTCAAACAAACTAACGAATAAGGTACTTATTCGTATTAAAAACTATAAATAGGTCCTTCATAGATAAGTGGTTTACGAACGAAGTACAGGAATAACTTTTTTTTTTTACCTAATGAAAGTATCTTTAAATACAGACAAAAAAGAAAACCCTCCCATCGATAAACCTCTCTAAACACTACCTAAGCAATAGCTACGAGTCTACGAGTCGTATGTTTAAATATAGCGTCAGAATATCATGGCATATTAAGAAACCTGATAATACGCCTGTATTATTTAAAAGCATTCGATATAGGAGTGTGGTTTTTGATTCACTTGAATAAAATTGACAAAAAAATTAATCTCGTGTAAGGCAGGTAGGTATGCTTTGAAAAAAAAACGTGAATCCCAGTTCTAATTATGCCAACACACAGAGAGGTAGCAAGTAAAAGCCCGAACGTAGGTAAGTAATTACTATAGGTTTACAAAAAAATTAATACTAGGTACCATCAATCAATCAATCAAAAATCCATAAATACAAAAATATACACTTAGATAAGATCAAATTCTTAAAATAAAACACTGACATGGAAATAAAGTGATATTTTTGATTTCTGTCGCTTCGGTATTTAGATTAAAGTAAAGAAGCGACGTTTCTCCACAAACATAGGTAATTTAACACATTAGTAACGAAGAATATAAAAAGGATAAAGGATCGGAGGCTCATTATGAAGATGAAAATGATTATTATATAGGAGACACCTCCTATCATTTTATTTTAAAAAAGTACATTCATGAATCCGAAATCACTATTTTGTACTGTAAAATGTTACAAACTGTTTACAAACTATAGTAAAGACGTTAATAACGGGCTGTGTAAAAACTTCTGTAGATAGGTAAATTATAAAATTTATGGTTATAAGAAAGATTACCTCGTAGGTAGGTACCTCTCCCTACTTAAGTCTAAAATTTCTTGTAAGATTTTTTCTAGTGGAAACTTTTTAATTTAAACTGACAGGAAAACTAACTGGAATCTAACTAGGCAGGTACCTACATTTTATCAATTCATCCATGAAACAATTCGACCACTAAGATTATGCAGATCGGAATATAATTTTGCAAAGCTATGGTTTTTATTTAACAATCGTCTTTGAAAACATAATCTTCAATCACAAGTTTTCGGCAGTTCAACGACCTCTAGTAACGCCATCTGTGCAAGGAACCCGGAACTTACTTTGTATTAATTATACAATAATACAGTCACAAACTGGCTAAAGATCTAGTCTAAATTTCTTTTTATTTTCTTGAAATCCCATTTATTTTATTGAATTAGATTTCCACTAAGCGATTAGGTACCTATGTAAAAATGAGTTCTCCTTGAATTTAATCAAGTACCTATTGTTTCTATTCCATTTAGATTATCTCACACGATTTACGATAATTTTTGTATTATTTTCAATAATAAAATGTACTTAACAAGTACCTAGACTTGTTAAGTTAATTTCAGAATTAAAAATTAAACAAAATCATTAGCAGCACTCATTCAATTTTGATTTCAAACAGAGATTTTAGTTCAAAATATGTTTTTACACATCAATTTAATGCTTCATGTTGAACAAAAATAATTTCGGTACCTAATTAAAATTTACTATTAAACCCAACTACCTACTGGAAATATTAAAATACCTAGTAGGGTAAAACCCCTAGTAATGCCTCATCTCAGTTTTCTCGGCCACTTGCAAGCGGCGGCTAAAAATCAGCGTTGGCCACTTTACTTGCAATGTCTCAGACTTTCTTATTGGATCTAATTAATCGTACGTACATGATCTATTGATCGCAGTACTTTCTAAAATAGCTTTTTATTTTTAATGAGCATTACCACTTGTCTTAATAAATTGTTTTCATAAATTTTACTAGAGTCAGGTAAAAAATATGATGAGTAGAATAGTGCGTTTGACTGCAACACAATAGAGAAAACCATTAGGAGTCCTCTTTTTAACCTGCATTTTATTTTAAATATCTGCAAGATACCTTTTAACAGCTACAGCTGATTTGGTAGGTGTTCAAGTTTTCGTAAAATGTAGGTGATTTTAAAGTTTCAATCAAAAAATGAATCTTAGTTCAAGTGAAATCTAGAAAAACTGAGCTGTATTGTAAAAGAAATGCCAAGAAATGAAAAACAAAATTACTGAAAATTAGAAAACACTCGATATTAACCACACTCCTAAATCCTATTAGCTTTGTCACAGTCCCTAAGTACTTACTTGTGATCTCTGACGAACGTTCAAATATCACTTAGAATTTTTCGAACATGTCCTCAAACACTTGAATATAAATAAAGTCGATATCACTCAAGTCTCCAACAATATTGTTTGCCAATTCACTATCCAACAAAAATGTCACAAATTCATAAAACCAAACAGTCAGTTAGGTACGCCCGAAAATAATCTTCCAAGTCCATGCGAAAACAAAACAAAACAGACACAATGTACACAAAACTCGAGTCCACACGCGCGTAAAAAATATAATTAAAAAAAATCGTAAACTTATAATTTTAATTGATAGTTCACAATCACAATCGATTATCGGATGGTTTAGATCCAATTAGTTATTATTACGTAAGGTAGGGGTGGCGTGCACGGGCCACGGGCGCGCGTGCTGTGTGCCACACACGACTGCAGTGCGATCCTTCGTTCGTACGGACGGAGCGAGCCCCACCAACACTACGCGCATCTGAGGCTCGCTCCTTGGCGCGGCCCCGCCCAGTGGGACGCTACTCGCTACCTAAGATGACCGTCTCCCTCCTTCTCCCACCTCGCCGAAAGCACGCTCGACATCTCGCTCTAGCACGGCGACAGTGGGGCGCGCCAATAGCATCGGTTCGGCGGATCGAGTCGAGACGATGAATCGAGATGTGTACTTAGGTATCACTGCACAGGTCCTTTTGTTGTAGTCGATAATAGGATGCGCTTTTTTTTGCGGCTCGATCGACTACCCGTTTCTTGGCCACGACTTTTGTTCTGGCTGTACATTTGTTTACATCTCTATCGACTGGTCAGTTATCGGCACGCCTCCCATATTACCATCCTGTACCTTACACCTAATTCTCTTTTATCATTTATACCCTGAACCTGTCATCTCCCCTCGTCTTCAAGGCAACGTAATGCTTCCCTAGCTTTAAAAGTCCAAACGAAAGCTCAAAGCTTAGCATAAAAAAAACTTTAACTTAACAAAAAAACTATCATTGCTAAACATGTAAATGCAATAATAAGTCACCTTGAAAGTGATCGAAGGTGCAAGTAAAGGCAAGGCGCGTAGGGTGATGTCTGAGCAGGGGTGGCTGAACTCGGGGGCGCAGATGTAGGTCAGTTTTTGTTTCGCGCCACCCGAAATTCGGTTACTAGGTGTTCGTACTTTGTTAGAAATATCTTTGTGTACACAGTTATTTGGAAGCTATGAGAAGCAAAGTTTTAGATAAAGAGGAACTGTTCTTCGTTAAATACTTGTAAATGATATTTACTGCAAAAAAATGTTCGGAAACAATTTAATGAATCTTTTTAGTAAACTGACACCTTAATTATATAAAGTAATTATTTATGTACAGTATCACTGTATTTTTTTTGTAAACTGAATCAACATACGTAGGTGATCATAAAATGATCACTTTGGAAATGCAAAACTAACAGATTAAAAGCTAATCGAATCGTAAAACAAAGGAACAAACCAAAACACAACAAACTTTATGAAAATTATCAGAATGAAACTGAAACTAACTTCCGAACAGCAATGAAATCGCTAACCGTAATGTTAATTAGTCAGCCGTTTACTTCCTCTCACCGCTAGATGGCGGGACGCGTCGCTTATCCCCATTTTCGTTGCTTTTTCCGCGATATTCACCCCTGGAATAAAGTTTGAACCATTAATTAGAAGGGTTCTCTTGGATCCTATGGTTCTTACTTTGTAGAGTGAATAAAATTGGTATCGGCGTAGAATTTTGGATGATTACGAACCTACTTTAATAAATTCATGTTGTCGGTACACCTGAAAAACGAGTAATAATTGTACTAAAACGATAGGCAATAGCATTTTTCCTGACTTCATTTTTTAGGGCGCAAAATCTCAAAACAAAAGTGAGTCATTCTAATATCGAAGAAAATCGGATATTAATGGTCACAATTTTGGTCACCTATAAATTACATTCTATTCCACCTGCCAAGTGACGACATAAAAAAACTGAAGACATAAAATAACAATGAATGAGCATTGCTTACGAAATGAAAGTTTTATATCGGAAGCAATCATCTGACCACGTTTGGACAAAATAATCGGCGATCATGCGAATGCTATTACAAAGTGTTCGCTGTTCGGTGTTCACGCAACGTGTTCTGACGACATTGGATTAAGGTTTTAAGATATAAGAAACCAGCAAAGTAATATACTTTTGTATGCAAGTATAAAAAAGTCGGATGGAACCTTATAGATCCAATTTCAGTGCATGCTTGAGTACCAATCATTTATTGGTCGGGTGTTTTACCCTAAAATTAAGAGAAGTAGGTGTACCAGTGCAATTTATGAAATTTATTCCTTAAAAAATAACGGTATATTATTTTGTCAATTAAAATAAAACATAGAGATACATAAGGTATATAGATACCTACCATTAAGATTATGTATTTAGGTAGCTAAATACATACTAAATACCGCTGAATAGTTTTAAATTTCTTATGAAAACAATAGCAAGCCCCGTGTGGTATGAGGGACGAATCTGGACAAATATTATCGTGCGGGACGAACAAAGACTTTTTAATGAAGTGGGCCGAACATTAGGGACGAATATGGCATAAATCTGTGAATCATGTGGAGTAGTGGACGACACCTATCACTTTTTGGTGCAGAAGGTAATATTAATGTCCTTGAGGTCGGCTTATTTCAGAGTGTGCTGGCGGAACAAACTTCTGTTGCCGCTGTCACTCTGTATAAGTCCACATAAATGATACTTGTTAATATTGTTTAGTTTAAATTACTGTGTTATCCTATGGGACTGACTTAGTCACTGTTAGACTCAAAGTCCCTAATTAAATTAGAATAAAAAGAAATACATACTAATTTAAGACAGTAAGCCTAATGCATGATTAAAATAATAACAGAACTTAACAAATCATGTATGTATTTGACAAATTTAGGTTTGGATCAGTCTCTAGTTTGATAAATAAAGGATTTGACGAATTGCGAAATTGACAAATTAAGCTTATGACTTGTTAAGGATATGGACAAACAAGTATTTGACGACTGTCTGCGTAATTTTAATAGTTAACCTTTGCACTCACACAGTTCCGCTATTTTCTTGTACCACAAAACTCAAATCAACAAAACTCGTAATTCAGTCTGCTGGTTAGATGATTGTAATATTTGAATAGCAATTGTTATTGTCATTGGGCAATGCTGGATTAATGCGCTTTTCTTTTAGTTTCTCAAGGTTTGTTATTAACTATTATGTAATTTAGTATTGTCACTGTTCTTTGACTTACGCGTGACGTTAGCTTCTGCCCGTGGCTTGACTCGAGCGGTTTATACATGTATAATAATAAAGTATCAATCCATACTAATATTTAAATTCAAAAGTAACTGTGTAACAGCGGGGCAATGCAGCCAGCGTCTTGGGGACGCTTCCGCCTGGCTTAATAAATAAATAAATAATGCTGGTCTATTCACACAGCAAGCTAAGCAGAGCTTGTGTTATGTTATGTGTACTAGATAACTGATATACATAATACAATACATTACATACATAGATATTTTTTATTATACATAGAAAACGAAAAGAACACCCGGAACAAATGCCTGCAAATCGTACACATTTGTCCCAAGGCGGGAATCAAACCCGCAACCTCCTGCGTCGCAGGCGCACCTTTGCTCACCGAGCCACAGAGGTCGTCAAAGAGGTCGTGGTATTGATATAGATCAGTTGAGCTACCTGTAGATTGTTTTCAACAGTCTGCAGTTAGCTTCATTATTCAATTGTAAAAACCAGTTCTAATTTGTTTCTACTATTTGATTGTAATTTTCTTTGTTATTTGTTTCTATATGAACCTGTGCTCTTTTTTTATACGATTGAACGATACTTGCCTGCCTGAATTGTTGTTTGGTTCTACTTTTTGGAAACTAAAAATTTGGAATAATACTAATAAATGGTTAGTAACATACCTACGTCATGAAAAAAAAAAATGTTTTTTTTTTATTTCTTACTTTATGCACCGATTTTACTCATAATTTATTCCGCCCGTACTTGTACAGACAAACCTTTTAAACCACGTTTTTGACAAACAATGGTGGATTGATCAAGGCACAATACAAAATGCAAACATTAGATGATGGGGCGTCTAAGATATTAAAAACATCTGTTCATTCTGTCCCTTCGATATCCGCTGCCTTCCAAAGGGTTAACATTGGAAACGTGTGGATAAGTAAGATACAATTAAATAACCATAATATATAAAAATACCTTGTACCTTGTAGTTAGGTAAGATAAAAGATAAAATAACCTTGAAGTAACCTTGTTTTTTTTCTGATAATGTTATCAGTAATATTAAGTTTTCATTCATAAATATCTTTGTTGCCATAAAATGTAATGGATTCTGAATCGGAAAGGACGTACCAAACATACAATAAATTCGTCAATTTATGTCCGTTTCAAGAAACCTGCTGAATGCGCAATGTCTCATGAAACGGACCATAGTGAGTTTAATAAAAGCAATCAAATTATTTTTTTTCAAATATGGTGTATTTATTACTTATTTATATTTTAATATCCTGAAATTTCTTAAGGACAGATAACGAGTGTTTAAGTTTTTAACTACAGTATAATAATATTCCTGCAAAGTCTCTCAAGTTCTCAACCTGCCTCTATCGCAACGAATTGCATTGTCAAATGTCACACGGGAGTATAAAAGGTAACCTCATCTAACGAGCGATTTCTTTCAGGCAACCTTGGGTCGGATGGACTGAACAGTGAAACATACGTGAACAGTCGCCATTTCTCTTCCCTTAGTTCGACGACCCCACGGTCTTATCCACTCTACTCCATCTCACTAAAATCAGTAAGTGAATTTCTAAAAACGAAAAAAAAAACGAAAGTGTAAAAAGTATCCCTTCTTATGCAAATACTCTTTACGTTTCGATTCCGCCCGTCGCCTCGCTGTTATTAATTATTAATTTCCAAGTGATTTATTAGCTTTTTCTTTACTTATGAAAAATTCCAAGTTGATTACGAAATAAAAACGTGCTATTGAAAGGGTTGATTCCCTTCAATAGAGTTAATCAACGAGAAAAAAGAGTTTGGAGGAAATTTTTGATAAAAGAAAATTTACATAGCTTCAGCTTAGAGCTTTGGCAGGATTCGAAATTACTGTTTTTTCTTTGGTTATTACCCAACTGGACTTGTATTAGAAAAATATAGAGAAATATTAAGTGTTTGAATTAAAATAACCAATTATCATAAAAATCAAGACATGACACCGACAAAAAGTGATAGTTTGGATATTTTGAATTTGAATGAATTTGAATTTTATGTCTGATTAACTGTTTTCTGCCCTTGGGGGTTGCGGCGACAGAATCGACCCCTTTGACTCAGTCCGCGCATATCGTAAGAGTTTATTAAGGAAACCTACCAGAGGAAACAGCTTCTTTTTGAGTAGGTATATTCTTAACACCTTCACTGCGATCTTCAAACCGCCTGCCAAGTATCGTGAATGTTCAGTCCGTGAATATCGTAAGAGTTGATTAAGGAAACTTACCAGAAGAAACAGCTTCTTTCTGAGTATATTCTTAACACCTTCACTGCGATCTTCAAACCGCCTGCCAAGCGTCGTGAATGTGGCAATACCCTCCTTGTTTGTGGGAAACATGTTCAACTGTGGACCTGTGAGAGCGGATTGATAAATAAAAATAAATAAATAACGCTGGGATATCCATACAGCATCATCTAGCCCCGAGCTAAGCAGAGCTTGTGTAATGGTCACTACATGACTGATATACTTAAAACAATACACTCTACATTATGTAGATAGATATTTTTTATTATACCTACATAGATAAGAACCGAATTAAACATATGCAGATCGTACAAACATTTGTCCAGAGGCGGGAATCGAACCCGCAACCTCCTGTTGCAGGCCGACCATCGCCCGCTACGGCACAGTGGTCGATGAAGTCGGTATCTTCCAGTTCCAAACTAATAAATAAATAATGTTGGACAATTCACACAGCATTATCTAGCCCCAAGCTAAGCAGAGCTTGTGTTATGGGTACTAGATAACTGATATACATAATATAATACAATACATAGATAGATATTTTTTATTATACATAGAAAACGACCAGAACACCCTGTACAAATGTCTGCAGATCGTACACACATTTGTCCCGAGGCGGGAATCGAACCCGCAACCTCCTGCGTCGCAGGCAGGCCTTCGCCCACCGCGCCACATCGGTCGTCGTGAATGTGTTGGCAAACTTGGAGCTACATCTATGTATAAACAAACCAATATCGTGAAATCCGGGCATAAAGGAATTGATAATAATATACCAATGCCTTTTCCATTTTTCTTTATAACAGACAAAAGTAACAAACCAGTTACAATACAATCGTCACCCCTTTACCGTACAAAAACTGCGACAATGGAACACGTGCGAAGACAGACGTCACCACTAGTGTAGCTTTTAGAGATAGGGTGTTAGGTGACGGGCAACTTCGAGGCTTATTTTCTACTAGTTTTTACCCGCGGATTTGCATGTGTTTTTTCGGGAAGAAACTATTTTATGTTATTCCTGGCTTAGAACTACATGTTAACAAAATTTTATATCGATCGGTTTAGTAGTTTTGAAATCCAAATTTTGAATTTATATCAGTGTGTTTTTAATACAAGCTTTTAAACACAGATTCGCGCAGTTTTTTTCTTGAAAATTTGAATTGTTAGTCGTTAAGATTTTTTTACAATCGCATTCTAAGTATGATGTGATTATTTTTAACCCTTGAATGAAGTCATGTGATTATTTGGTCCTACGATACAGGGTTATTGGTAGTTCTTTTACATGTATTCTATGACCTTTTTGTACCCATTTGCTACGGAAACTAAACTAGGCACTTAGTTCATCCTTCTATTTCTTCACTGTCACCTGTAGAATTAATCCAACGTCAAAACCATAGACGCTTAAGATTCGCATAGAGTAGAATTAGGCGCATTGCAAATGGTTTAATAAGGTTTTAACTCCGAAATATATAACTAACGTACAATTTTCTGTAAGAAAGCTAAAGGGTTCACTCAATAACCCGCGGAGAACATCCTGAATCTTTCATAACGCGATACACTTTGTAGAGTAGTGGAACTGCAGAGAAATAAAAGAAATAGGACATAATCTACTTGGTATTTTCTAGAAGAGTATGGAGTTAGATGGTTCTCAATGCATAATGTGACGTAAAATTTAAAAATAAAAAAATGCACACTGCTTATTTTCATATTTATTATTTATGAAAATGTATAAGGTATGTAAGTCATGTGGGTTCTAAAAATTAGGTTTATTTAGATGCTTAGAATCAGTCATGTTTGTAAATATGTTGTTATTGCACAAATGTTTGAAAACCAACATAAAAATAAAAAATAAATAAATAACACATTTTCCTAGGTATTGAGAAAAATTAGAAACAGTAAAGAAATGAAGGGAATTCTTGAAACATTGGATGTTTCTAAAATACCATAACGAAATTCATAAGTTCTGATATATTTTGTGGATTACTTTCCGTTACAATCTATTAATTACATCAAATTTCATCACATCATCATCATCCTTACCCGCGAGATGGCTTAACCGACTGTCTGGTATAGAGGTATAAGAAAGGGTATAGAGTTCTCCAAACTCTGATACCACTTCTTTTGTTGGTCGTGCGCAGGCGCAACCCGATTCACTCTGCGACGACGTTCGCGAAATCATCATTATTTTTCAGTTCATTTAATTTATTTATTCCACCGCAGGTACCTGTTGATACACTTGATGTCGTTGTAGTCTACTGCATTAAAATGATGTAGGTATACAAGTCAAATTATGTGTGAAGGAAAGAAACACCATAAGGATTGTATTCAGAAACAGTAATTTCCATAAATATAGATAAATATTTAACACATTAAATATACAAATAATTAGCTGTAAAGGGGCCTAAATAATACTTTATCGGGTATTTATCGCGTTCATTTTCCTATTTTTTTTTCGACGTTTCGACAGGTTTACTCACTGTTGCGGTCACGGGATGACTGTTAGAGTTATCCCGTGTCGAAACGTTGTGAAAAATAGGTAAATGAACGCGCTAAATACCTGTTAAATAGTATTTATAATTATGTGTTCCGATCGCGTAATTTTAAAGATATTTGTTCGCGATATCGTCTGCCCATTTCTCCGAATCTCACGATATTTTATGCTAATAGGTATCGTATTTTGCTTCCTCTGGCTCTCACTACTCTACGATCTATTATCGAAATGCACATCGCGGTTTCCATAAGGGTTGAATATTCATCTACCACCTCATCTTTGCACTCACAACACCCCTATCTCCATAGACTTAAAGTTCAATATCTCTGTTACCGTGGGAGAAGTTTGTCAGCCGATATTTACGACAGTATCCGCGATACACATTAGTGGATTGTACATTTGTACAATGGACCCTTTTAGATGATTCTTTCTATGGTAGAGAAGGTACTTTCTTCGTCGATGGATGATACCGACTAGGTACTTGAGTGTTTTTGGTGGGAAGGAATTTCCATTTGTTTTAATGACAGATTTCTGTACCAAAACGAATAAAAGGGAAAAAAATATATCTTAATCCTTATCAAAACATATTTAAACATATCGCTGCATTTATCGGTCTTTGGATGATTCATTAACATCATTCACCTATTAGTCCACTGCTGGACATAGGCTTCCCAATGAGCTCCATATCACCCTGTCTTCAGCTTATAGCATCCAGCATCTGCAGTCTTTCGCAGGTCGTCATCCCACCTGGTTGGAGGGCGTCCTACACTACGTTTTGCGAGTATCAGTCTCTACTCAAGAACAGGCTTACCGGAGCTGTTGTCGTACTTCGCGAGATTTGACCGGCCCGCTTACCCTTCAGCTTGCTAATCCATCGAGCTATGTCAATCATTGTTTCTCTGTCGCTGTGTGCTGGGTTGATAGCAATCAGGTTTAGTTGACAATCCTAGCAACCGTCGAGCCATCAAACTGTTGGTCTACCAGCACCTCGTCCATATAGGTGGCCCTTAACTTCTTTGCCTTCTAAATCTACACTGTTAATATACCATTGAATAGGCTCCGAAACAAAAGTGAAAAAAGTAAAAGTAAAAATCGTTTTATTGACATAATATAAAGTTTTACAGACAGAATTGAGTTCATAGGCTCCTGAACTAGTTAGAAACTGTGTTTCAGACTACTGGACCGATTAGAAAAATTCTTTTACCATTCGAATCCTACATTATCCTTGATGAACATAGGCTATAGAATCTACCCGTACAAAGCCGGGGCGAGCCGTCTTTGTACGGGTCTTGTAGTCTTTCATAAACTTGTCGTCAATTACTTTATGATTGCGGCAAAGGTAATATTCGTACTATATGTGAAGAGGGGAGGCGTTGCCCCCATCTCCCTACTCGGACTTGACCCTACTCATTGTTTAAGCCACAATCATTAACTAATCAACGTTATTATATTCTTGGGCGAATAGGAGCGATGTTAATGTGGATGTAGAGCTACGAAATGTATAGAGTTGACTTGACGCAACTCGTACACAAGTGAAATGTCGACATTGATCAAGTTTTCTGTATTTAAGTGACTTTAAACAGAGGACCGGTTCTAGGTTGGTAACAAATTTAAAAATTATTAAATTCTGTTATGATTTAGACGGTTTAGATGACTCTATCGAGTTAAACCTCAATACAATAAAACTCAAAACTTCATGTTTTTAAAAAGGCTCAGGTCAGCCACGTTCTGTCCAGTGCGGAGGCATTAATAAGAAAATTATTGATAGACACTTTCGGCTTATGGAATCTTTTCTATGAAATGAAATAAGTTCCCAAAAAATTTCGGTTTCCGCGGGACTCGAACTTAGAGATACCCAAAGTGCGGGTAAGCACTATAACAAAAAATCTTTTCCATAAGTTTGTAACTCTATAGACCGAATGGCGTCAGTGCAACAATTAAAATTTGATGATGCGGGCGCTCTGTTTCCGATGCACTACAGTGCACTTGCATCAAATGTGGACATTCAATTTCAATAAGACCTTTTTGTTTGTAGGTACTTAATTGGTCTTAAATTGGCATCTCTATGCTGATTTAAGTATAGCCCGTTTAGTCTATGCCGTGGCTTTTCAGCATTTTTGTGTATTTTTATGTATTATTTGATTTTTTAACTGTTTCTGCGGCCTCGCACCTTTAAGCTAAAATTCAGCATAAGTTGTAACGTTAATAGGGAACAAATATCCAAAATTTCGCATTTACATTAATAGTGTGATTGTGTGATTAAGAGTTATCGACATAGCACAAAGAATTTGCAAAGCTGAAGTGGCAGTGGGCCGGCCATATCTCGCGAAGAATAGACAACCACTGGGGGTCAACGTGTTCTTGAGTAGAGACCGCGACTCGGCGAACGTAGTGTAGAACACCCTCCAGTAAGGTGAGATGACGACCTGCGAAAGACTGGTAGATGCTGGATGTTGCAAGCTGAAGACAGGGCGCTATGGCGGTCATTAGGGGAGGCCTATGTCCAGCTGTGGACTAACATAATGATGGATATGTGGTGATGATGAGTGTGATAACAAGCCCGTCAGTCAGGTAAAAACAAAGTTTCAAAGTGGCTATGACTTCTTTACCCGATTAACAAAGGATGGTGTGGTTGACACTCTACTTAACATTAAGTGTAGATTGTAATACAAATAAAGCCCCTAAAATGGTTGAACTTTCGCTTTCGTAGTGAAAGTCGTCAACACGCAACAAAAACGGCAAGGTGCAGGATGTACTATGATACCATACGCAACTGAGGTAAAAACATAATACTTTTTGTCATTGAGTAAATACTTGTCTTAGTTCAAAGACCTTTGATAATAATAACAGATATAAAAGATTTTTTTTATTTATACCAGATTTGTAAATTTTAATTTTAATTCTAATTTGTTTCTGTTTTGATTGTAATTTTCTTAGTTAGTTTTACAGGACAAATACTTATGCCTCAATAAAACTAGGACCATCTGAGGCTCATTTTCCATATGATAGCGAAATAATTTTCCAAATCGTTCCATAATTGACGGTGGTATCGACGAACATAATAAATATAATAATGTGTGTAATAAAAAAAAACACAAGTACATCCGATGGTAAATACAAAGTCCTCCTTTTTTGTTTTTCATCGGTTTAAAACAACATTACTGACACAAGAAAATGATACTTTCAAACGTCAAAAATATTAATTAATAACTTTGTCAATTTACTAGCTAAAGTTTTATCAAAAAAACAATACGGTAGAACTCAGGACAAGCCGCTGGTAAGAATTCTTCTTCTTCTTGAAAAAGGAATATTTAATCGAAGCACCAATGAGACAAGTTCTGTGACCTCTTAGAAGATACTTTGCATAATGTACCATAGTCCGAACCGAAATTTCAGTATGGTTCAAAACACAATGAATTAATGAATGAATGTACACTTTATTGCACTTAAAACATGCCTAAGACTTGAAATTCAAACCTACATCCCTGCCGAGAGCTCCAACACGCCGTCAAATGACACAATCGAAGCATTATTAATCAGACACCCCCACGTTTTTACATCTCTCGTCACTTCCTTCCATTGGACTCCAGATGTCGTCATTCTTATTCAAATCTCCATATTATTATATTTAGATTCTTTTTTCTCACCACAAAAAGGTGCCACAGTGCCACTGAATCGGACTCAAAAAAGCGATCATTTGAGATGGGTAGTGATTTCTAAAGCTAGATTTTGTTTATGGGTTCGATGCTCAGCAGGGATACTTCTAAATTTTAGAATGTTTGGTGTCAATGTTAAATTAGATAACTTGAGAGAAAGCTGCGAATGTTATCGAGGGCCCATTTTATTTAAACAGCATCAAAAAAATGCACTCAAGATCATAATGAAGATTTCAGATTCAGGAAAATTCACTGAATTTATAAACTTTGTTCATTCACAACTATTATGTATTGAAAGTTTGTATAAATAATTACATTGAAACCTTTATATAATATAGTTAAGACATGTCATACACAAATACACAAAAAAATACACGAAAATAAAGAGCAATACTTCAATTATTAATTTAATAATAATTCTGTGTATTGTATTGTATTGTATTATGTATATCAGTTACCCATCTACCCATAACACAAGCTCTGCTTAGCTTGGGACTAGATAATGCTGTGAATTGTCCAGCATTATTTATTTATACTGGAAAGACATTTTTACTAAATTTAACGCAATTCAATACCTTTTTAAAAATTAAGATACTTATTATCAGCAAATATTTAATCGTAATTCGTGAACAACACACCAAAAAATAATAATCCATCAAAAAATAATTGTAATAATTATTTATGCAAGAATGCCAACCCTTGCTACTTTTTTTATTCAAATATCCTAATGATTCGGGCCATGGGCCATTGTCGGGGGGTTTCCCTTGTTTAGTACAAGACTACATCGATAGTGTTCGTTGATAAAGGGTTGAAAGTAGGGTAAAGTGGAGTAGGGTTGGCACAGACGGGAAAACCGTCTACAAAATTGGTGGCAAGTATGAGTCGGAGCGCAATTTTAGACATTCGTGATACAACGTCACTATCCATCAGCTGCTATTGTGGCCAGAAAGAAGAAGAACGATTTTTTTATTTCTTCTCATAATCATCATTGATTTTTTCGGTAAAACGGGCTATTTATTATTAAAAAAAACCTCTAGCTAGATGTGCAAGGATAATGGTGGACGTGGTGAGAACGAGTCATTTTGGGCTGTCTCTGCTTGAAATAAAAGTCACCAATCTGTACCATCCTCACCTCACCTCCTCACCTCAACAGCCTAGGTCCACTGTACCACCCGATTATTCTCAAAGTGACGATAATAATAAACTTGTGGCATGTCAGAAAGGAACTTGTGTCAAAGGAGAAAAAGCCACAAAAACTGCTGTATATATCGCGCAAAAATTTTGCACTGACGATATTGCGTGCCTAGAATAACTTAAAAGGCTACTAAAAACGCATGCAAAGACACAGGCAGAAGCTAGGTCTGTATAAAACAAACACTGTCGTAGTCGTAGAACCGTAGTAGGCATTAATATCCAGACAAACATCGTAAAGAAACGACAGCGTGTGCCAAGGTCAATGTTACTTTTAAATTGCAAAATTACGCAGCTCCACATCTGGATAAGATGAGATGCGAGGACCATGCCAAAATGCATAAAATCATGCATACAATAGAATCGAAATGAATTGAAGCAGAAACGAAGAAAGTGACAAAAAGGCTTGTAATATTTTAAAAGTAAAAAGAACGTTATTTGTGCGACCAATTATTTTGTAAATAGTAACATGATTTGATATTAAGTTTTTAACTACGGTTTGAATATTGTCGAATCCAAATGATACGATGCAGAAGATATGAAAGTGAAAAAGCAAGAAAGTTCTTTTTTCTGTATGTAACGTAATTTGATACCCTTTTCATACTAATTTTGGACTGGAATTCATCCAAGGACATAAATCTCTAGTTGATCAACAATTTCAACAAAAGGCAGACGCGCCAAACCGCTCTCATCTAAACAATACAAAATGCTATTAGCTATACAAAAATCGAAATTCAAAATATCGGAGCCATTGTTTGATCATTCAATGGATCTATTTTTATAATGCGATCCATCTTTTATGGTTGTGTCAAAAATTGTAGCCCTACTTTGCATATGAACGGATCTTGTTCGTCCCTTATTGTTTGGTTGTTTGATTTCATTTGGCATTGTGAGGACACCGGGTTATGCACGCTGGTCGATGTCTGTTTCATGGTTATTATTAACGCTGTTTACTGCGATGATTTGGGTTGCATTGTCACTTTCAATTACAGCACCAGATTTTGGGTAAGTTTTTATTCTTTTTAAGGTTTTTAGCTTACGTGTTTTCAGACTTCTTCATTACGTCATTTATCACAATTATGACTAATTTCTACTTAGCGACGCGTTAACCGAGCTGGTGGGTATCTGGCGCAGGGTATCAGCATTGCCGTACAGCGGAGCAAAGCAGCCAGCATCTATAAGATGTTTTCCACTGATGGGTGGATCTGTTCAGCTGGCTCTAGATTTTTCGCAGCAGTCTGCAGTTAGCTCATTATTGTTTCAATTGTAAATACCAGTTCTAATTTGTTCCTACTTAGATACGAGTTATTATCAAAGATATAGGTAAGATACGGTAAGGCGTAAGATTTATACTACATATTTTCGGTAGGAACTAAAACTTAGCTTTGAAGTAATCAAGTACAGCTAGTCAACCCTTGTTGGCTAGCAATTTACGAATTACGAAGCGCAAACCCAAGGTGTGAAACTAGTTCAAAAGTAATTGAAAAAGCAACACCATTTCGAGAGGACACCGTCCACCCACGCACAGACGTACGTACAAACCGATCTCATTACTAACAATGCGCCATATATTACTCCGTTTCCGGTGATACCACTGCAGCCTTCTCCTTCTATCTGACTAAATCCCCTATCTCTATCTTCCTCTACAATCATTCCAGACATCAAGATCATTAAGAGGCGATACAGTGATTTTTATTGTGTATTTTTTGTTTGACTGTTTGCGATTTTGTTAGCTTTGATTCGTGATGAATCTTTATTTAGAATCTTAAATGGCCATTGATATA
This sequence comes from Eupithecia exiguata, assembly GCA_947086465.1. Classification (NCBI taxonomy): domain Eukaryota; kingdom Metazoa; phylum Arthropoda; class Insecta; order Lepidoptera; family Geometridae; genus Eupithecia; species Eupithecia exiguata. The sequence continues at coordinate 881,955 of OX352247.1, forward strand.
GTGTGTGTTGTTTAAAAATAACGATTTACAATGTCTATAGAGTCAGCTTTATTTAGTGCTTGCCCGGAACCTTAGCCATTAGCCATCTTGTCCCACAACTAGACTAAGGCCTCCTTAGACTACTTCCAATTATTGTCGTCTTTTCAGGCCACACACTTATTCTCATTATAATAAATGACTGATTCTTCATAGGTACCTAACTACATAAGTATGTAATAATAATTACATTCAGTAGTAATGTTTATTTATTAGGTACAAGCTGTTCCCCGCGGTTTCAGCCGAGTTAAATTCGAATTTCACATTTCTGGGGGGATTATTCCCGTCAATCTCCCATGGGAATTTCATGTTTTACAAAAAGTTTCTCCATCCTGTCAACTAACTCTGCCTGCAACTAATGCCAAAAATCAAGTTGATTGGTTGCTTAGTTACGGTGTGAAGGAGGACAAACAAACACACTTTCGCATTTATAATATTAAGTTATCTATTGTAATAAAGTAGTACCTTTCTACATACGTATATCTATGAAGGCTATCATTTTCTAGTTCTCAAGGTTAGAAACCACGGGCACGCTGTGTTTCTGGAAGGATAACTCACACGTCCATCTAGTATTCGCCGTGCAGCTTCGCATCCCTCTAGGTCACAACGTAAAGATTCGGCAGTGAATGCGTTAATGAAAACAAAAGGTACTAATACTATCTTATCAAGAACTCTTCAATACGATTCCTGATCAGTATAATTCGACCCACCTTGCGGCTCTCAATGGCTCTCCAGCTCCGTCCCGATGCCATTTGTAATTCAAATTCGAGAATCCATTAGTGAACGTCATTTTAATGTGACAGAATATCGAGTTACTCTAATTGATGCTTTGAGCTTTTTTTGAACGCATCCTATTGAATATGTATTCCGTAATAACTTCCGGATTGAGTGTCGGATAGGAAACGTGTTTCTTTATCGATATTTCTGTATCGGTATTCTATTTCATGGTATTTTGAATATTATTTCTGTTCTCGTGGTGTAAGCGTATAAATTAGCTTAAATATTTAACAATAAATCCACACGGACCATCTCTACTGCCCAGAGTATCGTAGCGTCAGCAAATTTTTTCAGTTAGCGTGTCTCAATAACATTGTCTCGATAATTACGCCCATAGGTGGTAAAACAGTTGCATTACCTACTCTACAACAGGAGAGGTACAAAAATATAGATAATTGTGACCATATTGAATGATAGCGTGATGTAAGACTCTTGACAGTAATGAAAAACTTACGACCAACGAATACTGGTAGCAACTCATTACAGATTATTCCAAGATAATGATTTGTTACAATCATACACGCGATCAACAACTTACAGAGTAGGAACAAAACCTTGCAAACATATTGCATGAGCATGAAGAACGCACATTGAACAGTTAAACTGCTCATGACTCCAAAAAACTCACGCAGAATTCCTATGATTCTTTCGATTCTCGCGAACAAAGAAATTCCTGAACATTTGCGAATCGAATAACATAAATCTATCGGTTCGGTTTGATCAGACGTGTCGACGCTTTGAGCAGAGCGCGTGAAGCGACGTTTTTTGCGTGTTTAATTGCGACTATCATAGGTAATTGTGCGATTTGCACAAATTATGATTAATTATTATGAACCTTATACGGCTTAAGCATTCAGGGCTAACAGCTGATGAACTAATAAGCATCAAATAGACCAACCAATCCACATAAATGTTAAACAAATTGCCACCAATGTCCGATAAAAATTAAAGAAAGTAACGAAAAACTACATTTCTAAAGTACTGCTTGCTGGAAACAAAAGTACAATTTGAAAAACGATAACAACAACAACAAACAGGAACTACATGACCTGATTCCACCATCCCCCTTCTACTCCAGGACAAGCAGACGGACAGCGCTTTAACTCCCCTACTTGGTGGATATCGTCCACTCGCACTAAACGGTTTTCCTCCACATCGTTCTTACACCTTGCTGCTGTTTTTCCAGTCAATTATAATCTCGGTCTCTTTAAGACAAGAGTGAATAGGTATCTTCTAGACTAGACCTGCTTGATCCATCGTTGGACACGTCTTCACTTTCCATCAGGTGAGATTGTAGTCAAACGAAGGTCAATCGACTACAAAAATAATTGTATTCATTTTATTAGGAATTAGAGTTGCAGTCTAAGAGGAAATTTAATAAGGCCTTTCGCAATTTAATAGAAGTTGAATCACCGTCATCACCACCTTAGCTATCTAGTCACTGCAGGGGCTTCTTTAATTCCTGCTAGCCATCTAAGTACTCTGCTATTCGCATTCAAGTGTTCCTATAATATTTGCAGCAAGACAATCACCCTGTATGGTCTAGTCTAGCTAGCGGCCTTTCTTTGTTATTTCTTGCGTCAATTAAGACCCTTCTGATACGCGCGATTTGTCACGGCTCCTGACTTAATACTATGTAAGCACTTAATCATCTGTTTTTTATTCGTCGAGCTCGGTCAGTTTGACCTACACGTATCATTTTGCGTGCTGTGTCTCTTAGAACTAAGTTATGTTTATAAACAAAGTCGTAAGATATTTAATTCTTACTGCGTCAGAATATTTTAGCGGGAACTTATAGCGGGAAATTAAAATAAAATGCTAGGGATAGCAGAATCATTCAACCTCAAAGAAAGCAAAGGTTGTTTACAAATGTTTATTCCAAACCCTTAACTTTCTGCGTCTCAGGCAAACCTTCATCCACTGCAAGCCTATTCCTTGGGCTAGCTTTGAATTTTAATAAAAGCACGGTACCTGTTCTAACCTATACTATTGTAAATTGACGTATCTTAGTGTGCCTTGTGCTTCTACGGCGAATAAGTGTGAGTATAGAGGTTATTAGAAGAAATGAATCCAAAGAAAACGAGCCTCTCATGATTTGATCTTCACTGAAGCTTAAAAGCTGCATTGGACCAAACATAGATCCCTGTGCGAATCCGACAAACCCTTTCAGAGATCTTGTCAACTATTTAGCTAATGGTAACTTAGATTTGCGTGTCATTTGTAAAAGGGTATCAGTTTTGAGTTAAACCGAGGTTGAACGTGGTGGATCATTAGCAATGACAAATGATGGAAGCGTGGCGAATCTTTGGCTGATACCACTGCTGGGGTTGATGGCAAAGGAGTTGGAATTGAGTGAGATGATACAATCGCAACAGGTTTTAGGGATGTGAAAGTGGTCAACTCTGCGAACATTCTTGTGGGTTTTACAATCATCAAGAAAACTGTTTTTACTGGATAAGTAACATAAGTAACAGTTGAGGAGTAAAGGTTCTCGAGTGGCGACCACGATGGATACAACGCGAAACGGAGTGTAGGAAGACGATCCAACCTGGTAGAAAGACGACATTGCAGGGGTCGAAAGGAGTCATTGGATGGATTAGACTCTGAACTGCTATTCATTCATTGTATTTAAGGAGGTCTTTGTTCAGCACTGAATTTATACTGGGCTGATGATGATGAATTAACATTCTATTGCCAAATTAAGACCACATTAGTTAAGCTATTTTGTTCTGAAAAGTAACAGACGGAGAGACTAGACGGAATTACTTACGCATTTAGTGTTATAATTGTGGATATGGATGGATAAGTATGGATGTTTTATATAATTATAAACATAGATTTATTAGCATCGTTTTCTCCTTTTTTACTCATAATAAATGTAAAAGTGTTCGTTTTATTGATAGCATTACATCTCGCTCCATTGCTCTTACTTCGATCATTAGTGAACACGCATGTCTTAGCAATTCACCGTATAATGCATATTAATGATGAAATCGATTCTCAGTATCGATTACTGCCGTTACGATTATGATCATTAATCTATTCGAAATTTCGGAACCCGTTCGCAAATATCCGTGACATGACATCTGTATTGTTGATTTGCAAATAATTGATCCCTTTGATGCTTATTGTTACGATCTTGACGAATCAAAGGTTGAAATGACGGTATTTATTGCAAGGGTTCTTTGTGAATGGGTTTATCTGGAGAGGTACTATCTCCATGCCATTTTTGCTGCGAATCAGCCATAAAACAAGAACAATTGGAGCCTCTCAAAGAACTCAAAACTGCCTGGGGTAATCCAGTTCTTGAGTCTTGATATAACGAATCCATTGGCTTCATCATGGTCACCACACAGAAGTAGACTCTACCATTAGAGTTACAACCATTAGATTCACTGATTTGGCATGTGTTTACACTATAATTTTGGTTTTAATTTTGTAAAACTCAAATACCAAAGTGCTTTTTTACCTTTAGACTTTACAAGACTCTTCGACACGTCAGAAAACTCGAATTACAAATACAGTGTATTATAGTGATTGTAAGGTTGACAAAAGGCACCGAGCTATAACATCAAAGGAACAAGATTTACCCAACCAATCAAAACCCAAAACTACCAGGCAATCATAAGCACCCAGGAGCTGGCCTTAACAATCAGCTGGCCGCCTTTCAAGCGACGCCGCGATGCGTGCAGTGCGTTAACCGACTTCGCGGAGAGGCGGTTAATGAAGCGAGGCCGGCACCTGCCGACAATCGAACTGGGTGCTGGGTCGGAGGTGTGGAGGTGGACTTATGGTATCTTTGTACAGTATAGAAAAAAATAAAAAAGACAAGTTGCCATGCTTGAATGATTAACTTACGGTCTAACTCTTGATGAAGTTTGTAATATTGCCAGTGGTGCTGAATTAAAATGTATTTTTTAAATGGATTAGTTGAGCTACCTGTAGATTGTTTGCAGCAGTCTGCAGTTAGCTCAATTGTTTCAATTGTAAACACTAGTTTTAATTCAATTCTATTATTTGATTATAATTTTCTTTGTTAATAAAGTATTTTTTTTATATCAACAGTGAATTCTCAATTCGAGGTTATAGAAATTAGCCCCCTTGTTTAAAAAAAAGAAAGTACGTTTTAGAATATACTGAAATCGGGTTTGGGTAGAGTTGTATGAATTTGAATCAAGTCAACTTCTTGCTCTATTTTATTTAGAAACAAGCTTAATACTTTCGTTACTTACACTATCTCCAGAAAAATTAAAATTAAGCGGTAAAAAAATCAAGCATGTTGAAACTTCTGTCTACATAAAGTCCGTCTCCACCCTATCTCAGCGGCAAATTAAAGAAAGTAAATGTCCGTTAATAATTGCGGATTATTATAGGTTTCCTTGCGAACGGTTCTAGATCATCGATATGTATTTATCGATCGTCCGTCTGTCTGTAGTAACCGCTGCTTTTTACTACGCCGTAAAATTCTATGCATTTCGTTTTGGATTTTTATTGTTATTGGGTGAATTCATGTGGAGAGATTGTGCAGGCTTTTACTTATGGGATAAGGTAAATAACTGTTTGTATTAAGAACAGAATACAATAATAATTACAACAGTTGTAATTATTATAATATCACTTAAATCCATTTTCTAAAAATTTAAGCCGTAGCAATAATTACTGTTTGTACTGGTTACTATGTTATATTCTTGATTAATTTAATTTTGTTTTTTGTTAACTCAACAATGCCTAGCTTTCAATCTCTATGATTTAGCAGATTTTTCTAACTTGCGATGTTTCGGATGCACTTTGCACTTTGTATGAGTTTCATTGTTTTTATCTAGATAAAGATCAACAGAGTAAAATGGTGGCTTTGTTTTAAAATATCCGAATACTATAATTGAAAAACATTAATATCGAAAATTTCACAGGCAGATAGAAAATTCTCATCTAAAAATAATATCACCGTCATCCCAGTAACACGATATGACTCCGAAAATCTTCCTAGCATCTGTCAACGCGATATTGAGCCGACCCCAACACGCGGAACCCTGACAATGTCAAGATTTGCATACGCCATTTAAGGGTTAGCATCATCCCAATATCTTCGCTGTACCCCTCAACATTATTACCAACTTTATTTATGAGGAGCTAGAGTCTGGAATCGAAGGTTTCTGACTTGTTGATGAAGGATGATGCACAATGTCAGATGCTCTTTTCAAATTGTTACGCAACAGCTGATTCGCAAATAACAAGCTTATCATAAAACCTAATGGTTGCTTTTGGCTCGTTCTGATCTTTAGTAGTATGGGAACTTCCGACCCTATAATGGTTTATGATAATTTTTAAAGAGAAATAATTTTTGCTATCATTTTTCAATAGCTCATTAATGGTTTTGCAGCCAATCCGCGCGTGAGTGGCGAAGGCATAAGCTGTATTGTGATAGTATCCTTGAATACATTTAGGTATTGTGTCAAGACCGATTTTATGGTCTTCATTTGAATTTTCTATGGCATTTGAAGGGTTTTTGCATGATTGTGATTTAGGGTTTATTTTAGGAAATTTATTGCTCACGATCGGATGCACTTTGATATTTGAATTGACGTCATTATGGGTTCGAATATTTTGCATAATGTTGTTGAGTTTGTTTATTTGTTTCGAGATTTTTATTTTAACAATTGGTGCTGGTGGCTCATTGCGACGGATAGAGAAGCAGAGGTCGTGGTTAGGTTTATCTCTGAGTCAGTTTAACGCATTCTCTGCCCAGTCTTAGCGCCCAGTTTTACCTGCAATGGTGGAAAACGAGTTGTGCGTTGAACACACGAGTGCGTCATGGGCACTCTAGTGTTAAACTGGCTCAAAGTTCAAACCGATTCAGGTAGGAACACATCATAAACAGCATTCGCAAGAAGAGACATTCGCAATAAAGTTAAAATATAAATTTTCATTCCTATAAGGATGCTTAGCTTGGGGCTAGATAATAACAGTATTTATACGTAGACAAATGTCCAATTCTCTATAAAACACACCTGGTATCCAGCTAATTGGAAGAATTAGGGAATTATGGGCGATCAAATGAAAATTGGCACAACCGTACCCAGTCTACCCTGCAGTGTGAACTGGATAAACAGTTTTATTTATTTATTACCTACCTTCGTAGTACAAGTCCAAATAAGTAAAAGCTAAAGGAATCTACAAACAGAACTCAAACCGCAACCTTATCGTGAAATAACGAACATCCTATCGATAATATCGATATATTAAAAACACAATTAAGTTCCCAACCACATGTCATTCTAAACAAAGCTTCGGTACATGAGAAACTAATTACTAAAGTAGACAAGGACAGCAAGACAGACGCACTAATTGAGAACGAGTGGAAAAGAGAGGTCGGAGGCTAAGATCGGAAATGGATTGCAACGCACCACTGCGTACTGGCCGAATATGTTTTTTACTAATTAAAATGCAGGCGAGTGATGAATGTGTGGTCGATTTATTTGGTTATGCGCGTACGCAGGGTGATGGAGGCCAATTATTTTGATGGTCATTAGATGGTAGAATATAAATAGGTTATTAGACTTTATGAACCTATCGACTTTATAGAAATATCAAACAGTTACGCAGTGAAAATTATACATAGAAGCTATATCGGCCATAGCAAAAACTTTGCTTAGTTTCTCTGTTTGGGCTATTACCTAAATATTTAGAACTAGTTTCTGTCCGCTACTAACAGTCACATTAATAATATATAACAGACTCCTTGAACATTATTATAAAGAACAAGTCACCTACAGTCGAAATCATCATCATCATCATTGTTATATTACCTATATCTATGTCTATAGCTATATGTGTATCGGTGTACCTACGACACAATGTAATAATTTGTTTGCGAAGAAATAAAATAAAATAAAACGTTTTTTTTTCTTAGCCTATGAAGACACACTGCTGGGCAAAAGTGACCTCAAGCTCTTCCAAGAGTCCAGTTCGAGCCACCAAGCTAGAAATGGAAATACAAATTGAATATTATTTTATACAAAAGGAAGAGTTCATAACCACACTGATTATATTACTAGATACAGATACTGACTGAAAACTTACTAGACCGTTTGAGCACGCGTCGAGTGTCAATTTCCACACTGTGTCTATTCTGCACACAGGAGTACAATATACCCTCAACAAAGAGCTCAGAACAAAAGCTTCAATACTTGCTCAGAGTTCCGTAGAAAGAACTTCCTCGTCAGACCGCAGGCCTTCTTACATAGTAATTACATTCATATTGGTGATGGTGACCACCTAGCAGGTGACTGAGGAGCCGTAACGGACTTCGGTGAACCAGAACCAAACGCCAAAACCAACTCTGAAGAAACCAGACTAGAGATTAGAATTGCTTGGGAGGTTTTCAAGGATGAAAAACTATTGTAGATCAATAAATAACCCCTATGAGAGCGCGGTAAAGTCTATTATAGTTTGTTTGAGGAAATTCGGAGCAATGTGGATAAGGTCAATAGCTCTAGCGAATTCTGTTAATTACTGTACCGACCAATTTGGGTGGAAGTTTTTGTTGGTTTTATTTTAACTGTTTTGTAATACGAATTTGATTGGATGTTACCGATGATGGTGATATTATATAGCAAGATATTAATATGTACAACAGCTTTAAATCAAGTAAGCTTCAGTCCAAGACTGTTGAAATCCAAGTACTTACATAGGTTCATAGGAATATACCTCCCAGACCTAGGGTATCAAGTAAGATAATCACCAAAGTCAAAACGCATAATTGCACAACATTGACAATAAACCGGCTAGGATTTCGTGGTATAGTCGGCACACCCGTACTGAGGGTGGAGCGCAGGTTCGAATCCTGCCGAAATCGAAAAATTTTCGGAACTTATTTAATTTCTTAGTGATGTATAAAAGCTTTAAAACCCTTCTTTTTTAATTTGCTTCAGTTTTACTATTGTTGTAAAACGTTGGTTATTAATATTTATTTGGTGTTGTAACCCCTTTGTTACCCGACTACTGACAGGGGAGGGTTATGAGGTTAGCAACTTATTTTACATATCTATCTAATAATTTCATGGTTTTGAGAAAAAAATCCCAAAAAGAATCCCTTAATTTTATACTGTTTTTATGTATTGCGGGATTAATACTAATACCACGGGAATAAAATTTTTATAGGACTTCGGGATCAAATCTGTCCGTAATTGACGGAAAAATCGAGATTGACGAACAAACATAAAAAATATACTTATAGCCGAACAAAGAACCATTTCGAAGTCGGTTTAAAAAATCTAGGATTCTAGAAGCGAGTATAAAATGATTTGCTTTAATTAAAAACGGTTGGTTCATAAAGCTTTAACTACTATTACACTGCTAAATAACCTCCAGCAGGGTCCCACAAGGGACAACTTTAGGACCTCTACTTATACTTACCCACGAAGATCAAAATCTTGCATAATGACTGCACCCCTCGATTCTTCCACCACATCTGCCTTGGCGCCGATATTGTGACGCATCACTGCCTCCCTCCACTTCCTTCTACAGAATCAATTAACCAACGAATAATTTATAACAGTTAGATAACTGACGGATTCGGACACCCTAATTAATGAGGTTATTGTACTGTCTTTATGTTTATTGGAATAATTAAGGAAATAGATAGATGCCAAAGCTCGTGGGTGTTAGAAGAAATAAAGATAGGAAATTATTATTTTATATGCTTAGAAAACACAGTAAAAAAATCTTCCACTTATTATTTTCTTCCTCAGGTTTATTTATTTCGTATTATTTGATTACCATTATAATATACATACTAGTTTATGGCAACGAGCAATGGAGCGCAGTATACTTGGTGTAAAACGGACCGACCGTATCCGTAAAACGACACTGCGCTCCCAGACTAAAATTGTAGACGTAGCTCAAAAATATGCGAAACTTAAGGGGAGCTGGTCTGGGCATGTCTGCCGCATGCCGGAGGACCTGTGGGCTGAGATCACCACTCAGTGGAGTCCCAACAGCATAAGGTACCGAAGAAACGATTGGCGCGACGAAATAGACACCTTCGATAGACACGTTCTATCGAAGGTGTCTATTTCGTTCGGCTCCAACTGGCTCACAACCGAGATGCATGGAGGGATCCGTTTGCCCAACAGTGGGATATTATAGGCTAACTGTAACTATAACTAGTTTATGCTTGCGGCCTCGCACGCGTTGCTTCTATGAAAACGTTGAAGGTTCTTTTATTCCATGCAAACTGTTTTATTGGATAAAAAGTAGCCAATGTGTTATTTCTGGTCTAGATATACCTGCTCCTTGTGTCGGTGTCTTCAGTGATGGGGTCGGCACCATTATGTACAACCTTGGAACGCACGATGTGTCTCCATCGGGGTCGGTCGCTCACGCTGGCTTCCAGCGTTGAGCGGATTTGGTCACACCAACGCATAGGGCTCCGCTCTCGCGATGGTTGTCCGTTCACCTTGCCTGTGAACAAGAGCCTTTCTAGGTTGTTTCAATAGAACTTCATCGATTTAAAATTTCATCAAGATCTGTTCAGTAGTTTTGGCGTGAAGAATTAACAAACATTCATCCACTCATACAAACTTTCTTAATGTGATGTGAAAGTTCATGGTAGGTATCATTTTTAAAAATTTAATACCAAAACGACAATTTACCGACCTACCGTTCCTTTCTTCCGTTAAAAAACACAACCTCCCGTCAAGTGAAATCCAGAATTGACCCCTCATTTACCTACAGCTACAAGACAGGTGGGAACAAGCTCCCCAAAGAAAGGGCCGCAGTATCGAATGTTATCGGGTCGTATCTGCCGATCGCGGGTTCGATTCCCGAGGGGTGGTAATTAGATTGTTGGTCGCATGCGATGTTGTGGTTGAGTGGTGTGATGAGTCTTGATACTTGAATAGAACTTTACTTTCTGTAGAATCGTTTGAATCGACACAAATCAAAAGACACTTTTCTTACATAATCTTTGATCGTTTTGTAGCAATTATTCACTTCTTTACTCGTTTTTTGATTTCACATCACAGCGATATCTTTTTGTTTAGTAAATAATGTTATATTTTCAATTAAAGTGCGCGCAGCGTCGCGTCTCGGGGTGAGCCGACCCTTACCGCCAGGCCACGATATATTCGACCGCGCGTCTTGCGTCTGCGTCCGCGGCGAGAACAAATCGAAGAAGTTGTTTGAGTGTGTCCATGAGTCGCCGCGGTGCGACTTGCGGAAAAGTGACATAACGACCCCAGTCACAAGACGCAAGAAGCGCAGCAGGACACATCGCCCGATGTCGTGGCCTAGGCCTTATGGCGTCTTATGTCAAACAAAAGATTATATGTGATTATTGTAATACAAATGTAGAACCTAACAACAACAAATGTAACATACCTACGATGGAATAAACAAATACAAAATTCAAATACAGATTGAAAGTGACTATGTGTATCACGAAGGTGTAATCTAGAAGATACCTATTAGTATGAATTGATTCTTCACTTAAATATTCCAAGTATCAAAACCACTAACGCACAATATCGATAGTCCGATAAGAAAGGCAGTTGCGAACCTACACCTATTTCTTTTACGAGTATTGGTGGTCATTCTGTATGGTAACTATTGTGTCGGTTGATCGATTGTGGAGGTAGAACACAATTTGTTGGTTTTAATGTTGGCTACTGTTCTGGTAACTTACCTGGTGGCGCCACCTTGTGGTGTCTTAAGCTACCAAGAGAGAAACACCAAAATATAAGGATGAAAATATTTAGTAACAATTCCGCGAAAAAAACCTTCTCCGATAAATTCTAACAAAATGTAGTCCGCGTTGTAGAAGAAAAACGACGCCAACTACAAAATGAAAAAATACCTATCAAAGCAGGACGTCAACTAGTTTCGTCTCTTCACGAGACATCATCAGCAGGCCTAGCCAACCGGCATTCGCTATGAAGCGATTCCATTTCTACAATCGTCATAGCTGAAGCGATACCGAAGTTCGATTGGTAGATTCGTCTGATCGCTAAAAGACGCGCTTAGTCTATGGTTGTCGACATCAAACGTCATATTATGTCATTCGCCTACTTTGCCCAATGAAAAAAGAGATCCCCTTCGATTTTGCCCGTCTCTATTACGTTCCGGTATAGGTACGCAAAACTAATATCTCTGAGTTTAGTTAGATAAGAAAAGACGAAGAAGAAGAGAAAAAAAGACAAGTCATTTCATTGAAATCATCATCATCAACCTATCTTACTCCACTGCTGGACATAGGATCTAATAAGCATACTGACCATTAGCGCCCAGTCTTCAGCTTGCCGCATCCAGCATCTGCCTGCAGTCTTTCATATATCGTCATCCCACTTGGACAAAGGGCGTCCTACACTACTTTTGCCGAATTGCACTCAAAAATAATTATACGTGAATGTGAATTAGGTACCTAATTGTGGGTAATTGTCAGTTTATTCCAATCGCCGATTTCTATTAGAGATCAGAAGGTATCTGAGTTTCAATAACGAGTGAAGTTGCGTTACACGATCGTCCTGTAAAACGATTACAAAGAAAGTTTTTCAAAGGGTGCGCTACCGAGAGTACCTATCGAGGTATAGAGCTGTTGAAACCACCGCGCAGTGACCCGTGCCCCGAGTCCATTCAAATTTAATTCAAAAATTAATTACTTCTATAAATACCAAAGACTTACTTACAAAACTACTTTTGACGATAGTATCGTGACGTGATTGTGACGTCTTCTATTTGTTTAAATGTTCCCTGTCCGCACGACAGTGCCGCTGCTGTACCAAAACCAAAATATAAGACGTCTATGGCGCTCATTAGGGGAGGCCTATGTCCAGCAGTGGACTGATGATGATGATGAGATGATCACTTCTCTATACAGGGTTATTGGTAAATTAGTGACAATACGTGAACTGCAGGTTCAGCCCATCATCACAAACACGTTCGTGAAGACGCCTGGTCTTAATTCTTAATTTTGGTATTGGCAATGGGTACCCCCCGCAATTCAATAATCGTTCGTTAGAGAGGTTTTATTTGAAACTCAACTTAAAAACAGATCTGCCCTGAATTAATAGAAGATATGAGAGTGAAAGATCTTATTTATGAAATCCCTTCAGATGAGATCAAATCAATCGCTTTTTTTAGATAAAAAAATTGGTGAAACAATTGAATTGTGATTAAGAGCACATGTCACTTCAAAGTTCTTAATTATAACTTGAATTCAAAATGACTCCAACGACACTGTCGTTTTACGGATGTCACACTAAAAGTCACCAGTGACACACTCCAACATCTCCCCTAAGATGTACAATTAGACAATCGGCGCATCGGTGGGCCATGAGCCATTAGGGTTTTAATTGAAAATAGCGTAAAAGCAGTAAATTGTACGAGTGCAGTTCACCCCCCTCTCCCCACCCCCGCTATAAACGCTACTATTGAGATAGGAATAATGGAAGGTCCAGAGGTTCAGATTCTTCTTTTAGACAATTAATTTTCAGTGTTTCCGTACAAACTTACAACTTTTTACTGACTTCGAAAATGGAGGAGGTTCTATGTCCAGCTGTCTGTATTCGTGTGCGTTTTTATTTATTTATTTTTATTCATTTATTTATTAAAGGCTGCACATACAACAAATATAACAATAAAGAAAATAGCATTTATAATTTTTGTATTTAAACATTCGAAGATTATTTTTACGTCAATTGTGAATCGATTTTAATGATTTTGATCTTACTTACGAGGGATTCATCATCATCATAATCATCAGCCTATATCAGTCCACAGCTGGACATAGGCCTCCCCCTAATGAGCGCCAGAGCGCCCTACAAGGGATTACCATCTATTTATTATTATCTGAGCGTCTGGTCGAAGCGACGTGTGACCCGAGAGCTGGTGAGTATCTGGCACAGCGCATCAGCAATAATCAGCATTGCCATACAGCGGGGGAATGCAGCTAGCGTCTTGGGCACGCTTCCGACTAGTATTGATATGGATCAGTTAGGCTACCTGTATATTTTTTGCAACAGTCTGCAGTTAGCTCAATTGTTTCAATTGTAAATACTACTTTTAATTTAATTCTATTATTTGATTGAAATTTTCTTTGTTTATATATATTATTTGTATTATATATATTATATGTTTATATATATATATTATTAATATTTATGCATAGCCTTACTGAAATGTTTTTAATATAGGAGAAAAAGAGTATTGGAATCTAGGCTACGATACATTCGAGTACCACGTGAGCAAAGTCATATGCAGATACTAGTTATTTATAACTTAGAAAAAAGTGGATCATACAAATCATGGCATCATACAAAATATAATTTTGCGAAATAACTTACAACATTTTAATAACATCTATTGTGTTCATTTCTATGAGACATTCATCAGATTTTGTCATTACACATTCGTGTCATATTAAGGCGGAGGTCTCCCATACAAACTGCTACTGCACATTAGCTAACACGAATTAGCTGCGAGCATTCTGGGCACTCTGACTTCTGTTGACGGAATACGTAATAGACGGGTAGGAAATAGATTTAAGTGTAAATGTAAATACTTGTAATTGTTTTCTTCTGCTGTTGTAATTTTCTAATATAACCTATTGAAAATGATTGACGCACTAACTAATCGTGTGTAAAAATTGTATATTTAAAAAAGATAATAAGCGTGGAGCATTGATGATACCGAAAACTAATCATTCAATTTTACGTGCCTTTTCAAAAATATTGTACGATGAACAATCCTTAGTTACATAAATATAAACTTTTATTATGGTTAAGTATAAAATTTTACTCATTTTTAGATCACAAGCCAGGAAGCCGTTTGTAATATTTAAGCTAATTCTAATTCTAAGTGGGAGAACTGGGATCTGCACTGACATCTCGCCATATTTAATATTAAAGCTTATTATTTTTGTTATCTAGATATTAAATTGAACGGTGGAGTACAAAAGAGAAAACAAGTGAATGTGTAATAACTGTTTGTACGGATGACGGTCCACCAAAAGTGTTATGTCAATGCAGAAAAATGACATGTTGAAACAACATAGGTACTCCGTTAATAATTTAAAACAGTTTTAATTTTTATTACCCGACTACCAACAGGGGAGGGTTATGAGGTTAGCACCCTATGTTTGTATGTTTGTATATTTGTATGTTTGTATGTATGTGGCCGATTTCTTTGTTCCCACGTAGCGCTGAAACTACTGGTTCGATTTCAACAAATTATGTATCGATTGATTCGTCTCAATACCCCGATGGTTATAGGCTATAGGATTTAGGGCTCCGACCCCGAATAAGCCTTCAAAACGCGTATTAAAGTTTAGGTAGCCGCAGGCTGCAGGCCCCATAGAGAACAAGATAAAGTTAAAAACTACAACCCGACTACGTGAAAGTTATAAAAGTTTGAAACATTTACATTGACAAAATAGAATGACGTATCGGTCATATTTGATAGGCATAGAGTTGAAAATGAAAATAAGTCGTAGGTATTGTAATTTTTCTCTATGGGGCCTGCAGCCTGCGGCTACCTAAACTGTTTTGAAGGCTTATTCGGGGTCGGAGCCCTAAATCCTATAGCCTATAACCATCGGGGTATTGAGACGAATCAATCGATACATAATTTGTTGAAATCGAACCAGTAGTTTCAGCGCTACGTGGGAACAAAGAAATCGGCCACATACAAACATACAAACATAGGGTGCTAACCTCATAACCCTCCCCTGTCGGTAGTCGGGTAAAAATTACAATACCTACGACCTATTTTCATTTTCAACTCTATGCCTATCAAATATGACCGATACGTCATTCTATTTTGTCAATGTAAATGTTTCAAACTTTTATAACTTTCACGTAGTCGGGTTGTAGTTTTTACCCGACTACCGACAGGGGAGGGTTATGATTAACTTTATCTTGTTTATCAACAAGATACCGGACCTTTTGATATGTTCTCGTAAAATTTTATGTTAGCTGGTAAAGAGGTCTTGGGGTTTGGATTCCCGGAATTTTTGTATCTAGCATGAAAATAGGGTAAATTATATCTAGGACTTCAAAATAGCTGATCAATTTTATTTACCTTAGATTATTTATTGAAATATATCTCCATGTTTATTTTTGTGTTTTTGATATTTAAATAATTAATAAATATGAATAATGTGGCAATGCTGCCAGCATTCTGGGCACTTTGCCTTCTGGTGACGGCTTAGATTTTTAGAAAATAGATTTAAGTGTAAATATTAGTTGTAATTATTATTGTATTTTCTTTAGTAATAAAATTAAAATAGGCAGTTTTGTACATAAATAGAGCTAGGGACCGTAGGTTTATAATTTATGTATCATAACGTATTAAAAATACCTATAAATATGAATAAATAATAAATAATGCAATTTGAAGTCACCGTTCAATGTATGGTTATGAAGCACTCAACCCAAGCCGCCTTTTGTACTGTAATATGTTTTATTTAGATGTAAGATTATTTATTCATGTTTTTTGTACAAAAGGTGTTCATTCATTCATTCGATTCACTGCCTGTACCAAAATCTATTTTCGAACCCGCAACACAGAGGTCGTCGAATTATACCTCTACGAGTGCAGATTAAACTTAGTTTGTCTCATTTCCACCAACTCCATCAATAACATACAAGACAATGCAAAGCAAGCCGGTTCAACAATCCGCGCCATATTTCCTTGGACAATGGCGTCCTAACCTGCAGACGTCACACGTGGAACAAACAACACCCAACTATGCTGTGTACGTGCTACGTGACACAGGGTACAAGATGTAGAACGGAAAAGTGATAGACGAAAAAGTGGCTTCTCTCATAAGACCACAACTCGGCAATTCTAATGTAGGTTGCCTCTGGCCACCAGCCCCCCTAGCACGGGGATTGTTGTCTAGAGTAGAATAGACAATAATGACATTGAATCGCTATACATTGCGTACATTATTGATGTTGAAGGAATGCACTTCAAATAAATTCTAATGTAGGTTGCCTCTGGCCACCAGGTTAATTAATTTTCCCCTTCGTTGGTTGCATTTTGATTACGAATATAAAACAAAAGAAAATGAACCGACAAGCGGCGAAATTAGTATAAGTGATAATCCACATGTCATACATTCTCTAATATGAATTGATCAGCTGGTGGGGTGATGATCTGCAAAAAACTGCTGGCAGATGCAGGAAGTGGCAAGCAGCGTTCACTAGGAGAAGCCATTGTCCAGCAGTGGAAATAGTGGAATAGCTAAATGCTGATGATGATGATTTAGTCAATAACCTACAAGACAAATTAATAGCAAGCCGTTTCAACCATCCGTGCCATATTTCCTTGGACAATGGCGTCCTAGCCTGCAGACGTCACACGTGGAACAAACAACACCCAAATAATGCTGTATTAACACAGGGTACAAGATGTAGGGGAACAAATCATAAGAAAAAAGATTAATTAAGATACATGATTTCACACACAACACTCTAGCATACAAAAATAGAAATTCGAGCCCCTGTTGCTTGGACTCTTAAGAGACCGGTGCTGTCATCACTCAAAATTGTATGTGTTTTCTTGTGAGATATAATGCCAGACCTGGATCAAACTTATTTAGGTATAGATTTATATTTGTCATTTATTTTACAGCAGCGAAACTTGAGCCGACATGTGTCACATTGAAGACCCTTAGTTTAAAATAGCCACGTTCATAAGATGACCTCAAAAACACCTGCAAACTGCCACCAAATAATATTTGAACTTCGAGTTAAGTTATCAAATTTTGGTTGTTTTTTTTTTGAGTTCATATTGTTTTTCTTCTTATTTCTTTGACTTACTTCACTATTTCCAACTCAGCGGATCGAAAATTCGTTATTTTGTTTAGCTTTCATTGCTTTTAAAATTTCATAACTTTTATGGAACTTAGAACTAGTTTCGAAATTGAATACATTGAATTGCAGGTGAATTTGGTCAAACAACGACAACTTGTTTAGTTGTTCTTCGCAATAGCGAAAAAACAAATATCCACTCTCACTGTCACTATAGTTATCTTTACAAACATAGTGCCAAAACTTAGATATTAGGTAACTGGGTTCTTTTTATGGCTTGCTTGATACACCCTATAGACCTAAGTAATCATCTAGGTATCGAACAATTTTTTTACGTTTAAAATACAGCAACTATAACAAGGTACCTAGTAGTAATATTTAAAGTCGAAATCGCTTGGAATGGTCCCACTGCCTTCCCTGCCCTACACCACTCCTCCTAACAAAACCTGGAGCCCGTTCTCAAAGCGTGCGAAAGTAGAGCCCTCTTTATCTAAGAGGCGTCGGGGGGGTAGCGGGGGGGGGACAAGTGCATCTCAAAGAAATGCAGATTTTACACGTCGCTACTCCACGCTTGTGTATCGCGTACCGTCAGTATGAGGATATGTGATGGTACTATTGCTTTTTCTTTTCTACTTCTTTTTGTAGTTTGTAAGTATTCAAGACTCAGGTCCGTATTATGAAAGTTTCATGCCATAGAAAATCGTTAGGTACTTGAGTACCTAACGATTTTCTATGGCATGATCGGCATTCAAACATATATCTATGACTGAGTAAGATTTCATAATACGGGCCTTAGACCGTGTTATACAAGCTTGCTCAGTCATGGATCTATGTTTAAGTGACATTTTATGCCATAGAAAAGTATTACTAAAGTAAACGAAAAGTATTTCGAAAGAAGTGGACACAAAAAAGAAACGGAAAAATGGGGACCCAGTCGGTTTTTTAACGATATTTCAAATATTTACTGCAGTTAGTTAAGGAACATTTGCTAAAACGACTCTTACAACTTTAATATTTAAAAAATCATGACTACGACTTGCTAGACAACAAAAATACTATACTTCATAGCTAAACAACTTCATAGCTATAGTTGGTATACCTAAACAGTGCGACTCGTTTTGCTCACTTTCGAGAGCAATTGGCTGAAAATCAGTGTTTTTAATTTCACTGACTCATTGCCTTTATGTCGTGCTGCATCTCACACCAATCTACTACACTAAGTTATTCTAAGTACTTCCTTTTTTGAAAATGTCCGTTTGATTATCTAAAACCTATACGTAGTGCTTACCTATGTTTAAAATTGCATCTATATTGATGTAAATTTTATGTATTTCTGTACTTCTGTAGCAACAAATGTATATTTTTTTCTATCTCATTACTATATTCCTTGAATTCACTTAGTTCGCATGAAATTTATAAAGAAAACTTCCCAAAACCTGTTCTGCTACCACTACCTCCCGAATATGAAACTCATTATAGCGCGCGAACGAATTCTCTAAAATATGTCAAACGTAAGTGCTGATCTCCTTAGTCTTACGTTAATACTACGTTATTGTCACGTAGGAGCTAGTAATGAGTTAAAACTCTGTTTACCCTATAACATAATGAGGCATTTTATTTACTTAAGTCAAAAAATATTGACGGTCTGAAGGCGACGCGGCAGACTAAGGGCCGTATTATAAAAGCTTGCATAGTCATCGATCTCTACTTGAGTAACGATTTCTATGGCATAAGCTTTCCGCCAGTTTTCTTAATACGAGCCTTTGACGGAGATGGCGAAACGAATTTAACAAATTCCGGGCCGACGGGATGGAGTTGGCTTATGATCGAGAAGTAGTGGGGGCCTTTGCCCAGTAGTGGGATTACCAAGGCTAATAAAATTATTAGTACTAATGTAAAAAATTGTTCCACCAGCCAGACCGAAAAGATAGCACTCTGTGTTTTGATCCGTCAAATTAAAATGTCAACATCTTGCATGACATCACATACCAATGAGGACCTCTATTCATCAGAGAACCCTAGGTAAGCCTTGATTCTCGATCTACGTCCGCAAAAGATCCTTAACCTTTTTTGAGTTCTATCCGAGGTAAATGGGTTTTTTCTTTTTGGAAGCGGTCGGTAAGCCTCATCGAGCGCGATGAGGCTTACCGACGTTAAGTGACCTACTGACGTTAAGATTTTTGTTTGGATTTTATAAAATCCAAACAAAAATCTTGGGGGGCCCATAATCTGTCTAATATAATACAGCCATAGTCTAATCGACTGATCGCAGTTCGATGGTGAGTCTGGCTTGGTGGTGGAGGTCTATGTCCAGCTGTTGACGACATTTGGCCGAGATGTTGATAATGTTTTCACCACACAAAAGGGTTCTTCGCAGATCGACCTTGATGATCATGCCGAGTCTTCAGTTGTTATTAACACATTTTTTCTACTTTGCATAATATGTTTGTTTACAATTCGACTTTTATTTCGACAAAAAATTAAAGTGATCACTTTATATCCTAGTTTTACTTATGTAATTTGAATCTTCGTGACGTATCCAAGAGTCCTGTAAGGTCTAAATTTCTAAAGAAAATAAAACATTTTAATGGTTTTGGGGATATTATTTATAGTGAAAATTTCAGTTTGAGCTTACTTTAAGTATAAAGAAATACCTAAATGTTAGTGATGTCCAATTTTTAAACATTTTTTGTCCCGCGGGAATCGAACTCACAACCTCAATCACCTATTACCTACTCAGAGATTCTCAAAAAACTCTTCAGTAAATTCCTGCTCCAAACTATCCTTCTCACTCCCACGCGAATCAATAACATTTTTACTGGATAAAATTCCCGCCATTACTATCGTACAAACGCCCTCCCCCCTCCTCCTCCCAAAGGGGGGTATACATCTCGATTTTCTACTGCGACATGTCATGATAATTGTGAATTCCTCATGCTTTTTGCTGTGAATGCTTACGTGAGGCGATGCTTACGTAAGTACGTACACGTAGAACTGCTTTCTGTTTGATACTGAAGAGAGTCTATGGAGTAAAACAGACTCCTGCAAGCGGTTTTGTTCATATGGAAATTGGATAAAGCGCAGCCTACATCCTAAAAAATTTGACATGCGTGTCGTTTTCTCATAAATTAAGCCCATGACACCTTTTACACGGCTTTTCTCTACTGGCTTTTGATTTGGAACTTTCCGTTGTCCGTGTCGTGGTGGCCCGCCCCTGCGGAACAGCTGAGGCTGGGCAGTGAATGCGTTAAAAAGCCAAGGTGTAAAGTATTCAGGGTGAATGTAGCTTTATATCAATAAATTGTTTTTAGAACTATACTAGAGTTTTCAATTACAAAACTTAAAGAGATCGCTTAAAGCGATAAGGCCGCCCTTAGTACTTCCAATTCGTATTGCTTTTTTCATTTCGTGGCGTAAGTATTTTATAACTATCTATCTACATTTTTGCGAACTTTCATAGACACAAAACCCCAACGTACTTAACCGAAAACTTTCTTGTTGTTGATTTTTAAACACAGTTTATTAACCCTCAAACTTCGATAAGAGTAAAAAAGTTTACCTTTTTTAATTTTATCGAAGCTCCACCT
This sequence comes from Eupithecia exiguata, assembly GCA_947086465.1. Taxonomy (NCBI): domain Eukaryota; kingdom Metazoa; phylum Arthropoda; class Insecta; order Lepidoptera; family Geometridae; genus Eupithecia; species Eupithecia exiguata. The sequence continues at coordinate 903,166 of OX352247.1, forward strand.
CAAAGCCTATGCGAGTCTACCGTATGTACTCAAAAAAACCAAGCACTTGTCAGACTCCAAACCAGTCTAGGAGGTCACATCTCGATTTGAGATTCTCTCTTTAGTCAATAATCATAACAATTAGGTATATCTTTTTCTCGATTCCAAGCACGTGAATTTTAGTGTTTTTGTTTAGATTTGTTGATATACCAACTTGGCAGCTAGCCAAAAGGTGGCTAAATGACGTAGCCCCAAAGTTAGCAGAGCATTTCTGTTATGAGTACCTGATAACTGATCACATTAGGCAGCTTAGAACCTTCTAGATAAGACGTAAACTTTGCTAAACTGTAAGCGTCTCGTATTGAAAAACTAGAAAGCGTTCTATAACTTCTCAACCTAAAACCATCCGCTATAATAATTCATGACCGCAACACGCCGCGCGGCATGTCCCAAATACATAAACTGAAAACAGTGTAAGATAGAAAACGAAATAAAAGAGATCGGAGCGCGCGAATCCTTGGGGAGGTAGTGTTCGTGCTTTATACGGGCTACAGTATCTGCACTGTTCCAACAGGGTAGACTGAGAGACGAATGGAATTAGTGCTATCGAAGTTGTACCTACACTAGAATGTAATGGAGTTCCATTGTTTTTACATCGAGGAACTAATAATTAGGCATGTTTAAAAAAAACTATAAAAGACTTCGAGTTCCTAATAAAAATGGATTTGGAAGTACTTTTAAGCCTGAAATATTCAGCGCTAGCTAATTTTCAATCGCCAACATTGTAATTTGTTTTTCAAAGTACCTGGAATTCTTGTTTACACCCGTTGCCATGGGAACCAACGAACCATCGGTGATTGTGAAAATTATCATAAATCATGATATTTTCGATATGTAGGTACGTTTTACGGATATAAATTCCTCGAGGATCAAAGGTTCACGAGATCACTTTTTAATCAACCTTTGTAGAACATCGAAAGAATCATCAATAGTTATTTATTATACAAGAGTGCAAAGTTGCTTTTTAACCGCATGCTCAATTTTGATGACCGAGCAAGAGAAGGATTCTAAAATTAGAATCCTGAGCGTTAGCGAGGGAATCCTTCGCTTGCTCGGTCATCAAAATTGAGCACGCGGTTAAAAAGCAACTTTGCACTCTTGTATAACAAATAAGTATTATACTCGAGTGCAATACGTAACTTTTCATTCCACCTCAGCGAGGAAAGAGTATTTTTCCTCTTTTCCTCTTCGTTTTTAACCGCTAGAGGATAAAAACGGCTTTTACACTCAGATATTGGGTTCGAGTCCCGTCGAAATCGAAATTTTTTGGGAACTTATTTCATAACCTTTCTACCTTCTCTAAGTAACAAAGTCAGTGATAAAATTAATTCAAATTGACAACACCTTTCGCTCCTTAGTCACCTTCAGTTCAAATATCAGGTTATATCAACTAATTAATGCTGAGAAACTAAGAAGTCATTTAATTAGAAATACTAATCTTAATTATGCCCATAAGCCAGCGAGAGCAAAAAATATCAGAAAAGTCTTAGGTAAAAGGAAAGAGGGAGTTATGGGTAAAGCAGCGTCTGAAACGGGCAGGACTTTATTCCCTTTTTGTAGTAATATTTTTCAAGATGACAAACATAATCTACCTCATCACAGCTATATGTTAGTCCACAGCTGGACATAGGCCTTTCCTAATGAGCGTCATAGCGCCCTGTCTTCAGCTTGATGCATCCAGCATCGGCCTGCAGTCTTTCGCAGGTCGTATTCCAACATGACTTGAGGGCGTCCTACACTACGTATACCGAGTCGTAGTCTCCACTCAAGTACACGTTTACCCCAACTGTAGTCGGTTCTTCACTCGAATTCGAAAGTAACTCTGTCTGTCCTTTTCGTCTGACCTTTTCATGCCTAAACGGCTGAACAGATTTTAATGAAGTTTGGCAGGGAGGTAATTGGTATCCAGGTTATTTATAAAGCCCGTGAAAAGTCGCCGGCAACAGCTATTACACAATAAAATCATTTTAAACAGAATTATTTACCACTATCTGTCCGCCCCGGCTTCGCACGGGTTTATTCTATCGCCTATGTTCATCAGGGATAATGTAGGATTATAATGGTGAAAGAATTATTCAAATCGGTCCAGTAGTTTCGGAGCAAATTCAAACAAACAAACAAATCTTTCCTCTTTATAAATGTTAGTGTAGATCACCAACCATCTGTTGGTGGTAGTGGGGTTGATTTTCTGAATTTCCTTATACATTTCAAAATCTCAATACACCAAAAACCTTATTTAGAATACATACATACCAATATTGCATGTCAGTTAAAATCTTTAACAAAGTAACGTGCTCCTAAATACAGTAAAAAAAAATCTAGAACACAATAATAATCTCGCAAAGCCTTAGAACGTACAGCGTATGAAACGAATTAATTACATCCATTCAGTATTCCGCGAACATCGAAGCGACCGCAAATAATTCACGCACACACACAAACCGCACAAAAACATCTAAATCGCACATAAAATTTCATGTATAAAAATGTCAATAACACACACACAAGCAAACCAGCGCGAGCTGACACCCACACTTACACAAAACCTTTCAGTATGTATCGTTACTACATAGGAGTAATCTTTCAACACTCACACATAGAAAGTACGTGTCGATTACGTAGCGTCGGGTTTTTTCTCGGTGGTGTGGGTGCCCCCCTGGGAGGGGGTATGGGGGGCATACATTTTCAGGAAGGCTTCGGCGTCACAGGGCGTCTTTCAACATTCCGATGGCGCACACATCGCAGGCTATCGGCGAGACGAAGAAGCAAAGAGTGGAGGTAGAGTACTGAGGTACAGAGGAATCAAGAAATCTAATAATCTTTATTTTTATGGACATAGCCTCACATCGTGGTTATATCGTGGTCGGAAAGCCGTGGACGTGTTAGGATACGCAATATAAGTGATGGTTACATGAATTGGTACCTAGTTGCAATGAATGACTAGGTAGATTACAAATATCAGATGGAAAAATTTCTCGTTTCTCGTTATTTCTCTGTCTGCCTTCTTCTATCGACATAAGTCAGAGCGAGAAAAAAGACTGCTTGGCAGCTGTTTTAAGTTAGCGGACCATTATGAATAAGGAGGTAAGTACTCAAGTATTTGTTTAATCAAATATTTTTTAGGTATCATCATCATCAGCCTATATTAGTCCAATGCTGGACATAGGCCTCCCCTAATGAGCGCCATAGCGCACTGTCTACAGCTTGGCGCATCCAGCATCTGCCAGCAGTCTTTCGCAAATCGTCATAATCGTTCTACACTACGTTTGCCGAGTCGTGGTCTCTACTCAAGAACATTTACCCCAATATAATGTTTGGTTTTTAAGTATGCTTGATCATAAGTTTTGTAGTAGGTAGTTCGATTGCCAGTTCGAAAACCCGATGAGAAAACCGATGTCGCAGCGGGCGAAGCTCCGCTTGTGACGCAGGAGTTCGTGAGTTTGATTCCCACCTTTATTTTTTGCATGATCTGTGTAGATATTTGTTTTCAGGTGTTCTGGTTATTTTTTATGTATAAAAAATATCTGTCTACGTAATGTATTGTTTAACAGTCATCTAGTACCTACCTACCCATAACACAAGCTCTGCTTAGCTTGGGGCTAGATGAGATAATGCTGTGTGGTCATCCATCATTATGTGTCCAGCATTATTTATTCATAACAACCAAAATATATTTTGAAATCCTCTGGACAATCTCCCCCTTCACTACTCTACGCATCGAGCGCCCAGATCACCGGGCGCCCCCCATCGGGAGAGGGGGAGTAACTCCGTGTGTGTTCGGAAAAATGCCTTATGAACCACCGCCGCTGCCGGGTTCCAGTTTTTATCCACAAGGTTGGCAAGATGCTGGATTAAGGTGACATGGAATCATGAGGGGTTATTGTCATATTTATTGCGTGGGCTTTGGGTAGGTTTATTTTTGCGGACTTTAAAACTTTGTAGGCTTCAGGATTTTGTCTTATTGACCTCTTTTTTTTTCAGAAATTGCATGGATTAACCTTCAAACAATGGAAAAATAAGGCCTTACAAGTTGTAAGAAGTGTTGTTGTTGAAGTTTTTTACCTTAGAATGAATGAAATAACCCAATAATCATGTGAGAAACAAGTACCTTTATATTTCAGGATTTTATTTGGATGCCATAAAACCAAATACAAGACACAAATAATAATTTAAAAAACTTATAACTTCAACACTTTACAAGGACAAATGTAATGTGAGAAATGTATAGTGTATAAAAGTGTTACGAGAAGCCAGGGTGGTCAAAAATAAGTAATGATCATATTATACCTATCATCATCATCATTATCATCATCAGCCTATATCAGTCCACTGCTGGACATAGGATTATACCTATGGAAATCTCTAATTCCTTAAAGTGACAAGTTTCATACAAAATGCATCAAAAATCTTTCTAGAACAAAACCAACTCCAGGACAAACTACATGAAATAAAATTCTAATATAAAACATCCACATAAAATATACTAAAAAATCGGTTGACACGTTCCGTGCTTCGCTTGATCCCCCTTACAGTGGGAGGGAGGAGGGGGCTCCCGGGGGCGACAGGGGCACCGGACCAGGTGCACTGTATCGGTGCAATCTGGTCTATTGTTGCATTATTAGTTTTAGTCGCTAAATATTAGTGGATAATATTAGTTTACCTTTAGAGGGTAGTTTGGAATTAACCGGCACTTTCCACTAATAGAAGTCGATATGAGTTTCACCTTTGGGTTCAAATATGACAAATTTGATTTTAACTTTCTCTGTTTTGATCAGATTGTTGCTACTCTTACTATTTCTGACGTATTATTGCGTGACGTCGAGTCTCCGAGCGAAGATTGGTTCCTAGTTATTTTCAATAAATATTTTTGACATTTGAGTTCGTTTGAGAAATGATACGTTTTGTAAAAAGAAAAACACGTTTACCTTTCATTATCTGCATCTGCAGGCAGATGCTATTATAGATGCGTCAAGCTGAAGACAGGGCGCTATGGCGCTCATTAGAAATCAAAAATCAAAATCAAAAATTCTTTATTTCCATAAATACAAAAATGTACACTTAGAAAACGTCAAACAGAAGAGGCCTATATCCAGCAGTGGACTATTACAAACTGATAATGATGATGATGCACGGTGTATGTAAGTTACTGCCGTCAGCCCTTTTGTAGGATGGCTAGCCCGTTCGGAAAACAGCGCAATTCAGTTAATACCCAAATTTAAATAATTTATAACAATTAACGAATCAATTGTTGAACGGTCAATAATATTATCCTAAACGTCACTTAGCCATCTTGTCGAATGAAATTAATACGGTTTATGAGAACAAACGCATTAGGCGTCAGTAAAACTGCGCGGCGCGACCGTGGCACTGAGCGTCAAAGTAGAAGAAATCACCGAAAAAGCCGCGAATTTCTCCTGACTTAGTGCGTCATATTGAGATAGGTTTAACGGTTTAATGCTGGACAATTCACACCATTATCTAGCCCCAAGTTAAGCAGAGCTTGTGTTATGGGTACTAGATAACTGATATACATAATATAATACAATACATAGGTAGATAGTTTTTTTATTATACATAGAAAACGACCAGAACACCCTGAACAAATATCTGCAGATCTTACAAACATTTTTCCAGAGGCAGGAATCGAGCCCGCAACTTCTGCTTCGCATGTGCTTCTTCGCCCACCGCGTTACAGAGGTCGAGGTCGTATGAAATCGTATGAGTACAATTTATATTTTAAAAAGAATAACGAGACGCTTTCACTGCATTGCAGTTCCGCTCAGTGCGTTTGAACCTTTAATTACAAAAAAATGCGATATTACAATCCGGCGACGATATGCAAGATAAGTTTATCCTTAAGAACTATTTTAACAAAACTAACGAAACGTCTGTTTATAAAATATTTATATTTCTCGAATTTATCTATCTATCTACATTCTAACTCTAACCCGGTTCAGGATGTTAGTTACCAAAAATTCCTTTTGGGAACTTATTTAATTTCTTAGGTTCCGAAACGCATCCAAAAGGTTTATTTCAAAGGAAATCAGATTCCTCTTCACTATAGTTCGTTCTCAGAGTGAACGATGCGAATTTGGTATTAATTTATTACCTAGTTTTCCTTCTGTGGTTTTCGTAAGGGATTGAATATTCACTAAAGTTCTTCTGTATTTCTCATAAGGCTGCAACTTTGGTAAGCGAAAACAGATTTTAGAATTTTAGGTTCAACAATGCCTCACAGATCTCAAATGGCAACCGTCGGAGATCGGAGGTTATGAGATGAAACGTTGGTATTCTTCTAACACAAACTAGGTATATACTTACATACTTATATATAATACATTACATACTTATATATATTCGTGAATGTGTCTCTTAATTTTTTTTTGTCGCTCATTGACTGTATTATCATCAAAAATAAGAACAAAAGAAAATGAACCTTCGCGGCGGAGCAAAGAAGCGAAAAATCGTATGAGTGATGCACTCGCGAATATACACCTGAATCGACCAGTTAGCCGTACAGTATACCACTGTAAATTAACAAAATTGTTAGAAAATGCACCTTTATTCTACAGTACTAGAATTGATTTCCCAGTGCCATAATGTTTGAATAACCTTGACTGAGTCGTATGGAATATTGAGTCAAATAAGCCTTGATATAAAGTTCAATTTCAACCGACACAGTTAGCAGTGAGCTAGGCTAGGAGAATAAATTGAAGCGGTCTGCTGCCTGCAAAGCACAGATGTTCCTTTGGATTTCGAATTATTGCTTCGAAACTTGAATATAAAAGCGCTTCGGTATTTGAAAATTGCATTCAGCTCTAGATTTTTGTTTTATTTCGGTTGGGTTGTTGCAAGTAGTATTGAAACTTAGACAAACTCTTTGGAGTTTTGGAGGTTTCATTTCAAACTTCAAAGAGGCTGTTAATATTTTATTTCGCAAGGAGGTTTTCCTTCTACGATACATCTAAACTTTATGTATCAAACCAAGCTCAAGGGCGTAAATATTATCATAGATAGACTACTGATGTCTCAGAAAAAAAAGTAAAAACGCCCGTGCAAGGCAAGTCACCCTCGGGTACGTTACAGGATTGCTAAGTTTCCAGTTCTCAATGTATTTTATAGCACACTTCTTCAAGCTGCCTGGAGACTGCTTATGATGATAAGGCCGCCCATTGTACATAACTTCTATGTCTATTTTAAGTGAATGCTCAATTACAATACAGTATTTTCGTAAAAAAATAGACCATGTAGCTATAAAACAGTCGTAACTTGACGTATTCTTTATGAATGTAAGAGGGTTAACTACTAACCATGATTATGTTGAAAGAACACCAACGTTTCAGCCATTAACGAGGTACTTGTTATTGTTACACATAGCTTATATTTTATAGTGCAAAGCTGCATAGTTCGGAATCTCTCAGGTCAGCGATCTAACAGTTGAATTTCCCGGTAACTGGCGAACATTTAAGTTTCGTGTGTCCGTTATAAATTCCGCGCGGGCGTTCTATATTCAAATTGGCCGACGCTATTGGCTGCCTCTGGGTGGTATTTTACAACCATGGAGTTAGTGAAATCTGGATACGATCTATGCAGTTTATATGTGATTTTTATAGTCGATGAGGTTGGTTGGATGTTTGGGGTTGTAATTTGAAAAAACTGCAGTTGAACCTAGCATTAATAATTATGTCTTAAACTTCATTAAGGATTGTGTATGTATGGCTTCTTAGTAAGTATGCGCATGAACTAATCAATGTATTTCTCTCCACAGGTAGGTATTGCTGTAACATTTGATATTTGTGATATCAAACGTTATTCGACTCTTACGACATGTACTAGCTGAGTTGTAGGGGTCGATTCTTACGCCGCGACAACAACTCCCGATGTTTTTTAATGCCCTTGTCATATCCAGTGCAAGTATATTCAAGCTCCTTGGTCGCATCGGATGAAATTTCGCCGTAGGAAAGCTTCAGTAATGTCTATGCATAAAGTATTTTAAACTTGTTAAAATGCAACGTGTTCCGAACGTTGGTATCAGGACTTGCGAGGTGTTATTTACTCCCTTTGTAGTAAGGTAAGGCAGCGGAGCTCTTTGAGCGAGGTTCAACTAAGGAGGTCCTATATGAGCTTCTGTTTTTGTTGGTATATTTACAAGATAACTTACATAAGTGTTTGAGGTGCTCGCTTCCAGATACGGTCGTGCTTTTTGTTTTTGTTTTTGTATTGGGGTTATATTACACGTTCAATATTTTCACGATATAATGTTAATATTGATAGTTTTATAGACCGTATCACAGGATCGTGATAATATCATAGATTTGCCAGTAATTTTGAAATTCGCGATAATAATATGATACGCGATAGTATTTCGTGCATGTTACACGTCAATATTATCACGATATCATGTTCTTTTCACAGATTATACAGATATCTTGTAAATATTGAAAAATATAAAATTAAAATAGGTTAAAATTTAATTTAATATTTAATAAATATACATAAAAGAAATCCCCTTTGGTACAGGAAGAAGTCCATCCATAGACTAAATCAATGATTTATTCTTGTACAAAACCATAAACACGACTTCACTTAAAAAAAAATCTTAAAATCCTACATTATCCTTGATAAACATAGGTGATGGAATATACCCGTGCGAAGCCGTGGGACACCGCTAGTATCAAATAGATTTAATGAATGAAAACATCTCATGGTTCTAATGTGAGTTCAGTAACGGACGAGAGACGGATGAAATGTTGGATTGAAAGCTTTCAAAACCAAAATCGTTTCGAACTGGATTTGCTCCGATTTAGATTACGATATAATTATGGTATCCATATCGTAAAATATTTTGAATCAATATTATTTCGATTTCGTTACACCTTTGTGTTTTGTTAACAAAAATGTTATAATAATAAATAAATAAATAATGCTGGACCATTCACACAGCATTATCCAGCCCCAAGCTAAGCAGAGCTTGTGTTATGAGTACCTACTAGATAATTGATATACATAATATAATACAATACATACATAGATATTTTTTATTATACAAAGAAAAGCGACCAGAATACCCTAAACAAATGTCTGCAGATCGTACTCACATTTGTCGCGAGGCGGGAATCGAACCCGCAACCTCCTGCGTCGCAGGCAGACCTTTGCCCACCACGCCACAAAGGTCGTCGTAATTTCAAACCGGGTCTAGTGGAGTACAAGAACCATTGCCTTCCCTCCAACCAGCTTGCTTAGTTGATGTAAAAACCTTCTGATCCTTGTCAGTATTTAAAGCTCGTGTCAAGGAGTTTTTCCTTTTAGAAAAGTGAATAATGGTACTTTACTTTGTCTATTTATTTATTTATTTAGTAGTAAGTATATTAATGTTATTTATTTTGATTTTATTGGATGTCTTTAATGTAGGTATCTATTGGTCTTTGTAGTTTATGTATTTTAGATTATCTTTGGTACACCCCCTGCCTTTCTTAAATTCACAATTCTTTCCATCCAAAGGTTGCCTGGAAGAGATCGCTTCTTAGCGATAAGGCCGCCTATTGTACTTATCTTATGTGATGTCTCTTTGTAATGTTATTTTATGGTGTACAATAAAGCATTTTTGTATTGTATTGTATTGTAAAAGCCAGTACTTTTATCAAAACAAAACCTCACAACAAAAGTTGGATTGGTACACGGCAGCCGAATTAGGGCAGAGTGCAATTTGTTTTAGTATTGTACCGACAGACTGACAGGTTATTGCATTGTACATCAGGATTAGAAGTTACTCGCTTATGCCCGCGGCTTCAGACGCGTTGCTCCTAACTAGACGCAAGTGCTTCTGGAACTATCTGATTATGAAAATACGATGAACGTCGTAAGTTGCTGATCAATTTGCTGACCATAATAAGGTACTGCTTTTGGAAGTTGCTTGTGCAGTGATTTTTTTTATGATACCTGTGCGTGCGTTGGTATAAATTATTACGTGTTCATTAATTTTGTATAAAATTTTCACCATTTCTAAACTGAAAATTAGAGAAACGCAGCTTCTTTTGTGGTAAACTTGTTTTCGAAAATCGGAGATAAACGACAAAACCTTTCTGATTTCGCTTCAAGATCGTAAACATAATATTTTAAAAGTAATAAGATTTTTCTCTTCGCCATTGCATCTAGTCGGCTTCTAGTTAACTTTGCACTGAAATTGAAATTCCATTAAGGAGATTGCTTTTTAACGCCCCTAGTGGGGGGAATAAGGGGGTGACATTACTACTGGGAGATTTTTTAGATTTTCCAATGTACTTAAAGGTGGCTGGCTAGAATAGCTTTTGGGGAAAGTTTTTCCTTGAATAAATAAATATAAACAGCAGCGATTTAAAATGAATACACAACAAGTTTCACACAACCCCAAAGTATGTACAGTCAGTTGCGAAAATATGTATACACTCCCATGTTTTGAAATTTTACTGAATAGTAAGTGTATAGTCATTGTGATAATTTATATATCGTATTCTGACAAGAACGATGACTACTTATTATGAAAAATATGTGCGTAGACTTTTACATGATAAGTTCAGAGTTAAATAAAAGTGAAAACTTGGAAGTGTATACATATCTGAGCAGCTGACTGTACTTAGTTGACTTTAAAAATAAGTTTTAGTCCCGCAGCGGGAATCAAACTCGCAAAGACAACCTATGCCTGCCCTAGCTATTTGATTACGCCTAGTTGGTCGCCAAGTGTGACACAATCACTATGCTATCTATTCTATCATAAATCTGATAACACCACACTCCGATTTTTATCTATTCAATTTAAAACAAACCACACATAAACTAAGAAATAGATAGATACAACAAATAGATACACAATAATTGCACCATTATCAACCTTACAAGCCTTAACATAAAAACCATTTCCCTCCCAACACCATCCAGCGCGAGAAAAAACCGTGAAAATCTACGTGACGTACCAATAGCCAATGGCGTATCGAACCTTTGGCTTCCAAACCGCCATTTAAGCCTGATCTCTATCGCCTCCTACATTTGGAACAAAGTGAAGGACTTATGTGAGAATCAGAGGTCAGCGCTTTCTGGCCGGCCGAAGCCGATGGTGCATTCTGATTGGCTGATCGATTCTGCGCTATTGGTTCGTTCGAACGCCTTCGACGTTCGACAGGCGATAGGTATTCTATCGTGTTGAATTTAGAACGTTTGGTTTTCGTCTGGGAGGTTCTACTGAAAAGTTTTCATTCAGTTTATTGGTAGAAATTTGTGATTATATTTTGTAGTTTATTTTATCATTAAATTCTTTATCTTAGTTATCGGACTATTTAGAAACCTTATAGATTAGAAGCTGTTTGCCTCTTTGAGAGAAATACGCTAAATATTTCAATCAATAATGACGAAGAGAGTATAAATAATTGTATGTCAAATTGCCGTTACAATTTGATCAGAATGCGATACGGTTAATTTGTCAGAATTCCAAAGAACTTTTATTTTTACAACTATATACTTAATGAATAAAAATATAAGGAATAAACATTTACACTAAAAGGAAAGCACGTATAAATTCATGTATCAAAAAGATAGATGAGATAGTCCTTTTAAAAACATTCCCAATTTAACTCGTGTAGTACTCCAACTAGATACAAAAAACTTTCGTAAACAAAAATACAGCTCATCAACTCACTCTTTTTTCCTATTAATAGGGAAAAAACGCATTCCGTTCCACCATTCAGTGTGTTGTCAAAAGTTCCTTAGCAACTGGAGTGACCAAAATGAAAATTTATTTTCAGAACGGTTCATCAAATGTTTTTTGTGTTAATTTGCCAGTGAATATTGCCTGTATGATAAGATATGTATTCCTCATTACGATTGTGATTTTCAAACTACTTTTAGAACCATAAGAAATATGAATGAATATCAATTGAGATAAAAGTCTAGTTATTGGCAACTTATTTGAAGAAAATAATTTATTATTAATTCGATTTAAGTACTAGCAAATTACCGATTCATTTTTATCACTAAGACTTTACCAGTTTGTAGTGTAGATGACTTCTTTGTTCAGCAATTTACAGTGCATAAGTCGCTGAACAAACCTGCTCATCAACTTCTGCCTATCCCTCTACTAATATTTAACAAACAGATAACGGGAAATATATACCCTCTTCCGTATACTTATTTAAAATGGAAAAATATTTTTCCTTCGCGTCCCCGCTTCCTGCAGTAGATAGTCGGACTGGTTGATCGCATTTTTATATTGCGCCGCTATAAATAGGGCTTTGCTTTGCGTTAGAATAATGAATAAAGGGGACTGTCCAGTTAATTATGCCAATATGGTTGTTAATGATTATGTACCTAAGCCAAAACCAAAAATGTACGCAGTGCATGATTTTGACATATAAAATAAATGATTGCTCATTTGAGCAGAATTTTCTAGCTTAAAAGATAAGCAGAGCTTGCATTTCTGGAACGAGATACGTACTATTTTAAAACTGAGAAAACCATAATGAACCAAGATAACACCTAGACATAAAATTAATACCAGATCACATCCATATTTTTTTCCGTGTGGGAATCGAACCAACAACCTTCTGTACTACAGGGGGCTTTCACCCACTGCCCCAAAGAGGTTGAAAACAGAATTTGATCACTGCGTCTACTATAACGTTATGCTAAAAGGTCATTTTTGAATCTTACAATTTTACTTAAAGATTAGTGATATTTTTCATATGTAGGCCACTCCTCCAAGTTTCTGGTAGAACCTTCTTACATTGATCATTATAGTCCACAGCTGGACATAGTCCTTCCATATTGAGCACCATAGCCTGTCTTCATAACACAAAGGTTAACGATTTAACTTAACCTCAAAGAGTTCTTGGTATAACTCTCTCGTAGCAATTTCAAATCTTTTTCACATCCAATATAACCTTTACACCTAGCCTTCTGCAGCGTCGTTCAGACCCTATTTATTTTATTCGCAGAAGTCCAATACCCACCCCCCTTTTCTCCCCCCTCCCTAGTGCTCGGTATATGCGCCGATATACGCCGTCTCTCCCACTCGATCCCGGTGAAACATTGCTGGGATAGTGTTGGGTGGAAAACTATCGATGTCGATAGATTTATCTTTTAGCCGTAAAAGGGCGACTTACGCCCGAACTGTCAAACGGAACTTGGATATTAGCACGTATCAAGTGATGGATTTTTGCCCCTTTTTTATTGGAAACTGCCAAAAACTCCCACCTTGAGATGTGCTGAAATCTGAGTTGTGTTTGTGTCTTCGGGAGTAAAAGATATACAGCAGCGCCTCCTTTAGAACAGATCCACCACCAAACTGCGATATATAGCCCGCATGCCCTGTGTGGACATTATAGGCCTCCCCTGAGTAGCACCAATATGACGCTTCTAAAGGGAGGCCTATGCCCAACGGTGGGCTTGAGGTCTTCTACGTTCTCTGCGAAGTACCTACATTTTTATTCACGTCTTGCTCGACGAATTTGTAGGAATCCAAAACTTAACGGAATGATTGTAAAATTCACTCCAACCATTATCGCCTATATTTTATTAATATAATCGACAACTGTTGCAAATTTCCCACCACTACAAAGCACTTCCGATATAATATTTCATATTTAATAGTGATGCACCACGAAAAATCCACTCCAGATGAATCCAGGTTTAAATTTTACGAATTTCTGTCCATATTGGATGTTTTTAGAATTTAATGATGTCGGGACTCGTTGGGATTACGGTAGCCTAATGACAAATGGAAAATTGGAAGCAAAAAGTATTTTATTTATCAAAAACAGTACTTGAGCATTACATGAGCAATAATTACTTATTTAATTATTCCTCCACATACTTTTTACGGCGCTTAGTGCTTATACAAGAGTTAGGTATTCTAAAACCAGGTCAGATAACCTATCAAGGCTTGCTTGTATTTGTATAGGCTCATTGTAATGAAAGAAGTGGGTCGAATCAAATGATAATAAACTGACAGATTTCGAACGAAAATTGACAAGAAATCGACAATTTTAGACGCTCTAATCTGATAATCGTTCGAGTGTTAAGGTAAGTCGAATATGCAATCACGATTTTCACGTTTAAAATATTTTGAAACTATTAAATTAAACAAAAATATCAACAACAGAATTGCATAACAAAGTAACAGCGAACAGAACAAATTAATTTAAATTTCAAATACATTTTCCAACTAGCGTTCAATAAACAAAGTTTGAAATTAAAATCCTGAAACTAAATAGCGCATCGCTCAGAGAAACTCTTTAATATTGGTACGCGGTGGGGGTAAAAAGAAAAATCTATACAGGCGACAGGGGGTGGCTTCACCCTGAACGCAGTGTAAGGAAAGGAGTAGGCGAAGTCTCCTGAAATTCAGAAGTTGAGGCTTCACTTTACGTAGTTTTTTATGAAAAGAAATAAAATTAATCGCGTGTTCATTCAGCTATGATCTCTGCACGTAGTTTAACACGGTCTCATTTAGTAACAATATAGTTTAAAATAACAAACGAAGATCATATAGTATTTTTTTTTTTAAGAATTTTAATTTATCAGTTATGCAAAAAGTCATCATGTCTAAAGTAAGGCGCAACCATGGCTTTCAAGTAAATTTACATAATTTGACAGTTTTCAATCAAAATCTGTGATTGGAGCAAAACTATCCCCGACTATGACATATTTTCATCGAAACGGATAGTTTGCGTTTTGTTGTTGTTGAATTTCATGATTCTGCAGCAAGATAGCACTCCACCGTGATCACACGATGCCTGGAATCGGTAGGTACCAGAACCTATCACCATCAGCATTACAGTTCTAGGGTCACTCACTCACATCCGGGTGGTGCCAGCTTAGAATTTGCACAAACCCAACTCTTCCCATGGGTGTCGTAAGAGGCGACTAAGGGACATACACCGGGGGGCGGGCTTCAGCACCTCATACAGAACATGTCTAGCGTGAGGATTATGGGCATTACCCCCCATGAGATAAAACCTATCAAGGGGAGGCCTGCGTCCAGCAGTGGACCATTGTAGGCTGTTGAGGTTCAGTATTTCAGTATTTTATTTATTGCATTCATACATTCAGGTCTTAGTAGTTAGGCGAGTGTTCATAAAATGTTCATAGTATTTTTCATTTAGGGTGTTGCAATGGAAGACAGGCCAGGTTTCATGCCTTTCTACTTATGATGTATTTACTTATTATTAATGCATTCAATACCTATTACAAAAATTACGAGTCGCTAAATTTATCATTGAAGAAATCGTCAAGTTCTTAAAAACATTTTTTTATGAGTATCGCTTTTAGTTTGGATTCAAACATGTCATTATTTTCTATACATTTTATGTTTTCTGGTAAAGTGTTGAGGATCACTTACTCCTAGACTTATGCCTTCTTCTGCTTCTGCCATTGCCATATCTCCTACGTCCCGTGCTAATGTCAGACCCTTCTCTCTTTGCCTGCTATGGACAGGAATTCAGAAAGTCTTTTCTCAGCTAATGGTTTAGTCATAAAAGTTAAATTACAAGCTCAATGGTCTAATCCTTCTCCATAAATTTGTACTGTGGTCTATCCCCCCTCCCCACTAGATCTTAATGTACCTAGCTGCAGCTGACCTGTTAAATTTTGCATCGATTTTACTTCTTCGGAGGAATATGCAGTACATTTTATGTTTCGCTCAGATTTAAATACAAAAGAGTGCTTAGGAAAGCCGAGGTACTGTGACCTTTTTGTGATGTTTTGTAGAGTTCTCTGCATGGATATTGAGCTCTGAGTGCCCAGGATATTTGACGGTAGTATTGAGACGTGATCGTGACGTCTCATTTTGAGGTATTCTTCGTTCGTCTCACTCGCCTCGGCCTTAGTAGTCCGAACACGGATAAACACTGAAATCGTTCCGGTTTCGTCCCATTTTAAGATTTCTTCGTCCACACACTTCTCATGCAAGAATCTTGATGTACCATTATTGTTTCCGATTTTTTTACTATTTTATCTCACGTAAAGTACCGGGAAAGTAGAAACGCATAGGATATTAGGTAAGGCTTACACTAGTAGGTACTTTGATTCCATAGGGAACATATTGAACAGCGTTTATCTCACCCAAAGTACCAGGAGAGTAAATGCATAGGATATCAGCTAAGGTACTTTTTACACTAGTACTTTGATTCCATAGGGATCATATTGAAAGCGTTTATCTCACTCAAAGTACGAAATGCATATGATATACCTAAAATAAATTTACAAAATGATTTCGCGTATAATCTGCTATAAACCGGATGTTCTGGGTGTTTTCTATTTATATCTTGTCATGTTGACTTCTTCAGTAGTGGCAGATATCAAACCCGATAGGGTTTGATATCTGCCACTCTCACTAACCGAGTTGTGCCGTTGTAAAGATGTGTGGCCGAAGTACACGCGAAAACTACTCAATGGATAAGGCTGAAATTTAATATGCACATATAAAGATCTAAACCTGGAATAAACATTTTAGGTTTCTTTTTATCCCGAAAAATGAACGTACGAATTCATTGGCAGAAGCTAGTTAAACATATAACTATTTCATACCCTTTTCTAGCCCTTTTACCATTTTCCGAGTACAGCCACATTATACCAAGCTTGTATTGCAATAAAAAACCGATCTCTAGAAATACCCAACGGAAACGCGTTGGATGAATCCGTCTTACATTGATGCAGTTATAGGTTAAATTTGGATGAGATGCAACGCTTCGATTCTAGATGTCGCACGAATCGGTTAGTTATAGCTGAGGGGGTAGGATCCAGGATTTGCAGAGCTATTTGAGGGTATGTCGTCGGTAGCTCTATGTTTTTAAGAATTCGCTTAGCTATTTGAACGTACCTATGTGTCGGCGAAGTCAAGTAGCTCTATGTTTTTAGAGTTTCGGTAAACAAATTATGGTCTCTCTTCATCCTCGCTTTTCGTTCATTTGAATATCTCAGCAACTACGTTTATTAATAATATCGTATATAAATGAAAATAAAACTTTGAAGTGTAAATTGTCGTTGTCTATATTTCATAACGAGGCCACAAGGTCATATGGGGTGTCAAATAAAAGGCATTGGCTTGTTTTATTATAATATTCTTCTTCCATAATATCATCACTTGTTCAGGTTTTATTTTTTTATTTTAAAATTAAGAATATGAAGCCCTTTTCATTACGTTTCATTACGCACACGTGACTTTTTTGCATTTTTGTCTTCGATCAAAAATAAGGAGTTCGCGGCCTCCCCCGTAGATACCTAGAGCCTTACAAAAATGTCACTCAAAATTGGGTTCGTTTTGTTTTGACGCAGACAGTTTGCGCAGAGCCTGACAAGTTTTTTCCATACGGAACAAGAGATTGGTGGAGTCGAATTCATTTTATTTTATTTTGTAAGTAGGTAGGTACCTACCTGAGAATTATATACCTACCTACTCAGTTTATTTTCTATAAGGATTAATTAACAGAATTCAGGTAAAGATAACGAATCATTTATTGATGAAACTATAAATTGGTGTCTCAACAGTAGGTATTTATACAAAAGGGTCATTTCAGACATACAATAATTTAAACTTACAATACAATTTCAGGCAGGCACTCTAGATTAAAAAGAACTGGTTCCTGTCTGCGGCTTTGCACGAGTTTTTTTTACGGGAAAAAAATAAACGTTTTATAAATTCATACTTCTGGTAGGTAGGTAAGAACCTAGTCTTTCTTTTATTAGAGAGTCTACGCAAATGAAATTTTAGGGCGGGCCAACTAATTATTTTAAAAATCATCAACTAGTAATATTAAACTTATTTTTATGAAAAATATATTAATACATACTATAAATGAAAAAAAAATTTAGAAGAAATAGCCTCTCCATTTATCAATTTAGAACAAAATTAATATTTTAACATAGGCAAACCAAACAACAATATTTTATGCTGATTTCACAAGTATATGACTCACATCTCAATATACGGGTAAAAAATATATATAAACTTACTGAAAATAAGAAATTCCATCCTTTTTCAGCACTTTGGACGAGTGATTCTTGCATTTTTTGTACCCATGCTTTTTGTCTGAACGCTAAAATGACACTAGTTGAAAAGCTTCCCTAACATGTCAAAATGTTCTCTTTTGCTACTGAAGGTTGTGGCGTGCGCATTGTGAATCTAAGGGGGGCCGGCAAAGCCGGACATTTTTGATCGATGATTTTTGTGTTAATTATTTTGCGTAAAAATACTTCACACCAACGCACATTATCATCCATCTGATTTGTCCACAGTTCTTCCAAAACCAGATTCTTCCAATTTCAATTAACGTGCGTTTCTTCCAACACGCGTTTTATCGTATTTCATCCAGTGCGCGTTTCGTCCAACCCGCGTTTCGTCCAATACCTTTTCAGTCTAACTTATTTTACGTCAGACGCGCTACAACAATGCTCAGCTACAAAATAAATATACCCATAGATACCTTGGCCTTTGACTTCTAGGTAAATTCCTCTCGGATAAGAGCTGTATCTCGTAGCGGCGAGTTCTCGCAGATTGGCTTCCACCTTCTCAATCCGTCATTGACGTCTTTTCGACATCATATAGCCTTTAAGTGACGTTTAGTTTCGATTTACCCTTTGCATCATCAGATCTTTCACTCATCTGTTAAGGTCAATTACTACCCAAAATGCATTCTATACCTACTAGTATTCATTTATAATGTCCTGAACTACATCCCTGGACAGTCCAGATCATGAAAGCATTCCTACGGTATTAGCAACGTACATTTTCATAGATTTATCGACGGTATGGACTTATGACGCATTGGTTCTCAAACTTTTGTTGAAAATTAATTTGCTGCATGTTGCTAGGTGTGAAATAGATAATTAGATAAAGAACCTAGGTAATCAAAACTGTACTTAGTTCTAATAAGTAATTTTTTGAGGATGGTCCTTTAAGCCCACGTATCAAATGTTAATAAAAGTAAGTTTGGCATGATATATGATTTGACGACGCATAGAAAAAAATATGTATCTATGTAATGTATTGTATTTTGCATATCAGTCATCATGTGTTATTAATAGATCAAGCTCTGCTTAGCTTGGGGATAGATCATGCTGTGTAGATTGTCCAGCATTAGTTACATATAATAATATGATAATCTATCAAAAGCTCCTTTCTTGAACACCGCCTGTTATTGGCCAGAGGTTTGAGTTCAACGAAAGTAAAATATTTGATTTACCTCAAACTGTGTTTACTACCTTTTTTGAAGTTTATGAAAGGCTGTCGTTTTCGATCATTCCTCAGTTAAATACAAACTATAATAATAATAAATAAATAATTAAAATACACAGAAGTAGCTAATCTGCCTAAAGTTTGAGATCCACAGACAAATGCCAATTGAGATGGTGAAACCGAACCGCGAGTATTTGTGTCTCCACCTGTCCCCTTACAAATCATACCACGCTGTTTTGCTTCACTAGTGCTTATACTCTGATTTACTTGCGAAGAAGGAAACTTCATAGCAGTGTATAGAAACTGACTAGCTAAACAACAGCAAAGTATTATGTATGTGTACCACTGTCCATATAATAACTTAATTTTAAGTACCTAACCTATTGTGAAGAGGAAATAAAGAATTATTATATTATTATTATTATTATGTGTATGTCGCCGCCGGATTGTAGAAATAGTCCGTTTGTAGAATGTAGCCATTTTACTAATCGCCGATTATAAAACGGCGCTCTGCCCATTGTTTATGAATCAACGTTCAACAATGCGGCTAAACGTTACTTAGCCATCTCGTCGAATAAAATTAATTAGGTTTTCCTACCAGTGGTCCACTTGGGTAGGGCACCTTGGTGGACCACCTAAGAGCATAAATTGCCCGTTGCCAACCTATGTAGCCTACCCTACTATGTACCTTGGTGGACCGTAAATTGCCCGTGGTC
Organism: Eupithecia exiguata; assembly: GCA_947086465.1. Taxonomy (NCBI): domain Eukaryota; kingdom Metazoa; phylum Arthropoda; class Insecta; order Lepidoptera; family Geometridae; genus Eupithecia; species Eupithecia exiguata. Next base: position 923,122 of record OX352247.1, read on the forward strand.
CACCTGTGTGAGCCACCTTGGTGGACCACGTGAGAGCATAAATTGCCCGTGGTTCACCTGTGTAGGGTACCTTGGTGGACCACGTGAGAGCGTCCATTGCCCGTGGTCCACCTGTGGAGGGCATCTTGGTGGACCAAGTGAGAGCATCCAACTGCCCGTGTCTTTCTGTAAATGAAAACTATTGAGAATTAGACGAACTAATAGAGAATCATGATGTTGTCAAATTGCTTGATGGCTGCTTGACTGCTTGATGATTATGATGAACGGCGAATGGATTATTCACGAACCGCTTATTGGACGAAATGCGATTTGGACAAACTGGTAACAAATCCTCTCCATTGCTTTCTGAGCAACCCAGCTGTAAATAACGTAGGTACATCCTGTATCCAAAAGTATCGACACGGCTGTCACGCATCCAAACAGACAGACAGATATTGATGATTATGGCATGTCTTGGCTCGATTCATTAGGACGGCAATAAGCGTTACATAGTTAAAGCATCATTGATACTCTATATTCGTATGACGGGTGACGAAGCGACGAGTATTTCTGAACGGATGTATTAACCGACTGTAAAAGAAGGGTGTCAATCAGATGATATATATTTTCCATCAGGTGATGCACTGGAATAAGGCTCTGAACGAGAAGGAATGACAGGAAAAAGAAGTCCAAGTTGTCTAAATACGCGATGGGTTGAAGACATCTTTAAGGTAGGAACAGACTGGGCTAAGATTTAGACTAAGATTTAGCTCACTGTCAGAAGAATTGGTTAGATTTCACACTTATACGCTTTCTTTCTTTCAATTCTTTCTTATATAATTATTATTCTTTCGAAGAATATTGGTTTATTTATTTACTCGCTAGAAGAAATCTAAATATTATGAACTTAGACGCAAATTATCAACATTCATAACTGTTTTCTAAAGTAATGTCATTTTAATACGACGTAGCTACGTACCATGACGTCATTATCACCAACAAGATTCTTAAACTACTTGCTGTAACACCCAAGCTGAGATTTTCACCCTTATTGTAATGTCATAGGACTGAAAATCAGTTTTTTTATCTTCCGGAATCAAAGGCTACGCGTTATAGAAAATTTGAATAAGGTGATAGAAAAAGAACCTTCACAATTTAAGATTTAAGTCGATTTTGAGGTGACAAGTGACAAAACTATAACAAAGATGTAAATACTGTTGTATAAAATACTAAAGAACTCAAAACTGAAGCAAATAAAGTTGAAAATGATACAACAGAAGTAGATATAGCTGGTAAAGCTTTTGTTGATAATCACAGAAATCGCTCGATTGTTCCTGAATAGGTGACAATAAGTTTTTTGTTGTTTTATCTAAACGTAAACGTTCATTTCGAGTAGCTTATGGTGAAATCGATGTAGTAATGTGAATATAAACGATTCCTGATTTTCCCTTTGGCAGTTCCGTTCACCTTTCTTCATCATCACGCGGTGTCACGCCACTGCGGTTTTTTATAGGCGATTATCAGGCGATTATCAGGACTGCGTCCAGCAGTGGACCATGTGTAGCTGTTGAGGTTGGGGAAGAACCTACTGTTCACACAGTGTCACTTCATTTCCAGTAACCCTTTAGTTTAAATTATTTGGGCGGTCTTTGAGACTAGCAAATTATTAACATTGGGGATAAATTTATCTGGTGACTTTTTAAATGCAGATTATCTTTTTATCTCAAGCATCGATCAAGGTATTCAAGATTGAAAGGCTAAATAATAAAAGATTTTCATAAAATAGAACCTAGTTTTATGAAAATCTTTTTTCAATCTATCCTAGTTTTAAATCTTAATCACTGCAGTCCAATTACAGGACAAAAGCCTCACTCTCCCTTTTTCTACAGCGGCAACGAAGACGTTTGTTAATTTTTATAATGATTTCCCATAAAATATATAACCTGATAATAATATAACAGTAATACTAGAGGACGATAATGTAGGTGCACTAGAGTTAGCACGAACAATGGTCGGAAACGCGCGCGTCGGTGCGTGCGCGCAGATCAATCAGCATGCAGTACGATCTAATTGTTTGCTTACGGGGAACTTATAGCTCTATGGGGAGATCATATCGTTAGCTAAGGAGTATGTACAATGTATAAGTCATAGGTACCTCGGTGTCTAGAGCGCTGGCAGGTATACTTATCTATAGTTTCATAAATGATGTTCATTACATTTTCCATTAGGTGGCGCCACCAGTCGCGCCACCAACAAAAAGTGTACAGTTGTATGGAGGGATGATATAGATGGATACCTCATCTGGTATCAGCTTGGTGGGTATTTAAATCATCCGTTAGTGGCACAACTATTAAAATGAATATAGCTATTTGGCGCTTATGGGTAACTCACTTCATCACCAGTTAGAGCTGATTTTTGGTATGGATTCTTTCTCGATTATTAGCCCAAGACGTAACGGTGGCGCGACTATGGAGGCCCTTAGTTCTTGCAAGAAACAAATTCACAATAACAGCCTGGAGTCAGGAAGGCCGATAAAAAACCACCCTAGCAACCACCTATTTACAGTTCGAGACATTGATGAATAATTTTTAACCGCGAGCGTGCGTCCTGACTCGATTTTTTTGCTCACTAGTGTATTATAGAATTCGTTCCTGAAAACGATATGCTCAGACTTTGGGCACTTGGACATACTTCGACCTCCTGTTTTTTTTACCAATCCGCAATGATTCAGAGCTTGCGATCAGATTGCAGTCTGTATTGCAAATAAGTACCTACACGCAGGTACTTATTTGCAATACCACGTTAATTTGCATGTAATGAATTGGATATACAATTTAAAACCAATTACAAACAGGTCCTCATAAATCCGTCAAACCATAAACCGACCAACACCTACCCTAGTCACAGATTCCAGAAAATCCGAAGACACAAATATAGCAGGATTCCGAATATCAGCCGCCATGCGTCAAGCCACTGCCGGCATTCTGATTTATAAGATACGTAAACAGTTGTTATTTTAACAAGACACGCATTAGATGAGATTGAGAGATGCGGATCTTTGGAGTAGGTGAGATTGGAGGAAAAGAGTGTAGATAGGAAACGGTGGAGATCTAGAGATTGAGACAAAACACATCATAAACAAAACACGATACCTAAGTCAATGACGACACACATTTCGTTTAAGTATACGTTCCAGACAGGGACGAATATAACGTGGTTCATCTGTTTGTAATCGAATTGAGTTTCCAGAGAAATCAAAAAATTATAAATTTGAAAGTAACTGTGTCGTCTGTCTGTTTTTCTTCTTTTCACGCCTAAACAGCTGAATAGATCATAATGAAATTTGACAGGGAGATAGTTGGTATCCGTGGGACGGATACAGGCTACTTTTTATCCCGGAAAAGAGCGTGCCAAGCCGCGAGCAGTAGCTAGTACTTTATTTGTTTTGGTGGAAAACTTGTCACCAAACTCTTAAATTAGATCAAAGATAAGTCTTGCCTAGCAGCTTCTGTGTCACCTACTTCGTTTGTTTAGGAATATTTTATTGGAAACATGTGATCTAAGATTGTCACTTCACACAGTTCGCCGCTGGGTAACTCAGCTGTTACAGGTAGGAGTAGTTTCACATCTATCCCCACGATTGGACACATCACTTTGCTGACGTATATTTCGATAGGTTGTGACATTCAACTGATAAATTGGGCTTTGCATAATTTAATTTGCTATTTTAGATTTATTATTTCGACGATTACGTATTCTAAATGTTGTAATCACAGACATTTATGTTGTCTATTTGATTTATCTAGTAGCAATTTCGTGCTTCTATTGTTGAGTTTTTTTAACGTCTTGTTCTTCTATTACAGAATATTTCAAGGTCTCGTAACAGTGAATTTTTCTCAGCTCATTAATATATAACATTTTACTAATATAAGAGTAAAAAGTTTATTTCTTGAAACACAATCTTAAATATAAATAATAGAATTAAATTGAAACTAGTATTGTCTTACGAAATAATTTTATTAGAATTATCGAAAAATTTAATCATTGTATTCTCCCTTTCATAATTCTTTATTACACTAAAAATAACCAATTTTGAAACCGAAAAAAAATATGTTTATTATTTCAAAAAGTTTCCGAATATCTTTAAATTATTTAAAGATATTCGGAAACTTAGTCCTATGGGCTCAGATAGGTGTACTTTCCTTTACTAGGAAAAATAATAATTCCTAATTTAGTCTCTCAATGTGCGTCCATAACTTAAATAACTTTTCCGCCCACTTCCTACACCTCAATTAATATCAAAGCAGTTTGCAAAGCACGAGTTAACGCATGACCTCCGGTGTTCTGCTCATCTTTCTTCGCCTACCGCGAATGGGCTGTAATTCCTAGGCTTTTGTGGAACCCTAAATCATTTGCAGCAATACATTAATCTGTTTTATTAGGATTAGTGATTTCCTTGTATTTACTAACGACCAAATGATTCCAGCATCGTCTGAAATAGACGCAAAGCCGCTATCAATAATCACGATAATTAAATTTTGAGTATTATAGTTAAAGTTATTGCCAAATAATTAAACGTCATCATCATTATCAGCTTTTATAAACCCACAGCTGGCGAGCAGCTTATAATTAAAGAACAGCGAATCCTACGCCATGGTTGAGAAAGATATTTTGTATGATCAGCGCCCTGAGTCCGTTTGACAGTAACGAGACCCTGATCATCGTTACGTCTCATATTTGTATGGGACTAGTGTAGTTCCCTGTCCGCACGATAGAGGCGCTATACCAAATCTCATACAAAAAGAAGACGTCACGATCACTGAATGAACTGAATGACTGACAAACTGAATCAAAACACAACAAGCTATTTGAAAAAACAAAAAGAAACTGAACCTTAAAACTAAACCCACTCATTACGCAGTTCACCAAGTTTAATTTATTTATTCATCGAACACCAACATAATAAATTAATACAAGCTTTGAGTTATTAAAATCTTGTCAATTGCTCTTATAGTTAAAAGTGAAGACTGCATGCAAAAAATGAAGAAAACTTAGGATAAAGACGATAAAAAAAGAACCGAAGAAGATTCAAACTTGATCAAAAAGGACGCGAAAGAGGAATGTCTTCCGATGTTTTACGATCTGGTCACATTAAGAACTGAAACATCGAAGTGCCATTAGGGACACCGCCACTGGCGTAGTGACAGGAAGGAAGGCATTCTCGCCGTCATATTCTATACGCAGCCGGCGACGCGGAACGCCCTACAGAATTCACGGTCCCATTGTATGTCGATAGATGTAAATTGAAATGTTACAAGGTTTTATTGACCGAATGAAGGCCTAAATATTTAAGCGTGGGGCAAAACTGATGTGACTAAATGAAATATAAATACTCTATCTTTTGTAGCACGCGTTTGACAATACAAACTAGCCTCTATCTTGGCTAGAAGTATCTAATCCAGTCATTTGGTTCGAAAATAACAGGTTATCTGGAAAGTTTTGCGGGATTTTTGAAAATAGGTAATTTTATAGATATCGATGTGCTATTTCTCTCTTGTCGGGATCGGGAAACGGTAATTTTTTTGACTTTATTTAAAATATTTCAAAAAGTATGAAACTTAGAAACATTTAATTCAAAAATGTTTTGAAAAGTACAAATGAATATTTTTCATTTGATATCCTATTTGACTTTGTAGATCTCTCTTTAAATTTCGATGATACAATTTGCATCAACTGAAAATGTTTATTATATTTTTTGTTAGGTTGTAAGTTTATCCAGATCCACGAGTCCATTGGACGATACTATCGAGACGTGATCGTACCGTCTCATTTTTCTATAGGTCTTGGTACAGCAGCGCCTCTAGCGATACTACGGAAATCTCATACAGATATGAGAAGTCGCGATAAAATCCCGATGCTATCGTCAAATGGACCCAACACCCAGTTCTCTTTCAGAGTATTATTTTCAAAATGTCCTGTTCTCAAAGAAATTAAATAAGTTCCCAAAATTTTTCAATGCGGGACTCGAACCCACGCCCCACCCTCACTACGGGTGTGCTCTAACCAACTAAGCCACGAAATCCGTACTCTCCTAGTCGAAAATCTCTGGGACCTATTACGGCTCTAGCATCCTTCAATACACCAGTCCAACGTATCGGAAGTCGCAAAGATTTCGACCCTCACCAGCCATCACCAACGGTCTGGAACCAGTCCCTAAATAATCCCATATTACATGATGACTCCACGCCTGGTTAGCCATGTAAATGGTAATGACAGGAATCAATCATACCCTCACCTTCGAGGCTAATGGTCCATGACCACCGGTGGTACCACGGCTGGTTGACGAGTCACGAGCGCCGGACCGTGATGTGTTGGAATCAATAACTCGGAACTGTTTTATTGATTACGAATCTATTAATAGGGGAATTTGTGGGATAGTCTAACATGAACATCTATTTAGCTTCTGAGGTGCTTCTTCGGTTAGCTGAGCCATAGACGAAAGTAGGTCTAGGAGCAAGCCGGGGCCCAAAGTTTTTCAGTGTTTCGTTGAAGTAAATCAAGCAATCTTGTGGTAAATTTACCATGATTGACAATTTGACATCAAAAGCATAGGTACCTGCTCCTATATCTATCTTGGTATGTATTTTTATTACATAGGGACATGAGTATTGGTTTTGCGACCATCATATCAGCCCTTATCAGTCCATTTTGGACGTACTTTCCTTAAAATAAGCGCCATATAATGGGTTTAGGAAGTATTTGTTGAATAAAGCACAAACAATTGCATTATAAATTGCATTGTCTGTAGATACATTTTAGAGTGGCAAAATGGCTTCCCAAAAACTTCATGCGAGTGTCAATATAAAATGCAATTAAGTGTTACAAATTATAAGCCCATATTTACATGCAAATATCTGTACTGTGCGGCAGCGGTGCCTTCCAGGTGTGCGACAAGCCATTCAGGTAACATACGACTGTATTTTGCCTAAAATGCTCCCTTTCTTGTTGGCATGGCTTAGTTTGGTAATTGACGCAATTTACGTTATTGTGATGAAAGATTTGACTGCCTGTACAAACTCACCATGACTCTGCTAGTAACATGAACATTGAACCGAACCATTATGGAGTCTACACACCAATAATGTAGGTGACATAGCCCGGGGCTGTTTTGTGCGACATTTCACTGTATAAGTATTGTAGGCAGTCGACAGTGTTAGAGAGACTAAGGTCTAAAGTCTCGAACACCGTCGCAAGGTCGCTTCTCTGTCGATCTTTGTATAATGCTCACAGGAACTACATTACCTGATTCCACCATCCCCCTTCCACTTCAGGTCAAGAGCAGACGCACAGTGCATTACCACCCCTACTTGGTGGATATTCCGTCCTCTCGCACTAAGCGGTTTTCCTCCACCTTCATCATTTGTACCGCTGGACTTTGGAACACGCTCCCTGCTGCTTTTTTCCCGTCAATTACAACCTTAGTCTCTTTAAGACAAGAGTGAATAGGTATCTTCTAGACCTTCGTGATACACCGTCGGCCACGTCTTCACTTTCCATCAGGTGAGATTTTGGTCAAACAAAGGTATAAAAAGACTATAAAAAAGTGTTTTGTTAACTTTTCGCTAATCCTGATCGGTGTTACGGTGCGTAACGTAATGTGTTACACAGCTCACATTTGTGCAGTCAGTACAGAAAAAGAAGGCGCTCGCAACGAGCAAGGAGACGGATTTTAGCACACGGTGTAACGTATCATGCTCGCTGCGAATGATACATTACGGCCTGTTACATTACACCTGTCAGTACATGCCTTTAGAGTTACTATTCCGTGCTCGAAGGTTCTACCGCGTCATTGACAATCATCGTGTCGCGAATCATTATTTCTCAATATTACAGAACAATCTCAGACAATATTGATCTTTATCAACATCCGCCCATTACCAATTATAAGAAACTTGAAATAGAAACTATTATAAAACTAACAGTCATCTTAGAGTTACTACTTTATGGATTAACACACGAGTTACATATTTATCATATGTAACATAGTTATTTCTGGAGACAAGGAAAATCTATGTTCAGCAGGGGGACACCAAATGGCACAAAAATCACACTAATAATAAAAATATTGTTAATATTCGAATGATAGTATTATCACGTACCTACTTGTTTGTAAATTATTTTGTCTTTTTAATTGGAAGTCACCTTGCAAATAAAACAACTTGGTGTCAATTAATTGTTGCCACCTAAATTGTAATCGCAACTCATACTCAGGGTTAGTGTATTAAAATTCTCTGACTTAGGGCTAGATGATGTGTGAATTGTCCGGCACTATTCATTTTTTTCAATTTAATCTGCGTTCAGAACATGGCACATCATTTTTTTATCGGCAAGGTCCGATAAACATAGACATATTTAGATTTAGGATTTCAGGAGTATCCACTCAATTTAGGTTTAATTTTTAACCAGCAAACACAGAAAACATCCATTCCGAAAACCCTTTCCACGGCTCCTACCTCCAAGACACTACAATTAAACAGAAATCGTGACAAGAACACATGACACAACGAAATTACTTGCATTACTGGTGACATTAGGGATCAACCGAGTGTGGTGACAGATCTCAGGTCGAGATATTATTGTCTATGGTCGCGCTCTGCACGAATGGGGCCACCATTATATTGTGGTAGAGGAAAATACCGAAAGAATTGAAGGGAAGAATAGATTTGTCTGCTGATGTTCAATAGGCAGACAGGTATTACAATTTAATGTTGAATGCTCAAGATTCCGATGGGGTAAACGTGTTCTTGAGTAGACACAGTGACTCAGCAAACGTAGTGTAGGACGCTCTCCAGCCAGGTGAGATAAATTAAATAAATAATGCTGGACAATCCGCACATCGTCATCTAGCCCTAAGTTAAGCAGTAAGCAGAGCTTGTGTTAAGGGTATTAGATGACTGTTAGACTGAACGATTGCAAGCAGATGCTGGATGCGGCAAGTTGAAGACATGGCGCTTATTACGGGAGGGACTAATATGAGCGGTTTCTGACATTGAGTAAATCTGCTTGGTGTCTGTTAATGGGTTAATTTAGCTCAGACTGTAAATTATCTCTGCAATATTAATACCGATATCAATCGAGCTTAACAACAATCAGTAAAGTCGAGTCAATGATCTTGGTCGGTTTAATTAGTGACAATGTATGTGTGTGAAGCGAGGCCGGGAGATATCAGATAAGCTTGCGTGAGAGTGCGTGCTTTCCAATGTTCTGCTGTGTGCTTCGAGGTTATTGAGATTGGTTGGCCTTCTGCAATACAGTCGGTACCTTATGGGCTAATAAGCACCCCATATTAGCTATTCAAGAAGAAAATACTCCTAAATTCTAGACTCATTCTTGAAAACTTGGAATCCTCGATCCTTTTAAATTCGATTAAGTACAAGATACAAGACTGATAAATAACCGTCATCTGTTCAGAACGGCTGCATTGTTTCTTTCGCTAAACATGAAAAACCTGTAAAATATCAGTTGCAGTTGTTTGCATTTAGTACTAGAAAATCAGTCTCACAATGAGACCAATGCCTCAAAATTTTACTCCCATCTTTTTAGTCCGGTGTATCATTTGACAGCTTTTAAGCGACCTTTTAAAATGAATCAAACACGGTTTGTTTTCTCAGGTCTTTAAAACGCTATGTTCGTGTTAAACCTCATGGTCTGTCCAATGTTGGCCAATTCATAGTGGGCTAAGGCCTGGTAAGGACCATTACCGCGTCAGCAGAGTATACATAACCCAACCAGTAATCTGCATCTTTTGACAGCCACCACGCACAATTTTAGTTGTTAAAAGGCACGCTTTCACAAAACCTTTACCGAACTCTGCGTGGAACCTGCCAAGCCTTTCGTGCCTTGTTACGGTGCCCAACCAACCGTCAACTGATTTGTGACGGGCAAGGAAACCACAGAGGATGTGAGTAATCTACAGATTTGATTGACATGAGCGATTTTATTTGGTTCCGCATTATAGGTCTGATGGCGATGGCTTCTGGGAATGGTATTTCAATGGGGCATTATTAGTATCAAGACCAATTTGTTGAGGCAAATAATGCTCTTGAATGGAGACCAAGACGCGGCCAACGTAGTGTCCGATGTCTAGTGTCAATGTAGATGCGGAGAGCTGCTGGCAGATGCTGATGCTGAAAGCTGAAGAGCAGGCGCTCTTGTGTTTTACTTGAGACTTATGTCCAGCAGTGGATCGGAATAATTAAACTGGTGATGAAGATCGTGTCAGTCTGCCGTCCTATTGGACTATGAGAGGAAGGGGACAGAGAATACACCTGTGTGCGCATATTCTTGATTACTATAATAATGTCCTGCACAACTGACTAGTCTCCGTTATCACTAGCCACCCGTGGCCGAAGATTTGGTTAGGAAGATCACTGGTGTTGATGATTAGCAGCTAACCATCTATTCTTTTACTACCTCAAACACGTAGCCTCAAGTAACCTATCAAATATTGCCGTGTTACTACGAAAGTTAAGATACGTAGTTTGCATCAAATCATAATTATTCTACGGAACGTAGGCTACTCGAATCTTTGGAATTATTGTACAATAAACGTCTACTTTACGAAATTCGGTCTACTAATACTTTACGAAAATCCATCTACAAATAAAAATAGTAATTCCAAAGCCGGCACTTCAAAAGATACATGTCAATCATTAATCGGTGACTAAACGTTTTAGTCAATTTGCTATACTGGTTTAGAATGTAAATCGAAAACAAATAAGACAAAATTTATCAAAATGTGTCGACAGATTCAACGACAAAATTATACGTCAGACGAACTAATAAAATTATAAGCAATTTTACTAACGTTTTTAACATAAAATTCAATTCATACTGTCAAATCAATGTTGTCAATTTTTAATAATTTAGATTTGTAAATGTCGAGTAGAAGAATCAGTATTTTTATTAAAATAAGTTATTGCATAATTAAAAAGTAAAGTTGCGGCCAGCTTGCAAGCTATTTTTGAGTCATCTCGTAATTTAATATTCAATTAATTTACTGATAACAATCTTATTACCATATTCCTTGAACTTTCGACATTTAATCGTTTCTTTAAATCTTACTAAAGCGTTAAATTGTCTCTTATCGGCGGCTTTTTGAGCTCTCCAACACATTCAGCTGTTAGTATTTTGACTTCTATTGCGTTAACTTTAAAGTCTTAATTGTGTTAAACTACTTAGTTTTAATATAATTTGTTATGTTTTATTGAATCTACGTCACGTATTTTTAGCACTTTTATAGAATCATTATGACCTTATGTGCTACGGTTCTCACGATAAACTTTATTTCTAACTTTATTATGATTTTGACTTCTTTATTTGTTTCTATGCAAATTATTTGAACATCAGATTCATTCAATTAATGCTGATGATTTATGGACCTGTATCATTAAGTTTTATCAGAATAATAATGAATATTTATGATAATTTCGATTCGTCTTTGTACTAATAATGTGTAATTAGCAACAAATAATGATGATGATGACGACTAACTTTTAATTTATCACGTGTTTACCTTCTAACCTTCATCATCACAACCCTAAAGTCACTGCAGTGTAGGTAGGTACTGGTCAGGCCTTCTTTAACAGTATGACTGCCACCGACATACGGTCATGTAGGACAGCTTCTTGCACAGCGACGCGTTGCTCCTGGTCGCATCTAAGTAGTCAACGTGTTAATACTTCAAGACCTTTTTTGATTTTAGTGTTAGCATACTGGGCGGAAATCTTAGGGCGTATTCTCACAACATCCGTTTAAATTATCCATTTTCGGTGATGACGTATGTACCTACTATGTAGTTGTAAGAGCAAGATAACACACCCGCCAGTATTCCGGATCCAGTAAACGACTGTTTCCAGTAGCGAAGGATCTGTAAAAACCGGTCCTGTAAAATCGGATCTGCTGTTTTGACCCTTTGTTGAAAAACCTCGTCAATGTATCAATTCAGTATTTGAAAAATTCTGATCGACTTCATAGCATTATATGGGAAAACACGGACACTTAAAACTAAATTTACGCAAACGATATACTTGCTGAAGAACAAACTAGTATATCGTTTGCGTAAAGCTACAGATACCTGATGTCCTTCGAGCCGAATCTACGGCCACGGCGGCCAATTTCAACGGACACTAGCCAGGTGCGCAGGACAAATTATAGTGCATAAGTGTCTGCGCACACAGGCGTACTCTTTATTCCCTCACTCTCATAATCCGGAAGGACGGCGGACCGGTTGGTTCGATCGGGGAGAGGTAAGGCGCAGGACCAACAGCTTAACGTGCTTTCCGAGGCTCGGGGGTGTAACACCACCAACTTTTTGACTCCAGGCTGTTACTATAAATTAGAAAAATCCCAATAAAAACTTTGGCCCGACCCAAGATTAGAACCCTGGACCACATTATCAGCGGTTAAAGACGCATTTAATGCATTCACTTTCCAGCCTCGGCGGTGCGACCAGCAGAGGCGCGCCACCGCCTGGAGGACCCTCTGCAAGACATGTGCGTCGCCATAAGAGTTAAGTAGACCATAAATAAAAGAGTTAAGTAGTATGAATATCATATACTTATAGGATGAATGAAACACAAAGTGTGGACGAACTAGTTATCCACTCAAATGAAGCTAAGGTACCCATTATCTGATTGCAGTCGACCCTTCTGCTTACGAATTGCGTTAATTTGCGTTCGTTCAATTCGCTCGTCTTGGATGCATACTATGATTCTACAGTTTTTTAGCTCTTTGCAGTCCGCAGTATCCTTCTGTTGGGAATTTTGAAAAGTTCTCATGTTTGTTTTTCATTATTATTTATACGTTCTCAAAATTTACAGTTTCTGGTTTAAAAATCCTTTTAACTAAAATAGAATAAAACATAATGTGATTTAAAGTTCATTGCTATTGTTAATTCAAGATAATTTTTACAGTACTGAATGAAGAATTTCAATTTTTTTTGATGGCGATTTTTGGCTGGATATTTATTATCTGTTCATTCCAAAACTACTATACGGATCGGTAACAATGTTTGCGTAAATATAGTTCTAGAAATTGGATAACAAAGCCACAAGCGGAATCCGCTATTCTATATTCTATTCTGTTGTAAAAAAAAGCAGTCAGAGCTATTCATCAAATTGAACCTAGAGAGAGCCTTACGTATTTAATAAAATCAATATTGAAAACCTATTTTATTTGAGGAAACATATACATTTTTATTTCAAAAATAGTGATATCCATACTAATTATGAGGCACGAGGAAAGTTTAAGTTGGTTATAATGTTGGTTTAAAATATTGGTTATTACCTCAGACGAGACTACCGAAAGATAGATATTATGTTAATAATAAGTAAGTTAATAATGCTAGATTTTATAATGTATTGCTAGCCAATATTACTAATCTTGGTGATGAGGCCTTTTGGACCACCACCAAAAAGCATCTCACTGAGATATACCAGATATATTGAATCCGTAATGCAAGCTCTGCATAACTCAGGGCTAGATGATGCTGTGTAAATGGTCAAGCATTATTATTAGTAGGTGTTTATTGTCCAGCTTCATAAAGTCAACCATTAGCTTCACACGACGGCTCCAACCACACCTAAATTCAATCAACCTAACCTCAATAGTAATCCACTTAGCAGTAATAGCTGCCAACCTCAGCGTAAGCCAACACCATGCGTCAACCGTGTGAACGCCACAATTGCAAGGAACTGGCTATTTCACATCATTTACACTTATACTCTGACTCATATACATACAACTAGACAATATACTATAAACTACTCTACCAGAATTCTCAGTTCTATATCAGTGGTAATGAGTTGAAATTTGAACGAATGTTTTTGATATCTTAGTCTGTAATTTGGGGTTTCCTAGCTTGTCTAGTCTGTATAATGCGGGATCAGATTACAAAGTTTTTGAGACATCAAAACTGGATTGTAAATGTTGTGAGTCACATGAGTGTAATTCGTGAATCATATTTGTTTGGGTGGATTTTCAGTGAACAGCTAAAGCGGAATAAATAAAGATACTATATACTCAGTGATAAAAGATATATAGTTGTTTTAATCGTTGTAGTATCATGGAAATACTTGTGATATCTGTCTTCGCTATTTTTCGTTTTAAATTAAGTAGGTATTAATTTTTTAGAAGGTGTAACATTTTTAAACGTTAAATAATAGTCGTGTTATACAATCAAATAAAAAAAAAAAAAAAGAATGCTGTACAATTCATTATCTAGCCCCAAGCTAAGCAGAGTTTTTATGGGTACCTACTAGTTTTTTTTAAGCTTAGAAAACGACCAGGACACCACACCACATTGAAATCTCCATAAACTGGACCCTCAATAAAGTAGCAAACCCGAAAACACTGGCAATCTCACTAATATTATAAACGTGAAAGTTTAGATGGATGGATAGATAGATGGATGGATGTTTGTTCCTTTATCACGCCAGAACGGCAAAACGGATCTGGTAATAAAATAAATCGAAATAGTTCAGTACTAGATCAGGTGAAGGTGGTATTGTATTCAAACGAAGCTAAAAAAAGTTTCATGGGAAGCCAACCGAAAACGCAAACAATTTGTTTTACAAGAAGTTTCACATCGAAGCCGTCATGAAATAATTTTACAGGCCTTATTTATAATAAATTCTATAGCCTATAACCATCGGGGCATTGAGACGAATCAATCGATACATAATTTGTTGAAATAGAACTAGTAGTTTCAGCGCTACGTGGGAACAAAGAAATTGGCCACATACATACAAACATACAAATATACGAACATACAAACATAGGGTGCTAACCTCATAACCCTCCCCTGTTGGTAGTCGGGTAAAAAGGTTCATTTCACAAGAATACAGAAATCAATACGACACAACAAAGCATGCAACAAGAAAGGAGAAAATATGTCAACTTGCGATTGTCAGAGAATAATGGACGTTGGAATCATGTCAAATGTCAAACGTCAAATTAGACTGCTTTCCTTTTCCTGTCGGTACAATAGGACGCGTATTACATCAACGGGTTGAGTTTACACCAAGGTTGATATTGATAGGATATACCTACCCGAAGGGTGGTGCACTACAGTTGTATCGTTATAGTCCAGATTATTTCTTGCAGTCTCACTAAAATTGAAACGTTTGAAAATTGAAAGGTGTTGAAAGTATGCCGCAAAGTATTTTACGGCTTTCGATCTTTATTTTATACTAGCAGCGCCTCGCGGTTTCACCCGCGTAGTTCCCGTTCCCGTGGGAATTCCGGGATAAAAAGTAGCCTATGTCCTATTCCAGACTATATCTATCTCTGTGCCAAATTTCATTTAGATCCGTTCAGCCGTTCTGGCGTGATAAAGGAACAAACATCCATCCATCTATCTATCCATCCATCCATCTAAACTTTCACGTTTATAATATTAGTGAGATTTTCCTGATAGACTGGTGCCGTAAAAGTTGTTCCTGGCTAAGTTTTATTTTCGGTGTAACTGAGATCTGAAAATAAATTAAATTTTCGAGGTCAAAGAAAAAAGCATGACTAGTAGGATTTTTTTTTTATGACAAGGTATACAATACAATACAAAAACACTTTATTGTACACCAGAAAAAGAACATTACAAAAAGACATTACATGAGACAAGTACAATGGGCGGCCTTATCGCTTAGAAGCGATCTCTTCCGGGCAACCTTTGGATGGAAAGAATTTAGCATTTCGATTTTTATTTTCTTAGGTATAAACAAACGATAAATAAATAGAATCATAATTGAAGCGAACCACTGTATGAAGTGCATAAGAAGAATCACAAATGAAATACTGGAAGTCAATAAAAACAATGACAACGTATCTAATCATTACACTCTTTAGATTTTCGGTTGAACCGACTAAGGGTTTCGTGGCTTAGTTGGTTAGTACACCCGTACTGATGGTGGGGCGCGGGTTCGAGTCCCGCCGAAACCGAACATTTTTGGGAACTTATTTCATTTATTACAACGTAATCACTTCAAAAGTCTTTATCTGACAATCAATTAAATCGTCAAACAACGGGAAAAAGCACCACCAATTTTATTATTCAGGTGGAAAAAACGGAAAGTAATGGATGTCCATTCAAAATGTGTCAGTTATAGCGCTATCTTACGAAAACGTTATGTTTGTAGAACACCTACCGATGTATATTGAATAAATACTAATGTGCATCGAATGGAAATACTCAAAATACGGTGGAATTTTAATACAATGTCGGGTTACGGTCTGACGGATAGAAAGGGCCCGAGTTGGGACCTACGGCATTTATGTTTTTACCAAGTAGGCACTATCACATTGCTGAGCATCGGCAACTCTGTAAAATATCCAGATAAAATAAAAATAGATACATGGGATACCTACATGAAAAGCGCGGGCAAAGCCGCGGGCAGCCGCTAGTAGGTAATAAAATATAATACCTAGGTGATGGCTCTAGTGTTAGTCGGGGTACCGCCTTAAAATTTGTTTAGAATCAAAATCAAAAATTCTTTATTTCCATATATACAAAAATGTACACTTAGAAAAGGTCAAATTCTTAAAATAAAACACTGACACGGAAATAAAGTGGTACTTTTGATTTCTGTCGCTTCGGTATGTAGACTAAAGTAAAGAAGCGACTAAGAAACCTTTAGCCTTTTAGTTGTTATTTTTCGAGTTGGAGTAAAACCCGTCCCAAGCTTTTTTATCTTCTAAATAATCTGATATTTTGTAGTAAGCTTTTTGCACAGAAAGGTTTTGACAATTTGTTTGAATTTATTTATTGATAGATTTTGCAACTCACTAGGAGTTTTGTTGTAGAAGCATATACATTGCCCTTTATTATGATCAAAACCCCTAGTTTTTCCTAGTTTTTAGAGTTTTACCAAGAAGAGATCGCTTCTATCTTACAAGGAAGTCCATTGTACTTTTGTCTTATATCAAAGCTCCAAGATGTAAGGCAAAGTGTAAGAAACACTTTGCTGGTGGCCAATATTAGTGCAACCTTTACCCCCGTGTGTCCCAAAGCTCTCACATTATGGCCCACACATCGGCCCCGCTCAATCAGTTGTACAATTATCGAGGACAAGCCAACCGTGAACCACTATTCAAATCTACTGACCACTGCTAGCATGTGTCAAAGTATCATTGATGATGGAAGTATTTGATTTAGAACCTGCCCTTTGACTATAGGCAGTCTAACTTTTGCACTGCCAATATAACGTACCTCTAACTAACGACGGTTCCAGCGGTATCTGGGCTCAATTGGTGGCGATTTTCAAAGACTAGGCGTTCACGATAAAGAAAACTGCAAAAAAACGGCAACGGCGGCGGCGGCGTGCTCCTTCGGGACGCACTGCAGAGGATACACATAGCATACGATTTACTAACGCTTTCATTGTCCATGACGCACATGATGTACTGTTCCTTCTACACTGGCCAGATGCTAGGAGTAGACACCTAGCTTCGGCAAAAAGGCCTAATATGAAGGTTTCTATCTGAAAGGTCTTGCTGCGTGCGGAATTTATTATTTGACAGGTGGATTGGTGATCGTAGATTAAGGCAAACTCCCCTTGTTTGAGGAAGGCATATCCAGCAATGGACATGTGAAATCAGAAATCAAATGCTTTTATTTCTTATGCTTACAAAATAAGCTTTTAGACAAGTCAAGATCTTAAACTATAAATTGTGATTTTATGTTGATGTGAAGAAGTTAATGAATTCGTTACAAACCACAACTGACCGTCGATACAATGGTGAGTCCACAATACGGTCACGGTTCACCCACCAGCCATACGAACTGATGAGAGGGTTCGCGATGAATTGATTGATGTAGTCGGTCTGTGCTTTGTGTGGTTTGTACAAGTATGTACCGCATAATACTAGGTGGCACCATTCCTCTTCAGCTGACATACGTCCACTGCTGAAGAGGGGAGAAAGAGAAAAAAAGAGGGTTGCTGTAATCACCACGGTAGGCAGATGGAATGGTGATCGCAATCGAATGGTGACACCTCAGTGTTAAAATACGTAGAAGGAAACTGCGGCCCCTCATTAATAATCAATAATCATCTTCATCTCTGGGAGGATCCCTGTGGACTTCTACGATATCCACGGGCAGAGTTGGTATTCTTACTTACGGCCACGGTGTTGTGGCACCAGTAAATAAATTAATTGAAAGAAAGAAAAAACATGTTATTTCTTTAACTTCTCTCTTCCTTATTAAAGCTGGACAATCTACACTGCATCATCTAGTCCGAAAGTAAGCAGAGCTCGTTTTAAAGGTACTAGATAACTGATTAGTGATTACCTACATATACCTAATAGGTACATTAACACAGTTACATACTTTTATTATACTCGGAACGGATATCTGCAGATTGAACAAACATTGGTCCGTATTTGTTGTTCTTACATGTTCAGTCCATCCCAAGGTTGCCTGGAAGAGATCGATTATAGCTATAAGGCCACATTTGTACTTCGTTTACTCGTAGCATTAATTTCTGTGTGTGTGGTACAATAAACTATTATCTATCTATCTACTTGTGAGGCGAGAATCGAACCCGCAAGCTTCGTCACCCGCCACTGAGGTAGACAGACTTGATGAACAAAAGGGTATAAGTATAACGGAATAGGGATGGATAACAAATTAATGTAAATAATGACCATATTGGGAACAAAAAATCATAAACCCATTTGGGTAGGTAATGAAATAAAAGGAAGTATCTAAAGGAAAGGTTTCTAGATCAAAACAATATAATATTTTTCCTAAGAAAATAATGAAAAGGTAGAATCCGAAGGCCATCAGTAATTTTATCGCAATCCATTGTCAAAGCACAATAAAATTGAACAGGCTTACCAACCTTACGAAACAAACAGACAGACATGACAGCTATTGTTCGGAACTTTAAGTAGTTGTTGCAATCATTATTTTGTTCATTATGAATGAGTTCAGACTTGTTCCGATCTGTCATTTGTGGTTAGAACTTCTCATGGTTCACTGTTTTTACCGGATTGATCGCGTATATTTATTTTATTTTTATTATTTTTAGGTTATAAACAAAATATAAATATACGCGATCAATCCTCATAATAAAACAGTGTTTTATTATGAGTTCTCGCGAAAATAACCTTAGAATATACTTTCTCATGGTTCTTTAAGTTTTCCATTGTACCTTTAATCCTAAGGTCTTAAAACTATTTAGAACAGAGTTTTCGTCAGCAGCACTTACATCGATGGTTCAAGATGTGTGTTGTTTATGCTGTGTTCCTTGATCTTCGTCCGTTTTGGAATCATCATCATCAACAGCCCATACCGGCTTTGCTGAGAGTAAACCTCCTGATAAATAATTTTTTTGTTCTTATCTTATAGGAATAGCCATAATCCTTACGTTGGGCATGCAGGTTAGAGAATACCAATTATTTTTCTCCTGCTGCCTCTCAAGAGGCAGGGATTCTCGGGAGACCAGAACACAACACACCAAAAATCAATTTTTTGGTACAAATTAAGTTTAATAACAATCGATTATTCATTTATTCATGTTTGTACAAAGGTATCTTAATTCATTATTTTACTTATTATTAATCAACTTAGTCTGCTTATACCTATGGTTAAACAAAATAATTGTTTACGGATGTAAGTGGGTTAACTACGAACCTTATTTGTGATGGAAGAACACCAACGTTTCATCCGTTAACGGGACTTCTTCAGGGTGAGAACGGTTCCAGGCGCGCTTACGTCTGTAATGAATTCGTCAAACTACGATAGTTTTTATAGTAAAAAAATATTGCTCTTTAGGAGACAGGGCATCATTTTATAAGTCTGACATTATGTTTTTTTCAATAAAGATTATTATTATTATTTAACCTTGGATCATTACAGAATCTTTATTTCGTCATCGACATAATTTTTTGTTAATTATCAAATCAGTTAAATTTTTTTCATGACCAAAGAAAATAATCAGCTAAAAATTTCTCAGCACTTCTGCGATTTGTTCTGATGATACCAGGTATCGTAAAATGTTTCACTCAATTTTTCTTTGTACCCACACCGTAAACATTTTATTTAAAAAATACCTAGTACTCTCCGACTTTAGATACACATTTTTAAACTCATTATGTTACAAGTAAACTATTTAAAACCTATAATAAAGCCAACTGACCACTTATCCTTGACTAACGGTGCGTAAACTTAAAATTTTAATTACATTGAACTCCGGAATAGGCCCTATACCTGATACTGAGCGTCGATACGTAAAGTCGTTTAGATCATATCTACCCTTGTGTTAGATCGGAGTAGCCATGCGTGCGCGCAGAGGTGCGTAGCGACATCTGTTGGTGATCGGCGGTAGCTCATTTGAATAGCATGTTTTTGGTTTATAACTTGTAAATTTGGTTTTTAGATAGTTTTAAATTAACTGTGGAAAGAGTGTTGGTCCACTTGGTTCTGGGTTGAAATGCGTGAAAAGATAGAGAAGCTCTTTGCCTACAGCATCTTGATCTACGGCAATAAATTATTTATAGTTAAACATAAATATATATCACATTGTCGTGTCGAAAGCCGCTCACTGTCTTGATGAGCATTTTAATCTGTAAGTATCTACCTGCATAGTAAAATCCCACTAATATTATAAATGTCAAAGTTTGGATGGATGGATAGATAGATGGATGGATGAAGACGTAAGAACGGCTGAACGGATCTGGATGAAATTTGGCACAGAGATAGATTATAATTTGGAATAGAACATAGGCTACTTTTTGTCTCGGAATTACCACGGGAACGGGAACTGCGCGGGTGAAACCGCGAGGCGCTGCTAGTTAAATATATAGTTATTTCAAGGTCAGGTAAATTTATGCATGTTAATCTTAATTAAAATTTAATATCTAATCCTATATTTACAATTCCATACAATGTGAAAAACGAGGATTTAATTTTTTATGGCGTCTAGGGTGGGTACTTCAACTCTGGGACAGCCTCCTAAGAGTACAGATGAAAAAAAACATGAAAAAATTATATCTACAGTGACTGAAAGTAGCTGGTCAGTTATCACCACAACCTAAGCTTTTAAAAGTGGTATAGATCGATTGATTAATATATAGAATCGATATTTATTGTTTTATATAGAATTATGTATTGTATTATGTATATCAGTTATCAAGTACCCATAACTCAAGCTCAGCTTGGCGCTAGATAATGCTGTGTGAATTGTCCAGCATTAGTTTATATATATTTATTATTTTTTATATAATGAGAAACAAATATATTTGTATCTAATTTTATTTTGATGAAGGAACAGGAAGCACTTTGAGTTGACAAACTGAACGATGATGTCACAGAAAAAGGACTTGTTTTTTGTCACCTGAAATGAGTGCAGTTTTATTTGTCGTTTATTTATAAATATTTTTTTTGGGTAATGAAATAACATGAATAATCGATTAGAAAAATGAAAAATAAATTACGCATGTACCCTATTTTTTGTTCAGTTCTATTCTATAGATTCAAATAAGACAGTATTTTACTTGCCGTAAGTAAGTACTTTTTTGAGGATCTTTGTAGGCAACATTACAATTTGAACACACCACAAATATCAATTTGCCGTTTCATAATGGTTCGGATGATTCCTGCAGGTCCTGGACCGTGGGTACGCCAAGCCGCAGCGTTTAGCAATCACAGCAACTGCAATCACGATACTATCAGGCAGCTATTACGTAAAAATTACGATTACCGTAATGAAATAGTGCGGAGGAACTGCTACTGGAAACGGCATGGTTGGTTATCCTGGTGCTGTGATAGAGAACATAGAGGTAACGGCCAAAGGCGGTACGGAAAATTTAAGAAAACATGTCATTCATTTAATTTCTTTTATTTCCACCGTATGAGTTACATTTAAACTGGATGTCGTTATTTCTAATTAATTTGAGTAGGTCTAATACATATAGTACACAAGTTATTAATATTGCAAAAGGAAATACCAGAAGGGATTTAACGAAGCATGAAAAACAGAATGATAGTGATTCAAATATGTAGGTACAATAAAATAAGAATTCATAAGAGTTGGCTGTAAAAGGGACCAGTATTACAATTAATAGTAGATTGTTTTACAAGGGACTAAACCACCCCATTATATACGAGGTTGTTATACTCCCGAGCGTAGCGAGGGAGGATGACAAGACCGAGTTATAATGGGTGGTTTTGGCCCGAGTAAAACACTCTACTTTTCACTTCGATTGCGAGAAAATAAAACAATTCAAAATTAGACAATTTTCAGAAATTTTATTAAAAATTAAATGTGCAGTTAGAGCAATTTTGAATGTTTAGTGATATGTTTTTCCCGGGCAATTTTATTTCGGTTCTCTGTGATTGGGATGTGTGTGTAATATTTTGAGTTGATTGTTGTGGAGTAAAAGTTGGAGAGACTCGACTCATGCTTGAGTTTCGTGCATTATTAAGATCTGAGTGCGGCTTCAGCTGAGTTGACATATTCATCCAATCCCGCGATGTAGATGCTTGGGGTTCTGTAATGTTTGGTAGAATATTGATTCCTTCCGTAATCCGCTGCGTGACGTGATACTTGTTTTGTATAGAGTCCTCTATATAACCTTCAGCCACTTGATCGGACCTCCATCCACCGTGCCGTTTTAATGTCGTTATATTCGCACCAGAGTCCGCCAACAGAGTCGCGGATGTTCTGCGGAAACAATGGCCCGTGTAGAGTTCCGGATTTGGTAAATTTAGATAAGTGGCAATATCTTTAGGCATGTTACCAAATTTATTTTTGCCTATGACTTGCCTTGTGCATTTACCATTTTGATAATTTAGAAAAAATCTTCTCGTTGAAACATTAGTGGGACGTAACTCCTGATAGGCTTTAACTATATTAAGGTTAATTATTCTCCACTGATGACAAATTTACGCTCTTTGTTTGTTTTCGTGTTCGGCAGACTCACAGCTTGTAGGTTTGTATCCGTTTCTACGTCTTCTAGCGTTATATTAGCAAGCTCTATTCCTCTGCATGCACCGCTGATTCCATAAATTAAAGCAACCTGTTGAACAAAAAAATAAGTGTGTTATTAATCGTAATAACCTAGGTACATAATTTAGGTATGTAGGTAGGTATCTATTTATTTAGTTTGAGTTGAGTACATAAGTAGTAGGTTACCTTTGTTGCCAAGTATTGTTTATTTGGAGCGTTATTTAAAAATGTTTCGATTTCTTGTGTCGTCAAGACTTTAGATTTTTTTGCCTTGTATCCAGTGGACAATTTCTTCAGTAAAGCCGTTAAATTTACATATTTTTTAATATCGACGTCGTGTCTCGTTTGTAAGGTCATTCTTAACATTGAATTTGTGCTCCAAAGAGTCGACGATTTGAATTTTTTCGATAATTCATCAAAATAAGTGAGAAAAACCCCTTCTGTAAAAGAATCCACACGTTTCTCATCTCTCCATTTCATAAAATTTTCGTAACTCTTTAAATATATTCCACGTGATTTTGTCGGCAACAGATTCATAATTATTTCTTTGCCCTTTTCTTCCATTTGCATATTAGCATCTTCACTATCACTTGATGACATTTTTCACGTTCACAATTTGGAAGTAAAAGTCAGGAAGTTAAACGTAAAAGTTTGTGATTTGGAATGAAGAAAATTCTAGAGATTTAGCGCCAATACCATCTTTTTTTTTAAATCTCTATTTAACCCGCAACGAAAGAGTTCGCATTCTACCGTGAAGGGAAGAATCAACCTTCATAAAACATCACCAAGACGGTTCTATTTTCAAAAAAAAGGTTGACGGAGCACCAAGAAGTCGAGTTTTTATGTAAGAGAACGAATGCTTTGTACTGGCTGATGATTTTAGACAAAAATTAAAAAGAAAAATTACTTTTTAGCCCGAGGGATTAAACTCGAGTTTTAGGCCTGCTAAGCTACACTATTATGATACACTTTTTGAGCAAGAGAAGTGAAATAGTTATTTGTTATACAAGAGTGTAAAGTTGCTTTTTAACCACATGCTCAATTTTAATGATCGAGCAAGCGAAGGATTTAATCACGAGCGCAGCAAGTGATTTATAAATTAGAATTCTGAGTGTTAGCGAGGGAATCAAGAGCACGAGGAAAAAATCTTTGCACTCGAGTGCAACACGTAATTTTTCATCCCACGTCACGGGGGGATGAAAATATCTTTTTCTATTAATTAATCCTCATAAAAAAATAACTCGCTGAAGTCTTCTTATGAATTAAATAACTTTCTGCCGCATCCAGCGACCGCTAGCCCCCGAAGGTGTAGACAGCTCGAAATAATTACAGAAAGCTACAATGATTACAGGCGACGATTAGTTCGCAGATAGCTGCGCTCCTCTGAACACATTCTTTAATAAAAATTATATTAAATAATGCGTCCAATGCAATTGTGAGGTAACACGACAGTTTTGCGAAAGGGAGCTCTATTTTTTTGCAGGTAGAGTAGGTAGTAGAGTGGAAGGTGACCGTTTAGGCTTGCTTCCTTCTTTCAATGCTTGTGTAACGCATGTCATATATACTGTTACAGGTAACACGAACTGTATATTTGACAGCAGATAAAATTATTATTATTTGAGGTTATGTATGAAGAATTGTATGAGAAATAAAGTTCATCATCATCATCCTATATTAGTCCACTGCTGGACATAGGACATCTGTAGCGCATCCGGGATGTTTGCAGAGTCCCGCGTTGATGACTTTTACGCAATCATCCGCAACAGAACAGCATCCCTGATGCGTCGGGTCAGGGGCGGTACCAGTAGCTATCTGAAACTTATAGCTGGAAGGCTGGACACGGACTGCCCTTTCATGAAGTTCTGGACGCGCACACATAGTGCAATGCGCGTGGTCCGTTAATTTAAGAAATGTTTTTATTTTACTTTTGTTTTTGTATATGGCTGAAATATGTATATTATGTGTACCTATCTAAGCTGAAATAAACAAATTGTATTGAATTGAATTGAATAGGCCTCCCCTAATGAGCGCCATAGCGCCCTGTCTTCAGCTTGCCGCATCCAGCATCTGCCAGCAGTCTTTCGTAAATCGTCATCCCACCTGGTCGGAGAGCGTCCTACACTACGTTTGCCGAGTCGCGGTATCCACTCAAGAACACGTTTACCCCAGTGGTGGTCGGTTCTTCTCAAGATTTGGCCAGCCCACTGCTACTTCAGCTTGCTAATCTTTTGAGTTTTGTCGATAACCTTGGTTCTCTGTCGGATGTATTCGTTGCGAATCCTATCTTTCAGAGAAACTCCGAGCATAGCAGAGCTCTCTCCATAGCTCGCTGGGCGACTTTCAACTGGTGGACAAGCCCTACTGCGAGTGTCCACGTCTCACGATAGATACGTATAAGGTTATTTTCGTTTGATCAGATTGGCCAACATACGTGCCAAAATTCTAATCGAATTGTGTGGAAAATTCTCAAAAAACGAAACTTTCACAAAAGTTTTGGTATAACTTTTGATAGCTACAAACTATCGAAATTAATCTTAAAATGAGTATCAACCACATACTTGACTAATGACCATCACAGAACACGATACTGAAGTAACAACCATTACCACTTGTCTTACACGTAGGTGTCGATTAACTTAATCAAGATGGCCGATTAATTTTTACGAGCCACGAAATGGCGTCCTGTCATAATGTCAACCGCCTTTACGGTAAGCTTCTTGTATAAATCAAGTCGGTATTCATATTTGATACCTAAAGCCGGAGATTTTATAAAAATTATAGCCGTTTCGTGGAAACTTTGAGTTGTGATGTGACAAGTGGTCGAGTACAGACGCGAAGAGAAGTTTCTGTAGGTTTACATTAATATCTGAGTATATCTATTTTACTACGGATGTAAGCGGGTTAACTACGAACCTTTTTTGTCTTAGGAAGAACGCAATCTATCTAAGTATTTCTTATTTTATTGAACCTTGTGTCATTCTCAGCTGATTTATTTAACCAACTTAATGAAGTATTACCAACTGAAATTAAACAACTTTTAGTTAGTAATAACATCTGTTAAGGCGAATATGAAGGCAAAAACACGAAAATTAGGTGTTTTTGAACCCGTTTTCTGACAAAAATATAGATTGTGGAGTTTTAAAATTTATATATCCTGTAACACATATCTTGAAGAAAAGCTTGGCGGTCCCAAATGTTTGCCGTTAATTATAGTTTAGTTGTTATTGTGTTAGTTATAGTGTGTGTTTAGTTGCTTCGAACACACTTTTTATCGGTGTCTCAAATTCGATCAGTACTAAACTCAGTATAGTGATTCACATAGTTCATACCTATCTCTTGGCGGTCCATTATCGTCGAAAAGCAGTCATAATAACGATATTAAACGCAAAAACGTATTTTTGCCTACAAAATCTGTGATACAAACCTGACCAGTTACTCGTCACCTAACCGCAGAGGATCGTATTATTTGGTTGATTAGGGTACTACATGGTATGCTGAATCGAAAACAAGCACTCATTGCTGCATATAGGCGCGCGGACATGCCCAAGGTCATTTGCCTTACTATTCGCCTTAACCTGTTGCGTTGTGCTATTAACGTAACCCTAATTTTTAAGTTCATACTTTAAAATTAGGGTTACGTTCAAGATTATACTTTGTACCGTAGTATATATTAAATGACATGCCGATTGTGATAGTGATTGATTTTAAACAGTTTTCCGATTCATTAGTTAATCGATTGATTAATCATTTCGATATGCTAACGACAGAAATCAAGACAGAAGGACATCGCCAAAAATTTACCACAAGTAAAAAACCACAAGGTGTAAAGTTCCTACCAAGGTACCATCGATAAAAAACTAAAAGCACTTGTCGTCCCACCAGTACCACGTACACTTGCCTACACTTTAAAGATGCCGATCCAGATAAAGCAGCGGATCGTGTTATGAGTTGTACTGTTAAATTGGAGGCTGATGTTGATGGTGACTCAGAGTAAGACATTACCTTCGCGAAAATAGTTTGAAAGTTATGTGAGAAATTTAATATTAATAAAATATAAAGTTTTTTATGGTTCAAGGAAGCAATAGTGTAGGTTGCTGTGATGGAGCAGACGTAGAAAAGGAATCAGTAATTGATTGAGATTTTTTTAATAATTAGGAGCAATGTCCGTTTTAAGTTGGTTGGCAAAAGATTATTTCTAGATAGGTATATATAATCATGACGTTATTTATTAGGTCCCTGCCTATGTTATATCAGATACACTCATACCTATGTTTTTTTTTCTAACTGCGTCGATTACTTATTACTACAGAAGTTTATAAAAATAAATTGCTCGGCTGTGGTACATAATATGTTCCAAAGGCCTTTCTGTTTAAAAGTAGGTAACACTTATAATTTTAAAGTACAAGATTGTATTTAAAAATAACAATGAAAATATTTATTTTTTAATTGACAAGTCAGATACGTCATACCGGTCATGAGCACGTGCAATACGTGAACGTTTCTGAACGTTTCCCCCCCAAAACAAGGGTGTTTTTTCAATAATCACCACGCTGCAAGCGCATTGGTGATCGCAGTGAAGTTGTTAAAAATACACAGAAAGAAACTGCTGTCCTTTTTTCTGCTACGTTCCTTAGTCTAACGACATCCACGGGTTGAGTTTGAGGGGTCGATTCTTTCGGCGCGACCACCTCGGCAAATAGGGACCAAGAATATCTTGTTCCAGCATATTCCATTCAGGTCCAGGTGAAACTTTAATGACATGGTAAGCCATCTGGCGACAACATTCGTACATTGACCAACATTCATTTTGGCGTCGACCTGTCTGACTTAGTACGAGATACGATCTTGGCGATAATGTCGGGGTTTCGAGAAATCGCGCATTTTATGTTTATCGCTTCTTATTAATTCTTTTAATTGCTTAACTAATGTCGAGTATTTGTGTATTAATTGCTAAATACTTTTGCTACCTGCATGACTACTGTTAAGTTACGAGATGAATACCGCGACAACCAACGGCTGCTTCGTCTTCACGCACGTACATAGAGATTTATTTTTTAATACAGATAGGAAAAAACCACAGAACATAAAAAAAATTCTGTAGATAGTACAACCAATTGTCCCGAGGTGGGAATCACAAATCAATAACTTCATTTCTTAAGGCTTTCAAAAGAAGCACATACACAAGTAAAATATTAAACTACAAATTATTTTCAAATCCCGCTAATATTGTTTATTGTTTATTAGCACAGTAACTAACACTTTTTATAAAAACCAATTACACTAGTTATTACTTAAGATTAAAACACATTATTTATAAATATAAATGTGAAAGTTTGGATGGATGGATGTGTGTTACTCAATCACGCCAGAACGGCTGAACGGATCTGAATGAAATTTGGCACAGAGATAGATTATAGTCTGGAATAGCACATAGGGTACTTTTTATCCCGGAATTCCCACGGGAACGGGAACTACGCTGGTGAAACCGCGAGGCGCTGCTAGTATCATTATAAACAAAGAAATAAAGTTTTTTAAATGACTTTCTCTTCACCTCATTTTTTTGTCCACTAGTGGAAGAAGTGAAAAAGAAATCATAAGCACATTTAATGAACATTTATGTTTCTAATTTTTTTTTATAAAATCGAATTAAAATACGATTTTAGATACAAGTCATTATTTATATTAGTTAAGCACAACATTTAATTTCTTACTTACCACTGTCGTTAAGGAACTGAGCAACATCTGGCCAATGTATTAAACTATAGATTAAAAGGCGTTCTTGTTATGATTTAGTTTTATAAACAGTTTAAATCTATGAATAGGGAATCGAAGCAACCTCCTGCATCGCAGGCAGACCTTCGCCCGCTGAACCACAGAGGTCTATAACTTTTCCGCTCTCGATAGCTTTAAACACAAATACATGTAGGAACTTATGAAAAAAGAATCTATACAAAAATTTTACTAACCATACAATAAACTGTATTTTTTAAGAAAAACTAACCAAATAAAGATAAGAAAATAATTGTTTTGTTTTCTTGCGAGAAATAAAGTCTTTTTTATTTTATTTAATTACATGTACTAATGATATTCTTGTCTCTTAGTGGGAATAATGTCTTACGATAGTTTTTAAGGCTCCCTTTAAGCATCCGATCAATACGCTACCAAAGCAATATCTACAAAAAATATCAAAAGATAACCGTCACTCACAGAAACACTGATAGAGTCATAAAATTTTATTGTTCCTCGAAATCAACGAAGATTTTAATGGTTTTAGTGAAAAAACTAAACTTGTTTCGATTTTTGTTGATAAAATCGGTGGACGCACGTACGGTGTGTTCTCGGAAAGCTCTTGGTGCTACGCCGTTGAATATAAACAGACGTTAATATAAGTTGTTATTGCTTTGTTTTTGACTAGCTGCTGCCGGTAGTTCCGCTCGTTATGTTCTACAACTCTAAGAAACTGGAAATACCGTAAACAGGATACATCTTCAATGATCGATTGGCCGGTAATTCCCCTCTGTTGGTGCCTTTCGCGTAAGCCGTGTGGATTCAGATTTACAGATATCAATAACTTTATTTCTTTAGGCTTACAAAATAAGCACTAAGACAAGTCTATACTATTAATTATTATCGAATAAGAAATAAGGTGTTTGTGTTTTGATTTTCCATATCGCGAGAAGAACCGCAACCGCTGGGGTAAACCGTGTTCTTGAGTGGAGACCGCGACTCGGCAAACGTAGTGTAGGACGCCCTCCGACCAGGTGGGATGACGATTTGCGAAAGACTGCTGGCTGATGCTGGAGCTCTCCAGCATCAGCCAGCAGTCTTTCGCGTGAGGGAATAGAGTGCAGCTGTGTTTGCGCACACACTTGTGCTCACAAGTGTGTGCGCAAACACAGCTGCACTCTATTCCCTCACTCTCATAATCCGATGGGATGCTAGATTGAAACGACCGAGGAGAGGTTAGCCGCCGGACCAACGGCGCGTTCCGAGGTTCGGGGGTGTGACACCTAACTTCCTGACTCCAAGCTGCTACTGTGAGTTCGTCTTGCTATAAAACCTAATTAATATATTTTGCGCGACCCGAGATTAGAACCCGGGGCTTCATTGTCAACGGCTGAGCACACGAACGCTAAACCAACTAGCCAGTCTTGTCTTGTAAAGCTCGAAACACTCTTGACTCCATACCTTGAGCTACTTCATTCATACCTTACAGGACTCTTGGACACGCTTGTAGTAATCAGACATACAGACAAGAGTATCGTAATAGTAGAGAAGTGTGTAAGTGATTGGAATGATAGTGTCTGAGTGACGACGGTGAGGTCTGAGATCGGATCTGAATTAACTAATGATCGGTGTACTGGGTTTACGTGAACGGCTTGTTCATATCAAACGATTAACATATTAACTTACTGCCTTCTGAGCTAGCATTTTTTTTACTAACACTAGTTTACTTACTTACTGTTTCAATGGATGTCTTGAATAAAGAAGTTTTAAATTGAATTGATACTGCCTTCTGGGCGCGTTTGGATGTCGTTGTCCACCATCAACATCATCTAATGTATGGTTACCATGGCATTTACGTCTATGATGGATGGTTCATGCATTACTTATTAATCAAATATTTCTTTCAAATTTCGCGGTAAACTTACAGGCAAAACTATTTATTAATTAAGAAAATAACTAAAATAATAGGAACCCTTTCTGAAATAAATGAAGTGTATAATAATAATAATGCTGGACAATTCACATAGCATTATCTAGCCCCAAGCTAATCAGAGCTTGTGTTATGGGTACTAGATAACTGATATACATAATACAATACATTACATAGATAGATATTTTTTACTATACATAGAAACGCCCAGAACACCCGGAACAAATACCTGCAGATCGAGCAAATCTTTGCCCCAAGGCGGGAATCGAACCCGCACCTCTAACATCGCCCACCGCACCACAGAGGTCGTCAAAAATTAGAACTTACAATTGAACCTACAATTGAAACAATTGATCTAACTGCAGACTGTTGCAGACAATCTTCAGGTAGCTCAATTGATCCATAATACCAAATAGAAGCGTCCCTAAGACGCTCTGGCT
Organism: Eupithecia exiguata; assembly: GCA_947086465.1. Classification (NCBI taxonomy): domain Eukaryota; kingdom Metazoa; phylum Arthropoda; class Insecta; order Lepidoptera; family Geometridae; genus Eupithecia; species Eupithecia exiguata. The sequence continues at coordinate 954,204 of OX352247.1, forward strand.
AGGCCTATTAACTTATTGTTATTGACAAAATTATAAAATAATCTACTAATTAAGAGCATAAAATGCGCTGTTAATACCAAGTTGGATACAAAAAGTGTGAAGGAGAAAATTCTTATGCAAATCCGAGGTAGCTATCACCATCAAGGAATAATCTAATTAGTGCAGAAAGAAAATAATTTTTAATCTAAATGTGAATGCCAATGTGCTATAGTAGCGATTTCTTGGTAATTTTACAATAATTGTTCTAGATGTGTATCATATTGGACTTACTTCTCACCTGCATGTAAAACTAATTGAAGAATTAATTAGGTTTTTTAGGAAATTCAAAAGGTGTGTTGCTGATGTTGACAAGAAAGAAGTAGATTACGGGTTATGCAAAGTTCTTTTTATGCAATCTCCTAATTTATATACGTTTGATGATAATCTTAAGGTACCTTCACATTGCTTAGTAGAACTGTGTATCGAAGGGCTAGGAATGAGCTGTGTGTTACTTAGAAAGAATGATAAAACATCACACTAATTCTTCACGCTAAAACTAGTAAACGGATTGGGTTGAAATTTTACAAAGCTGTAAGTCTTGACCTGGAATGACATATAGGATAGTAGAACTGTGTATCGAAAGGCGAGGAATAAGCTGGGTGTTATTTAGAAAGAATAATAAACACTTATATTAAAAACGCGAAAGCTTGTGTGAATTTTGTTCTTCACGCTAAAAGTACTAAACGGATTGGGTAACAATTTTGCAAAGGTGGACCTGGATACAGAAAGGACACATAGGCCCCAACACCATCCTAAAAACAATAGCAGGTAGGATCAACTCTCCCACATGGCATTGCTTCGTGCAGGGTGATCTAATCTTTAGTTTCTTAGATATTATATTTAGTGAAAATTAACTAACCATAGTGATAAGATTTTGTAAGTACTAACAAACCATGAATCTATCGTGTTGTCCGAAATAAAAGTTTTTTTTTTATAGGCTACGTTTTATACTTTTAATAAGATCAAGGATTGAAATAATATGTAAGCCTTTCCATAGGATAGAAACAACGAATGCGAAGCCGCTGTTTGAAGCTGGATGTAATTAAAATTAATTGATATCTGTGCGTCCAATATAGCAGTGTTGAGATGCCCGAAGAAAAGATCGGTTTTAGGTCATGGAGTCACAAGAGCTTCTTCTGTAACTAGAAAGCAATAAACATTTAAATTTGAAAATCAGTAAGGCAAAGTTCTACACAAAATCAACACCCTCAATACCGGCAGCATCAAAACAAAAACACAATGTACCATTACAAGGCATTAGCATAGGCTCTTGCGGCAAACTTTGCTCTGCAGGCGCGATATTTCACCACTCCTTGACTGTTAATAGCCGATAGGATTTTCTGACTCCTAGGGGCTGAATTCGGGAACTCATTAGGGGTATAATTTTCGTAGTAATAAACACGACGCGATAAATATCAACCCCCTTTATTTATGTTGTAGGGTAGCGTCTGGGAAAGGGTTTTTTGGAGACAAATTTAGATGCAGACGGTATGGTGAGATTCGGAAGGATCGATGGAGATCCATCGAGCTATGGATGTTTTGGGGAAATGGAATACAGATGTTGTAGAGGTTGAAGTGGTATAGGCATCACGAGGAAAATATGATAGCAAATTTAAAATAAAAACAAAACCGGTTTAAAGCGATGCCTTTCACTGAAGTTGTAAAGGTATGTAAGGTTTTAAAGGATACTATTTGCACTATTCATTGATTAATATGTACTTTGCAATATCATTTTTCCAGAAATACAGCTATGAATAGCAGTATTTCAAATTATATTCAAGGTTTTTATTAATGCCTTTGTAATGAGCTCTTTAATTTAGATTTAATGAAAATTATATACAATACAATAACAACTAATATTTATACTTAAATCTATTTTCTAAAAATCTAAGCCATCATCAGAAGGCAAAGGTCTTGCGCACATAGCTGTACTCCGTTGAGAACTAGCCGCCTACTACTACTAATAGACAAGGTAACTCATTTGTTTTTCTTTTTTAAGGTGATGATTATAGAATTCTCTTTCTATCTACCTAACTCAACCCAAAAAACAGCAAAATATTTACAAGTTTATGTCCAGAACGAGTACCTCGTCTACTTGCATTCGTACTTTTTCCCCATAAAAAGTGAAATTAATCAGAATGGACAGACCAGATCCAGTTGCACATAATGAGAAAATGATCCCCAAATACTTCTGGAGACAATAACTCTGAAATACCCCATTTAACACTTAATTTTAATTGCTTAAGCCTATCGATCCAAAATTCCAAAGAGTAATTATGTAAACCCTTTTGGCACTAAATTTCCACCGTAGCGCCATAAAACGTGTTCGAGTATGTATCGCTGGGGTGTTGACTTAAGTGTTACGGACAAAAGGAAGAAATGATGGAGCAAATGCTTGGTGTTTGCATGGAGATTATGTGTATGGTGTGCTGTCCTCTCCCCGGCCGTGTTGTCTGCTGTCCTAGCGGATTATGAAAGTGACGGGGATAGTAAGTGTACCTGTGTATGCGCACACACTTGTACACTATGAATGTCATGTTTAGTTATTTGTGTCTTGGTTTGTTTACAAAAATTCTATCATGAGTTTGGCTAATGTACAGCTGTTTACATACAAACTTCTTAAACTGGGCCTTTTTTCTACAACTCAAATCCCATCATCATCATCATCGTGATGGTAAAGCGTTTGTCTACCATCTCACTTTAATAAATGATGATGTGGCCTAAGATGGAGCACGCTTTCCCTGAAGGGACTTATTCACCCTGGATTTGAAGACTCCAAGATTATACTCGGCGGGAAAACTGACGCTGACAGCTCATTCCACTCTTTGGCCGTGCTTAATATAAAGGTAGAGTAGAATTTGGTTCGACTCTGTGGTATATCGACCAGGTACGGGTGGTATTTTTCTGTGCGTCTGCTGGTTCTATGGTGGAAGGGAGCAGATAGGACAAGGTCAGCAGTTTCTTCAACTTACTTTAGTTGCTCTGTGTGCATAGTGCCTTAGTGAACGAATTGTCAGTAGTGCTCGAGATGAACATTAGGTACACACTAACATACCTATTGCTCTGTGTGCATAGTGCCTTAGTGAACGAATTGTCAGTAGTGCTCGAGATGAACATTAGGTACACACTAACATACCTATTGCTCTGTGTGCATAGTGCCTTAGTGAACGAATTGTCAGTAGTGCTCGAGATGAACATTAGGTACACACTAACATACCTATTGCTCTGTGTGCATAGTGCCTTAGTGAACGAATTGTCAGTAGTGCTCGAGATGAACATTAGGTACACACTAACATACCTATTGCTCTGTGTGCATAGTGCCTTAGTGAACGAATTGTCAGTAGTGCTCGAGATGAACATTAGGTACACACTAACATACCTATTGCTCTGTGTGCATAGTGCCTTAGTGAACGAATTGTCAGTAGTGCTCGAGATGAACATTAGGTACACACTAACATACCTATTGCTCTGTGTGCATAGTGCCTTAGTGAACGAATTGTCAGTAGTGCTCGAGATGAACATTAGGTACACACTAACATACCTATTGCTCTGTGTGCATAGTGCCTTAGTGAACGAATTGTCAGTAGTGCTCGAGATGAACATTAGGTACACACTAACATACCTATTGCTCTGTGTGCATAGTGCCTTAGTGAACGAATTGTCAGTAGTGCTCGAGATGAACATTAGGTACACACTAACATACCTATTGCTCTGTGTGCATAGTGCCTTAGTGAACGAATTGTCAGTGGTGCTCGAGATAAACATTACATTAGGTACACACTAACATTCCAACAAAAAATAACATATATTTTATTTTGATGAAGCAAATATCAATCCAACCTCCAACAAGAACAAAATAAAAACAAATTAAACGCGGCACCCGATAACAACCTCGATTGCAAAAGAAAAAGCGTAATTTATCGAAATGTCGTTAATAATATCAAAACTGAAAATAAAACAATATTAATGGCCAATAAAAAAGATCGCGAAGACAAACATATTTATGAAATTAAAAATGTGTCGCATAAACTTATTTGAGTATTCGGATTTATAAATATTGAGCTGTACCATCTTTTCAATAAAAACCAACCGGTTCAAGGGACTTTCGGTATGTGACCTTATTGTCATCATCATCCATAAGGTGGTTAATGCTGTGTCGATGTGTAAGCATTTGCGTCGCTTACTTGCTAAGTCTGTTATGAGAATGGAAATTCCTGCTAGTTTGTCATCAGTCTGTAGCTTATCTTATGACGACCTCTATGGCGCGGTGGGCGAAGATCTGCCTGCGATGCAGGAGGTTGTGAGTTCGATTCTCGCCTCGGGACAAATGTTTGTACGATCTGCAGTTATTTGTTCACTGTGGTCTCGTCGTTTTCTATTTACAATATAAAAATGTCTATCTAATACTAAATTTTATTGTATTGTATTACGTATATCAGTTATCTAGACCCATAACACAAGCTTTGCTTAGGTTGGGGCTAGATAATGCTGTGTCGATGGTTCAGCATTATTATTTATATTGTTTATTTATTATTTAGCATACCAATTATCAACATCTGTACTCCATCTTTTCACCCAAGGAGCAACGGATATCAATCTTTGATAATTTAAAGCGCCGAAGAATCAGCTGACCACGAAGTCCAGAATAGAGGTAACCAGGAAAGCGACAAGAAATCCTCAACCAGCCGAAATCACTCCGTGAAGCATATGAAGATCCTTAGAAGATGTCAACGCGAGTTAACACGAGTTAAGTGCTTTAGACCGGAGTTGGACTGGATAGTACAAAGTAAACCAATAAGGTGTTTAATTGCTTGCCAGAATATCTGAATACTAACCTTCGATAATGGTTTTCTATAATCAAAATACTCCCATTTTGGGGTCAATTTGAAGATATGCCCCCATTATAAGGTTGTCTGGAATACAATTTATGTGCGCTAGGGTTACCGCTCTTCGATTTATGTCCATCTTATCGGTGTCTTTTGCATAAACAAAGGAACACTGTATTTAATTTATTGACTTAGGGTCAGCTCACACTGAGACGCGACGCAGCGCGCACTTTTTAAGATAGTGATTGAAAATATCACTTTATTTACTACACAAAAAGATAATGTTTTTATTGATATAATACGACAACTCATCATCAGTATTGTGAGATACACTCAAGTAGGTACATCTGGAGGTCTACTTTGAAAAACGAACGAAGCTGACGGATGACGTCGGATCGCCCAAAATGAAGGACGGTGATCCGTTCTTTCGATGACCTTACTATGAAAATGATGCTGACATTTATCTCTTAGAAGACAACAATTGACTGTTTCTTAGAAGGTGAGGTTGTTCGTTTTGTGCGACTGACTTTATGTCAACTTCGTTAATTTTTAATAGTACACGTCTTGAATCTACTAGCAGAAGTAAACAAGTGAAAAATACAACTTCAAGTGTACTTATCTGTTTATAATTTTTTATTTTAGTAAATAAATGCCTTTTGTTTTTGTATTTTACAAAATACATAATACATTAAATAATACAGCGCCTTTGATACATCAAAGGCGCTGAGCTATGACTCTACCTTCTAAAATCTTTCGTAAATTAAACTGTAATAAAAAAGCTAAGAAATGCTATGAAATTATCTTTCACGAAACACCGTGTACAAAAGTAATTCACAATTCACAGTGAAACCTATCCGAAACACAGCGGTCTGTTTCAAATACCTTTTTAACTATAAACATGAAAATAAATCCACTTTACGACCCAATGAGGTTCCGTATCGATATTTATAACGATTATACGATTCTATCGATTCAAAAATGTTTCACATTAAGTTATGTTACCGTATCGCGAAGAGGTGTAAAATTAACTAGAGATAGAATGTTTAGAGTAGCCGTGACGGTTGCGGTTTAAGGCCCGTGTTATTATATTCAATTAGTATATTCAATGATTTTGTATGGCATAAGCGTTACTCAAGCATAGATCGATGCTTGACAAGCTTTCATAAAACACACACATCCTGTGGAGGTCGTAAGGGGCGACCAAAGCTCAGCGCACATTAATCCAATACCAATGGCACTCAATACAAAAATCCTCGTTCCACTTTTAGGTCTTTTTTTATAACAAGTTTATAAAACTTTTACACGAAAAGAAGTTAACCTATATATGACCTACGAAAAGAACCAAAGAGGTGGTTCAATGCTCGGCTGTATCTATTTTTATGTGTTAGTCGATTTCACCGTCACTTACGGACAGATTTTCAAAATTCCATTGCTATTATATGGAAAATGATCACAAGGTGGTTTTATAAAAAAATATTTGAGTAGGATGATTAGTATTTATACCAAAAAACTTTAAGGGCAGTAATTGTATACATACAAAGGAATTTGAAGTCAGTTTTTTAGTTTTTTCCAAACAATCTAATTTTCATTTTTATAGTCGGGTGATCATTACTCTCTCCTTATTGATTTGTTTAACGATTATTGCGTATTTAACTTATGTTTTGAATTAAAACGTTATTTTCGGTTCGAAATTGAGATAAAATAAAATAAATAACTAACTGATACGGATGCTGTTATTTTGGTGATAAACTGTAATAATAATAAAGTTATACTTGTAATAGCAATAAAATTATCTAAGTTACTTTTGGATAGTGTTATTGTTATTAGATAATAAAATTTTAGTACCTTTCTAAGTAGGTACCTTTGCTTAGTTTTAGGTCTATGTAACAATTTTTCGTCAATTTATTTTGTAACAATGTGGCAATTCATTTTATACTCCGAAAAATCATTGGTCGAGTCTTATATTTAGTCACTAAATTTTATTTACTGACAGTTAAGCGACTAAATCAAAATTTAACATACACTTATTTTTTGTTACTATTTCAAACGTATAAACATATACTTACAATCGACGTATTATTTTTTTATAAGTAGTTTCGATATTTTCAATGCAAATTAAAATGTTCAAAAGACAAAACACCGACAACTGAGTAATATCGATATTTATCGTTCTCGTTATTAGCCGTTATAACGTTACAAACAGACTGATTTTACAATTAATCGTATTTATTACATTTACCTGCGCGTTGGTTGAGGTCTCACACGATTATAAATAAGACTTTGTATGTGAATTGCTTTTGGAGTTACAACTCGCTCGCAAATGATGAGCGGGCTATTTTATATTAGCTTTCAAAGGTTTTTTCAGTAGGTACAGATCGTACAAGCATTTGTTCCGAGGCGGGATTCGAACCCGCGACCTGTGCCAGCGGAGACCGCGACTCGGCAAACGTAGTATTAGACGTTTTCCGGCCAGGTGGGATGACGACCTGCAGAATACTGTAGGCAGATGCTGGGTGCGGCAAGATGAAGACAGGTTGCTATGACGCTGATTAGGGAGGCCTATGTCCAGCAGTGGACTAGTATAGGCTCATCATGATAGTTACCTATTTAATTGTTACGGTACCTATATAATAGTAAAGATAGTAAAAAATATCCTCTGAATAACAAAGAATTAGTATCAATATCCATATCAATGAATGTCAATTAACCTAACGCAGGCAATACCGAGGCGATGCGCCCGCGCAAACAAGTGGCGGCTGGAGCTTGATTACACACATTCGGTGCACGGCCGATGCTTTAATTAGAACTCTGATTAGGGAGGGGAAAGCGTATTGGTTATCGATGAATACCTATCGATAGTTAGAAGCAACCGTTGGGGTAAACTTTGTTCTTGAGTGGAAAATGTGACACAGTAACACTTATTTAGTTATCCAGACCAGTCGGAATAACAATCTGCGTAAGACTATTGGCAGATGCTGGGTTTGGTAAGTTGAAGACTCTTATCGGGAGAACTTTGTCCAGTAGAGGACTTAGATATTAGGTTTCTCTAAGATGATAATCGAAAATGTATACTCGATTTATAGAGATTGGCATAAGAATGTGGAGATTTAAGCCCAGCAGGTTCGTGAAGTCAGTCAGTGCATTCATAGACTGACAAATGCTGATGACGTGTTTTCATTTCTGGGCAACCGCCATTGACACATGAACTAGTGTTCAACACTAGATAAAAGTTTTACAGAAAGAAATGTGGAGAAACGGAAGCCAACCCGATGACCAGAAACAACAATGTGTCGGTGACGTGTAATTATAAAACATTATGAAATGTTTTATTATTGAAATAAAGCTTAGAATGTCAATAAAAGTCTGGACAATCGAAACATCATTATCTAATCTAAAAGTATGTAAACCTTGTGCTATGGATAATAGTAATTGTTGTATAATGGGTAAATATTTTGCATTTTTTTTACATAGAAAACACGCAGGTCTAGAACAAAAATCTACAGACATTAACCTGATTGATAGAATTCGGAACCAATTCATCGGGCTAGTTATCAAAACACACGTTATATCAATCAACTGTTCACCTTGTACATCCAGTGGTCAGCTCATCGATATCGATAACAAACGACCATACCCGCCCATCACTACCGTTAATAGCTGTAACACCAGAGTCATTGAATATGGTCGTAATCGTAATTATTTTTAATTAATAATCAACACGCCATTAGTACGTCTGTAATAAGGATGTGCCAGTCGATGTCCCTTCAATTTACATCTGTTTGTGTTTGTTACAATTCTGGGAATAATAATCATTGTGTTGTTGAGTTTGTTCTTTATTGTTTTATTTGTTTTCGAGCCTCGGAAAGCACGTTAAGCTGTTGGTCCTGCGCCTAACCTCTCCCCAGCCGTGTCGTCGGTCTGACGTGACATCGGATTATAAGAATGAGAGAACAGGCAACTGTGTTTGCGCGCACACTTGTGCACAAATTCTGCGCACTTGGCTAGTCTTCGTTGAGACTGGCCGCCGTGGACGAAATTCTACTAGGAGGGCATCATCATCATTTGCTTTCAGATTTGCGGAACATTGTGAGCGACTCTCTCTCGGCAAACGCAGTGTAGGACGCCCCTTGGATAGATGGTAGATCTGCAAAAGACTTCAGGCAGATGCAAGCCTGGTGGATAATTAGCCTAATTAAATGAAGTACCCTAATTAAATGAAGAAAATTTAAAGAAACAAAGCATTACAGTTGCATATAATTATTTAACCCTAAATCACTGGCTACCACGCTTACTATAACCCTCCCAGTAGGCATCCAAAACAAAAACACTAATACGTACAAATAGGAAGCAACAAAATACCTTAACACCATAAATCTCAATAGATCGGACATAATTTAATCGCACCTTCGATTTTGAGACCATAAATAACAGATTTTTACATTTTAAAAACGAAACAAAACTTTTAATACGCCGTATCGGGGATAAATCACTCTGAAGTGGCGTATACGTCTTTGGTGGTACGCCATCTCTCACCACGAAGCGCAAAATCCAACCCAAACCCAAACCTTTAAAACTCAAATTGCCCTTTTCGGGTAAAAAACCTGTCAATTCGTCACCACCAACGCAAATAGAACTTTATGAATGTAGAGTATGGTATACTTTGGCTTGTGTAACGGGTATAATTTCTCATATAAATCAATGTGTTTCGGTTGATAGTTGATCTTTGATAGTGCGTATTGATACACGGGCGGAGGTGTTTTGAGATCTCGTCTGTCACGGCGAATTACGATATTTTACAATATTTTCTACGCTATCCAGATGCTTCAAGGTTATGTTTAACATCTGGAATGCGAATACTTACATGGGAATGTGGCCAAGTAATCGAACCCCACTTTTATTAAAAAGCAAAAGTGTGGACGGATGAAGCATAGTGTACCTACCTTATAGGTCATCATCATCAACCAACCTACTGTAGAAAAAAAATACATTTATTTGAACTCGAAAACCAATATTATACATTACAAAAATAGATACTTCGTTACAAAAACAGATATACGAGAAGCTTAAAAGATACATTATGTTATGACTATAATAGAATAGAAACAAACAAACAAACAAGTGAATTGTCCAGCATTATTTATTTATTTAAGCATTGTGTTACAGAGGTCTAAAATGGTCCCTGTCTCAGCATTAACCTATAATACTCCACAGCTGGACATAGGCATTAGGTATATCGTCTCGTACCTTTTAATTACTGCAAATTTTGCAGAAATGTTGTTTGAATGAGATTCGAAATAAACATTTATAGTACTAAATGGCTAGGAATAATGTGAACCTGCAGACGAGCAGGAACTTTTTCATAAATAAAACGTCAAGTGCGAGTCAGATTCGCACTCCTAGGATTCTGTAAATTTGCTTTTTTCTGATTTTTCCCTTTATTTGTGCTTTAAGACCTTGCTTCTTGCAAAATTTCATGGTATACGCTGTTGGCGTATACATGCTTTCCTTGTAATTAAGAAAATAAATATCTTCTTTTAAAAATGTCTGTATAGCCTGACCACAAAAAATCACCGCAAAAATCAGCACAATTCAAACTTATCGTCATTTAACGCGTCCGACAGCAGAACGATGGCTTGGGGAAGTAGATTATCTTCGAATAAAAGTTGCTCAATCGGGCGACAAATTTGAAGCCGCGTAGGCGCAGGATGCGGAGTTTGTTCGCAATCAATTTTATTGCTCGTTGGTATTTGCTGCTTATCTGTGTACTGGGGAGCAAGAAAAATGGCACACGCATACCTCTTGTTTTATGTTAGCCTTCTAAAAGTACTGTGAAGGTGATTGTTTGTAGAGATCTAAATTAGTGTGCGAACAAGGGGCTGACATTTTGCTCAAATAAAGGTTTAGAGTTGTACTCTTGTTCAGGCTTAGACAACACAAGTACCTATAACGTAAGCAAAACGCATGTAAAGCTTAAGATAAAAGCTAGTTTAACTCCAAACAATAGTTTATACTTTAAAACACATACCTTACGATATACAAGTAAATCATCCCATCCCCACAACATTTGAATGGCACACTTTTATTCAGAACTAGCTGCTCCCTGTGGATTTGCCCGCACTTTTAAATATCCAATTTCGGTCCCCGGGATATTATCTACCTTCCTGTCAAATTTTATTAAGATACGGTTCAGCCGTTTAGGCGTGAAAAGGTAACAGACAGACAGAGTTACTTTCGTATTTATAATATTATATTAGTATGGATTTCGGTACTAAATCTGGCCGACCCTTTTTTGAACTTTCGCCCGTACGTCACCATAAATAACTATTCTATTTTGTATCTGTGGCAGATTAGCAGACTTTGCCTAAGACTCTATTCACCTTAAGGTAAATAAGCCTAACAGCCTCACTGTCCTCCAGTCTTCCAACCTTGCCCTAATACACCGCAACGTAATTTTTCTCTAGTTCCTCTCACAAACTAAGTGTAATGTCTAGTGCGTTTGTCCCGGAGTGTAATGTGCTAGGTTACCTCTGCGGGTAAGTGATCCGGATTGGAAGCGTCTGCTGCCAAATTGTACAATTGATAGTGTGGTGACTAATCGGGTTATGATGTTTTTGTCTATACTACGATTTAGAATCCTAGATATTTTATGTCAACAAAGACATTTATGAATGAAAACTTAACAAAAACTGATAACAATAACAGAAAACAACAAGGTAACAGTGACGTTATCACTTAAAAGTTAAACATAAACTTCGACAACGGATAATCTCAATGTGCAGCGAAAAATGTTAAAATTTGAATGCGAAAACGAACGAGAGATCTTTTAAATGATGAATGAAAGCATTCAAAACGAAAAATTGTTTCGAGCTTCTGTGTGTGGCTTCGATGATACCAATGTCGTTAAATATTTTCCACCAATATTCATTGGGTTTTGTTACCACTTTGTATACAAAAAATATCCATGTTTTTGAATCGGGGTATAGATCTTAATACCTCGAACAGGCTTAAGAATTCTTATGGGTCCTGAATACCTCAGTTGGTACAAAAAGAACAGTTTTTTTTACAAGCTTTATTAATAAGTTTGCTAAGTAGACAGTTGCACCAATACTTTTACAAGAGAAATATCTAGATAGATACATAGAATAGATAAGGTTTTTATTGCAAAAAGAATCATTATAACAATATTAGGCAGCTGTACTCCCCTACGGTGTTACAGTAATGATAGAATTTTGACGTCTTCATTAATGTATGCAAACATAAAATTGAAGATATGGTTACAAATTAGCATTTAAAAAGATTCACAAAAGATTATGTTTTGTAAAATAAGTCATCTTGCAGGCTCTACACGCTAAGATTGTGACCGTATACGATGCAACCAGTTTTTCAGAAGCATAGAGTGTTCAGCCTCTTGTGCCTGTTTTACTGGCATCTAGTTGAATATGTACATCTATGTGCTAGTACCTAGTGTGGCTTACCATGATAGTTTTCATAAGTTTTACATTGGACCGTCGCGTCTCGTCATTGGAGTTGCACGTTGTATGCGTCCATGGCCTGTGGTCCGCCAGCATGTTCCATCTGAGAGAAAACAATTTCCCTTAGCACGCCAGAATCTCGAAATGTTCACATCATGGTTAATTTCCTTAAATTCTGTCAAATATTTGCAATTGATCTGTCAGTTTTGACAGCTTGCACAAGCCTTTGCTAGGCCAGGATTTGCGATGACTCAGCAAAAGGTACCACCATTTTGATAACCAAGACACAGTCCATTTTGTCAATATCAATATTGTTAGCTACGGGGGTCATCGGGTGCGTCTTCAATGATGAAAATTTATTATAACTTGAATAAAACGTATATTTCTATTATCTAGGTTACAGAGGTGCTTTGCGTCGAAGACAAGAAGGAATACAATTTTTAAAGATGGTGGCTAAGCCGCCGATAGCTGTGTTGCACAGGAAGCTCGCTCTGCTTTACCAACGTAGTTTATGAAATTCGTGAATTTATTGATGTGTTGTTATATCGCACGTCCAGTAGATGGCGCTATTCCAAGCTTCTTGACTAAGTAGGTAGCTTTTGTGATTAACGGCGCGAACATACCGCCCGCCTTGGAAGCACCGGCTTCCAACAATGGGATAGTCGTGGATCAATGGCTGCTGTCTGCTTGTTCCAGTGGCAAAGGGCAGATTTTTGAGAACGCCCTCCGTATCGTTCCACTTGCCGTTCGTATCTCGGCAACTCGTGAGACGCCGTCCGTGCCCGGAAATACTTTCGTGACGCGACCCAGGCGCCATTTCAGCGGAGGCAGGTTGTCTTCTTTGATAAGAACTAAGCTCTCTAGCCTTATGTCCTTCTGGTTGGACTTCCACTTCGTTCTCTGTTGAAGCTCCGAAATGTATTCCCTTGACCACCGCTGCCAGAAGTGCTGACGTAGTTGCTCGATTCGATGATACCGGTTCAGCCGCGACATCGGGACGTCCGTGAGGTCATCGTGTGGAGCTGGAGCAGTCAACGGTCGGCCAATGAGGAAGTGACCAGGAGTCAACGGAGTGAAGTCGTTAGGATCTGGAGACAGAGGGGACATAGGGCGGGAATTGAGGACAGATTCTATTTGTGCTAAAACTGTGCTCAATTCCTCATAAGTAAGTTTCGCGTTACCTACTACACGACGTAAATGATGTTTGCAAGACCTTATGCCACTCTCCCACAGGCCTCCAAAATGGGGTGAATATGGTGGAATAAAATTGAATTTAATTCCATCGTTAGCTGTGTAGTCTATTAATTGATTAGAATTTTTATCTAAAAAAGTATAGAACTCCTTTTCAGCTCCTACAAAATTTGTTCCGTTATCTGAATAAATAGAATCAGGTTTACCTCTTCTACTAATGAAACGTTTTAAAGCCAAAATAAAGTCATCAGTGGATAAACTTGAAACAAGTTCTAGATGTACCGCACGAGTTAGGAAACAAACGAACAGACATACATACGTTTTACTAAGACGTGCTCCTCTGCCCTTTTTGTTAAGAACATAGAATACGCCTCCTAGATCCATTCCTGTACGACCAAAGGGAAATCCAGAATCCAATCGAGTAGAAGGTAAATTGCCCATTCTAGGCTGTAAAGTTTTACCTTTGACTCGCGCACAAGTAACACATTTACGCACAATTTTACGAACCAAGTTCCTAGCACCCAGCGGCCACCAACATTCACGTAATGTTGCTAACAGTAGCTGCGGTCCACTATGAAGCAAACGTCTATGTTCGTATTGCACTATAAGCACTGTCAAGTAATGTTTACTGCACAATAATAATGGATGTTTCTTTTCGTAACAAAACTCTGTTGAGTTTCCTAGTCTACCACCGACTCTAATTAACTTATTATCATCTAAAAATATATTTAACCCAGAAATACGATTTGTAGATTTGCTATTTGTTTTTATGGGAATGTTATTCAGCAAACTACTGTACGCGTCCGGAAAGGAATGCATTTGCGCTAGCCTAACTAGCATCATTTGCGATGCATCGAGCTCGGTTACTGATAAGGAACCGGTTATACGGTCCTCACGCCTCGAGCGCGAATTTGAAATGAATCGTAGTACATACGCACTTATGCGTTTAAGTTTTATGAACGATGAATATTTATTGAATAATATAATTTCATTTGAACTAGAATTACATGTTAAATTAATTGATTGCGATTTTAATTCGGGAAGTTCGTTAAGAATAATCGATTCATTGGGCAATTTGTTGTTTGAAAAATTATGATTATTATTCTTGTTATCGCAATCTATTTTTGTAGTGAAATACAATTCGTCTTGAACGTTTTGCCAGCCTATACCTAGCGTTTTGTTTTGCGTATGTTCACCGACAAATGTATGAGCGCAAGATTCGTTAGTTATGTCAGCGTTGAATGTCCATTTACGTAGTGGGAAGCACCCTAAATGTAGGACTTGGGACGTTTTCTCGCATATAGCTAGAAGTTCATGGTAGTCGTCGTGACCTGTACAAAGATCGTCAACGAAGAAATCCTGACTAATAACCCTAGCTATGACGTCATCGTTACACTCCAACGCTAACTGACGTATGCAACGCATTGCAAGGTACGGCGCTGACGCAGTGCCGTAGCTTACTGTGTTCAAGGACCAGATACCTAAAGGGTCTGCTGGTGTATCCCTCCACAGCAAAAGCTGGAGTGATCTTTGATCTGGTTGTACTAAAACTTGTCTAAACATTTTCTCAACGTCAGCGCAAGCTACGTACTTATACTGCCTAAAGCGTAACAGTATTGAAAATATATCGTTTTGTAGTGCTGGACCTGGATACTGTATATCGTTAAGCGATTTATTCGAAGTTGTCACAGCACTACCATCGAAAACAACGCGTAATTTAGTAGTAGAACTACTTTCCCTAACTACACCGTGATGCGGTAAGAAATAATTAGGTACATCGACTTTGTCTACCCGACTCATATGGCCTAAGGCCGCGTACTCACTCATAAAGTTGGAGTACATTCGTTTATAGTCGGGTGAACGCTCTAGTTTACGTTCTAATGACAGAAACCTAGTTTTAGCTGAATTGTATGAATCACCCAATGCTTGAGGCGATTCTTTCAGCGGGATGCGGACTGAGAATCTACCCCCTGATTCGCGTTTAGTTGTAGTAGTAAATAATTCCTCACAAATTTGCTCATCTTTAGAAAGAACTTTATCTACTTGAGGTACATTCTCTAATTCCCAAAAACGTTTAAGTTGTTCGTCTAAACCTAAGCCTAAGGTTTGATTGAAATTGCAGTGAACTTTAGAATGGCTATCTAAGTTCTTAGAAACGCATAAAGGACCCGAAAGTAACCATCCTAGCTTCGAGTTCTGAAGGAATGGTCCGTTTACCAATCGGATTCTAGTCCCGTCAAGTATATCCCAAAACAAATCCGCACCTATCAATAAATCTATTTCCGCAGGAATATTGTAAGTAGGATCGGCTAGGTATACATTGTCCGGTATTCGTATAAGTTCGGTATCAATGCTTGTCGTGGGTAAACTGTTTGTTATACGCTGCAAGACAAAGCATTTAACCTTCGTACTGTAATCGTTTATTTTTGAACGCATAAATAATTCGCATGAATGATTTGATTGTGTCACTGATTGTGCGACACCTGAAATCTGTATTGTGGACTGTATTAGAGGTGCATTGATTCTTTTTCGTAATTTATCTGAAATAAAGCAGTGTTGAGAACCATTGTCCAGAAGGGCTCTGGCTGTATGGTAAAAGTTATTACTATCTGCTACCTCAACTAATGCCGTGCATAACAATACCGGTTGCAATACGTTACATGGTGTAGAACTATCGCCACTGTTGTTAGCGTATTCGTCTACACTGCCGTGGTACGTACCTACACTACCTACTGATAAGGAGTGCAACGCGGTCGACGGAGCGGTCTGAGACGAACACTCAGCTGCTGACTCCTCGTTACCCGACTTGAGGTGCAAAAGTGAATTATGTTTGTTCTGACATTGTTTGCATGGACCAAAAATGCAATCGGAAAGTGAATGACCTGCACGTAAACAATTTCTACATAACTTCCTATCATCAACTACCTTTAACCTATCCTTGATGGACATATTTAAGAATTTGAAACACGTATAAATCGCATGATCACCGTTACATAAATGACAAGTAAAGCCTTTACGTTTAGGCTTACTTTTAGCTCCTGACTCGCTAGTCGACACGTAGCTGTGTGCAGGCGCATTGTTCTTTTGTAAGTTACCCTTTGATTCATTTTGTGACTTTTGTTGTGGCTTATTGTGACTTGAGCTAATTGAGTCTAACATGTCTGCCTTTTTCTTTAGAAATGAAAGCATATCGTCTAATTTTAATCTTCTATCGGAACTAGCATGAATAGAACCTTTTTCTATTTCCCACTCTCGCTCAGTAGACGCATCTAACTTCGTTTGTACTAGGTAAATGATTACCGTATCCCAGGTACTAGTGGGTTCCCCTAACGAAGTAAGGGAGCGAATGTTTCGCAAGACGGTATCTATCAGCTTTCTAATCTGTGACGATGATTCCTGTTTCAAAGCCGACATTTGAAATAAAGCCTTCATGTGATTCTGAACTAGAAGCCTAGTATTGTGAAACCTGTTTTCCAATAATTCCCATGCGTGAACATAGTTCCTTGGCGTGAATTCGAAAGAACTTATGACTTCTAAGGCGGTACCAGATAGTGAAGAACGCAAATAATGAAACTTCTGGATTTCGTCTAGATCGGGACAGTTATGGATCATGGTAACGTATGCATGTTTGTACTCAAGCCAATCATCAAATTTCCCACTGAAGGTAGGTAGTTTGATTTGTGGTAACGAACGGTAACCGCTATTTCTCACAATATTCGTACACTTGTTTCCAGTTTCTACACTTTCGACTAAACTTTCAGCTATTGCTAAAACAAGAAAATATGAAGATTCGAACATTTGAACATATTCATTGTTAGAAACGGCATCTGACTCTGAACTTAAAAAATCTATTTTACTTTGAAGTTCATTGAACTGTTTGAAATTGTCTTGACACGCCTGCATTCTAAACTTTATTTCTTTAACTTGTAGTTTAGATGGGCATGTATCCATAAAAAGATCTAGGTAATTCTGAAACTGAGTCAACCTACCTTTGAGGTTACCACGTTGTCGTCTGAGAATCGAAAGTTCATCGTCAGAACGCCTACTAGTCGGAGAAACTTGAGGAGTTTTATTACTAGGGACACTTAATTTATCTTCACTACCCATTATGAAGGCCTATGTAAAGAATAAGATAAGGTACTCACGTTTTTTGACTGCGCGGGAAATGTAACGGTAACGGCCACGCGACACTTGGTATCTTTCTGTAATGCACAAACGACACAATTTTAGCACAAATGGGAACGTATGGAAGGATTAGACGGGATCAATGACCTGACCGTTGTCTAGGGTGCTGGTTTCCGAAGTCCTTGTGACGTCTCTGGATGACTTGTGACTTCTCACGAGCAGGCTGAAGATGGAATCTTCTCCCAGCATAAGCAGCAATAATCCGGTTCGTAGGGCCAAAATGTTAGCTACGGGGGTCATCGGGTGCGTCTTCAATGATGAAAATTTATTATAACTTGAATAAAACGTATATTTCTATTATCTAGGTTACAGAGGTGCTTTGCGTCGAAGACAAGAAGGAATACAATTTTTAAAGATGGTGGCTAAGCCGCCGATAGCTGTGTTGCACAGGAAGCTCGCTCTGCTTTACCAACGTAGTTTATGAAATTCGTGAATTTATTGATGTGTTGTTATATCGCACGTCCAGTAGATGGCGCTATTCCAAGCTTCTTGACTAAGTAGGTAGCTTTTGTGATTAACGGCGCGAACAAATATTCTATTCAAAACAGCATCCCACAAGTCAATGTAAGCCGAGAGTCGTGTACAGTAGATCTGCTATAGTACAAGATTAATTGCCAATACAAACAGACAGACAAATAAACGAACGGACGACACGACGTTCCAATATACGGCCATAATTTCAGTGTTTTCTGCTACACCTACGTGTTGGGGACATAGGCTTGCCGGTATTCTGAGATTTGTATCGTGTTGCAAAAGCTGTGTTACTTTTGTGAGGTTTGACGAATACAATTTTGTGAAAGGGGAAAAATCTTTATCAAGAACAACCAAATTAAACCTGATGATATCCGCTCGCACCGTAATCAACCCCTAAATTCAAGCCTTGGATATCGTAAGAGTCGCTCTTGATCAAAGAAAATAAAACCATTCCCCTTGACAAGCACCTAAGCTGGACATTCGGATCCGATGCTTATACATCAACAGATCACACCTGGCTCGCCGGTCTATTGGTATCGCTAGAGCGACCGGATGGAAGCTGACCTGCGTGACCTGAAGAAGATAACAGGCGATGAATGGTTTCAAACCTTAATCTTAAATTGTTTGTATTTTCTACGATTCTTCATGTTGTGAGATATTTCGAACATTACTACAAAATAATCAGATTTATGATTACGGACGCAAGAGAACCTAACAGAGAAAGGGTAACCGCTTTTTTCTGATTTTTCAAAACCTACACTGATGTCACCAATGGCTAAAGGCCTGCCAGGCGTAGCAGTTATTGCGAAACACCCTTGTTTGGGGAGGTACTTTCAGCAGTGGACGAAACATATGTGTTCTGATCCGAGGACCGATATGAGTGGCACAAATTGGAGGACGCACTATCAGCTCGTTTAATCTCCCCAGCAGTGGGAAGATCCGGCTAATATTAATGATGATGATGATGAAGGAGAAAAGTAAAACGGATCTTAGAATATCACCGCCGATGCTGCACATATCGACTTGAGGGATTGGGCTGCTCGCGCACACTAAATCAAAGAGTCGATAAAAAGCTAAATGCTGTCCGATTGCAAGGCGAGAAATGTTGAGCATAAATTTATGCTGTGCTGATAAATTAGGCAGCCTGTGCCTGTGAGTTATGGACCGTGTCGGTCGTGTGAGCCTGAGCTTTTGTGTTTATTGAATATCTTAAGGTACTGTTTCCTGGTTTCGCTAGAGACATTTGAATTAGCATCGAAGGTGGAAACGACTTGTGGTCGTCTTTTGTTTATAATCGAAGATTGTAGGGTAGGTATTCGGCTGTAAGTCCCCAGTATCTAGAGATTTGGTGTGTTGGTACTGTTGAGAGAATCACAATACAAACATAGGGTGCTAACCTCATAACCCTCCTCTGTCGATACCTAGTCGGGTAAAAAAGGACCTTGTCTCAGCATATTAAGAACTTGTTCGAGTCACAAAAAGGACCTTGTCTCAGCATAATGTTCTGGTCTGATGGTCACCAGTATGGCCAATTTGATTGGACGTCCTTGATAGCTGTAAACACACGACTAACATAGTCGTGTGTCCTTGATAGCTGTAAACACACGACTAACATAGTCGTGTGTTTAAAGCTATCAAGGACACACGACTATGTTAGTCGTGTGTCCTTCACACGACTATGTTAGTCGTGTGTCCTTGATAGCTGTAAACACACGACTAACATAGTCGTGTGTCCTTGATAGCTGTAAACACACGACTATGTTAGTCGTGTGTTTACAGCTATCAAGGACGTCCAATCAAATTGGCCATACTGGTGACCATCAGACCAGAACATTATGCTGAGACAAGGTCCTTTTTGTGACTCGAACAAGTTGTTTGTTTCTGTGTCTCTTTTATAAATGTTTGTTCCTACTTGTACGAGTGACAAATAAAGTTTTTTCTATTCTATTCTGTAGAATGCGTTGCAAGGACGGACGTACAAACTACCTTGTTTCTTTACTGTAGTCTACACACCAAAGTAAACGGTTGCTGAGATGTTGCCAAAACACTGCCGGCTCCCTAAAATGTTCATACAGTGAAGGAGGGCTGCCGGGCTGTGTCGCTGACTTTGAGGTATAGGACCTGACTTAATGTCAATAAGTCCTCATTAGTACTTACGTTATGGTATTAAAATGTTACATATCATAGTGTTGCCGACTGCACTCTGAAATAAAAATTTCACCTCTTAAACAGATGTAATCAGGGCCCGATCGGCCCCAGTATCAAAGTACTTTAAACCAATAAAACGAGCCAAAACGGTAGTCGCTTCGCACTTAGCATCGCAGATCTCTGATATAAACTCCGAATTTGGACAAAACCTGCGATATTTTGGTTAAATTTGGACAAAACTCGTTGTTTTTTTGGACAGCATTTGTGATATTAATCAGAATAAATTTAAATGCAAGTTAAATGTGTAAGGTATGTGCTTAATAAGTGTATTTATCGGTTCGGTTACGCCACTGCGAATGGATTTAATTAATTGATCGAACGAAGCAATGTTTTTGGACCATATGAGACTGTGAATTTTATCGGGATATAAGTTTTATTTTTATTTTTTAAATTTTGCGACTTGATCACTTAAATGTTAAGTGTGAATCATGTGTAGTTTTTATTAATTACAAATAGGGAAGTAATGGAAAATTTAAAACGTTTCTTTAACATATCTAAGCTATTTTTCCATAAATTTCCTTTCTTGGCCAAAGCCATTTCGACACTTCTTTTTGCCCAAGTACTTGCCGACTCAAAATACCTCAATGAAGATAAAAACCTGTCTGCTTGTAGTACAACACATCAGAACACTATAAATAGATAAAGCTAGAAACCAATATATCAGCTTAACAAGGTACCCTACAAACCGCCGTCAAACAAATTAATCGATACTTGGATAATCGATTTTTAATCGAATTAACATAATTGCCAAGTCCGATACACCTGCCGTGTTAGTGGTCACAGATGTGAAGGTGTAGATGAGACCAGAGTCAACCACTTGAGATTGTCTTGCAGCAACACGTTACTTATTTGATTTATAAAGTGCAAGACATTGAGGTACGAGTAATTATAAGCAAAACCGCAGAAAAACATTGTGTTTTAATTTTTATAATACAAAAAATGACAATCAAACTTTCTTTATTTCCATAAATGCAATAAAGGTACACTTAGAAAAAGGTCAAAGTCTTAAAATTATTATTATTACTAGTGGAAATACTTAAAACTTGAAATAAGCATTAAACATTCTTATTTCAATCATCTTAATGGAGGATATAAAATGCTGATTTGACTTAACTTTTCTACAATGTTTTCATATAGTAATAAAATAAAATTTGATTAAAGTTATCTGATTGAAAAAATAGGACCTCATCATCTCTCGCACATAAATATGATACACAGTTGGTAAATAAGTAAACTTCATTCATTTATTCACGAAAAAAATACATTAAAAAATCCTTAAGCTAGAGAAATTATGGCAAAGGCGAGCTTAACCCTAAAAAGAGTTCTCTTCCATCCAGCAAACCTAGTTGGGAGAGAGAAACAGAGTTATAAAAGTGGGAACATGTGCATAAATAAATGACAAGAGATTAAATTCTAACCTACTTATTAAATAGAGACTACTAAATACTCTAATACATTAAAATACATAGAATACTATAACCTATGGTTACTTATAATACAAATACTATAAATACTTAATTACGCAATAAACTTATATATGAAATAAACTTGATTGTAAAGTGTTATTGTAAGCAGTAAACATTCTTACACTTTCTTCATAAAAACTGTCGTTTCTATATCCCCGAACTCTTTGCCTACAGCTTATCAGCAATCGTGGAGTCATTAAAGCATGTCACGTGATAAATCTACAGGGTGCTCACAATCATTCACATTGACAGGTTCAGTTGCAAGCTCGATTTATGGAACTTTCGGCGCGTACGCATGGGACGTAGGAGGTACAATTGAATTTATAAATATTACTCGGTGTTTTATGATAAACTTTGCACAGTTAAGGCTGTGGTATGGGTCAAACTAGCGCCGCCACCTATTTATTCATATAATTACGTTGTATTATTATTATCTCCCAAATATCGCCGTAACTTCTGTTTAAAGAAAAGTTCAATAAAATCTTCATAAAATCAGCTTTTGATATATGAGTCGTTTTGTATCGAAAGATCTAAGAACTCGCTATTGCCTTGGAAAGAATTACACCTACTTAAAATCGAATAAATAAATATCGGTGGTCATAAGTCATGCTTTATTAGGGTTCCGTTGAATATTTCTCGAAAGGTTTAAACCGACTGAAAGGTCATCTTTCCGTAGTGGACTGATAAAATCGAATGAAGTGTCGTGTCATCGTTTCAATAACCATCAGTGATCCTTAAGTAAAATGTTCTGAATAAATGTTTTTTTTTACCTTGAACATTTTTTTTCGCTGAGTCGGATGAATCGTATGAGAGTATTTCGGGTCCCTCGGCGAGATCAGCTCGGATTATTGTGCGTTCAGTTTTTTAAACTCTCAAGAAAACTTATCAACAAAACCAAACATTTGTACAGTTTGTCTTTTGGTTTATTTTTTATACGTCTTGAGACAGGTTTCTTATATCGATTTTGTCATTCTTCTATGGTTGAAAATCCGTCCTGATATTACTCCTTTTTAAAAATACCCGGTATTTCTTACATTGTTGTAAGAAATACCGTCCACATAGACCGAGATAAACCGAGAAGTTGTATAAGACAGTGTGGGTACGGAACCCTGAAGACAACCACCAACTCCACCTTGACCGCGTATTATCATAAGCACCGCGCATTATTAATCAGTCGCAGGCTTTGGAATCGATTCAATTATTATTTAAAATGTTTCCATACAATGTCTGAATGGAGCGCCATATTTGTTACTACTGCTTTACTTATTCTGTGGTGATATCAACTGAGGCTGGGGAACTGTGGAAGAGGACTTTTGTACTGACAGCCAATGGTCCAGCATGAAAAGAGACTAATACCTAAATCTTGCTGTTGTGTAACCTAGGTTACTCTTGAGTTCTTGAATCTCTTGAATATTTCATATTTAATTTATTTTTGCTTTCATGTAGGTACATTTATACTTAGGTCTATCGTGAATGTTTATTCACGCTATGTTACGTATGTTTGTTTATTGTCGCGTCATAATGATTTTAAATCATTTGTGGTGCGTATTCCAACGGAGAATATTTCGACCTTCACTAAGGAAGAATTCTGGCCGAAGAATGTGCTGTTCCGGCGTTTTCGCGGACGATTACCGGTCGCAGCACATATCGCGTGTCACACGTCGCCGACTCTACGTAGTAGTAAATATGTATATATTTTATGTATGTTAGAATAAGGTATATATTTTATATGGGCCGTAGTTTTTAAGTACCTATTTTACATCCTGTACTAGACTAACGTTGCCTGAAATAAATGTTTTATTATTATTATTATTATTACTTGTACACACATGCACCCTGGAAGGGCACTGCAAAACTGAGTTAACTTACTTTCACAATGTCAAATGGAATTTAAAATACTCACATAATATATAAGTTTAACAATAACATAAATTCTATGCAAACAAAATAATTTCATGCAAAATAAATAAAAGTAATTAAATTGAATTTAGAATTTGGAAGCCAGAACGGTCAGCTAGTCATTGTTTCATCTTAAGGTCATGTTATTCTTAAACAGGGAGAAGAGCAATACAGACCACTATCGATGTGCGACTGACAACCCGCCCGCCAAGCTTGGCGATACCCACCTAGCGCACAGGCCGCGCGAGCCTGTGCGCTAGGTGGGTACGCGGCTATGACAAACCTCTCCAAATATTGACCTTTGGGGAGACCTATGTCTAGCAATGAATGTCATTTGGCTGGGATTGATCTAGGTATTGGAGTAATTTTACATTAAAAGGGAATCACTATCATCATCAACCATTATACGTTCACAGCTGGACATAGGCTTACCACATACGCCGCCACGAAGAGCGGTCCTGAGCCACCTCTATCTGCTCCCCGCAACCAGTACAATGTCGTCGGTCCATCCAACAACGGGAATGACTTACTGGATATTTCCAGTAAGTCATTCCCATTGTAACGTTCGTTGGGCCAGTAAGTCATTCGTTACTGGATCAGGTGTTTAGCGGTAGCTATCTATTAAACAGCTGATTATTTATTTGTCTGAACGTTAGATAAACAGAGGTAGAGGACCAACCGTAGACAATTCTATGAAATAAAAAAGTCGATTCCACGTTAACCACCCCAGGCGAGCATCGAGCCCGGCGGGCCGATCTAGCCGATCGTGGGTCGCTACCGTGGGCGGCGGCGCACAATGCGACGTGTGCAAGAGCCTTAAATCACGTCTGTATGAGCCCTTATGAATTACTGGCTAATGTTTCTTTTTTGGCACACTGAGGAATTATTTTATAATATCTTTTGTCTGCGGATTTACTGACGTCCGATAAAATTCTGTTTATATAGCAAAAGAGCTTTTTCAGTTTCCCGATTTTACCAATTTTCCCGAAAACTTTTCGAACTGTCTTAATCTTTTTGACTTACTTTGAAATATAGATTTCTAAACATCCGAATTTGAGTATATCTGACATAACATCCGATCAGTAAAATCAAATTTGGAGAAAGACGCGCTAAACCTCGCGAAAAACACGGTTGACTCAACCTATGCAAGGAAAAAATAAACACGAATTATCAAAACACCTTTTCCGATACTAAGGTTTTTATTTATTATAGTACTCTGGGAACCTTTTCCGATAATCAAAAACAGGCATAATAGGTCATAAATGGACGTGTTGTGTACATATGTTAACTTTGTGCCTACCATGTCTGAAATAAATTTGATTTAATTTTATTTATTTATAAGGCACATTAATGTGCTTAATTCAATGGAATTAAATTAAATGGTATGTATGTAATTAAATGGACAAACAACAAGCACCATGTATCATCCAAGAACTCCATAGGTCCAAATCCAGTCTCAACATATCGGTTACCCATTAGACTATGTCCTGTAATCACCATCAGTTAATTAAACCAGACAGCGGTATAACTCAGCGATAGTGAGGTATTAATAATACTTACCGACTGGATTCGATTTCTATGACATGTCATTAGTGGCTAAGTGGGAGGTAGCCTTTACTTTCTATGTTTAAAAATATATAATTGAAAGTATCTAGGTATGAGCATCAACATCACCCTTTGTGAACCCACTTGTGGACTCAATGTGGTCAAATTGGATTTGGGCGAATTCCAACAGTGTCAAAGCAAAGTTAGTTTAAAGTTACTTTTTAAGTATAAGGTACTTAAAAAGTAAGTAAAACCTACTTTTTATGTAAAAAGTAAGTAAAACATACTTTTTAAGTATAAGGTACATACCTACTTAAAAAGTAAGTAAAACTTAGCTAGGAAAAACTTAATGGATTATTTTTAAGGAATAACCAGATAAAAATTTAATTAAAGAGTTTTTTGTATGTTTAAGAGCTACTTAACTAAATCAACTAATTTTTTTTTGTTGCGAAAAAGCCTTCTTATTGCCTCTTCACTATGGAGGTTCGAGGGGCTGGAATGAGGTGCGCAGGGTTTTATGCCACTAAAAAGTCCCTCGCCATATTCTATACCACCATATTTCTTATTACATATGTATTTTACCGGATTATATTTGATAAAATAAGTCATGAAGTTCAACTGATCCATCAGTTAAACTACTTGTAAATTGTTTGCAACAGTCTGCAGTTAGGTCAATTGTTTCTATTCTAAATACTTGTTCTAATTTGTTTCTATTTTTTGATTGTAATTTTCTTTGTTAAATAATATACGTTTTATAAAAATAACAATGAATTAACTATATCAACTATCTAGTACCCTAGCTCTTAGAGCTGGATGATGATGTGGGGTTTGTCCAGCATTAGTCTTCCTTTTTTATCAGTCAACTTCCTCTGTCTTGTACCTTTGGCATTCAGAATCCAGACGAGTCCAGCTACTTTTACCATGCCCTCATTACAACGTTGTACGTATAGGTTGTTACAAATTAAAGAGTTTAGCTCTGTCGGGACAACGTATCTAGGTTATCCATTATGATACTTGTCATCTGTCCTGCCATACATACATACATCATTTTACAAACATTGGTCACATTTATGTCATTTCCCGGATATGAGATCGGCGATGTTTGAACAGTCGGTAATTGCTAATTAGTCGCTCAATTAGTCGGATACCCATTGATACGAATAGCTGACGAAATGTAGAGCTGAAAATTGTTAGAATAGGAATTATTAAAAGTATTGGTAAGAGGCTTCTACTACTTTCTTCCGTCTATAAAACAAATGTCTTTTGAATAAAAATACGTGAAAAATTTACGATTTTTTTGTGTTAATTGACCTTAGTTTGACTCATAGGTTAGATCCCTGACGATGTATCATGAAGGTCTAGATGCAACTTAACAAAAACAAACAACACTATTAAAAAAAAATGTTTTTACCGTTTCCTGTTAATCTTAAGATTTTTGGTAGAGTCAGCATTTAACTAAAGTAAAACCTAGTAGAAGTTTTCACATCCTATTATCCTTTTGTAAGGGAGGCTACTTCAACGGCCTTGGTAAATGTGTATTCTAGGTAGAAAGAGAAAACGCTTTTTGACAGCAATCCAAGGATATATCTAACGCGGCGGTGCAAAAATTCATTTCTATCGAGAACTGTAACCCCATATCCGCTTTTGCTGTCCACCGAAAAAGTTCCCTTTCATCATCCTCATCATCCACAACCCGACTTCACCCACTGATGGGTAAAGGCCTTCAAACTCGTGTGCCACTCCACACGGTCCTGCGCCAATATCATCTAGTTTGTAATCAAAAAGTTCCCTTTATGACCATCAAAAACGCTCCCAGTGGTATACCAAGTTTGGCCAAGTCTACCGCTTCTTAGCCCCCTGTCTCGCAGATAATTGGTGATTGAGGCACGCGTCCCGCTCCGCAGGAATCCAGGCCATCCGATCACCTGCTCAATGGGACGCGATTCGGAAATACCTACAGTACCCTCAGTGGATACCTACCCCTCTTGTTATATTGTTGATTGATAGTTATCTTTCTTGTTTGGTAAATTAGCTTTACAGTGGCGCGAAAAAAACGCATGAATCAAAATCGAAAATTCTTTATTTCCATAAATACAAAAATGTACACTTAGAAAAGGTCAAATTCTTAAAATAAAACACTGACACGAAAATAAAGTGGTACTTTTGATTTCTGTCGCTTCGGTATGTAAACTAAAGTAAAGAAGCGACTCAGAAACCTTTAGCCTGTTAGTTGTTATTTTTCATGAAATACGCAATTTTTTGGAATAAGAAGTAATATATTTTTTTTGACGTGAACGAGCAGACTCCATTTAACAAAAAATTGAAGCGAACAAAATCAATAACATTTTGATTCTTATTTGATTATAATTACTATTTATTAAGCTGTTTATGTATAAAATTTGACTTGTCTAAGTGCTTATTTTGTAAGCCTAAAGAAATAAAGATATTGACTTTTGATTTTGTTTCTTCTATCTTTATTTCTTTTTCTTTCAAAGATGTGTTTATCTGGTCTCTCGTGCCTTGGTCTGCCGCAAGGTCGTTTCTTGTACCTACATTATTTTTAATCTCAGTTATCATTACATCATTACCAATCGTAATACAGTTGCCACCTACTGTCCAGTTGATTGAAATCAATTTCAGAGTACCTTATCGATTGTCCACTTCATCTGACCAAGGTTCTGTCAAATAAAATGTTGTCTTGTGTTCCACCACCTTAGATTCAAAATTGAACACTCTGACCATTCCAAGACGGCAAGTAATTTTGCGATCAACGTGTATATTTTGAGTCTTATGGCCTTTGAATAAGGTTGGGATTTTTGGTTAAGACGGATCTGTTAATTTTGTCGAAGTATAGATGGTTTTCTATTAAAAGTTCTTACATAAAAAGTTCAATGAATTGTAGTTTTGATTTGAGAGGTTCCCATCGATGAGATTTAAGATTGTCATCCGGGGCTAGCTCTTGGTGTCTTGCATTGCATAGTCAATGATAACTATGCATTTATTTCTAAAATAGGTAAGGCACCTACTTTTAGCGAAACTTTTTGGCCTCAGAGTTACGGCCGTTAACGGGCTTCGTTTTTATGAGATCTGGTAACTTTTGAACAGTACAAGTGTTACATGCTCGTCCACCTTCTTGACAGTAAATAGTTTCATGGGACAATGTTGTCTATGATTTTTCCTAATTATTTGAAATTCTACATAAATATTTACCTACCCTGATAGAGTCCACAGGTGATCGGAATGCTGGCTTTTATTTCGGTCAACGAATTAGCATTGCCATTCAACGTGGCAATGCTGCCAGCATTCTGGGCACTTTGCCTTCTGGTGACGGCTTAGATTTTTAGAAAATAGATTTAAGTGTACCTAAATATTAGTTGTAATTATTATTGTATTTTCTTTGTCAATGGATTGTAATTAATATTAAAAACTAAAACCTACCCTGATAGATTATAACATTCATAACATTATGGCACCATCAAAACATATAAACAGTTATTCAACGCTAACTATTTCACTGTATTATATCTTCAGGTGCATCGCAATCATAACTTTATCTCGATTCCGAGTGTGATTTGGATTTAGTTTTTGTGCAGGGCGATGATCCGTTCGACAGAATCGAATAAGTGTATCTGACTGTCCAATACGGTTGACAGAAAAAAACGCAGCAAAAACCGAGCGCCGGACTTCAAAGAGAATCAATCGTCAAATCAAGATGGTTATAAACGATTTCGGGTGACCTCTCTGCGGTGCTCTGGTAAATATTGGATCTGAATGATCACTAAAAGTGTTAAAATACATTTATTAAACTGGACCTATACTCAAAGATGCTAAAATAACATAGCTTCGCTTTTACTTATTCGAAAGTTGGATATGGATGGGTGGATAACGCCAAAAGTAATAACAACTATACATATAAATCTCCTCTCTAACAACATTATGGGCTACTTTTTATCCCGAGAAAGTCTACAAACCCGACTGGAAAGAGCTTAATTAGTAAATTTTAGTTCAGATTTTCACCAAATATTTTCCATCCCTCTGACAGATATCAAAAAGTCCTCGAGTCTATCAGGTGCTCAAGAAGTTCGAGTGGATGGAGCACCATTGAGACCCCAAGCAATCTGCTGGAAGGAAAAACAAACCTTTGTCACGATCACAATCGAAGGGGCTGGATTACGTGAAGGTTTAACTGGCTGTTGTTATCAAGCAAATTCTATCAACTGTGAAACTGAAGTGAAACGAGAAGACAAAAGCTCAATAATTCGAGACCATCTCGTGGAATTTTTATTTAATTTCCATGTATTAACATGATTATTATAATCGACTCCAAATTTCTGATCGATGTAGGTACTTTGTGGCGCGAAGGTTCGTCTGACACCCAGACGAATACGGAAATTGAATATTATTTATATGTTCAGGTTTAAATAGCTTACTTAGTTTTTATCAGCGAATGTCTATTAATAGTTACCTGTATTATTTTAAGCTATTACCAATAACCCTGTATAGAAATGAATAAATAATTTAAATCAAATAAAAAACCGAAGGCTTGTGAAGATTATGCATATGTAGGTACATAAGTTTGTCACCAGACAACGCCAGGTACTACTAAACAGATCGGGCTTAAACTTTGCATAGGTCATCATCATGCATACCATCATCATTATCAAAGATCTGAAAAACCTATTACTTTTTACTACGAAAAATCTCGTGCCAAGTGTAGAATAAATTACTAAATCTCGTATCGAAGTCATATCATAGACTTTTCTTTTGTTATCACTAACAAGTCCACTGAGGTTGTCATTTCATAACAACCTCGTCACGGAACGCCTCCCCCTTGTGCCAATTGGAAAATTCTACAAATCAACTGTTGGAAAAGTCCCGGGCCAGACTGGGACTGTAACAACCCTTTCTGAGGACTCTTGAACTGTCCCGACTGAAGTACTGTTTGTTCTCTGCTATTGATGTTGTTGTGTCAAAGAGATGATGGAGATTTACAAATCGATTTGTTCATGAAAGACTTGGATTTTCAGTTTGTGAATGACTAGCGTCTACTCGCGTCTTCACTCGCGTGGTACCCGTATAATACATAGGTACCTAATTTTAAGTGACTTTAGGATAGTGTATCTATCTTTAAGTAGAGAATTGTCAAAAAAGTGTCAGTTGAAGGAAAGAAACAAAGCAAACCTTAATATTAGACTAGCTTGTGAACGCGATTTTGGACACTTTTTGTCTCAGACGAAACACATTTACAGATCAAACAAACTCTTAACCAGCGGGAATCGAATCCGCCCTGTCTTAGGGTAAAGCTCTACCACTCCCTGCGTTACTGAGGTGGAGAAGATTTCTCGTATGTGTTAATTAGAGATGTCCAGTTCGCAGAATCTATCTGTTTAATTCAGACGTCTTCGTACGATAAACGTCGGCTATGCGAGATGCATCATTCGCAACTCAAACATTACCAGTAGAATAACTTCATATCGCTTAAAGGGCATTTTTTATCGTCGACAACTATATTTATCCCTCTCTAGACTGTACATCATCGTATGTAGAAATGAGACGGCATATCTCGCCAGAGACCCCTTTGATCTTGCCGCCGTCGTCGTCGGTCATTGCTTTGTATAAGGTAAGTAAGCTTCGAAGTTCTTCGTTATCGAAAACTAAAATATTATAATTGAAGTATGATATTGTTTGGTTACAGTTTCTGTTAAATTGGCACATCTAACAATATTGATAGAAATTCGTGAAAAGTTTGTGTAGGTTAAAAAAAAATATTATCGAAGGTAAAGTCACTAACTACCGGTTTTTCATCCGCTTGTTATTTTTGACAATAGCTAAAACACATCGTTGACGAGAGCCGGGGAGACAATTTGTTAGCAAATGACAAATTGTTGACAAACACACGATGTGACAAGCGGATGAAAAATCGGCTGTAAGACATTCATCACATCATAGGGATCTATGACCTTGTCAAAATCAGATTGTAGAAGAAAGAAGAAGAAAATAATTTATTAGTACACAAATACACACAAAAATAATAACTAAAGATTGCCCGCGGCTTCGCTCGCGCTGTTTCTACAGAAAATGCGTGGAGGTATGTGAATTGACGTTACGAGTACTACAGTAGGTACTTGGTTACGTTAAAACCTTTTTCTCCGTAACCTTTATCGAAAAGGTTTCGAAAAAAAAACATAAATATTTAAGCGATACAACGCAGGTTCCTTTAATTTCAAAAATGAAAAAAATACTTATTTTGATATCAAAAATATTTGTGCAAAGAACCATATTTTTTCTTAGTTACAACTGTATTTCTCTTAAACTAACAATCATTGTCGTCGCTGTATTAATAAATAATTAAATAACAAGGGAGCCTTCGGCCGTTTACGCCGCTCTGCTCTGTCCCGCTCTTATGAACACGAAATCCTATGCCTATCCTTTTCACAAAATTGCGTCATAGGTTGCCCCCGTCTATTGTGATATTTTTGTTATACTAAAAAGTAGCCTGTGTGATATTCCAGGTCCTACCTGCTTACATCATTCTTGAATATGCTTACCATGAGCCCTATAAGTTGTAGATTTAGCGTGAAGAAGTTAAAAATATGTATCCATCCATTCAAACTTTCGAAATTTACTGATATCTTATTAGGTACTGTGAATTCCTCTGCAATTTCATCGCAGTTTGTTTGTGAGTTAAATTTGAGATTATGATTGTGTTTCTCTGATGAGGGTCTAATTGATTTAGCACAACCACAAAATCGAAACACGTAAAAATTGGTTATAATCTTGTGTTTGTATTTTTTCTTATATTTATTAAGAAGCATATCTCAAATGATGGTTAGCTGGTAGCCACTTTTAAAAGGAATTGTGAGTTTTTATATTCGTTACGGTAACGATATAAATGGTGATAACCAAGTACCTATTCATCGAAAATTCAAACGCAAATCAGATTTGAGCAGATTTTTTTCACAGGTTCTCAGTGGTGGTGGAGAACTGTAACCCCATATCCGCTTTTGCTGTCCACCGAAAAAGTTCCCTTTCATCATCCTCATCATCCACAACCCGACTTCACCCACTGATGGGTAAAGGCCTTCAAACTCGTGTGCCACTCCACACGGTCCTGCGCCAATATCATCTAGTTTGTAATCAAAAAGTTCCCTTTATGACCATCAAAAACGCTCCCAGTGGTATACCAAGTTTGGCCAAGTCTACCGCTTCTTAGCCCCCTGTCTCGCAGATAATTGGTGATTGAGGCACGCGTCCCGCTCCGCAGGAATCCAGGCCATCCGATCACCTGCTCAATGGGACGCGATTCGGAAATACCTACAGTACCCTCAGTGGATACCTACCCCTCTTGTTATATTGTTGATTGATAGTTATCTTTCTTGTTTGGTA
The DNA here is from genome assembly GCA_947086465.1 of Eupithecia exiguata. Classification (NCBI taxonomy): domain Eukaryota; kingdom Metazoa; phylum Arthropoda; class Insecta; order Lepidoptera; family Geometridae; genus Eupithecia; species Eupithecia exiguata. The sequence continues at coordinate 986,895 of OX352247.1, forward strand.
AATTAGCTTTACAGTGGCGCGAAAAAAACGCATGAATCAAAATCGAAAATTCTTTATTTCCATAAATACAAAAATGTACACTTAGAAAAGGTCAAATTCTTAAAATAAAACACTGACACGAAAATAAAGTGGTACTTTTGATTTCTGTCGCTTCGGTATGTAAACTAAAGTAAAGAAGCGACTCAGAAACCTTTAGCCTGTTAGTTGTTATTTTTCATGAAATACGCAATTTTTTGGAATAAGAAGTAATATATTTTTTTTGACGTGAACGAGCAGACTCCATTTAACAAAAAATTGAAGCGAACAAAATCAATAACATTTTGATTCTTATTTGATTATAATTACTATTTATTAAGCTGTTTATGTATAAAATTTGACTTGTCTAAGTGCTTATTTTGTAAGCCTAAAGAAATAAAGATATTGACTTTTGATTTTGTTTCTTCTATCTTTATTTCTTTTTCTTTCAAAGATGTGTTTATCTGGTCTCTCGTGCCTTGGTCTGCCGCAAGGTCGTTTCTTGTACCTACATTATTTTTAATCTCAGTTATCATTACATCATTACCAATCGTAATACAGTTGCCACCTACTGTCCAGTTGATTGAAATCAATTTCAGAGTACCTTATCGATTGTCCACTTCATCTGACCAAGGTTCTGTCAAATAAAATGTTGTCTTGTGTTCCACCACCTTAGATTCAAAATTGAACACTCTGACCATTCCAAGACGGCAAGTAATTTTGCGATCAACGTGTATATTTTGAGTCTTATGGCCTTTGAATAAGGTTGGGATTTTTGGTTAAGACGGATCTGTTAATTTTGTCGAAGTATAGATGGTTTTCTATTAAAAGTTCTTACATAAAAAGTTCAATGAATTGTAGTTTTGATTTGAGAGGTTCCCATCGATGAGATTTAAGATTGTCATCCGGGGCTAGCTCTTGGTGTCTTGCATTGCATAGTCAATGATAACTATGCATTTATTTCTAAAATAGGTAAGGCACCTACTTTTAGCGAAACTTTTTGGCCTCAGAGTTACGGCCGTTAACGGGCTTCGTTTTTATGAGATCTGGTAACTTTTGAACAGTACAAGTGTTACATGCTCGTCCACCTTCTTGACAGTAAATAGTTTCATGGGACAATGTTGTCTATGATTTTTCCTAATTATTTGAAATTCTACATAAATATTTACCTACCCTGATAGAGTCCACAGGTGATCGGAATGCTGGCTTTTATTTCGGTCAACGAATTAGCATTGCCATTCAACGTGGCAATGCTGCCAGCATTCTGGGCACTTTGCCTTCTGGTGACGGCTTAGATTTTTAGAAAATAGATTTAAGTGTACCTAAATATTAGTTGTAATTATTATTGTATTTTCTTTGTCAATGGATTGTAATTAATATTAAAAACTAAAACCTACCCTGATAGATTATAACATTCATAACATTATGGCACCATCAAAACATATAAACAGTTATTCAACGCTAACTATTTCACTGTATTATATCTTCAGGTGCATCGCAATCATAACTTTATCTCGATTCCGAGTGTGATTTGGATTTAGTTTTTGTGCAGGGCGATGATCCGTTCGACAGAATCGAATAAGTGTATCTGACTGTCCAATACGGTTGACAGAAAAAAACGCAGCAAAAACCGAGCGCCGGACTTCAAAGAGAATCAATCGTCAAATCAAGATGGTTATAAACGATTTCGGGTGACCTCTCTGCGGTGCTCTGGTAAATATTGGATCTGAATGATCACTAAAAGTGTTAAAATACATTTATTAAACTGGACCTATACTCAAAGATGCTAAAATAACATAGCTTCGCTTTTACTTATTCGAAAGTTGGATATGGATGGGTGGATAACGCCAAAAGTAATAACAACTATACATATAAATCTCCTCTCTAACAACATTATGGGCTACTTTTTATCCCGAGAAAGTCTACAAACCCGACTGGAAAGAGCTTAATTAGTAAATTTTAGTTCAGATTTTCACCAAATATTTTCCATCCCTCTGACAGATATCAAAAAGTCCTCGAGTCTATCAGGTGCTCAAGAAGTTCGAGTGGATGGAGCACCATTGAGACCCCAAGCAATCTGCTGGAAGGAAAAACAAACCTTTGTCACGATCACAATCGAAGGGGCTGGATTACGTGAAGGTTTAACTGGCTGTTGTTATCAAGCAAATTCTATCAACTGTGAAACTGAAGTGAAACGAGAAGACAAAAGCTCAATAATTCGAGACCATCTCGTGGAATTTTTATTTAATTTCCATGTATTAACATGATTATTATAATCGACTCCAAATTTCTGATCGATGTAGGTACTTTGTGGCGCGAAGGTTCGTCTGACACCCAGACGAATACGGAAATTGAATATTATTTATATGTTCAGGTTTAAATAGCTTACTTAGTTTTTATCAGCGAATGTCTATTAATAGTTACCTGTATTATTTTAAGCTATTACCAATAACCCTGTATAGAAATGAATAAATAATTTAAATCAAATAAAAAACCGAAGGCTTGTGAAGATTATGCATATGTAGGTACATAAGTTTGTCACCAGACAACGCCAGGTACTACTAAACAGATCGGGCTTAAACTTTGCATAGGTCATCATCATGCATACCATCATCATTATCAAAGATCTGAAAAACCTATTACTTTTTACTACGAAAAATCTCGTGCCAAGTGTAGAATAAATTACTAAATCTCGTATCGAAGTCATATCATAGACTTTTCTTTTGTTATCACTAACAAGTCCACTGAGGTTGTCATTTCATAACAACCTCGTCACGGAACGCCTCCCCCTTGTGCCAATTGGAAAATTCTACAAATCAACTGTTGGAAAAGTCCCGGGCCAGACTGGGACTGTAACAACCCTTTCTGAGGACTCTTGAACTGTCCCGACTGAAGTACTGTTTGTTCTCTGCTATTGATGTTGTTGTGTCAAAGAGATGATGGAGATTTACAAATCGATTTGTTCATGAAAGACTTGGATTTTCAGTTTGTGAATGACTAGCGTCTACTCGCGTCTTCACTCGCGTGGTACCCGTATAATACATAGGTACCTAATTTTAAGTGACTTTAGGATAGTGTATCTATCTTTAAGTAGAGAATTGTCAAAAAAGTGTCAGTTGAAGGAAAGAAACAAAGCAAACCTTAATATTAGACTAGCTTGTGAACGCGATTTTGGACACTTTTTGTCTCAGACGAAACACATTTACAGATCAAACAAACTCTTAACCAGCGGGAATCGAATCCGCCCTGTCTTAGGGTAAAGCTCTACCACTCCCTGCGTTACTGAGGTGGAGAAGATTTCTCGTATGTGTTAATTAGAGATGTCCAGTTCGCAGAATCTATCTGTTTAATTCAGACGTCTTCGTACGATAAACGTCGGCTATGCGAGATGCATCATTCGCAACTCAAACATTACCAGTAGAATAACTTCATATCGCTTAAAGGGCATTTTTTATCGTCGACAACTATATTTATCCCTCTCTAGACTGTACATCATCGTATGTAGAAATGAGACGGCATATCTCGCCAGAGACCCCTTTGATCTTGCCGCCGTCGTCGTCGGTCATTGCTTTGTATAAGGTAAGTAAGCTTCGAAGTTCTTCGTTATCGAAAACTAAAATATTATAATTGAAGTATGATATTGTTTGGTTACAGTTTCTGTTAAATTGGCACATCTAACAATATTGATAGAAATTCGTGAAAAGTTTGTGTAGGTTAAAAAAAAATATTATCGAAGGTAAAGTCACTAACTACCGGTTTTTCATCCGCTTGTTATTTTTGACAATAGCTAAAACACATCGTTGACGAGAGCCGGGGAGACAATTTGTTAGCAAATGACAAATTGTTGACAAACACACGATGTGACAAGCGGATGAAAAATCGGCTGTAAGACATTCATCACATCATAGGGATCTATGACCTTGTCAAAATCAGATTGTAGAAGAAAGAAGAAGAAAATAATTTATTAGTACACAAATACACACAAAAATAATAACTAAAGATTGCCCGCGGCTTCGCTCGCGCTGTTTCTACAGAAAATGCGTGGAGGTATGTGAATTGACGTTACGAGTACTACAGTAGGTACTTGGTTACGTTAAAACCTTTTTCTCCGTAACCTTTATCGAAAAGGTTTCGAAAAAAAAACATAAATATTTAAGCGATACAACGCAGGTTCCTTTAATTTCAAAAATGAAAAAAATACTTATTTTGATATCAAAAATATTTGTGCAAAGAACCATATTTTTTCTTAGTTACAACTGTATTTCTCTTAAACTAACAATCATTGTCGTCGCTGTATTAATAAATAATTAAATAACAAGGGAGCCTTCGGCCGTTTACGCCGCTCTGCTCTGTCCCGCTCTTATGAACACGAAATCCTATGCCTATCCTTTTCACAAAATTGCGTCATAGGTTGCCCCCGTCTATTGTGATATTTTTGTTATACTAAAAAGTAGCCTGTGTGATATTCCAGGTCCTACCTGCTTACATCATTCTTGAATATGCTTACCATGAGCCCTATAAGTTGTAGATTTAGCGTGAAGAAGTTAAAAATATGTATCCATCCATTCAAACTTTCGAAATTTACTGATATCTTATTAGGTACTGTGAATTCCTCTGCAATTTCATCGCAGTTTGTTTGTGAGTTAAATTTGAGATTATGATTGTGTTTCTCTGATGAGGGTCTAATTGATTTAGCACAACCACAAAATCGAAACACGTAAAAATTGGTTATAATCTTGTGTTTGTATTTTTTCTTATATTTATTAAGAAGCATATCTCAAATGATGGTTAGCTGGTAGCCACTTTTAAAAGGAATTGTGAGTTTTTATATTCGTTACGGTAACGATATAAATGGTGATAACCAAGTACCTATTCATCGAAAATTCAAACGCAAATCAGATTTGAGCAGATTTTTTTCACAGTGCCTTGACAGTTTTCAATGATCAATCAAATCTGCATAGTTCAATCATTATTTAAACTGAATACGTAAGTAAAAGAATTAAATGACGACCGATGTGGCGGGGTCGGCGAAAGTCTGCCTGCGACGCAGGAGGTTGCGGGTTCGATTCCCGCCTCGGGACAAATGTGTGTACGATCTGCAGACATTTGTTCAGGGTGTTCTGGTCGTTTTCTATGTATAATAAAAAATATCTATTTGTCTGTTCTATTGTATTATGTATATCAGTTATCAGTACCCATAACACAAGCTCTGCTTAACTTGGGGCTAGATAATGCTGTGTGAATTGTCCAGCATTATTATTTATTATTATTTATTTATTATTTAAACTGAATACGTAAGTAAAAGAGTTATATGTCGGAAATTTAGATATGAAGAACTAATTAGGAGATTTAACATAGATTTTCTAGACCTGCAAAACAACCCATCAATGTACCTTCTCCAGAAAAAGCAAGATCAGTAAAAAGCAACTATAAAAGAAAACAAAGAGGCAAGCAAAGGACCAGCAAAAGCTCACAGGTGACTAGCCAAAGATAATGGAAGTGGCGAAAGAGTTCCCCTAACGAAGGACGAATTAATTAGGGCCGAAGATCGAGATTTATACTCTCATTTTTAAGCTCGATGTCTCCGAGAAACCGTACTTGTGGAACTAGAAACACATTTAAAGTGAAAGATAATGGTTAGCTAAAATATCTTTATTAACGAAGAAAATTACAATCAAAAAGTTAAATTAAAACTAGAATTTACTATTAAAACAATTGAGCTAACTGCAGACTGTTGCAAACAAACTACAGGTAGCTCAACTGATCCATATCAATACCAGTCGGAAGCGTGCCCTCTTGGGCACGCTTCCGCTAGCTGCATTGCCCCGCTGTATGGCAATGCCGATGCGCTGCGCCAGATACTCACCAACTCTCGGGTCACGCGTGGCTAGAGACAAGGAGAATATAGATTGCTTTCTCCTTGTCGATTTATACGAGAGATTTCATCAGAGAGTCACGGAAATTCAAATGATTCTAATGTAAGAAATGAGTTTCGACTTCAGTGAGTTTCGCAAACCGCTAGTAGTCACCTAGATGGAACCTGATTAAAAGTTTTCCTGTAAAACCTTTTTATATTCAAAGGGATAAGTCGAGGAGGAATTCCTTTTACTTTGTCATTGACGTCACAGGATCGGTGCAACCTTCGATTTACTGGTTTGTTTTCGTTGGTGCCATTATTTGGAAATTGCCGTCATAATAAATTTATTAATTTATGATAGCATGCTAAAATGTACATTCGGTGAAGATATCATTGCCGTAGTGATTAATTTAGCAATAAATAAATAAATAATGCTGGACAATTCACGCAGCATCATCTAGCCCCAAGCTAAGCAGAGCTTGTGTTATGCCCTCATGTTATGACCTCTGTGGCGAAGCGGGTGAAAAAAAAAACATGTAGTGCCACATGACTGATACACCTAAGATAATACATTACATAGTACATGTATTTTTTTGTACTACACATAGAAAACACCCAGAATACCCCGAAAAAATATTTACAGATCGTAAAAACATTTGTCCCAAGGCGAGAATTGAACCCGTAACCTCCAGCGTCGCAGAGGGACCTTTACCCGCTTCGCCACAGCTCAGTGAAGTCATAATACAAAGACGTGTGTCGCCATCTTAGGTGTATATACGACTAAGTGATTAATTATTCCACATTCGCCCCACTTTTTCGCCCCACATTCACACGACAGTAAGACTTTACGATAGATTGCTGGTTTAACTAGACTAAGTGTAGACGGCTACGGTCAGCAGCGGCACCTACGACTGTAAAGTTGTTCATAGACATTTCTATAAGTAAGAAATTGAATAAGTTCCCAAAAAATTTCGATTTCGACGGGACTCGAACTCGCGCCCCACCCTCAGTACGGGTGTGCTCTAACCAGCCACGAAATCTTGGTCGGTCCATCGAAAATCTTTGGGACCTCTTACAGAATGTAGCGCCGGTGGCTCCATTTACAGGGGTAACATTACAGTTTAACCAAAACTGCTCAGCGACCAAAGTTACATTTAGTTCGTTATTTATTTCTTTATGTTTACATTTCTCACAGGACCTAGGCACATGAAGTTTTAAATTTAACATAAAAAGCAATTACTTTTTGATTTCCAGTTCAATCGTAGAATTTTCTCTCAGACGGCATTACATCTGTGACAGCTTTATTACCTATCAGAAGAGGTATTTTCGTAAGTGTTTTTGTACTTGTGAATATTTTCATCCTTTGTAATCTTAATGACTGTTTATTCTAATTACTAAAACAGTCCGGATATTGGTTTTGATTCGAGTACAGTTTGCAAAACAATCAATTTATACTTAAAAAAAAACTATAGGTAGGTGAAGCAGTTAGGAAAAAAGATTTGCTTGCACGTCTTGGAAATCGTCAAGAGGTCGTGGTCTAGGTATGTTTTAATTTTATGATGATCTAGATGAATTTTCGTCAATGTAAAGGTTTTTCATCAAAAATTAGGAATCAACCCATGCGCTTCTTTGCAAAATAGATTAAATTATTATCTTTCTTCTAAATTCTAAACAATATCCTCATTATTGTACGTGTAGGTACTTCCGACACAAACTAGTGTCGTAGTTAGCCCGCTTTACTTAAATCATTTGTTAGGAGTTTTTCAAACTACGAAAGTTTTTACAGTAAAATATCGTACCTCTTCAATCCAATTTTGTATCTCAATTTCAAATACTTACCATTGTTTTGCAGTCAGTACTAATTTAGATTAGCCCCATTGTATTTTGTTTTTGGCAATTTTTCCAAATGCCAAATGCGGTCCCCCGGGAGCTACTTACCACGATGAGGTACGGAATACCTTCTTCCGAAGCAGTTTTATGTTGTTTTGAATCGACTTAGTTTTATGGTTTTTAACAGACTTATCAGACAGGAGGGTTGGGGAGGTAATTTTGAATGATGTTTAAGTATTTCTTTATTTATATATGGTATGAATTTTCAAGTGCTATGTAAAACATTGTTAATCAAGCAATAAGGGATATAAAATTTATATAATCTACAAAATCAGATTATTTTGTCTGATCTAATAAATGAATTAATATAAAATCACCATAAAACGAAAAAATGGGTACAATAATTACGAGGTACATGGTAAAAACCAAAGTTTTATAAGTTTCTGAGATACCAAAAGAAATCAATTAAGTTTTTCTAAACCACACAGTGGGTGCCTGAGGACGGGAGACATCGTCGCCGAGGCAGGTCAAGGAGGCGCTGCTGGCGAGACGGTTTCATCACATTCCGGGTAGATTGCTGGGACCTGGCCAACGAACGCGACTCGTGCCAAAAGTTTGTGAAAGACCTCTGCCCAGCAGTCAGTGGGACAAAACAGGAAAAAAAAGATATTTTAAATATCGTGTAGATCAATTCATTATTATAAATACACCAGTCACATGAATCCCAACGAATGCCGAATACAAACCCACAAAAATTACTTATATCAAACAAACAAATTAAAAATATTTTATTTAAAAACTTTTGAATAATTCCTACCGTCCGATCAAAGGGGAAACAATTATGAAACATTTGAAAAAACAAAACAAAAAGTAAATGCCCAAACAAACGTAGGAATTCTTCCCCATTCGGGTTGAAATTTTTTCTTAGGGTGGCTTACAGCACAGTTTCACATCATGTTACACAGATAGCACACTATCAAATATAACTTTTAAAAATGTTGAAACTATCTCATGGTTATTAAGATAAAAGTCATTTATGATGGAATATTTAACATGATTTGATTTTTTAGTTTTCCAATATTACCTGATATTATCTAAAACTGTGCCGAAAAACTTCTATAATTTTTAAGCCACTTTGACCTCACTAGGGTAAGCCAACTGAATATTATAGGTAATGTTTACAAACCAGGGTGTTTTTTGTTCTCAGGCACTACCATTTTGATTCCATTCGAATTATATCTAAAATCTGTTTTTTGCATCGAAAAAGAATTCCATTTTGAATAAAAATAAATAAATAATGCTGGACAATTCACACAGCATTATCTAGCCCCAAGCTAAGCAGAGCTTGTGTTTCGGGTACTAGATATCTGATATACATAATACAATACATTACATAGATAGATATTTTTTATTATGTATAGAAAACGACCAGAACACCCGGAACAAATACCTGCAGATCGTACAAATATTTGTCCCAAGGCGGGAATCGAACCCACAACCATGATCATATCACACTAACAAAAGTTTTAGTGTTCCTACTGTTGTTCCTACTACCCTGATTTCAACCCTTTAATGTTAAAGGAAAAACTCTAACAATACATAGGTCCGAGCCATACTTAGACAAGGAGTCAAATGACGGTGATTTGCAACACAGCGGATTAAAAAGGGGATAGATAGATAGATAGATAGAAAATGCTTTATTGCACACATAACTTAAAAATAACAAACAAAGATAAAATGAAGAAATAAAAAAAAAATGTGACAATTGGCGGTCTTATCGCTCAGGAGCGACTTCAGGGGACTTATATCGCAAACGGAAAGATTTTTCTTGTAAGATAATCCGAAGTGATAAAAAAGAACACGAAAATTCTGCTGCTATTAAGAATGAATTCGTGTCAACGATTTTTTTAGGACTTTTTGACTAAAACATACATAGTTAAAGACGTTACAAAGAAAAATAAACATTTTCGTAATAACTTTTTCGACATAAATCGATTTTCTCGGACTGAAATTGGAAATCATAAACGTTTATTTCTTTATGGTTTTAAAAAAAGGTCAGACAAGTTTTTAAACACGAAACTTTTTGAAATAAGAAATAGTGTAGATTATAAATTAATATTGCTGGACATTACAAACAGCATCAAGTTTAGCAGAGCTTGTGTTAACTAGATGACTGATATGCATAAAACAAAACATTACATTGTTATGATATTTTTTATCATACATAGATAATACCCAGAACATCCGGAACAAATATTTCAGATCGTACAAACATTTTGTCCCAAGGCGGGAATCAAATTCGCAACAAACCGCACCCGCCGCGCCACATCGGTCATCAAAAATTGTTTTTTTTTTTGAACAAGCCACAACCTACTGTGCCAAATATGAAATGTCGATTAATTTAAATCAATTTAACGGGATTTTTACCATGATTTGGTTTTAATTTATTTCGAATTATGGTAAATATCTCATTAAAATGACTTAAATGTTTACAACCTTTATATTTTCAAAATTTTTGTCGATTAATTGTCAGCAGTTTTTATACGTTATTATCTTGTGTGTGGCCTATAGGATTTACTTTTCAACCTCTATTTTCACTTTCTTTAAGTTTGTTACACCTAACACAAAACAACGCGGTCTCCCAGACTGCCCGGCCTGGTCGTGTGTTAATTGTTTGTTCTTCATTATTTTTCCTTCAATTGCCCTTTTGTCTCCATTCTTTTCACTGGCATTATTTTGAAGGCTTTCTTCCAACGAATGATTCTCTTCATATTTCAGTAAAGTCCTTTTCAATGGCGAACCGAATTGCTTTTCCTGTGTCATCATTAACTTGAATATTCCTTTTTTTGTGTCTCGTTTTTTTGTTGAAAATTTTTGGACGCTTCGCTCGTCTGCCTTTTGTTTTTAAATAGTGATTGCACTGAAGTGGTGCTTATTGTAGTTAATTCGTCGTATAAAAATGTGTTCCTCGTCTGTCACTTACTGTACCTATGTTTTCATAAATGCTGTTTTGTTTCTATGATAATTAACCTTATTATTTAGTTTAATATATTAAATAAAATTGCAAATAGATCTGGTCTCTACCTGCTTTTTTAGTGAATCTTAAAATTCAAAAACTATGTTTGTCTATCAAAACATCATGTTTCCATAAAATACGTAGTAATCCGTAAAGACATTGACCATCAACATCGTGACTAAAAAGCTCAGCCAAAACCAAAAAACTTAAAGCTCAAATCAGGAACAATAAGCTCTATGTTTATTAAAATAAGGGTGAGTATCTCGGTAAAGATAACTTTGTAAATGATCAAGATACGATCGAACACGTAAGAAGAGATAAAAATGTACATTTATAGGAGATTTTTGGAAACGCCGCTTCTGGGCCATAATTGGAAGTTTTATTTCTTCAGGGAAGTTATGGTCGTTTGTCGCGGTAGCCCGAACTGCCCATTAGTGGGCTGCTCAAACGGGCTACTGGTAAGTAGCACATTTATTTTAAAATCAGAGTAGGTTCTTATAATCTCCATTCTTAAAGATTGTATTGTCCAACCCAGAATGTGTTGGATAATGGAATCCCTCATAATCACGCAGGTTATAGGTACCCAGGGGTGTAAGGGGGGACTCCAGCATCTCGTCGCCATGAACTTATATTGTCGCTTAAGAAATAAACGTTATTGATTTATGATTTAAATCTTCTTCCACTAATGGACAAAAATTGAAGCGAACAAAATCAATAACATTTTATTTCTTAATTGATAATAATTACTATTTATTAATATTAAAGCTCAAAGGATTAGCAAGCTGAAGTGGCAGTGGGCTGGCCATATCGCGAGAAGAACCGACTACCGCTGGGGTAAACGTGTTCTTGAGTGGAGACCGCGACTCGGCAAACGTAGTGTAGGACGCCCTCCGACCAGGTGGGATGACGATTTGCGAAAGACTGCTGGCAGATGCTGGATGCGGCAAGCTGAAGACAGGGCGCTATGGCGCTCTTTGGGGGAGGCCTATGTCCAGCAGTGGACTGATATAGGCTGATGATGATGATGACTATTTATTAAACTGTTTATGTATAAAATTTGACTTGTCTTAGTGCTTATTTTGCGAGCCTAAAGAAATAAAGTTATTGAATTTTGAATTTTGAATTCATCCATCCAACCTTTCCACTCAAATTCTCAGTGTGTCTCGTTTGGACAACCCATTTTACTGGTTCGGTCGTGTTGAGATATAAATATTATGATATTATTATGGGAATGATCTAATTAGCGAGTCACTTACACCTGAGACAGTGTGACGACATCGTTTGTAATGAAATGAACCATAAGCATGCGGCTACCGAAAACACTTGGAAGCCGAGTCAGCCCATATTCAATGAAAACCTTTTAAAACGGCAGCGGTTTTAAGGGTGTGGTTGGTTGCTAGTGAAATTACAGAGACATGCTTACTAGGTTGCCTGGAAGAAATCACTTTCAGCGATAAAGCCGCCTATTGCACTGGTCATGTTTCAAAATTTAGATAATAAGGATTATTTTAGTTATGTTTTAAATGCAATAAAGTGTTCATTCATTCATTTATATGTCGACAGACACAAGGCATCATAGAGCAACGTTCTATTTTACAAAAACCTTCAAAAGCTGTAGTGGTCTCAAGAGTGATGTCCAAAATCTGATGGTAAAATTTAAACATCTCACATTATCATCACATTATAATTCGTAAACAATATTCCAAGTTATTGGATTCACCTTGGTCATCGAAAACATAAACTAAAGGTTGAACTACATCTATTGACCTTTCGTATCACGATTAATAATTCACAACTAAGAAAAACTTGAAGATTTCTATATTGAAACTGTCCTTTCGTTTCACAAATTATGATTCACAACTTTGAAAAATCTTGGAGATGGGTGGTTTCTATCTGAAAGTGAAACACAAATACATATTATCTGCGGCCCGGAGTCAAGAAGTTGGCGGTGATGCAACCCCGTGCCTCGGAAAGAAGGTTGTGGTTGTTGGCCCTGCACCTGAACTCTCCGCGGTCGTGTCGGTCTACCATTCGATCGGATTTTGAGAGTGAGAGAAAAGATATTGCACATCCTTGTGCACTATATTCCAAGCCCGCCTTGTCGGCTTGAGCTTGTTAAGCGTAACTCTTATTATCATGCCATTACCATCTACAATAAGTTGCCCAATAGTTTTAAAGATTTGCCTTTTAACCTGTTTAAAGGTAAATTAAGAGACTGGCTATTGGAAAATTGTTTTTATAGTGTTAAAGATTTTTTGAATTTTAAGGACTGATTAACTTCTCCAACTAACTTGTTTTGTTTTTATTGTAGTGTAAGTTTTTAATATTTTGATTTAATTGTTATTTTGTATGAATTTTATTGACATTAAGAATAATTATTAGTTAAAATCGCGTTATTAAATTTTGCACACCCTAATGGGTAGATTGTAAATGGACATATTTAATATTAAGACCTTTTGTACATACATTCTGGCAAATAAATGATTATGATTATGACTATGACATGTCTTCCACATATGGCTTGTCTCCGTCAAGACTTTCCGCCGCGCCGCGCTGTGACCTGAATTCGGCCAGGGGGGACAACCTCATCATCTGTCAGATAAGTATGGTTCAACCCAAACGCAACCTGACCCTTACCAGAAGCTGAGTGAGACATAAATATAGGAGTTACGAGTTTGTGCATACAAACGGACGGTACACGCCAGTTTTATTGTATGTACGTGTTAAAATATCGTATGGCGGTTTTGAGTTCCGAGAAATCGATATTTGAATAACTTGATTTAGGGTCCTTGGAGATAGAAATTATGACGAGATAATTTTTTTACGTGATGGTGAAATGTGATGTTTTGTTGTTTTGGTAGTACGTGGATCACCTTTCTTCTTTGTTATAAAGTTGTTGAAAAAACCTGGACAAGACTGGAAGTGACTTACTTTTGTGTGTGTTCAAGCTTCATTCTGAGGAAAACTTTTGAAACTATCATGGTTCAAAAGTCATCACACCAAAGTCTAATAACCATGATTTGAAATTTGAGGTTTCCAATATTTCGGTACAGATTCACGGAATAGCTGTAGTGAGTTGTTTTTATTGGCAGACATCGGTACAACCAATAAAAACACAATGAGGGTAGATCGGTATTCAGTATTTTATTTATTGCATTCTAACAGTCATGTCCTAGTAGTTAGGCGAGTGTTCATAAAATGTTCACAGTATGTGTTGCAACGGAAGACTGGCCAGGTTTCATGCCTTTCTACTTACGATGAATTTACTTATTATTAATGCATTCAATACCTATTACAAAAAATTACGAGTCGCTAAAATTATCATTGAAGAAATCGTCAAGTTCGTAAAAACATTTTTTTATGAGTTTCGCTTTTAGTTTGGATTCAAACATGCCATTTTTTTCTATACATTTTATGTTTTCTGGTAGTGTTGTAAATTTTTACCGCCATCGAGTTGGTCATAGATCAGTCATCGAGCTATGCTTGAAAATCGTTACTTAAGCATAGATTGATGACTCAGCAAACTTTCATAATCATAATACTTAGCCTTTATTCACACTAAAAACTTAACTTTTACACCCAGTAATATTCTCCATTGCATGGCACACACAACTTTCCTCGCAATACCTAGCATCCATCACAAGCGTGTACCGATTTGTATCTCCTAGATGAAAGGTAGCCGAGTGGTGCTGCTTAGAATTTTAATTTCACTTTTATCGGTCTGTGTTCTTAAGATTTACATGACCTGTCTGGTTAGCTTGCTTTGTTTCGAATTATAATATCTACATCGATAAACATAGGTATCTAACCTACGTGACTGTGTCTAGATTTGCATTAACCAGTTTAATAATAACTTTAAACTTAATGTATTTTTTGATTCACTAAGTTAGACCTTAAGTTTTAAAGTATATACTAAACTTATATAGTAGTAGTACTATCTAGTAGTACTCTATCCGTCATCTGTTGGTCGCTGGTTGAAATCCGGTTCGATCGAAGAATGTTAAGCCTTATAAGAGTGAGTATCTGGCGCAGCGCATCAGCATTGCTATACAGCGGGGCAATGTAGCCAGCGTCTTGGGCACGATTCCGACTGGTATTGATGGATCAGTTGAGCTACTTGTAGATTGTTTGCAACAGTCTGCAGTTAGCTCATTTGTTTCAATAGTTAATACTAGTGTCAATTTAATTCTATTATGAAAATATAAATTTTGTTTGACGAGAAGGCAAGGGCCCTGGCCATCACCGTTCGTCCTTCAGTTTACATACACCCAGCGTTACGACATCGCATCGTATCGCAACGCTTACACCGTCTACACCATAAAGCTACCCAGACAGGTGAGTCTGCGGCGAGCATTAACATGCGCTCGGCAATTGCAACTCGATATGGCGTGTGCTTTACGATTTTAGATTTTTCTGTTAGTGTCAAAGTGCCGCTGCGCATGTAGGTAGAGCTACAGATTGGATAGAACTTCCTTTCAAAATCGCATTAGAAATAGAGAGTTACTCATTATTGCCTTTGCCATTCTCTCTATAGTTTTATGTTTTATATGAAAGTATGTTAAAATAAACTTTCATATAAAACATAAAACTAAATAAATTTAGTGCAATAAAGATTTAAGAGTATCCAACGTCTCTCGTGAATTGTCAATCCACCTGGAATGACCATCTGCAAAAGATAATTAGCAGATGCTGGATGTAGCTGAATACAGGTCGCTTTTGATGAGATGCCCATGTCCAGCAGTGGCTTCTACACTGTAGTGTATCATCATCAGTGATGAGTGATACACTTATAACTGTCAACTGTCATATTTATCTCAGTTGGCAACCCTAAAACACCTGAAACACCTTCACGTCCACAACAACATCACTTTTAGTAAAATCACTGTTTTTTAATTTATTTTTTATGTTCAGAAACATTAGGTAAATATTGAATTGAAAATATTTGAAAATTATAAATAATTATTGAAATAAATAATAACATTATACATACAAACATAAATTATTTAAATATTGATAAATTTTAATCTCCAACCCATTCCTAGCTCTACACTTCCTTCGCAATACGGTTGTTATGTCAGTATACCGTACACGCGGTCATTGTTTTACAACATTTATATTGTTACATTATTTATGTAGCTGGCAACACCGACAGGTACAAATTAAGACATGGGATAAGCGAGTGCGCCGATCGAATTATTGTTTTGCTGTTTGAATTACTTCGGTTACAGATCATAATCTGAACTGGGACTTCATGTGGCTTAGCTTTAGCATTTAATTTACCATCTTTCTTGAGCCAAAGCAAATTATTTTAAGTGATATTGTATGAAATTTAACTTAAGGCGCATACTTCAGCCAAACTAGCGTCGCCACCTACTTTATCTTATTATTCCGTTTAGCAAAGGAAATTTCAAAAATCCATCGCATAGTTTGTGATACTTATTATAAAGCCTTTTTTAATGCCTCTTTAATAGTTTTTTTCCATTTAGTTTAGGTAGTGAATCGAAGTTGGGCAACTTCGTGCGATTTCGTCTGGTGGCCACCAAAATCTAGAGATCTAGATGAAACTATCTAGAGTGATCCCTAGGAATTTAAAAGATGTACAATTAAATAAATAAATAATGCTGGACAATTCACACAGCATTATCTAGCCCCAAGCTAAGCAGAGCTTGTGTTATGGGTACTAGATAACTGTAAAACACAGTACACTACATTACATAGATAGATATTTTTACTGATATTCTACAAAGAAAACGACCAGAACACCCGTTCCATGGCGGGAATCGAACGGCGGACCTTCGCCCATCGCGCCACAGAGGTCGTCAATTAAGAATCAAGAAATTGGTCTCCATTCTAGCTTATAAATAAATGGACTATAATTAAGTATCTAATACCTTACCAAAGTGTTACTTGTTTCTTCATAACAAATCTACCAGCAAGTGAATCGTGCGCAGGGACAATTTCATGAGCGGTCGCATGCGCCCAGATAATTATCCGTTTAAATATCCATTCACTGCTAATAATAGGACACCCTTTAAGAATGCTGTTTGGCGCTTTTGGGTGATGTCCAAGTTGGTTACTACTGGTTTACGATAGTTTTTTGGTAGGACCTAAAGGTAGCCTTTTCCCGTTGATCTTGAACCTTAAAATTTGGCAAGAAGCAAGGTCTTATAGTATAAGTCCAGCATAAAAACAAAAACCCATAAATTTGCAATAAAAAAAAATCCTCTCGTAAGGAACTAAAATCTATAGGGTACCTACTTTCCATTGACTTAGAATCATGACATTTGGCAAGAAACAAGATCATTATAATTGTACGGAACTCTTAGTGCGCTAGTCCGACATGCACTTGACGTTTTATTATTGTATTAATTGCGAGGGGGGTCGTAGATATATACGTAAATTATGTAGTAGTTTACATTAACATTTATTTTTAGTAATACAAGCCTTAAACGTCGGATAGACAGACAGAGAGTCCAGGCTTAAAAAAAGTAAGTTCATTTACTAGGCAAAAAAAAATACTGTACTAATTAACAATTTTTTTTTGTAGAGCTATTGCTCTACATTTTTACTTCACTTGTTTTCACTTACAAACGTTCGAGTTTTATTCGAATCTTTCAGACGGTCGAAGCTGAGTTTGTGAGAGTTTCGAGAATCATTGGTAGCCATTGTTACAAATTTATTTTACCATGATAACGAATAGGTAGGTCGTTAGATTACCATGGTCGAGTTTCTCTAACCTGTAGATATTCCATAGTAGTTCTTATTTATAAACGCTGTACCTCGCACTGTCATATTAGCTGATTAGGTTCATTGCAGTGCATAGCTGTCTTTATGTAGCAGTGCATAGCTGTCTTTATGTCTGTCTTTTGATCTTGCCACCCATGTCGGCAACTCATTATAATTTATGTAATTTATTGGGTGTTTTGCTTTCTGAGAATTAAGTACAATGTATTATTCAAAATTGTTTTGAAATAACAAGTAATTATTCTGAAAAAACTAAAAACTGTCCGTGTAGATAGACTTGGGCAATAAATAAACTTGGTACAGAACAGAATTTACTAACGACTTATTTTTTTTTAAATATAACCATGTCTCTTGTTTTAGACAAAGTCATAGGCTTGGTGCTACTTAATCCAACAACGCCTAATTTATCAATATCCGTTCAGCTGTTTGGTTGCTGTACAGCTGACTTAACGTACATATATACAAAACACATTTCCCTCCTTTTCGCAGTCGGGTAAAAACGGCCTTCCTTATTGTCCATCGCCACTGCGAACAAGGAAGATGGGTACTGACCTAATACAAAATACGCACAGGTCATTATTCATCTTCCTTGGTAGCATAATCTAAATCAAAATCAGTTAGTCCCAAGAATATTGTGACAATAACTACCCACGTATCGTCGCCTGCAAAAGTGATGGCAAAAAAACAGTAAATAAAAATTATTTAATAAGCGTGGCTAAGATGGCGCTTGTGCTGTTCACTTCTTTATTTGCGGAAATGACTATTTAGATTTTGAAAACATGGTTGATTAGTTTAAAATAAAAAAGAAGCTTACTTAAAAAAAGTAAAGCGTGTATTAGGGCTATTTTAAATAAGAAAAGTCAAGTTATATTTCCTCCTATCGTATCACGCTAATATATTATGTACATGCGAAAGATAGTAAATAGGATTACTGATTTTTGTTTCTCACGCCAAAACCTACTCTATGAACCTGACTAATTCCTAACCTAAATCCGCATTAACTAATGTTTTAAGTAAAACTGTGTCGCAGACACCATCGCCCTCCTCACAGACAGGGTGTTCCATTACATATTTTTTGTGAATGATAGAAAATGACATGAGAATTTAACAGTGTACATCTCCTAAAACCCACTCCTTTTTATACATGAACCCTGAAAACATTGGGTAGGTACACTCCTTATTGGCCTTTGGTGTAAAAATACGCTAGGTACTTTTTATCATGCAATCTCACTAATATTATAAACGTGAAAGTTTAGATGGATAGATGGATGGATGTTTGTTCCTTTATCACGCCAGAACGGCTGAACGGATCTGAATGAAATTTGGCACAGAGATAGATTATAGTCTGGAATAGGACATAGGCTACTTTTTATCCCGAAATTCCTACGGGAACGGGAACTACGCGGGTGAAACCGCGAGGCGCTGCTAGTATCCTATATACAAAGTCATGGGTATTGAGATTTTCAAAAAATGCAGAACGCAATTTTGAGCGCCATTTTAGCCGCAACATTGTCATCGATAAAATATGGCCCTAGCAGAGGCCAGCCACGGCTTACGTATCGGCAGCCGAACTTAGCCCTCCGCTAATTATGATTTATGGCCCGGGCCACATTGTACGCATTGCCTTTTGAATCTCTGTGGAGGTTTAACGTCTTATTTGATACTTCTATTCGTTAGCTTCGCCGTCAGCGATCGAACAACAAATAGATGAAATCTATGAGTAGTTTTTATCCGACATAAAACTTTAAAGTAGGCAATACTTTTTAGATTATTTTCTGCGAACCAAATGCTACTTTTTTTAAAGGTTTCTATGACATAAGTTATACTGGCTGGCAATATTTTTGCAGACAACACATTTTTTCTGCTGTCTGTGGTCTGCCTCTTTCTACTTCTCTATGAGTCGAATGTCAATACCAAACGTTATTTAAAGAAATTACTGGTTGGTTTAGGATCCTTTAGTCAAGTTTTTTTTAACAATTACTTACATCTTATTCTCGGCTACTTAAAAGTACCCACTATGTTTTTTTTTTGTTTGAATGTACCTAACTATAATCTTGACCATAGCACAACATTTCTTAGTTATAATTTATTTATTAAAATCCATCCATCTAAACTAGCTTTTTAACATGGCTTTACATGCTCAATTTCTTAATTCAATTTCCTGAGATACTTTATATACCTACTACTTACCGTTGCCAAATTTTATTATTCTTTTAAACAAACAACTACATGTTTATTATGACATGAATGCACGAGCTGCACGTGAAAAAATAATAAATCATTCAATCATTCAAAATTAAATCTCAACACATTTTAGCCTCCTTTTTTACGCAACTGTCCATAACTGTCAAATCACGTGGGCGGTTGTCGATTGCGCGCTGCACTCGCGTCAATTTGTATCGCTGTTATTAATAACCCGGCCGTAGGTGTTCCCGACTCTAAACTGTACTGTGAATTCATTACTTATACATTGGAACTTTCTTGTTTCTTGCAAAATCAAAATCAAATTACAAAAATTCTGTCTGAGGCTCTCCGGATAACATCAACCTAGGTCCTACTTTGGAATACAATTTATATTTAAAATAATTACCTGACCATTTGGTCGAAACGACGCGTGACCCGAGAGTTGGTGAGTATCTAGCACAGCGCATCAGCGTTGCTATACAGCGGGGCAATGCAGCCAGCCATCTTGGGCACGCTTCCGACTGATATTGATATGGGTCAGTTGAACTACCTGTAGATCGTTTGCTGCACTAACTAACAGTCTGCCGTTAGCTCAATTGCTTCAATTGTAAATACAACTTTTAACTGAATTCTATTATTTGATTGTAATTTTCTTTGTTAATAAAGATTTTTATGGTTAATACTTTTATCGTTCAGTTGACATCTGGCCTTGTCTGTTATATTGCCTCGACTAGACTAAAAATAATAATATTTTATTGAAAGATTATATATAAAGATTAGTTTTAAAGTAGCTATTGTCATAGATTTTTTCGCTAATAAACTTCGCAACTCTATCCAGTTGTCAAATCACGTGGGCGGGGTTGTCGATTGTGTGACTGCACTCGCGTCAATTTGTATCGCGGTTGTTATTAATAACCCGGCTGTAGGTGTCGCTGACTCTCAACTAAACAATCTTTGAACTGAATTTTTGAATTCGATTAGTGTAGCAAAATTGTTTCTGAGGCCAATATTGAGTCCAAGTGCGTAACAGGAGGCAAAAAAAAATGTTTCTTACCTTTGCGTACTTCCGTCTAATTTTAAATCGAAATAATGGGTATTGATCAAGCTGCCTCATTTCATACTATCGATACACGTTAGCGACGACTCAATTTTAACTTAATAATGTTTACTTGTTAAATGCGTTTATATTTATTTTATTTATTTATTTATTAATCATAATAATTATTAATTGACAGATTATCATTACAGATTACATAATCCAATGCGTTGTTTATGGCATACAACTCACACAATAGAAATCTGATGAATTTTGGTACCTAGAAACATAAGTTAATAAAACCCAAACAGAAATAATAATATCAATTTTATAAATACGTGTGCGTTGTATTTTTTTTGATTCAGAATTTTTTGTTACCTAATGCACTTAAGGTCACCGTCTACTAGTACTTCGGCATCATATTATCTAGATGTATACATATAACAGCGTTCGATCTCGAAAGCTTGCTCTTAACTGACACTATCAAAATTTCCTGGCGGTAACTTATTGAACCTACTCAAAACTGCAAGTAAGTTGAGACGCTGACCAAGTGGCCGCTGACCATAACTCTCCCGTTCAGAAAATACATCGATTCCTGAAATCGGCGGTGGCACGTCGTAAATAATACTCTACGGCGAATAAATAAGATCGAATGTAATAAATCAATAGATGGATGTTCTGTCGCACAAATTGCTAATAATGCTCGTTGTGGTGTTCGACTGCGGCTTCTCTTGGTAAGACTTTACTTTACCTCAAACTGTTTTCAGGAGAAGTTATATTTAGTTCAGTTTAACACATTAGACCACCTATTCTCACAAAGAACGAGGTCTTCTATCGTCAAAATCTTTAGCATTGCACGCTGCACTGCTGGACGACGTACGGATTTTTTGTTATTGAACTCAAACTTAGCAAAGAATTAGTTAGTACCTAGTACCATAATATCAGATTATTCAAGACAGAAGAATTATCTGAGTTCAGGAGGACTGAAAAACAAGTAATAAAATTGGTAAAATCTTCGGATTATATTCGTGAAGTCAAAAGCTCTTTAAAATAGTTCATCCAAGGTTCAAGCATGCAGCAACAACTTTAGCATAGGTTGCAAAAAGCTATTACTACTGGAAGGTGAGAAAAAAAATCGAAATACCCGTGAATATAGAGGTAGATAGTGACCGACGTGACGGTGCGTAATGTAACATGTAACATAACGAGCGTTCGTGCAGTCAATACGGGGAAAGAAGGACGAGCAACGAGCAACGAGATGCATCTTTAATAATAGACGGTGTAACTTATTATGCTCGCTGAGTTACATTACGCGCTGTAACATTCAGTACTCGGCTTTAGATGCCTGTGAAGAAGAAACTTACAATGTACCTTACATTGTAAGTTTGAAACCTCAACCTCAACAGCCTTCGGTCCACTGCTGAACGTAGGCCTCACCCGATAATCAACTTTAACGATTATCGGGTGGAGATTCCACGCTGGGCATGCAAGTTGGTGATCGCAGATCAGTGGTAGATCTATTCTGCAAGAGGCGCTGCTGCCCCCCCCCCCGGTGTATGCCCCTTAGTCGCCTCTTACGACACCCACGGAAAGAGTTGGGGTGGTGCAAATTCTATGCCACACGGCGGCTAGTTTGAGACACATATAACGTTTCAAATTAATTTTACAAACAGACAAACCTGCCAACCTCCAAATATATCGAGGCATTTAAAACTTTGTTTTCGTTATTTAGCGTCAACGGTATTAATATGAAGTGCAAGTCCCTGAGTCAATATTATGAATGTTGAAATTAATGGTATTGTCAGATGGATGTCTATTTCAAGATACGAGATCGTTAGGATGTAGTTATTGCTTTAGACTTTGGCCTGTCTGTATGTCTGTTATGTATTCTGGTGTTAATGTGGTAGCTTTGGTTGATCGATGGACACCATTCCATAAAACGTCGACTAACCAATCGATCGATCGTCGATCGATGGCATCGCTCCACCGATCGGTGTGGTCTATTCTATTGTTGTAGTAGAAACTATAGATCGAAGTCGACTAATCCATTTCATCAACGATCGATGCCATCGATTAGATTTGAAGAAGGAAAACGGAACTAAGTCAAACGATCCTTCCTTTTTTTGAATGCTGATGATACATTAGTATCATCTACCCAGTCTGTGCTTTTATGATTATTCTCTGTATATCTTCTATATATATATATATCTATGTATGGTCCTTTACTAATGATTATATTTCCATATTACATTTTCAAAATTAACCTAGAACTTAAAATAACATATTATAAAAACAAATAAGTAACACAAAATAATCATATTTACATTATTGAAAATTCTTACTAGGTACCTAAATAAAATTAAAATTTAATTTATTTTGCACATCGCAATGCGTTACAGGGCAACACATGCGTTTCGGTCCAGTGCCTGAGTATGGGGCCATCCACCCTCTCAGCCACCGTGACCAGGAGGCTGTTGGGGCTGGCGCGCACTCGCTGCATCAGGGAGGCGACACGCTTGCGCATGATGCCGTGGAAATCATCCACTCGTGCCTCCGCGAACATACCTGAAGCACTGCAGTAGCGCGGCAGCCCCACCAGCATCCGGAACGCGTTATTGTGTTGTACTCGAAGGGCGTTGTACGCCGCTCGAGTAACGTTGATCCACAGGCTGCAGGTGTAAAACGATTGGCAGAAGGCCCTAAACAGTGTAATTTTCACCTTTTCAGAGCATTTAGCAAACCTGCGGATCAACATATTACTCCTCACCGCCAACGCCCTCCTCTCCCTCTCCACATCCATGTCGTCTTTGAGTGTATATATATTATAACATTAAGTCTTGTTGTCAACTTGAATATATTTTTGTGTAAGCTGTAACTACCTGTAATTGGGGGGTCACAACTGGTGATGTGATTTTTACTGTGTCTGTTGGTAGTTCTAAATAAATAAATAAATCAACAAAATTTCACACTACCTTCGTAACCTCTTTTCGGAAGGTCTACCCTTCCAAAAAGAGGTTAAGAAGCTCATTCATCTACAGGTTTAGGTACTGTCAAGGTACCTTTGAATCGTCTACTGATTCTTCTCCCATATCACAATGTCATCGACCTGCTCTAAGTAGGTGTCGATGGCTGCTTATAAATGGGTAGCGGAGAGCCGTCGAACGCTGTTCGATCCCGTAGATTATCTATCAAGTGGACAGTATCGCGGGGATTTGATCTGGCCAGAGGTGCGGTACTTTTACAGGGTGATGCTTAATTGGAGCTCGCGTCTTGGCAAACGTAGTACGTACCCCTCGTCCAGTTTGGACGATGATCTGCTAAAGGCAGAAAACAGGTAAAAGTTGAAACTGTCACACGGTGCATGCTATGGTTAAGTTTTTTTTAAAACGCTGGATTTTTTAAATAGCGTTAACTGGCCTCTCGTTTCACTTGCGTTATGTGAACCATATGAGTGAATTGATTGGCAAACGATTATAAATATTAAATGATTGATAAGAAAAATCTTACAATTGCATACCACTCAAACAACAGTTATATTCCATAACTTTCATACCACTGTATGACGGTTGCAGTTGATCGCCATCCATTGCAGACGCTTTTGCTAGAGACGTCAACAGTTGACATGTGTATCCACAAGTTTCCTCTTTCTCATGTTTAGAATAATCTGGATTATGGGGTGTCTAAGGTCTAGCTGCTTCCTCCACCACCCTGTACCACCTAAGCCAGTGGCCACACAAATCAGTCCCCCGATCTATCTATACCCAATACGTAATCTTGATCGGGTAGGCGAGACTAATCATTTTTATCTCTTCGGAAGTACAACATTGATGGATCTGATCTGGAGGCAATATTAGTCAACGGATCGTGTTCGGTTAGGGTAATTGGTCTTTAGGTGTTTGTTTACTTTTCGGGGCTTTGTTTTAATTTTTTAATTTTAAAAAGGGCATTTCAGATTTTCGTCCTAACATGAACTAACGCGCTGTTTTTTTTCTTTAAAATCGCGGTTTATATGTTAATAGAGGGCACTTGTACAACAAAAAGACGTCATGATAAAAAAAAGATTAAAAGTAGACAAAAAATTGAAGCGAACAAATCAATAACATTTTGTTTCTTGTTTGATAATTACTATTTAATTTTATAAAGCTATTTATGTATAAAATTTGACTTGTCTAAGTGCGTTTTTGTAAGCCTAAAGAAATAAAGTTATTGAGTTTTGACTTTTTACCGAAACATAATTAATAACTTCAGTTTGTTGAAACGACTCACAAGCATAGGTTTATTACATTTTGTGCAGAGCCAAACCATTATCTCTACCAGACCTCATCTACCTCAAGGTTTACAAACTCTTCTTTTTGGTCAAAAGAAACTTAATTTAAGACGACATGTATTTAATGTTCTACATATAATTGAAGTTTGCACGTAAGTCTTACTTTTTGACTCTTCATGTTGAAGTGACCGGATACCTATTAAAAAACACTCGTAATATATTTCGACATACTAGATTCGATAGGATTTAAAAAGCTCTGTAAAAAAGCTTATTACTGAACCAAATCAGTTTGACCCTCACACCGAAAAGAAAAAAAATCACCATCAAAATAAACCTTCATAAGCTGTCATCATCACATTCCACCAGCATTATAAATCAGAACCGGTAGCAAAATAAAACTATTGATCCTGACATATCGGCGATTCAGTACGATCGAACGAAATCTCGTGATAAATGACCGTGAGGGCCGGACGTAAGAAAAAATATAAAATGCTACTGTCTACTGAGACTATTAATCAATTCTTTTGAGAATCAACGAGGTATTTGGTAGGTGTAAGGGATGACGTCATATTTATTCATCAGCATCAACATCTCATTCCGT
This sequence comes from Eupithecia exiguata, assembly GCA_947086465.1. NCBI lineage: Eukaryota > Metazoa > Arthropoda > Insecta > Lepidoptera > Geometridae > Eupithecia > Eupithecia exiguata. The sequence goes on from OX352247.1 coordinate 1,012,445, forward strand.
TGACATGTACTTACCCTACCTAAAAGAGGAGGTTTGGGTATGACAGCTTATCGGTCCTGTGTAAGCTTCATCTACTGTCTTTCGGCCAGCATGGCGAATAATCATGAGATGTGACCATCTGCAGGCCAAGCACGGGTAACATTGTCTAGGGTAGAATAGACAGTAATGACATCTCATCGACATACATTGCGTACATTACTGAAGTTGAAGGAATGAATCTCAAATAATTTACGCATTCGATGACAAAGTGACGTAATTTTTCTCTATTCTACCCTAGACAACAACCCCTGTGCTCGCCCTACTGGTTGTTGGTTTGCCGAACAAGACTAAGTGTATGCGGCATACACACACACACAAATAATTGTATTGAAAAGAGTAAATAACACCTTATTTCAGATTTATAGTATAAAATTTGACATATCCCAGTGCATAAATAAAGTTATTGATTTCTGACATGATATTTTGTGATCATGGCGCATGAATTCGCAACAAAACTAAGTAAAACTCAAAACAAAACAACACATGGCAATTTTTTTGTTCCTTTATGGTGTTAAAGTACTGCTAAAAGTTATTTTTTTTAGTCACTTAGGTAAGATACCTACAAACAAATTGGAGTTAAGCCACGGCTATGTTTGTATTAGACCTTTACAACAACTTGGTTGCAAAAAATAATTAACTTTGAATTAATAAATATTCTTGAGTGGACTGGACAATCTGGACTTGCATAGTTATTATCAAATTCAGTTATTATGAAATAATCCAATAATTCCAATTCGATCCATTCATAAACCACAGACATTTACAAATAGAGTTCATATTTCAAACATCCTCATACATTCAATACCTACCGCTAAACACCACCCAATTTGTAAACAAATTTCTATGCAATTTTGAACGCCCATTTCTCAATATTCCTTCAAAAAAGTATTTCTCTGCGAATTTCAACTCTATGTGATTGATGGAAGGCTTCTAAAATGATGTCTCAATAAGGAGTGCCGGCCACTTCGATTTTGAACGAGTTTGAACGACAAAAAATACACTATATGTAGCGTTCAATCAAAATAATGACTTATTTAACATTGACAATAAAATATCGCTGCTTCTATTGTGTTTCGGTCGTACAAGTAGGTGGAGGTTTAGGGTAGGTTGGGGTAAAGTGGTTTGCGCTAAAAACAAATGTAATAAGTTATGAAAACTGCAAACACAGCTTGGCCAAATGGTTTGAAGATGAAGTCCGTTTTGTCTAGATTTTAACTTGAGAACAATTTTAATTTTCTCTGGGCAATATAATATTTGTGAATTAGTATTTTGTTGCATTATTCGAAAGCAAGGGGCAGTCTTTTCCGTGCAGTGAGACACGACAAGACAAGGCTTTTTTGCATTGCTGGGTGGGACATTATACTTATTGTAGTATTTTGATTGATACTCTTCATTATATGTGTAGATACTGAGTGAAAAGTGAAATACGTGAGATTTAAATTGTTCCACTTTGTGTTTACCAAATGTCCCCAACCTCCCCTAAATATCCATTCAATTCCCAATCCAACTCAAAGCTGACAATACTGATCGACTGCCATAAAGCATCGTATTGAGATATCTGTCATTCACGAAACAATAGCGGGTTCGATTCCCGACCATGACAGGATTAGACGCGGCTTCAATGCGATCTCAGATTTGATGGGCTTGATTGATGTCGGAACTAAAAAGTCAAAAGTAGATCGATAAAAGAATTTAAATGTGCGTTTCATCTACTTTGGAAACCAGGAAATTTTGGTGTCAGGCTCAACGAACCAAAATCTAGATAAATTTTAATTCTGATAAATTCAAAATATTGGTACAAACAAAAATCTACAAATGTTAATTAAATTTTCGGTATCGCGATTATTCAACCTGCTACAAATTCTATTTTTTTTTTAAAGTTTAGTTGTCATATTTCGCTATTAGATTTTGTCAATCGTTTTTATCTATGACGATATCTTAGCTATTGTCAACATAATAAACTAGACTTTCCAGCTATGGTAAAAACCCATTTGGTCGATCTAGCAAAAACAAGAAACAATACGTTTTTCTCGCCCCACTGTAGGTTCATAGCGAAACAATCGGCAAATGATCCTCCGGCTAATAGGTAGGCACAAATGACGATTGGTAAAGAGTAAACAAAAGATAGGACATTGCGAACAGTTTTTTATGAACATAAATAAAATCCAAGTAGGGTAAAGTTTCCTCAGTTTAGTGACACATGCATGATTTGAATATTGATCAGATTGAAGTTTGAAATGAGAGCTTATAAAAATAATACAATTTGATTAATAAAGAAAAGTAAAATCAAATAATGGAATTAAATAAAAACTATACTACATATTATACTATATATGTACTATATTTTAGCAATTGAGCAGCAGACTGTTGCAAACAGTCTACTGGTAGCTCAACTGATCGGAAGCGGAGACCAGTCGGAAGCGTGCCCAAGACGCTGGCTGTATTGCCCCGCTGCGCTGTATGGCAATGCGTGAAAAATAATTTTCGCACAGTCAAATAATTGATCTATCGACAATAAACCGATGTCCAGATAACTAGTCCATCCTAAGGTTGCTTGTAAATAATCACTCGTCGCGCGAAGTACTCAACTTACTCAATCTCTAGTATAAACTCAAAACTCCAAGTGCTCTATTTCCTTTAGACCTTACAGGACTCTTGGGCGTTGTATCTTTGTTTTTTAATTTAATTGTGTGATCTACAAACAATAAGCACCAGTTTTGTGATTCGGCGTCTTCTACGTCGGTCTGATAATAGCCATTGGCCATTGGTGTCTAGTGCAAAACAGCTCTAGTGGAATAAAAACCTTTTCGCTCTTTACCGTAATTACCTTTAATTCACCAGTTATTTTACCGACAACGATACTTACAACCCGGACGGTAAACGACGGATCAAAGTATTTGACATTCACCAGTGACAATATTTATTTCACTTCTTGCTATAAATTCTTTTCGTTTACTTCGTCGATTTAATGCCTATAATTAACTCATCCTGTATAAGTTTTTATTTTAAGCTCAATGAGTTTCTTATGTCGAAGTTATACGTACTTAGGTTGAAGGACATATTTTTAAGAAGTGTACGTTCTTTTTTTAGAGGAATTTTTAGGCAGTAGAGTTTTCGACAAGTTATATTCTCCGCAGTTATTGTGGCTGTGCGATCTTCCTCTTGTTCTTTGCCGCTTTTCCTGATGATGAGCTCGAGGCTGCCACGTCATTAATGTAAGTGACTCTCAGTTCGATGTGCAGACGTTTTTTGTCTGTCTACTTGATTGATAAAGAAATGCTAGGGATACGACACTCTTTCACTTCACCGTACCCTCTTTTTCATCTATCAATGCTAAATATAAACCTTACTCCTTTAGAATTAGGTCTATACGAACTGCAAAATTATGTTTGTCACAAACCAATGCGCCCTACAATCTTTTCAATGACAAACTTTGACAAATCCCCATTGATACACTTTTCAAAGGATCTTGAACTCTTTTCCCTCGGAATAAAAAATAACGGAGTGAGAAAAAGGTTTAGCTAAGTTGGTTGATGAGTAAAATTGTACTATAGATTCATACCGAATTGGTTTCCAAGTGTTTCATCACTTTAATGGTAAGAATGTACAATGAATTCTGAGGGACATTTATATATTTCATAATTTACATTTGTGCATTTTATTATCATTTTAGGTTGGGGTTTTATCATGGTTGTAACGTCGATTTTTTTCTATGGTTTACTCTTGGACGAGTACTCGTGTGAGGTCCCGACAAAAGTTTAAAACTTTTGTCGTACCAATTTCATATCCCACATATCTACAGCCTATGACTACCCCACAGCTGGTCATAATTCTCCCTTTCTTGGCCCTAATGCCCACGCTCAGCATGCGGGATAAGGACAGGCTGGATGTGTAAAATTAACACAGATTCTGAAGCTGCTGCTTTTATTCTGGTAGAATCCCATACGACATCCACGGGCTGAGTTGGAGCAGTCGATTCTTACGTCACGACCTCCATGGTGCGTGTGCTAAAGTACAATGGGCCTCCATTTTTTTTCCAAAGCATATTACACCATTTCTAAAGCATATGACGACCTCTGTGGCACGGTGGGCGAAGGTCCGCCTGCGACGCAGGAGGTTGCGGGTTCGGTTCCCGCCTTGGGACAAATATTTGTAAATTATAAATAAATAAATTTAGTTGGAGTGCGTCCAACAGGCCATTCTGTATTTCTGACCGTCCATTTACCTTTTTAGAAACTGTCAAGAAAATTAACGAATCTTGTTCTAAATGTATGTACATGTAGTAACATGCAAAAGTGATCACAAATTCCATAGTAGAGTTTTTTTATAAAACTTTAAAGTGACATATAAAGTATGAAAAAAATTGGAATAACACATGATATTAAAGTGGTGCCGATTGCAACAGGACCAAAAAGAACCTCCAACTTTGCACAATCAACAACGGTATCGAAGATTTCCTCTCAAATAAACATCAATAAGAACCAATCCGATGTTAATCCTCTTAAATCGAAATCCCTGACACAAAAGCTGAGGCACAATGGGTTTTTTACAAATCTCCCCGAAAAAAGGTTGACACTGCTATTGATACCGGCAAAGATCGTGGGAGTATAAATCGTAGGTCAGCATCGATTGATACAAGTGGATTGTTTGGTTTTTGTTGTTTTTGACAAAGGTCAGAGAGTTTTGTTGGAATTGGCAGGTGGTGAAGGGGAAGTAGTTGAAATAGCACGGTTTTTGATCTCTTGGAGTGAAGGTTGTATTGAAAAGTTTATTTTTTAACAGAATAATTAAACTTGATTGCATTTTTTTTATATCCCGAATAGCATGGTTAATTGGTCCTTCTAGTAATAAAGTTTGATTTTGTAAATCTTTATTTCTAACCAGAAGGAAGAGAAGAAGCCCCAGTGAAAGTTTCTATAACGATACCATATAGCCTTGACGTCAATCTTGACTTACTGTGATTCAAATGTATGATCTGCAATAGTTGGGAATGGTCTGAGTACTATAAATGTACAAAATAAGTAATCTTTTACAAAAATGTGTAGTTTATTTATATGACATCGGTAACCGTTACCCATAGCTAGCTCTCCTTATTTGGGGTTAGATAAAGTCATATTAGACTTATACACAAAGATCTATGCTTGAGTGACGTTTATGCCACAGAAAAGCTTTACTCAAACATAGATCGATGACTGAGCAAGCTGTCATTATACGGGTTTAAGTGTTGATCTAATGTTTTTGACTTGATTTCTAGCTTCAAAGATATTTTCAAACCGTTTTCAAAGTTTAAACTTCTTGTCAATCATCTCCGTACAAGCCAGTAACTGTGTCAAACATCTCATAGATTTCGTTATTCGGAGCGAGAATGCAACAATAAATTAAACGTTGGACAGTACGGGGAATCGGACCTAATGTTGTATTTCTCTGTCTATGGTCTTTGATGAATTCTGATGAATTTCTTTTGATATTTTGAGTGTAGCGGTTTGGCTTCGTGTGTGGTTTTACTTATGAGTTTCTTGTATGATTTTTAATCATCATCATCAGCCTATGTTAGTCCACAGCTGGACATAGGCCTCCCCTAATGAGCGCCAAGCGCCATGTTTTTTATTATTATATATGTAATCGACTGTTGGACTCAAAAGAGTTTTTAGTTTTATTTCAGCGGGTCAAAAATAGTCATGTATCTATGTATAATTATGATTACAATAAATAAAATTACTTAATTTACTTATGATGACTCCGCCAACACGTAGACAGATCCTACTCCAATAAGTACAACATCAGATATGAAAGAACCTCATATTTAAGGCATCAAAGAAGAATCCCATGCATTATTCCGTACGTGGCTAGACTAAGACCTCCATTGAAGACTAAATCAATCTGTATTCTCTCAAGAACCATTCGAAACTTACAAAGTGCTCCTATCAAACAGTAGCGCGAAGCAGGTAGGCTGGATGGTGGTGCTAGACGGTACAATTTACAAATTAAAGAGTGCGTGCGGCGCCGGCGCAGGTCCACTATTCTGGAAGCATCTCACTTCGAGACTATATAGAAAGGATGCGATGGTAACTCACTAATATGGGTACAATACACAAAATGGGGTGAATTGACCAACTTGTCTCGAAAGAACCACAGATAGATTTTCAGAGAAGTTATTTTGTAAATTTCTTTGATGATGATGATGTTGAAATTTCTTATTGCATGAATTACATAATACTCTATCTATACTCTAATCAAATCAGTGAAATCATTTTTTAAGTTATTAATAGTTGTGATGTTTTAGTTATTAATAGTTATGATTTAATTTTACTGCATGCTTTAAACATAATTTAATATTCATTATTTGTAAATATCTCCATTATTTGTTTACACAGAATTGCTTTGTATATAAATCATACTCAAACATACCTAGGGATACAATCCAGATCATTATAATGGTGACTATATTTTTTTTTAATGCACTGATTGTGTTCCGTTTTGTGTGCCAAATAAAATAAATAAATTGCATGTCGTCATAAAACATTTTGAAAAACAGCAGGTCGATTCAGATTCATTCATGATTGTGTCTATCATATGTTTATCATGGTAATTAAAATGCAGAACAGCCTGCCTAAGTAAATCATAAATGATAATGAAAGGGAAATAGGCTCCGAGGCTCTCCGGGTTTTCAAAATATTATCTGAGCGTCTGGTCAAAGCGACGCGTGACCCGAGAGCTGGTGAGTCTGGCGCAGCGCATCAGCATTGCTATACAGCGGGGCAATGCAGGTAGCGTCTTTGGCACGCTTCCGACTGGTATTGATATGGATCGGTTGAGCTACCTGTAGATTGTCTGCAATAGTTTCTAGTTAGCTCAATTGTTTCAATTGTAAGTACTAGTTTTAATTTAATTCTATTATTTGATTGTAATTTTCTTTGTTAATAAAGGGAAATAAACGACATAGAATAAGAATAATAAGGTAGAAAAAGGAAGAAAACTAGGAACAGAACCAATGAGAGCAAACCAAGTTCAACATGAAAACGAGATAAAGCCCAGCCACCCAGAATACGACCACATCCCAAGATTGAACTTTTATGGCTACTGACTGCGTTATTACGGGGATTGCATACAATATTGATTTTACCGACTCGACTCGAACCAAATTAATTCTTTATTATCGTGTTTATGGAAGATGATTGATATGTACCTTGATTGAAACATGCTAAAGGTAAAACGTACGGTTGTGGCACAAATTGGCAAGATAGGTTTCTAAATCAAGGAATCTCTACAGGATGGACATACATAGACGAGAGATTCTATGTCTCTGGGTGCTTTCGATGTTCATTGTTTGATTTATTTCATTTGACAGCTCGTATAAACTAGACCGGGTCACCAAAAATGAAGACGACATTTATAAATTCATTGAACAAGTCGCTATCATAGTAACATTGATAGACCTGTGACGGACAGACAGACGGACAGACAGACAGACAGATATAATGGAGGAGGCTTGGTATCAGGGTACCCGGGATCCTTGACTACGCAGGGTAGACGGTCGGTCATGGACGATAAAAGTGAAGGTATCTTATAAATGATGAGGAAAAGTGTGGTGAAAAGCTTGGTCTAACTTTGTACTCTAAAAAATGCCACTATAAAACGTTTACTTCGTCAGTTGATTTATCTAAAGGAGTTTTTAGAGCAATAGGTACCTAATACTAAAGAAATCTCAACAAAATTCATAAAAAAAGTAACAAACAGTAGCACTCCACTATAAAATCGATTCTCGAAACGAATCGAATGGTTCTATAACGATGTAATTACAATCGAGTCGGAATCGATGGCGGCACCTTTGAGCCTTCTGTCCAATCAGATGGATCGGTGCAGTTGGCAATACTTTTTTATTCACTGCAATTTCGCTGTTTATTGTGGCCGTCATTAGCAATTATTGAGATGCCTTTTCGAAATTGATGCGAATGCAAATAAATGGAAAGGGAATGAGTATTGATAAATATTCCTAATAACGAAGTTGTAAAGATTAAAGCCAAGAGTAGACGAAGTCGATACGATTCTAATTGTAAAACAACAAAATGCGAGTAAAATGTTTGGATTTGAAAAATTCGTACCAAAATCTGCAAAAATGAACTGTCAGTCTACCATTGACGAAATCGATAGCAGGGATCGATTGTTCAATCAAATGTTCGATCAAATTTCCAAATAAAAAAGCTGATAAGTTGAGTCGATAATCACTCAATGAACGTCAAAAAGAAGGTCTAATTAGATCTCACAAATGATCGATTTTAAAATTGCCTGAGACTTACAATTGATCACTACATCAAACAAACAATTTTAAACCAAAAGCCACTTGCATAAAGGATACCTTCAAATCCAATACTGCAAATTGTGGAATCATAGAAGATTCGAAAAATACAAATCTGAACTTAGACAAAGACAGTCATACAAAACTAGATGAGAATGAAAGGGATGGGAACGACGCCATCGGAATGAGTAAGACCAGTAGCGCAATTACAGTGATTTTGGCGTTGGAGCAATCTCTTGCCGCATCTCGGGATAATTAGATAGTCCTCGTAATCTGATGCGGTGTGGTCTCTGTTGTCATTATTTTCATTATTGTACGCAATTCGCTAATCGTGATTCTGATTGCATTGATGTTTGGATTGGTTAGCTTTTGATTTTTCTCTTATAAATAATTTTGCTTTTATTAGTTTTGTTAGGTTGTTCAATTGGAAAATATCGGTTGTTAAAAGTGATATTGGTTTCCTCGTAAGAATAATGTGATTTCCAATAAGAACTTGAGAAGCAACTTTCCTTCTATCCCCACTGAGTTCCTAATTATTTTTTACGGTATTAGCTTTTAGTTATTCGTAAATCTTAAAAACTCCTCTAAAATTTGTCTTTTATATTCACTTGTATAATTAAGCGAGTGTGTGAATGCAGTGTCGATGATGATGCATATAAACTTACTGCCAGAACTGTCTTCTTCAAATCTCAACTTATATTTTGTTTTGACTGTACCTACCTTTTTCATTCTAAATGAACAACAAAATTACCAAAGTAATTGATCATGTTTGTTAAGTAGGTACCTACATCGTAGAGCTACTTGAATTCACTTCCAAAAACAAAAAGGTACAATACAATAAAAAGTTAACCCGTTCCGTGTAACGTAAAACAACTAAACATCATCACATCGAGACCAAACATCACGAAATAGGAATCTCTAAATCTAAAACAATGTACACGAGCACACTTAAGATCCTCCGATAATGCATTATGGTATATTTTATTAAAATTTATGTCTTATTTCAACTTCTGGGAAATAATCGACTAATATGAATTCTGTTGGTGGTTCTATTCATTTTTTTCTGGGTCGGTAAAACTTTATGGGGATTAAAGTGTAATTAATTTGAATATTACCTTGTTAACTTTGATTTTTAGATTTTTTTTTACACCAGTTACTGTTTTGTTGGACGCCATTGCCTTGCTACTAGATTTGTTTTTCTGCTTTCCTATTTTAGACCTATAAAATTTTAAAAGAAAATAAGGTACCTTATGTCAAGTAAAAGCAATTCCTTTCTCTTTTGTGTGGTTAACGTTTGAAATCTTTTATTTATAAATAGAACGGACTTCCACAAACAGTTTTTAAATATTTTCTTTTTTTTATTCCCATTTAATTTTATTCAACCACAAAACGAAACAACCTTCTTTTAAAAGCCGCAACACAAAGATAGTGTTCGCTCATTTGTCAAAGCGTGTGGATATTTATTTATTACGGACCCTCCACGCGTAAGGAATACCTGAGTATTTTTTCCCAACCGTACCTGTTCAACAAAAAACGTGTAAACCTTATCAACGGAATCATAAAGCTTAAAATGCAACTGTTTGTTTTTACAATGCGCATTAAAATTGTCGATTTCTTCTTCGGACAGTATAAGCCAACATAGCTTAAGAGATGGTATTTCATCTTAAGTTCTGGGCAATATGGATTAAATTGATCAAGAGAGAGGGTAGATATAAAATGGTTTCCGATAAATGGATATAAATTTAAAATCTATACGCGGTCGTTAAGACCCAAGCCACTGGCGGAGTGTTAATAGATTATACGACCTTTCGGTTTGTTTTATTGCTTAATTTCTATAATAAGTCATTAATTTATTCTCTTGGAGTACAAACATTTTTCTGGAAGCAAACAGAATGTTAACATTTTCGTCTGTTTGTTGTATGTAGTGATTTGTAGTTGTGTGTGTATCTATATAATTAATAGTTATATCGTTCTTACTTATAACTTTATTTTAAATAGGTAATTATTAAGAAAAATAATATTTAAGTATGGTCAGGCTATTTACACTGTAATAAGCTCAACTGTTTCAAATAGAAAAAATGAAAATTGATGTTCTTATTTTGTTTCACTGTAAGAAATGAAAAAAGTTTCCAAAAATTTTCGATTTCGGCGGGACTCGAACCCGCGCCCCACCCTCAGTACGGGTGTGCTCTAACCAACTAAGCCACGAAACTTGATCCATCTCTTATGGACTTTAGTAACTATGGCTATGTTAACATTCTGACTGTTTTTTTGGGAACTTATTTTCATTTCTTAGAGATACCCAAAGTGCGGGTAAGCACTATAATAAAAAACCTAATGTAGATACTATTTGCTATTTTCATTTAATAAAGATTTTTAAAATTGAAAATTGAATTAATTGTCAATTATATTGTCACATATGATTCTTCTATTAACAACTTTTTAAAACAAATGACTGTGAAAAATAATCAAAATTATTCTGTAACTTCAAGTTACATTGGTAAAACAGCTGACCAAACAAAACAAAGTTAAAGCTTGAACAATCTAAAAAACAACTGTCTTTTTCAATACAAAGATATATGTGATTAGCTTGAAGAGTTATGGCTCACCCGTGACTTCGCCTGCAATTCCTAGGAAACGCCTACGCGGAGAGTAACATATTAATATTGCAACTGATGTATGGAACATGGAGGTGACAAAGTTTTGTATGAATTTAGAAATTGTAAGTTGAAGGCAATCTATTGATGGTTCATGAGACATAGTTGAGAAGGTAATATGAGATTGCCTGTTGGATTCTGGAATCAATAACTTTATTTCTTTAGGCTTACAAAAGAAGCACTTACCGCACATACAAATTAAAAAAAAAAAATACGTAAAATTTATTTTTTTTCGTTTGGTTCCTCTTGATTCCTTTGACGATATCATTTTCGTTATTCGATCAAGCAACAATTCGGTTCATCTAAGGATAACACACTAAATATAGATAGTTAAATATTTTACAATCAAATAATAGAATTAAATTATAACTAGTATTTACAATTGAAACAATTGAGCTAACTGCAGACTGTTGCAAACAATCTACAAGTAGCTCAGTCGATCCATATCAATACCAGTCGGAAGCGTGCCCACACACTAAATTAATAAATAATGCACTTTTGTCACCTTTTCACGCCAAAACTGAAGGGGTCGACTTGAAATTCGGCATATTATGGGATTATGATAATTTCATAATCTATTTATTTCTTGGACGGGGTCAAAGTGACAATTCACAGAGGAATTGTCCAGCATTATTTATTTTATTTAAAGCAGCTTCTTGGAGACGCTTTCAATCCAACTGGTGGTCTGACTATGTTTGTAACAGTTTGCAATTACTTAGTTCAATTGTTTCAACAGGCTGTATTTTTTTTTCTTTTCTTTTATGTCATTTAATTTGTTGCAAAAATATTATTTGCCGTTAAATATTTCTGGGCAAATTTCTCAAACATTTCACATCACTTCTTCCAATCCACTTACTTTAATTACAGTAATAACATCTTTATATGTTATTATAAACTCTGCCCATTCCATTAAATCCTCATCTCTCACCTACGTCTGTGGTCTATGGTCCTCCGTCTCCATTCTTTGTCTATGTATTGTCCACTATTAGCTTTTGTATTGCGCCTTTGAATTGATTAGGACCTGATATGTAGCTTGTTTTGCGACCTTACACGACCTGTCTTACGGACCTGGGAGACGTAGGCTGTAGGCTAAATCTTGACACTTAACTTATAAATTATAGATTCATGTTTTTCTCTTGAATTTTTTAAATTTAATGCGACCCACTACATTTTGAAAGTTTCTTGTTCTACTCATGTGTGAAAAATTTGGTGCAAATAAATTGATATGGCTAATAATAATATATTGAGTGGCACAAGCTTGGAAGCCTATACGCAGCAGCGGGTGCGTAAATTTCATCATCATCTGCAACCTTACTGGGCTGCAGGTGATGATGAAATTTAATAAAAAAAAACCGTATATTTTAGATGATCAAGTCGCAGATGGATTATCTACACAGTTACCTACCAGACAAAGAAAAAAGAAACACAATCTAAAAGTTAAAACTTACTTGTTTGCGTCGTCGGGGGTTCAAAAGATATCACGTCCGTAGTGCGTCTTCTACGAAAGTAATAACCTGATAGTAGAAACCTTCTTAGAATGAACTTCATACGGGCCTACCACACTAACAACAGATTAATCTATGGTCATTTCAGTACAATACTAACTCTTATCTTCGTCTATGTACATTTTCATACAAACTATGTATCTATCTTTGTTCTGGAAGTTGTTCTGATGGTAAAGTGTGATGTGATAGTATAGTCGATCCCGTCTAAAGTTGCGCGCTTTTAACTTTTTTAGATTATGAGTTAAAATAATATAAGATTAATAATTTACGGACTATTTTTAAGGCTATGAAATAAAGCATTATTTATCTATCTATCCCAAAACACCAAGAGCATGTCCGACAACGCGCAGTGAAGACTTTCGTCGACTCGGTGAACGTCGTCGTCGATTTCTCGATGTCGTTGTCGTATCTATGTTTCAAATTTCTTTAAAATTTTCATTCACTGATAGGCATATTACGCTTTTTTATTTACATTTTGGAAATTATGATTTTAAACGATGTATTATTGAACAGATAAGTTGTACTTAGCTTGGATAAATGTGATAGAAGTCCAAAATGTGGTTAGGTAGAGCAGCACGCAATTTTATGCTAAACCGACTCTTCCCGTATCAGTAGGTCACGTAGATCTCGTTCGTGAATGTATGGAGAGGTTTTATTGTGATGTTGACTTTAGAAATAACAAGGCTATGAACCTTGAATATATTTACTAGATATTCATTTGCTTGATCATATTACTATCGTTAATCTTTTCCGCTTTTAGACCGAATCAAGCTCAAAACTTCTTAATTGATAAATAGTATTCTCTAAAGATTTTAAAATGAAATTTTCTCACAATCTACATTTCATGATGTTTTATTCCGGTATTTTGTTACAAAATTATGACTAAATTAAGAACCTTCATAAAAACAATTAATATTACAAAATTATTCAGATTAAATCTCAAAACTATTTATGGTTTAAGGTATCTATTTATTTTTTGAAAAAATATAGAGCCTGGTATCCTTGTCAAAATCGCGGACTTACGTGTTGTTTATATGAAATGCTTACAAAAACCTATATCTAAATTCCGTAATAGTTAAATAAAGAATATTAAATGCTGTTAAAGATAAACAAATCAGCAATTCAGCAGCAAATCAGTTATTTATTTGTTCCTGTAAGTTAAAAATAAGAGAATCAAACAATATGAATTCGAAGTAAAGCTTACTAATCAAAATTTTATAACTTAGCTCCAAGTTTAATTACTAAAATATATACTAATGAAAACTCGAATTAATAATTAGAGTTATTAAAAGATTAAGATGGCAGTTTGTAGGTATCAATATGGTTATCGTACCTTAAAAACGCGGTTATTTTAAAATTAGGCGATATTCAAAACTTTCGCTGCGGCGACATAATATACATTTCAACAAATGGGGGGTCTACTTAACCCATTACCTACTATCACGTCATTTTTCACCATTTAAATAGTTTAATCCCTTTCAATAACTTCCAATCGTTGTTTTTGTTTGTCCAAAACATTTGTTACTTCGCCGGAATGTTTTTAAGATTCGATCTTTCCGATTGAATGGGTATTGCTACCGATTCTCATTAGAACCTTTTTAGTTGGAACCTCAAAAATTAATTGCTAGGCGATTTCAAACTTTACGTTCATTGATATAGAGTTGAAGAATATTTGGAGGTTTTAAAGATAGGTTTGTGTTAATAATTTTGATTTTTTTCTGGTCGAACGCGGGCGATGCGTTCGGCCATGATTGCCCGTCAATCGAATTCTAATTTTAAAATTCAAACGTGTCAATTTGACACTGGTTCTTGATACTGTGTTTTGTTTTAATCAGAGCTGATTTAAATTCAATAAAAAATTAGGTAGGCCAATTATTTTTGGCATATAATTAAACCTTCCAAGTGCATAGGTGTATGTTTACGAGGGTCTAGGTAGGTAGGTACTCTATTATATTCTATCTCATACGAAAAGCCTATCGAGTCAAAACCAACACAATTTTAAAACTCAAAAAATAGTTTCAAACCTCCTCAGAATTGGAAACATCATTACAAAACCAGACGACATAACGAGTAAAATAATATATTTTTTTCCAATACCAACCCAGCGGGTCGGCCATTCGTAAGAGCCATTTGACAACTAAAAATAAGGACACCCAATGCTTAACCGAAGAAGACATACATTAGCCAGGCAATAATTATAATTCACTGGGGACATTACCTTTATAGAGGGCGCTGGGGGACAAGCGGAGGCGGACACAATATACAAATACTATAACTTTTAGAATGTTTAACGGTTTAATTTTTTTTGACGTTTCTTTGTGTGCCATCATTCTATGGTCAGGACCTCCAATAAGGTAATACACCAATTTTTGAAAAGTGACTTAGTTAGGTTCTAGGTATATTGTTAATGAACTATTTTCTACGAATTTATGATAAAATAAACTTTGATTCATTTGTATTTTGGGAGCATTTGGAAAAATGTAGATTTTTGGCACGAAATTTCATATTTTCGTATTAATCACCCGCCAACCTGCGATAAACAACCTTAACGATGACTTACTCCTAAAGCGTTAAACTTAAGTATTGGAAGAACATGTCGTTTTTGGCCTCATCATCATCAGCCTATATTAGTCCACTGCTGGACATAGGCCTCCCCTAATGAGCGCCATAGCGCCCTGTCTTCAGCTTGCCGCATCCAGCATCTGCCAGCAGTCTTTCGCAAATCGTCATCCCACCTGGTCGGAGGGCGTCCTACACTACGTTTGCCGAGTCGCGGTCTCCACTCAAGAACACGTGTTTGGCCTACTCTGGTCTTTTTCAAGAATGCTGTGCTAACGATTGTTAAATAAGGAACCCAAACCGCTGTCCGCTTGTAGTTTGAAACCTCCATGAAAGGTCATTTAGGCTACAAACTGACGATTATTGCCTGTGTACAATATTGATGTTGGATTCGGTAATTTGTATTTTGCAATTTATTTTTAAACAGCTTTGAAACTGAAGTTATGTAGCGCCTTTGAATGGTAAGTCAGGATTACTGTTTATTGATTGTTATTCATTTATTTTTCGTTCCATTATCGTACCATGCTTGCAATATTTTTTGGGGCCAGATTATCCGTTCGTAGTTATATTTGTTTTGCTTGCATTTACATTGCATTTTCTACTTAGGCCCAAAGTACGCGTTGCTTGTTTTATCAATATTAAATTACTGATACAGTAGATAAAGATAAAGATAAACATACATTTATTTGGCAAACAGGAACATACAGGTTTACAGTTATAATAATAAATAGGTATTTATAAGTAGGTACATTTACATACATAGACACAAATACAAGCAGAGAGTAGGTAGGTAGAATAGGATCTTTGCATGTTCAGACTTTTTTTGAATTAATATAATACCAATCTTATATACGAAGTGCATCAAACCCACGATTTGCAATACAATACATACTTAAAGAGAGAAAACATTTATAAAAAAAAATATTTCTAAGTCGTCACCAGAAGGCAGAGTGCCGAGAATGCCGGCAGCATTGCCACGCTGAATGGCAATGCTAATTCGTTGACCGAAATAAAAGCCAGCATTCCAAGATTCATACACAACTTCTTACGTATATCATAAATACATTCATCATCGACATTATTATAAAAAAAATACAATGGGCAGTCTTGTTGGTTAGAAGCAATTTCATCCAGTTTTACTTGTGAACCAAACCCACGACTTCAACGTATCAATCTAAACCCAACTCACTATGCCACAGAGTTCATTTAAATAAGCAAAAGTAGCAGAAAAATAAAGCTTTCAACCGATTCCTATCACGAAATCTCTGTTTATTCCTTCTACTAATCAAACTTTTTCACGAGCGCAATAATACCTTACAAATTTATAACAAAAACGATAGAAAAACAGAATTACCCCGCCTACCCCCAAAGGGGGGAAGAAATATGACGTTTGGTGGGGGAGAGCAGCATTTAAAAAGTTTGATTGAGACGAAACGAAAGTTTTGATTGTATCTCGAAGATACGAATAACAAGGTATAGGTAATTGTGAAATGTCGAGCTGTTTGAGGGTCGCAGGACTTTTGGAAAAGAGGTCATAGAAATTCTACGAACCTTTACCTTCTCGATTCTAGAATCCTAGCTTTTCTTTGTAGACGAGAGGTTACAAAAGTAAAATATTGGTGGAAAATATTTTACGTCACTGTTATCGGAACATGATATCGTTTCGACACTTTTAATTCATCATTTCATTCGTCTCTCGTCCGTTTTCGAACTCGATTTTACATTTTGCTGCGCGTGCGCAGATAATTCAAAGTTTTTGTGATTGTTTTCAGTGGTTATCATTTATTACATACTGCTGGTTGTTCTAGGTTATTTTTAATTTCGTCAGTTTTTTTCGTCGGGTTGGCGCGAGATTCAATGTTTTTCTGGTTTTAATTATTTCTGCGTTCCACAAGCAATAAAAATAGCGGAAAAGTAATTTGCCGCAAATTGTAAACCATTTTCTATGATCTCATGATAAAACCAACTTTGATTCATTTGTATTTTGGGAGCATCTGTGAAAATGTTGATTTTTAGCACAAAATCTCGAAAAATAATTCCGCGCCAACTCGCGTCGAACCACCTTAAACTGATAAGCTGGCCCCACAGAGGCCAGCTAGTTTATCCAATTTTTCCAAATTCTCTCTATTTTTTTGACATATTTTCCATTTTAGCTTGAACCTTTACGAAACTCGGCATTGTTCGTATTAAATAAGTAAAAAAAATACTGCCGGCTTAGTAATTAATAACTTTCGAAACTATTACCTATACTTTATAATTAAAGAATATATCTATTTTTAAATAAATTCAAAACTCCGATTTATCTCTGCGTGACATAAACTCAGATCAATGACCTCAACTCCTTATCTTACCAATGTGATTTTGCCTACCCTAGACCCCATATGTAATCAAATCTGCGGTTTTGACATTGTATTGAATTTTAACTATAGGATTATTTAATTTTACTTATAATTGACATGCATGAACCTGACATTAAAATATATGTACCTTTAATTATATTATCTTACAGTTTGCCATTTTATATAAATTCTTTTGCAGTGCCCTACAGGGTGCATGTACTATTGACCTAGGCTAACATTAATATCTAAGCTGTATACATGTACATGTGAGCAAAATAAACAATAAACAATAAACTTTCGTCAAATTCCCGTTATTCCTAAAGTACTAAATTATTCCTTTACTCGCGAGATCCATTCCTTTGAAACGATATTTCAACACTTAGAATAAGTCGTAGCTTGTGTTGCAGTGAGTGTCAGTGAATTAGACGTTTCTTATTTTACCTACCGTTTTTTACGCCATAAAATCAGAAAAAGATACCACATGTACATTTATCGTAGGGTAAGTACAATCTAGCACCATGACACAAGCTCTGCTAAGCTTGGAGCTAGGTCCAAGCTCCTCAGATATTGATTCGATGCTGTGTAAATTGTCTAGCATTATTTATTTATATCCTCCAGTTTTCTACAAATTTATGCTTCGTCAGTAACATCCGCTGTACTAAATGTGCACAAAGTTAGATTGGCTGGCATCGAATCATGGCCATTCTGACAGATACAACGTAAAAATACTAGAATTGGAGTTGAGACGCGACATGGACATAAAGGGGTTAAATTTAATTGAATTTTTGTTTGTTTTGGCGTTACAGTGGTAAATTTGTTTTTTTGGTTCTAATAAATAACATTGGTTAAGTCAAAACAGATGCTTCGAAATTAATATTCGATAGGAGTTTATGTAACAATTTTGTTGGTTTTAAACTTAGTGACTGGAGAAAGAAATGTACCTTTCATAAATAAATAATGCTGGACAACCCACACAGCATCATCTCGCCCCAAGCTAATCAGAGCTTGTGTTATGGTTACCTACTAAATGACTGATAGACTTGAGAATACATTACATAGATAAATATTTTTATAACATGACGAAAGTGATAATTTTATTAATGTCCTAATCAGAAAGAGGTGAAATTTAAATGCACTAACTACACTAAACACATATACACTAATATTAGTACACAGAAGGTAACTTCTTTCATGTAAACCGTTCCCAACAATAACTTATAATATAAACCAATGACAAAAATCATCCAAGTAGTCACAGGCAGACAATAGTGCTCAAATAAACCGGATCCTGCATCAATTGAATAAGTGACACATTGAAATTAGTAGATATATCCAGATTTGCATTGAAATTAAATTTATGATTTCTTTACGAGATCTGTGTGGTATGCTTCAAACCATAGGGAATAGCGATTTTATTTAGTTTGTGCCTTCATCATAACTCTTAATCTCTTCTTCTTCTTTTAAGCTTATCCAGAGCAAAAGTTTTCTCGGTCCTGAGCTTTACGCATCCAGCATTCACCTGCTTCTTTTATTTTGCGACACACCTTCTCTGACATCCATATCGACTTATTTTTCCTGTACTTCCACTTCTATTGCATCCCATCGATTATAAAGTGTTCTTCTCAATTCCACACCATCTTCCTACCCAATTACACCTTGAAGGTTAGGATTTTCGTAATCTAGTGATGTTTTCTCCAAAAGCCTTTTATCGTCCCCATCATGATCTCTTGCATGTGGTGGTAGTAAATACATTTCTAAGGCCTCTACCTTGGAAATGTGTTTCCAGAATTTAAGAGAATTAGTTATTTTCTCTTAGAGAGAGTAAAATGAATATACCTTAGCCAAACTCCTTGTAGAATTTTTGTAAACAAACCGCCCATACTTAACCTAAAATTCATTCTTATGCCGCGTCCTTTTATACGCAATCTCATCCACTTGTCGAATTGTGATCCTTCCTTCCGCCAGTATTGCTTACAATTATATCTGGAACTTGACGCCATGCAAGTAAGATTCAATTATTTGTGTCATGGTTTGTTGACAAAAATTCTACAAGGAATTTGGCTATGGTATATATACTAATGTTAAGACGGTAGATCCACTTAGTTCGTTGACGTCCTCTAACTCCTGTACCATGGTACAAAGCCTACATCCAGTCCATCGCTCCTCGCACCGTGTACTCGCCTACGCACTCAGGATCACCAACATATTTTAGATTAATCCTCTCATCAGACGGTTGGATGAAGAGTTCACGGTGCTTCCTGGTTAATGTGGGACTGACTTGTTAGAAAAGGCGCAAATAGGCTTCACAAAAGAATAATTTGAAGCCAACTTTAATGTTATATAACGGGATGGACAGAAAAAGCGTCATATAAGGGAGCTTCTGGCACATGGCTGCTTTCTGGCACTTTCAGCTACATGGGCATACAACAATAAACTCTCCTATGGGTAAGTTGCTAAAACAGTTTTGCTGACACTTAGCAGATTACCAGATCATTTAACCTTTCTTGATAACTAAAGACTAGTTGTTTATCTGGTCTCTAGTAATATTAAAATTAAGATTTGGCCGATGACCTCAAGGCGCAAATATGCAAGTCTCGACAGAGTTTACGCATTTGCTTCCCTTGGAGTCGAGATCCTAGGTCCGTGGGGCACTGAAGCTCTCCCGGTATTAAAAAAAATATCTGATCTAAGCAGAGCAAGTGGCAGAGCGAATCTGCATTGCCATACAGCGGGGTGATGCCGCCAGCGTCTTGGGTACGCTTCCGACTGGTATTGAAATGGATCAGTTGAGCTACCTGTAGATTGTTTGCAACAGTCTGCAGTTAGCTCAATTGTTTCATTTGTAAATACTAGTTTTAATTTAATTCTATTATTTGATTGTAATTTTCTTCACCTTTCTTGATAACTAGAGACTAGTTGATAAACTGGTCTCTGGTATTATTTAATTTTCGATATTATTTAGAAATTTGTAAAACTTCTATATAATTACAATAGTTTAACCTTTGCCAGCCCTGCCGCGAGTCAGTAAATCATTCTCGCGATATTTTCACTCGGACCATCACAACTATACGCTTTGATTCAGGGCCCCATTGTGTACAGGTTAACAATATGGATCTGCTAATGCAACGAGTTTGTTTTTCTGACATGTGTGGTCGGAAAATAAATGCTTTTGGGAGCAGACTAGCTTCTTCTTGCAATTTGTGTGATTATCTCACTAATATTATAAACGTGAAAGTTTAGATGGATGGATACATGGATGGATGTTTGTTCCTTTATCACGCCAGAACGGCTGAACGAATCTGGATGAAATTTGGCACAGAGATAGATTATAGTCTGGAATAGAACATAGGCTACTTTTTATCCCAGAATTCCTACGGGAACGGGAACTACGCGGGTGAAACCGCAAGGCGCTGCTAGTTTACTATAAAAGGTAGGAAGGTCATACTGGGCGAACTCGTAAAGATGCAACAATTATTTTTTGTCAATTTTTATTAGATGGGGTTTTTTATTTTAGGAAAATTACAATAAGAACAGAATACAATAATAATTACAACTAATATTTACACGTAAAACTATTTTCTAAAAATCTAAGCCATCACCAGATGGCAAAGTCCCCAGAATGCTGGCAGCATTGCCACGTTGAATGGCAATGCTAATTCGTTGACCGAAATAAAATCCAGCATTCCGATCATCTTATTAGATTGTGACCTATTATATTTTACTATAAAAACTATCGTAGTTTGACGAATTCATTACGGATGTAAGCGGGCTAACTACGAACCTTATTTGTGTTGGAAGAACACCAACGACTTCTTCAGTGTGAGTGCGGACCTATTATATTGTAAATGTCTATTATTAATTTAGTTTCTAATAAAAATTTTACTTATAATCTGCTTTTCTGTTGATTATTTTATTTTAATCTAAATATATATTATGTTCCAGTACTTTTTAGTTTAGATAAATTACATTGAACCTTTCATCAAACACATCCCTCATCCAATTCAAAGCTTTAAAACTCTATCAAGAATAAAGAAAGAGAAATCACTTAATCATAACTTCAAATTTTCATTTCAAATGCTTATCCCCATTAATTACATCCAAACAATCATCCAAATCGTAATCAAGAGGACAATATGTCACCGTATGATGACTGTATGTACAATAATGATATTTGGTTGACGAATTATATTAATAATGAAAGGATTATAAATAGTCGTGGCTTCGAAAGTGGGCTGGTTGACGAATTGTGACTGCTGTATGAACGAACAGATGACTTTGTATGAGACGTGTAGTATAAGGTTGGGATTCAGATCAAACAAACTACCTACCAAAATACCCACCTTCCTACTTTCCAAAGAATACTTGATACAGGGCCAAAATACAGCCTACAGCCAGAATTTTGATGACATGTGTATTTACTGAGTTATTTTTTGTATTTGGTTCCTCAATTTCCCAAAACAATCTGCATGATTTCACGCAATTTTAATATGAAATAACTCTTGTTGACATAATTAGCTATAGATTCAGATTCAGATTTTTGTTGGCAACATAGTTACAGGTCTATCGTAAAACATTCTTACTTAAAGTATGATGTTATGTATAACGATATATCTGGGAGTAAAAAATTCACCATTGTCTTTAGTATAAATTTAGGTAATTATTTAATAGCTTATGTTAGCGCAATATAATAATAATAATGCTGGCCAAATCACACAGCATTATCTAGCCCCAAGCTAAGCAGAGCTTGTGTTATGGGGGATAACTGATATACATAATATAGTAGGTGCAATACAAGAGATAGATATTTTTTATTATACATAGAAAACGACCAGAACACCCTGAACAAATATCTGCAGATCGTACACACATTTGTCCCAAGGCGGGAATCGAACCCGCAACCTCCTGCGTCACAGGCAGACCTTCGCCCACCGCGCTACAGAGGCCGTCAATATGAATGTTTTAGCTTTAAGCAACTCTGTTAAACAATGTTGTTTTTATTTATTTAATTCAAAACAATTGAACCATCAGATTTTTGCTAATTTGATAACCAAGATGTCTAGAGTAATAATCTAGAGTAAATAAATAAAAAAAATATTAAAATAAATGTGGTCTAAGGCAATGTGAGTCGCTTAGTTACAGGCGGCGTCGTCCGAAGAAAGTTTTCATCTAGTAATTTGTCTGAATCAATTTCAATGTATACTATGTTGTGCTTGTGAATACTATAGAAAACTCTTAAAGGATTAGGTTCTCCTCACAAAGGTGTTCCACGTCCTCGCACATTGATTTATGATCTGGTGCGAATAAAGCCTGCTTAGTCTCGTATTGAATGATTTAATATGAATGTGAAGTGTGGCTTGTGTGTTTTGTTAGACAATCACTTTTGACTATTGACTTAGCTTAGAACTTTGTCTCCTATGTTAAGAAATCAGGAGAACAATGTTGTCCGCATTCAGAAGTAGGTAGATATTTACAAAGAAAATAACAATCATGTAGAAATTAATTTACAATTAAAACAATAGAGCTCACTGCAGACTGTTGCAAACAATCAGTAGATATTTTGTGTAAGAATTAGTAATCTTATCAAGTAACTGTAGACATAATATACTTACTAATAGAATAAACAACAGTAGTAAACATAATAGTAATTATAGACTTTCCAACAAGCTGAGTGCTATTTTTAAACTAGGTATGTGTAGTAACATGAGTAGAGTAGGTAATCTACACATGTTACTACGGAAAAGGAAGGTCCTTGATGGTCTTTGTTATTCCAAAAAGATAGACATGGAGAATGGGGTTGTTGACTGTGTCAAATTAAGAGCAACAGGGTAGATACTTACTGGTAAAGTACTTAATTTCCCATTTTTTTGAACGTTACAAAAAATGAATATTGAGATATTACAGCATAAGGAAACTGCGCCAAGGAGGAAAAAGGAAGTTATAGTCACGAGAAACAAGAGCCAAAATCGACAAACAATCGCAAGTGAAACCATCATCATCATTTGCCTGTCTTTATCTACGCAGATGATCAAAGTGAAACCATAGACAAGTGCTAAATGAGTAAAACAGACGAAAACGGCTGACTCTATGATGAGTCAGCCGTTTTCATCTCAATGACTATTAAAACTAGCTATAAAATTTGAACATCCTAATTCCAGATCCAATACGTTTTAAAACACTGATGATTGACTTCCTCTAGCGTGGGCAGTCTGTAGTGATGTGCTCTAGATTGTAGGTATCGATGAAATAAAAAACACACATGAAGATAAGCATCGCCAGGTAGTTACATACAGTTGACAAGTTGAAGGTATCAAAACACAAATAGTTTTTAAATATCTAATTACTGATACAGATATGCCTTTGCGTTCTTAGGCGAGATAGAAAAAGAAATTGAAACAGGCAGAAAAATTGTGGCCATAAGATGGTACAAAAGCTGAATGCTTGAATTAAATTCAGCAACGAACGTTAGACAGAAAAATTATAGACCGATTCTGTGTAAAAGAGAATTATTTTTAAAAGAGATTAATTTTATACGGCTGACGGACTCCTCCTTCATTTCGTCACTCCTGACGATGATGACATGAATGCTAGATGGATCCAAATTAATGATGATAAGAATTTTCTCAAAGTACTACGAAACCAGTTGATTGTTGACGCCCCATAAGTAGTAAGTAACATAGAGTATAAATTAAAGAAAAAATCGATAATGGTGATGTCTTAGCCAAATCTTTGGCCTCAACGGATACTAGCCTCATGCGCAGCACGTAATATAGTGCACAAATGTGTGCGCAAACATAGGTGCACTTTCTATTCCCTCACTCTCCTAATCCGATGGGATCGCAGACCGAAACGACCGGGGAGAGGTCAGGAGCAAGACCATCGGCTTAACGTGCTTTCCGAGGCAAGGGGGTGTAACAACGACTGACTCTGGGCTGGTACTGTAAATTTTTCTTGCAAGTCCCAATAACAACTTTGGCCCGACCCACAATTTGAACCCAGGACAAGACATTTACTTGGGGATCAATTACATCATTGATCCCCAAACTAGGATAAACCTGTATCTGTGGGGCCTCCTTCCTTTTGTTCTTTACATAATATCTACTCATCAAGCTATAGTAAAATTATATATCAGTGATAACAAAAGTGTGAAAATATACATTACGTGATGGGATTCGATGATAGTGTCGATGAAACTCCACCCAAACTATCGATCCACCGGCTCATCCCTACGGTGTCATAGGATTAAATTAACATGATTAGATTGTTCTTAATGCGTGTGAGACGAGCGTCGATGGTAATTAGTGACTCACTATCGTCACCAGCTTCTATTTAGCCTTTGCTATCGTGCATTGGCACAAATTGTTATTAGGATTGATCCCTTATCCTAGAAACCACCGATTGGTCTGTAACTACAAGGTCAATCTTCGATTTCAATGAAAGGAAACTTCAAAGTTTCCGTTAATGTCAAATGGGTCACTCTTCATCATCATCATGATCATCGTCGTTATAAAACTGTTTATGTATAAAATTTGGCTTGTCTAAGTGCTTATTTTGTAAGCCTGAAGCTTCTATCAAAAATTTCCGGCTTTGCCGGGGGAGGCCGCGAACTACTTATTTTTGATCGAAGGCCTGAAGAAATAAAGTTACTGAATTTAGAATTTTTGAATTTCATCCTTATTAGTACACTGCTGGACATAGGCCTCCCGTAATGAGCGCCATAGCGCCCATATCTTCAGCTTGCCGTATCCAACATCTACCAGCAGTCTTTCGCAAATCGTCATCCCACCTGGTCGGAGGGCCATCCACCAGTGATCCAGTGGTGGGTCACTGGTGGATGGATAATTTTTCAAATAATCTAAATAATATAAACGGAACGACATTTTGAGGTAGGCAATCCAGACGCTAAATGAGATACAAACAGGTCTTCTGGTATTCCAACCCAAGAGATCAAGCAACTGTGATTACGACGTTAAAAAAATTCGCATAACTGTTATTTCATTTTAGAAATATCAAATATCAATGACGAAATCCAATATTATTCAATATTGATCAAAAAAGGATAACATAGATAGAGAGAACGAGACAACACATCTTGTAAGGAACATCCTCTCAAATTAACAGGTTAAGCGTCATGCAAATGATCAATATATCCCGTGATAACACGACGAAAGATCAATTTGGACAGCATTGTATGGTAAATACGAGCCCATTAGTGGTACAAAGGACCCACAAGGAGGAGGAAATTGGTCTGGAACCCTTTCCTGGACACGATTTTTTGTGCAGGGATACAAAATTAAATTAGGATGTCAGTTTAAAATTATTTTGATAAAGGACTCGGAGATTTTGAAATCGCACAGGATCGTTTCGCGTGCAAGTAAATTTTATTTCCCGAGCGGGATGAAATAGGCTAGAAAATGTCACAAAATTTTTAATATCAATTAATCTCATCATCATCATCCTCAGCTGGATTTTACCCACTGCTGGGTATAGGCCTCCCGAATTTAGTGGCATCCATCACGATCCTGTGTTAACCGCCTCAATTGACACCCTCCGATGCGTACTATGCCGTAGACTTACCTTGTAACTTAGCTGAAAGTAAGGAATATTTTTTATATAAATATTTTTATTTTACCTATGCAACTGTACGTCAACATTATGCCAGTTGTAAAAAGGGTAGGAAAGGAGGAAATTAAGCAAAAAAATTTTCTGCCAGCCTGTGTACTATATAAAACTAATAACATCAAAATAAGCTGAAAAGCCTCCGAAACGTGAGGTTATAAACAAAATATAAAATATACGCGATCAATCCGGATAAAACAGTGTTTTACTATGAGTTCTCGCGAAAATAACCTTAGAATATACTAACATCAAAATAACAAATGTTCTTTGAATCTGATGTTTTGATAAGTGTATCACGTACCAATACCAATACTCCTGTATCGACCTGGAGGAGTCAAACATGATAGACTTTTTATCCTATCGGTGTCAAGACGTGTGCGTCGTTTTACAGATCTACCTAAGGCTTCGTGACTCCTCCAGGACACATTAAGTACAACCTTAATCTCCCAGCCTATTGCGGCGCATCAATCCTACAAAAAGATGATCAGTAATCATCCTCTCCCATCATCGAAGGCAATCATTCGTTATAAAAGTAATCTTCCCCATCAATCGTACTCAATCGCGATGTATCAAAGAAATGCACCTATTAAAATCGAATTATTGCCCTCCAGAAATACTAGACCTACACCTAAACCTATAATTATGAATAAGTCAACGGGTATTGGAGATCTATTTACGTTGGTTGCAATAAGTTGGTTGGTTGCTGCGAGAGATGGCGGTAGTGCGGCGATGCGCAAGAGTCGTTGCTTGTTTTGTGAATGGTAGCGACATCTCTTAGCGAGTAGCGGCATTGGGGAAAAAAATAATGGACAATTGTATGTAATTCAAATAGGTAATTTATTGCGATTTCGTATGAAATTCTTTGAAATCTTTGATAATGATGAGTGACTCATTGATTCTTCATATTATGTGTATGTACTTTTTGGACTTAATTAATTAATTCATTAAGCTTGATGAAGAAAAAATATACCCAATTGTTATTTGAAAAGAATGCATAGTATTTTGTGATGCAGAGGTATTCAAAAAACGTGAAAATATAAAAATAGGTAGTTTCATGACAATGTTCATAACATTATCTTTGAGTTTCGCTTGTATGTATTTATTTATTGCTATAATTCTTTAAACATGTCTGTCATGTACTTACCTACCTGCGTCAACGACCATTGACCCCACATTACGTTCATATACAGGGTGTGTCCGAGGTTTGTAAACTTAGCTCCGGACAAAACAAACAGCAAAAACTTAAAAAAATATCACATATTGATGTTTTAAATTAATAAATATAAAAAATAAATAAACCTTTATTATAGCGCAAAATAAAATATCTACTTGAAGGCAGGGAATTTTTGTTAAAACAAAATTATAAAACTGCTAGATTTACGTAGAATTTAATAATAAAATAACGTCTAAAAAAACGAAACTGACTTCCACTTTGTGTTACGACAGGAGTAAATATTATCTCAATCAATCCGTAAGTTTAGATGACCAACATATCCGTCGTCAAATCATTTCTAGAGCAGAACTGTTTTGATTATGTGGGTTATGGATTTCTAGAAACATCCTGTACAAAAAGATTTTTCGAAAAACGTGCCCAATGAGTCAGCATTTAAAATAAAGATTTAGTACTCCCACGGTTGAGGTAATAAAGATAATATAATAAAACTCGGTACACGACGAGATCAAAATCTGGGGAACTTGGGTTACCATTGTACCTACCTACTTTCTACCGGTGCAGTGTAAGCGAGTTGTCGTTTTCGTGACATCCTGTAGATTTGAGCTTAGTTTCACTTACAGCACTAAACTGGGTTATTAGTGATTTAACCTTGGTAGTTTATAAAGTGTTGGTTAAGATTTCGGAGTAGTTTTGTCGTTAGCCTATTTACAATCCAGCTGTGCAGTACAAAGCTTAGGTACTCCAAAATGTTAACTTAGCTCTGTTTACACGTAAATTACTAAAAAAAAACCTAATACCTAATGGTTTTTTGTTATAGTGCTTACCCGCACTTTGGGTATCTCTAAAAAATGAAATAAGTTCCCAAAAAATTTCGATTTCGAAAATTCCCAAAAAAGTTCGATTTCGAAAATTTTTGGGAACTTATTTCATTTCCGATACCTAATATTGTGTCTTTGCTAAAAATAGCGATATACATAGTTTAAACACTAGAAATAAACATAAACTCGCTGTGCTCACAACCAGGCTTCACAAAATTAATGTATCTTTTAAAGGGCAATGTATACGCTTCTACAACAAAACTCCTAGTGAGTTGCAAAATCTATCAATAAATAAATTCTAACAAAATGTCAAAAACATTCTTCGCAAAAAGGCTTACTACAAAATATCAGATTATTTAGAAGATAAAAAGCTTGAGACGGGTTTTGGTCCAACTCGAAAAATATCAACTAACAGGCTAAAGGTTTCTCCGTCGCTTCTTTACTTTACCGAAGCGACAGAAATCAAAAATATCACTTTATTGCCGTGTCACTGTTTTATTTTAAGAATTTGACCTTTTCTCAGTGTACATTTTTGTATTTATGGGAAATAAAGAATTTTTGATTTGATTTTATCTAGGAAATATTTTTATCACTTTTACAACTTACAGTGTTTTATTATGCACTGAAATATTATGTAGGTATATTTTTTTACTTAACTAAAAAGTATTTTTGAGATTAGTAGGTACTTGTTTGACGAAGAGCATTTTGAGTAGAAACGTACTTACGTACCTAGAGATTAAGGGAACTCTAAGTTAACCTGGCCTTAAGAGATACTGGTGTCTGAGAAAGGTTAACAACCTGACGCACAGTTATTATCAGAGTTCCGAGTTCTTCTTTTGCTTTAAAATTTGCATTGATCCTGTTTTCATCAGTTCATCGATGAAAACTCTTGGTAGAGCCCTGCGCCCGCGCATAACTTGTTCCTTATCAGATCGATCGAGAGGCGTGGCCGATCTTTCCTTGAATTCTATACCTGTTCCTCTCACACTTCAATCACGCTCGTCAATTCTCTCACTTTAGAGTGAGATAGCAATCGTTCTGCTTCATCGAATCCGTTTTCTTAGTTTTCCTGGAAAGACATTTGATTATGTTTGGGCTATGTATCTTTTTGGTTATTGTTTTGTACTGCAAGTTTATAGTTGTGAGTGTCTAAAGGACTTTTTTACGTCACTGATTTGATCTTTTACTTGATTTGCGTATCATTGATTTTTATAACTCAGAGACTGATTAGGTACTTGTATAATGTAAGTATTTTAATAGCGTTGTGCCAAAATCACGACACACGACATATGTGCAAGCTCGAATAATTTAAAGTTGTCGTTCTAATTAAACCATCAAAATAGACATTGATTGGTTTCAAATGCCTTATTTCTTTGTCATAAGGGGGGATTTTTACTGATCCAATGAATTCTTCATTGGATCAGTAAAAATCGGATAGGTACTTCATTTTATTCTCAGCGGATTCCTTAAACGGCGAAAATACGCTAATCTTACGAGATTACCTATTTGAGCCGAAATTCTTGGCCCATGGGTTCTTGGGGCTCACGAAATTTATAAAGATCTCACAAAACTTCTCATAGAGTCTACAGGTGATCGGAATGCTGGCTTCTATTTTGGTCAACGAATTAGCATTGCCATACAACGTGGCGATGCTACCAGCATTCTGGTCACTCTGCCTTCCGGTGACGACTTAGATTAAATTAAATAAAACCGGCCAAGTGCGAGTCAGACTCGCGCACGAAGGGTTTCGTACCATTATCTATAAAATCGTCAAAAAATCACGTCTGTTGTATGGGAGCCCCCTTAAATATTTCTTTTATTCTGTTTTTTAGTATTTGGTGTTATAGCGGCCACAGAAATACATCATCTGTGAAAATTTCAACTGTCTAACTATCACGGTTCATGAGATACAGCCTGGTGACAGACGGACAGACGGACAGCGAAGTCTTAGTAATAGGGTCCCGTTTTTACCATTTGAGTACGGAACCCTAAAAAGTGTAGGCTTTGAAGAAATTTGTATAGTAGGTAAGTAAGTGTCATTTTGTTCTTTCTGTGTCTTTGTTGAAATTAATATTTTACTACTATGATTATTATTATAGCCACGTAATCCCCCTGTATATGTCATGTCTTTCTCACTTTCTTCCAGCTTTCTCTGTTCTTTGATTTAGTTCATATTGTGTTACATCTAGGATATCTAACATTATAATTAACTAGCAGCGCCTCGCGGTTTCACCCGAGTAGTTCCCGTTCCCGTAGGAATTTCGGGATACAAAGTAGCCTATGTCCTATTCCAGACTATAATCTATCTCTGTGCCAAATTTCATCCAGATCCGTTTTGCCGTTCTGGCGTGATAAAGGAACAAACATCCATCCATCTATCTATCCATCCATCCATCTAAACTTTCACGTTTATAATATAAGTGAGAGTAACAATATTCGACGTAACTTCAATTTCTTTCTGACTCGGGTTCCGTATCACTTCAAAAGCCCTCCCCACATCTCCGCCTCAACCTTTCAATCATTTGTTTCATGCTATAATTAGAAGATATGCATTCAATGGTGATGAGCCCCCGGGCGTCACGCGCCCCACACATTTTAAACAAAAAACTCCATTTTTAATTGCCGTAGGACTTTTTTAATCGATTTTTGGCGCAGATGCCGATTTGTGCTGTCTTTACGGATGTTTTGGATGTTTGGAAAGGAATGTGATTTTAGGGAAGTTTTTTAAGATGTAAAGGTATAATAAGATTGTGTATGGTAATCTTATCTTGTTTTTATAGACAATTTAAATAAACTAGCTCTGCCTACCTACTTTCTGTAGCAGGATCTATAGTGACCCTACTTGGCTAGATTTAAACACCTCTTTATCATTACGAATGCAATAAATACAATACAACACAAATTATTGTACACCATAAAGAGAACATAACAATAAGACATTACATGAGACAATGGGCTGCCTTATCGCTTAGAAGCGATCTCTTCTAGGCAACTTTTGGATGGAAAGAATTATGTGAATTTAAGGAAGGCAGGGGGTGTACCAAAGATAAACTAAACATGAACATAACAGAATACTTAAAACATATTTATAATTAATAAATATTACAAATTACCTGTCCAAATATATACACAAACATAAACTAGATATACACATAAAATATTTGGAATATACTACTTAGATAGTGCATAAATAAATATTATGTTTACCAATATTTACTATACTGACAGGAAAAATTCCTTGACGCGAGATTTAAAAACTGGTAAAGATTTTTAATGGGCTCTGGTAGTGCATTCCACAACCTTATGGCCTAATGTTTGACTATTGCCTTTTAGATGATAATATGTGAAATCATCGAATATTTTTATAACGAACAAGTTCCCTAACGATTAAACTAAAGTATTTTGTGTGTATAATTTATCTGTTTGTTTGGATGTTGTCTTGTTTCAATAATATTGTTTCTATGTTGGCGGAGTCATCACAAACGCCGTTTGTTTTGGTGTCATACTATCAGAGAGAAAACTAAAAAAAGCTTTCTCATGAACATTTCATGCACAATTTAAATTACCGTTCAGAGATCGTAGATCTGCGATTTGAGTGCACAGCGAAGACAATTACGAAGACTTTTAAAACACCCAAAGAAATGATCCATAACCTAATGATAAAAACTTGGTAAAAATTCCAAATTTACGTCGCCGATTACGCCGGGCCATGGTTCGGCGGCTCAAGCGTAATTTTTATCGTCCTGCTCACATCTGAAACTTGAGGATTAATGGTGCGCCTCGTCTAGTCATACGGTTCCACCGAATGCCGTAAAAACGCTATGCGCAATTCAGTTTTGGGGATGTCGGAACATCGGAGGAGGCAGTTGATGATGCTCTGGAGTTATAGTTCTATGAACTCTGATCGCTCCAGTTATTTTTGGTACCCTGGAGCGTTATTCTAGTTCTTGATGCAGATCAATCGATTTTGTCTCCGGTTCTTAACGAATTTTGTCTATACCAGAGACCAAGTCGGTGCTCGTCGTAGATCCTTATCGAAAATCGTAATCACTCTTCTAATAGCGTTGAATTGGCATGAAATTCAAACGCAGTTCCGTTTACGGAATCAGTGCTGTGTGTTTGTCGCTCTCACTACTCTTTCTGGACAGTCATTTGGGGTTCCTTCTCAATAATTTAACGAGCAATAGAATAAAGACTGATCATCATCACACAATATAGTTAATTTTGTGTCATCAGTAACAATAAACAGACCTCACCAGGTTTTTAGAAAGCTCTTGTATCTTCCTACAATGCAACCACCATTAGGCTTAAATTTAAAGTATCTAACCAAAAATGTTATCCAGAAAATATCCCCAACAAATATAATCAGAAAAATCACGTACTGCCTCCCATGGCCCTTTACTTCCTAAAAACTACAAAGCAACAAATCTCTTTGATTGTTTGGCTACAGGGTGTCGGTTATTGTAAGTTACCGCATCTCCTAAATCCACGATCACAATTCCAACCTTTAATTGCTCTCATCTTGATACGGCTGGTATATCGAGCGGCAAAATGGGTTTTTCGCTGCGGTAAACGACAGCAACTTTGTACTGAGCATTATCGGATTTGCTGGCAGTTTTTGGAGCACAATGTTTGGGCTTCATTGTAATGGGGTTTGGGATTTCTGATGAGGTGCCTAGATTTTAGTGTCTATAATGTGCAGTTTGATTTACTAACTTTGGATAACTTTGAATTACAGTGCAAAATTACAAAATTCCCGAGATCAAATCGATAAGACAACTGGTTGTCTTTTTTGTAACTGGTTGCAATTTTAATCCGTAACGATTGTTTTGTTTCGACACAATCAGCGGTAAACCACATTGTACTTATCTTATGTGATTTCTCTTTGTAATGTTATTTTATGGTGTACAATAAAGCATTTTTGTATTGTATTGTATTGTAAAACTTTTCTGGAAATCTAACAGAATGCCTAAAACTTGACATTTTGGCACCGTCTTAAATACTTCAGATTTGTTTCAAATAAGAATCTCTTGGAAAAAATATTTTTATTAGCTTAAAACTACTTTACATCATACTAATAGTAGTTAAACTTAATACTATTATGTTACAAAATTAATTTAGTGTCGGCGTTACAGCAGTGTTTATAGTAATTTTAATAGGCCTTAATTCAGCATCGTGCTCAGTGCTCACTGATGTGTCCACCCAGCGCTGATCTTCAGTGAAGACCAGAAGGACGTATCACGTCACAATCGTCAGGTACGTGTAGTGTTGTAGACATCAAAATATAATTGAACCAAACTTTTACATCAAACACAACAATTCAACCACTAAGCCAGAAGCATCCATAACGTAATTTGAAGAAATGCCTCCAGCTATACCTTCTGACGACGGATCGAAGAGGCGAAAAAAACCTGCTATTATATTACCATTAGCTTGTGACAACATATTAAAAAAGTACAATAAAGTAAAGAAATCTGAACCGTAGTCCTTTGTGATAAGGAAGGAGAAGAATGCAAATGATGAAGTGGACCTGAATGAGTTACAAACGAAAGTAGTGATTTGGAAGTTACAGGCGATTGTATTAATGAAATAATTGGCAGTCTCCTTGATATTGAGGTTTTTGGTCAATGTTTAAGTTTACGAGATAAATAAAATTGGTTCCTTTCTAAGCTTAGATATCCATTTTAAGATATTGATAGTCCAGTTGGAGATAACCATGAAAAATCTGGATATGCATTAACTTTCTTTGCTAGTATTTCCTCTAAAAACTTCTGATTGAAGGAAATCTACAATTTATTATTTTTGGTACAGACAAAGTTGATTTTGAATACGCTAAAATACAACAACATAACACACTACACAAACAAACAACACTACCTAAGCCATGAAAAGTTTTTTTATACTAAGATTTTTTTTTATAGAAAAAGCTTCATTGTTTCACATAAAAAATTGGAAGTTAGATATTTATTTTCAGAAAACAACTAGCAGTGTTCAACTTCTCTAGCATGCATCAACAGATTCATAAATAATAGGAAGTTCAAGTAAAATAGTATAGTCAGTAAATAGCCGTCTGGCAACATCAAAGAAGATTCCGTTGTTTGAGTTGGAAAAAATTAAAAACTTTCCTTTCAAAAACTTCCAAACACCCGCGAAACAATACGAAAAAAACCCAAAAAACTTTCCATTAAACCCCTTAAACAAGACAACTCGGTCAAAAAAATAACGAACTCTGAAAATGTACGAGAATATTCCAGATATTTAACAAATGCCAACCACTAACGATGTCGCTTAATATTTGAAAATATAAAATAAAAAATCCCCTTTTGTCGGTCGGTGCGGACAACTTTTTTTGGTGTGGTCCGTTTGTAAGGTAGCGTGGAAAAATGCCGGGCGCGGAAAACTTTTTTGCGGTAAGAAAGGGTTGCTTTGTGATTTTTTTGTGAAAAATTCAGATGTTATCTCCCACATTGACGCTTTGATGTGATATCGGTGACGGAGGTCGCTGCAACAGGAAAACGGTATTACGGGTAGCCAAATACATGTTTATTATAAGCGCTTTATACCCCAAGCTACGCAAAGCTTGTTGTATGACTGATATTATTTATACAAAACATTACATAGACATATATTACCTAGAAAATATCTAGAACACGCTGAACAAATGTTTGCAGATCGTACAAGAATTTGTCCCAAGGCAGGAATCAAACCCACCTGCGTCGTAGGCGGACCTTCGCTCGCCGCGTCACATCGGTCGTCACTAGCAAATTGAGTCCTGTGGCACAGCTACCCAAAGTGCGTACTAGATAGTTGAAATAATTCCGCGAAGGCCCCAGAGACCATGTCATACAGTTTAAGTTGTATGTGTCGACGTGCATCGTCTTGCCAACAGGTGGCGTTGAGATCGAGCTGCGTTTAGACGATATACCCACCGGAATTACGTTTAAAATAGAATACTTGAATAATATTTTTCAAGAATAATCAATTGGGTAAACGTGTTTATCAGTGGAGACCACGACTCGGTAACCGTAGTGTAGGAGGCCATTCGGCCAGGTGGGATGATAACTTGCGAACGACTGCAGTCAGATGCTGGATGCGTCAAGCTGAAGACAGGGCGCTATGGCCACAGTATACATATGGAGTATCTTTATGTGTACTGTGCTATGGCACTCGTTAGGGGAGGCCTATCTCCCCCAAGTAGCATTCGGGGTTCTATAAAAGATGTCTAGTAGTTCACATGTACTCCACAAGCTGTGTTAGTCAGCTGTATAAGAGCTGTATAGCTTGCTATAATGCTCTTATACCGCCAGTTTGGGCACAAATTAGACAGCCTTAAGTTCACTATGGCTGTACATTAGCAGTATAATAGCATTATAATAGCAGTTTAAGTAGTAACATCGGACTTAAGGCTAGCAGTGGACTAACATAGGCTGATTATGACGATGAATTGTTTGAACAATTTGCGCTGGTTGCAGTTTACTAAATTAATAAAAAATCTGATAATTCGATACCTTATCAGTATTTTATCTGTGCCACGGTACAGTTTTTGAGTGAACGCTGGGAGAACGTACCGTATCTCCTTTTTTTACTATTATTTAAGGCCTAAGGTATCATGATATTGACCGGGGTGGTTCTTTTCATAAGCCGCATTGGGGCTCAAACTTATTTAGGCATCCTCGCACATCTCTATCAGAAACATCATTAGATGGTAAAACAATGGAGCGAGCTACTAGCAACTTGCCTAGACCACTAGATCCAGTAAACGTAGCACAGACGTCATAGAACTCGCCCAGGGAATACCTGGATCTGAAATGCAAGTTTGTTGAAGTGCTGTTTGATTCCTCCCACTAATGTGTCTACAGTTAATGTAACCGACAGTATTGGTTTGAGTTACAACTTGTTCTGATGAAGGGTTATTTGGAATTCTGTGAATTGGATTGAATTTAAAGTTAGAGCTAGTAATGACATAGGAGGTATTGGGAGTCGCGGAACTTCCTCTGTGGCGCGGTGGGCGAAGGCCTGCCTGCGACGCAGGAGGTTGCGGGTTCGATTCCCGCCTCGGGACAAATGTGTGTACGATCTGCAGACATTTGTTCAGGGTGTTCTGATCGTTTTCTATGTATAATAAAAAATATCTATTGTAAAATATTATGTATATCAGTTATCTAGCACCCATAACACAAGCTCTGCTTAGCTTGGGGCTAGATAATGCTGTGTGAATTGTCCAGCATTATTTATTTATTTAATTTATTTACTTCAATCACTCGAACCGGACAGGAACTCTATGGAGGTGATGATAGGTGGAGAAAGACGCGAACTGAGTTAGTGTCCAGGGTACAGAATTGTTAGACGTCCTGATGATTGAAGAGTTTTCCTCAGACGAACCTGGTTGAGAGAGAATCACTGAACCAGCACGGTCATACAACAACAAGAACTGCAGCCTATACTAGGTCACAGCTGGACTAAGATCTCCCCTAATAAGTCCCTTACTGGATCTTATTATTGAGCTCTACCATGCCGTAACACAGTTTCTTAACTAGCACGGAAGGACCGAGACATGTAACACCTAGAAGCTACGATAAAAGAAAAAAGGAAGATACGGTATGTTCTACCAGCGCTCACTCAAAAACTGTACCGTGTTACAGATGAAATAATGATAAGGTATCGGATTATCAGAAAATTTAAAGTTTGGTGTATCTACTTACGCGGGAAAATATGTGATGCCTTGGGCTTTGTTTTTTGTTTTGGAGCTATTTGTACACCTAGTGAACGAACACGAGGGCATTGTCGTGGTGTTTTTGTCAAAATCACACAAAATTATACGTCGTAGCAAGCACGTGTTGAAATTTCGAGAGTTCCCTAGACAGATTTTAGGTATTTAGGTAGCTTTTGCTTTATATAACATAACCGCGAAGTAGTTAAGATAATTATAAAGGTTTCTACGTAAATGCATTGAACAAAATACTGCTGTAGTCATCAGTTATCACCATTTACTCAACTGGATAAGTACGAGAAGCTTCTGTAACTAAGTAGAACAATCATATACCACAGAGCTAAAGTTTAAGAGTATGTACTGCGGTCCTACTTGCTGTCATCTTATATGGGGGTAGGTACCTAAGTTATACGAAAATAAGGAGACATAGACGTAGATGTACAAGTACCTTGGCTGTCACAATTCACTGGCTGGGTAAATATGAGAAACTTCTAAAAACTAAGTAAGACAATCATCTTCCACAATCCTAAAGTTTTAAGAGTAGTTACTGCGGCTACTTACTTACTGCTATCCTACATGGGGAAGGTTGGTACTTTAGTTGTGTGGAAATAAAGAAACACATACGTAGATCTTTAAGTACCTTGGCTGTATTGTATCACAAAAACACATCATCAATACAGGACAAAGTTCTCATAGTTAGTACAAAGAAATGACAATTATAGGTACCTACGTGCCTATACCATGCCTTAGCTCTGAAGCTAAGTAATAATACCTAATAAATAGATAATGCTATCCACACATCATCTTCCCCAAGCTAAACATAGCTTGTTTTACGGGTAAGATGATAAATCACAAGAAAGTACAAACAACAGCAAGAAATGAGTAGGCTGGTACATACCAAGGTTCAGGTAACCACACACACACACATAGTATAATATTAATATGGCTTGCTTTTCACTTTGAAGCTGAATTTCTAGTTAAACATAATTAAAGGGACTTACTGGTACATAGGTACCTACTTATGTATAGCACGTAAATATAAGAGGACTTAACTTATCACCGGAGTCGCAGACGCAGAACTGATCCCCTTTATGCTTAAGTTCTACCTTTTATAGTGTGCCACCAAGGCCTAACCGCCAACCTTTCTCTCCAAATATGGTCTTGTTTATCAAATGACAAGAACCAATCAGAATCCAGACCCATTTATCTTCTAAATTGAACACTTTTAGATACAGATAATATGGTAAATACATGTTGAAACTGATTTTAAGACTCTTGTTATTCTCAGAAATGACTAAATTCTATCCCTGAGGTTATTATGCCATTATTTAGGATTCAGCTGATGCAGCAAATAATTTCTAAGCTTACAACTTAAGTTTAAATACATTCTAATTTTACAACAGTTATTAACAATTCTAATAATGGTTTATGTGTATCATTTGCTTCATGAATTGTTAAATATTAATATATTTAGTTGTTGAACAAGCAAACAGTCGAAAGTCAATAAAAATGTGATAGGACAAAGCTTACATTTAAGGAAATATTATTCATACAAAACTTTGCCTAAATTCAAATACAGATTTATTAATCTAGTCTGGTTCATATTTGTTATACATTAGCTTTATTAATTGCCAGGCAAGTACGACACGAAATGCAGTTTTTGTTGAATGTTAAAAGTACCATCTGTTACATTTTGCAAACACTAAATTGAGCATGGAGCTTACAAAGCTATCGTATATTCGTAAAAGTTCAACCCATTTCCGCTAGGTGGCAGTTGATAATGACTGAAATCTGTCACACGCGCAAAACAAACACCACCGCCCGCGCCGCCGCCGCCGGTCCGACTATGACTGAGGTCAGGTAACATAGTTGAACCTAACTTGAGCCATACACTTTCGAGATAGTAATGCCTCATCTCCCTTTTTTTACTTTTATCGAAGCCTAGAAGCCTTAAAGAATGTATTAAGTTTCAGCAAAAGGCCCTATAGACCATAAGTAAGTAAACCTATATAATTGTGTTTTTACTAAGTTAACCAAGTAAATGTATTTAGTGGTATAATACAGCTGTAATTAACTTTAAGGCTGTTATTTTTTGAAAATAAATAAATATTCTTCATCTCTATTCTTCTTTATGATGCTGTGCGAATTGGCCAGCATCAGTATTATCATTACCTAAGTGTTTCACATTCCCATGATCTCGGGCCATATAGCCATATATCCTTGTTCGCTTCTTTACTTTACCTTAAAAAGATTGAAGTGAACAAAAAATTAAAGTGATCACTTTATTTCCTAGTTTTACGTATGTTATTTGTATTTTGTGACATCTCCAAGAGTCCTGTAAGGTCTAAACTTTAGACCTTACAGTTCTTTAGACTCAAAAGGAAATAAAGCACTTTGATATTTGATATTGATAGTTATAGAGGAGACTCTAGAATACACTAAATAAGGTAAAATGTTCACCAACATCTGAATTATCTGCGGCCTCGAAATTCTAAGGTAAACCCTAGTTTTGTTCCTCAACACTCGAGAGAGTCTGCAACAGTTTCTCTAAGCGTAGATGCTGGATATTATCTTTATCTGAAAATTATCTCCACAAAAAACAAAGATATTTCCTGGCGCACAAATAGAGCTATCGCAGCAATACCTAATAGGATAATTATTCAAGAAATATGTAGGCTGTGTTCACATTGAAGTAAGAATTTAAAGGATTATTAAACTTAACTCTATTACGTAGTAGGACGCCCTCCGACCAGGTGGGATGATGATTTACGAAAGACTGCTGGCAGATGCTGGATGCATCAAGCTGAAGACAGGGCACTATGACGCTCATTAGGGGAGGCCTATGTCCAACAGTGGACTACTATAGGCTGATGATGATGATGACTCTATTACTCTATCTTATAAAACTGTTTATAGGGTCCACAAGTGATCGGAATGCTGTCTTTTATTTTTGTCAACGAATTAGCATTGCCATTCAACGTGGCAATGCTGCCAGCATTCTGGGCACTTTGCCTTCTGGTGACGGCTTAGATTTTAATACAAATAGATTTAAGTTAAAATATTAGTTATAATTATTTTGTTCTGTTGTAATTTACTTAATAAAATCTTTTCGGACTTTCTAATTAATAACATTAGTATGGATTGTTTTCCAAATATTGTACCAACTTCTTAATTTTCTGGAGCCCTATGAAAGCACCCTAACCCCGCTCTTGGAACATCGTCCGCCGAAGGATATTTACATGGCCTCCGCACAATGCGCTCCTAATTTGAATACCATGCTTATGGGACAATCCAATGGATAAAAATATGAACAAGAAACGTGTTCACGTCATAGCACATGGTTGTCAAATACTGTTACAGGTTTTTTAGAAATTCAAATTCAATAACTTTCACAATTAATTACCAAAATACATCAAAGAAATAATATTTTTTGATTTATTTAAAAAGACACTTAAATCTCACTAATATTATAAACGTGAAAGTTTAGAATGGATGGATAGATGGATGGATGTTTGTTCCTTTATCACGCCAGAACGGCTGATCGGATCTGGATGAAATTTGGCACAGAGATAGATTATAGTCTGGAATAGAACATAGGCTACTTTTTATCCCGGAATTCCCACGGGAACGGGAACTACGCGGGTGAAACCGCAAGGCGCTGCTAGTACTACATAATATCAAAAGATTTTTCTGAATTTAGCAACCTATCCTTCCTTTCGAAAGGAAATATATTAAATACAAACCTAAGAAAAAAACATTACGCATTTTATAGCATCACATTGATCCTTAAGGTACCTTATACACTAAGGTTATACACCTTAGCGTATAACGTATTGTGAGAACGAACGAACGAGAAAATTATCCTGTATTTCTCAAAAGAATGTACCTATATTATTTTGAGAAATAATTTTTTTAAACCGTAAACCCTATATCTTTTATTTCTTAGGTTCACAAAATAAGCACTTGACTTTGAAAAAGACATTTTTCAATAATGTTTTGTGCAATGATTTTTTTTAGTCGATGTTATCTGTTATTTTTTTTTTCAAAATGTATTTTTTTTGTCTGTTTTGTACAGCAGCAGCAAATAAATGTCTTTGTCTATCCACACCGCAAATTTGTTATAGCATTGTAATATTCATGCAAATTTTTTTTTTTTTTTTTATAAATTCGTACAAAAGAATGATTTAAATTGTAGAATACCTAAGTAATTTTATTGAAATACACGTGCGCAAGGTTTGCACATCTTGACCAGCCCTATATCTGATGCACAAACAATGTCCAGTGGACAAATATGAAAATAAGGTATCTACCGCACAGGTATCGGCATGAACACAACTCATTTGCCTACCGCTCCGCGTACAGTCGAGAGAATAAAGTTTTTTTTCCGATCGATTTCAAAGGATAAGATGTGCAAAATAGGTGAGCTTATAAAGGTAAATTTTTCCTTAATGTTATGATTGGATATGGAATTATTAAAGTTATGTTAGCGATAAAGAAATGGTGAATTAAAAAAGAAAATTGTAACCGAATAATAGAATCAAATTAGCACTAATATTAACAACTAGAACAATTGAGCTAACTGCAAAAAATCTACAAGGAGATCAACTAATACATAGAAAATTGGCGATTAAAAATAATTTACTGAGTTCACGGAATTCCAGAGATTTGTTAGATTAAAAACCCTAAAATAAGTTTCGGTACCTGCTCCCAAAAGTGCGAATCAGATTTTTTTGCGGTCTTTTTACGCAAAACTGTCAACAATCTCACTAACTTGGAAAATTAGTAGGGATAAGTATACAGTATTGTGCAGGTGTGATTTTTATTACTTTTTGAGCATTTAAGCGCATCGCGTTTATTTTATTAACATTTTGGAGAAGTTTTATTAAATCAAGCGAATATCGGCTTGAAAAGTTCTTTTCTTGGAATGTGGTTTAATTTATATAATTTTGTATCACTTTTCTTTTCACCTGTACATTAAACGATTCAATACAAACAATTACGTGCATCCTTTTTGCTCTGCCGCTACCGAACGCAAATATCGGCCCCAAAGTCCCTGGCCGAATCCACATACATTTCCAAACAAAACTGTCCAGGGACTTGTTGACCATTGCTTCCTATTGATTTTTAATAGCCCTATCCTTTATGTCAGCAGAATTATTTTGTTCAAATAAAACGAGAGATTCGTAATGTGATTTTATTGCTCATTGTACGATATTTGGTTTATTAGTTCTTTTGGAATTGATTAACAAAATGCTGTCGGAGCTAGATTTGTTTTGTTTTTTCTGTAATAATTGTATAAGCTTATGCCTGGACCTATTTCAACAAAAACGTTTTAAATTTAAATTAAATTCTTTATTTGAGACTTCATGGGTCCAGGGTTTAAGATCAGAACGTTGTTCCTAGTAACTTTGTGTGATTTTTTTTGTGCTACAACGGAATAACCGTGATGCCCTTTTTTATTGGTGATCGTCAAGCGTTTGTCAACCATCTCACTTGAATAAATGATGATGTGTCCTAAGATGGAGCACGCTTCCCCAGAAGGAACTTATTCACCCTAGATTTGAAGACTCCAAGATTGTACTCGGGCGGAAAAACTGACGCTGGAAGCTCATTCCACTCCCCATATAGTATTCTCAATCAGATTCAGTTATAAATTGTATTATTTGAACTCTACACGGTTGTCTGGTAGAGATCGCTCCTGAGCGATAAGACCGCCAATTGTCACATTTTTCTTATTTACTCCATTTTATCTTTGTCTGTTATTTTTAAGTTATGTGTGCAATAAAGCATTTTCTATCTATCTACTGTAAGATAATACAGTTGCACGTTATAACTCGCTGTCTGAAATTGAACTCGTACATAATATTGTACATAATGGAGGTTGCGGGTTCGATTCCCGCCTCGGGACAAATGTGTGTACGATCGTTCAGGGTGTTCTGGTCGTTTTCTATGTATAATAAAAAATATTTATCTATGTAATGTATTATATTATGTATATCAGATATCTAGTACCCATAACACAAGCTCTGCTTAGCTTGGGGCTCGATAATGTTGTGTGAATTGTCCAGCATTATTTATTTTATTTTATTTATAATAGGTTTTGTACGGGGTGACAAATGTAGCCCGGTATGTTTGCCTGAGGTATGCCTATGAATAACCTACCGGAGAAACAAAATGGGGTAGGAACAGTGGTGTTATTTTTACCAATTGTTTGAAAATCAGTTACCAAATAATCTTTCAAAAGTTTCCGCAAATCAAATCCATTATCATATTAAAGTAAGAATTGCGTCATACAATCCCACATATTGGCTCTAAGTTATTCAAAGTACGAGATATCTTTCGGTGTTTTATTTGCCCATTGAGTTGCTATACTCTGTGTGGTCCAAAGTGTTGTAGTGTATAATAGGGTAGACGTTGCCAATCCATACTTCCAACCAATATTATATATGTGAAAGTTTGGATGGATGGATGACTCAATCAAGTCAGAACGGCTGAACGGATCTGGATGAAATTTGGCACAGAAATAGATTATAGTCTGGAATAACATAT
Organism: Eupithecia exiguata; assembly: GCA_947086465.1. Taxonomy (NCBI): domain Eukaryota; kingdom Metazoa; phylum Arthropoda; class Insecta; order Lepidoptera; family Geometridae; genus Eupithecia; species Eupithecia exiguata. Next base: position 1,055,707 of record OX352247.1, read on the forward strand.
AGGCTTTTTATTTCGGAATTCCCACGGGAACGGGAACTATGCTGGTGAAACCGCGAGGCGCTGCTAGTAATATTTAAATTCGAAAGTAACTCTGTCTGTCCGTTACTTTTCACGCCTAAACGGCTGATCGAATCATAATGAAATTTGGCATGGAGGTAAACAATATCCAGGGGATGGATATAGGCTACTTGAAAATTGCGTGCGTAGCCACCAGCAGAAGCTAGTCTGTATATATAACACAAAGTCGTGCCAATTACACCTTGTAACTTAAGAACGGCTGGACCGATTTAAATGATCTTTGATTTGTTAAATTTGTTTTTGTAAAAATGTGAAAAATTCACAAGGGGGAAATAAAATTAAGAAATCGTTTGCTCATACATGTTTTTGGATTTAACGCCATCTCTGATTCCAAGGTGGAACGAAGGATGCCATGCCAGTTAGTTTTAACTATTTATTGTAATACTATTACTGTAATATACTATTTTATAATGCCTGTTCTTTAATGGAATACCCAAAAATGATTCTTGATTAACATTTATTTACTTGATAAGAATATTATTTAAGTTCAGATATAACCAATACCACCGAAACCGTCTTTCGTAATAATAATAACTGTTAATGAAAAAAACTTGTTTTTAACAAGTTTGTTTTACATTTGCACGAAATATACACTCATGGATACGCTTATTGTAATGAAATTATTTTTATAACTAAATATAAATGCGAAATTTGTTATAATTATGTTGGTACCCCTAAGTTTATAGCTTGGCCCACGATAAGGGATGTCAGAATATACGTCAAACGTCATCGGCGTGGAAGACGGCTACAACCGTGTCTTATAAATATTATATGCTATTGTATGCGCCTTATACCAGAATTCCTTCAATCTAATCCCAACTTTGAAAGATGATGACTAGAGTTCATATTTGCACTGTCAAGTTTTTCATTTAAGCGAAGAATCTTTACGGATTGACAGGTTGAGCAGTAACCAATTATAAGTTGAGTTTGATATTACGCTTTAGTATTTTGATTTTTCGATTTGCTGTATCGGTTTGATGTGTGGCATTTATAATTAAAATGGCGATTTCATTTTCTGTTCGTCTGTTGTTTTTTTTTGTTTTAAATTAAATACCGATCAAATGGATTAGTGATGAAAGTGAAATAAGTTTTAATATTTTACGCGGACGGTTGCTTTGGAATGTTTTCCTAGACTAATTCGAAGCCAAGCTGTTCAATAGGCTACTTGACTACTACTGGGAAATAATTCTAACGTTTTGTCTGATAAAATAGCGCAACGTGTAATTAATATTTCTTCAAGGCCAGTCGTATTACTTATAAAAACTAATTTTAAAGTTTGAATACAATAATGGCGCACCAAAACGATAATTTCTGTCATGGCTCCCGTGCTCTGAGCAATGACGTCACACACCACACCACACCACACACCTAACAAGTTCACCTAACAAGAAGAACTCATTGACACTGTAATTTGTAATAGTGTGACGTCACCATCGATCCAACCAAACGCAGAGCGTTTTTGGTCACTTGATCATATATCAAAAAACGTGTAATTTTAATCCTGTTTTTTATACCTAAAAAAGGCATATTTTCAATAAAAATCACCTGATTACGCTTTGTTACGTTGTCACTGACTAGGATGAAAACAATTTGGAACTTATTTTTAATGTAGTCAAATAACCTATTCAGACGAAGTTGTGTCTTTATCACTTATACATTCTGTTAAATACCTATGTCAATATATTTCTTTCTTTCTGTCATACTATTTATGCTGTTGTCCCACCACTACGCACGAAGATGTTACGCACGTGTGGTTAGCTTCGCTTTGCATGAAAAAGTATGATAACGTCCGTCCACTGCAACCCTTGAATACGCTCGAATACGAGATTAATGACGTCATTGCTACAAAATACACGTGTGACTTGTTCGAATATGGCACACACCAGCTCAACGCTGTCAACGCTAGGCACGTGGTACACGTAAACCGGTAACTTATACCAAGATTGTCGAACAAGCGAACCAACGCAGCTAAAATGCGCCGCGTGGCCGTGCACAGCGTGCGTGGATGTGGGACAGTGGCTTGTCGCTTACCGACTGATATTTTATTATGAATAAAAAACAAAAGAAAATGAAACACTGAGCCACGAAAATTATTCACATCTAACATGGCTGCACTGTCAAATAAAAAAATGGCAAAAAAAAAACATAAAAAACATACCGCTCTGAGTAAATTCACATCAGAATCAAACGTTTTTTAGAAAACTCTTCAATTCAATACTGTGCTTGATATCACCCGATCAAATGCAAAAAAAAATTTACAAAACACTGTCAGTGGTTGTCAAGTGTTGCGCCGTTCTTTGTTGCATTATCATCGGCTTTCTTACCTCCGTCATTCACACTCCAGTGGTTTACACCCTGTGGTTCATGCTGTGCGTAACGTGCAAGATCAATTGTTGTCAATCCAGGGCTGTTTTTTGCGTATCGATTATCGTGTACTTCATCTTTATAATACTAGCCTCTGCCAGCGGCTTTGCACGCATTTTTTGGAATAAAAAGTAGCCTATATTTTATCCCAGGTCCAGATCTTTATGTGTGCAAACAGACCAGTTCAGTAGTTTAGGCGTTGTTTTTGGCCAAATCAACAACGGCACAAATTTTCACCCCAATAATCATCATCATCAACCTTTATTAGTCCACCGCTGGACATATAGGATAACAAAGGTGTGATTGACGCCTTTACAATAGTACTAATTTTTAATTTCTTTATAACATGTATTCAAAATAATAATTGTATCCTTAGCGCACTCGTTTTGAATTTTGGGTACCTACATAAATTGGATAGAAAACTCACCTTACAGCCCCCCAGACATTGCATCGCCATACATTGCGTACATTATTGAAGTTGATGGAATGCATTTCAAATAATTTACGCATTCGATGATGAAGTGACGTAATTTTTCTCTATTCTACCCTAGACAACAATCCCTGTGCTAGGGGGGCTGGTGTGCATTTGTTTAGGTAAACAAGTCATGTACTTGATGCTTGGGCTTCACGCTAATATTGTAAATGCGAAATTTTGGATGTTTAGATGTTTGGATATATGGATGGATGTTTGATACTTCTTCAAGTCAAATTTTTATTCCATAAATCAGTTCCCACGGGATAGAAATAACCTTAAACATCGCGTGCGAAGCCGCGGGAAGAAACTAGTAATTATATCAATTGAAATTGTGTGTGATTTAATGAACGATTTTCGATAATGTTTTTCATTATAATTACACAAAGAATGAAAGCATATTTTTTAAATTGTGATTAATAATGTCAAACTTTACCAACACTTTCTTTTATTTAAATACCTTGCGTTATGTGTTTGATTAATCGTGTCTAAAACAAGTCAAATATCTTCAACAAAAACCTCCACCCGCTATTAACAACACAAATTAATCAATAACAAAACCAACAATTAAATATTTTGGATGCATAACTTTAAATTGTGATTGATGATTTAATAATCGGCAATTATACATATTTTAAATTATTGGTTGTCTGTCAGTCTGTCCGAAGCGTCAATGTTTAATGCTCGTGTTTTTTTAACATATTCCTATTTCGCTTAAGTTGAAAAAATGGCTTCAATAAACACGTTGTTCTAAGCTGTTAGTAATTTGATTTGGTTTGATAAAGCTCCATTATTGATACAAAAACAAAATATTATCAAAAATGCTACAATAGTCAGCTAAACTGTATCAGCAACATTCAGGGTTAAAACAACGAACCCTAAAATTAAAACGTGAAAGCTAATTAATACGAAAACAATAACCAAATAACAAAATCAAAAACAAGTGGATATAATATAAGGTCAGGGGTATCAAACCGAGTCAAACGCGGGCCGCAGGCGTGGTCCGGGCCGCTGATTGACAACCCCTGACAGCGGCTGAACAGGTCGAATCGCGAAAGCCACTTTTTTCTATTTTCGAACGTGTTGGGCGATGATTTGTTTATTTTATCGGTGTTCCGTACACATTTGTTGTTTTGCACTCTTTTTTTATGGGTTGGAGTTTTTCTGGCTTAAGCTGGTGTATCAGGTTAATTGTATTTTTATTTTATGCAATCTTTTCTCACTGCAGAGTAAATACCTCCTTTTCTTGTATCCTTTTCGATCTCTGGCTGCATTTGTTTAATAATTTAGGAAAGATAACTTACGAACTAAGACTTGAGACTTTGAAGCTTGGAACATGGTAGTTTGAACAATATATTTTGGTGATTTTTACTTTTTGGTGATCGAGAAACTCAATGCAAATTATGTTCAAAAGACAAAATGCTGACAACTGAGTATAATATCGATATTTATCGTTCTCGTTATTAGCCGTTATTACGTTTTTTTTGTTTAATGGCTCTGCGTCTGGTTTGACGCAATTTGCCAATGTCTGTCTCATGATAGCATCGCAAGGATATAAAAAAAACAGTTTTTGGTACTATAAATAATAATCTAAAGAAAAATAAAGAAAAACATTAATAATTGTGAAATAAATTGACATACTAAAAAACTACAAATATGACAAAGAAAAATAAATAAATAAACTTGTTAAAATAATTCAAATTATAAAGCTAGGGTAATTTTAATTACATTAAATAAACATATTAGGAAGATAAAATATCTGATTACAATTTGATATTATTCGTTATAACCTTCGATCAAAAATAAGTAGTTCGCGGCCTCCCCCATAGATACCTAGAGCCTTACAAAAATGTCACTCAAAATTGTCTTCGTTTTGTTTTGACGCAGACAGTTTGCGCAGAGCCTGACAAGTTTTTTCCATACGGAACAAGAGATTGGTGGAGTCGAATTCATTTTATTTTATTTTGTAAGTAGGTAGGTACCTACCTGAGAATTATATACCTACCTACTCAGTTTATTTTCTATAAGGATTAATTAACAGAATTCAGGTAAAGATAGCGAATCATTTATTGATGAAACTATAAATTGGTGTCTCAACAGTAGGTATTTATAAAAAAGGGTCATTTCAGACATTCAATAATTTAAACTTACAATACAATTTCAGGCAGGCACTCTAGATTAAAAAGAACTGGTTCCTGTCTGCGGCTTTGCACGAGTTTTTTTTACGGGACAAAAAATAAACATTTTATATACTTCTGGTAGGTAGGTAAGAACCTAGTCTTTCTTTTATTAGAGAGTCTACGCAAATGAAATTTTAGGGCGGGCCAACTAGTTATTTTAAAAATCATCAACTAGTAATATTAAACTTATTTTTATGAAAAATATATTAATACATACTATAAATGAAAAAAAATTTTAGAAGAAATAGCCTCTCCATTTATCAATTTAGAACAAAATTAATATTTTAACGTAGGCAAACCAAACAACAATATTTTATGCTGATTTCACAAGTATATGACTCACATCTCAATATACGGGTAAAAAATATATATAAACTTACTGAAAATAAGAAATTCCATCCTTTTTCAGCACTTTGGACGAGTGATTCTTGCATTTTTTGTACGAGCACTTACCCATGCTTTTTGTCTGAACGCTAAAATGACACTAGTTGAAAAGCTTCCCTAACATGTCAAAATGTTTCTCTTTTGCTACGTAAGGTTTTGGGGTGCGCATTGTGAATCTAAGGGGGGCCGGAAAAGCCGGACATTTTTGATCGATGGTTATAACGTTAAAAACAGAGAGATTTTACAATTACCTAGATGAATTCTAGTGCCAGCTACAACTAATAATTCAACTACAAACGCGAATCAGGAGTCACTATCACCCGGAAAGACATTTCAGAGAGAAGAAGAAACTCAGAAGAGGTTTTGTAACATTACCAAGGATCTCTTTAATTTGTTTCACATATCAAACATTTCGATTTAGGATTTGGATCACAGCTGGGTGCCAAATCCAAGGTATTATTTTGAAAACCGTAAACTTTTTCTATTTTTATAAAAGGTATTATAAAAACCAATAGATAAAAGGGCGACTTTGATACGAAAGGTTCGGTGAGGTTGTAACAATCCTACAAACTTTGTTAATAATTTCATTTTGGTTTGGTATTGTAATGATTGGAAAATATAAATCGACAAACAACGTCAGTGCTCTCCTGTTTAAATAAACTATTTTGAGAAATATAACGAGTAAACCATCGAAATGATTTGGCAGGCGTGACAATTTGTTGGTTTCGTAGATGCACCTCCGCAATTCTTTATAAATATATACACCATTAGAATCTTAGATAATAAAAAAAAAGTAATAGTACTAATATCTAAACTCATCATCATCAGCCTATATTAGTCCACTGCTGGACATAGGCCACCCTTAATGAGCGCCATATCGCCCTGTCTTCAGCTTGCCGCATCAAGCATCTGCCAGCAGTCTTTCGCAAATCGTCATCCCTGATCGGAGAGCGTCCTACACTACGTTCGCCGAGTCGCGGTCTCCACTCAAGAACACGTTTACTCCAGCGGCTGTCGGTTCTTCTCGAGATATGGCCAGCGCTAAAGTATATTTTTATTTTATTCGACCTTTATCAATAATCTGAGGATGTAAATATAGACCATGGTACCATTTCTGACCCTAATAACTTTTAAATCAATCTAGTTTTCGAAACAAACTGATAATTATGAATATATTGAAAACTGACACCACAGCAAAGTATCCGAACCAAAAATTGACGCATTTCAAAATTAGCATGGATCGCAATCGTAAAATGGTCGAACAATGAACATTTCGAATACGAATGGAGACAACAGCGCAGAGTAAAGTGATATAACTCGAAACGAGAGAGCTGTTTATATCGTACGATATTCATTTACTTAATAAGTATTAAGAACAACCTTTTTACCTTTTAGACGGTAAATTTATCATGCTGTGAGAAAACAATGGGAACTGAGAGGCGATTGTGGTCAAACGAAGATCTAGACTATAAAAAACGTCCAAAGTGTATCAAAACTAAGAAATTTTTCCTTTCGGTTAAAATGTAAAACTGAAAAAAATTAAATAAAACAAAACTACCTGCCTGTAAAAGCCGCATATTATAAATACGAACATAGCGTCTTCCTCTTTTGATAATTACGTTTACAACTACAGCAAACTTTTTGAACAAGTCGAATGTTTGAATAATGAACATTGGCAACAATAAGGAATACAGATATACCTACTACTATAAGTACTTACTAAGAAGCTGTAAGGTGCCGGCTTAGAATTTGCACTACGCTAACTCTCCCGCGGGTGTCGTAAGAGGCGACTAAGGGACATACACCGGGGGGCGGGCAGCAGCGCCTCTTGCAGAATAGATCTACCACCGAACTGGGATCCCTAACCTGCATGCCCAACGTGGGTTTATGGTCATTACACCGATGAGATAAAAGCCAATAAGGCTATTTATCAGGAGGAGGTCTGCATCCAGCAGTGGACCATTATAGGCTGTTGAGATGATATGAGATGAGATAAGTAGGTACTTAGGTGATGTTAGCGCTGAAGTAACTTCTTATAAACAACATACAAATAAAAAGGGATGAAACATTGGTGTTCGTACACCACAAACTAAATTCGTAGTTAACCCGCTTTTATTCATAATGAAAATTTAAAACGATGGCAAAAGCACCACGGCTGTCCCCAGAAATCGTATCGTGACGAGTAACGCCACCGCAATCCTGATATTAAAATTTTCAATAATACCTAATGGATGTCTTGCAGATCGTATTGAGTGCACCCTAAACAGACCCCCTCTCCTCTCATCTCCTTTGTCTTTGAGTGTTTGATGTTCCCCTTTGTTGTAGTGTCATAATTATGTAATTTTTTGTCTCGATGGGGAATTTTGCAATATCACTTTTGCGTGATGGATTTTGAATGGCTTTTCATTATGTTCTTCAGATGGAATCGCTTTGGATCTTCTTGCATGTTGGTTGCTAACTTAGCCAAAAAATAAAATTGTAAGCTATATTTTTATAGAAGCTAGAGTTATAATTCCTTTTTAGGTCTCATTAATTTATGAGGATGAAGTTGATTCAATTATCAAGAGATATTTTGATCTAATTATGGGATAGATACTACATTTCGACGATGACAGCTCGACTAACGAAAAATAAACTAGAAAAAATAAAACGATACAATGCAATAAACTTCAAGGGAGATTCCACCTATCAAACAAGAACTGCAATAAAAGTCAAGCACCTTGCAAACGTCCTATCAAATAAAGACTCTTTATGAAAGAATGTGAACTCGAAACCAATATGACTGTCATAAACAAATTATTCGTAAAACCGGTATTTTGTACGTCAACCCCTCAAATGCCCCATAAAAATATATACCAGACCATCGTTGGCCGAAAATGCCCGACCGTAATAAAGAAACGCGATAAACCGTGAAAAAAACTGCGGACATGAATTCATTGGTATGACGTTTGGGGTAGCCGCAATGGTCACGGCTGTGGAGGATTCTCCCGACATATTTCCTCCTTATAGTTTTATCCCCCATCTTTTATTGGTCGCCGGGAATCTTGTCAATCCTATTAGAGCAGGATCGTTTTAGCCCCGACCGCTTTTTAGGGTTATGACAGATATTGAAAGTTCCAATTGTTTAATTTGTGGCCTTTTGATGGCTTTCGGAGTTTGATTAAAAATTCTTTACGCGAGCGGCGATCCTGATGGAAATATAAAACTTTGTTGATGGAGGGCTTTTTATAGTTTTTCCTGTAAGAATTTTCTCTCTGAATTTTCCTACTTTGTAAAAATGGTTTTGGTCTTTCATTAACGATTGAGAGGAAAAATAATAATTTTGTTGATTATGAAACATAAGCAGGTCTCTTACCTATAAAGGTGTATGAGGAATTGTTACACAAATCCGCATAATTATGAAGAATCTTTGCAGAAGATCAGAACAATCCTTCATTACCATCCGGCTGGAGAGTCACAAAGCCAAATTTATCTATACACCATTCCTATGATGAATGCGCAAATTACAAATACGTTCTGTGAAGATTTACGCGACCATTAGGCTATGTGCGCACGGAAGACCGTTTAAATCGCGGGCTATCTTCAATCTTGTACCGCAGCAGTGCAGGCAGTAACAAACAACTACTGCCTGTGCACATTAGGTAAGCGAAAGCTACACTTGTGACATCTAAATTTCGGGTAGCCACACGGATAGTGGATGCGGAAGTGGAAGGGTGTGGATGAGGTAATTCTTAAAGTCCTTCGGCAAACGAATGTGTTTTAGATTCTAGTTGGAATGTTCTTGAAGAAAAAATACTCTTATTAGAAATACAAAAACTATATAGATACGGAATTCTTTATGACACACCAAAATAAGAGAAGAAAACATAACAACTTAAGTGAGACATTGACTGTGAGTGATCTGAGACAAGCACTAAAAACAGTGGTTGTCTCAGAGGTTAAAATTGGTGGATTTTCTTGATACGCTTTCCAGATTTATCTATAAGACAATGAAGTGAGGAAAAAATAACAGCTAAAGTAAGACAATGGCTGTGAGTGATTTTAGAAAACCACTGCCTTTGCAGAGGTTAAAATTGGTGGACTTTCTTGATAGCTAAGTTATTATTTTACCACTATCATTTTACCAATTTAGCAACCTCCTAATCCTTCTTAGCTCCTAGTTACCGCGTCCGAGAGCGTACCCAGGCTGCGAGACGACAAAACGTATCGGTGGCTACACGCTTGCAGATAACTTACTCCCTGCAATCGCTGCTGCCCTGGTGTTTGAATAGCCAGACTAATATTGGTTTGTAGTTTGTACTGTGGATTGGACAGCGATTTCAAACAGGATTATAGATAACACGAACTTTACACTCAGATAATAGTAAATACATTTGAAATAATGTTCTGTTATCGTCATCTCCCTGGAAATACCTCCCTGGAAACATTAAATAATGTCGCCGCTGGATCTTCAAATCAGCCCCATAAATCAACCAATGAATTTCATTCAACGGGATGGCTAAGTGATAGATAGATACTTAGATAGATAGAAAATGCTTTATTGCACACATAACTTAAAAATAACAGACAAAGATAAAATGGAGTAAATAAGAAAAATGTGACAATTGGCGGTCTTATCGCTCAGGAGCGATCTCTACCAGACAACCGTGTGAAGTTTCGCCATATTGTTGTAAGTTGAGCGATCAACTATCGGCATAGGCAAATAATTAAACTGTGTCGTTTAGCAAACGGCCTTGCCATTCTACAAACGATCTGGCGATTTAAAATACATACATACAAAACTCTACATTGAAATTAAAGCAGTATGCCTGCTTTGTTGCCACGGAAAAAGAACTAGAGTCTTTCATTATCACGAAATTTCAATGTCTTCTTACCACATTGGTACTGTTAGAGGTACTCTTGTCACAATAAGAAATTTCAAAGGAGCTTTCAAAAACCTTAAAAAAACAATATTTTGTTTAGGAAAGGTGTTGTAGGATAGCTGAAGACAGGGGGCTACGGCGCTCACTAGGGGAGGCCTATGTCCAGCAGTGGACTAGCATAGGCTGATGAAGATGGTGATGAGGTATATTAGGTTGTTGCACTTAGCATCTATTTTCTAGTTACTTAAAGTCTAATTTGTAAGTTTAAGTGCACTTGGCATAGGCTAACCTAACTATATAAATAAATGGATGATAAACACATGATGTTAAAAACATCCCTCATCACTCAGAAATACTAACAAGTAATTACAAATTCCAATTAGATATTGATCATAAACCATCCCGCGACAAAGCGACCAAATGACGCGCGACATGCCACGCTTGTTATTCAATAACCGACTTACCCCCGACGTATCAATTTATCACCGATTCAATGAAGGCACAACTATATTTCATTGCTCTACAACCTGACATTGAATGTTATGATGATATCTTTGAACAGATTATGATTTGTTCCTCTCCATCCGAAATCAACCTCAAACACCTTCGACATTAGGCTTGCAGTCCCATGCAAGGTTGTGGGGAGATCTGACCTTTGGGTAGGTTGTCAAAGGCTTGCATATTGACGTCATCTAAAAGGGAGTCGGCTGGCGAATGCAAAATGGTTGAACCATGGATTTGGCATATGTTATAGGGTGGAAACTATTCCTAGCTCTGTGCAGACCAGCGGTTTTGATACGCACATAAATTCAAACAGTTGTTGGACATAATTAGATCCACAGGTCTTGAGAACGTAATTGTGTCTATGTCGTCTGTTCACTTCTCAAGTCGAGCCTTGCTATCTAACACCTGAAAGTTTATCTTGATTTCGTCTTTCCAGCTTTAACAGAAAGATCAATTCCGAACCAGTAAATATAGGCTTAAAAACACAGCATCATTTAGGCCAAAAATAGGCAGAGCCTGTAAAGGGTAGGTACTAGATGAGTTTTCATTACACATAAATAGGTATTTTATGATACAATGAAAACACTAAGAATAAATAGATATTCCGAAGATGTCGTAGACGTACACACATTTGTCCAAAGGTAGGAATCGAACCCGCAACCTCTTGTCCTCGTAAGCGGACCTTCGTCCGCTTCGCCAGAGGTCGTCCAACGTTAAACCTTATTAGTTTATTTTACGACATTTCTTTCCTTTACAAGGACCATTTATGCGCATGGTGCATGCAAGTTTTTCATTACAAGTAATTTCTTATGGCTTCGATCATGTAATATTTTGTCCCTTGTTTTGTTTTACTATCACTGGTTCCAAATTTTCTAGCGTTGCTACCGCCCGTCTGTAGAACCCTGAACTCGTCTTGGCCGATACAAACGCCCGTATTTCATATTGGAACGGGCGCCTGAACTAATTGTGGGGGGCGCTGCTGTTTGTATCCGATTGTCCGATACACCTAGGTGAGCTGATGGGGTGAAATAATTTGAAGCGATTTGGTGTCAATGTATTGAATTGACACTGAGATTGTTTTTCATTTTTCTTTTTTGAATTTGTTAGTAAATCCATATAAAATTTTATGAGTAAAGCTGTTAATAGCATTTAAAACTCTTCGAAAGATTTCTGATTACAGAGTGTTGGATTAAAAACAAGCATAATTAGATAAGTAGGTAACTACTTACCTATTTCTTTCCTGTGGGAAAATTATGCATCAAAATGTAAATTAACTTAACAGCGCTGATCATAAAGTACTGAAAAATAATATCTTCGAGTACAAATAAAATTTCAGTGATCAGCCTCGGCTGCCGCTCCAAAAAGTTTAACAGCGACGTACTACATAATTTCTATTTATCTATTTTATAAGGTATTATGTTAATTTATGTTTCTACTTGCTTATGAATATTTAATAATTATTATTATGTATTATGTTGTATACACCCCTGCCTTTCTTAAATTTTCAAATTTCTTTACATCCAAAGGTTGCCTGGAAGAAATCGCTGCTAAGTGATAAGGCCGCCCATTGTACTATTATGTTTAATGTTTATATTTGTTTCTTTTAGCTTTATTTTGTGGTGTACAATAAAGAATTTTATATTGTATTGTATTCTCCGCTGACTCCCAAAAATCAACCAATGTCATGATATAGACAATGTCAACAATAGTTATTTGTTAGACAAGAGTGCAAAGTTGCTTTTTAACCGCGTGCTCAATTTTGATGACCGAGCAAGCGATGGATTTTAAAATTAGAATCCTGAGCGTTAGCGAGGGAATCAAAAGAGCACGAGGTAAAAAATCTTTGCACTCGATTGCAACACGTAACTTTTCATCCCACCTCAGATACCGAAGAGCAAAAATTCTCTTTCCGCGATGGGAGGATGAACAAGATATAATGTCTATAAGACATGGATGATAATGTCTCCAGCTTCGAGTAACAGATACGTACCATCCATTCTCACAATACAATCAATAGAGAGGCTACTAGCATTCCGCTTAGCACCCATACTAATGACTCAATCCGACCGACAATCTGATGCTGATTAATGGGCGAGACATCCTGAACATTATCAATAAGCTATCTCGATGCTGAGGATATTGTGGGCTATTGTTTAGGAATTATTGTGGAACAGGAATGGCCTTGGATAGTCTAAATGGATGCGTGGACTGTAGAGGTTAATCTTGAGAGTAAGATTGTATAGTATACATGATACTGAAAGCTATTGTTTAGGAATTATTGTGGCGCAGGAATGGCCTTGGATAGTCTAAATGGATGCGTGGACTGCAGAGGTTAATTTTGAGGGTAAGATCGTACAAGATATGCCAATACATGATGTTTGTTTTTAATAAAACACTGTTTTAACCGGATTGATCGCGTATATTTTATATTTTGTTTATAACCTGACGTTTCGGAGGCTTTTCAGCTTCCATGGTCACAGGCAGACTGAGGTGACATTTGTCTTTACAATGTTTTAAATGTTTTATTATGAGTTCTCGCGAAAATAACCTTAGAATATACTATGTTTGTTTTTGTTATAAACATGACTGAGACGTTTAGTTAAAAACAGAGCTTAGAAGAGTAAACAATTTCAAGTCACTCCAAGTTTTCCTGTTTCGCTTGTACCGACTCCAAGGAGAAGGACATTCGGTTGTATGTTTTTTTTGTGTTTGTTCATCAATTTCTCCGTCACTTATAGACCGATTGTGATAATGCTTTCGTTATTGTATAGAAAATAATTCCGAATTAGTCCTTTAAAATATATATTCCCGAGGGATCAGTAATTATTGCGTGAAGCTTAAAAAACAACATAATACTTTTAAAAAATCACGACTAGCTACAACAATTTTGGTGATATTTTTGCCAATTCTCCATATACATAGTTTGATGATTCTTTCGTTGTTGTGTAAAAGTTGATTTTGAGGTGGTCCCATAAAAGTTAGATACTCGACAAATTTATATGTGCGCCGTAAAACGTATCTAAAACATCGTTACATCATAATTTTCACTCATCATCATCATCATCAGCCTATATTAGTCCACTTCTGGACATAGGCCTCCCCTAATGAGCGCCATAGCGCCCTGTCTTCAGCTTGCCGCATCCAGCATCTACCAGCAGTCTTTCGCAAATCGTCATCCCACCTAGTCGAAGGGCTTCCTACACTACGTTTGCCGAGTCGCGGTCTCCACTCAAGAACACGTTTACCCCAGCAGTTGTCGGTTCTTCTCGAGATATGGCCAGCCGACTGCCACTTGAGCTTGCTAATTCTTAGCGCTATGTCGATAACCTTGGTTCTCTGTCGGATGTGTTCGTTACGAATCCTTCAGAGAAACTCCGAGCACACCTGTAACAATCAGCTCCGTTCCAATGATGCCGCTGCTATTGTAAGCAAACAGTCACCTGCCCAATCCGATAATAACACAAGATTACTAGGAGACATGAATTATGGTTGCAATTAGATGGGACGAAGCGCCGGACGGGAAGCGGACAGTCGGGGAATAAATCAATCAGGGCACGACGCGACTTGTCGCGGGGGCCTTATCATTGAAGGTTCTAGGGCTTCGGAAGTTGGACTCGACGTGCCTATTTTTGGGTCCGGTAACAGACAGAAGTCATATAAAACGGAATATTTACCATGATTTGAGTTTTGAACTACCCAAGTTTTTCCGTGATCATGCCGCATGAAGCTGTGCCGAAATATTGGATAGCTCAATACTTCAAATATTCCGTTTTATATGACTTTTGTGTTAATAACCATGATAGTTTCAAAAGGTTGACCATGTTGAATACTAGGCTTTTTAATCATTGTAAAAATATGAACATTCATTATAGTACCTATACGTATTTGTTTTAAAATGTTAGATTAGCTGGAACCGAATTTTAGCATAGGATGCAAACTTCAAAAAGTATTATTAAAATCAATTTGTACCCAAAAGGTTTATTTCTAACTCGTAAAACATAAAAGCGAATTGAATCTATTATATCTATAAGCTAGAAACGGACTGAGCCCATGCCTAACAACGTAGATACGCTAAGAATGTAGGACGGTGTGGCTTGCGATAAGTGTATCTATAGGCCATCTATTTTCATACAAATGCAAGCGTCCAGGAGGCCTCTAATCAAAAAAGGAAAATCGAAGTTTCTGATTCGTTTTCGTTTTTGGGGTCAGATCTCATAATATATCGCGTTCGTTGCCTGACTTGGGCTCAGCCTGTTTCTAGCTTAAGGTTTCCAAGTGCGTGTCTTTAAAAAAAATAATTGACTGTTTCATGTATTATCTATTTGACTAACCAGTCGGTAAGCGCTACTTAACTACGGCTCGAGTTATCTCATGTCTGTGGAATTTTCTGTTAATTTGTAAAAAAAACTAATTACATACTGTCATCAGAGTTCCCAAAACCTCTATCATCATCATCCTGACGCTACAGCTGCGAGTGCGCCTTTATCTTTATACCAAACAGGACTCTTGGATACGTCAGAAAATTATTTATCATTCCATCCTATTCTTGACTTTTTTCTTTTTCCAGCCAGCCAGTCACTTCAATTGCCTTTCGATCTCGTCTCATCACCATCCGCTATTCTTTAACCAGCAAACTGATTAACAACTTAATCACGCGGATCCCTCATGAGATAATCTCACGCCGGACGGACGGACAGATTTATAGCTCCATAAATCACTATTTCAATATTAGCGGCACAATATTAGTGCATCTTGTAATTCTCTAATACTGTAATACCAATTAGAGCTTGTTTGTATTGTGTCGTTGTAGGTGCAGTGATTATCAACTTGTTAGATATTGTGTTCAGAAAGTCTCAAGTTCCCAAGGAGAAAATGAAAATAGATAATACTTTATTCTACCACACAAACACAGAAAACCGTATACAAATAGATGTTACGAGTGGACGAAGTACAAAGGCGGCCTTACCGCTATGAGCGATCTCTTCCAGGTAACCTTGGGATGGAATGGACATGTAAGAACAACAAAGACGGTGGCACTTGAAAGAATAAAATGTACGAAAACATTAATACTTACATTACACTTTAAAGGGGAAAAATTGAATAAGAAAAAACCAGTGAAGGGGAATTCTGGACTTTTTAAAGTTAACTTAACTTTAAAAAGTCCAGAATTCCCCTTCGGTTTTGGGATTTATCAAAGTGGAAAATTGGAAAAGCCTTTAATTCCTACATACCGCAGCGACATCAGTGGAGTCCCTCAAACGGCGGAAATTACGCTAATCTTGACCGAGGTTACCTATTCGAGCCGTTTGGGAACCCTAGGTCCTGGGGCACATGCAATATACAAAGATCTAACAAAACTCCTAACAGAGTCCACAGGTGATCAGAATGCTGGCTTTTATTTTGGTCAACGAATTAGCATTGTCATTCAACGTGGCAATGCTGCCAGCATTCTGGGCACTTTGCCTTCTGGTGACGGCTTAGATTTTTAGAAAATAGAGTTAAGTGTAAATATTAGTTGTAATAATTGTATTCTGTTATTGTAATTTTCTATAAATAAATATAAACCACATGTTTTCATTCCTACATAACCTACATGTACATGTTTATGTAAGTTTATTATAATGTAATAATTTTTTATAAACATAAAGATTAAGAGAATAAATAATAGTGTAACGATCAAATAGTTTAGAAAAAAGGAAAAAAAATATAAAAAATTTTGCTTCTGCGGATGATGATTTGCCCATACAAACGTACTACCAAAATGATTTGTAATTCGAGCATAATTCCACCGTATCATGTTGTTTCTTGTATTCGAATAGTATTTATCTAGGTCCCTGGTTGGTTTTTTCGTAATAATACACACCTATAATGGAATGTAAGCAAAAATATGCAAAATCGAATTTAACATATTTTTACGTCGAAAAAGACATGTTTTCGTCCTATTTGTTTTGTATTAAAAAAAACTATATCCTACGTTTTGTTTGTTTAGGAACATAGCTTATATTGTCTAGATACAGAATAACAACACAATGTCGAAGATTCAACAACTTTTCAGTCATCATTTTTGGTATTACGGAACATAATAATTCACGAATTGAAGTTGCGAAGAAAATCCAAGTTTTCTCACCATACGTTTCCCGCTGCTGTTTCTATCGCAGCATACTCTATCGAGTCCTGGATTAAGACTCCCCTTCCCCTAGCGTACCTACATTGTACAATATAGGCACTAGTAGGTTCTCCCACCCCCCTGTGACACGCTTCGGGTCCCAGTGTGAAGCCTTGTGCATATTTTAAAGTGCTGGCTAGGTTTTTGTGGAGGTGGATTCTTAGAATATGAAATTGATTATTTTGTCAAAACCTGTCGAATTTCCTTCAATCTCATAAAAATAAAAGAAGAATGACTATCTACTTATCTTAATGGCATCTGAATAAGGGTGACCTTTATTATTTACTTGCGGTTTCACCGCGTAGTTCCCGTTTCCGTGGGAATTCCGGGATAAAAAGTAGCCTATGTTCTATTCCAGACTATAATCTATCTCTGTGCCAAATTTCATCCAGATCCGTTCAGCCGTTCTGGCGTGATAAAGGAACAAACATCCATCCATCTATCCATCCATCTAAACTTTCACGTTTATAATATTAGTGAGATAATATTAGTGAGATTGTATTTATGGTTTATCAATAAGTTTTTGTTAGATTTTATTTTATAACCTTTACTGTATGTATTTAAAATAATTAGATTTGATTAATTTTAAACATTAGAATAGAACATAGGCTACTTTTTATCCCGGAATTCCCACAGGAACGGGAACTTCGCAGGTGAAACCGCGAGGCGCTGCTAGTAATAAATATTCAAAGATCTGTTTTTCTATCCTTCACAAAAAAATATTGTTTGAAGTTAATAAGTATACAGTACAAAAATATACAAAAATAGTTATTTTTGTATATTTTTGTATTGATTCTCACATTTTAAATTAAAAAAAAACATTTTCAATTGATCAGGATACGATACTGAAAACTAGTAGAGCACTAACAAATTAAACCGAATACAAAATAAGCCTCCCCACTCCCGCCACCCCCGCACCTTCAAACATATCGAAACATCGATTCATCAGGTCGATATTCCATATTAGCCTAACGTTTGTCACCGACCGCACTATTTATATCAAAACCACGCGCGCCCTGACCAATCACCGTGCAGATAGCTGGCAGTTTGAATTTCGAATTGCTACACCTGCCAAGTTACGACTACCCTCAATTTTAAACCACGCACCTTACTACCTTGACTTAGAGTCTTTATTTCGATGGTATCTGTGAATTACGAGTCGTTGTATTTTGCAAGTGTGTATTGCCTTTGATTTATACATTCGTTCAATGAATTATTCGCCGTCGTGTGTCGTCGAGGCGCAGTTTGCGATAAGTTGGCTCATTGTGTGGGTGGCTTATAGATTTTGGGTGATAATAGTTCTCTGTTGGGGTTCTGAGATAGTAAAGACAGGTTGAGATAGAGCTTTCCAAAGTATTTGAGAAGAAGTTTGCTAGACAATAAATAAATAAACAATAAATAATGCTGGACAATTCACATAATATCATTATCTACCCCCATGCTAAGCAGAGCTTGTGTTATGGGTACTAGATAACTGTTAAACATAATTTAATACAATACATAGATAGACATTTTTTAAACATAGAAAACGACTAGAACACCCTGAGCAACTATCTGCAGATCGTATAAACATTTGTCTCGAGGCGGGAATCGTACCTGCAATCTCCTGCAGTGACTTTCGCCCACTGCGCCACAGAGGTCTTCGTAAATAGAAGTCGTCGTAAAATCTATAAGTCACCTTACCTACAAAAGCTATAGATACAAAGTAGACTTTTCTTACCTTAGATCCTGGTATCCAAGTAATAACATGTAACAACAGAATAAAGGATTTTAAAGCATGATTTGGGTAAACATGAATGAATGAAATGAATTCAATTATATTAATAAAAGTAAGGAATTATGAGTTACTTTTCAACATTAATTTGTGTCCTAAAACATTGTTTAGCTAAAAAAACTTTGATTGATAGTTTTTGAATTTACAAGTCATCATTAATGTGACGAATAATGACGAAAATTAGTGAGAAAATGTTTACAGAAATTATTATTGAATTTCGACGATTTGCGAAAAAAAAACGATTAAATTTGTACTTACCTCCTGTAACGTACCTGTCAAGAGATGATGAAAATTAGTAAGAAAATGTTTACAGAAATCATGATTGGATTTCGACAATTAAAAAAAAACGATTGAAGTTGTACTTACCTTCTGTTATGTACCTGTCAAGAGATGACGAAAATTAGTGAGTTTTTTTTTTTTTATTTATTGGATTTCGACAATTCTCGAAAAAAAAACAATTGAAGTGGTGCTTACCTTCTGTAACGTACCTGTCAAGAGATGACGAAAATTAGTGAGAAAATGTTTACAGAAATCGTTATTGGATTTCGACAATTTTCGAAAACAAAAACGATTGAAGTTGAACTTAGCTCTTGTAATGTACGACCTGTCAAAAGATATCACTAAATAAAATATCTCCCATATCATTCTGAAGTTCAAGGAAAATAAGGTAATTAAACGCGATAAATACCCGTTAAATAGTATTTATAAATTCTGAAGTTCCTCTCACAAACGAGATCAGTTAGTTCAAATAACACTACAGCGTGCTTGTCAAGTTAAGAGCAATATAGCTCTACGATGTGTTAAAAGTTAGTTACACACAAAATTGGATCTGTTAAGTATATAATTTCTTGTCAAAGTCAAACGCCACTTGCAGCTACTTAGGGTGTGGTGTTACGCGAATGGTAGGCACGGTTGACAAGGGTGCGACTTTTTAACATTATACAAATTCAGTATATTTCCAGTTTTGCCCTTAAGGAGGGATTTTCAAGGGGGAAAACTGGAAGTCATATTTTTTAATCGTTTTCAGGGAAAAACTGGAATAACCCTATGTATGTAGCAATTTAATACGAAGAACAGAAAATATAAACTTAACATAAAACATGTCTGGAACAGAAGTCGTTAAGAATGTATCTATCAATTATGTGTGTGCGTGCGATCTGCAGATATTTGTTCCGGGTGTTCTGGGTGTTTTCTAATTATAATAAAATTTAAGAAATTAATAAATCCCAAAAATTTACGATCTCGACGGGATTCGAACCCGCACCTTCCCCTTCAGCGCAGGGTTGCTCTTTTTTCCAACTAAATTTGAATTTTTTCCAATTAAATTTAATTTTTTTGATTTTATTTTTGGGATTTATTAATTTCTTAGAGATTACCCAGAGTACTATAATAAATAAAAACCTAATAATAAAATTTATTTATTTATGTACTATATCGAACTGTATTTAACTACCTGTTGCCCGCAGCTTCACATGCGCTTTTCAATCATGATAAATTCGTAACGTATACATCCGACACAGAACCAAGGCTATCGACATAGCTCGAAGGATTAGCAAGCTGAAGTGGCAGTGGGCTGGCCATATCTCGAGAAGAACCAACAACCGCTGGGATAATCTTGAGTGGAGACCGCGACTCGGCAAACGTAGTGCAGGACGCCCTCCGACCATGTGGAATGACGATTTGCGAAATGCTGGCAGATGCTGGATGCGGCAAGCTGAAGACAGGGCGCTATGGCGCTCATTAGGGGAGGCCTATGTCCAGCCGTGGACTACTAAGGCTGATGCTGATGATGAATTAAATTAAAACTATAGCTACAATAAATGTTGTACTAAAAGAACCTTCCAGAGGAAGAGCAGCAGTTCCCTTCTGTGTATTTCCAACACCTGTACAGAGATCACAATCCGCCAGCGTAGAAGCAGATTTCGTGATCGCTCTGTCGCACTTGTCCCAACCGTACCCCTGTCCCTAAGACAACCGATACCCGTCTAAGCATCCGCGAACTTCCCTTATCGCAAAAGCCACTTACACTAGTTTTAATTAGCGCTGGTATTTTGTGCGCGAAAATTAATCAAATTATCTTTCGTTGAAGTCTGTTTGGATGGTGTTATGCGAGATCGGTCAAATAAATTGATATGAGATGTAGGTACAGATGAGGTGATTATGAGGTGTAGATTAATGAACTACAATGACGACCTCTGCGACGCGGTGGGCGAAGGTCCGCCTGCGATGCAGCAGGTTGCGGCTTCGATTCCCGCCTTTACAAATATTTGAACGATCTGCAAGTGTTCCGGGTGTTCTGGTCGTTTTCTATGTATTGTAAAAAAATATCTATCTATGTAAATTGTATTACGTATATCAGTTATCTGGTACCCATAACACAAGCTCTGCTTAGCTTGGGGCTAAATAATGCAATATTTATTTATATACATATATTTATTTCAATTGTCCAGCATTATTTATTTTAAACAAAACCATGCTTGTGATTGAGATAAATTTATTAAAGAAACGATCTCAAATCAACAAACAGAAAATTAATATTGGTTTGTTAAGTCATTCATTACCTACTGTGGAATTGTACATCATTTATTTGCACACAATTTAAACATCGAGAAAGACGAGTAATATTATAATAATGCCATTTTTTTACTTTAAGTCTTGATCTGCTACTGCCTCGATAGAAATAATAATAATAATAATGTTGGACAATTCACACAGCATTATCTAGCCACAAGCTAAGCAGAGCTTGTGTTATGGGTACTAGATAACTGATATACATAATATTATAATACAATACATAGATAGATATTTTTTATTATACATAGAAAACGACCAGAACACCCTGAACAAATGTCTGCAGATCGTACACACATTTGTCCCGAGGCGGGAATCGAACCCGCAACCTCCTGCATCGCAGGCAGGCCTTCGCTTACCGCGCCTCAGAGGTCGTCAGAAAGTAGCCTAAATGATTCCAGGTCAAGTCTCTATATCTCTATGATGGATAACTCATATACGTATAATGCATATATTTTATTTCGGTTTTGTTGGCGTAACTTTCAGGTTACTCTAAACTCAACATATTTTGTGTTACATATAGTTGTGTTTTTGTGCCATTATTTTATTTTCTTAGTGCCTCTTGTATATCACCTATCACTAAAACTAAAAGCCTGATGTGTCATATTCGACGAGATGTTAAAGTTCGTGAGATGGAACGGGACACCGGTTGGTGTCACAATAAATTTATATAACTGACTTTCAAGGAATCTAAAGCTTGTCGCACACCTGAAAATCATCGCTACCACTCCGCACAAACATGTGCAATCAATTATGGGCTTTGATTAACACACGTATACACGTAACGTTTAGATGAATTTTATATTGACGGCAACAGATGACAGACAGCTCGCGGACCACTCGATTGAAGTTTGTGAGAAGCCATTTTGTCACTATAAAATGTATCTAAAGTTAGCGACTTTTAGTCTTTTTTTTATTGTCTAATATACACATTTTAAATTAATGTTAGGTACACTAGACTATAATTACAATCTAGCCATAGAATTGGCTAATGGGTCATTTAATTTTAACGTAATTTTATAAAAACAATAACTAAGAACGTGTCCATTGGCACTTTTCTTATTGTCTCTATACTTAAGGCGAATTAGTAGTCTATATTTGAATGCACATTTTTGTGCTGGGTGGTAGCGGTATTGAATTAATGAGTGCAGAGCTTTATACTTCCTACTTACTTATTATAAATCCCAAGCTATTTTAGTATTAAATTTGTAAATTCAGTTCACTGCGGAAATTCGTGCATTTTAGATCAGGAATTATTTATTTAGTTAGAGGAACCTTTTTCCTGAATAAGCGCAGAGTGTTGCCTGTTGATGTAAAATAAAGCTGAAACTGAGATAAATAAAATAACAAAATAAATAATGCTGGACGATTCACACAGCATTATCTAGCCCCAAGCTAAGCAGAGCTTGTGTTATGTGTACTAGATAACTGATATAGGTACAATACAAATACATAGATTTTTTTTTATTATACATAGAAAACAACCAGAACACCCTGAACAAATGTCTGCAGATCGTACACTCATTTGTCCTGAGGCGGGAATCGAACCCGCAACCTCCGGCATCGCAGGCAGACTTTCACCCACCGCGCCACATCAGTCGTCGAAGAAGAAATGTAGACATAAAAAGGCTTGTGCTGTATTTTTTTTAGGTACCTAACATATAGAACCTTCTTAAGCCCTAAGTGCACTTTTAGGATTCCATTCCAATTAACTCCTTGCTTCAACTTCACTAAACTCCATAGAGATTTGGTTCGATAATCTTTATTACTCATTTATAAATAACATGTTGCATGAGATTATTATAAGGTGAGTATTAAGTTATTACTTTTCGTCTTTATAAATTTATTCTAGTAAGACTAAGTATCTACACTGAGCGTTCCATCTCAGATATATGTTTTACACGCTAAAAATCCTAAAACGTTTATGTGTTCAAGTAGTCCATGATAGAACTGAGGTTCTTTATGAAAATAGTCGTCTTAAGATTCACCTCTCAACATAAAATCCCCTAACCAAACTTGTCTCAAAAGAACTGTCAAACAAGAAAAACCACTCAACAGAACCTAGAGTCAAACAAAACCACCAAGCAATGAAGAAACTCACACAAATCCATCCACTAACATAACCCTATCGCATACAGTACTTAATAACAACTTAGCACCCCCCATCCCCCCTCCTGTCAAACGTATGACAAGCGCAGATCCGCTTTGTACTTGTCAAAAATATAGCAAACAAAAGATACGGCGCACGAAATGAAGTGAGCTGATATCTCCGAGATAGTGCTGGCTGCTTCATCGATAAAAGAAAAGAGCAAATAAAAAAGTAGACCTCTTACATTCTAGATACATAGCGAATTCTGCTCGAGTTGGCTTTGAATTCAGTAACAGTCACACAAAAAGAAAATGCTTGAGTTAAATATAAATTATAATAGGTACTACGAATAATACCCAATTTCAAAGAACGAAAGGCGAGTCTCTATCACCTTTTGTTTAGTATCATCAGATCACATTATTGAAATTTCGAAATCACTAGGTATACCTAAATTAATTCGATGTTTTTCTATTGAAAACACAATTTAGTCGATAACTTTCCTTCCCAGCACTAACCCTAGCAATATGTAGGCAGACGATATGACGTATCGCACACTGACACCAGCGGGAAGTATGCAAAGAAGTTGCTTATACGCCGCCGAAACCGTCTTGACACTTGCCCCGGGCGGCGGGGTATATGTTTTGACAGTTCATTTTGTAACCTCAAAAGTTTGTAAGGGGTTTCTTTTACTTGATGCTTGATTTGGAAGCTTCATCGTGATTAGAAGGAGAGTTAGATGGGTTTTGTGGCTTTGTATTTTATGATTTGTGTAGCATTCAACGTTTTAGAAAGAAAGAGAAGTAAAAAACATTGACGTTTCATTATAATCTGGACGCAAAACCCAAATTTTTAATTCAGATTCAGATTTCTGATATAAGATTATTAGTTTATGGGTACGTAGGTAGGTAGGTAGGTACTTAGTATCATTACTGAGTTTGTATCAGTTTTCTTGAAGCTTTCGAATATGAAGTTCAAAGTTTCATTTTAGTTTTTTCACTGCAGCACACAATTCGGTACAAAAACTGACATGTTAAATATAAGTGATAAGTACCTACAGACATTGTCATGCAAAATTGATTAAATATATTTTTTAAAAAGGTGTGCTCTTCTGTAGTTGGTTCTATAATATCACAAGTATCAAATCTCTCGATCCATACAAATCGACAGAAGCTCCAACAATAATAGTTCCGTATCCCATTTGAATATTAGAACATCCATCCACTGAAGATTTCTACCGCACCGTCCCACCCTCACGCTTGTGGCACTAGGATTTTGCTGGCAGCGGAAAATGGAACTTAGCACTGTAGATAACGATTCATTTTAGCGTTACTTCTAATCCTTCTAAAGTTCATTGGTCTCTCACTTTTCTTTCTTACTGCCTTTGTTTGGTTTTAATACCTAGCATGTTTCTATTTTTTCATTGAAATTTAATACACGGCATTTTTATTATTCATAGGTGATCAAAGTAGGTATCATTCTTTCCGAAATCTCGCGATACGAGGCTATATGAACTTCGACTTTTTATGGGACTTGTATCCTGCTTACGGCTGACCGACCGTACCAAAATCAATTGAGAAAATGGTAGGTATATCCTAAACTTATACTCACTTATCTCGTTATTGTCAAGAGCTTGATTTTGTAACAAAAACTTCAATTGCTCGATTTGGCTCTAGCGCTGCTACTGTTAAACCTATTTTGTACTACTGTATAGCCTATTTTCCATGTTCATTACGGATGTAAGCTTATTTGTGTTGGAATAACACCAACGTTTCATCCCTTAACGAGGGACTTCTTCAGGGTGAGTGCGGTTCTAGGCGCGCGCGTTCTGCGTCCTTTTCTATAGGCAGTGCTCGGAGAGAATTCGTCAAACTACGATATTTTTTATTTTCCATGTTTCGGTATAAACATAATAACTTACAAACGTTAACCGAAAATTACTCAAACACGGTTTCCCTTCATCATCTGTAATTAAAGAACTATAAGTGCAAATTCACTGAAATACCCAGTGATATGAAGATCTTAAGAATGCTCAGGCAATAGTGAATTTTCTGGTAGTAGTTCTCTCTCCATCTGTGGCTTAGGGTGGCACACACACCAACACCATTCGTATGTGTGAACGGAATTGGTAGTTGCGATGAAAAATGAGGTTGGTTATGAGTAGCTGATATCAGATTTTTCATTGAAAATTTTATGTCTTCTCTGAATTTCTTGGAAGGAAGACTTCCACCTTTGTAGGTACAGTCAGCTGCTCAGATATGTATACACTCCTAAGTTTTCACTTTTATTTTACTCAGAACTTTTCAAATAAAAGTCGATGCTCACATTTTACGTACAAAGTAGTCATCGTACTTGTCTAAATGCGGTATAATAAATTATCAAAATTACCATGAACTTACTATTCAGTCAAATTGAAAACATGGCAGTGTATACATATTTTCGCAGCTGACTGTACGTAGAAGATTTCGAAGTTATTTTAGCTTGCTTGTAAATCTTCACATCCATTCACTGACATCATTTCATCGACTGCGAAATCTCTAATGTCCACTGTTGAACAAGCCTCCTCGAAGCTAAACCCTCCTTGGGTTTAGTCTTAATCATCACGCTTGGCCGGCTTATTGGTGAACCTAAATGCGTAAAGACAGTAAATAAAGAAGTGCTTATTTCTTTTGTCTTCTTTGTTCCTGCGACGCAGGAGGTTGCGGGTTCGATTCCCGCCTAGGGACAAATGTGTGTACGATTTGCAGACAGTTGTTCAGGGTGTTCTGGTCGTTTTCTATGTATAATAAAAAACATCTATCTATGTAATGTATTGTATTATGTATATCAGTTATCTAGTTCCCATAACACAAGCTCTGCTTAGCTTGGGGCTAGATATTGCTGTGTGAATTATCTAGAATTATTTATTTAAGAAAATGTATTTAACCTTACCGTAAAATAGTAGATTGTTTTACAAGGGACTAAACCATCCCATTATATACGAGGTTGTTATACTCCCGAGCGTAGCGAGGGAGGATGACAAGACCGAGTTATAATGGGTGGTTTTGGCCCGAGTAAAACACTCTACTTTTCACTTCGATTGCGAGAAAATAAAACAATTCAAAATTAGACAATTTTCAGAAATTTTATTAAAAATTAAATGTGCAGTTAGAGCAATTTTGAATGTTTAGTGATATGTTTTTCCCGGGCAATTTTATTTCGGTTCTCTGTGATTGGGATGTGTGTGTAATATTTTGAGTTGATTGTTGTGGAGTAAAAGTTGGAGAGACTCGACTCATGCTTGAGTTTCGTGCATTATTAAGATCTGAGTGCGGCTTCAGCTGAGTTGACATATTCATCCAATCCCGCGATGTAGATGCTTGGGGTTCTGTAATGTTTGGTAGAATATTGATTCCTTCCGTAATCCGCTGCGTGACGTGATACTTGTTTTGTATAGAGTCCTCTATATAACCTTCAGCCACTTGATCGGACCTCCATCCACCGTGCCGTTTTAATGTCGTTATATTCGCACCCGAGTCCGCCAACAGAGTCGCGGATGTTCTGCGGAAACAATGGCCCGTGTAGAGTTCCGGATTTGGTAATTTTAGATAAGTGGCAATATCTTTAGGCATGTTACCAAATTTATTTTTGCCTATGACTTGCCTTGTGCATTTACCATTTTGATAATTTAGAAAAAATCTTCTCGTTGAAACATTAGTGGGACGTAACTCCTGATAGGCTTTAACTATATTAAGGTATTCTCCACTGATGACAAATTTACGCTCTTTGTTTGTTTTCGTGTTCGGCAGACTCACAGCTTGTAGGTTTGTATCCGTTTCTACGTCTTCTAGCGTTATATTAGCAAGCTCTATTCCTCTGCATGCACCGCTGATTCCATAAATTAAAGCAACCTGTTGAACAAAAAAATAAGTGTGTTATTAATCGTAATAACCTAGGTACATAATTTAGGTATGTAGGTAGGTATCTATTTATTTAGTTTGAGTTGAGTACATAAGTAGTAGGTTACCTTTGTTGCCAAGTATTGTTTATTTGGAGCGTTATTTAAAAATGTTTCGATTTCTTGTGTCGTCAAGACTTTAGATTTTTTTGCCTTGTATCCAGTGGACAATTTCTTCAGTAAAGCCGTTAAATTTACATATTTTTTAATATCGACGTCGTGTCTCGTTTGTAAGGGGTCATTCTTAACATTGAATATGTGCTCCAAAGAGTCGACGATTTGAATTTTTTCGATAATTCATCAAAATAAGTGAGAAAAACCCCTTCTGTAAAAGAATCCACACGTTTCTCATCTCTCCATTTCATAAAATTTTCGTAACTCTTTAAATATATTCCACGTGATTTTGTCGGCAACAGATTCATAATTATTTCTTTGCCCTTTTCTTCCATTTGCATATTAGCATCTTCACTATCACTTGATGACATTTTTCACGTTCACAATTTGGAAGTAAAAGTCAGGAAGTTAAACGTAAAAGTTTGTGATTTGGAATGAAGAAAATTCTAGAGATTTAGCGCCAATACCATCTTTTTTTTTAAATCTCTATTAAACCCGCAACGAAACAGTTCGCATTCTACCGTGAAGGGAAGAATCAAGCTTCATAAAACATCACCAAGAAGGTTCTATTTTCAAAAAAAGATTGACGGAGCACCAAGAAGTCGAGTTTTTATGTAAGAGAACGAATGCTTTGTACTGGCTGATGATTTTAGACAAAAATTAAAAAGAAAAATTACTTTTTAGCCCGAGGGATTAAACTCGAGTTTTAGGCCTGCTAAGCTACACTATTATGATACACTTTTCGAGCAAGAGAAGTGAAAAATGTATTGTTACTAACAAACGCTGTCCTTTTAAACAGTATTGGAACATCAACAACATAAAAACTTCATCAAAATAATAAAAAAGGAGGATAGTTGCATAAAAACTTGAAATACGAACTCATCCATTACATTCTTTTAAACTCTACTCTTTCCTTTCAGGGTTCCGCTTCCACGCCGGAAACACTTTCTTAGTCTTGTCACAGGTAAGATTCAATGTCGTCGAGTCAATGTACAGTTGATCTATCCTTAATAAAACACTGTTTTAACCGGATTGATCGCGTATATTTTATATTTTGTTTATAACCTGACGTTTCGGAAGCTTTTCAGCTTCCATGGTCACAGGCAGACTGAGGTGACATTTGTCTTTACAAGTAATTTGAATTTTGCATAATCCGGTTAAAACAGTGTTTTATTATGAGTTCTCGTGAAAATAACCTTAGAATATACTATGATCTATCCTTGATGTGATGACCTGTAAATTGAGTCGACTGACTCGAGTGCCTAGTTACTTCACATAAGCACGTGAATCACAATTTTGACTAGTAAATTACTAAGGTTTTTTTGTTATAGTACCCGCACTTTGGGTATCTCTAAGAAATGAAAAAAGTTTCCAAAAATTACCGGTTTCGGCGGGACTCACCCGCGCCCCACCCTCAGTAAGGGTGTGCTCTAACCAACTAAGCCACGAAACTCTTAGTGATTGCGTCACGTCTCGCCGTCAAATAACGCGTCTTTAATTTTAGTTTTTAATATTGTATGTATGTTAGTTTTAAGGTATATATTACTATGGACCGTAGAATAAGTTAAAATAAGATCTGTAACTATTCTATAGTCTGAAATAAATGATTATTATAATTATTATTATTAGTCGGTTCAACCGAAAATCTTTGGGACCTCTTACGGACTATAACGCCGGTGGCTCCACCGAGATACCCAAAGTGCGGGTAACCACTATAACAAAAAACACTTGTAATTTAATTCGCCTCCATTGGTACTGTTGATATAGCTGTTTAGCTCTACACTGTGGCATCTTCATGCAAAAATATATTGTACAGACGTTCATATCGACGCATTCTTGTACTTTATGAACCCGTTATTACTTTTTATGACGTTTGTCGCCTCGTGGGGGATGAATTTAAATTCGTCGATTTATATTATAATCGATGGGGGTATTAGGGCAATGCTCTTTGTGCTTTTATAGAATTTTTGTTGGTTTCTTCTACAGCTGGTTGGAAATTATTGTTTACGAGGACATTTTTCATATTTCTGTTTCTCCTTATTTTTGTTTTGAATATAGAATAGGCGTTAAGTCTCAACCCGCTAGGAAGCGATGTTACTTCAATAAAACCTATTAGGACCAAAAAGCATCCAAGGCGCGGCAACCTTTCTTGTGGCGGCCCCCGCACAAGAAAGGTTAAAGAAGTAAACTATTTTAGATGGGTATTTGATACCTCAGAGATGTTCTACACTCAGTAGCTAAGGTTAAAATACCATACCTACTACATACCAAACGTTGCAATTCCACCTTGAATGATAATGCGCTATAAATCAAAGCAGATTTCAGTGGCTAGTTGAAAGCAGCGGATGCGTGTCGCCATTTGTCAAGGGTCTGATTGTGAACCACAAAGGAAAGAAATGAGGCATTGCTGATGAAGGTTTTTATCAGTAATTTCAAAAATAGAATCACTGAATACTTTAAATAAACTTCTTAGGTATTCTACAGCGATCATAACGTAATGGCACTTAACTGTTACCATATTTTGTTTTAAAACAGTCTTTTGTTTTTGATTTCGGAGGACAATGTATGGTTACATTACTTACACATAGTTACATCTTAAGGGTACAATCTTAAGCTTAGTTTTATATAAATATTGACCTGTATCTAAATCACATTATATTTAGACTTAGATAGGCGAATAAGATTGTATTAAATTTTAAGCATTATACACTTACTAGTGGTTTATTTTTCGCTTCTTCCACTAGTGGACAAAAAATTGAAGCGAACCAAATCAATAACATTTTGTTTCTTATTTGATAATAATTACTATTATTAAGCTGTTTATGTATAAAATTTGACTTGTCTAAGTGCTTATTTTGTAAGCCTAAAGAAATAAAGTTATTGAATTTTGAATTTTGAGTTGTACACTCATAAAAATATCAATCGGTTCCCGAAAAATAGCGATACGTAAATTAAATACTAGAAATAAGAATAAACTCGCTGTGCCCACAACTAGGTTACACAAGATTAACGTATCTTTTAGAGGGCTATGTATACGCTTCTACAACAAAACTCCAAGTGAGTTGCAAAAATTATCAATAAATAAATTCAAACAAATTGTTAAACATGTCCTTGGTAAAAAGGTCTACTTTAAAATATTAGGACTTTTAGAAGATAAAAAAGCTTGGGACGAGTTTTGCTCCAACTCGAAAACTATCATTCTAACAAGGTAAAGGTTTCTTGTTCGCTTCTTTACTTTACCTCAAAAAGATTGAAGTAGACAAAAATTCAAAGTGATCACTTTATTTCCTAGTTTTACTTATGTAATCTGAGTTTTGTGACGTGTCCAAGAGTCCTGTATGGTCTAAAGGAAATAAAACATGTATGCACTCAGTGCCAGATGTAGGTTGCAAGCACGAATAACGTAATGATGATAAACTATCTTCTAAATTCATTACGGATGTAAGCGGGTTAACTACGAACCTTATTTGTGTTGGAAGAACACCAACACACACACACACATCTTGGATAAATAAAATGAGATTCTAAAACTAAGAAATGTTTCGAAATATTCAAAACATTCACATCAATATCGAAAATCCGCCGTCTTCGGAAAATACCAAATGAATACAAATGCCCTTAAATATGGCGTATGAAAGCATTCCCTTGAAATATGTTTGCTATATCGTAACTCAGATATACAGCCACTTATGGGATGAGAAGGGGTTGTTTATATGGAACGATTGTTTTCAAAGATAAACCTATACAATGGTTTGGAGAAATAACCAAAGATTCATGGAAGTACTTCTAAGCTGTGAGTTGTGAGCTCACCCAGAGTGTATGATTGTATCCAGGAGTGGCCTATATATTGGCGCTTGATATTTTCGTCAGTAAGTTTCCCAACTCTCCGTGTTTCTATTTGTTATCAATTAAAAAAGTGTACAGGTATCAAAGGCAATGTTTACTTTGGCAGAGTTGCCAGACTGATGCTGATGCATACTATGCTTATGTCGGCGGCTTCGCACGTATATTTCAGGGTAGCTACAAAATACAGACGGTAGCTGGCGGTCTGCATATACGTGCTCGGTCCGCCATTTTTTTTGGTAGTTATTACTAGGTATTGATAAAGTTGTCGTTTACTAAATTTGACTTATCTAAGTGCTTATTTTGTAAACCTAAAGAAATAAAGTTATTGAATTTGAAATTCACTGCAGTACCGCACTCGAACGGTGACAAATGTTGTAATGTGCGAAGCGAAACTCGCGGAGATGGGCTACGGGCCTTAGAGCTAGGTACACATTCTAATGAAAAAAATCTGTGCTCGTGTTTTTCCGGGATTATGATAATGTTAAATCCAACTAATCTATACTCTATTCTATACTTAATATTATAAATGCGAAAGTGTGTTTGTTTGTTTGTTTGTCCTCCCTTCACGCCCTAACTAAGCAACCCATCGACTTAATTTTTGGCATAGAATTAGTTGAAAGTAAGGAGAGTAACATAGCTACTTTTTTTTCTGGTACAACATAAAAAAAATCTTTTTATTCTTATAGAAATGTGAAATTCGAATTTAACGCAGGTGAAACCGCTGGGAACAGCTAGTAATATGTAATTTATATTTCCAGGTCTGGAACCGCATCTATCTATGTAAAATTGAGATCGAAGCGACAAACATCCATCCACCCACAATATACAATATGACTCTACATTTGGCACACATAAAATTTTAATGTTATGGTTTATTCGTGGTCTCGTTACACTTATGTATACAAAAATATTCCGTAAAATAAAAATTATCATCAAAAATATCAAATGGCTTCGCGTAAGTCACGTATAACCAAAACGGGATTTCTTATCGCACTTGTATAGAAATAAGCAATGGACATAACCAACCAAACCAATGAGGTAGTTGGTCATTTTAAAACTGGTAGGTAGTAATTTTGGGGTTCCGTACGAAAACCTCCGCCCGGTATGGTCAGACATCAGATATACGTCAATCCTCATAGTGTAATGTATAAGTATGGACGTAAAGTGGTAGGTATTTACCGGAACTTTGATACTTTCAAACTTTTGTACGTTGTCAACAGGGACGAGTGAAATTGTTGTCAATAATCCGCTGCCCTATCTATGAAACATTGAAAGATAATTTATTTGCAAAAACACGTGTAAACAAATATGGTAAGTAATTTATGACACAACATGTTTGCCCAATTTATATCGGTATACAAAACATATGTCGAGAACATGGCATGCAAATCCAAATACAACAACAAATAAGTCAGAATAAAGAACATGCAGATTTAATATCGACTTTCCATCGTCGGCCAACAACAGTTGATGGCTTGCTTTATTTCGATTTAAATTAAATCTTTCTTTAGAAAATAGATAAAAGCGTAAATACTTAGTTTTCTTAACTATTTGAAATAAGTACCTATACAATTATCTTTCTTTTCAATCTCTGTTTTTTCTCATAAAGTTGATGCTAGTAGATACCAATTCCTGCCTTTCTAAGTTCTGCCTATGAGTATGGTACGGAACCAATCTGCCAACGAATTTAATCACACTTGACCTGCATATTTCAAAACAAAAGGCAATTCAACTGGTTCTTTTTAGTATGATCTTGATACCTCGATACTTGTAAATGGAGTTAATGTCCACATCGACAATTCACTTAACGAGTTGCTTTGATGACGGATCTTGACTTGGCCAACTTAAGGTGGTCATAAAATTTAAGATTGTTTATCTTTTTCTTTGTCATCATTATTCGTTGGGTACCATAATGATCCATCACCAGTTTTGGTTTTATCGTCTCACATAGTAACATGCCTGTAAGCTTAAAGATCTGCGCACATTCATCCGCACAGCTCAAATATGTGCATAAAATTATGGGATTAAACTCGTTATCTTTAGATACATTTTACAGTAATAAAATGGATTCGCAAGCTACAAACGACTGGCCCGTGTCCGACATCAGATGACTTTCTTTCTTTTCTTCTTTCCATTGATATAAAATGTATCTTAATGTGAAATAGGCCATATTTGAATGCACAAATGCTGCCTGAAAAATGCTGCTTGATGCTGCTCTGGTATGATAAAAATGTATGAAATTAGACTAACTGGTGACAAGAGATTAATCTAGTAATCGAGATCAGGAATGCGATAACTTTTTGAAAGCAAAAATTGATGAGAATTTCGATGAATACATAGTGTAACCTTAAACAACTTCTATTATTTCCCTAAAAGCCAAGATATATTAAGAACTGAGATATTCAGATTGCTCCAACTCGAAAAATAAATTAACAGGCTCTTTGTCTCTCTTTAACGTAAGTCTACATACCAAAGCGACAGAAATCCAAAATATCCCTTTATTTACATGTCAGTGTTTAAATAATTGTTCTTAGTGTTTGTTGTATTTTGTAAGGGAAATAAAGAGTTTTAAAAATGAAAAAACTTAAACTGATTATCACACTATTCGATTTCAACTTACTCAACTTCAACATAGTTTTAGTTTGGTACTTGATTTTGTATTTAAATTAAGTACCAAACTAAAACACTTAAATCACCCTAACAGAATAACAGAATGATAATAACCCATTTATGAATGAATAATCATCGCAAACAAGGCTTGCATACGCATTGGATAGTCATTAGTAATCATCGGATCAAAGGATTGCATGCAGTCTCAGGTGTGGTGGATGTGACAGGGGAAAATGGGTAAATCATGTACCTGATACATAAATACCTTTATTCATTATAATTCTGATTATGAATCGTCTCTCAAAACAGTTTTGAATTTTTTTTAAGTTTCATACAATTTGAAATATATAAAAAACTTGAAAAATGTACTATTGGGGCAGTAGTAAATTTTTCAAATTGTTTAATTGACAAACGTTTGAAACCCTCGGCGAGCGAGATACACTCGCACTTGAAGGATCTTGATTCTTGAGAGGCGAATCCTCACGATGTCTCACCATTTCTCAATTCAGTCTAAATATTGGTTTCCCTCAAAAACTCCCAACTCACTCTTCCTTCCATACCCTCAACCCCTCATCCATATTCAATCCATGCATCCATATGCAGTTGTCGCGTCGCATCACCGATACTTTGATCTTCAAAGTGGCTTATATTCCATTGTCTGAGCACCCTACTGCTGAGGGTTTGTTTTTTGATTAACGGGTGAGGTGATGCGTCTAATTTCGATTGTTTTGTTTGTTTTTCTTTTATTGTTATGGAGAGACTTGTCAAGTCTCTTGTGCGAGAGGTTGTAAGTTCGATTGACGCCGCCTGATTAAAATCTTTTTGTAAGGAGTTCTGATCGAGTGTTCGAGATGTTATTATTTTTCTCGTAGGGATAACAAACAGTTACACATATGTATTAACAATATAAATTTAAATAAACTTATTACTAGAAATGAACCAGCCCCGTTATCCTCAATTTACTATAGAAAGGGGTGGTGTTAGTGAACTTTTGACAGTTAATATACCTACCTATAAATTGTTATAACAGATCTTGTAATTTGCACATAAAGAACATTAACTTAATATGTAGTTAGTAATACAATGATTTTTATTTTAAAATAACATCAGATGATAAGGTTGCGGGCTTTCTTAAACAAAGCAGGTGAAGCAGCGAATGGATCAGTTTCAGAGAAGTACTTATTATATTGATATGTTCTTGCTATTATCAAGTCCGATTTGCCAATAGTTTTTTCTTGATTTATATTAAGATGTATTGATTAAAAAGCTTAAATAGTAAAAGTTATTTCAAATAGAAAGAGTTACGAAAGTAGCTGTCGTTGTTAAATCCTGAAATGGTTAGATTAACGATGCGCTTTATGTAGGAGTTTGGACAGTTTTTAACCAAGATTTCCCGTGAAGACAGTAAAAAATCCGGTCCCTTTTTCGCTTCCACTCGTTACCGAAAATGAAGGCTATGGATCTTAAAACAAGGGAGTCCAGCTCCTATGCTCCACGACCTCTAACTACGCTCAAAATCATTTCTCTTTGACATCGTAATAATAAAATTATCGCAGTTAAATAAAATGGAAAATGGTGCCCGAAATCGATCCACGTTATTAACCGTGAAATGAACGGTTACGATTTGTCACCGCCGCATGTGACACCGTCTAGTAACACTGGTGCTAAACAGAACCCCAACTTAAGTATACTGGTGCCACAATGCAACCACATTGTGGCAAAGTCACAACCGACACAAGGTCCAGGATGTTCTTGCTATATCCAGTTTGAAATGCAAATATTTTTTTCATGATTCCTAATCGTAGGCTGGCAGATATACTGATCAGCACTTTATTTGCCTGAAAAACTGGTATTTATTTACCTAGTTCAGGCACATGCATTATCTTATCCTTTATAAAAATAATATTATGTACACTCTGTTATCTGTCTAGTCCTAAGTTGTTTTTTTTTTTTAGATTTTGAGAGTTATTTCGAGTAGGTAGGTACGAAAGTGGCTGTTGTTGTTAGATTCTCAAATTGAAATTAAAATTAGCGCATCAGCATTGCTTTACAGCGGGGAAATGCAGCTAGCGTCTTGAGCACGCTTCCGACTGGTATTTATATGGATCATTTGAGCTACCTGTAGATTGTTTGCATCAGTCTGCAGTTAGCTCAATTGTAAATACTAGTTTTAAGTTAATTCTATTATTTGATTGTAATTTTCTTTGTTTATAAAGTTGATTCTCAAATGGATAGAGTAACAATGCGCTTCAAGTGGGAATTCAGTTTAAAGAATTTATTTCTCAAAAAGAACATGGTTCACTTAAATGAGAATGTACATACATTATTCTTAAGCTTATGTACTAACTTAACTAACTATTATATAAAATTGTAATAGGTAGGTACATAGGTAGTTAGCTAGTAGGTTAAGTTTTAGTTTTTAATAATGTTTTTAGAGTAATATTTATTTGGTACCGTTTGTTTAACAGATTTTGTCGTAAATATGTTGCTTTAATCTTTTCCTAAATATGTGCATTGATAAGCAGTTTTTGACGTTATCAGGTAAGTTATTATAAATCTGCGCACCTTCATACATGATGTTTCGTTTTCCATAGTTGGTCCGTGGACTCCTTACAGTTAGTCCTTACAGTTGTCCTTAACAGTTTTCCCAAGGACTCCCGTGAAACAGTGAAGGGGGTGATATATGGCGCCATTTTCTGAAAAGGATAGGCATAGGATTTTGCTTTTATAGAAGCGGGACGGAGAGTAGAGCGCTGTAAGTACGCAGCAGTTGTACTTACACCGCACTACTTCCCCTTAACTGTTTTCGTATTTAGGGCTCGATTTGAAAGTACGTCAGTGTCATTGAACACAATTTTATACAAAAAAAAAATGGTGGACAATCCACACAGCTTTATCTAGCCCCAAGATAAGCAGAACTTGTGTTATGAGTACTAGAAAACTGATATAGGTAAATATTTATTATAAAACATTACATAAATCGATATTTTTTACCATGCATACCTAGTAAATGAAATACCCAGAACACCCTGTACAAATATTTGCAGATCGTAAAAACATTTGTCCCAAGGCGGGAATCAAACCCGCTACCTCCTGCGTCGCAGGCGGGTATTTTATAGTTTAACACAAGTGCAATTTGTTACGGATCATGTAATTGATCCAAAAAGTTCTAATATCCTGGGACAATCCAATTTCTATCGGTGTAACATCGTCCATGTTTGAACATCCCAAAAAAAGCTTCAAACGCTGTCCCTCAAGGAGTACAAAAACCGCGACCGAAAATTAAATAATGAAAAAATATAGCCTCTTCCCTACAGATGAAATTTGATTAAAAAATCACGATTATTACAACCCCTCTACGAAAAATTCCACCAACAATTGGCATATCGCAGTGAATACCAAACCTTATCTCCTTAAACATAAAGTCGATGGAAGCTAGTCGGGTTGTAAATTCGTTGTGGTATTTTTAAAACAGTCGATTCCTCCCCCCTAACCCCCTTTCAATAATTTTTCATCGTTCTGATACGGCTCTTTGTGGTGTACTCTTTATACTTAGATTAACAAAGTTTTAAATTAAAATCGGCGTAACAAATATCGGGCCGGTTGAAGACTCTCGCATTTTTATTAATTTTCGGTATATTGATTTAGGTAGCGTTTTTATTGCCTCTTTACGATATTAAAACGGGTCCTACTGGTAATAGGTATTTATACAATGGTTGGTTGTTAATAACCAGATTAAACTGGTTCTCGTGCCTTTGATGACATATCCAATCCATACTATCTATATCTATACTAACAAAGAAAATTACAATCAAATAATAGAATTAAATTAAAACTAGTACTTACAATTGAAACAATAGAGCTAACTGCAGACTGTTGCAAACAATCTACAGGTAGTTCAACTGACGAAAAAAACGAAAAATAAAACTGTACCGTAAAACCTTACAAGATTGCCAAACTGATTTGATTTTGCCCACCACGGTACTTTTTTTAAAATTCTTCATATTATCGAGAATGTTTTAGTAGCTTTTATTTCTTGTTTGTTGGTAGATACTTGAATATGTCACTGGCAGCACTAAATAACCGATTGTCGCTAATTTCACTTCAGTTGACTGTCAGTTGGTGTCAAAGTTTGGTGGTGTGTTTGGCGGGCCAAAGTTCGTGCGGAAAACTTTTTCAAAAACAGTACTTGCAGTTGCAGCAGGCAAGTAATTATTTTACCACTATAAGTTTGTAACAAATAAATAATAACTATCGAATATCTGACGCGAAACCGCTTTTAAACTAGAAAATATTAAGTTGGGCAATGTCAAAGTACCTTTTCTGGAGTACTGTTTACTACTTTGCCCACCAAAATATTGCTGTCAGGGTTGTCACTGCGACATTAAATCAAAATTGATTTATGTAGGTCCTATTAGTAGTAAGTCGTTTGGTATTATCTAACCACCTTTTAATTGATGATGCCTATTTTATTAGGAAAGTAGCTAAATATCAGCTGTTTCCGGTCAATGACCTTTATATTAGTCGTGTTTCTTGTATTGAAATTGTAGTGTATATACTTGTAGTTATACATTAAATTTTTTTGTACGTATAGTAGTAGGTACTAAATGCTATTTATAAGGAAGGTCTATAAAACAAGTGTTTCGATCATAATTGTAGAGTATTTCCAATTATTTATTTTTTCAATTCCTCTTTATCAAATAATGTAATGCAAAATTTAGCATTTCTACAGTTTTTTTTTGTATATTAATGCCTTAATTTGTTTTATAAATGAGGTAGGTACTTTACTTACCTTATTATTTATAAAAATATTTATAGACAACTATTACTTTTTCTTGATTAAAGTTTTTGTCGACGTTAATAAGTTAAAACTTAGGTACTATGCACCTACAGTTGACATGGCAGTAGTTGAATAGGTACTTAATTATATTTTATTATAATTAAAGGCTGTTGGTAAACAATAAAAATGTGACAACCCTTGCGCATCTTTTTATTTGTATGAAAAATTTCAAAAAAATATTTGTGTCTTTGCCCACTCAATTTTGGCGGTTAATTTGCTTGCTTGAACGTTTTATAATAAGATATAAAGTAACATTGATTATCCCTATTGCTTGTTCCTTAAATCTTGTTATCCTAAGGTCAAAAATACCGGAATTACGATTTTTTTTGCAAAATGGGCAAACTCGGAAAAAAAAAAATATTTGGCCCGCTCTCTAAAATTATGATTTTTACACATACCGTCCCATTTTATTCGATTTATTATCTATTATTTGCAAAGAAGAGTATATTTAAAGTAATGTAGCGCAAAATTATTATTAGAACTATACATACTTTTAAAATTATCTTAAATTGAACCTTAGTGGTTCAATTTAAGATAATTTTCCAAAAAAATTGGGCAAAGTTGCACGGTTTTACGGTACTCGGTTTCGGGTGGTAAAACGCAGCCATTTTTCTGTGACGTCACTGTTTAGTTCGTCAACCGAAAATGCTTTTGCTCCTTCGTTTATTTTTCAATCAAAATAAATGATAAAACCCATTAAGATTGTTGTTGTGTGTTGAGTCTAATAAAAAAATATGTTTATTTCTTTCTTTCAAAAACGATATCCCGC
This sequence comes from Eupithecia exiguata, assembly GCA_947086465.1. Classification (NCBI taxonomy): domain Eukaryota; kingdom Metazoa; phylum Arthropoda; class Insecta; order Lepidoptera; family Geometridae; genus Eupithecia; species Eupithecia exiguata. The sequence goes on from OX352247.1 coordinate 1,095,264, forward strand.
TAAAAGCTTCATGATATACTGTGAACAGTGACGTCACCTTAAAACAAAATTGCGGTTGAGTCTTCAAATATCTCCTTTTTAATGATTAAATTCCACAATAAAAAAATACAAAAATAAATATTCAGTTATATTCCAACTAATTTACTACCAATACCAGACAATATACCATCTTACCAGCAATTCGGGAGAAAAATGACAGACCATCGCGGCCACCTAATGCGTTTTGGACATTGTCCAGAGTGACCATTAACTGTAATTCACTTGTATCCGTATTTAGGGTGTGTGTCTGTTGTAATCGTAAAACTATGATTATTATAGTGGTAAATTTGGCACATGGTAAGCTTTACTTATAGGTTTGCTAAATATTCTGAGAGTGATAACCAAAAAAAATGGTAGAATTTACAGAATAACTTTTATTGGACACAACACACAAACAACAAAAATAATGGATTTTAGCATTTATTTTTTATAATTTTAGTTTGATTGAAAAATAAACGAAGGAGCAAGCACTTTTTGGTTGACAAACTGAACAGTGACGTCACAGAAAAAAGGCTGCGTTTTATCACCCGAACTTGAGTATAGTTTTTTTTTCTTTTTTTTCTTTTAATAAAATTATTGAAGAGTTTGTGGGTGTTATATTTTTTTTCGGTAATGATACAAAAAAACAATTGATTCAAAAAATCAATACCCTTGTTATGACAATTGTTTTTATTTGTAATAAATACTAAAATATAGCGTAAACCTTCTTTGTTCTAGATTTACAAGAACATTTTACCTAGAGCTCGTGATGAGGAACCCCCAATTTACCAAAATATAAACACAGTTTTTTACTACGCTGATCTTCTTTTTAATTATCTAATCAATAATCAAATATCTTGTCAACTTTATTCGGCAAGAGAAAGAACTATTTGACAAGAGGTTTGAACATTGATTACTACGAACAACCGGCTATTAGCAACACATCGGTACTTGATAAAACAACCACGAAAATAAAGTCATCAATGCAGTGAAAAGTGAAATCTGAAAACCAAATCCAAACGGAAGCCAATTGAAAACCACTTAACAAAAACTGTGAAAAATCACGAGGAAATTTCAATATTCCGAGAGATTCATTCCCATTTCAATTCAATTCAATTCAATTACGAATCCCGCCGGTTCAATTAACTGTAGAGTTTTAAAACGCCAATATGCAAATGGGAAAACCGATGGCCAACGGCTTCCCATGGGTTCTAGAGATGGGTGAAATGTTAGAACGTGCCGGATAGCAGATGGAATAAAAGATACACTATCAAATGTAGCCGGATAGCATCCGGACTTTTTGGCAAGTGATGAATTGTATTGAGTTTAATGTAGGGTTACTTGAACGGTTCGCAAGTGGTTCGACTTGCTAAACACGGGCATTAACTTTTTAACTATCATCATCAGCCTATATTAGTCCACTGCTGGACATAGGCCTCCCCTAATGAGCGCCATAGCGCCCTGTCTTCAGCTTGACGCATCCAGCATCTGCCAGCAGTCTTTCGCAAATCGTCATCCCACCTGGTCGGAGGGCGTCCTACACTACGTTTGCCGAGTCGCGGTCTCCACTCAAGAACACGTTTACCCCAGCGGTCATCGGTTCTTCGCGAGATAACTAACTACTATGCATGTAATTTATAAGGTAGGTATTGTATATTAGTTATCTATTACCTACCATTAGTCCAAGCTCTACTTTTTTCGGGGCTACATGAAGGTGTCTGATTGTCCAGTATACATATATTTATATTAATTTTACTTAATTGCTTAATTAACAGTGAGATCTGAAGATAGGTACCTATATAATGCATATTGTAAACCACTCCATTATTAACGACTTAATTTTATGTTTGCCTGTGTAAAGGCCCAGCATGCACAAAATTAAATCAACAGAACATCGTTTAAAATTTCTGTGTTTGTTTCAACGTCGATGTGACATTTACAAGGATCGCGCATTATCAACATCAGATAGTCACAAAATATTAGTGTACAAAATGATAAAGGTGTAATCCGGCTTTTATGGAGACGAACATCCCTAACTGTAAAAATCAGTGAAAAATATAAAAGTCCCGTAAAAGTGCCGGTGTAAAGCGTGTAGACAAGTTCGCCTATTGATAGGTTCCGGGATATTCTTTTTTTACGGGCTTTGGTGGGACTTTTAGAACGGATGGGAATGATGCTCTACTCGTTTAGAGTAGTTTATTTAATACTAGCAGCGCCTCGCGGTTTCACCCGCGTAGTTCCCGTTCCCGTGGGAATTCCGGGATAAAAAGTAGTCTATGTGATATTCCAGACTATGATCTATCTCTGTGCCAAATTTCATTCAGATCCGTTCAGCCGTTCTGGCGTGGTTGAGTAACAAACATCCATCCATCCAAACTTTCACATTTATAATATTAGTGTGATTATTTATTTAAAGTTATTACTGTCTCGCTGCTGGGCAAAGGCCTTTCTTTTCTCTTTCCACTCCTCCAATTTACTCCAGCTGTAACAGGCCAAGAGAAGAATAAATAAGAAAAAATATATAAAAAAATGAAAACAAATTATAGTACTTATTTTGATAATTTTACTGTTTTTGAAACGGGCTGCGGGTGATGTAAATATTATGAGAATTAATAGACGCCTGGAACTAAAATTGAATGTGAGGTGGTGGTGGCTTTTATTAAGAGCTGCTTGCCAGGGGCTCCTGTATCTACATCAATTAGTCTTGTCAAAGACGTAAAGACGTGTTTGATATGGGCGAATTCCTCAATACTTCAATATTCTCAGAGTCTGTCCAAAGTTGGCTGATGCTCGCTGAGTCATGGTGATGCGTAGCGAACGACATGCTCATAGAGTCCACCAAAGGGTAGACTTTATGAGCATGTCTCAAAATGGCGACAATAACACCACTACATTTGCCATCAGATGGGCAATTGCATCATTGTATGTAAATGCTAGACGACTTCATTCATCATCGTAGCCCACAATTCTTTCGGCTCCCTAAGCACGTTCATCTTCGATGCCTGCGCGCAGTCTATTAAGATGTCTCGACGGATCTACTCTTTATGCCAAGTAGAGCATACTTTCACCCATATCAAAGCCAACCACACTTCGAACCTATATTTATAGATTTGCTGAAACCATTGAAACGTGAGGCTCTAGTGAGCTCTCACACTCTCCCCTCTCATTCACACGTGTGTTAGACGATGTAGTGTGTCCTGTTCTATCCCATTGAAGGATATCGAATGTTCGGTGCAACAAGTGTATTGGATTTGGGAATAGGGCTGGCAGGGCGATCGGTTTTGGAAAATGTACTTTTTCTGGTAGGTGAAAAAGTTTTTCAATGCAATTTTCACTAAGAATTATTATAAGTTTTTAGGGTTCCGTACCCAAAGGGCAAAACGGGACCCTATTACTAAGACTTCGCTGTCCGCCCGTCTGTCTGTCTGTCTGTCTGTCTGTCCGTCTGTCACCAGGCTGTATGCTGCTCATGAACCGTGATAGTTAGACAGTTGAAATTTTTACAGATGATGTATTTCTGTTGCCGCTATAACAACAAATACTTAAAAACGGAATAAAATAAATATTTAACAAACTTGATCGTTTTGCTCATTTTTGCTCGATATTGATAACGGCAAAGGTAGACGCTTAACATATTCACAGAATATTTAGTTATGTATTCACTTTATAAATAAATAAATTAAATTATTAAATTAAAATGACCACGCTTTTATTTTAGCGTGGTCAGAGAAAACCTTTACACTATCCTGAAAAATTTTGATACAGGCTGCCACAAAAGAAAGCAGAATGATGGTCAAAGTTGATGCAGAGCTAACTGATGATTTTGAAGTGATCACGGGTCTGAAGCAAGGAGATGCCCTATCACCAATGTTATTTAACTTTGCACTGGAACACGTCATGAGAAGTGTAAACTCGCTCGATGTTGGAGTTCATCTTAACGGACAACATAGAGTAATCGGTTACGCGGACGACTTGGCCCTGCTAGGCAATAGAGAAGTAGAGGTCGTACAGCTGACCACGATGTTGGAAACGGGACTCGGACTGTGGGTCTCACAATCAACAACGCAAAAACCGAATACATCCACATGAAACGCTAATGCTAAACGCGATAGAAAGTGCATGGTAATTTTGATAATTCATTATACCGCATTTTGACAAGTGCGATGACTACTGTGTGCATCGACTTTTATTTGAAAAGTTCTGAGTAACATAAAAGTGAAAACTTGGGAGTGTAGGTATACGTATTTGAGCAGCTGACTGTACATCCATTTCATTTCCATTTGATGTCTTTGATCCAATGGATCTAGAAATCAAATGGTTGATCCATTTAATTTTTAACATTGGGAGTAGGTTACTTAACGAAAATACAAAGCCTTAACTGTGACTCGTTACTTATAAAGCTTTATTTCTAACTCTTCTTAACTTTGGTAGAAATGGCTCAACTTTATGTTGTAAAGTGGCAACCCTGTACCAACTTATCGTTTTTCAGGCACATCGAAGAGGGGTCCCGTTGGAGAACATCCCGTTATCGATAGCCTTACAGGTGTTTACACCGTATTGAAGGCTTTGGTTACCGGTTTAGGCGGAATTTACCGACTTTTAGGGAAAATTGTGAGGAAGGAAATGGCTTTTAGTTCGTTGGTTCGTTTTATTGTTTCTGATTGGGAACTAGGAAGCTTTCAGTTCGGTTTTCATAGATTTTAAAGCTATCAAAAAGAATTAGAACCGGCCAACGCTGGGGTAAACGTTTTCTTGAATGGAGACTGTGACTCGGCAAACGTAGTGTAGGACGCTCTCCGACCATGCGTGATAATGATCGACAAAAAACTGTGGGCAGATACTAGATGCGTCAAGCTGAAGACGGAGAGCTATTGCGCTCATTAGGGGAGGCCTATGTCCAGCTGTGGACTGATACCTTAGAATAATGATGGTGACAGCATGTATCAAATAGTCCACATGATGTTAAGTCGTGGTTTATAAACCGGGCAGAGCAATACCTCGTAGCACATAGAGTATTGTATCTCATTTGCTTTTAAATATATTTGCAAGCAACGTGAAAAAAATATGTCCAGCGTTATTTAAAAGCCAGGCGTGATTTATTTATTTTCATAGATCAGCAAACAAATCTATGTAAATCTCTCTGTAAACCTCCGAGGTGTTGATCCGACCTCAATCCACTCAACTATTCACAGTTTCACGCTAGCCATCGGCCCTCATAAATTAACACCTCCCTACGATCGACCTTCGACTTCGATCCCTTGACCTTACAGTTGTTGACCTTTGGTAGTTTGCGATTGTTGGATTTATGGCATCCCTTGTAAGGGATACTTACCTACAGTTGACGGCTCTCCTCCGTGGGCAGAGACACTTTGCGTGCGAGTTCGAAGAATTCCCTGCTTCCGCCCATTCGTGCACCTAGGCGAAACCTCCATTTCCCTCTTGTAGCTTCTGGCTTCGCTTCTTTATTTTACCTGAAAAAATTGTAGTGGACAAAAATTTAAGTGATCAATACATTTCCTAGCTTTAAAAAATATTGTTAGCGATGAAAACGCTCTGCATTTGGTTGCATCGCTGGTGACGTCACAGCTATCACAGGTTACAGTACGAGTTTCTATTCTTGTTAGGTGTGGTGTGAGTTGTGACTCTCATCGAGTCATGTCACCGGAACCATGACAGAGATTATCGTTTCGGCGAGCCATTATTTTATTCAAACTTTAAAATTAGTTTTTATAACTAATACGACTTGCCTTGAAGAAATATTAATAAGACTTATTTTTATCAGACAATAACGTTAGAATTATTTCCCAGTCAAGTCAAGTAGCCTACTGGTTAGCAGAGTTGATTCCCTGCTTATTGGGAACGCCAGCAATACCTATGTTAATAATACCTAAGACCAATAATATTCTAAACGTGGTAGGTAGGTACTTGAATGCCTTCGATAAATTGTTAATGCTATCAATTTGCATCCACCTATGCCCTAGAGACATGCCTGATCGTAAAATGTATTATTACGAACACTTTGTTTCCATATTTTGAACAAACTCCATCTATTTTCAGATTGGTTCTGCAGTATCGATGATATGTAAAATTATCGTGAGATACCGATGATGTTCTATGAAATTGATAGGTAATTACTGCTTCAGGGTGTTTAGAATGACTATCCATTGTCATCATCATTTAGTCAAGGATCATCCACCGCCCGGTTGATTCCTTTTACGTCTGACAAACTTCTCTCTGTTTCTCGCATATGAATGCGTTTTGCGACGAATTTAAATGATCGATGTTTTCAAACCATTTTGCAAGCGAACGTACCGGATACCTTAAGACGAATTTTATACACGGTATTAAATTTTTATGTTTGATGACCTCTGTGGCGTAGTGGGCGAAGGTCCGCCTGCGATGAAGGAGGTTGAGGGCTCGATTCCCGCTTTGAGATGTTTGTACGTCTGCAAATATTTGTTCTGGGTGTTCTTGTCGTTTTCTATGTATGGTAAAAAATATCTCTCTATGTAATATATTCTATTATGTATATCAGTTATCTAGTACTCATAACACAAGCTCTGCTTAGCTTAGGGCTAGATAATGCTGTGAGAATTATCCAGCATTATTTATTATTATGTTATAACTTAATTCTTATTCGAATTTTATTTTGAGTAAAGATTTTAGTGTTGCGGATGACTGGATACTAGTTTTATTTTATTGGTTTTCAGTTCATATTGGATTTACGATTTATTTTTACTTGATATAAAAACGTTTCATGTTTTATTTGCGACATAGTCATAGTTGGAAATTTCTGAATTCCAAATTGGAATTTGATCAAAGTTGTTGAAACGTTCAACGTAACGAACACAAACGGGCGAGCAGCCACTTTGATCGCAATCCAAGTTGTCCATAAGTTAAAGTGGTATTGTTTAACTAACCACGGATAGATAACTTCGGACTTGCACACGTATCGCCTTTGAGCGAGCTGGCCCCCGGCGATGTAGAGTTAGGAAAGGGTGGAAGTGACTTAATCGTTTTAGGTAGCAACATAAGCAGAAATCTTATGAGAGTATGAGAACTGAAGGTAAGTAAGTAAGTAAGTAAGTAGTAAGTAAGTTTTCTCTCTCTGATTTTTATTAAAAAAAAATGCAGTTAAATTCATAAGTTCCAAATTAACTTTGGACAACACACAAATTAATGTAGAAATAGGAAAGGTCACATCGCTACGCCAGTCATTTTCAGTTTATAAAAAACCGGAGAACACAGGTTTTTCTTTTCACAGTCAAAAGGTTTTATAGTTATTTTTATAGTCAATAGACTTTCGTTTGACTACAATCTCACCTGATGGAAAGTGCCGACGATGTATCACGAAGATCTAGTTGTTCTGTTAGGATGATTTATCTATTTCTTTAAAACTCTACATTATATTAGTGTGCCAAGTAATATAGTTTCTTTCTTCATCATCATACAAGCCGTAAGGCATCCACAGCTGGACTTATGCCTGCCCCAAAGATTGCCACAAGGACTAGTTCTTGTAACGACCTGTCTCTCGCAATCTTCACCAGGTTCTGTTACTGCTAGAATTACAAAAATTATGCCAATTTCTCAGTTGATAAGCTCTATATTCGTTTGATCCCACTATTATGCTAAGTGATGTGTGGCTAACTTCTTTTTGGGCGTGGACATCGGGTGATAGTTCAAGCACTGCAGTTGATGGCAGGGAGTTCAATGCGTTGGTTGTACAATACTCATGAACCAACAAAATAAAAGTCCACATGTGACTTCCACATGTGTCCAATGCGACAAAAAATTCACAATAAAGGAATTGATAATTTGAACATGGGCTGGCTAGCCTGTCGCCGAGTGGACAGCGTGCGGTTATTGAGATTTGAGGTGGAAACGTCTGGGAGTTGTGCAGTAGCGGTGACTACAGATGTGCTATGTCCAAAGTTTGGATTAGTTATCAATTGCATACAAAAAATGTGATCGCGTGGGGCTACACGCGAGGGCGGGATTTAAAACTTCTTTATTCCAGAGCTTTTTTTTAAAGGAACTTATCAAAAAAAATTATGTTATTATGTTCCAGAATTACTAAAGAAAATTATGTAAATATGTTTCAGAGTTTAGCTAACATAGTCTGGGTGTGAGGCAAAATCTACAGGCTGATTACTAATTTTTCAGGTGATTTTTATCTTCAAATTGTATACTTGGTAGACACATGCCAGACCACCTAGGTACTTATAATACAGCAGTTCTAGTAAATACATGCACCCAAGTTTAAATTTATAAGTACATACCAATTTTTTCAAAGGGGCTTGGAGATTTTTTTATCAGGGGAGGACGTCATACAACTAACGGATACCACATTGTTTTTTTTTCAAGATCTCAGCGCACGTTTAATATTATTGAGGACACGTAAACAAATAACATATTTTTTATAACATCATGTCCTACATCGCCAAGTTTCTGACATATTCACAGATGAAAATAACTAATTCTTACTACTACTGTTTTTCCCGTCAACTACAACCTGGGTCTCTTCAAGACAAGAGTGAATAGGTATCTTCTAGACCTTCGTGGTACACCGTTGGCCACATCTTCACTTTCCATCAGGGGAGATTGTGGTCAAAGGAAGGTCTATAGCTAAAAAAATCGCTGAAGTTTTTTCATGAACATATTATGCTTAGAATGCAGCGGGTTTTTACTCTGTGAACTTTAAACTTTATGAATTTTTTTATTTGTTTAAAAGAGTCCTCTATCGATTAAGAAAAAAAAGTGTGGTAACCGATGTTTGGACCAAAATATTCAAACTTCTCTATCTATTCGTTGCTTTGTTATAATGAGGAAACATTTTCTTGTTTTAAGGTATCCAATGCTTCCCGAGTGAGGTAAAGGTACCTAACCACTGCGCACAGTTATCAAATACCTAAAGAGCGCAGGTTCACATACCGAACGTGGCCCTCGCATTGAAATATAAGGTGTACCAGAACAAGAATCGTGTATCAAAGAGGATATCTGATTAATACTAATACTACATTACATAGATAGATATTTTTTAAACATAAAAAATACCCAGAACACCCGGAACAAATGTTTGCAGGTCGCACAAACATTTGTCATTATTCAGTCAGAGATGTCATTTCAGAAAAGCTGATGTCAGCACCGGAAATTATCAGCAGCATTAAAAAAAATGTTTCATGCCTCTTACCTCGGCCTATAATAATCCACTGCTGGACTCAGGCCTCCCCCTGATAATCGCTTTTTATCTCATGGAGCCCCACGCTGGGATTGTAGGTTGGGGATCACAGTTCGGTGGTAGATTCTGCAAGAGGTGCTGCTGCCTGCCCCCTGATGTATGTTCCTTAGTCCTAAAGATACCCATGGGAGGAGTTGGGGTGGTGTAAAATCTAAGCCGGTTTTTTCGGCATTTTTCATGCAATATAAATTCAGGAAAGCTGTCTGTTACCGTAAAAATTGACTTTTCCAGCTCAGCCCGTGGACGTTGTAACTACCGTTGCAAGCACCTTTTGTGTTATTAAAACATCTGTACTAAGATCACCAATCCGCCGGCCAATGGTGGAGGTTTGGGGGAGGCAAGTCCAACTGTGCACATGTGCTAATGAGTGATAAGGTAGGTTACGGTCTGTTAATGAGCAGACGTGTTCTAGGCCACCCTGTCTTATTCCAACACCGTCGACTGAAGTTCGTAAAGGAATAGTTTGCTCCCATCACACACCCGATGTTAGCCCACGGTGAGCTACAAGACTTTGATAAGTTTAGCATTGCTTTGAGCTTCACAAAGGGATCTTAATACTGTTAATATTTAGAAAGGTACCTACTTACTGGTCGAAGGAATAATAATTTATACTTATCTATTTATTAAAGGAAGGGGTCCCTGACACCCTGAAAACAAATAAAACACCAAAAACAGGGAAACAACAACATGCTTATTATAATCATCTATACAAAAACAGAAAGCTGCGTCTGCTTGCACATTTCTAAGCAGTTTTTGGAAATTTTCTAGGTGATAATTTTTGAGATATTTTGAAAAAAGTGAAACAAATAACCTCTCCCCCCCCGTATCTTTGAACTTGACAGAAAATATAATTATCTGAAATGTGCGTACCGCTTGTAAATATTATATTAATCAGAAAGCGAAGTCTCAATTTATAGTTTTGGTAATAGTTTATAAGAGTTCGAAACCCTCGGCGCGCGATTTAAGCTTTGCTCTCTTGTTCGCAACGCACAACGATGCGGTATGCATCGCAACGTAGCGTCAACATTAACTGTATGTACGAAGAAGCGGTCCTTTGATTTTGCCGCAGCGGTATGCGAAAATTATGAAAATCCGATATCACTTTTGTCTATTCTACCAAATTCAAATTCAATAACTTTAAATCTTACCTAGAACAATGCCCAAGCTTGTTCTACACTTGCACAGTGTTGAAGGTGATGAGAGAGAGAGAGAAGAGGTGAGACAAAAAAGATTGCAGTTTCGATTCCCGCTGGGTTTTTTTTTGTATATATTTGAATTAATTTGGTCCAGATGACACCGAGCTCTTGTCTTGAAGAGACATCGGTTGTTTTTTTCAGGAACCAGCTCTAAACTAACATAAGTACCTACATTGCAGTAATATCGACATAATATCTCTGTAATGTTATGCCTGAGAAACCAAATGAATTATTGTATAGTCACCCCAAAAACTATCTTCAACCAACAAAGCCTATGCCAGCAACGATTTGCTAATGCCGGCTAAATAAATGGACGTGAATACAATACGCGTTAGGTACAGTCGGCATGGAATGGTACAGTCAGCCTGGCGTAGTACAGTCAGCTCTGAAATTGGGCGAGAACGCAGATTCTAGCCGTGGCCCACTGCCCATCTGGGCTCTGCTACGTTGGCATGATGTAGACAAGCCTAAAATGCAGTTTTTCGAAATACAAACTTGCTTATCTGATGTCCTCCAAGCCGATAATCGGCCACGGTGGCTTGTTTGAGGGGAGGTTAGACTACTGCTTATTTAGGAATCAAGAAACAAAACCTCTTAATTTTCTTAATTACAATAATACCAGGATTCCCAAAATGTCCTTTGACAAGATATTTTGATCAACTATTTAATCGATTTGTCCAAAATCAGCCAATAAGATCAATAGACAAAAGATTTAACCTTTGATTTTTTGAAATATGTCTCGATTTCGAGAAACTGTTCTTTAGGTTTCTCTTCTCTCAGGGCTTTGCGTAGATAAACTATGTTACACAGGGTTGAAGATGACGAGAGAGATGAGGTAAAACGCAGAAGGTAGCGGGTTCGATTCCCGCTGGGACAAAATGTTGGTGTGTTTGAATTAATTTGGTTACAATTTCACCTTATCACACAGGTCTAGAAGACACCTAGCCTATCTTGTTTTAAAGGGACACAGGTTGTTATTTTCAGGAAAACAGACGTTCTGGTGTTAAAGGCACATCCACACTATACTGTCCCATATTCAAAATACCTCGTCTACTAAAGGGCGGCACTCCACTATTGAATATTGGACAAAGCGCTCTAATTGGCTTAGAGGCGAGCGTTGGAAGCTGATGTCGATGGAAGAAATCATCGTACAACTGAGCTTTAGATGCAGTGGACCACTGACTTTAGTAGTCTGAAAGGAATTGGTTAGGGAAGTTTACTTTTATATAGAATTTTTGCTTTTTGTGAAAGGTCTTATCTCCTATGGAAATCCAAATAACGGTTCTACGTCACCTTGCTGGTATTATGACCTATGAAGAAAGTTGGAAATACCAAGTGTTATATCATTTTGGAATTTCATTGAAATGGGCAAGTTTTTAATTAATCGGGCACTTAGGCGACTATACAGTTTTTTTTACATCAATGGAGGTCAAACTTTTGAAAAAAAATAGCGAAACACATTTATGTTTGCTTACCATGTTTTAAAAGAAAAACTGTTCCTTTAACACACAAATGGCAATCAGCATTTGATAGCACAGTTATCCAATCGTGCTATAACAAAAACAGGTTGAAAAAAATTCCTTGATTTGTAACCTTGGCATCGAAAAGAATGGACAAGGGCAAAAAAGATGAAAATTGAGAAAAAGTCCAATGACTCAAAAACCAAAAAACAAAAAAAAAGTGAAACTTGAAAAAGTGGAACTTGGAAAGTGAGACATTTACTGGCTACAATTTTTTTTTCTGAACAGTGCTTATGGAGGTATAAGCACTGTTAGTACCAGTAGGTAAAGGCTTGGCCACTCTTTACGCCACACCCTGTAGATCTATATTTTTTAACACACCTAGAACACCCGGCAATAAAATATGCAGGCCCTACAAAAACAATAAAAATGGTCCAGAGGCGGAAATCGAGCCAGCAACCCACTGCATCTCAGGCGGACCTTCGCCCGTTACGCCACAGAGGTCGTCATAATACTAGAACACCCTATATTTACGTTATCTACAGGGTGTCGGCACTCGTAAGCTACGTATCCGCGTACGTCGCGATTTATTCGAACACATTTTGTTTATAAATGATATAATGCGATACGTGAATGTTTCACCAGAGAATACGCGGTAACGAGTTTGGTAATGCGCGGAGCTGTTGATACCACCTTTCCGTTTTCAATGTTTTATGAACGCACTGAGTGAGTTGGAGGAATCATTATTTAGAATTTATAGGTAGGTAGGTATATAAAACCTAAGTTCGTTGCGAGACGGACAAATCGTAGGAATTCACTAGTTTAATTTTAAATCGTTCGGTTCTCTGAGTGCTATGGTTTTGTCTTGAAAATTGTGCATGCTTATTTTTGGCTACTCAAAACAATACAAGGGATTGATTCTGTCCTGACTTTGTAGAGGCAATTTAAGAAGTGGTTCTTTTTAATATTCAGAACCTTTTTTTTCTACCCTCGTATAGTATTTTTTTAACCGAGTTAAAAAAAACAGGAAGTTTTCAAGTCGACTGTATGTTTGTTTATCTTTTCTTATGCACAATCAAGATAGTTGCTAAAAAGGTCACTTTCTTAATGCATGGCTGAAAGAGAGACAGAGCACAAAAATAACGCTCATAACGGTCACGAAGACGAAGAGCGGTTCAGTTACCAAATTATTTAGTTACAATTTTTTTCATTATTGTAAACAAATAATACTTTTTTTTGCTGAACCAACAGCTAGCTCAACATCCATGCCAGTCTATCCAACGTGGTATTATCATCTCCTGATACATTCCACATGGGGTGTTAAGAACGTTCACGTACATTTTCTAGCACTCCCTCCTTTATGTAGGGCATTTATTCTTAGAGCACCCCCGCACCCCTTGCACCCCTACACCCCTGGGTGGCACCCCACCTATACGTTTTGTTTACGATGGGTGTTTTGTCATTCTTGCGTATTGATGTTCTATTGAGCCTATTTTCAGGGGGATTACGGTTTTTCATAGCATTTTAGTCGTTATGGTCTTATTAAAGGTAATCTAGAGAATTTAGTACCTACATAACTTGCTATCGGCCAGCTCAGGATCGAAATGCGTGAAGGGACCAAGGGAAGGTCTTTGCCAGCTGTGGGGTTTTTTTTTTTTTTATTGGCTTTGGGTGGCTTTGATGTCACTGCGGCCATGATAGACCTATTGTGATCGCCACTTTATACGTTCACCCCTGAAGCTGCGGCGTTCATAATTCGCCACTGACCCTTGCAGCTGCTAAGAACTGTAGGATTTTCTTCGGGGTGATGTCTCTTAGCTCGTCTGGGCTGTGCAGGTGCTTGCCCAGGTGGATGCTACGTTGTAGTACGTTGTGTACAGCTATGGGATACTTATGGCTTATTGTATAAAACTGTCCTAGATAAAAAAAAACACAAATGTTGGGTGTTCCTAAATAATCTATACTTAATATTATAAAGAGGAAAGATTTGTTTGTTTGTTTGAATTGATTAGGCTCCCAAACTACTGGACCGATTTGAAAAATTCTTTCACTATAAGAATTCTACATTATCCCTATGAACAAAAGCGATAGAAAATACCCGTGCGAAGCCGGGGTGGACCGCTAGTAATATATATTTTATGCTCTAAACTAAATGAAGGATAGACACATGTTTCATGTGCCACGATCATGGAAGAAGTAAAGTAAAAAAAAAGAACGAAAAAAAAAACTAAAGAAACTGTGCCGAAATATTGGAAAGCTCAAATATCAAATACTGATATTAATATTCCGTTGTAAATGACTTTACTTTAATAACCTTGATAGTGCTAAAAATATAAAAAATAATAGTTATTTCAATTATAGTTATAGCTAAGAACAGTTTAAGCTTCTGTCGTCGATTTGAAATGCACTTAAGGTTTCCAATAAAGGTATCGTTAATAGCCTGTATGCAATATTTCAGTCTACACCCGATAGTAGTTAGTCGTTAGGTTTTTCGCGCAAAAATATCTTTACAAAAGTCTTATTAACATTCGTTTTTTTTTTGGTTAACGCTTTCAGTGCCGATCTATAAATAAATATAAACTAAAATCACATTTATTTCAGACACGGTAGACAAAGTTTACATACACAGTCCATCTCATCTCGAGCTATATACACAGCATGAAACACTTGTACGTCGTGAGCAACGAAAGAGTTAACAAAAAAAGGGTTAAGTATATGTCTCACATACGAAAAGTACCTGTATTATTCTGACGCTTTATAAAAAGTAGATCAGATTTAAAGTTCCTCACACACTGCCAAATAAATTTACCTATAAAGATGACACCTACGCCATCTATCAAAGGATTTAGCACTTTATTTCGCTACATTCAAATAATATCCCTCAAAATACCAAGACACCCGATAGCAATCTAAGCCTCCCTTGAAATATTACCTATTTCATACGAGTCTCATGGAGTCTACACACTGAAATCAGGAACCCGCCGACATACTTGCGACAAATGACGCCGACATGTCTTCAAAAATGTCGGCGAGGCATGTCCGTGACTTATGTCAATGATATGTCCATGGCAAATGTCTGGGACATATCCGTGACACTCCGCAACTTGTAAAAAATTGCTGATTTCGTACTACCGGCGACAATGTTTACCTGGCGACACAACCCGGCGGTTATGTTGTGTTGACTGCTACCTACTTATACACAAGCCAATCCCGATATAGAAAATTTGTAAACAAACCTAGACACTAATAACTAAAACTCACTTGCTTGGCGTCGAGTTTCAGATATAACTGCAAGCAATACTTACCTATGAAGGAAAGATCTAAAATTGACAAGTAAGAAAATTACATATAAAAAGACGCAGAAACGGAGTGCATTTTAGGTTAAGTGTGGACGGTTTCTTTACAAACATTCTACATAGAGTTTGACTAATGTACAGATGAAAAGAAAAAAGTCGCCGACGCCGACACCCATCCAGCCTTCCAGCTGTGTCGGCGACGTTGGCAACTTTAGTGTGTAGACTCCCTAAGGCGAATGTGTGTGTTATTTATTGGGTGAGAAATACTTTGATAAATCGTCTTCTTCCGAGAGGGTACGAATGTGTAAGGGTTGCAGAAGAAACGTAATTGGAGATGTTGTTTTAAATGGGTTTTATAATATGTTGCTGCGAGCAAACGTTAATAAGCCGCAAGATTTACAGGTACTTTTTATAAACCTAAATGGAGGTACCTTCAAGAGTAAAATAAATAAATAAATAATGCTGGACAATTCACACAGCATTATCTAGTCCCAAGCTAAGTTTGACGTTTTGAATATATGTTATTCTGTTAGACAAATGTAAATGAATAAATAAGCAGAGCTTGTGTTATGGGTACTAGATAACTGATATAGGTACATAATATAATACAAAACATATATAGTTTTTTTATTTAGCTTAGAAAACGAACATAACACCCTGAAAAAATATCTGCAGATCGTACAAACATTGTCCCGAGGCGGGAATCGAACCCGTAACCTCAGGCAGGCGGACCTGCGCCCAACGCGCCACAGAGGTCGTAAAAAAAAATTAAAACTGAAATTCTCAATGATGTTGTATATAAATTGCTTCGAATTTTACATTGTTAATAAGTATTGCGGGACAAATAGTAATCCCACGGGCATAGTTTTTTTATTGAACTACCTTATTCACAATAGAGAAATAATTTTCAAAATCGGTCCTGAAATTGAACGAGATATCGACATAGAGCCGACATAGAACCTCCTTCTTTTTTCGAAGTCGGTAAGTCAAATGACATATAAATAAAACATAAACTAAGCTTGAAAAAAAATTTAGTGACCAAATTCAGACTTGGAGTTTCTCTGAAGGATAGGATAAACAAAAAGCAAAAAGTTAAACAAAAAGTAACGAATACATCTGACAGAGAAACAAAGTCACCGACATCCGGCCATATCTCGCGAGGAACCGACAAGCCCGCTGGGGTAAACGTGTTCTTGAGTGGAGATCACGACTCAGTAAACGTAGTGTAGGACACCCTCCGGCCAGGTG
The DNA here is from genome assembly GCA_947086465.1 of Eupithecia exiguata. NCBI lineage: Eukaryota > Metazoa > Arthropoda > Insecta > Lepidoptera > Geometridae > Eupithecia > Eupithecia exiguata. The sequence continues at coordinate 1,111,720 of OX352247.1, forward strand.
GGATGACAACTTTCAAAAGACTGCAGGAAGATACTGGATGCATCTTCCTGCAGTCTTTTGTCTCCTTTAATCAAACATAAAACATCAAAGTGCTTTATTTCCTTTAGACCTTACAGGAAGATTCCTGTAAGGTGTGACGTGTCCACTCTGACCACTCTGACACGTCAAAATTCAAATGACATTGTAAAACTAGGAAATAAAGTGATCACTTTGATTTTTTGTTCACTTCAATCTTTTTAAGGTAAAGTAAAGAAGTGAACAAGAAATCTTTACCTTGTTAGAATGTTAGTTTTCGAGTTGGAGCAAAAGTCGTCCCAAGATTTTTTACCGTCCAGATGATGAGCGCAATAGCGCCGTATCTTGAGCTCGACGCATCCAAGATCTGCCTGCGGTCTTCCGCAGTAAAGTAAATAAAACAGGTTTCTAGTAGTAAGTTCCCACATAAAGGTATATTTACCACATAAAGCCACATAAAGGTTTTTTTTTTTTATTTAGATTTTTTTTTTTTGTTAGTGATTACTGCGTTCATACGGAACGTTATAATTAAAGTTGTATAATTGACGGTAGATATGCAAAAATGGCGCTCATTAGGGGAGGCCTATGTCCAGCAGTGGACTGATATAGGCTGATGATGATGATGATGATGCAAAATTCAAATTACTTGTAAAGACAAATGTCACCTCAGTCTGCCTGTGACCATGGAAGCTGAAAAGCCTCCGAAACGTCAGGTTATAAACAAAATAATAATATACGTGATCAATCCGGTTAAAACAGTGTTTTATTAAGGTATATTTAGTGAAAATGAAATGATTTATTTGACACGACACATTAGAACTACCATACATCCGAGGAAGAAACTAAACTAGAACGAGTGACAGGTAAGTGCAATAACGGTTAACTATACTTAGTACAAACTAAATTGTCAGAAATTTAAACAGAATTGGTTACCTACCTAGTAACTTCCGCAACCTGCCTGGCAAACCACCCAGTGTCGAGCCAAAAAGGTATGAACTCAGCATGTTGCTTAGTATTTCCTGTGAGGGTTTTCAGACTTCATGTGACGATAAGTTACCTCGAACGCGGAAAGGAAAAAATACCTCGAGTGATATAAAAAATCCCGATGGCACTTCGGAGTATTACGTATTACTATAAAGATTTATGCGAACAAAAACGGCTCCGCTATTTTAGTGTTATCCAGAATACAGCATATCTTCGCGATATTTTTGCATACCTGAGGGGAGGAAAATATTTATCGGAAAACAAACCAGCTTTGTCAGAGCCGAGGATTTGGTATTTATTTGTCGGGACGGATGAATATTGCGTTTGAGAACCGTTCCATTTTTGATATGACTAATAATAAATAAATAAATAATGCTGGACAATTCACACAGCAGTATCTAGTCCCAAGCTAAGCAGACCTAGTGTTATGGGTACTAGATAACTGATATACATAATGTAATACAATACATAGATAGATATTTTTTATTATATATAGAAAACGACCAGAACACCCTGAACAAATGTCTGCAGATCGTACACACATTAATCCCGAGGCGGGAATGAGCCCGCAACCTCCTGCGTCGCAGGCAGACCTTCGCCCACCGCGCCACATCGGTCGTCAAATAAAAAATGCTCTTGATTGATTCAAGCCTGTAACCATTTGTAATTGATTGCATTTTAGTCGATACAATGAAAAATAAATAAGTAATGGTGAACAGCCCTCACAGAATCAATGAAAACATAGTTTTGGTGGTTGCGGAGCGGATTCAAAAAGGTATAATAAGTATCACCCACCTGGCCGGAGGGTGTCCTACACTACGTTTACTGAGTCGTGATCTCCACTCAAGAACACGTTTACCCCAGTGGGCTTGTCGGTTCTTCGCGAGATATGGCCGGATGTCGGTTCTGTAATGAAAAAGAAAACGTAACAAGCGTTTGGCAGAGCAAAAGCTAAAGAAATAAACAAGAAATCTAGTACCCAATAACCAATTGGAATACTGAATAATGCCTGGAGAAGAATGAAAAAGTTGTAGTGTATAAAAATCTTGATACCATATTTAATAAGACAGTGTCTTGGATCTTCACGATCGATTATGTTAGGACAACGCAATGGTAGTACTATTGTTGTACCAAACCGCTTACTAACGATAGACCCACTTACATTTACTTCACTTTGCTTGCTGTAAAAACAAAGGTGCCAAGAATAGTCCTTCGCAAGAAGCGACGGTTCTCACCAAACTGGTGGTTCACAAAAGTACCGTGCCATTCAGTATTATGTCGTAAATCACAATATTGAAATATTTCCCGAGGAATGGATATGAAGTCGCTCCAGGGTTGATATTGAAACTTCTGACAAATGATGTGGTATATTGGTTTGGGAGATATTGGGTTATTTTTTTTCTGAATTCTTATCGTCTATACCAAATCTCGATCTATAGCTTTTTTGCCGCTTGTTTAGGAGTTACGTTTTATCTAACGTTTCATTGATCTAGATCTAGATCTGTTGCCTCTGTTGGGGTTCATACGGGCCCCTCAAATTCCTATCAGAAGCTCTTGGGTCTTATTTGGGTGACTACTTAAGGATATCAAATATCAAGATACTTAAGAAATGAAATAAGTCCCAAAAATTATCGGTTTCGGCGGGATTCGAACCCGCGCCCCACCCTCAGTACGGGTGTGCCACGAAACCCTTAGAGGTTTCGTGGCTTAGTTGGTTAGAGGTTGAACTAATTCAACCGAAAATCTTTGGGACCTCTTATGGATTATAGCGCCGGTGGCAGAGTGCGGGTTAGCACTATAACAAAAAACCTTATCAAGATACTTTTCCAGGAGTATTAAGAACTATTTAATACAGAGGTTTTCTCAATTACTAACGTTATATTGAGTCAATATATTAACTTTTATATTGGTTACCCTTTTATAAATATAATGATTTGTATTTGTAATGATACAGAGGTACAGAACTTGCTTTGCTTACAGAATCTTACTATTGATAAGAAATATTAAAACCTTATCTTTTAATCCAGTACTCCTTAAATTCCTCTGTACAATATCGGATTGCGATCCACTCGTGTTAACTCACAAATCATTAAGCAAACCGAAAGACGGAGTCTTGTTAAACAGGGGTACCGCGCAAACATGGGGAATCTTCCACTTCTGTTACACCCTATTGTTTTGGGCGGCTAAAATGCTGCACAGCCAATCGTTCCGAGTTTAGGATAGGCGATTGTTGGCAAAGACAGAAAACAGTTAAATAGTACGAATCAATAAAATTGCCATTATTTCTCGATTGTGGTAAGACAATCCGTTACAAACTATTATTACTTCCAGAGCTGCCAAATTATATGCATGGTTGTGTCTCAAGTGGGGAAATATCTGATTTGAAGAAAGTCAAGGAAACCTTTTAAGAGTTCGTTAGACTAATCGTAGAATTCATTTTTTACAAAACGATTTATCGATTGATTCCTGAGCGCATTCGATGCAGAATTAGTGCATAAATATATTTATGCACTATGGTGCACTATACAGATGGTAAAAAATTGGCATTTTAATATTGAATTCATTACAGACAAGACACTGACTTTGTCCGTCTGACGTTGTTTGTAATGTGTGTCATCATCATCATCAGCCTATATCAGTCCACTGCTGGACATAGGCCTCCCCTAATGAGCGCCATCGCGCCCTGTCTTCAATAATGTAATTGTAATGTGTGTGTCTGTAATGAATTCAATATTAAAATGCCAATTTTTTACCATCTGAACTGAATAGTGCTTTTTAACACCGTCGTCATCATTTTGATATCAGCCTGGTGAAACTTCTGGGCATCAATTGGCTTTTTAGTATTTGGTCACATAAAATAACAATAAATTGTTTGACAATAACTCATCTAGAGCGGCATTTTACCTCCCCGATTTCGCGAAGATTCCGAAGAATTCCCTTCTGTTTTCTTTGTTCGAGGCGGCCCAATATTTGAGCTAATTATACACTTGATTTCACACTTACACTGGATCCCGACGTTTGTCTTTCCTAACAACCCGACTTCTTTGTTCCGAAAACAAGGGTTTGTTAATTTTACAATTTGAGGGAGATTTTATTGCGCTGATCTTTGATTTTGGGTATTTTCTGAAGGTTTTTGGCAGTAATTGTACATTTTGAACATAAATCTCAGAGAAGGTTGGTTTAGTTAGCATATATCCGTGCTTTACCTACCTGAAAGCCCCTATTCATTACCGATATCCTGAAAAAAACAATAATTGCTTTTTATTTCTAATTATATATTATATTTTTTAATTATAATCTAGTTATTATGTATTAGTATATAAATCTATTTGTATTTGTGTATTAGTATAGGTAATTGATTTGTATTAGCTTAGCATAAGTACCGCCATCCTATGATTTTCTTCGTACACCTTGGTTGCCTGGAAGAAATCGCTTTAAGCGATAAGGCCGCCAATTTCATTGCCTTTCTTTAGCTTAAGTTTTATAATGTACTGTATGTTTAGGTTTATGTCATAAAGAATTGTCTATCTATCTATCTAATTGCAGGATTTTCAGGCATTATCTGAAGGTCGGGGGGAAAATCTGGTACCGCTGGTTTGTATTTATGCCACCTAAAAATGATTAGTTTACCTATTCTACATAGTTTCTGCCCGCGGCTTGGCACGCGTTGAAATTTATGCATTAGTATTTTTTTATTGGTTTCGTTAAAGCGTTTAACCACCATCACACTTAGGAAAGCAAGATCTGTGGTCTATGATGGAGAACGCTTTCCCAGAAGTAACTCGGGATTTGGATATTTCAGAATGGTACTCTACCGGAAAAATAGACGTGGGAAGTTCGTTCCACTCTATACTGGTACTAATAGCGAAAGTAGAGCGGAAACGTTTGGTTCGGCACTGTGGTATGTCAACCAGGTATACCCGGTGGTATTTTACCAGCACGTCTGTTTGTCTGGTAGTAGAAGGAGGAAGAATTTATAGTCTGATCTCATCGAGTCAAAATCAAAAATCAAAATCAAAAATTCTTTATTTCCATAAATACAAAAATGTACACTTCGAAAAGGTCAAATTCTTAAAATAAAACACTGACACGGAAATAAAGTGGTACTTTTGATTTCTGTCACTTCGGTATGTAGACTAAAGTAAAGAAGCGACTAAGAAACCTTTAGTCTGTTAGTTGTTATTTTTCGAGTTGGAGCAAAACCCGTCCCAAGCTTTTTTATCTTCTAAATAATCTGATATTTTGTAGTAAGCTTTTTTGCACAGAAAGGTTTTGACAATTTGTTAGAATTTATTTATTGATAGATTTTGCAACTCACTAGGAGTTTTGTTGTAGAAGCGTATATATTGCCCTTAAGATACATTAATCTTGTGAAGCCTGGTTGTGGACACAGCGAGTTTATGTTTATTTCTAGTATTTATATTATGTATATCGCTATTTTTAGGGAAGCTTTTGTTATTTTTATGAGTGCACAATAAGTTTTCATAAATATATTGACAGGGGAGTACTTTTCAGACGATCCTAATCACTATGCCTTGAACCAATTTCTCCCTGAAAGTATTATGAAAGACCTTCAAAACCCTGCCCAGTTCATGACCCTGGTTCAATCGTAGAATCACGATGCAAATGCCAAGTTCAACGGTAACTTCACCCCGTCTTGATACATTGTTTGTTTGCGGACAGTGATGTAATGAGCCGTGCACTTCTAACTCATTAATTTAGTGTTGTACTTTAGAACAATCGATAGTTTATGCATAATGTATCGCCTGTTCGGAGTCGGGGCACAGCTTGTTTAGGACAGCTGGGTCGGTATCTTGCAATTATTTCTTTAACATTAACAGCAATCAACAAAACTTTGTGAGTACTGCGTACTGAAAAAATAATAATAATGCTAGATTATTCACACAGTGTTACATAATATCATAGTCAATAACATATCATATTGGCTTGGGCTAAGCAGAGCTTATGTTATAGCTTACTGGTATTTCTAAGAAATGAAATAAGTTACTGGTATTGTTATTGGAGCTAGATAATGCTGTGTGGTTTGTCCAGTTTTTTTTTACAATATCTTGGTAGTCAATTGCCTACTCGCTGGAAGGCCTAATAAACATCAGTCAGTAAATCCGTCTGAATTATGTAAGGATTGATAAACGCAGTAACGGTGATCCAATACACTTTCCACCATCCAAAAGATCATCAACAAAGGATTGACTTGGTATTGGACATTTTTCTCAGGATAAACCGCCTTGTACGATACTAGTTTCCGCCCGTGACTTACGTACGCGTCGTTTTTATAGAAACGTTCAAAGTTATTTTTATCCTATTGAAACTTTTATATGGGATAAAACGTAACTTATAATTTATTTCAGATCTAGACCTGCAAAATTTCAGCCCGACTCGCTCAGGACTTATGGCGTGAAGAAGTAACAAACATTCAACCAACCAAACTTTCACAATTAGTGTGACTACAGATATTCAAAAAGTGAACAGAATTATGATAGGTAATTCATCCGAAATTTTGGTAATATATGTTTCTGTCTAGCTCTTTTCTGATGAGCTGGAGGTCGAGGGAGCGAACATCACTACGGGAAAGATTAAACATTTCACGCGAGCACTATTAATCAGATCGCCGATTGCACTGACTAAACACCAGTTTGAAGATGTAGTGACTTTTATCGATATCGATGAAAAGATGAGTGAGTGAAATTGATTAAGTGAGTTATAGATAGATAGATAATGACTTTATTTATATAGTATCGAACCGATGTACGGAGTAGCAATAGACTCGCAATTCAAGATATTGCTTTCGTTTTCTACTTTGGCTAAGTAGGCACCTACTTAGTGTTAGATGCAAGAAAAATAATGATGAATACTTCTAAATTTTTTCTTCATCTTCCATCTAATTGACTTTACTTGGCTTACCTTAGTAAGTAGTTTTTGAATAAAATTACATGGATATTTCCTACCGTGATACTTATCAAAACTCTTTTACCTCACCTCAACAGGTTATAATGGTCCACTGCTGGACTCAGGCCTCCCCTTGAAAATCGTCTTATTGGATTTTATCTCATGGAGGTAATGCCCACACACACGTTGGGGATCGCATCGATCGGAAACTCTTTTGATTCCACTTTAAATTATCGAAATCATCAATGACCTTCTTTATTGTCATTATCGATACGATAACTAACTTTAATTTAAGCCGTCCCATCCCTACAAACCCGAAGGGATCGAGAGAGCCTCTCGATTAGTGTGAACTAAATGAATCATTAATAATGCAAAGTTAGCGCGCCTGTGACCCAACCACATCGACATCGATGTACAATGTTTATCGACAAATCCAAACACTAGTGTTCGATCAATTATTTATGCTGTTTGATCGATTTGCGAAGGATTATCGGTGACGGGTCTGTTGACACCTGATGCTTGTTGGCACATGGTTGGCATCTGATTTGGTAAACCCATGGTAACGTGATGCTCAAACGGAAAATCAAACAAGTTAGCTAATGAGCACGTACATATCAGAGATATTGATTGAACAGTGATTAGCTGAGTGTTTAGATTTAACGGTGGGTCCTTTGACTCGGAAAATTATATGCCAGTGTGATCTTTATTGAATAAAAATAAATTATTGTATATACTAGATTTAATTTAGTTCTATTATTTGATTGTATATTTTAGTTGTTAATAAAGAGATTTTAATGAAAAAATTAAATTATAGTCATCAGATGTTCGTGCATCGGTTACTTATTTATTTATTATTTTCTCTTAGGGATAACTAACAGCTACATTTAAAATTAAATATTTACAATATAAACTCTTACATAAATTTATTTCTAGAAGTGAACCAGCCCCGATATCCGCAAGTTACTACAGAAAGGGGTGGTGTTAGTGAACATTTGACTATAAAAAATGTTCTTCAAAATATTTTTTGCACAAATATTATTTATTTCGTATATACCTATTTTCGAAATGTTGCTACTTGAAGATAATTAGTATAGTAGGTTTTTTTGTTATGTTTTAAGTACAATAAAGTATACACTAATTGATTAATATGGATTTGTTATCACAAGAGCAAACACTTACATATTTGGAAGGCGGTTGGAAAGAGGGCGAGGTATCGGAGTGACAGAGTCAGCTAGCTAATACCTATAAAGTGTGCTCTGTACCGAGCTCGGATACCACAAGTACCTTTTATGAACATGGTCTAGGTAAGTCTTTAGAAACCTGATACAGAGAGTTGGTGGAGTTGGTGTAGAGTAATGTGACAACATTTTATTACCCACCTACACTTTATTATCAGGGTCATAAACACTTTTCAACATTCGCAACGAATACATCCGACAGAGAACTAAGGTTGTCGACATAGCTCAAAGGATTAGCAAGCTGAAGTGGCAGTGGGCTGGCCATATCGCGAGAAGAACCGACAACCGCTGGGGTAACGTGTTCTTGAGTGGAGACCGCGACTCGGCAAACGTAGTGTAGGACGCCCTCCGACCAGGTGGGATGACGATTTGCGAAAGACTGCTGGCAGATGCTGGATGCAGCAAGCTGAAGACAGGGCGCGATGGCGCTCATTAGGGGAGGCCTATGTCCAGCAGTGGACTGATATAGGCTGATGATGATGATGATGAGAAACACTTTTTATATGACCCTGAAAATATAGAAATCACTGCAAGGTTCAAAGAAGACCTGCCTACGATTTGAATACAATTTCTTGAGGAGTTAACGGAAATTTGTGCCCATGACATTCAAATAACAATTATTTATGTTTTCCTAGTATTATTGTCCCGGCCAATAAGACTCACAAGTAGAAGGTAAAATCCACAATACTGCCAACCTAAGCCAAAGGGACCCAATTCTGTCAAACTGCCATACCTTCTTACAATCGTATCAAATAAATAACGCTGTACACAAGACGAGACGTCATTCTGACCACCCTTCACCGACAGTCGCCATTTTGAAAGGGGCTTGGACATCCAGGGTTGTCGGCTCGCAGAATATTTGCAAAAATGTTTGGTGAATTGTTGTTTTTTTGGTTTTTGGGGTGATGGATTGTTGGAAGGGTTGGGTTGGACCTTGGTTACGTGATTATGTAACGATTAGGTTTAAATATGTTGCTTGATGATTTGATTGATTGATGAAATGTATATTACTAAATTTACCGTTAAGTTTTATAAATTTGTAAACTTTTGAAACTTTTTATACAGGGTTGTTGGTAAATCAGTGACACCTCTTGGTTCTGCCCATGATCACGCATATATATTTTAGGTAGTTATTTGCTTACTACATGACTATGTTTGATAAGTAATGAAGTAAAATCAATCAACAGCAATTGCTTGGTTCTTGTGCTGGTCAGATCATCTATCGCTAAAGATGATTCATCACCCATCCTCACTAATAAATAAAACAAAATCATTGCCATAATGTAAAGTGAAATAAAAGAGAAAAGTCGCCTTTGAATATTATTAAAAGTGTTAAAATCTGTTTATGTAGGGAGTGCTCGAAAAGTCAGATAGCTGTAGGCTGTAAGCACGTAGTTTGTTCTCTAGGGTAGAATAGACAATAATGACTTCGCATCGTTATACATTGCGTAGATTATTGAAGTTAAAGAAAATAGTTTCAAACAATTTACGCATTCGATTACAAAGTGACGTAATTTTTCTCTACGATAGAGACAGGCAAAAATCCCTGTGATTGGCTTACTGTGATGGTGAAATTAAGATACGCAACCCACTAGTTTTCTAGCAGAACGTAGTAAAGAAAATTATACGTAGGTATATGAAATAGAAAACACCATTATATCATAAATAATCCCATCTCCGCCAACCCTGACTCCTCGTCATCAGTAGATGACAATCGCCGGACCGGACGCGACCGGACAGCGAGGTGTGACGTTCAATATCCTTTGAATCTTTATCATCAGAGCTGAGCAATGCTCTATTGTACTTGTACAGAAGTAGGACATGTTGATAGGTCCTTGGGGAATTTGATTTTGGGTAACCTTGACACTCACAAAGATTTGCCGAAATCAATTACCGATGAGTATCCTAATTTAAAGCAATAAAAACCTTTTATTATATAAATAATAAAAAATTATGCTGGACAATCCACACAGCATTATCTAGCCCCAAGCTAAGCAGAGCTTGTGTTATGGGTACTAGATAAGTAATATACATATTACAATATATTACATAGACAGATATTTTTTATTATACATAGAAAACAACCAGAACACCCAGAACAAATAACTGCAGATCGTACAAATATTTGTCCCAAGGCGGGAATCGAACCCGCCACCTCCTGCGTCGCAGGCAGACCTTCGCCCACCGCGCCACATAGGTCGTCAATATGTGTTATTGGATGTTCATAGCCTGCATACACTTAATTGGATGGATGCATTATGCATGGCATTTAAAAAGTAACAAAAAAAAAAGCTTCGCGTTGCTTAGAAACAATATCTGACTAAATCTAATTGATCAAAATCTACTTACCTTTTGAATTAGAAAAATACGGGATAAACCGTCCAGCTTAGTTTTGCTTTTTGACATTTGAGACAAAGTTTTGTAAACCCCATCTGACAGGGTAGCGGATTATACTAACTACTAAAGGGTTAAAAACACTTACGTAGACGTCAAGAATGTATTAGAACAATTTGTATCCATCGCTTCTAACCGCAACGTACTAGAAAAACAGAACAATCAGTCATACGCCTAATCCCTAACCCTTCCGTGTCCATCGCATGTCATTTATTACTAAAATCCACATCCGCTCCTTCCTTGATATCGTCTTATTTATTGTCAAAATGCCAGCGATGGGGCGAGCACTATTTGTCATTGACAAAGCCTCTTGTATATCCTATATGATATATCCCACCGTACCCTTAGGATATTGGATGGATATGTTTCGCCGTATGCAAATTTCGCTGGATATTTTTCGGCAAATTGGGGTCATTTTGTATTGGTTCAGTTTTCCTTGTGGCAATCTTTTATGTTTATGATGTAGGGATTCTTATCCCACAGGTTGCTGTTTTGGATACGAGGACTCTTTTAGGGAGATTGGTTTAGTTTGATTTGATCTTTCAGATCGTCGTATCCTACGAATAAGGTTACAGTCGCCACTGTGACCTTTTATTTTTATTGCATTTTTGGAATCTCCATTATCATTTACATCATATCATTTCGAAAAAACTAAATAAATAATGAAAATAAAAAAGTTATTAGGGTTTTAAAATTTGGTTACAATTGCACTGATGCATTTAGCCCGACGAAAAAGGTAACAAAAAGCTTTGGGACTTTTTTTCATGTGCGAATCGCAACCGACATGGGTATTTTCCGCCGAATATGGTTACACGCTCCACAGTACTCGTTTACCACGGGCGAAAAGGCGCGCGTGTGGCGCGCGGCGAGTCGTTTTGCGTTGTAAACTGAGAAACTAAAACGAGGCAAGTACTAAGGTATATAAATTAGTGTCTACGAAAGATGCCCCTGCACGGAAAGAAAAGTAAAATGTAAGTACCTACTTACCTTTTTAAAGTTGAAATATGGTTATTAACACAGGTCGTTAAAAGTGGTTGATCCGTGAAACTGTGTCAAAATATTGGAAAACTTAGAAATAAATTATTATTATTTATTAGTAGTTAGCATCCCGTTTTAAATGACAAAGATAATTCAGTGCAGTTACTTATAAATATAATGTTCTATTTGCTCTCATACATTCGCTTTACGTTCGCGTGCATTCTTGCGAATACGAATGCGAGTATTGAAAATCTTGCAAATGTTCGCCAATGCGAATGCAAGTATTCGTTACATCTCTATTATAGATGAATGGATCTATCTATTAGATTATTAGAATAGATAATAGAATACCTAGTTTTTAGATTGATATAGGTAAGAGCCTCTGTTTAAAACCTGATTTTATTAATTACATACTTATTTTCATAGCAATGAAGAAAACTTTTACCCTGGGCCTTCAATTGACATGGGCTACACACGTCCAGCTTCACAAGAGGAACTGATCTTGCAGCCTGATCACCTTGTAATAATAAATGTAACAATCTCTAATTATATACATAGATAGGTATATATGTAAACTGCACGCCAAGAAATTACCAAATGAGTCAGTTTTATGTAATTTTTTAGTTTATGCTTTTACCAATACATTTTGTTTTGTTATTTTTACTTGCAGAAAAATTATCAAGTATTTTTCAAATCTTTCCCTCATACAACAATGATTAAAAATAGGTATGGTTATATGTTTTGAAAACTAGTGGTATAAAATTAAACACACATTAAATGTGTGTTAAATTTCTTGTAAAGATAAATGTCACCTCAGTCTGCCTGTGACCATGGAAGCTGAAAAGCCTCCGAAACGTCTGGTTATAAACAAAATATAAAATATACGCGATCAATCCGGTTAAAACAGTGTTTTATTGTACATTAAATGTGCCTTACTTACTTTAAATTAGGTATTTTGTTTATAATTATAAATAATGTTGAATGAATAGAAGGCTGTTTTAATACCTACTAAATAACTCTGATTATTTTAATAAAAAATATTTGCTAGTCCCCTACCTATACTAGTAATTCTATAAACAGTAGACCTCGCGAGCACTTAGACGACCTCTGTGCCGTGGCGGGCGAAGGTCTGCCTGCGAAGCAGGAACATTTGTACGATCTGCAGGTATGGTTCCGGGTGTTCTGGTCGTTTTCTATACATAACAAAAAACATCTATCTTTGTAACGTATTGTGTTATGTAGGTATAACAGTTATCTTGTACCCAAAATACAAGCCCTGCTTAGCTTGGGGCTAGATAATGCTGTGTGAGTTGTCTTTTTTCAACAATTTATTGTCTAATTCCAAAAATTATATCATTTAGACGCCTGAGTAGTCTGTAAAATAATACAAAATGTTGAGCAACAATAACAAAATCGATAACTAAAACTTCTTCCTAAACAAAACCAATTATCACAAAAAATCGAACCGGTATTAGCATTAGGATATTTGACTATTTGATTGTCAGTCAAACTACAGCATAAGAAAATAAAAAGGTTAGTCCATAATAAAATTAAGAATTCTGAAATAAAATAGTTTGTGGTCTACTAAAAAAAATTTAATCTTTGAAATAAAACCTCATAAATCTGCAAACATACGAAGACGAAACATTCGGCCGGGCTTAGTTCCTACGTCCTACTCTCGAAGTGTTACAAAGATGTTCTAATAGGTGGCGCTGTACGGTAAATGCTCTAATGCTTATTGTTGCATTTTGCAGAGCTATTTTTCTCGTCATGGCAAAAATCATCAGTAGATCTTTACCATTTTATACGAGAACAAATATTTTTTTAAAAAAAACCTTTCAATTAAAAAAACAATCATCGAAATCAGATGTCTTAAAGCGGAGATGTTCGGTAGCATAGTATAGTAGCTTTTTGGAGGAAACAAGCCTTTCATCAAAAAACCCCGACGACTAAAAAAATCTATAAAATTGTGAAATCTGTACACCAACTTTAGTAGTTAGTAATAGTTTCGTCCAGATCGGTCGGAAAATACGACCTGTAGAAGATTACGTACATTCTGACAGCACCCATACTATTGCTAGTAGTTGATGCAGAGACGCTTCGCTCACTTCGCTCGCTCGGTCAGTTATGTAGAGACTTTACCATTATGAAATACACTATAAAACACCAAAACATATGTATTCTCTAATCTATAATAGGCTCCAGGCTCATTGACGTGTTCTTTCATCGGGTTGCGGCCGAGAGAGGATGGATTAATAATAATAATCCACATAGCATCATCTAGCCCCAAGCTTAGCAGAGCTTGTGTTATGGGTACTAGATGAATTATATACTTAATACAATAGGACAATATGAACATATCTTTTTTACTAAACATAGAAAACCAAAATAAATATTAAAATAAATATTTTTAAGGACGGCCTACATTTTATAAAAATACAAAATAGGTTAGAAGAAACTAACAACAAAAAAGCCAATAAATGGCCTTCACAGCTAAATGCCAGTGTCGAAAATAAATACTCGCATTCGCATTCGCAACAATGTACGCGAATGTAATGCGAATGTTAAAAGGGCAAATAAAACATTACATTTATTTGCACTGCACTGAATTAGTCATTTAAAATGGGTTGTTTACCATGATTTAATCCAGTCCATGAGTTTTCCAATATTTCGAGACAATTTTATGCGCATGATCACGGAACAGCGGTTCAAAAGCGATTTAAAAGTTTTATGCTGAATTACCTTTTTCATATGAAAGGAATTATAACGTATAAGTCTCATTAATTTATTAAAAAAAAAAACAATCTAGAATGAGTTTTGCCTAGTTTACGAAAGTACTACTTTTCGTAGTAGGTGTGTAAATATGTATGTAAATAAATAAATACAGTTTCATAAAAACTCGATTTAAGCCTTCGAATGATTTTCAGCCATTTAGTTAAAGAACTTTGATAAGTCAGCTATAGTAGTTGTGATTTGTCCCGAATTGGGAATCGAACCCGAAAATTATCAAAATACCAAACGAAATTCTGGAAAGAAAGTAAAATGTAACCCTCTTAAGTTTGTAATTGTCCTTATTATTTCGTCGAATAAGGTTATAAAGACGATTGTTACCTTCTTAGTTTGACGTCGTGTAGCGAATCTTCGTGGAAAAGGGTCACAAAGGCGTTTAGAATAGCATCGATTTGAAACTTGCACGCGGAACAAGGTGTTAAGCGACAAAAACTAGGGAAAACGGTTTTTTTTATTCATGAAACTTACATGATAATTTAGCGAAAAATATAATAAAACGTTTTATTAAAAAAAAACATACTCGCTTAATAGAAACTTTTCGAAATAATTAGAAAAAACCGTCTCCTGTAAAGTTGGTGTTTTGCAATAGTAACCTTATTCGTAGGATACGACGAGATATTGTGTTTAACAATAAACATTTTCTTGCCGATATAATGTTATGATGACACATGCAATGATGTTTGATTTAAACTTTATAACGTAGAAATAAATGAGTTACAGAATTTGGTAGGTACTGATGGAAAAATATTGTTAAATAATTCGGTATCACCGAGCCTAACATTAAAAAGAGTTTGTCTTCCCTTGCCTGTTTTATTTTCATTAGCAACTGAATTTGCATTAATTTTTTTAAGGTAAGAAGAACCAACCTTATTAATTCTTTTCAGTTAGCACCTGGATCCAGACCAGCCGTGCGATAATGGTAAAATATCCCTCAATGGATCGCTATGGGGAGACTGGGAATAAGCGACTTGTTTTCTATCACATTTCTTACAAAAACAAACATACAATTTTCGACGAATTGAAGACGAAGCTGTCAACGTCAAAATATCTCAAACTTCGAACTGAATTGTAATGTTTTATTTTTAAATGTATGTTACTGAACGTTATACATCTACTTAATGTAATTTTCTTTATTTTGTTAGAATACGATTAATTACTGCAATGTATTATCTGTTTGTAACTTTGAGGTGCTGAAATCGAGAAAAAAAGGTCATCATCATCTGATGATGATGGACTAATATAGGCTGATGCCTATATTAGTCCACTCCTGGACCCCGTAAAAAAACTAACAATTGACTTATATCTGACGTTGAGGTTATATCCTGACGTTGACGTTAAAAATTCCGTCGACGATAGGCTCCATGCCGCCAGAAAGTTGTAAGTAGTTATGTATTTTTAGTACCTCATTGGTGACCGAAACCTTTTTTGACCATTCTCCCCGGATGGCCCCATTCACTGAAAATGGGATATTTTACCATAATCGCACTGCAGATACCGCGTGTTCTTTTACTAAAAATTTCAGTAAATATTTTGAAATTAAAATACCTACAAATATAAATTAAAATTGGTATAAATTTAAATCTATATCTACGTTTGTTATTTTTTCCCTCAAATATGCTGATATTCAAAAATTCCTCATCCATTACGTATTCAAACACCCCACTTCACATTCACATCGAAAATGGCAATCCTCTCTAAAATATCCCGAATTTCCTCTTCTATTATTCATGTGTGACCCATTAGACTATAGGGTGTTAATACTGTGTGACTTATTGGTCCCATCTCTCATCGGTCCCTTAGAAAGATCACGTCATTTCGGCTTTTAGCATTTACTGGCGTTTTCAAATCGCCACTTTGGGTGACAAATTTGTGATGGAAATCAATTTGCTGTAAATTTTTGTATAACTACGAGTACCTTTGGTAAGGTTCGAAAGAAGGGAGCCCTATCCCGGACAGTTGGAAAGCGATAGCTGAAGAATTATAACAAATTTCGTCTACACTGGATTGTCTGTTACTTTGGTTTTAAAATTTTGTAATTTAGTTATAACTTGCACTTTAAATACTTCAACTTTTCATAGATTAACATCTACAGGCGCGGCGCGGCTACTTTAGATTTCCGGCAAGTATCGCCCCATGCACCGCGTGAGTGGCATATGATGGGTATTCTTTCGCAGATTTCCTGATTATTTTGTATGAATACCTAGTTCGATTTATATTATATCTTTGGATTCTTCATAAAACGTCATACAAATTAGTATGTAAATATTCTGTAATTGTAAAAAAAATCAATACTATGTACCTACATGAGAAGTCAGACAAAAGGAAAAATTGTGTTGAAGGTTAGTAAAATAATGTATATATTAAAAATTATACACTTTTGATCTACTTTTTGCGTTTTATTTTAAGCTTAGATTAGCTATTGCTACATTAAAAATAATGAACAAAATGTTATAATTTTTTTTGAGGTCTTACAAATAACGTAAACATCGGATCGTTTGCAATAAAGTTTAGATATTCATACCATAAGAAAATCCTCACATCACTCAATTTAACAAAGAAAAGCAAGAAAATATTCTTAACATTTTCTGAAAACTATTTCAAACATTTACTTGAAGTCGGAACATCGAGCCATTTTGTAAGTAACAGTAAAACACAATCCGAAACCAAAAGACACGAGTCGCAGGTCACCCTACTTTGCATCTATAGGGTGGCCCAGGGTGGCCCGTAATTTATGATGCCTCAATGGTATAACCATGTTTGTAATTTGTTTGAGGAATTGTGATTTTGCATCTTGTCATGTCGTTTGCGAAGGGTATTAATGAAATTTTATTTGTGGAATTTTTTAACTATGACATATATTATTGGGGCTGGAGTTAACGGTAGGTACTCTCAGAATAAAATGTATAATAATCAGATTTAAACAACTAATCATAACTCATCTAATCATCTAAATTAACTCTATTTTAATATCGTGCCAGGAGGCGGTCAAAGAGACTACGCCGCAGTTTTTAACTTTTATGGTCTCTTCGTTCAACTTGTAACCTATACCTATGTACTTGTTCAAATAAACGATTTTTTTTTGTATCTATACACAAATATTATAAAGAGGAATGATTGGTACGTATTTTTGTATGTAACGAATAAATTTAAAAACTACTGGTCCGATTTCAACAATTCTTTCATCATTAGAAAGCTTGTTTTTCAGGGAGTACCATAAGCTATCTTTATCCCGGAATTCCCACGGGAACGGGAACTACGCGGGTGTATTCCACGCGATGATATTCCAGACTATAATCTATCTCTGTGCCAAATTTCATCCAGAACCGTTCAGACGTGATTGAGTAACAAACATCCATCCATCCATCCAAACTTTCACATTTATAATATAAGTTAGTGGGATTTAATCTATTGACTCTTCAATATTTTACAAATATTTGACTTGAATTTATTTTCTTTCGGTTAAATTTTTTATTTGTATCTTGTTATGTAGTTATATTAAAACTTATTTTAATTTTACTTTCATTCGATGCAGGAGGTTGCGGGTTCGATTCCCGCCTCGGGACAAATGTGTGTACGATCTGTAGACATTTGTTCAGAGTGTTCTGGTCGTTTTCTATGTATCATAAAAAACATCTATGTATTGTATTGTATTATTTATATCAGTTATCTAGTACCCATAACACAAGCTCTGCTTAGCTTGGAGCTAGATAATGGTGTGTGAATTGTCCAGCATTATTTATTTATTTATTTACTGATGCCCTTTACATAATCATCAATTATTGTATCGCCGTTCTAAATCCTGACCACTGTATGTACGCCCAGCTGCCAATCAACCCAGATTGCAGCCTGTGCCCGGGCCAATTTACGGATAATTTTTCTTCCCGGATACCATCACGACGTCGGCAAGGGTTGGTAATCGTCCGGTGATAAATGACCGGGTACAACCGGATGGAACCGGATAGCCGGGTCGCAGACTGGGTCGCAAGCAGGTTAGATAGTTTGGATTGATGGATTTCGAGACAGTTGTATGTGTTATCAAAAATCGCTTGGATTCACGGAAATTGTGTTAGAACTGGGAAAGGATAGGGATATAGGATAGGGGTGATGTTGTATTGTCAAATGGGGCTTGTATTTTTATTTATTTTGGGAGATTTAATATGTTGTACCTACTTTTTGAAAAGCGGTTTACAAGAATCCGTCACTTTCTTACGAAACATAGCTCTGATACATCTTTTTAGGGTTTCGTACCCAAAGGGTAAAACGGGACCCTATTACTAAGGCTCCGCTGTCCGTCTGTCCGTCTGTCACCAGGCTCTCATGAACCGTGATAGTTAGACAGTTGAAATTTTCAGAGATGATGTATTTCTGTTGCCGTTACAACAAAAAATACTAAAAGACAGAATAAAATAAATATTTAAGGGGGCTTCCATACAACAAATGTGATTTTTTTGCCGTTTTTATAGATAATGGTACGGAACCCTTCGTTGGCGAGTTCGTCTCGCACTTGGCCGGTTTTATTTGAAATTTAAATACTTTGTCGACGTTACTAGAGTTCCCTTATAATGTTAACCCGTACCTGATGTTTTAGGCAATCAGGCCGTGATACGCGATAAGAAGGGTTTCTTCATTAACTACTGGGGATACGTTTTGTAGAACGTAAACGAGGTTATTTATTTTTACACACATTTTCTACATGCGGTTTCCAGTTTAATTTTTTGTCTAAGAATTTAGTGGTGTTAACTTGATGATAAGAGGCTAGTAATAATGCATAGTTTAAATGAATAAACAGCAACTAAGGCTCATATTATTATCATATTAGGTGTTGGTTTCTTTATTCATTTGTTATCTACAAAATCTAACACGTACAGTCAGCTGCTCAGATATGTATACACTTCCAAGTTTTCACTTTTATTTTACTTGGAACTTATCGTATAATTTTTCATACTTAGCAGTCATCGTTCTTGTCAGAATACAATATTAAATTATCACAATGACTATATACACTTACTATTCAGTCTAATTTCAAAACATGGGAGTGTATACATATTTTCGCAGATGACTGTACATGAAATCACGTGTCCCAAATGCCATGTGATTTCACGTTCGTCTATTCCATACACAAAAACTTTTTGAACTTTTCGAAACCAAAATAAAACTTGTGCCTAGATTCAAAGTAGGCATACAAAATCATTTTAGTCCGTTTCACTGTATTTTTTCGTTTAGTAACATTTTAAGTTATTTTATCTCATCAAACGTGTATCAATTTAGAAACAACGTTGTCCATAAATCTATCAATATGAAAATAGTTGCCAGTGCAAAGACGCCATGTGTCCGGATCATTCCGGACGAGCGGCGCCGGACATCGGCCGGTCAACTGGACAATTCGTAGCTAAAGGTGACTTTACAATTAGTCAGGTAAGTAATCGTTACTACAATCCTTTGCCAAAGAGAGAGAGATAGCGTAGAAACATAGCAATAGACCGAAGAATAGAACACAGTTTATTCGAGAGTTTACTGAAAACTGCTCAGCTCACGTTTTTTCGTAAACATGAGTAGCCCAAGTGTCACATCTTTGATTTGAATATGGTAGGTCGGGTACGTTGGGCCCTATTCTACCTATGTACCTACGCCCAATGTGCCCAGTTTTCTTATTGTTGAGGGCCGCATTCATATGCTCCTAACGAATGCATCATAGGGCGAAATTCTGGTGTATTTTAATACGATGAGTGCCCAAGATGCACACAGTGAAGTTGAAGAAAAAGCCGCCGCCGAAGCACCGTTGAGTTCGCACCGCTAAAGCTAGGCAGTTGACACTTTCACAGCCCACGACTCAGATGCCTTCCTCCATATCCGTGAAGCGGGCTCAGTGGCGGCGACGGCGGTGACAGGGCGCCCCTGCGGGTCGTACCGCCGCCGAGGCCGCGCAGTTAATGCGATAATTCACACCATAAAGCATTAGCTGCCGCATCAGTAGTGTAACCATTTTTTCTGGATCTCCATAAAAAATTCACTTTAGAATGCAATCAATTTTTTTTTTAATTTAAAATACAGAAACACGATAAACTAGTCAGCAAGCACCTTAACACGCATTCAAATTTCGAACCGATGAACGAACGATGCAATCCGCGCACCTAGCAACAACACACGCCTGTTTCACTACTTTATTTTAAACCTTATCCTCTTGACATAAGGCTTTAGTGATAGCACGCAAGCTTTGGTATAAATGTGCAATGATATTGAGAGGTATCGGTGCGTGACGTCACATGTGTTCGGATTAAGCCATTGGTCGAGACTGGTTGCTGAATTACGGATATTGTTTGAGTGCTCGATTTTATCTTGTACGCAAATCTGGGGGTCGATTGAACCTTTCACCATTATAGCGATCATAATAACATAATAATTGACGACCGTTGTGACGCGGCGGGCGAAAGTCCACCTGACAAATGTTCGTACGATATGCAGATATTTGTTCCAGGTGTCATGGTCGTTTCCTATGTTGGTATAATAAAAATATATCTATCTATGTATTGTATTGATTATTATAATAGATAACATGTATGATATAATTACCTACCTAATAATGTATATGTTTTGCAACAGTAATATAATGAATGTCTTTTTTTTAATCTATGCATTGACGGGCTGATTCTATGTTCCGGCGGCGACTTATTTAAATACAATTAATTAACATTTGTAATTTTTTCATCGTTCAAATTTAACCCTCAAACACTCCTGTCAAAGTAATTTTAATATCAAAAGAAATTGGCAGCGCTAACTCAAAAACTGAACAATTACAAAGCATTCGAACAAAACAAAGAATTGGTGAGACAGGAAGCGGCCTGGCTACGGCTGCCAACTAATAGCGAGCTTGGCAAGGGGCAGTCGATACAAAAGCTATAAATTATGGACCCGCGTAAATAAGTGCAAAGAATTTGGCAGCCGCTGTATCCAGTTTTATGGATGTTGAGATACTGGAAGTGACTTGAACTATTTTTTTAGTGACGTGTGGTAATTATGTCGGTCTAGCTTCAATCTACTGATTAGGGTATAATTAATTGACAAATTTTCCATAATCACCTGCCAAGCCCCGGGTTGGACAGGCAATGATGTCATCAACATGATTACCTGCCAAGCCCTGGAATGGACAGGCAATGACGTCATCAACATGAATACTAGGGGCTTTGTTATTAAAAAAAAACTACTTTTTTTGACATTTTTTGCTTCTAGCTTCAATCGGGCGGAGGGTGTCCACTATGTTTTCGAGCCGCCGCCGTCAACACTCAAGAACAACTTGCACACAATTATTTATCGGTTTTGCAAGAGATATCGCCGGCCTTCAATATTCAGCTAGTTTTTAGGTAAATTGATGGTGTCATTGACCCTTATTCGTCATCATATTGAAAGCCCTATCCAGAATCGCTAACTGTACAGTCATGTCCAGTTTGTTAGCGTGAAACTTGGACAATAATCGCTAATGGAGCGATGCAGTGGCCACAACTCATACGCTGTCCCAGAACTCCGCTAAATGGGATAATCATATTGATGTTAATGCTGCCGTTGAGGAAGATAATGTTGCTTTGTATTTTGTATCATATTGTCAAATTACCAAATTAGTTTGGTTACCAAATACCAAACTAATTGTATTTTGTATCATATTGTCAAATTACCAAATTAGTTTGGTAGGTATTTGATAATAAATGATTATTTATCGTATCGGTTATTTATCGTACCTTTTGTTTTTATTTTTCCCACATTTGTATCGCATTACAGCGATCGTGGTCTGCGATTATAGGTTAAGGAGATCCGATTTAGGGTTATGATAAATGGAACCAATACCTGTCCAACCCCGATGTTTGACGGGGTTTCTGCTTACCGAGAAGTCTAAATAGGTATCCAGCTCAGCTGACGTTAGATTGTTTTCCTGTACTACTCTCCAGCTTTTTTACTAAACAGAGTGGATTGTTTGGACGCGGCAGGAAGGAGGTGCCTTAATCTCAGACCATTTTCCTGTTCCTATACCGGAGCTGCCGGAAAATGGCCTAAGAAGACTATCCATAAATTTTAAAGAAACTTTCATCACCCATTAACAGATTCTCAAAACAAAATAACAGTTGTCCCAAAGTGTCGCAAACTGTGAATTTTTTGGTCTATCTCTATCACAATGTATTATGTGTATCAATCTAGTGCTTCACATTATAATTTAGATAAGCAAAATAACCATGCATGAGTGTATTACGTAGTAGTGATTATTTTATGTTTATGTGATCTATAAACTTTCTAGTGTTTTTTTTTCACTTCTTCCACTAGTGAACAAAAATCTGAAGTGAATAAAATCAATAACACCTTTATTTCTTATTTGATAATAATAACTATTTATAAAGCTGTTTATTGTAGAAAATTTGACTTGTATATGTGCTTATTATGTAAGCATAAAGAAATAAAGTTACTGATTTTGACTTTAAGTCAGTTATCAACCTGTACAAGCTCGGCTTACTTGGGGTTAGATAATGCTGTGTGAATTGTTCAGAATTATTCATTTATTATCACGTGCGATTATTTCATTTGAAAACTGTGATAAATTCTGTCAAAAAGCATCTTACCTGTTCTAGTTTAACTGATGATTTAAATTGCTGGCAACAGTCTGCAGTTAGCTCAATTGTTTTAATTGTAAATACTAGTTTTAATTGAATTCTATTATTTGATTGTAATTTTCTTTGTTAATAAAGAATTATTATTAAAAAGAAAAAGTTAAAATGATAAAAATAGATATCAATGGACATGCAAAGCCAGCAAGAGACTAATGACTGGTACTCTCGAGGTGAGCGCCGCCCACCCGGGCGCCCGCGCCGCCGCCGCTGGGCGGACGACATCGTATCCATCGCCGGCGCCACCTGGACACGGCTGGCCCAGGACTGGAATGAGTGGAACAGGATGGAAGAGGCCTACGTTCATGAATAGTCGTCCCAGAAAGAAAATTAAAATCTAAATCATTTATTTATTTTTAAATTAATTTAATTCATTTATTTGGTAAATTAATGCATAATTCAATATTTATTATCGTTATTCTAATTATAATAAATACATTAACTGTTTTATAAGAAATGGGAATAAATGGCTATATTATATTATTATTAAGAAATGAAATTAGAGATCTATTCTATTCTATTCTTAGAGATACTTAGAGTGCGGGTTAGCACTATAACAAAAAACCTTATATTATTATTACTAAGCAAAGGAACCAACCTACCCTGATATTGCTAAATTCGTTCCATTTTTGCCTCATTGCTACAGATTCTTGATTTCGTATCCATCACTCAAACAAATCGCCCATAACCCACGATTCTCCACACAAAACCAACAAAGTCCTATCCCCACTAGCTTTTAACCCTCAATTCAATCAACTGTGAAAAATTTGCCCAAAAAAATCGCTTCCGCCCAACCCACAATCAATTTCCTTGAATGCTTCGGTCTCAAAGGGAGCTTATAAGTTTTTCGACTTACCTAATATTGTTAGTCCGACCACGGTGCTCCCACGGGCGAGATTTGCCCATAAATTGGCTATGTTAAGTGATTCCACCCTTTCAATCTTTCAATGCCCTTGTGGATATTTTTTATGTGCACTGACCGCGCTTGTTTAGGGTTAATAATTTAGAACGTCTTGTTTGGGAGTTTTCTTTTCACGGCCCTTGTAAAAATCTCGTATTTTTTTGGTCTTCATAAATTTTTAGACGTAGGTACATTTTTCTGTAGGAGAAACCACGTTGAGTATTTAAAAGCCTAGAAAAGAAATAAATTTATCTTGTGATCGATTTTTCCAGAATTCTTTTAAAATAAATGGTGTTTTATGATTAGAATTTTTGTTTTTGCAACTTATTTCGAATCCAGTATGTAGACGTTAGACAAGTGTAGACAGTAGACAAGACTTTTTTTAAATGGTTTAAGGTATCCTACGTACTTTGCGGTTAGCTAGTAAGAGATCAGCCTACCGGTTGGCATACAAATTTATCCATGTACCTACGCGGAATTTAGCAAAGCCATGACCAAACAGGTGAATCTTTGTAAAGAATTTAGTTTTCACAAGAGATTTGTAAACTTAAGAATTCTAAACACTCAACAAGGCGTTCGAGAATATCTTCAATAAGAAGACTTAACTTTCAGACTTAAATTTGTAAGTCTATGTTATTCCAGAAAATATCCTCAAAATGTGCAATAATTTGATTTCCGAGTCCCCATAGACTTCACAACCGATTTATATCGATTCCCAACCTCTACAGAATGACCAACACGTACTACAAATTTTCCGAGCAATTCCTTACCAAATCGACAGCATCACTCTTGCCTGGCTTCATTCATCTTCAGCCAGTTAGGTGCCTTCGATCTCGAAGCCACTTACAGGGTCATCAGGTGGAAGGTTCGAGGCATTTGTTTTGTTCTGTGATGGGGTGTTTTTTAGGGTTCCGTACCCAAAGGGTAAAACGGGACCCTATAACTAAGACTTCGCTGTCCGTCTGTTCGTTTGTCACCAGGCTGTATCTCATGAACCGCGATAGTTAGACAGTTGAAATTTTCACAGATGATGTATTTCTGTTGCCGCTATAACAACAAATATTAAAAAAAGAATAAAATAAATATTTAAGGGGGCTCCCAAACAACAAACATGGCAAAAAAATAATTTTTGCCTTTGTTATAGATAATGGTACGGAACCCTTCGTGCGCGAGTTCGACTCGCACTTGGCCGGTTTTATTGTTTGTTAGTTTTTTGTATAAAATATACAGTGTAAGTCTACACTAATATCGTAAAGAGGAAATATTTATATGTTTTTTGTATGTAAGGAATAAAATTAAAACTACTGCACCGATTTCAAAAATTCTTTCACCATTAGAAAGCTTACTTTTCGGGGAGTGACATAGGCTATGTTTTATCCCGGAATTCTCACGGGTACTATGCAGGTGAAACCGCGAGGCGCTGCTAGTATTATACAGGGTTATTTGTAAATTAGTAACACTACACTACTAATTAACCAAAAATAGTAGTAAAGTAATAAAATCGCTTGAAAATGGATAAACATGAATTTTCGCTCTCACTTTATGATGATTGTGTATATTGAAAAACTAAAACGATTTTTTTTTATTTGCTTTTGGTGGCTCTCTTATCACTACGGCCATGATAGGCCTATTGTGATCGCCACTTTAATGTGTTCACCCGCTGCGGCGGCGTTCAGATTCAGATTCAGATTGCTAAGACCTGAAGGATTTTCTTTGGGGAGATGTCTCGTAGTACTACGTTTAAAACGATACAATCATAGTTATTTTTTATCCGATTCTGTATGCAAAATTTCATTAAAATCGGGGACGTAGTTTCCAAATGAATCGAATAGTACGTTTGTATGGGAGCTTAGAGGTTCAGGCCCACCTTAAGCTGGTCTGTCAAAGAGGAGATTGTGCAGCAGTGGGCTGATTGACGATGTTTGTTGACGTCATCGTCAACAAACATCGTCGGCCATCGTTCTATGTTAAAAATTCAGACACCATGTAAATTGTTTGAAAAAATAAATGAAATGCAATAAAACCTACAAAGCCTTTTCAACTCACAAGTGACTTGTCAATAATACAAGATAACTTTCCTCCACAAAGTGCAGATAGGCTAGGTTAAAGTGGAAAGCAATAAACCAACCCTTCGGCTGCCTTTGGTCCATAAATATCCCGCTCGGAACTTGGTCTGTTAGCGGTCGGATGTTGCCCACTTTTATTTATCGAGGCTCGTGGGGGGTTAGGAAACAAAAGAAAAGCGATGTCGATTTTTTCGGTGACCTGTTGGTGGAAAAACAGCAAGAGTTATTTGTTAGGAGAGTCGGAGAGTATGTTGTGTTTCGTTTGACGGAATAATAAACTAGAAGGTTTGTCGACATAGGTCGATGTTTGCATGCATTACTGAGCGAAGCAGAACTATATTGTGGCTGTGGGGGTCCTAGCTCCTACTGGGTCCTTAGCAGGGTTCTCCTCCGCGTTCCGGGGGTCCTAGCTCCTACTGGGTCCTAGTAGGGTTCTCCTCCACGTTCCTTGAGTGAAACAATTAATGGACTGTATTACTTAGTTTTATTTACTTATAAGATTAGCTGACTACTGTTACTACTGTGTGTGTCGCAGCACACGTTTGTGTTCGCCTACCTATGCCCAGGCTATACCGTGCAGAGGACGGCACTTTCTGCGCTATGTCGTAGCGTAATTTTCACTATGCCTTACGAGGTTTTATTGTTATAATTCTTTACATATTAACTTATTTACAACTGTTCAATCTTTAAAGTATAGTTAGTTTCTCAAGCTTTCTAATGAGACCTAAATCTTATACCTAGACCTCGTATCTATGGAGATATTTGCATAAATCTACCAAACTTTTCTGTATTATGAATTTACATTGACAATATATCTCTTCTAAATTACGTGCGAAAGCTATTCTAAACGACGGGGATACAAATTATTCCCTCTCGAAAGGGCTACAAAGAGGGCAACTTGATCTTGAGCTTCAACTCCCGGCTCCGTCCGTCACAGTCTCCCCCCGGCGTAGATCTTCGCAGCCTTCTTCCCTCGGTAGGACGATGAGCCTTCTCACCGGTCGCCTGAAGATTCCTCCCTTTGTTCGCACCTCCGCACTTCGCACCACCCCGTCCGGACCCGGATACACGCGCTCGATTTGACCTCGGGGCCAGACATTCCGTGGTAGCGTTCCGTCCGCTATTATCACGACGTCACCCGGTTTGACATTATTTGGTTTACGCCTGACGTCACCGCGCGGCGCCAGGGTTGGCAGGTATTCTCTAATCCATCGCGCCCAAAACATGTTAGCCAGAGCTTGTGCGGCCCGCCAAGTTCGTCTGTCGGCTTTATCGCATTCTCCCACGTAGGGCAGTCCCACTGAAGTTCCCAGCAGGAAATGATTTGGCGTTAGAGCCTCTTGGTCATCTGCTTCCACCGGTACGTGAGTTAGTGGTCTCGAATTGACGGTATGCTCAATCTCTGTCATCAAGGTGGCAAGCACTTCCTCTTTCGGCGCTCGTTCGGTAAGAGTCACAGCGAGAGCGCTTTTTACAGATTTGACCATTCTTTCCCATGCTCCTCCTTGGTTAGGCGCTCCAGGATCGATATATCTCCACTCGATACGCTTCGTGAGTGCGTAATCCTTGAGGGCAGGAAGCCATTCCGCGAAAGCCCTGTTTAGCTCTGTATCAGCTCCACGGAAGTTCGTTCCATTGTCGGACGCCATTAGGCAAGGCGTTCCTCGACGTGCTCCCATTCGTCTTATAGCCATGATAGCCGAGCCCACATCTAGACTAGCGATTAGCTCCACGTGTATTGCCCTAGTCGCTAGACACGTAAACAACATTCCCCATCTCTTTTCTCGTCGCCTGCCAATCGTCACCCACATTGGGCCGAAACAGTCGACTCCGCAGCGTGAAAATGGTCGCGTGTGTGCGTTCAAACGTATCTGGGGTAGGTCACCCTTTACCGGTTTCCCTGGATTGGATCTCCTTATTTTACACCATGAACATTGATGCAGCGCTGCTCGTACATTTGGCCGGAGACGCAGAATCCAATACCGCTGGCGGAGATTATTTACGACCTGCTCTCTCCCCACATGGCCGTTCGCCGAATGCTCTTGCCGGATTATTAGACGTGTGATAGGGTGATTCCCATCTAGGATCGGTGGTCGTTTCAACTCATCGGGCACTGTTGCAGCGTTAATTCTTCCGCTCAAACGGATTATTTTATCCTCGCTGTAAACGGGATCGAGCTTGTGGAGACGGCTCGTACGATCAACGTTCTGTCCTTTCGATAGTCGCTCTAGTTCCTCGGCGAGACTCTCGTTCTGGGACTGCTGGATCAGCAAACACTCGGCTTTTCGTACATGCTCCAATCCTAGCCCTCGTGCACGTTTCCTGCATATGTCGATGAATGCGAAGACATATGCTACTGTTCTGACTAGACGTTCGTAGGAGGAGAAACGGGACACGTCTACTAGCGTCGACTTCTCTCTGGCGTGCGTCACCACAACTTCCTCTTCTGAGGTCTCAGAAGCATGCGGGACGGGCCAGCAGTCTTCACTCTCATGTAGGAATTGGGGTCCAGTGAACCATCGGTTATCCCGTTTCAGCTCCGTATTGCCAGCGCGCGTCGCGTCGTCTGCTACGTTTAGAGCCGTCGGTATCCATCGCCATTGGTCTGGTCGGGTTAGTTCGGCAATCTCTCCCAGTCGATGTGCGACGAACGGTGTGTAGCGGACCGCGTCGTTCCTGATCCAGTGCAGTACAGTTTTAGAATCGCTCCAAAATATTACTTCGGTATCCCACTGGTGACAGCGAACGATGTCAGCCGCTAGTCGCGCTCCAATCAAACTGGCTTGTAGCTCCATCCGTGGTATGCTCTGCGCTCTCAACGGCGCTACCTTTGCTTTTCCAGCGACTATAGAAACGTTAACACCTTCCTGGTTCAACACGCGCCAGTACGCGACGGCTGCGTACGCCTGCTCACTTGCGTCACAGAAAACGTGAAGCTGACGCTGTGTTACATTACTTCTTTCATCGTAGCATCGCGGTAATCTTAACTCGGCGATGTGTTTCAGATCCGATTGCCATTCGTCGAAGGTTAAAGCTTCTTCTGGTGGTAACGGATCGTCCCAGCCCACTTTCTTCTTCCACAGTTCTTGAAGCATGATCTTGGCAGTTACTGTGTATGGGCTCAGCAAGCCCAGCGGGTCGAACAAAGACATCACTGCCCCTAAGGCTTCACGCTTCGTCGGCGATCTGTGACCGTTTTTCACCTCCATGGGTACTCTGTTCATAGCAGTGTTGAATCCCAGTTCATCTGAGGTAGGTATCCACAGAATTCCCAATGCTCTCTCGTACAGGTGGGTGTTAGCGGCCAGCTCTTTCGGTGCACGTGCGCGGTTTTCATCGGGTATCTCTCTGAGTAGATGTTCTTTGTTACTATTCCAGCCTGCCAGCTCAAAGCCTGCTTTACTGTGCACTTCTTGTACCTCTGACATTGTTCGCGTGGCTATTTCTTCATCATCGAAACTTTGCACCCAGTCATCCATGTAATGGCTGCCGGTAATAGCGTAGTACGCGAGCGGATGTGATTCCTTGAAGTCCGCTGCGTTTCGATCTCTCACGCTATGTGCCAGGAAGGGTGAACTCCGTGCTCCAAAGATCATAGACGTCATTACATATTTCTGCGGCGGAGTGGAGCGATCATCGCCTCGCCATAGGAAATGTTGAGCTGCTCGATCTTCCGGCCTTATCTTGATTCGAAGAAACATCTCACGTATGTCAGCTGTGATAGCGACTGGCTTCATTCTGAAGCGAAACAGTATGCTGTGGAGCGACTGTAGTAAGTCCGGTCCATCCAAAAGCGCGTCGTTGAGACAAGTTCCGTTCGCACGCGCGGCCGCGTCAAATACCATTCGAACTTTTCCTGGTTTGTTGGGATTCGTGACAGCAAAGTGCGGTAGGTACCATAACCTTTCCTTCTGCGGGTGGTCCTCATCACTCTTGGCCGCATACCCTTTTTCAAATAGCTTTGTCACTTGCGCTGTGTATGCACTCTTGAACTCTGGCGATTTATCCATCTTGCGTTCTATGCCATGTAACCTGCGTACGGCCATATCGTAGCTCGGCGGCATAGTTTGCTCATCGGTGGCCCAAGGTAATCCTACCTCAAAACAATTTTCCTTTCGTTCGGCAGTTCTCTCGAATATTTCCTTAGCACGCTCCTCCATCGGGTTGGGTTTCCTTTTTGATGAAACTCCGAGGGCGTCTATGTCGAAATGTGCTTTCACGAGTTCGTTTAGCTCGTCATCTCTGTTGGGAATACCTTGAGGTGTGCGCACGTGACATATAATTTCGGTATCATCCTTTTCTATCGTTCTTAGAGGGGCGTTTCCATGGATTATCCAACCCAACTCTGTAAGCGAAGCAGCTGGTTGGTTTCGTTTGCCTGTCAGCAGCTTTCGTGTAACGATAAGATGCCAATTGTCGGCGCCGATAAGTACGCGTGGTCTCGCGTTCGAGTAGCAGACGGTTTCTGATTTAAGCTCCCTTAAATGTGGTAGTTGAAGGAGCTCCGTTCCGACCGAATGACTTCCCAGGGTCAGATTCTTCACTGTCCTGGCTTTTATCTGCTGAAAGTTTTCCTGCCTCTGCCCTCGCACTCCAATGGTCACAGACTGGCTCGTGGGTTCCCGCTGACTTGATGTGGCTCCTACGATATTCAGTGCTCTCACTGGTCCTCTCGTTCCCAGTAGTGAGGCGATCTCCTCATCGACCAGTGTTATCGTCGATCCTTCGTCAAGTAAAGCGTGAGTGTTCAGTTCTCTCCCGCTTCGGCCTCTGATCGTGATTGGACAGACCTTCAGCAATATTCTTAACGCTTCCTCAGGTACTCTCGCTGATGCTGTTAACGCCGACTCTTCGTTCTGAGCCGTCTGTGCCTCCTTTTGGCGCTCTGGCGAGTGCAGCAACGCATGATGCGCCTGGGTGCATTCATCGATTCCGCATTTCTTGCTTTTGCAGCGAAAACGTCTATGTTTACTATTTAGACAACGAAAACAGACTCGTGCCTCTCGAGCCCATAGCCATCGTTCGTCTATGGTTAGGGCTGCCAGCTTCCGGCATTGTGGCGTTCGGTGCTCACCGCCGCAGCAGAGACATTCATCTTTCTTAGCCTTTGCATTGTCCTTTTCTTCGGTTGTGGCTAGAACGGTTCCGCGGTTTCGTTCATTCGCACGGTTCCGTTCTTCAGTGCGTTTTGCACTTCCCTCGTTCTGCCGCGAGCTATTTCCGCGAGCTGCTGCGGCAGAGTATGCATGGCGTACGGCGCGATCTGCCTCCCTCATGAGGAACTTGGATAGCGTCAGGATTTCCGCTTCTCTCAGATCTCCGTATTCCTCAGCATAGTCGCACCATCTTGCCTTCATATGTGGTGTCAGTTTCTCTGTAACTTGACGTGCCAACATGGGGTTTTGTAGGTATCCTCGTTCATCCAGACTCGCGATTACCGTAACTATGTTTTGAAGCTTGATTGCAAAACCATTCAGTTCCGTTACGGTCGTTCCCAAACGTGGCATTCTTCTGATGTCTTCAATTGCTTCGTCTATTATCATCTCTGGACGTCCATAAAACTGTTCTAGGGTGTTCATGATTACAGCTGGATCCGTTGCCGTGAACAAAAGTGCCGATACCGTAGTTCGTGCTTCGCCACGCAGACATGCTCTAAGTCTGGCTAAATTCTCTGCCGGTGAGAGCTTGAAAAGCTTCGTAGAATCTCGCATTGCTGCTCTAAACGGTAGCCATTCTTTGGCTCCACCGTTAAAGATAGGTAGCTCTTGCATCTGTCTTGTCGGTGGTCTACTTGAAGCCATTTTTTCCAGCGCGTTCGTCAATCTATCGAATGCATTCTCATCTCTATATTGTTCCGGTAAAGGGAGTCCCTGACGTCTTGACTTAGGTGCAGTTTGGTTTACTGCGGGCCGTGGTGGGGCAGCTCGTTCCTCTGAAGTCGAGCGGATTCTGGTGCCCCCGTCCGTTTCTATTGGATCGTTGTAATCTCTCTGCTCCCCCCGTAAATGATGCTGTTGAAGCCATTTGTTGACGTGCCGTTCTGCAGTACCATCTTCATCTCTGTTTGCGCTAGCTGCATCAGTTTCTTCACGTATCCCAGCGACTTCGGCGGCTAATCTTTTCTTGATAAGAGTTTCTTGAATCCGAAGTTCTCTTCGCCGTATCTCTGCAAGTCGTTCTTCTGCTTCAAGTTCAGCTTGTCGGATACGCAGCGTGATGCTAGTGTTTGATCGCTGCGAGCGTACCGAAGGAGCACGACTATTTGGCTGTCGTCGCGGTTCCGTCGTGCTTTGTTCGGCCACGTCATGCTCACGCTCAGTGCGGTTACATGTGGTAACGTTCGCGGCGCGGTTGGTAGACGTAGCAGCAACAGCAATCTGCGCTTCAGGTGCGGATGATCTTCGTTCGGACAATCTTCGCGAGTCCAAGTTCGGCGCGGGGTGTGCGTCGGGGTGCGTATTGTCCGATGGTGACGCGGGGTAGTCTTCGTATACCCTCAGTGCGCTCTTCGCCCTCGTGACTGGTGGGCTTCTTGCGGTCTTCATCTTCAGCGCTTGAACGCGCCCCTAACGGTCCCTAACGGTCCCTAACGGTCCCTATCAGTCCGTCAGGAGGTGTCCGCCCAAAGGCCGACGTTTGCTCCTTCAGGGATGGATACGTTGGGATAGGAGGGGGGGTTCCACCCAGCAGAGGGGAACACGTAAACACGGGATGCTCGCGAATCGGCTGGAATGTCCGACTCCCTTGGGCG
This sequence comes from Eupithecia exiguata, assembly GCA_947086465.1. Lineage (NCBI taxonomy): Eukaryota > Metazoa > Arthropoda > Insecta > Lepidoptera > Geometridae > Eupithecia > Eupithecia exiguata. Next base: position 1,144,389 of record OX352247.1, read on the forward strand.
TGTGCCTACAGTCCGGCGGCCCGTATTACGTGTCCCTTACCGGCGAGGAGTGCACTTCAGCCCGCGCGGTCCTTGCGCTCTTGATGGACTGGTGGTGCCGCACAAACACCACACCGCCCGAAAGCGTTTACCCGTTGGCTACTTCGTTATAACACCGCAAGGTTTCCGTAAGCCAACGGGCCGCGATAACGCGTATTTTCGGACGTAGCACCGTTCGGTGATCTTCAGGCACCCCGTGCCCCTGGCGCTGGTCTTGACAACGATGCACGCTGCCCCGTTCGGGGTTTTTCAGGCACCCAGTGCCCCGACGCTGTGGCACGCTGCCCCGTTCGGGGTTCTTCAGGCACCCCGTGCCCCTGGCGCTGGTCTTGACAACGATGCACGCTGCCCCGTTCGGGGTTCTTCGAGCGCCCCGTGCGCCCCGACGAAGCGATATACGTGGCTGTCGGTCTTGCTTCAGGTACTCCCGTTACCTCGGCCGCACAGAGGACTGGTGCGAACCAAGGGGAAAACTGGGTCACGTGACCACCCTTATAATCGGGGGTCGGTCACGATAGTCGAAACCCAGGTACCGCTCTTCAGGTACTCCCGTACTAAACGGCCACGCCCAGTAGTCAGCTGTGCCGTAGTGGGAAACCGCCAGGCTACACTACGCCGAGACTGCTCAAGTGGTTGCTGAGGCAGATCTCGGGAGCTGCCGCGGGTACCGCTCTTCTTATCCTTGGTGGTGGCTTCTGATCCGGCTCGAAGGACCAACTTTTGTGGGGGTCCTAGCTCCTACTGGGTCCTTAGCAGGGTTCTCCTCCGCGTTCCGGGGGTCCTAGCTCCTACTGGGTCCTAGTAGGGTTCTCCTCCACGTTCCTTGAGTGAAACAATTAATGGACTGTATTACTTAGTTTTATTTACTTATAAGATTAGCTGACTACTGTTACTACTGTGTGTGTCGCAGCACACGTTTGTGTTCGCCTACCTATGCCCAGGCTATACCGTGCAGAGGACGGCACTTTCTGCGCTATGTCGTAGCGTAATTTTCACTATGCCTTACGAGGTTTTATTGTTATAATTCTTTACATATTAACTTATTTACAACTGTTCAATCTTTAAAGTATAGTTAGTTTCTCAAGCTTTCTAATGAGACCTAAATCTTATACCTAGACCTCGTATCTATGGAGATATTTGCATAAATCTACCAAACTTTTCTGTATTATGAATTTACATTGACAATATATCTCTTCTAAATTACGTGCGAAAGCTATTCTAAACGACGGGGATACAAATTATTCCCTCTCGAAAGGGCTACAAAGAGGGCAACTTGATCTTGAGCTTCAACTCCCGGCTCCGTCCGTCACAGTGGCACTTTGATGAGATGCAATAATTCAAAAGAATCAAATAAGGGTTAAATCAAATAACTACACATTAAGTTATTTGATTTAAACTAAGTTAAATCAAATAACTCAATGTGTTATTCAATTGGATCCACTTTGAGAATCCGTTAATAGATTAGTTTCCACTTTACTTTTGTTGACTCTGATCCATATACCGAGTGGATTCGTTTCCGGATTAGTATTGATAATGACCTCTATATTGTTTGCCAGAGTCTACAGTGAACTCAACTGTTTCAGTTGTAAATACTTACAAGTTCTAATTCTAATAGTACTTTCCTTGAGTTGCTAAATTAAGTGACACTTATCCCAAAATATTTGTGATAACTTAATTCAACAAAATCTAAAATAAGTATCTATAATAATGCATGGCATAGAGATACAATATGCACGTCATTAGTAAATAAATCTAAAATCTGTGAAACTACGTTGCTTTTATGAACTGTTCATGTCATTTCTTCGGAATTTCTATGTCTTTATATCAACCGGAAATCGATGCAGCTCTGAACTATTATTTTCAAAAATCTTATAACAAAAGACAAGAGCAGATACTATGGTATTATTCATAACCGTTACTATTTTGCGAGATGGAATCTATCCATATTTGTCAAGCTTCTTTATCGCCGCCCATTGGGCAATTTTATGACTATTGTAAGATCCCAATAAAGATATCAAAACGGCATCTATAGCCCTCTAGCCCAAGGCGTTGTGTAAATCTGTTTGGGAGGAAACGGAGAAAAAATGGGTCTAACCCTCTCTTCCGGAACTCGCCCCGACTTGCCCCAAATGTACCTTTTATTGCCCCGATATCCGGAAAAATATCTTGGACATTTGTCTGTCTATAAATTGGAAAGTTTCCTCGACGCCTTTTTAAAAGGATATAGTAAACTTTTTATTGCGGAAAGGGGTGACTTGAAATATGGCAGCGATGTCCACAAGAACTTAGGGTTTGATGGAGTTTTTGTTAAACTGTTTTGGAGTGAATATTGGTACTTTTGTAGAAGATAAAAGTATTTAGAAATATATACTACTAGCAGCGCCTTGCGGTTTCACCCGCGTAGTTCCCGCTCCCGTTGGAATTCCGGGATAAAAAGTAGCCTATGTTCTATTCCAGACTATAATCTATCTCTGTGCCAAATTTCAACCAGATCCGTTCAGCCGTTCTGGCGTGATAAAGGAACAAACATCCATCCATCTAAACTTTCACGTTTATAATATTTATTAGTGAGATGTTTTTTTTTATAGTCAGTAGGCCTTTGCTTGACCACAATATTTTATGGTACCATAATGATGTATCGGTGGTAGACACACGCCATTAAAAGATGTTCGTTGTCTGCTCAAAAGCCAAATATCTATGTTTTTGATGAAAACATTCCTTAGCTTTTCTTCTACAAATCAAACTCTAGATGACAATGATCGATAAGTTTAAAAGCTTCTGCTTCAAAAGTATTTATAAGCCAGGTGCGGGTTGGGTCTTTTGAAAACGACCCAAGTCGTGATTTGATCGATTTTGGATAAGATCTCAATAGTAGTTCGGTTAAGGCGATTCCCCGAGCCAAACTAGCGCCATCACCTATTTTATCTTATTATTTGTAAAACAAAGATAATTGCAAAAATGTTCATTGAAAATTTTGAAAATACCTTTGTTCACCGAAATAATAAGATAAAATAGGTGTCGGCGCTAGTTTGACTCGGTTCCCCGAGTCAAACTAGCGCCTTAAGGCGAAAATGGCGATCAGCCAAGATCACTACCTAGTATGACAACCTTGTTAGTTACATCTACCGTTTCCTTAAATTTTCTTCGCTCAACCCTTGTAGTGAAATAGCTACGCCGCATCACAATCTTGAAGTTCTAAACTACCCCGCTGGTGCAGAAAGCGCTACGATGCGTCTTGCTTAGCGCGGCGTTGTTTTTAAGTCATGCTCAGATTTATAAGTTTAGCGGTTACCTACATGCCATTGACTGCGACCGGTACAGAATAGGAGACCCAAATACAGGGCGGAAAGCTGATGTTTTAACGTAAGGTGAGCCTTGTTGTTTGCTGTCCATTTCTAATGACCTGCATAATTACATGGGTAATTATACGACCACTGTGGCGCGGTGGGCGAAGGTCCGTCTGCAACGCAGGAGGTTGCGGGTTCGATTCCCGTCACGGCACAAATGTTTGTACGATCTGCAGATATTTGGTTCGGTAGTTTTGGTCGCTTTCTATGTAAAAAAAAAATATCTATCTATGTATTGTATTAAATAATGTATATCAGTTATCTAGTACCCATAACTCAAGCTCTGCTTAGCTTGGGGCTAGATAATGCTGTGTGCATTGTGCAGCATCACTTATTCATTTAAAGTATTATTTATATGTATATTAAGTTTAAAAAAAATCTCGAGCATGATAAAACCAACTTGGATTCACTGCATTTGGGAAAATGCATTGATGATGAAATTTTGTATCAATCAACACTTTCCCAAAGTACCAGTAAAGTCTTGTTTGATACCTAAAAATAAAAAAAGTCAAAATCAAATATTCCAGTGTCGTACTGTGTACAACCGTCGCATAAGGGTAGTTCTGCGCGAGCCGTGATGCAATCGGTGTAAGGCCACCTCAGACACCATACTTTATCCGCACTCACAATTAGTTGCCTCGATGGCAGGTGAAACTACACACAACGGAAAACTGTAGAGAGGCTGTCCTACTAAGTAAACTGAATTCAAAACTTATTTGATACACAATAAGGTACACTTTACCTATATCTGACTAAAAAGATTGTAGGTAATATGACCAAGAACAGCTGCAGCAATAACTCGAAGTGGATCTTGACTTCGTATACTAGGGACCTTCATGAACTCGGCTGTCAAATGCTGATTCATCTTCTGCCTGAATCGGAATTGGACAGAAGAGTTTCTAAATAGATCTTTCCGGAAATTGTCAAACTACATACACGCAATTAAGTTTATCAGTCATAATTATAATACCCATAACATAAGCTTTGCTTAGCTTGGCGCTAGATGACGCTGTGGACAATCCATGTCCAGAATTATTTATTTATAATTTATGAATAAAAAAATAGTTTATTACATTCTCATGTTTTACAAAAAAGCTTCAAGCATCTGAGCAACATGACACCATAAATTCGCTATCATGTCACCAAAAACTCGATCGCAAGATCAGCGCTGGTTGTTATTAGAACCAACATAAAACTGTGGCTTAAGCATGTTTATTTCAGCATTATAGTAGTAGTAACATATAGTATGCATGACGGGTAATGTCCAAGTAAATGTATCGTGAGAATACGACGTTTTTTCGAAAATTAGGTTTCAAAAACCCTTACTTTCGAAAATCACGATCTTGGTTAATTTATGTAGTCTGGAAATATAGCGGAATAATATTTTGAGAACCTATGGATTAAACTCTATTGTTGTGCCACGTGTTTTGTAATCTACTGTCACTTTAACCGTCGTCTCCATTCCACTCCTGTTCATCGCCCGAGCGTCTCAGCTCCGAAGTCGTTAGTAACAAACTCCACACATTTGTGTCACCGGATACAATCCTATTATAATTTTAAATTTTAAGCGCACTTATTTATGTACAAGCTCAATCTGCTGAGCAATCTTTGATGTGTTTTTAATCTGGAGTGCTGGAGATTTTTAAACAGCAGTTAGGGGAAAGTTCTTGTTTGGAGAAGTTATTGAAATGTTGTCAACGAGGGAGGTATGAGATTTCTATGTTATGTCTTCGTTATGGTGAAATGACTCCATACAAACAGTTAGTGCACTTTCACTTGGTGCCTTCATCAAGTTTTATTATAATGTTTTAAACGGATTTACTTTGAACTTGCTATGATCCGGAAATCTATTTTATACCAAATTTTCATATCTTTTACCGACTTTAGGAGGAGGTTCTATGTTGGGCTGTATGTATGTTTTTAAATGTATATATATCGATTTCTACTCGAGGATTAAATTTTAATTATAGTATTTAAAGCTGCACGTTTTTATTATATTTAAAGTTTGATCCTGAGAAAATTATAAGTGCGCCGTAAAACGTGCTATCTAAAACATCATTACATTATAATTTTCATAATCTGATAACGAATGGTTTCCATGGCAACGTTTGTAAACAAACAAAATTTTACCTGAATCTTAACTAGATGTCGCCATTAGAAAAATTAGATCTCGTTATCGAAGTGTTATTATATCGCATTATTTTCATGGTGTTTATCCACTTTTGTTGTTTAAAGTAGGTATAGAAATTTTCATAATATCCTTCGTAAATTTCCTACTTGAAAAAACGTTAGAGCATCCACATCCGAGCTAAATTATAAAATAAAGCGAGCACCGGTGTTACCTCTCCCTGTTTCTTTTCTTTCTCGCTGAAATAATGTCCCTGAACTAGTTTTTTATGTACTGTAACGTTTCCTAGATCAGAGATTTTCTCCATTTTTCGAACGTTATTTTATTAGTTTTCATTTAAAACAACAAACTACCCACAGAATATCATTAAAATATAGGAATTAAAAAGAACCTGAAGGTTAATTAGTCCATCGTTATTGCACAATATAAAAAATACATTATTTGTATTTTGCGATTAAGATTCAGTGTTCTGTGATGTGTATCTGTGATCAGTATAGATTTGAACATCAAAGAATTATAGAAAAAATAAAACCGGCCAAGTGCGAGTCGGACTCGCGCACGAAGGGTTCCGTACCATTTTCTACAAAAACGTCAAAAAAATCACGTTTGTTACATGGGGCTCCCATATAACAAACGTTTATTCTATTTTGTAGTATTTTTTGTTATAGCGACAACAGAAATACATCATCTGTGAAAATTTCAACTATCTAAATATCACGGTTCATGAGATAACCAATAAAAATTACTTATAAATATCACGGTACGGAATCCTTCGTGCGCGAGTCTGCCTCGCACTTGGCCGGTTTTCATTTAGTATAAAGCAGCGCGACACCTCAAGAAAATTGCTCCAGTGCGAGGCTTACGTACTAGTAGCGAAAACCTTTACCATTATTCTCTATTTGTTCTTGAAACTATAAGAAACGCAACAAAAAACAGTGAACCAAAACAAGCAAAACAATACACCTGAGCTTAGAGGTATGGCACAAAACTCTAATTAAATATAACTGGGAATATTTTAATAAGTTTATGAGGGCACCGTCGCTTGCTTAAAACAAATATTATGTCCGCCAGCAAGCGTTGAATTTTAATATAATTACTGTACGCTTTTAATTTTATAAAGGTTTCTTTGTTCTGCTCCGCTGGTTTTGTCCACGGCATGTGTTTCCGGTGAATAACTGGTGTTGCACTCATGTTTAGGTTTTCAGTGTAAAAAAAAGTCTTATGCAAATCAAATTAATAGAGATTCTCGTACACTACTTTAAAATACAACAGGTAACCGTGTTACAATGATGGAAAGGATAACCCCAAACGAAGGGGTTATCAAATCTATCTAAAACACAAAACCCTTTCAATGGAAAACCCATTCGAAAGGGTTTTGAAGGGGTTAAAAGCCGGTTATTCATTGAAAGTGTTACCCATATGGAAAGGGTTTTATAACAACTTCGAGAAACCCTATCGAAAACCCCTTCAACGGGTAACCAAATCAGCCCCTGAATTATTTCAAAAAAACCACAGTGAAAACTTTTCACTGAGGTTTTTGTTGAAATAATTCTTAAATTTCTACTTCCACACTTATTTCTCTTTTTCATTTGCAAATTAATCAACACTCCCTAAACAAAAAATATACTGAATGGAAACTTTTCTTTGCTGCACATGCTTAGCTTAAATAACATACTTCGTAGTACGAGTAACATTAATATATTTATAAAATTCGAACCCTTTAATACTTTTGAGTTTAGTGGGAGAGTTAGACAAAATGTCCCGGAAAAACGGGTGGAAAACCGCTTAGGTACTACATCATATATTATATTACAATAACAGAATACAATTATTACAAAGAATATACTCTTAATTTTCTAAAAATCTAAGCCGTCACCAGAAGGCAAAGTGCCCAGAATGCTGGCAGCATTACCACGTTGCAATGCTAATTCGTTGACCGAAATAAAAGCCAGCATTTTGATCACCTGTGGACTCTACTAAGAGTTTTGTTAGTTCGTAGGTACTTAAATTATAAATTTCCTAATCTCTCCTATCTTCAGCAGTCATCCGTTTCAAACGATTAACACGTTCCCTGACTTTATTAGAAGCGATATTGCGAATGTGGCCCTGTCGGAATCAAAAATTTAAATTGCATACTCTGCCTTTATTGAGGAGTTAGACGGTTTATGTGAGAGACGTGCAAATGATGATATTGGAGACGCGTGGTGGGTAGAGGGAGTTCTAGTCAAGAATTAAACTTGTCCACGGCTTTGTTCACGTGGTAGACAAAACGTAGCCTTTGTATAGGAACATCATCATCAGAGCAGTCCCTTATGTCACTCACTACTGGGTATAGGCCAAGAAGCTTAATATTATCTGGGGGCACGGCAAAACCGCGGACCAAGGCCAAGTCAATACATGGATCTCACCACTTTTTATGGTAGAAGAACCGAGTTCCGAGACCTGTTTTTTTCGGTAGGTCCCATTTGTTCTATGGAACTACATACTAGCTTTTGCTCCTGTATTTATTTGTCTGTGAATGCACAGAACTAAATGGGAATCGCTTTTCCCAAATTCTTCCATGATGATATATAAAATAAGACGTGAAAAACATTAATCACTGACGTTAATACCAGGTACATTTCACTATCAAAAAATAAAACTACTAATACCTCGCTACATATTTTTATTTAGCAAAATAAAAGCAAAACAGCAGTTTAACAATACTTACTTGTTTCTTTATCTACAAACTAAAAACATTTTTTCTTCTTATTTTTAAAGTTTATATAATGTAGGTACTTAGTTCGTTCTACGGAACAATTTGAGACAAAAAGTACAAACTGTTTTATAGTACAAAGAGGGACAATATTTTCTCAAATTTTTCTATTACGTCATGTTCCATAGAACAAATGGGACCTACCGGTTTTTTTTACAGGTTTTGTTTTTGATGGCATCGTCTTATCTCTTGTTATAACAAGATCGATTCTTGATATTACTTTGCAGGCTGTCTAAAATCCATCCGTCCACAAAATGATCACAGTCTTGCTAAGTAAATATTCTCGTTAAGTTAGTCTCTACGTTCTAGGATTTACTGCGCTTGTTACTTATTATTACTTATGATTTACTTCATATGTTTGATTTCGCTCAAGGTCTTTCCAACGCCTTTTTTCCTTCTCCAAGGCTGAACAAGTAATTAGACCTAAGTATCAAGACAAGAAATCTCTAGAACTAACAATATGGAACAACCTCTGTGGCGCGGTGGGTGAAGGTCCGCCTGCGACGCAGGTGGTTGCAGGTTCGATTCCCGCCTTGGGACCAATGTATGTAAGATTTGCAGATATTTGTTCAGAGTGTTCGGGTCGTTTTCTATGCATAACAAATAATATCTGTCTATGTATTGAATTGTATTATGTATATCAGTTATCTAGTACCTATAACACAAGCTCTGCTTATCTTGGGGCTAGATAATGCTGTGTGAATTGTCCAGCATTATTTATTTATTTAATATATGAAAAGGAGCATTCAATCAATTGGTAAATAGTACAAAATGATGCCAAAATCAGTGTTAATAAGCGAATAAGAAGCGGCCAATCAATAGGAAACATGATTGAAGTCGCTCGTTACAGAGAAGCGCGCTAATCAGCGTCTCGGCTTGCCGGACGGATAGGAAAAAATTAAATTTACCAAGTCGATTTCATTTTTCATTAATTCATCGTCTGGGGTCGGTGAAGGAATTAGTTTCGGTGGAAGTGACTTTAAAAGATAGACATCAAAATCAAAATCAAAAATTCGTTAGTCCCATAAATACAAAAATGTACACTTACTATCAGAAATGACTATCAGAAATGCAAGTACAATAATAATAAGAAATTAGTAAATCCCAAAAATTTACGATCTCGACGGGATTCGAACCCGCACCTTCCCCTTCAGCGCAGGGTTGCTCTTTTTCCAACTAAGCTACGTGATCTTATCTAGTCGACCCGTAAATCTTTGGGAGTTCTTTCGGCACTTACGCCGTCAGCGCCACCTACAGAGGAAACAATGAAGTTATCCAATTCTGCTCAAAGACCAAATTTACATTTAGTTCTTTGACGAGAGGTTTTGCCGTTGCTTGATTCTAAGGTTTTTATTTATTATAGTACTCTGGGTAATTTCTAAGAAATTAATAAATCCCAAAAATTTACGATCTCGACGGGATTCGAACCCGCACCTTCCCCTTCAGCGCACACCGGGTTCGAATCCCGTCGAGATCGTAAATTTTTGGGATTTATTAATTTCTTAGAAATTACCCAGAGTACTATAATAAATAAAAACCTTAGAATACAATAATAATAATAAAAAAATATTTATTTCCAGACACCAGATCCGTAAAGCACACATATAAATCTTACGACTTTTCAAACTTATTACATAATTTGTCGTTCGTAGTTTAGAAAGTGAAATTGACTAAATTGGTGATGGTTGTTCGGTTCATGTTGGCGTGAGAGTTAATCATTCTGTGGATTTAATTATTGTGAAAATTTAATTATGGTGTGCTAAACTTATTAAAAAAATATTTTTAATTATGTTTCCTGCATTCTGCAAGGAATAAGACTAACGGAAAAGTAATTTACCGCAAATCGTTAACGAACTTAAACAGAATGTCATTATTAAAGAAGCGCTTCACTTGTAAACACTACTATCATAATTAATTATAACTAACGTTACAGTTATTGGGTAAAATCGTGACGAAAATCCTATAATTTTATTTACTCACGTCACGTTAATGTATTTTACGTTATACTATACATATATATATATTTTGTCACTTCCAGTTTCTCTATATCTCTGTATCCCCAACCGATACGCGTTCCTATATAAAATTTCCCGAGGGTTGGCGTAAAAACACACTTTTTCTTTGCACAAGACTCTGTTTAACCCCCGAATGGTGGCTAATTTCAAGAAGAGATGGCTGATTAATTATTGATGATACTTTTCTGGATCGAGAACCGAATTTTACTGTTTATCTTTGATGTTAATTTTCTTTTTTTAATCCCCTCTTGGCAATGATTATTTGACGAGGGATGGTATTGTTTTACTTCGACGTTTTTTGGGGCTCAAACTTGAGAAAAATCACATCGGAAAGAATTTTTTTATTTCCGATGTGATTACTATGTTTTTGTTTTAAAAGGGGAAATATGTAGGTTTTTACTAAGTTCAGAGTACGATCAGAGAGTAATTCCTCAAATAATTGTCTCAGAATTATAGAATATAGATATAAACATGATGGCAAATAAAAATCTTGAATCAGCAGGTAGATACGTTAAGAGCGCTCTCACATTACCGCGCGGTACCGGCGGTGCGGTGCCGCAAGAGTTTCGCAACGACGCTGTCCGTTGAACGAGATGCGGAACAGCGAAACTGTCGCGGACACGCTGCGGACCTCGAGTTGCGGCTCCGCAAATTCGATTCCGCGCGGTAATGTCAGACGGACATAAAGGATATGATTATGATGGGTACAGACCAAACGAGCGAAAGCGAGCAAATGCAAACGAGTGGGAATCGACAATCAATACGTTCGTTCGTGCTTTGATGTAGCGACAGCCGCCGGAGCACGGCCGAAGGCGAACGAAGGCCCTTGTTTGGGCTCGCTTCACGTCTACACTGGTTCTTTTACGTTCGTTCGTTAGCCTTCGTTCGCTCTCGCTCGCTTAGACCCGGCATTATAATCAAACACATCCTGATGGATAGACCAGGATCTAGACAAAGCAACTCAGTTTATAGACATAATAGAGTCAGTGACCCGAAACCTTGAGAAACCCAATAGCTCCCTTTGTCATTCAGTTGTATGACACTGTATGGATGCAGCGGTGCGCGGCGGCCACGGAGACTGCCTGCTTCTTGTTTTATTGAATGGATGCTTAGATTGCTGTCAGTATTGTGGAATAGAAGTCCCTCTAATACAGGGTGTATTTAACAATAGATATAATACCGTTGCTATAACAACATATGATCATAGTATAAATAACATATGTGATGTTCACAACAGAAATACAAGAAACAAGAACAAACTACACATTCCATCATATAGATTACGAAAGGTAAGCAAATCATTTATGGGAAATTGCGTACGCTTCTATAATAAACTTCCATCTGAAGCAACTGAGCTCCATATTCGTAAATTTAAACAGTACATAAAACTAAATCTTATCAAGAAAGCCTTTTACTTGACTATATCAATGATGTTAATGCTTGGCCAGATGTCGCCCAGTTGAAAAAAATTGAAGCGAACAAAATCAATAACATTTTGTTTCTTATTTGATAATAATTACTATTAATAAGCTGTTTATCTATAAAATTTGACTTGTCTAAGTGCTTATTTCGTAAGCCTAAAGAAATAAAGTTATTGAATTTTGAATTTTTTTGAATTTTGAACATAAAATTAATAATTAACGAGGGCGACGACCATCCCAGGTTGAAAAACGATCACAAATATAAAGCAACGTTGAACGTTGTCAGTACTTGGACTTTGACGACCGCGGCATGTTGGCTTTTAAAAAAAAAATTCTCCTAATTTTTTGTTGCAAAAGTATATCAAATACATAATAGTACCTACAGAAAGCGAGAGGTGGTGTGCTACTTGGCCGACTTTAGATTTACGAAGTAGTATAAACGTTTAGAAAACCTTTGTGAACCAAACTAAAGCTTTGAAAACGTTACTCGATGTGATTAGTTGCACAGTTGCACTTCTTTTCATGCTTTCCTTCTCACTCTTAAGCAGTTACCTATACCTACAACCGAGGTCATCTCTTTCGTAAGCTACGAGTATAATTATTCATAACTCATGCTGGAGTCGGATTTTCTCGTCTTCTCTTCCCACTTTTCTCTAACGTCTATATACTACGTCACATCTGTATATTTCTTTCACGTCTACCAACACCCTGTAGCTATAACAGGTTGATCTGACACCGCGACACGGTCGCGCGTCATATTGTCGCTCATTGTTCGTGGTCACAGTCCGTCGACGACACGTGCCGGTCCGTGCCCACCTTTGTAATTACTGTACCTAGTGGATCTAGGAAATAACAGCCTGAAGATTGTGTTCGGTCTCAAGCCATGATGGTGATAAAGATTTTCTTAAAAGTACGAAGTTGACACTAAACCTAAAAATTGGCTACAGGATAGAGGATAGATTACGTCTTGAACTATCGAGAACTCGAGGCTTTGATAGATTAATCCGATAACTAACAACGAACTCGAACTTTGAGATTTTAATGGTGAAATAGCTTTTCAAAGAAATAGGATTATAAAAAAAACGTACTTCGCGGTTGCACAGGAAGGGAACTCGCGGTTTCGTCTAATCAAATCAAACTAATATTATAAATTCGAAAATCTTTCTGTCTGTCTGTTACCTTCTCACGCCTAAACGGCTGAACGGGTCTTAAAGAAATTTGGCAGGGAGGTAAATTATATCCCGGGGACGGCGACAAAGGCTACTTGGAAAGCGTATGCAAAGCCGCGGACTGTAGCTAGTAGGATATATATAAACAACTAGCAGCGCCTTGCGGTTTCACCCGCGTAGTTCCCGTTCCCGTGGGAATTCCGGGATAAAAAGCCAATGTTCTATTCCAGACTATAATCTATCTCTGTGCCAAATTTCATCCAGATCTGTTCAGCCGTTCTGGCGTGATAAAGGAACAAACATCCATCGATCTATCCATCCATCTAAACTTTCACGTTTATAATATTAGTGAGATGAGATATATATCCTACTAGCTATTGTTTGATAATTACTATTTATAAAGTTGTTGTTTATGTATAAAATTTGACTTGTCTAAGTTTTTTATTGTAAGCCTAAAGAAATAAAGTTATTGACTTTTGACTTTTGAATACTACCGTTACCCAGAATAATCAGCTATACCCTTCGATCAAAAATAAGTAGTTCGCGGCCTCCCCCGTAGATTCCTAGAGCCTTACAAAAATGTCAATCCAAATTGTCTACGTTTTGTTTTGACGCAGACAGTTTGCGCAGAGCCTGACAAGTTTTTTCCATACGGAACAAGAGATTGGTGGAGTCGAATTCATTTTATTTTATTTTGTAAGTAGGTAGGTACCTTCCTGAGAATTATATACCTACCTACTCAGTTTATTTTCTATAAGGATTAATTAACAGAATTCAGGTAAAGATAACGAATCATTTATTGATGAAACTATAAATTGGTGTCTCAACAGTAGGTATTTATACAAAAGGGTCATTTCAGACATACAACAATTTAAACTTAAAATACAATTTCAGGCAGGCACTCTAGATTAAAAAGATCTGGTTCCTGTCTGCGGCTTTGCACGAGTTTTTTTTACGGGACAAAAAATAAACGTTTTATAAATTCATACTTCTGGTAGAAAGACTAGGTTCTTACCTACCTAGGTAAGAACCTAGTCTTTCTTTTATTAGAGAGTCTACGCAAATGAAATTTTAGGGCGGGCCAACTAGTTATTTTAAAAATCATCAACTAGTAATATTAAACTTATTTTTATGAAAAATATATTAATACATACTAAAAATGAAAAAAAAAATTTAGAAGAAATAGCCTCTCCATTTATCAATTTAGAACAAAATTAATATTTTAACATAGGCAAACCAAACAACAATATTTTATTCTGATTTCACAAGTATATGACTCACATCTCAATATATGGGTAAGAAATATATATAAACTTACTGAAAATAAGAAATTCCATCCTTTTTCAGCACTTTGGACGAGTGATTCTTGCATTTTTTGTACGAGCACTTACCCATGCTTTTTGTCTGAACGCTAAAATGACACTAGTTGAAAAGCTTTCCTAACATGTCAAAATGTACCTCTTTTGCTACTGAAGGTTGTGGCGTGCGCATTGTGAATCTAAGGGGGGCCGGCAAAGCCGGACATTTTTGATCGATGGCTATACCATTGTAATTTGAAAAACAAAATGCAACCACCAACTTTAAATTTCGAAATCACCGCAAAAAATCGAAAAATTATTTCCATTTCACGCACAAGGGCAAAACTTGGAAGCCCTTGAGCGTCGAAAAAATCTTCACCAATCTGTTGATTAGCTGCTTTTTATATTTTCGGGGTTGACATTAAACACAGATTAATCGCAGATCCCACAGGATGCACCGGGGGGCAGGGGGGCAGGGGGGCTACTTAGAATTAATGACAGCTTAAAAAATGTGCCCTGAGGGCATCGATGCGTTGGATCTGTTGGATCTGTCTAATTTAAGTAGATCCCTTCATTTGGAGCTCATCATCATCATCATCATCAGCCTATATCAGTCCACTGCTGGACATAGGCCTCCCCTAATGAGCGCTATAGCGCCCTGTCTTCAGCTTGCCGCATCCAGCATCTACCAGTAGTCTTTCGCAAATCGTCATCCCACCTGGTCGGAGGGCGTCCTACACTACATTTGCCGAGTCGCGGTCTCCACTCAAGAACACGTTTACCCCAGCGGTTGTCGGTTCTTCTCGCGATATTATTATACATAATGCCTTGAAACATCATACACACATAATACAGCCTTTATTTCAAGAAGTATAAGATTGATTATTGAGCTAATAATAATGATTTCAGTAGAACTACCTATATATTGTTTCCAACAGTCTGCAGTTAGCTCAATTGTTTCAATTGTAGATACTAGTTCAAATTTTTTTCTCTTATTTGATTGTAATTTTCTTTGTTACTAAGGTATCTTGAAGATTGATAATCATAATTATTATCCTATAGAACGTGAGAGATTTCAAATCTTGCAGGAACATAAATAATCTTGCAGGAAAAAGATAGGTAGATCAAAATTCTGTAATTCAGGCAATAAGGTTCTATTCTTCTATGATAAAATCTAAAAGTAATTCTTTAGATTTCACGTGTACCAATAACACGGGTCTTCGTTCATTGGTCGACAATCACACGGAAATTAGCCGAAGTGAATTCGGTTCGAGGCAAAATATTTCAAATTTCGAACGACCCCAGTCCCTAGCGTCTCTTATTTGACGTTTTTAAACAACTTTTAATAAATGCATCTGCAAATGGCAATTGCAGTCGGAACAGATTTTCGAATGAAAAATATGGAGCTGATATTTTTGCAGATCAGATATTATTGGATTTTTTAAATTAATTTTGTTCACTTTAAAAGTGTCTAAAGTAAGTACCTAGTTAAATTTTATTATGGATACTATTTAATAATATGCAAAATTTCGGTGTAAGTAGTCTCAGTAGTCCGGTTACAGATAAGTCATCCGGACTTCTGAGTCACTCGACGACTCGGTAGTTCGGTGGCCTAATTCAACCGGACTTTTGAGCCTTTTTTTTCGTAGGTAGGCCATTAATTTTTCAATGCAAATTCAATCAAAATTTGATTTTACGACACGTTCAAATCAATGACGAGAAAGAAATAAATCACACATCAGAATTAGATGTAAAATAGGTACTATAAAAAATAGGTACTGTATAGGCCTAAGATTACTTTTTAAAAAATCTCTCTCCACTTTTCACAAATTATTTTCCATCATTTTGATCAGCATCGAAAAGGCAGACGATTTTATTAAAATTAAGCAAAGTGCCGCACGGTACATTAGCATTAATCCTGAAACGAACAGTCTAACGGAATAAATCGAGCTTGAAGATGAACATAAAAATTAACAAAAAAACAATAGAATTAACATAGAAAACATCTGCGACGCGAAATGACTGGCGAGCCGGTACCACGGGTTGTTATTGGGGAAGTCGAAGTATTTTCAAGTGTGAATTGCAATCGAGTATCTAACCGTCTTTATAAAACTTTACATAATAATACATAATATTTCGGAGTTGAAACCTTATTTAATCATTTGCAATGCGCCTAATTCTACTCTATGCGAATCTCAAGCGTTTATTGTTTTGACGTTGGATCAATTCTACAGGATGACAGAAAAGAAATGGAAGGATTCAGCTAAGTACCTAGTAGAGTTTCGGTAGCAGATTGGTACAAGAAGGTCATAGAATCCATGTAAAGCGGTAACGCGATTCGTGTAGATAGAAGCCCTAGGCTTGGGTCTGTGTCTCAGAGCTGTATTTCCATCTGGCATTACCTAGATACGCCCGCAGTTAACAAATAATCAACCTACTCCGTTATATTTAAGTTAAGAAAATATGCAGTAATATGTAACATAGCTATTTACCACCTTTTTTTTTTTTTATTATCCTGAGGGAAAACCACCTACTAAAGGTTATCAAAATTTATTAATTTTGATAACTTATAGTAGGTGGTTATCTCCTTTTTTATAGTAACTATACTTTCGTTTTACCAATTTTATGTTTGATATAAATACCGGCTGAGGGGACAAATGTTTTAACACCTGATGAAATTTTAAGTGACAATACGGACTATCTTACCGTACGCACGATGGATGAGTTATTGTACGAGAGAACCAGATGTATGTGGCCATCGAGTTCAAACCTTAACCGAAAGTCAAATCTTTTTGTTGAAAAATTTGGAGACAATAGTAGGAGCTGAGGGAAGACCGCATTGATTCTTCTATCACACTCCCTGGGGACAAGCAAAAAGCGATAAACATTAAAAATAAAATGGCGAATCCCCCCGCCGTGCTTTAGAACCTTAGATCCACTACGTACCTACTCGTTCATTAAGAAATAACGGTGCAAGGATCGTTGGGTTGTTTTAATCATTCATTTAACTATAGTCAAATATATATTTTCGACGAGACACGTGTCGATCTCGTTGCTTAGTTGGTCAGTACGCACCTGTACCTATTGAAGGTGAAGCGCGGGTTCAAATCATGCCAAAGTCGAAATTTTTTGGGATTTTCGTTAGTCAATAACGTTTTGGTGATGCTATCATCAGCTGTGTGGTGCTGGAAACTGGACCTTAGAATTTGCACCAACCCAACTCTTCCCGTGGGTGTCGTAAGAGGCGACTAAGGGACATACACCGGGGGGCGGCAGCGTCTGAATGGATCTAACACCGAAGTGCGATCCCCAACCCGCAATGCCCAGCATCGGGACTATGAGCATTTCTCCCCATGAGATAAAACCCAATAAGGTGATTATCAGGCCTGCGTCCAGCAGTGAACCATTAAAGGCTGTTGAGTTGGAGGTTAAGGATGTATCGTCGTTATTAAAATCATCATCAGTCTATGTCAGCCCACAGCTGGACATTAATCTCTTAACAAGAGTGCCATAGCCATAGCGTCACTTTTGCCACAATCGTGTCCCGTTTTAAAAGTCCGGTTCGTCACTTACCGGGTAAAAGTCGCACTCTGGGTATCTCTAAGAAATGAAATAAGTCCCAAAAATTATCGGTTATCCCGCCGAAACCGATAATTTTTGGAACTTATTTCATTACCTACAAACCTGTTTGTAAAATCATAAATCTACATAAGCTTATGCTAATAAATGATCTTTATCTTTAAATAAATAGTCATTGTTGTACTCTTCATTAAGATCTCAGTTACTTGCAATTTCAAAGGAGTATCATCAATGAACACGTGTTACACGTCGATAAATACAATTCTTAAGGTGTGGCGACATGAGATACCACAGGCAATAACAGACACGAAGATATAGAGGCACTGGATAAGACAAGAAGCCATTTTGAACCTATAAAATACTTCCTGTTATGTTATCAGATACCGATTCTGTTACATAATAGAGAATTGAAGCGAATTAAGAGATATTTTATGATATTCCGTAGCCCCGAAACGTATAGAAAAAGCCGACGTCACGATCACGTCGCGAAACTATCGTCAACCGGACTCAGGACTCTGATGATCACGATGACTTCAGTAAGAAAAACCAGTACCAAAAGATTAACAGATATGTTTTCAGGCGGAAATCAATCGTGCAAGCCAAAGGAATCGAAATTATATTCAATTTCAATTTTAATTTATTCAATTCAATAGGCATACACGGAATATGCACTTAGAATTAGTCAAATAATAATAATTAACACACTTAATTAACATATAAAAATAATTTACATTCTTTAAATTTAATATGTTTCCATACATCTTTATCCGAAAGGAAGTCTTTGATACTATAGTATGCTTTCTCTTGTAACGTCTTTTTAATTATATTTTTAAACATTCTTTCGTTTAATTCAGTCAATGTTTCAGGTAAAGTATTATAAAATCTAATGCAATTCACTACAAACGATTTGTCAACCTTCGTAAACCGTGTAAAATATATATAATATAAAAATAACTTACCTAATAATCATCATTCTTAGCGCTATTGGTACTCATTAGGGAATACCTAAGTCCAGCTGCTGCTAGCCGCTCAGGCTTAGGATTCGCACCACCGCAACTCTTCCCGTGGGTGTCGTAAGAGGCGACTACGGGACATACACCGGGGCGCGGGCAGCAGTGCCTCTTGCAGAATAGATCTACCACCGAACTGCAATCCCCAACCCGCATGCTCAGCGTGGGGATTATGAGCACTACCCCTATGAGATAAAAGGAAGTGAAGAGAAGCAGGAAGTTACGTATGGTAGCTTTACGCCGTGTTATTTTTGTTAATTTTAGATAGATAGATTAGATAGATTATAACTTTATTGCACCATCAACATATACAAAAAACAATTAAACACAAACTTAATACTATCTATATCTAGTGGCACAATTGGCGGCCTTATCGCCAACAGCGATTTCTTCCAGGCAACCTTTGGATGGACAGAATCGGTACGTATAAAGCTGACGGTGGCGTAATCGATAATGACACTTAAATAAAATAATAAATATTTTACAAAAGGATAATACATAAAAACAGAAAGTACAAAATTTGATAAAAAGAGGACAAAAAAACCATTAAAACAGAAATAATTAGCAAAATAGCAGAAAAAAATTAATAAGAATCAGGAAGATTTATCAAGGACCTTAAATCCTTTTTTGTATATTTTTGAAACTTTGTGATTTTTTTTGTGATATATGGGTTTTTTGTCTGAAATAAACGAATTTTATTTATTAAAAGTCATTAAGGTGTACAATAGGGGGAGGCCTCCGTCCAGCAGTGGAACATTATAGGCTGTTGAAGTTGAGGTTCAGGAAGATACCCAGCTGTGGACTAGAAACCGATGATGATGATGAATCGTCATTATGTCCTCTGAGTCACATCTAGTTCCCCATATCTCTGCGTCCGCTCATCCCAATACGCGTAATAACAACCGCATGGTACATAAACTCTACTCAACTTCAGATTCAAGCGATTTTCCCTCAATTCCCCCAAAAGAAATAGTCGATAAAGTTCACTACTCTATGGCAGGGGTTGAGGGTAGTAATTTCTAATAAGATAATAAGGTTCTTTCCAATAGTGGGTGCGAGCTAATGACGTGGAGATATGAGGATAAATGATGCTTCTAAGGGTGTTTTTGCTGTGAAGCTCTGTTATGGACACGAGTTTGGTGAACATTAAGAAGATCTATAGGAATCGAACGTGGTCAGAGATAAAAGAGATCATAAGAAAGGTATAGATTAATCATTGCTAGAAATACTGTATGAATTGTCCGGCACTTTTTTTCCTGTTTTTATTTAATACAAACTTACTAGGTCTAACTTACTGTTATGTTTTAAAAAAAAATTGTTTAACCGTCGTTTCATATGCACTTATGTATCCCAAATTATCCTGCGGAATAAGGCCCTGGTGACCCGTACCACGACTTTCGAACCTCTCACGGGCACCAGTCTCTTGCAAAACCAGAACTTTGATCAGTTGAGCTAGGTACCTGTAGATTGTTTGCAACAGTCTGCAGTTAGCTCAATTGTTTCACTTGTAAATACTAGTTTTAATTTAATTCTATTATTTGATTACCATCCTTACTAACTAAGGTAACTGTTGACATACCCTTTTAAACATAAAACACCATCGTCGCGGGTCGCTGACCGCGGAGCAATGACCCGCGACATCATCGGAGTGGGCGACGTGCCTTAGATGCGGTAGGTAGTACCACAAGTGCATTATTCCTTGGTCCCATAACAATAAAGCACATACATCAGTTATTGCCTGGTCTAGTTATAATTTTGTTTTTATATATTTTTCCGAAACTAAGTCAGGATTTTTTAAAACATTTTTCCCGTGTTCTGTGATCAAAGCCCAATTCCAATCTGTTAGAATTTTCTTTGTTACAGTTACCAAAGAAAATTGCAATCAAATAACAGAATTAACTTAAAACTTATATTTACAATTGAAACAATTGAGCTAACTGCAGACTGTTGCAAACCATTTAAACTGTAACTACATCTATTGGGAATCTAAAACTTCGTCAATAATATTTGTAAGACAGGAATGTGTAGAATCCTGTGCATCAACCCCTGGCCGATAATCAAGACTAACAAAGAGCATCGATATTCGCGAGGAGACCCCATATTAACAAACGTGCCACAGTTGAATTTGAAACGGTAAGCCAAAGTGAAGGTGATGCTATTAACAGACAGTTCATCATCTCAAGACCACTTGGAGAGAAGGGATGTGGCTCGTCATGCATGTGTCCTGATGATTGTGTGTCGTTTATTGTAATAAAAACATTGAGGTTGACGACCTCAGTGGCGCGGTGGGCGAAGGTCCGCCTGGCACGCAGGAGATTGCGGGTTCTATTTCCTCAGGACAAAAAGATAGATATTTTTTCAGTGTGTTTTGGTCGTTTTTATGTATAGTAAAAATATCTATTTATGTATTGTATTATATTATGTTGGTATATCAGTTATCTAGTACCCATAACACAAGCTCTGCTTAGCTTGGGGCTAAATAATGCTGTGTGAATTGTCCAGCATTATTATTTTTTTTTTTTTTTATTGGAACGGCAATGGGACTTGAAAAATACAGATCACATTACAACGGAATTAGGAATTAGGACTACGTGCAAAAAAAACCATACCAAAATAACCATACCAGAAATTAAAAAGAACTATACCAGAATTCTACGCGGGTGAAACCTGCGTAGAATTCTCTTCTCTCTAAACTCTCTCTTCACAGCTAAAAATAATTTTCTGAGATCCAATTTCTAGAAAAATCACGAACAATGTTCTGTATTTAGTGTTCCTACAATAAATATCACCATTCGAATTGTTCTCGCCGACTTGACATACTGTGTTTCACCCTACTACATCACCATTACCCCAAAACGGGGGCAAAAGCACCAAGACTCGTATTAATTTATGTTAGCAGAAGACAGTAATGACGACCACGTCGATTATGGTGTGTTATTGGAAAATATTGCAAGGAACCCTAATATCGGAAGAACCCTTGGGACGGCAGAAGCTAAGTCTTCTGCCGTCTATTGGCCGTAATGGTTTCGGTGAAATTATCTGATTTATTGGAGGCCATAATCGATGGAAGATCACGGGAGTGGTGTTTTCCATCATAGTTTTTCTCGTTATATAGGTATTATTTTTTAGCTATTACTTCATGAAAGTCAAGTAATTATATTTTTTCGTTTTTGTATTTTTCGTTAAAGTTATAATTAACGTACCTAATAAACATAGCTATAAACATGCCTAGTAAGATAGAAGTCTATATAATGGCAAAATTTGACATATTTGAAACTAAAAAAAAGAACTAAACAAAAAATTTACAATATTTTTTTCAATCTCTCGACCTTATTATCGCACATCATGTTGTAAGGATGTTGAATAAAAAAAACTGAAACCTGAAAATCCCGGTGTCTCCAAATACAGTTAACCTATCGCCAGTTAGGTTAGTAGAAACTAGTTGGTACCGATACCGTAGGTACCGTATAGAAATTGATTAAGTAATAAGTTCAGTAAGTTTTATTTTGTGCCTATGTACCTATCGAATAGGCAAAAAAGATGCGAAAACAGAAATTGGTGATTTTACCAAGAGCAACTTCACATCTCTGCCTCCACTAGAAAAAATTAAACTGTCATAGAGGCATTAAAAAAGCTTATGATAGGTACCACAAACTGTCGAATGGTTTTTTGTAATTTCCTTTGTTTAAAGCATAGTGAAAAATTCTATGTCTATGGTTTAAAGTGATAATAAAATTAAATAGGTAGCGGCGCGGCGCTAGTGTGCATCGGGTAAGGCGGTACATTAAGCAAAACAAACTACGCAGCAAAAAAAAAAGCTTTTTCAGAGAACTCTACAAAATAACAGTTTCACAAAAAAAACACCCGCATGATGAGATGCAGTAAAATAGAGAGAAATAATTAAAGCTCATATGTATTCAATTAAATGCAGTATTTTCAAAGGATGCTTCAGAGTAAATCCCGCACGGATGTGGATCCGTTAATGTGTATAGGAGGATTAATGTTTGGTTTTAGTAGGGGCGGCGGCACACTGGACCAGTCTTTGGAATATTATGAGACTTTTGATGTAGGTAAACGATTTTTTATACATATTAACTGATTTCCTCCAGATAAATGGAGCAAAGAACTAACAACTTGGTTTCCCCGAGAAGGGAAAAGGAATCAGGGCAGACCTTACACTCGATGGGCAGATGAGCTTGTCAAAGAAGCAGGCAGGACGTCCAATCGATGCACCTGTTGCTAAAAGTACCGAAAATCAACCGCCCCCAATTAAAACTAGCGTCGCGTCGTTACCGCAACAGAGTCTGAAAATCCTACTACTACCTACTGTTGAAATTCCCATTAAGGCGTATATGAAGGCAAAAACACGAAAATTAGGTGTTTTTGAACCCGTTTTCTGACAAAAATATTGATTGTGGAGTTTTGAAATTTATATATCCTGTAACACATATCTTGAAGAAGTGCTTGGTGGTCCCAAATGTTTGCCGTTAATTATAGTTTAGTTGTTATAGTGTTAGTTATAGTGTGTGTTTAGTTGCTTCGAACTCACTTTTTATCAGTGTCTCAAATTAGATCAGTACCAAATTCAGTATAGTGATTCACATAGTTCACACCTATTTCTTGGCTCCATTATCGTCGAAAAGCAGTCAAAATAACGATATTAAACGTAAAAACGTATTTTTGGCTACCAAATCTGTGATACAAACCTGACCAGTTGGCAAGTTGGCCAGTGGACAAGGAAAACTCAGGAAAACTCAGGCCTCCCCCAGCCTCCTCCATTCCTCCCTGAGGAATGGAGGAGGCCTGTGCCAAGCAGCAAACAAACTAGGAGTTCAAAAATGCAAATAATGTGAAATGTAACAGTTTGAATAAAGGCTGTATTATTATTGTTATTAACTGATTTCCTTAAATGAAGACGCATGTATGAAAATGTTGAACAAAGATAAAAAAAACAGCAATTTATGGGTCATTCCAGTTTTCCCTCTGAAATCCTCCGTGAGGGGGAAAACTTATTCATGATTATAATTTTTCAATTTGACTGATTTTGAGAAAATCATATGTGGAAACACTCAATTGGTCAGTCAGCTAGAGACGCGTGTATGAAAATGATGACCAAGGAATAAAAGAAACAGGTTTTTAGTGGGATAGGACTATCCCACTAAAAAACCTGTTTTTTTTTCAGGGAGAACCCTGAGGGGGAAAATTTATTCTTGACTATAATTTTTAACATTGAATATTTTCGTTCCAAAAAAACTGCTTATTCCTTTGAAACCCTCGATGTATCCCCGACCTATCCTTGGTCCAGTCCGTACGAGTACATTTTTCGTCTGCAGCTTATGGCTTTTAGATTATTCGCATTCATATGGTTCCTCAGTATAATATAGCCTAAATTTCGCAGCGTTTTCTGTGCTAATGAATTAGTTGGTTTTAGCTATGTTTATTATTTTCTGCATTAGTTTTGGTGCATCTATTTTAATTGGGCGTTTTTTGTGAAAGCTCTTAGCATTAGCAAAAAACGCTTGAAAACTATTTGTTAGGTGCCTTATGCGTTACAAAATATTTATAGAAATTACAGTAGGTATACAACGAAAGCATGACATTAGTTAATCTACGGGGCTTGCCATGCCTAGAAGTTTCAGCTTTTCATGACACGGCCGTCATGGAAAGCTGAAACTGAAGCCATACTTTTTGACCTAGATGTACCTAGGTAGGCCTTGAAAAGTTATGGGTCAGACGTTTTTTTTTCATAGTCAATAGACCTTTGTTTAACTACAATCTCACCTGATGGTAAGTGACAAAGTGGCCAACGGAGTATCACGAAGGTCAAGATGCTATGCACTCATGTCTTGAAGAGACATAGGTTGTAACTGGCAGAAAAAGCAGTAGTAGGCAGCGTATTCCATTCCTTAGCGGTACGAATAATGAAGGTGGAGGAAAACAGCTTTGTGCGGGTGAAAGGTATATCCAACAGATAAGGATGGTACCTATTGCGCCGTCTGTCGGATCTGCTTGTCCTGGAGTGGAAGGGAGAAGGTTGGATTAGGTCTTCATGTGATTTCATGCATTTGACAGAGACAGTGTTATATTACGAGGTAACTAGTAAGTCTCGGAATGAAAAAAACAGTGAATTTATTTGATAAACAAACAAACATTACTTTTTTTACAGATTTTCTAGAGCTTCCTACTAGAAGGTAAAGTAAGCATGATTACTCACTTTTATAGTGAAAATCTATCAGAAACTGAACCCACCTCTCACATGTCAAAGCCGCCACTTCCCCACTACGCCGAAACTTCCAGAAACAACTCCAATAATCCTAAATCTAATAAAGCTGTACCATAACCAACGGCAGAACATTATCCGGATCTAAATCATATATTAGCGGAAAAATAAGTCTAATGGGGACTTATAATCAAAGAAAGAATATTTCTGGAAAACCACACGTGGTGATGGCTAGGGTAGAGTGAGGGTAAGAGCGACCTAAATAAATAATAAATCATTTATTTCCGACTACTATGAACATTTATAGTATGATATCCCTTAAAACTAACCTACTCGTAAATACAAAAACTTAACTAACAACACGTAAATCTCAATGTTCGACATGGTGAGCTAGAGAGAAGGTTGAAAAGTTGACTGGTCGGTGACAAAGAATTACAATAATGGGCCCAATAATGAACATTAAGACAAGACATATGGCACATAGACCTATTGTAAAGCAAGTGCCTATGAGATGCCGTAGATAGAAACTTGATAAACGTACAATAATGTGTAATAAATATCCTTAAAATCAAAGCAATAAAGATTGTAAGAAATGAAATAAGTTCCCGAAAATTTCGATTTTGGCGGGACTCGAACCCGAAAGTTCGAATCGAAATCAAAAATGTTTGGTCTTACCCAGAGTGCGGGTAAGCACACTATAACAAAAAAACCTAAGAATCAAGATTGTAATCAAAAAATCTGACGAAATTAATGAAGGAGTAGGTATATCCAATAAACACCTAACGTGAAGAGGTAAAAGTGAGTAAGTATCGAAATGGCTCCAGAACATTCTAAAAAAAATCTTAATAAAAGGCATTTAGTACGAAACGTGGGTAACATACAATGTTTTACTAGGACCCATACAAGCGAAGCCGCAATCAGAAACCTATCAAAAAAGATCTCCTTGGCTATCTCAAAACCGCTACTTCTTGCTACTCACAAAGGACATACCCGAAACCAAAGGGGAGGCTGGCCAGGGTGGACATCAAAGCGTTAAGTGCTCTTTTACTCATCGAATCCCATTTACGCCGGACATCCCCCGGCGATAAATAAGATTATTTTCTTCGCTCTGGTTTCTTTGGGCTTATGGATTCGGTAAATACAAATAAATCCAGTAATCTTTGCCGAAAAATTAGGGAAATGTTTTTGAGAACGTAATACGAAAATGTTGACGGCCTCTTTAGCGCAGTGGACGAAGATCCGCCGGGGATGCAGAGGGATGCTAGTTCAAGGCTGGTAATTAAAGCAATACAAAATCAATAACATTTTGTTTCTTATTTGATGTTTGGCTATTTATAAAACTGTTTATGTATTTAAAATTTGACTTCTCTAAGTGCTTACTTATTAAGCCTAAAGAAATAAAGTTATTGAATTTTGAATTAGATTTTTAAGGATTTAATGTTCATTTTCCTTTAAATTCGTACGGTCTGTAAAGAGTAGGTATACTATTTTTTAGTCTAATGAATATAATTTGCTGTGGGAGAATCAATTAATAAAATGAATGAAAATTAGTGGTGTATGACGTTTTGTGTCGAATTATTATAATTTCTGTGTCGTCAAAAAAATCGCGTCGTAAATAAAGTCGAAACAAACGGGATTCGTCCCATTGACTTCGGCCCAAAGTGGTCCAAACACGGAAAATCATTTTTTTTTTACCTAGGTTCTTGAATCACCTAGGATATAGTAAAATCTGAACCTGTACAATCTCATTCCTTACATTAACTGTCGATTAAAAGTAGTCGGGTAATTAAGATAAATTTAAAAAAAAAAACGCCTAGTGGTGAACTTTAGTTTTTTGCAGTGGTTAGGTAGACTGGGGTATCTAGGTGTAGCTGACTGCAATGTTTTCAACTGAAATCACTGCACATTTTGATGAAAAGTACTCAATTTTATTTCGCGTAAAAGAGCCAAGTCTTCGAAATCCAAGAGTTCTTCCAATTTTTCAAAGGTTCTAAAAATGCATTCAACGTCACCCAAGCCATTCTAAAATCAACTGTGTTGCTTCATCGTAAAGTTGAAAATCTCATGTTTTATTTATTTCTTTGACAACGTTCAGCTCAATTTAACTCTTCTTCCGTATTTTCAATACAGCATCAAAGCCTTACATTCGACTTTAATAACTTGTGGACTGGAAGGTTCCGAGATGTGAAGTTTCTTGAGATTCGGGTTTTGCTGGGTGTTTGGTGTTTGATTAAAAAACAAGTTGGTCCTATGCTAACGCCGTTTTTCCACCACCGCCGCCGTCACTGGAACGTCACCGAGAACGAGATGACGGTGCCGAAGTAGCAATGGCCGCCTGTCCACTGCACACCGGCCGCCGCAGATACGAGTAGTTCGGCGCGGCAGCAGTTGTTATACTACTGTCTTAAACTTACCACATACTGCCGCCGTCACACCGCGCCGTTCACCCGATTTTTCGTTTCATCTCGTTTTCGGTGACGTTCCAGTGACGGCGGCGGTGGTGGAAAAACGCGTCATCTTGAACACGGCCCGTAATGACATCGTTCTCGTTGACATCCCGGTGACGATGGCGGTGGACAAACGGCGTCAGGATACTAAAGCCCGTATTATGAATGCTTGCTCAGTCATAGATGTATGCTTGAGTGACGTTTATGGTATAGAAAATCGTCACTCAAGCATCGATGAATGAGCAAGCTTTTATAACACAGGCCTAGTGGCCTAGGTGACCTACCTAAATCTCGTGTCAAGGAGTTTTTCCTGTCAGAATAGTGAATATTGGTACATAATATTTATTTAGTATGATATAACTATTTTATGTGTATATCTAGTTTATGTGTTTATTAGTTTATCTTTAGTACACCCCTGCCTTTCTTAAATTCACATTATTCTTTCCATCCAAAGGTTGCCTGAAAGAGATCGCTTCTAAGCGATAAGGCCGCCCATTGTACTTGTCTCATGTAATGTCTTTTTGTAATGTTCTTTTTCTGGTGTACAATAAAGTGTTTTTGTGTTGTATTGTACCATGCAAGTTCTCAAGCTCAAAATGTTTCTCAGAAAGTATCACCTGTTAACTAGTTGGTCCAAAAGCCACATGAGAAAAAATCCCACTGTCTTCTAAAACTATAGGAATCTAGCGGCCTGCTCCGGCTTCGCACGGGTAGATAGAGGTATTTAGTCTTGGACTTTCCTTGCTTAGAACACTCGATCAAGTCTGCTTTTGACAAAATAAATGGGAATTTTCAATAGGACTGGTTGGTTTTGAGCACATGAGCGTTTAGTCAAAAACATCACGCTTTTCAATAACTTATTTATGCCTTTTAATAAAAGGCATAAATAAGTTATTATTCTTCCAGTAACTAACTTAGAAATGCTGGCATGTAAAAATCTTAATCTTTAGGAGCCTTGAATAGAGATTTTTCAGGAAAATCTGATAAAATTCTAACAAAAATTCAAAACACAATAGCTCCTTCGATTCACAACAAACAAATCCAATAGTGTGTCTTCTCTCAATCAATGTCAAGAATTGAAGTTTAATCAAAAAGCCACCCTAATTGGAGGGAAGTCGATATGAAATTCAGCGCTCGCAAATTAAGGCTGTTAGGGTTCCGTATTGGGATCGAACATGCAAAACGGTTCGGTAGGTGACACCTCTGACGCGTTGATTGAAGGAGCGGCGATGAGTATAAACTAGTAAGAATTGTAAGAGATGATACAACGTCTTGAGATGAATTTTATTCACTTTTGCCTTTGGATTTTGCGATTTCGTAGATTCTACAACCATAGAGTGGATTCGTACATTGGTAAAACTAAAAATTTATATTACTTTTTGATTGTTTTGGTAGTAAAACTTGAAACTGACTTCGAATCCCATATTTTTTTTTGTTTTTTTTTTTTACTTTAGCGGGATAAATATTATTTTTAAGGGACCATCTCGGGATCAGCTTCTATACAACTGCAAAAGAATTTAAGAAATTAGCTCATGAGCATGCTGATTTCAGTGATTGATCATCTTCTATAATATTTGACGGGAATTATATTCGCGACTGCAAAAATGACAGCAATCACGCATGACAAGCAAACGTTCGAGAGAATTCAAAGAGTTGGACAACGTCATTGCGAACCGCAATGACGTTGTCCAACTCTTGCGGCACCGCACCTACGGTACCGAACGATAGTATAAGAGCGCTCTTAGGGTAGCGCAAAATTCAAAGCTAGCACAACACGGTGATAAGGTACTATCATCTCCATAAATTCCACTTCCTACCGAAGACGTACAGATAATTTGATTCGAATTTAATGAAATACTACATCGATGCTGACGATCGGAACATTCGGAGCTCGTGATTGGGGTCCGCAGTTGTTTGTTTGATTGGATCCAAGTTCTGATGTTATGCTAATTTGTACGGAATAGTTTTGGATCTTTGATTTGGGTGTGGAAGGAAATTTATCAACAGTTATGTAGGTACTGCTAGACTTTGGACTTTCTCAATATTAAATCTACATAGCTCCGCTACCTTTTGAGTTATCGGTAGTGGAATTTTAGGAAACGCTAACGGTAAACGTAGTGTAGGACGCCCTCCGGCCAAGTAAAATGACCTGCGAAAGACTCAAGGTAGATGCTGGATGCGTCAAGCTGAACAAGGCGCTATGGTGCTCATTAGGGGAGGCCTATGTCCAGCAGTGGATTAACATAGACTGATGAAGAAGGGTAGGTACCGGTTGGGTTCAGCTCAGACCTGTCGTCGTCTTCACACGTGAATTGGCAGATTTTTCGATGAAAAGCGATCTCTACAAGATTAAAAGTTAAAAGATGTTTTTTTGCTATATTCACACCTACCAGAGAGGTGTGAATCGTTCGATCTTTTGCCACAGGTTTTGCATGATCGAGATTCGTTCTCATTTTTACGTTTCGATAAATTTATAAAAACACTCCAAGCACACATAATTTAGCCTCAGAATATTAAACCAGTTCGATGCAGATAGATGTAGGACCGCATTAAGGAGGTACCCTGGGGGTGTGCTTCTTATAAATGAAGAGGAAAATTTTAATTTCCTATCGTAGGGGTGGGGTGCAACTTGGAATGATATCGATAAAGGTATGTGTCGATAAAATTTGCATGTGTGTTGGCTAAACAAAAACATTCAAAGATATATCAAGGATAAACCAAAATCAATTATTATTTATGTATTTTATTATATTATTTTAATTTATGTGGGTAAGGAGACAGTTGAATAGAAACGAAGGCTTCTGTTATGTCAGGACTGCGACTCTTATGGTTTGGTTTTAATCAATCAAACAAGTTAAATTTTATGTAACTTAAGCATGATTATTTTTCGCATGTTGTCGTAACTTTTAATAAAATTGACAATTGACACAAACTTTATATGATGTCACTTTATACTATTTTTGGTATAGGTGCTACACTTTATTGGTGAGAAAACAGCTTAACGAAAGTATATTTCAGGAAACTGTCCATTACTTTTAACCAAATTATTTTACATAATAAACCAAGTAAAATATTTTAAAAGAAGGTACCTAATGTAATAACATAGACAAAAAGAGTTGAATGAAACCATAAATCGCAATTATTCAATCACCCGATCAATTCGCCATCAATAAGCAATAATTGAATCACGCAAATATAGGACAAGCATGATGTCACACAATCACGTCGAACTCTCAATTGAACCATTGATAGTATTGTCAAAATCCGCACGCGATTAGAATGGGATGGAATTCCATCATGGAACCATTTCGAACTGACACGTGCAGTCGGCCCTTTAAGGCCTGTTCAGCAGATTTACGTGGTATTTGCTAACCGAAGCGCTAGTGGTAAGTTTTTCACGGTAAGTATGGGGTTTTTTGTCGAGTATTTTAGTGACAAATCCTTTACTTTGAGGTTCTTTCCCTTTTTAATAACGTGCAGATAGTAAGTAGGTACCAGAAATGTGATGTTTACTAGGTGTTAAGTGTTAACTATTTAGTTTGACAAGGTTCTGTCCCCTTCTGATAGCGCGCGCAGACTATGATGCACACATCAATTGCATTGCTCTGCGATAGTGTCATCGTTTTATTGGTTATTCTCGTTCAATTAATCGGTGAATTGTATTTTTATTGCTTGTTTATAGACTGACATCATTGATGATTGTGGCGGGTGAAATTATGTTTTTGCGAGTTCGCGGTCATTTCATTAGTTAATTGTACATTTGATTTATAAAGTGGTGTTTTGAACTGATTTTTTATGTTCGTTGAAATAATTGGGAGGTTGAGAATCGGAAAATAGTAATTTTAGTCATCTTTTATTTACAAAATTAGGTACATAATTATATGTGACATTGATCTTTTTGAGTCTTTGGTGGTAAAAAGCTGTTGTGTCATTTAAATATAGAAAACACTTCAATTTTCCGCAATGATTATCGATATAACATCAAAATGTTTACCCCAACACTAGACCGAAGCTTCGTCGTTAAAAATATTGCTGTTTGAACGTGGAGTTCGCTTAGCGTTTTAATAAATTTGGAAAATTAAAGATTCATATCATTTTCCTTCACTAGTGGACCCGCCTGACTTCAGATCTGATAACGTCTGATAACGATGTTGCTCAGATCATACCTACTGGTCGTACCATGATTTTTACTCTTAGCAATTTCCCAGGCACGTGATTTTTAGTTTGATACTAGTTAAGAGTAATTTTATATTTACACTCCAGGCAAATTTGACGTGTAGTGTGTTCCTCTCAGATAGAAATGTTTGGAATTCTCTACTTCTTAGCAATGTCACAATGTTATTGGTTGTGTGTTTAGATATAATTATGATCTTATGTTTTTGACTTTTCTAAATGCACAGTGGAATGCCTATTGAATAAATGGATTCGAAATTGAAATCAACAAGTTATATAATAGGTAGGCTAGATTATTTCTAATTGCTCTTGAACTAAGGTCCAATTTCACTTTTTCAATTAAACACTATAAGGTCCAATTACACATTTGCAACTGAACCATACCAACCGCAAGCTCTAAGAATTAGCAAGTTGAAGTGGCAGTGGGGTTGCGATATTTCGCGAAAAACCGACAACCACTGGGGTAAATGTGTTCTTAAGTGGAGACTACGACTCAGTAGACGTGGTGCAGGATGCCCTCCGGCCACATGGGATGACGTCCTGCAAAAGTCTGCAGGAAGAAGCTGGATGCGTAAAGCTGAAAACAGTCATAGGGGAGGTTTATGTTCAACAGTGGACTAACATAAGACGAACTCAGTTTATCACTTTGAACTGAGTTCAGCGCATAGCGCATTTTGATCCAGTTCAAGCTGAACTTCGTTTAAAACGGTGAAATTGAACCTAAAACGAACGTGAATGGAACCATGGCCAGATTAAAGATAAAGATAAAGATAAAGATAAAGATAAAGATAAAGATAAAGATAAAGATAAAGATAAAGATAAAGATACATTTATTTGACTCCACAAGAACTGCACAGACACACACAAATAAAATAATTAATTACAAAATTGAGGATTCTCCCTGAAGTTCCATTTACATGCATCAGATGCGAATTTTATGATGAGTAAGAAAATGTTACTAATTCTTTAACGTACTCAAATTTGACGACCGATGTGGCGCGGTGGGTGAAAGTCTGCCTGCGACGCAGGAGGTTGCGGGTTCGATTCTTGCCTCGGGACAAATGTGTGTACAATCTGCAGACATTTGTTCAGGGTGTTCTGGTCGTTTTCTATGTATAATCAAAAATATCTATCTATGTATTGTATTATATTATGTTTATCAGCTATCTAGTAGGTACCCATAACACAAGCTCTAGTTAACCTGGGGTTAGTTAATGCTGTGTGAATTGTACAGCATTATTTATTTATTTATTATTTAAAACGTTTACACAACTATTTACTTAATCAAAACAATTGGGAATCAAGGACAATTTTTAAACTTTCAATTTCCCAGGGCTGCTCAAGTATTTTAAGTCAAGTGCTTCTCTTAATCAAAACTGGAAAAAAATCCCCTTAAAATCTAATTAAAAATCAATACCAACCCTGGGTGTTTTAAGCCAAAAAAATCCCCCCAATCGAATCTACTTGATCGCCCCACTTCATCTGATATTTATTTTTAATTAGGAAAAAAGCAACAGACTAAGACAGGCTCTAATTATTTTGGGTTTTATCTTACGAATGATTTATTCAAGGACTTTTTACGGATTGGGACATTTTTCTCAGTCATTGGATGACTAGGGTAACGAAGTAATCTCATTTATTAATTATTTGATAATATCTCGAGTATTTTTAGATTTTCTTGGGAAAACCCAAGACTATTTTTAGATAATAGGCCCCTATACCTTTTAACAAAGGTACCTACTTGATAAAATTTGGTATTTTAATGTCAATTAAGCCAATTATAAAAATTATTGTAAGATTTAACCATGTATATTATTATTTGGCTACGTTTTATTACCACCGTTAAGGAAAGCAGCGAGCAGAAGTATTAATTATTAATAACTTCTTACTTATTAATAGTTATTAATAACTTCTGCTCGCACTAAATATCGCACTGAATATGTTATAAAATGGACCACTGTAAGAAAATACATTATTTGTATGTTTTTGTATTTTGTTCAAGATTATATCACTGAATGTTATACAAGGCAAGTCGTGTTGTACAATTTGAGAACGATTTTTAATCATGTTCAAAAAATGTTATTTTAACAGTTTCGTCAATAATATACAATAAAATAATATTCCATACATATAATTTAATATCATTACTTTGCTATTTCGTAACAAGGGGTTTTCAATAAATTGCTACACATATCTTCATGAATACCTACTATACCTAGAAGGTTTTAAAAAATATATTTAATTACAACTTTAATAACAATTTCTGTGATGTTAATTCGTAGTTTATTATATATTGTATTTTAACAAAATATTCTCCCTGCTTTTGTACCATTGCAATACGTACAGTTGCGTTGGTTTGACTAGTAAAAAAAAAATTAAAAATAATAGTTATCAGATATTTTTGTGTATGTTTTCTTTGGGTACTATGTGTATTTTTAAGAGACTTTTATGAATATATAGTGCTACCACAGTCATAATTTTATAATTTAATCATAATAATAATTCAAATACTAACTAAAAGGCAAATTCCACAATGACAGAAAACAACAAACATTGTCTACAACATTAAAAATACAAAATATTAGAATATTGAATCTCCAGTTTCAAAGTCAGCAAAAAAGCCACGGGTGACAAACGTGCGGGTCGCACCAATCAGCCATGTGTAATTAAAACGACAAAACAAAATAACCGTTGACTTCAGTTGCAGTCAAAATTCACACTATTCCAATGCGAGAATTAATTAAATACTGCCTGAGGTCGTGTATAGCTTACTGGATGTGGCATACATTTTAATCAAATTTTTATTAATGAGTAGTGTATAGAAGTGTATATTATAATGCTTATGGAACATGAGTTTCTATGGTTTTTTGTTATAGTGCTTACCCGCACTTTAAGTATCTCTAAGAAATGAAATAAGTTCCCAAAAATTAAAAATTTTATTAATTAAAAGCTACCGGCGCTATAGTCTGTAAGAGGTCCCAAAGATTTTCGGTTGAACCGACTAAGGGTTTCGTGGCTTAGTTGGTTAGAGCACACCCTTATTGAGGGTGGGGTGCGGGTTCGAGTCCTGCTGAAACCGGAAATTTTCGGGAACTTATTTCATTTCTTATGAGTTTCTATAGGTACTCTCAAAATCTGAATAGATGTTTAATTAAGCTCATTTGGCAATAACCCTTAGTGATAGGTACCTACGTACCTATTGTGAAAAGGTTAAACCACCATACAAGCCTTAAAACGCAGCTGCAGGTATGCTAGAAACACAACTAAGCAAGACCGATTCAACACCTACAGAGACTGTTTTTACCTACCTTATGACAGTAGAAGCCAGGCCTCATCCAGTGGTCGTAACCTCCGGGTCGCGGGCGGTAGACAGTGCGGGCCATAAATTGAGCGGCGCTGTCAATTGCACGCGGCCGCCAATAGTTGCGGTCGCGGCCCAACTGGCCCGCGTTACAGGCACAAATATTTACTTTTGTAATTTTATTTGTATTTTGGTATTTCGCTGGTGTTGCATGATTGGTTTATTGCTTGGTTAATTATTAAATTATAATTCATAAAGTACCTATACAAATGTAATGCTCGCGACTTCGCTCGCTTGGTACAGAGAGCTGCATCTATAGGTGACCCCTCAATGACCCCATGTTAAAGAAGCCAATACCTATCAATAAATAAATAATAAATAATGCTGGACAACCCACACAGCATAACCTAGCCACAAGCAATAAAGAAATATGTTAAAACATAAATGTGATAAAACGAAAGTACAATCAACGAATCTCCTTGTAAGCACTTAATAAATAAATAAATAATGCTGGACAATTCACACAGCATCATCTAGCCCCAAGTTAAGCAGAGCTTGTGTATGCGTACTAGATGACTGATAAATTTAATACCTACGATGCATTACATACACAAATATTTTTTTATTATACTTACATAGAAAATACCCAGAACACCTTGAAAAAATATTTACAGATCGGACAAACATTTGTCCCAAGGCGGTAATCGAACTCGCTACCTCGTACGTCGCAGGCCGACCTTCGCTCGCCGCGCCACAGAGGTCGTCATCTTAGTACGAGACTGTAGTACGTATCGATACAGTCCATGTACCTACCCATAAACATGTTTTAACCTTTTTCGGTACCGTATTCATCTCTTCGACAACAATAAGTTGATGGTTACGTTATGGTACATTAATAATGATGATGCTTAATGGTCAGGTAATATTCGTGTTAATAAAAGAAACTCGTCCTTGTTCACGAAATCACTAAAAAATATAATACAAGGGCGCTATCGCTTGATGTGGATTCTTTATCAAACCGTTGAACACACCTAGCTAGCATGACGTCACGACCGACCTTGTAATGTAGTCGCTCCCTCGGTTACTGTACGGATGTTTCGACCTGTTTCTCATAGCCTCGGTGGCGCAGTAGGCAGCGCGTAAGTCTCATAATCTTAAGGTCGTGAGTTCGATCCTCACCCGGGGCATAGTTTTTGCTCTCGAATTTTTTTTTGTGACATTTTTCTGAGTTAGCTACGTATTTACGTATCTTACATACCTACTTTAAAAAAAACAAGAAACAAAACATGATTTTTTTAATCTTTGATTTTAAATACTGCAATTTTTGCGTATAAGCCAATATGTTAGTATCTTATTAATTAATCATCCTTATCAGTCTAGATTGGTCCACTGCTGGACATAGGCTTCCCCTAATGAGCGTCATAGTGCCCTGTCTTCAGTAAGCTCAAGATGGTGTGCTGGATGTGCGAGCATCTGCCTTAGTCTTCCCACCTGAACGGCGGCGGCGGGCGTCCTACACTACGTTTAAAACAAAACTGTCAGCAAAAAAAACTGACAATGATCGTTCCTCCCTTAAGCTCTTTAAGCTAATTATTATTTATTATTTTCTTGTTTCCTTACAAATAAAGGAGCTCGCTTAATAATTATTATACTAAAGGCAAAACCCCCTGAATGGGGGAGGCAGGTAGGTACATCAGTAATAGTTGTAGGTAAAAGTAGAAAAAAAAAAAAATATTTTTTCGTAAGTAGGTCTGATTGCACAAATAAATCCATTTTATTTTGAATCTTATGTAAGTTGATGACTGCTAATGAGGAGTGGATTATATATTATATTTTTAAGAAACTAATATGGTAGGTACCTAATAAGTTACAATATGAGAAAAAGCTCCGAACTAAATATGTACTGAAGTCTACAAAATTTCAAATTGGTTTAAGACCAGATATTTTGAGATCCGAAAGAATTTAGGCCACAGGTCTAGCTCGTAACTCCCACATCAATTTAGGCAATGGTGTTATTGGTCACGTTGTACGACATTGTATGACTCATAACAATTGATTCCACGATCATTCGATTGGAGGCAATGAGATGAGCCACTTGCGATGGGAATTTGGCTGGCTTTCAAGGACTTTTATGATAGGAAAGTTGCAATTCAGAATTGAATGAATTCGATGTTGGTTCAAACATTATTGTTAGACTGCATCGTTGGTCTAGCGGTCAGCTTGTTCAACCTCTAATTATGAGGTCCTCGGTTCAAATCCCGGGTCGGGCCAATAGTAGTTTTTGGGGTTTTATGAAACAATTACAATAGCAACCCGGAGTCAGGAAGTTGGCGGTGCTACACACCCGTGCAGAAAGCACGTCAAGCTGTTGCTCTACATAATTAGATAGATAGATAGATAATTCTTTAATCACCTTAAATTAAAAAGAAAAACAGATTGTATAAAATTAAAGATAGCAAAGGATTTGGCGGCCTTATCGCTTAAAGCGATTTCTTCCAGGCAACCAGAACAATTGAGAGAAAAGGAAGGGATGGCGGTGGTTAACATTTAAAGTTACAACATATACATACATACAAAGCAGAAGATTAAGAAGGGATCAATTTTTAGAATAAGAATAATTTATTGTAAAATTGTGTGAATCATAGTTACATTAAGATCTTATAACGAAATTATAATAAGTATCAACAACTTTATCCTATTCGGACGTACAATAAAATTAATAATATTTTTCTTCTTAGTATGAACCCTTTTGCTAAATTCGAACGATTTTATTTTAAAAATGGCTTTGCTTAAATTAAACAAGAGGTATCCCCAACCCTCATGCCCAGCGTGGGGTTAATGGGCACTACCCCTCATAAGATAAAAACCAATAAGGCGATTATCGGGGGGAGGCCTGGGTCCAGCCGTGGACCATTTAGGCTGTTGATGTTGAGGATGAAGCGAGGGGTGTGACGTAGTCGCTTGAAATATGACACGAAATTAGAGTAATCTACTTCTAGTTCTTTAGACACGAGATGAGATTAAGGGTATATCGGGGTATGATCGGACGCGGAGGAAGACCAATTTTAATGGTGAAACATTTTTTCAAATCGGTTCAGCAGTTTCGGAGCTTATTCAATTCAAACAAACAACTTTTCTCTTTATAATATTGGTGTAGATAATGACGTTGAAAAAATATCAGGCATAGAAAAAAGTAAGCCCAGTAGACACCACACAATTTTTTTTTAATTTCTTTAATTCTTTATTGCACACAATTACACAAAAAGTATACAAATGGTGGGCATAATGCCGATGGCATTTTCTGCCTGCCAACCACATAGGGTGAACATCAACAAAAGGCGTGCTTCAAACATAGTACCTGTGGTATGATTAAAATTAACAGAAGAAAAAAAAGTAATATTTTCCAGAGATCAACAATCGTGCACATAATGACGAATCACTACGATTTCATTTCAATAACTAAGTGTGCCACCGTTTGACCCTTCAATCGAAGCTATTGGACGCATCACCTCTATTTATAGACTGAATTGATCAACTGATCAATTTGATCAGTTAGCTAATAATAGAAAATGCATGGTCCAGTCCATACGTCCATGTGACGGGCGCGTGGGTCGCATAGACGTATCCTAGTTACGATGGTCAGTGCTTTGATTAAGAGGTTAGTGCATCAAAACGCAAGGAGGTTACAATACCTACCGTACAGTATTAAACCTCCTTATCTTTTATGTATTAACCTTATTAATTGCCTAAAAATAAAATACTAAATGCGCAGAGGTATAACGCTACGTTTAACGGGATTATTCCCATGATTAGATAAACAGATTTTTTGGGTCTGTGGTATTCATACCACTTAGAATATTTTCCTTCAATATTTCCTTAAGTTTTTTTTTTATTTATTTATTTATTATCAACTTAAAGTACATTTCCTTATTTAATTTCTGCCAAACTGTGAAACAGTTTGGCGAAATATGCGATAGATTTCTAGTATTTTTTTGTTTTTGATGATTTTACAGGATCCGAGTGACGGTTTATCGAAACGTGATTGTTACGTCCCATTTTTGTATGGGATTTGCGTTGTTTCCTGTCCGCACGTTATAAGCGCGCTGTAACAAATTCCATAGAAAAAGACGTAGGTACAAAAAAAAACACTTTCGATAGTCGAAACTGCTGTCAATCAGATTCAGGGCTCAGAACAATTATAATAACTTACCGCAATTAAAGCAAATAAATTTATCTTGCAGACCTTCTTAATTCTGGTTTCAATTTTAATGTTTATCAAACCTTTTTTTTTCGAATGTTTAGGTACCTACCTTGGTCTCACCGCCACAACATCATAAATCGAAATAGCCACCGAAACTTCCTCATTTCAAAACATACTTTTAAATTTTAATTAACGACTCTTATCTCCTCTCAATATATTTCTTTCTCTTTTATATTCATTATGCCGTAACTCTTACTGAGATAGGGTGGTTTTAATTTAAAATATCTTTAAACTTATAGATTTATGGGTTGTCCTCTACTTTTAATTACAAGTTTCGTGTTTTTGAGATTGGTAAAGTTTCGACTGTAAATATCGGGATGGTTTTACTGAAATTGGGGAATTCTGCCAATTTATTTAATGGTGTGAAGTCAGCGATCGAATTTTAAATGGCAACTGGACAACTGTAGAAAACTCAATAACTGTGCAAACTATCTAGGTAATTCAGAGAATCAGCTCTGAAAGTAATTTATACCGAACAGATAAATGAATTATAAATTAAAGTACTTTATAATTTGAAAATTAAGGATAAGTTTGTTCTTTCGTAAATAATTTAATAGCACCAGAAAAAGGCTGCAAATTTTTTATGTTTTTGTTATGTAAACTACTTTAGTAATTCAATATTCAATAATCTAAAATCTAAAACTGTTTACATAACTGTTTATGCACTTTGTTTAGTACGCACTTATAAAAGGTGGAATGCTTAAATTTAAAATAGACAGGAAAATAAAGTGATGTTTTGGATTTCGGTTGCTTTGATATATAGACTAATGTTAACAAGCGACGAATAACCTGTAGCCTGTTAGCTGTTATTTTTCGAGTTAGAGCAAAACCCAGCCCAAGCTCCTTTGTCCTTTAAAAAATCTTATATTTTGTAGTACCTAAGCCTTTCTAAACAAATAGTAGTTTTGATAATTTGCTTTCGCTTTCTGTGTATTAAACGGTGAATTAAATCGAATTTTCTATTGGGTGCCACAGGGAGGGTTAGTTTTAAGCGCCCTCTATGTATCACACGTTGAACTGAAGCCTGTGCCGACCAATCGACGCTCAATTTTGAGCATGCGTAAGCGCACATACAGTCTATTGTCTGTCCGTTGACATCCAGCTTCACGAAATTTTAAATAGATGGCGTTGGATAAATCGTATTGTAAGATCTTCAAAGATCTTGTTGAAGTTCTTTCCGAGGCATGGAGGTGTAACACCGCCAACTTCCTTCTTCTGTTCAGCATTCTATTCTCAAATCTCTTTAAAAGACGGTTACTAAATTCTGAGTAGTTCGTTACCTTACTTACCTTTGAATCGGGTTGTTGGATATATCGCCGCCGTCGCGCCGCGCCTCGGATCGTAGAATCAGGCCATTTTCAAAATTCTAAATGGCCTGATTCTACGATCCGAGGCGCGGCGCGACGGCGGCGATATAAGCGCTACAGTGGCGAAGTAGTGAACTACAATATAAAAGACCCGCAATAATAATTATTATTGCACTTATTGAAACTGCTAACCTTGAAGCCGGCTGTGCAATAATTATTATTATTGCACTTATTGAAACTGCTAACCTTGAAGCCGGCTCGGGTGTTTTATATTGTAGTTCACTACTTCGCCACTGTAGCGCTGCTAGCTTGAACCAAGCAATAGCACTCCACACACAACTTAGTGACAGTGACAG
The DNA here is from genome assembly GCA_947086465.1 of Eupithecia exiguata. NCBI lineage: Eukaryota > Metazoa > Arthropoda > Insecta > Lepidoptera > Geometridae > Eupithecia > Eupithecia exiguata. The sequence continues at coordinate 1,185,215 of OX352247.1, forward strand.
TAGGTGTGTTAGGTTTGATTTGGTGGGGAAAGATATACCTATCGAAAAACTTTAAATGAATGGTCATTCAATTTTATTATCTTTTTATTAACTTACCTATCTGATAACTTACGGTTAATTATCACTACATTTTGAAATCTAGTTTATCAGCTATTGATTTTTACATGAAATTGTTTACTGACAACAACATGGTAAATGCAATTATTTACTTTTGACTAAATATACCTACCTAATTACAAATAGTATACCAACAAACGCTTCGTTAACCTTATATGGTACCTATCAAAATTACCTAATTGAAATGACAAAGCTTGAGGTACCTAATATTAGTTTTATGATTCTTCGACGCATGACGTCTTCGAACTGATGACGTTTTTTTTTGTGAATTATTGTTTTGTTTTTGTTTGTCACAAAAAACCATGGAAGCTGAAAAGCCTCCGAAACGTCAGGTTATAAACAAAATATAAAATATACGCGATCAATCCGGTTAAAACAGTGTTTTATTGTCACAAAAAAATTTAGGAGAATGTATGTAGGTAGGTACTTATTCGATCTATTTACAAAGAAACACTTAAGTTATTGTTATTAGTAACTACCTAACCTACAGTACCTACCTACAGGTAAGTTCTTATACTACTTATTACTTACTAACGATTATTTACTATTGAAATTGTGTACAAGAGATCTAAAAAACAAGCCCGTAAACAAGGTGGAAAAAAACATTTTTTCTATACTTAATTATCACTTTCATGTCCAGCTGCAGCGGCTTCAGGCGGCGGCGGCGGCGCGGGCGGCGACGACGACGGCGGCGGCGCCGGCGCGCCTCTACACGGGTCGCACCCGCCTCGGCTCGTGGCGAGCCGAGGCTGAGCAGTGAAGGCGGTAATTATGGACGTACATTATTGAACCCAAATTAAATTACAAGGGAATTAATGCTATTAATTTAGTTAAAATAATTATTAGATTCCATAAAAACATTTTTCTATGAGCCACATACGGAGTTTTGTCTGAAATTTATTAAATAGCAATTTTCTTTCATATACCTACCTACCTTGGAATTTTATTAAAAACTACCGTTTTAACAAAATTCCCAAAGAAAGAGTTACCTATTTTTATTTTTAATGTGGTCAAAAAATTAAACATGCTCGATATCAAAACAGCCTATTTGGAAAACCGTTTAAATTAGTTAGTGTTAAAATTTTGACCTTATTTATAGAGAGATTACTGGCATTGTAGGTTAGAACTAAGCAACTCAAGTTCTTAATTCCCAATTCCAACACACAAGTTAAGTAATTACAATCACTAACATAATCTTAACCTATTAACTACACCTTATTTTGAATAGGTAACATTTTTAGTTGTAGCATGCGCTTTCTCGGTGGTCAAAATTATTTTCCAGTGAGCCATATTTCGCCTCCCTGGGAGATACACCCGTATTGAGCTGAGGGCTTATCTATACTCATAACGTATTTTAAACGAACCGTCGACACAAACATTGCGCCTATTATTTTTCCAGTAGCAATACTTTGCTGTGCGTCTTTTGCCATGTGAATTTTACCGTCGTAAACAATACACCTAAAAGACGTCGATGGATAAAACGTGTGTCGACGGCGCGCGAAAAAGTTGTTGTGGGGTTATATTCCTCGTTGGTCAAGAGTATTTCCCATTGGTGCTGGTCTGTCGGCCCCAGGTTGACGTGTTGGGCCGAGAGGGGAAGACAGGTGCGACGCCAGTCGGTGAGAGGGGAGGTGAGGCTGGCATCAGGTTGGTCGCGGGATGGTAGACTCTGGCTGACATTGACATTTCATCTGAAAAAGGAATAGATGTGAAAAATAAATAAAGATCAAATCGCTCAAAATTTCAATTTGCGTTCAAACGTTTCGTGCGTTTTTTTGTCATGAGGGTCGTTAGTTTAAAGGGTCGTATTTTTTTTGTCTGTATCATTACGATATTCTGTTCCTTGACATTACTGTCAATACAGATGTCGTCAAAACCAAATAATTATACTAAGAAAGAAAATAATAATCAAAATAATAACTAACCTACCTACCTATTTTAAAAAGAAAAAATGAGACAAGAATATCAAACTAAAAATGTGACGCAATTACTAAACTGGGTTCGGTCCGTTGTCACCAGTCTCTATGTGATTTAGAAACATTAGCCATAGAGGCCGTTGTTCTATTCTCAAGTAAATATAAATGTTGCCGTACAATATAAACCCGTGTCGTAAGCCGTAACCACTTTAAAAAAGTTGGCATCATTGTTAGTGCACTCAAATTACTTTAGTTTAGTTTTGGCAGGTGTCGCCAAAACTAAACTAAAGTGACTAAATTGACACCATCTGTCAAGAAAACTAAAATACCGTGGTTCAATTGACTATGTCGCAAACTTATTTCCGTACAAATTACTATTCTTTAAATTACTGCAGTTACTCCCCACGCGGACACGCAACGTGAGACCGTAAGACGTTGGGCAAACGTAAGACGTTGGGCATATTTATTACGTACGACGTTGGGCAAACGTAAGACGTTGGGCATATTATTTACATACGACGTTAGGCAAACGTCAGACGGTGGCCGTATTATTTACGTACGATGTTGGGCATGCGTAAGACGTTGGGCATTTCATAAAGTCTCACTCGTGACTAGTGTCAGTTGGTAAATTCTAACTTACTGTTTGAGAAGGATCTCGTGAACGCGTGCTTGGTGTTTTGATCCTTCGCAGGCGGCATCTTTGACCACTTCTGTAAATAAAGAAAGTAAATTTTAATAAAAATGTTTAAGACGATATTTAACAGACTTCGAAAAATTAGGAGGGGATTGTTCTGTTGTCATTACGTCCTTCAATATCAAACCTACCAAACGTTGATGGCAAAAGTCGCCTAACGATCGAACATGAATTATGTACCGGGCCCCAAACACCATAAATAATGCTTGGCTTTATCTTACGGAGATACATCAAGCACTGATAGGTTACTAAGGGCGTATGCTGACTGGCAGCTCAGATCTGTTAACTAGAAAAGCCTTTATTATTCTTTTATCAAGTTATTTACAATTTGAGAAAAAACTGTGCTATCAACTATTAAGGGGCGATATATGACGCCTTTTTATGTAAAGGATTGTCATAGGATTTCAGTCATTTCAATAAACCGTAGGGTTCCTATGATCTCGACCAAATTACGTGCAAAACAGTGCAATTTCATGATTTTTTTCTATAGTTTTTTTTTAAATCATATTTTCACTTTGAAAGAACAAAGAAAAAATTTAGAATTTTATGTTTTTCGAGTATTTACGGGAATCCAATGAGTACCTACTGAAATATAGTCCTAGTTTGACAAGCAAACACGCTAGGTTCGCCTCATATCTATGCTGAATTTGTGTGAAATTTGTCCAGCATTATTTGCTTATGTGCACTCACCCTTACCGTACATTTATTAACCAATTTTTCCCTTGAACGGTTCAGTCTTAATACCACGTTATAACGATAATGCAGAGATATACGCATTGATGACGTCATACATCTGTAAAGTCGTATCTCGCAACGCGAACGAAGACTGTATCCCACTGTAATAGAGTTCACAATTCAAAGTCGATACTAATAAAGTTACGTTCGATACTTTCACACAATGTTATCATATTTTCATGTCTCGAACTTCCTTTTGTAAGTTCGATGATACATGAAACTGATAACCAACCTTAGTGGTATCAGAATAGAGGATAAATTTATTTGGGTTTGTAGTGAGTTGTGTCTTTTAAGGTGCGGTTTTCAGGAATGTCTGAACAGATTTATTTCATACGAAAAGAAAAAGACGTAGAGGGGGTTATTTGCAAAATTGATTATGTTTGACGTTCTTTTGAAGCAGCTCCTTTGAGCGACCGATTGATTTTAATTGAATACTTAAAGAAGGGATTTCGGCTTTGATTCTGTAGGCTTTTAGGCGATTAGTCGTGTTCCGATACACAAAGGAATGGAGATATTTGATAATATTTTTAAAATCCTTTGAATCCTTGCTTTATAATTTTATTGCGTTTTCTGATTATTGAAATCTTCCGAATACTTCGAGAGTTTTCACATCAAATGAGTGTCCTGTTGTTTATATTATGTTAAAAAATATTCCCTTTACGCAAACCATTAAAACTTCTACATTATTTAAGACTTGTTCCTTCCCGCGGTTTCACACGCAATCTTTTGAGATAAAAAATAATCTACATGTATTCCAGAACATGAAAAAAAAGCAAAATTCAGTATTTTTGGCGTAACCTTTGCATTTTATTGAAGGTAAAGTAAATTTGTGTTTTTGTTTTTTTTTAATCTTTAATTTCCTCGGAAAATATAACGCTAATGCAGTGTTGAAGCAAATCTTTTGCGATTAAAATAGGTACCTACCTAATTAAAAAAATTAGAGACAAAAATATGAGAAAAAAAAAAGTATCAACTGGTTCTTCCACCTACAGATTTCCTCTACAAACGCGCTATGTAAACCGAACCACCCCAGCTTCTGACAGAGAGCTCCAACTAACTGAAAACACCTAGTTGCGAACAATCAAACATCTCGGTTGCGAAAACACACGTGATAAGGAGAATGGTTGTCGTCGAAGGTACATAAATAAATACATGCAACTTGCATTTAGTAACGAACAATGCAGTGCGGTCGGGTTAGTGTGGATATTCTTGCAAAACAGGAAAACTTAAATTAAAAAATTTAATTAATTTTCGTAGAAACGTTTCGGGGAAATCCCCGAAATTTTATAAAATTGATAAGATTTTAAATTTTTCTTTATCATGTTTATCAGCATTTACATACAGCAGCGGGGTAATGCAGCTAGCGTCTTAGGCACGCTTCCGACTGGTATTGATATGCATCAGTTGAGCTACCTGTAGATTGTTTGCATCAGTCTGCAGTTGGCTCAATTGTTTCAATTTTATACACAAGTTTTAATTTAGTTCTATTTTTTGATTGTATTTTTTTTATTTTGATATCTTTCACAAATTCGAAACAATTTCAGGAGTCTGATATAAAATTTGTTGTGTTTGTTCTGTTTTTGCTAACATAGACAAAAAAATATTTCATAATCATGTCATGTTATCTCTATTATAATAATAAATGTTAAAAATTAGTCTGTGTCAGCAAAAACAGAACTAACACTACAAATTTTATACCAGACTCCTGAAATTGTTTCGAATTCGTGAAAGATTGACAAATTTTATGGTTTTTGCATTATTTTTTAGTTACAGCGTAAGTGAATTATTTAATTTGTCGTTATTCACGTCCTCACTAATCCATCGTCGCGTCGCTCAGCACAAACTATGGCGAACTTTCCGCTGTGTTCGGCGTGAAAGCGCCCCGATACGGCGCTATCTGCGCGCTGAGTGCATGTGTGTGGAACATTAGATCTCTGCAAATGCACGTATTTAATTTACCTAGGTACGTACAAAATACGTTAATGGTCATTGCGTAAGAAATTATCGTAGGTGGTAGAAGTCTCTAAGTTATTTATTTTGTTTATATCTATCCCACGGGAACTGATTTATGGGATAAAAAGTAGCCAATTACTCTCCATCCTATGTATGTATGTATGTATGTATACTCTTGAGACTCAAGTTGGTCCATTGTGCGTGGTTTCTGCTAGCGCAGCCAGCCTAACTCCGTCCAGAAGCGCAGAATCTTCCTGGGGTCTTCACAGGCTTCGCGGAGTGACCTCGGTTGGTTGAGGATTTCGTGTCTTTGCGCCGTTACTCTCTCGCATTCCAGGACTACGTGGGCAGCTGATTCTTCGTCGCTGAGACACCCTCTGCAGAGAGGGCTGTCTGTTGCTCCGATGGTGAAAAGGTGTTTATTTAGTGGGCAGTGTCCTGTGAGTGTCCCCACTAGGACTCGTAGGTCCTATCTGGTCAGGTTCAGTAGGCGTTTGGTTAGCCTAAGTGATGCAGTCGGAAGTGCATTCTTGTACTCTCCATCCTTTCAACTAACTCCATGCCAAAAATCAAGCCGACTGGTTGCTATATAAGGCGTGAAGGAAGGAAAAACAAACAAACACAATAACACTAAGTATAAGTACAGAAGTATAGATTTTTACTCACGTAAAATACCTACATCTGCGTATTTGAGGTATAACAAAGTGACATTAAATTTTGTTTAGCCTAAAATGCCGGTTTCGGACCGTAGCGTAAGAACATTTTTTTTTATCTTTTTCAGGGTTACGTACCCAAAGGGTAAAAACGGGACCCTGATACTAAGACTTCGCTGTCCGTCTGTCACCAGGCTGTTTCTCATGAACCGTGATAGTTAGACAGTTGTAATTTTCACAGATGATGTATTTCTGTTGCCGCTATAACAATAAATACTAAAAAACAGAATAAAGTAAATATTTAAGGGGGCTCCCATACAACAAACGTGATTTTTTTGCCGTTTTTATAGTTAATGGTCCGGAACCCTTCGTGCGCCAGTTTGACTCGCACTTGGCCGGTATTTTTGTTTCTTTTTTATAATTTTGAGAGAGAAGTCACGTCCTCAAACATCAAAGTGTTTTATTTCCTTTAGACCTTACAGGACTCTTGGACACGTCACAAAATTCAAATGACATAATGTAAAACTAGGAAGTAGTTGTTCACTTCAATCTTTTAAGGTAAAGTAAAGAAGCGAACAAGAAACCATTACCTTGTTAGAATGTTAGTTTTAGAGTTCGAGCAAGTTGTCCCAAGATTTTTTATCGTCTAGATATAAATAATATATATAAATAAATAAATAATGCTGGACGATTCACACAGCATTATCTAGCCCCAAGCTAAGCAGAGCTTGTGTTATGGGTACTAGATAACTGATATACATAATATTATACATTACATAGATAGATATTTTTTATTATACATAGAAAACGACCAGAACACCTTGAACAAATGTTTGCAGATCGTACACACATTTGTCCCGAGGCGGGAATCGAACCCGCAACCTCCTGCGTCGCAGGCAGGCCTTCGCCCACCGCGCCACAGAGGTCATCATATGAGGTCGACATAATAATGATCCTACATTATTTATTTATCTATGTAGACTTGTAATTGTTGTTGTTGGTAAGCTCACCTCTTATCATTGTTATCAATATATAAAGTGATCTAATAATGATATTGATAATGTCTTACTGGCTTCTTGCGCTATTTCTTGGTATTGATACCTACTTAAGTATTTAAGTACTGACTAATATGAATTGTAATATTTACTCATGTAATACCTTGGGACGAGAGGTTTGTAAAGTTGCGATCAGAATAAAAAATTAATAAAAAAAATCTTTATTGCATATAGGTACATTACACCTATTTAGGGCTCTCATTACCAATATAAGCTATTTTGTAAATAACTTGTGGTTTAGTAGTGAGCGCTTCCCCTTACAATTATAACATCATGGTACAAGCCTTAGGTGAACGTCTTATATTATAGAAAAAAAAAATTGATACTTTTTTAAATTAATCAGAAAAAATACTATGTAAACATAACAAAAAACTAAATAAAACAAAATACAGTAACATTATATGGCACAGAGATTATGTAAAACGTTAAACTAGGTGTTGCTCGCGGCTTCACACGTGTTTTTCAAGTAGCCTATGTCCATCCCCGGAATACCATTTACCTCCCTGCTAAATTTCATCAAGATCTGTTGAACCGTTTTTTAGTTGGATGCACCCTTAGGTAGGTACTGAATTATAAAAATTATCATGAAAGTCAGAAATGGTCTTGTCAAATGTCAAACCCGGCTGTTCCTAGCTTTAGCGCATCATCAGTTCTTATTGAAAAAATATTAGGAACATACTTTAAACCTAACTAAAACCAAGCCTACTAATTCCTAGGCATCTACAAAATGTTGCATGCCAAACTTAGGGTAGATGCGGCATAAAAAATATATGTAAAAATAACTTAATTATTTATTTTTTATCATGGCAATACGCCTCTACGTCAGTACACCCTACCCTAAATTGTATTTATTTACAATTCACACTAATAACAGGTAATTTATCTCTTAATCCTCGCATTTTTCTCTCCACCCTCATTAGTTCAAAGGAAAAAATAAATTTAATTCTCCAATAGCACCCCCGCGCCCGCTAATTACCCCCTCTCCCGAGTAAGCCATACAAATCGGTGAAAATGTTTTCTAATTTACAAAAAGGCGAAATATATTTTTTTTCTTCCAAATGAACTTATTTAGCTCCGAGGATTTAATAAAGATTTTTCACGGGTCCTTTCTCGGTTTCGTTTCGTCGAAGTTTTTAGGGCTCCGCACGGTTTGATGGAGAACCTTGAAGTTGCAAAAAATAACATAAATTGGGTTCTACTTTTTACGTAGTTAGAAGTAATTGTCAGTGGCAGAAGTGAAAAGATGGTAGATACATATAAAATTTATTTGTCACTACAGACATACATGCAATTTACATTAAAATACAATTTGAAACATAATTATAACTATAAATAACTTAAGGTGGTCTCAATAATCCGGCTATGTGGCTATATGAAATAAATGTTGGTCTATAAAAAAAACCTATACTATTTATTTGCCAAATGTTACAAAATTTCAGAAATATTTATTCACACAAGACATGGTACAATAAACTAATAATTTAATGATTCATTCGTTTTTTTAAAAGAAATTTTCTTGAAATGTACCCATAAAGATTTGTTTCGGAGAAATTGGGTACTAATTGGACCAACGATAAACGTTAAAAACAGTGTCATTTATAGTAATTGGAAGTCAGGTTTTTGTTAAAATCTATAGTAAATATTAAAATGATAATCCTGCTATTTCTAAGGTAGTACTTACCTACTTAGTGTACGGTGTGGTACGGTAGTACTATTTTTTTTTTTGTTTTGAATAAATAAATAAATAAAATAAATTTGGTCCATGTCCGGGTCCGGGCTAAACAGACAAACTAGCTACAGAACCCTCTTATTTGTAACTCTCTCTTGTCATTTTTTTTTTTACGTGTAGCTACATTGAGTTAGCAGAATAGATTTTTCTTTCTAAGAAGTTTGTGAACGACTAGCGGTCCGCCCCGGCTTTGTACGGGTATATTCTATAGCCTATGCTCATCAGGGATAATGTAGGATTCTAATGGTGAAAGAATTTTTCAAATCGGTCCAGTTGTTTTGGAGCCTATTCAATACAAACAAACAAATCCTTCCTCTTTATAATAAGTATTTTAATGTAGTGTAGTCTACACTACCACTATAATATTTTGACGACCTCTGTGGCGCGGTGGGCGAAGGTCTGCCTGCGACGCAAGACGTTGCGGTTTCAATTCCCGCCTCGGGACAAATGTGTGTACGATCTGCAGACATTTGTTCAGGGTGTTCTGGTTGTTTTCTATGTATAATAAAACATATCTATCTTTGTATTGTATTATATTATGTATATCAGTTGTTTAGTACCCATAACACAAACTCTGCTTAGCTTGGGGCTAGATAATGCTGTGTGAATTGTCCAGCATTATTATTATTATTATATTATAGTGTGTAATAATTCTATTTTTCCTCAATAACATAAACAACTGAAATAGGTACTTTGGCATTTTCGAATTACAATACTAATTAATTCAACAATGTACTTTATTCCGAAATAACCTTCCTTCATATTATTTTTCCTCAATAACATAAACAACTGCAAGTTACTACTTTCAGTTGTAATGAGCGGTTTTCGATTTGCAATAAAAAGCAAAAAAATAGTTGCAAATGTCTCGATAGATGGCAGGGGGCGTCAACTGGCAATTAGTGTATGTCAATGTCAAATAAAAGGAAAATTCAAAAACTGAGTTTTCCAAATCGGTCCATTTTGACGTTAGGTTGTTTTTCTTTCGAGATATTTGGAACTATTTTTTTCTTTTTAAAAATGCAAATCGAAAACCCCTCATTGTAACCTACCAGTGGGCATTATCGATTTCCAATAGACAGTTCATTCAACTATGTATTTTGTTTCGAAATAAATTACTTTGCTTGAATTAGTAACTAGATTTAACTACGGCTAAAAGCGCCTTAAATCGCTGTCTTCTCAGCACCCATAAGCACCCCGTCCTGAAAGTGCCAGCCCCAAAAAAATGGGTTGAACAAAGAAATTTTCAAAAATCCATTGCACAGTTTATGATACCTGTAAAAACCTTTTTTTTAACGCCTCTGTAATAGTTTTGTTCTATTAGGTTTAGGCAGAATATCGAAGTTGCCCTTGGCGGCCACCAATATCTATTTTCGATTTTCTGGCTAAACTAAATAGAGCTCAAGTCACCAAATTCGATTGTATGCAGTATAAGGAAAGAAAGCGCTTGCAACAAGCAACTAGACTGGTTTTGACGTTTCATGATCTCTGCGAATCGGACAGTAGGTACACCCCGCACGCCGCGCCCGCGCCCCGGTCAGTCAGTACCCGGTAAAGGTGGGTCCTTTAGGTAGAATGTCAAAATGTGTCAATGTGACAATACCATTGCCATAGTGAAGCGAATGGTTTAGTAGAATAGGCTAGTTTTAATCTACCTATAAACTCATTGTAATATGAATGTTTAGGCATTTTTGCGCAATCCTTCGGAATATTATACCATAGGTCATTCACACATTCAATGAACTTCGTAGGTCATCACATCACCCATGACCACAAGACCTTGAGGTTTTTGACATTACGTAGTGGAATTGATGTAGGTTTACCCTTACCTTGCCTACCTACAAAAATTTAAGCTGTTTCCTACTTTAAATTACTCCTTTCCTTAAAGTTTTTTTTATTTATTTATTATGAAATAGTTATACAATGTAAAGTATTGCTTAAAGTTTTTTTATTTATTTATTTATTATTAAATAGGACTCCCAGCGAAAGGATCATAAAACATTTAACATACATAAACCATGATTTATCTTTAATTCTGTGTCCTCTCAGTCAGAGGGTGTCACAACATGGCAAAAATATAACTCAACTAGATCCTTCGATAAAAGTAAAAAAAGGTTTGAAGGAGTTTAACAGTGGTCTAGACGTGTGCAGATGGTACTTAAATTGGTTTTAAATCACCGTTAGGACTTAAATAAGGTAAAACATATGATACTGTCCCATTATCCTTTGTGCTTCTTCCGAGAAACCTGCCCGGCTATTCTGTAAGCTTCTTCCTCAATGTTTTGATATACATGAGTCATTCGGGACGATCAAATCGTTTTGATTTCTTTCGCAAAAATTGAACTAAGCGTTTTATTTTAAGGTTTTTATTTATTATAGTACTCTGGGTAATTTCTAAGAAATTAATAAAATCCCAAAAATTTACGATCTTGATCTTCGAAGATCACGTAGTTTAGTTGGAAAAAGAGCAACCCTGCGCTGAAGGGGAAGGTGCGGGTTCGAATCCCGTCGAGATCGTAAATTTTTGGGAGTTTATTAATTTCTAATCGTTTTATTTTAAAAGTATGTTCTTGCGTAATAATGATGCTTGGACTAGGTACTTTTTAATTGTTAAGTGCTTATTTAGCCGCCTTCTTCTTCTTCTTCATCGTGTTCTTCATTACTGAAGGTGCCCACTTTGAAAAGCCTTAATTGAGGAGTTGACCAGCTGCTTCCACGCCTCTTTCGAATGTGTATAATTTATATGACTTTCGTTACACGGTCGACGTGCTGTGGTCACTTTTTCATACATACGTATTTTATTTTTATTTTTTTATTTGCTTTTGGTGGCTTACTTATCACTGCGGCCATGATAGGCCTATTGTGATCGCCACTTTAATGTGTTCACCCCTAGGACTGCGGCGTTCAGAGTTCGCCACTTACCCTTACAGCTGCTAGGAACTGAAGGATTTGCTTCGGGGGGATGTCTCGTAGCTCGTCTGGGACGAGCAGGTGCTTGCCCAGATGAGTACTACGTTTTTGCATCAGTGCTCCACACTCTCCTAGCAGATGGAGAGGCGTTCCATCCGCCTCCTCACAGAATCTACAGGATTTTGTGTCGCATAGCCCCAATTTAGACATGTGCTTGTAACAAGCACATACATACGTAGGTCACGTGACGCGTTTGTACAAAATGATTTTGGTATAGGTAGTAAAGTCAGGGGTTTCCACTTAACCCTTCACACTTAAAAAGTTTTTAGAACAACAGATTAAATATTTTAACCCTCAAAACCCAGTGACTTTTAAAACCTAATCCAATTTCGGCTTCATCTCAAGTCACGCGTAAACCGGTGCTTTACCGACACTTCCGAACAACGTTTTAAAAAAGACAATTTACTAAGAAAGGGGTACTGTCACCCACCTTCCGTGCCTCCAATGATCCTAAATTAACGTCGCAAGGGGGGTCTAATCGACCATTTTTTCTCCGGCTGATTACGAGAAGGCTAATATTGACCCCCCCACCCACTCATTGGGCTCAAACAAATGTTAACCCTTTATACCTTTCCCCTTTGGAAAAAAACCCATAAAATATATCTAATTAAAAAATATCCTCGTCTAAGGACTGACGCTCATAAAGAATGTCAATTAGGCCAGGACGTTTTTTCTTTTGGGGTATTTTTTCTTGTAATATTTTGTCGTTGGCGGGTAAGGGGTTAAGATAGCGAAATTAGTATCGGTATGAAATATTGAGTAATTTAATATTTGGCGGAGCTCCCTTTGTTTGATGCTCTCTTTTTTAATCTGGATTAATGTTTGAGATGTAACTAAGGGTGGCTTTAGATGGATTCTTTATTATTAATAAGTTGGTATACGTACGAGTACCTGCACAGTTTTTTTACTGGTGCAAATAAGTGATTTTGGTGTAAACACTAAAAAACACTGAATTGCTAAAAGTGTAATTACAATGAAAGGCCGTAATAGTCACAGCTCGTAAAAAGACGCGCTACAATGAAGGTAGAGTCAGGGAAGAGATTGATTTAAAAGTGTCATTCTAGCAGTGGACGAAGTAAATATTTTTTAAATTTACTTCGAATCCCATCAGTTTACATTGTTTTTAAGTTTTGCATGATAAATACTAATTTCTCGGGAATATAATTTTTATGGGACCACCCTAGGATCATTCTCTATTTATAAGCACAATGGGGAAACAAAATCGGTAAACACTTGACGGAGAAATCGAGGAACATACAAAAAAAATACATTCAGCCGAGCATAAAACCTCTTCCCTTTTTCGACGTCAGTTAAAAATAGATACTATCAATCATAGACCAATAACTACCTACCTATTTGTTTAAACCAATTATTAGTCAAACCGACAAATACCGATAATTTGCGGTAGGAAGGTAGGTGCAATCAGTTCAAGGGCGCGTCCTAGACACCGTTTTGGTAATTAGTTATTACGCATTGAGAAGTTTCCTAGAATACACTTATTTATTAGCGGAATTGTTGTTAGTTTTCAATAGAATCGTAGGGTAAAGTCCGTATTGAGGCCCAGGAAGAAGTCACACTGCCAAAAAACCTAACATTTAAAAATCCCTGGTATAAAAATGCTTGGCGCTCTCAGTGTTAAGGTCGAGTATTGTGGTGTCCTGATGATGTCTCGTGGAGAGACGACACTAGTTGACGTCTTGCTTTGATAGGTATTTTTTCATTTTGTAGTTGGCGTCGTTTTTCTTCTACAACGCGGGCTACATTTTGTTAGAACTTATCGGAGGTTTTTTTCGCGGAATTGTTACTAAATATTTTCATCTCTATATTTTTTTAAGATCCCGTCAATTTTCGATTTATTAAATGATTTTACTGCTCTAAGCTTGTTATATGCTATTTATTATTAAAAATGAAATTTTTAAATTACTCATATACCTACAGTGTTTTTTGTCACCGGTACTGGAAACTTTATAGGGGTAGCTATGGCTAAATAAATAGGTGCAAGTAAAGGCAAAAAAAATGATAGCCATTTCAATATACCTACAGTGAAAAAAAAATAGGGATAGTGATTTGTCGATAAAATTGACAGTTTTTTAACCCCCCCAGAGTCTTCGACACCGGTGAGCAGACACCTTATAACTTACAAATACATTATATTTATCGCGTACACCTACTTTTTTGTTGATAAGATATTATTACGATAACCAATCTTTCACCAGTCTAAAGATTTTTTTATAATGTAGCTCTATTATGATAACTCGTCGCAAAACTATACCAATGACACCTACACAACAAGTTTATATCTATACCTAGGTACATATTATAACAAAAATTTAAGTATCTCTTTGTGATGTTAAAAAAAAACAGCTAAATTCATGTGACATTACACGATATGCTTAAAACGAAAAATTAACGATATTTTTTGTTTTTCTGTTTGTTCCGGCAAATCTACTAAACTACTAAACCGATTTTGACAGAACTTGATGTTAAAACCGGATTATATCGGGGAATTAATGTTAAAACTGTTAACATGCGCTAAATTATTTATTAAAAATAAAATTAAAACGAATGATTCAAATCAAGAAGCGACACGTTACGTAGTGAATTTTATTCCTTACAAATTTTTATTCGAGGTATTCCCATTTCGTAGTAAACTGCTGAAGTACAGTCATTAAAAACTATGAAATTGTGTTTGTGACTTCAACGGCTGAAGTCGCAGGCACAGCTAGTCTAATAATAAGTAGGTACACATTGAAAAGTAAACACAGTGTGTCACTGTGTCACTGACCGCTAAATTTGGCATTCGTTCCGTTATTTCTGCGAATCCTAGTCATAAGTTGTCCTTTTGAAGAATACTTTCTTTTTGTCACCAACCCACTGATAAATTACGCGACCACTTTTTGGCGCCATCTTTTTTGAATGACCATATTTGGGCCTTACGCGAGACAAGGGGTTACATTTTTTGTCATAGAACCTACGATATTGTCTATTTTATTTAAATAAGTGTTTTTAAATAATGATGATTTTTTTATAAAAACTAAAAACTTTTTATAAAAGCTGAATTGAGAATCGCTTTCTTTTGTTTTCGTTGGTTGAAAATTCACCGAGTTGTTATGAATTGAAAATCCACGCAAAAGTCGCAAAAATGTACCATGATTATGAAAAAACCATAGTAAGTATCTAACATAACAGCAATGTTTTGCATCAATACTCACGAGTAAGTAATTAAAACTACATGCATATTATTATTTATTATTTATTTACCTCTCTAATGACGTGTTGTGTTAAAACATACAATTACATGCTAATAATTTTCCCTGATCTCAATATAATTTAGTGTGATTTTTGTATTCATGTTGATTTACCGCATATTTACCGTCACGTTTTTACTGGAAATACCTACTTATTACCTACTAGCGGTCCGCCCCGGCTTCGCACGGATATATTCTATTGCCTATGTTCATCAGGGATATCGTAGGATTCTAATGATGAAATAATTTTGCAAATCGGTTCAGTAGTTTCGGAGCCTATTCAATTCAAACAAACAAACAAATCTTTCCTCTTTATAATATTATCGTAGACGAATTATTTACTTTCCGTACTGACTAAGAAGCTGAATCGATTAATTTGTTTCTCGACACGGAACATTTTGAAAGATCTACACGTAAAGTCGTAGGTAATTTAGGACTCCGATTACGCCTATTGTAATCGGAGCCCTAAATTACCTAGCATTGTCCACCAATTCCCTGGAAAAACCTGATGTGTTCTACGATCACACGTGCGAGTCATCCAACTCCGTGGATGTCGTAGAGCCGAATATGGTTGTGACCCCATCATCTTGGTACGGCGCCGTACGTAACACGGCGCCGCGCTTGGCTAGTCGACAGTCGATATTTTGCAGAGTCGATGTGCTTGAACGAGCTGATCCGTCCAGTGTCCAACTCTTTCGCGATCCTTATCCAGACAAGCCCGGTCAATCACACCGACTGTGCCGTGTTACGACGCCGGTGCCGCCGCCCCGTGCCGTTATACACAGTGGCGGCGCCGTACCGTACCGTGGTGTTGGGGCTACAGCCTAAGGGAGGAAGAGC
The DNA here is from genome assembly GCA_947086465.1 of Eupithecia exiguata. Classification (NCBI taxonomy): domain Eukaryota; kingdom Metazoa; phylum Arthropoda; class Insecta; order Lepidoptera; family Geometridae; genus Eupithecia; species Eupithecia exiguata. The sequence continues at coordinate 1,201,122 of OX352247.1, forward strand.
GACAGCAACCTTCTTTCTATTTTTAACACCTTCACTGCGATCAGCAATCTGCCTGCCAAGGGTGGTGATCACAGCAAAACCCCCTTGTAAAGTTGTTAAGGTGGCACGTTCAGTAGTTAAATGTGTGTGTATAATATCTGGATGGTAAAATGTAATAATTGGATGAGTTATAAACTAGCATGGCAAGTGAAGAAATTCCGGAAGTTCCGGATGTGACCACAGTGAATCACTGTAGCACGCTTTCTACCTGCAGCTGAGTCATCTGGTGGGAGTCTTTGTTTGTTGCAATGTGAGGTGCGGACCACTCATTAATTATGATTGTATTTACCTCCTTATAACAGTTTAGCAGTTTTGAGTACTACGTTATTCGCAATCCCTTGTTTAATTACTAATTTTCTGCCCTTGGTAACTTTGTATACGTGGTGTCTGGACTTCCGTGACACAGCGGTCGAATTTATATCAAGTATTTTAAGGTTTCCTGAGAACCAAAAGGTTTCAGATATATTTAATTTACACTTAAACAGGGTTATTGGTAAATTAGTGACAATACGTGAACTGTTGCCCATCATCACAAACACGTTCGTGAAGGCACTAAGTCTAAATTCAAAAAAATATATAAGTCATCTCTGATACTGAATGAAAAAACATAATTATTAATACTATTTAACGGGTATTTATCACGTTTATTTACCTATTTTTCCCAACGTTTCGACAGGTTTACACACTGCCGTGGTCACGGGATGACTGGAGTACTGGAGCTGAAAAAACATCTTTGTCTGGAACCCAACTAGTTATTTAAGACCGATCTTTCACTCTCATATCTTCTGTTAATTCAGGGCATAGCTATTTTTAAGTTGAGTTTCAAATAAAACCTCTCTAACGAACGATTATTGAATTGCGGGGGGTACCCATTACCAATACCAAAATTAAGAATTAAGACCTGGCGTCTTCACAAACGTGTTTCTGATGATGGGCTGAGCCTGCAGTTCACGTATTGTCACTAATTTACCAATAACAGTACTGTATAAATGTTTATACCTACATTTCGTCCAACAATCCACCAACATCAAACGCGCCGGGCTTTGCCGTCAGCGTCGATGACTTTGTTGTGAATTCTTTATTTCGATTATGATGACGATGATATTGTACTTCCTAAGAAATCAGCTAAGAACGTGCTACCCACCAGCAGATTCAAATTGCTGACTTAATGCATTCAAATGCGATTGTCTAAGCCCCGATTCTGGGTATAGACGTGATCGACATGTGTAAGTGCTGTCGATGCCTGCCGAATCACGTTCCAAACCTTACAGTAGGTAGTTTATCGTGCTTCGTTGAGATTGATTCGTGAGAGCGGACTTAACTTTGACATACAACACATACATACATTCATCCATATATACTTATGAGCGTCCCCCAGACATAACTTAAAGCTTGCCGTAACCACCAGTTTGCGGCGTATCGGTAATGGCAGTGGGAGTATTAAACATACACAGAAAGATGCTGTTGCCCCTTCTCTGGTAGGTTCTCTTAGTCGGCTATCACAGCATCCTTTCTAGCAAGACACCAAGATGGATGGGTCGATTTTTACGCCGTGACTGCTACGGGGATATTAAACATTATTTCTTTACCGTTAGAACTCTACTTTTTTATCATTCAAGTTATTGACGAAACTATTTGATGATCTAACTTAACAGATGATCAGTGTTACTGATAGATAGCCAACTTATAATTGTGCAGGACAAACATAAATGAAAAAATATATATCTCTACGTTTACACCAAGTTAGTTTCTAAATGTTTATGCCCGGTGAGTAAGTCTCTACTAACAATGATTATCTTCAGATCTGTGTTAGTTTGGGGAGATACAAATACCTGGATGAGGGATGAAATGGAGTCCTCCAGGTCTTTTTCTTTTCTCAAAGAGTGCGGCCCACGGACAAGTTGAAAAAGCCTTGTCGGCTGCCAACAATATTCGTACAGGGAATATTGCACCAAACGGGCTTCGTCAACTTTGGTGAATAGACTCCATTAAAATTAATAATTATAATGACCTTATTAGAAATGAAACATGACTCCTAACCATATTTTTATGGTGATGATGATTCTTTGTTAATGGCAATATGGTCTGGTTTCACACAATTCCGAGTGTCAAGTCTTGGAAAATAATTGTAAAGTATATGAGATCAAATTATGAAAATTGTTTGTTATGTTCACCAGAGCCAGTTCGTTATTTAGCAGGGTGCACCACGTGCAGGTGGTTGGCTTGGGAGACGAGATGTTGGAGTCCCCTGTACACCCCAACCATATTGAGTGTAGGTGTAGGTTCTCAAAAGTATAAATTGGCGAAAGTCAAATTCCGTATGACAGGTGAAAGTTGCAAGCGTGAGTCAAACTGGATGGTCTGATTGTTTAGCAAGGTCAAACAACGTACCTTGTTTAGTAGAATATCTACAAAGTGCTTGATGCTTTGTTCACTTATCTACTGGCGATAAAACTGCATCCGATTAGCTCTTTCTAGGAACGCAACAGAGTGTTAGATATTTTGCTGGCTAGAGATAGGTCATGGTCTAATGATGATGTACTCCTTGCCAAATTTTCACTACGGCGCGGCCAGACTCTACAGAGATAAGAAGAGTACGCGGACGAATTACAGCGCACAAGTGATTACGCAAACACAGGTGCACTCCCTCAATGACTCTCTATTCCATTTTCATAATCCGAAGGGATGACAGACCGAAACGAACGGAGAAGTCCGCCGCAGGACCAACCGCTTAGCGTGCTTTCCGAGGCACGGGGAGTCAGAAAGTTAATGGTGTTGCAACCCCGCGGAGATGCCAACTTCCTGACTCCAGGCAACAACATTTATCCATTGCATCAGCAATGGATAAATGTTGAAATCGGAACGAAGCGTCCAGAGGCTCTACAGTACGAAACCATGTGTTTTTTTTATGGGTAGTATCGAGATGTTCCATTTATTATGGGATTTGCGTAGTTCCATGACCTTACACTTTCCAAATCAAGAAGAAACCAAAAACTCTGTTTTGTAGAGTCATGATCTCCTTATGTTTGCCTTATGTATGATGTTGTTATAATATACTTACTTAGTACAATACTTGCCCATCATAGAAATGCTATAAATAAAGCTTTTCATATTCTAATTTATTATGGGTAACTTTCAGAAACAGCAGGTAGAGTTCTTGAGTTTTAAGAAATAAATCAGTAGACTGTACAGAAATCTGCTAGATCTACTGCTAAATCAGTTGATCTGGCAACACTGGCTTGGATCAACATTCTACTTCGCAAAATAAGGTGAGTGACAACAGTAACAGTAACAACAGAGACAACAGTGACGAAGTCACTCACCTTATATCTGTAAGTACCACCTACACAACTCAGTAACAATATTTTTCAACGTAAACTTCGATTCCCTTCACGTTTTGATACTACTGACTGATTACAATTATTTGCGTAGGACGAAAGATAGCAAAACCACAAACATGTTACTAAAAAGCAATGTCAAAAAAGGTTCGACGCACTTTCCCGGTGGCATAATATTGCCAGTAAGCTATACCAACTTATTGATAGATATCGCAACCTACATTAGGGTGATAAAGAAAGTCTGTGTGTCTGGAAGTGTACACTATCTTGGTTTGGACAATTTATAGTTCGTCTGCCAATATGCTTGTAATCTTTTGACCTGATTGATATTGTCACTTCAAGGACTAAAACTTCTCATTCGCATAAAAATAAATAGGAAACTTATCTAACTCTTATTCAGAGACTCGCGAAAAGGAGATGAAACAGATGACATAAGAAAAAATGCAGTCGGTAATTCCTTAGACAATTTAACCCGCTGTCAAGTAATCCGTATAAAAAGAAAAAGGAAACACACCTAACTCCCTAGCTAGACCTACTGAGTCAGAGACTCGCATAGAGTAGATGACATAAGAAAAAAAACCTGTAATAGATACATATAAAAAAAAAGGATACACACCTAACTCCCTAGACCTACTTAGTCAGAGACTCGCTTAAAGTAGATGAACTAGATGACTTAAGAAAAAGAATAATCCGTCTACATGTCCCTAGACCTACTTAGAGACTCTAAGTAGTAGTAAATTTCATCCAGATCTGTTCAGCCGTTCTTACGTGATTGAGTAACAAACATCCATCCATCTATCTATCCAAACTTTGACATTTATAATATTAGTGAGATGAGATTATGGTGAAGTTCAGGACTTACTCTATCCGTCATTTATAATTCACCCCCTCACCCTTGAGAACTATTATGTTTATCTGGATACCGCAAGGTACAACTGTACCAATTCACAAAACTACACGAATTATTTCCCCTGATTGCCCATATTCGGCTTAATTAATATACCTATATGTTTCGAAAACACAATTCCATAAAATTTTCTCATTAGAAACAAATCGCAAAGTTACCTCTAAATTTTTACTAAAACCATAATATATCTCTGTAAATACAGATCTTGAGAAAAAGCATGGTCATGGAACTAAATACCTACTTAATTCAGTTAACGAACATTATAAAGAACATTTTACATGTTTCGTTTTTTTTTAAATAATTTCCTAACTAAAAGATATTAAGCCCATATTGATTTTTCCATACTGAAAAATCTAAAATGTTGTTGCGCAAGAACATTGCAAAAATCTTACACATCACCTTTAGTCATTAACTAAAATTAGATGGTGAAAGTATCAAAACTCCACACGCCGAATTGTGTAAGAAACAAAACCAATAACTGGTTTCCGATGGACCGGTAACCTTTGCGAAATACATTCTGCGAATTTCGGCGTTATTGGCCTAGTCGGGTAAAGCAGAGCTTTTAGAAATAACTATTTGCAAATAGGTAGTCCCCGATCTATACTAATAATACTATAAACCAGCTGCACCCGCGTAGTTCCCGTTCCCGTGAGAATTCCGGGATAAAACATAGCCTTTGTCACTCCCTGAAAAGTAAGCTTTCTAATGGTGAAAGAACTTTTGAAATCGGTCCAGTAGTTTTTGAGTTTATTCGTTACATACAAAAATACAAATCTTTCCTCTTTATAATATTAGATCGCTCTTAGCGATAAGGCCGCCCATTGTGCTACTCTGTTATTTATTTTTTCCTGTATTCTTTCTTTTCTTTTGTATTTTTTTGGAGTGCAATAAAGTGTATTGTATTGTATTGTATTAGTTTAGATGAGAAAGAACTCTTTTCGTCTGAGATTCACGCCTAAACGGCTGAATGGAAAATGAGATTTCACAAGGGGGAGATGATATCCCGGAGAATGACAGGCTACTTTTTTCCCGGACACAAGCTTGTTTACTATAACTGAGAAAAGAAAGGTTCTTTCTATATAATCACCTCAGGATATTTGCCATGATTTATATTACATACTAGCAGCGCCTCACATTTTCACCCGCGTGGTTCCCGTTTCCGTGAGAATTCCGGGTTCACCCGCGTAGTTCCCGTTTCCGTGAGAATTCCGGGATAATAAGTAGCCTATGTCCTATTCCATACTATAATCGATCTCTGTACCAAATTTCATTCAGATCCGTTCAGCCGTTCTGGCGTGATAAAGGAACAAACATCATCTATCTATCCATCCATCCATCTAAACTTTCACGTTTATAATATTAGTGAGATGAGATGAGATTTTATATATTCCCGTTTACATAATTCCAATGATTCTCTTACTCTTCTGTAGCTTCTGTTCTCTTTTTTTATAGTCTTTTATGGACCTCCGTTTGACCACAATCTCACCTGATGGAAAGTGAGGATGTGGCCGATCTCTTTGATAATCTCTTGTATTATTGGTGTTAGCTTTCTTTGTCCATCTCCTTAGATGCAGTTGCCATGTTTATTCTAGTAACACATAGGGGTGTTGTCCCTCTGTGTTGAGCACGATTTTGTGTGTTTAAGAAGTCAAAATTTTCTGTTTTAACCAAGTCTTGGTTAAAACACAAAATCGAGCTTTACGCAGAAGGACTACTTTCCTATACAAAGTACTAATCTCACTAATATTATAAACGTGAAAGTTTAGATGGCTGGATGGATAGATAGATGGATGGATGCTTGTTCCTTTATCACGCCAGAACGGGTGAACGGATCTGAATGAAATTTGGCACAGAGATAGATTATAGTCTGGAATAGGACATAGGCTACTTTTTATCCCGAAATTCCTACGGGACCGGTAACTACGCGGGTGAAACCGCGAGGCGCTGCTAATATAACATATATAGCAATATCCTGATTAAGTTTTGTTTATTTGTTTTCGAACCTATTCTTGGTTCTCCACACACAAGTAAACACACTAGAGGTTAACAAAAAGTTTAAACTATTGTCAAGTTATAACAAGCAGGAGAAAAACCAGCTGTTAGTCATTCAGTATTTATTTGACACAAGGGCCCGTGTTATGAAAGCTTGTTCAGTCATTGATAGGTATATAAATTGAGTAACGCTTTTCTATACCAAAAACTTCACTCAAGCGTAGATCTATGACTGAGCAAGCCCTAAGAGTAAACTCATCATCTCTCTATTTGATTGGATAGAAAGAGTAGGTACAACAGGACTATGCCTAAAACCTCTGCAGTTAATTATTTGTAAATCATTATCTGTAGCTCAATCAAATTCAATAGAGAGCCAAGCGGAAACACGTTTTGTTTTTATAAAACAAACCACCATAGCAATATTGTCTGTGATGATGTCTACTGTTATGTTGAGTACCTATATACGTATACAGGGTGGCACATTTAGATCGGTCAGTATGGGAAAGTCTGAAACTATAAGTCATACGAAGAAAACTCTCTAGCTATGTATGTGACTATTATGAGCCGGTGCTCCGTCCTGTTGAAAATAAACTCGTTCGTTTACTTCTGCTGACATCTCTCCTAGGAGCTCTAGAATAATGTATTGAAAAAAATGGTGGTCATTTCGAAAACTTACTAAAACCAATTAAAGGATATGAAAACAATGATTTTTTCATTTTAGACATCATGTTTTATTCAATTACTGCTTAAAACCTACATAATCGATATCGAAATATAAATAGTGTTAGTTTCATATTTCAAAACGTCCGGGTTTGATTCCCGAGAGTACAAGTTTTTTTTAGATGTATGAATGCAGTTTTTCTTGTTACTAAAATCGATGACATAATTCTTAAGAAGAGATCTTCGTATGTCTTTCAGTTTCAGACTTTCCCACACAGACCGATTTAAATATGCCACCCTGTATAGTATGCCTATACAATTATATTGCTAGGTCTGACATGTCTTTAATTAAAATACAGGTACCTAGTGAATATCATTTTGAAAAAGACCAGGGACCTACATTTGATGATGATAATAATGCTGGGTTATTTCATAAAGTGCAGAAACGTTTCTTGTAACCCCAAAGTAAACAGAGCTTGAGACGAGGTAGGACGAGGTAGGTCGGTAGGTACCTTTGTTTAACAATGCAATAATTTTATAAGGAAAACAAAACACTGAAAAATCTTGAAGTTTAAGTTGTTACAATGTGCCCTAATATAGCATAGAGCTTGATAGCTATAGCCAAATAAGCAATTAGAACTTACAAAAGATAATATAACAAACAAAAGACCTACGGCACAAATATGGCCGCATTCTAAATAGGTAAGTATTACAAAGACGTAAAAAATATTAAAATGTTAATTGAATCTATGTTTATAGAATCCGACTTACAATCATGTAGTCACGATATAATGCAGCATCAGCACATAGGTACCAACTACCAACTGCAATTACATTTGTCCTTGACAATCGACTAATTTTAGTACATAAGACTTTGGTAGTGATTTTGTTGGCACATAAACAACTAAACTAGCGTAAAAAAGATGCTGTCCCCTTTCAATAGATTGAAGAAAAAGAGAGAGCAACAATTTAAGGCTAATTTAATTTATTAACTAAACAAAATCTACACAATGAACTCAGTTAGTAACTTAGTGACCTGTGTTTTAATGCAATCGCCGTTCAGAATAAAGTAAATGATTCACTGTTCCCAACCAATCTCAGAAGAACAAACAGACTAAACCGACTCTCCCACCCTGAGTTTACGAAAATAGCTCAATGAAAACAAAGATATTGTAGTACCTAATTAGCAGAAATAAAACTTATCAACTGCTTTAGACAACGATAATCAATGTAACTAATAATCTGCAAATAATTATCAAAATAATCAATAAAACCGAAATTCATAAATAAACTTACAAAATGGTGAATCAGCAACAAAATCCAAAGATGGTCCTGGTACCAAAAATTTAAAAACACAAAACACCATTCAACTTTTAAATATTAAAACAAATAAATTCTTTATTTGAATCAATAAACGGCTAACAATCGAACGGACAGCGAGCTACTGGCCATTTTGCAGACCAGACATATGGACAGTGACAGTACAATACGGTACTTGCTGATAACAATTTGTTTTAAGTCTTATTGTTAAGACAATAAGACTTTAATTAATAGACCTCTAAATTCTATGACACAAGTCGACGAGAATGAAGCCAATATTGAGGTCAGTGACGTCTTTTTTTGTGGGAAGATAATTTTGCGGAAACGAGTCGGTGTTATAATTTGTGGCTGATAGAGTGAGATAGACGATCGCGAAAAGCGAATAAATGAGAGTTGTCTATGGTCAGTCTCTAGGTGGATTTATTTTGTCTATTCCGTGTTCTTTTTGTTATAGATTTCACCGTACAGAGCGCAGCATAGCTCTGTTATCAATTGAAGATATAGTTGTGACTTGAATAGGTCATTGAACTGAATGAGATCTGAGAATATGTAGGTCATTGGTTGTTGTCGTCATGATTTGAAAGTCGTATTAAAAAGGCTTGTTTAGTCATAGATCTATGCCTGAGTGACGTTTATGCCTTAGAAAAGCTTTAAGCCCACAAGCCACAACAGACGGGAGCTGTAATATATATTCATATAGTAAGCTATATATTACCGTATAGCAAGCTGCCACAGACGGTGGCTATAGGTACTATAATATATATATTTTTGGATTCATAAGCTCTGCCCCAGAGCTTATGAATCCAAAAAAAATAAAAATATAGTTACATAGAGCTGCGTCTGTGGTCACTCGCCGATTACTATAGAAAATATACCTTGCTATGATATATATTAATATATATTATAGCCCCGTCTGTTGTGTGCTTTACGCTTGCATATATCGATGACTGAGTAAGCTTTCATAACACCGGCTTAAGATAGGATCTATCTCCTATGTCGGTACTTTATGTAGGTACCTATCCATCGAATTGTTTTTGTTTCAGCGTGCTAATTTTTCTTCCCAATTAAATGATAATATATAATTACTTCCAGGGTAGCAGCATTGCAAGAATTTGCTGTTAAAAAATTAAAATGTGGTGTTTGACGAGCTCCTGTGGCGTAGTGGCCGAGCGTCCGCAGTCGATGCAGCAGCGAGGTTGCCGGTTAGATTCTCGCCGCGGGACCTATCTGTCTCTGACATAGATACAACTAGAGATGTTATGAAAAACTTAAAAGTACGTCTACCAGCTCATCAGAATGTGCTCGACTCCTCGCCATTTCCGAGTGGGAATCGGACTTTGGTTGCCTACATGTTCTGCCTTCCAAAATCTAGGTACCCATTTAGATTATTATTCCATGTTATACGTTTCGAGTGGCCACCTCTTTGCGTTTAGGTTCTCCTTGTCTAGTTGCACACCAAAACGCGCGTGAAACTTATCAACGGACACACACAACTCACACCGCACTGTTGCCAGTGCGGTGAAAACGTTCGGTCACCATGCACTGGCATGTGTCTCTAGTGCAGGACGTGTGTCCCGTGACATCATCCACGTGGCCTTATGCGAGATGATGGTAAAAGGCCTGACGGCATGATCCTGATTCCTTGGAAGATTTTCGGCTTTTAGTTTAGGTTTTTTTATATTGCTTTTATAATGCTGGACAATTCACACAGCATTATCTAGCCCCAAGCTAAGCAGAGCTTGTGTTATGGGAACTAGAAAACGGATATATATAACACAATACAATACATGGATAGATATTTTTTATTATACATATAAAACGACTGCTGGTAGATGCTGGATGCGGCAAGCTGAAGACAGGGCGCTCTGGCGCTCATTAGGGGAGGCCTATGTCCAGCAGTGGACTGATATAGGCTGATGATGATGGTTATGATGATAAAAAACGACCAGAACACTCTGAACAAATATCTGCTGATCAGAAAATTAAAGAAATTTTTTAGGAACTTATTTAATTTCTTCTGGTGACGGCTTAGATTTTTAGAAAATAGATTTAAGTGTAAATATTAGTTGTAATTATTATTGTATTTTCTTTATCAATGGATTGTAATTAATAATAAATAAAGTTCCCCGTTTAATTTCTTAAATAATAAACTTGTCTATAATCTGCATATTATTCAATAAAAAAATATAGATCAGTCGAGCTACTTGTAGATTGTTTGCAACAGTCTGCAGTTAGCTCAATTGTTTCAATTGTAAATACTAGTTTAAATTTAATTATATTATTTGATTGTAGTAGGTATTCTTTGTAAAAAAAGAATTATACTTTGAAAAAAAAAACTTAATAATCTCTAGATGAAGTAAACTAACATCTGAATATATAAACTAAAACTAATTGAATATATAAACTTTAACCGTCAATTTCTCAGTACTGTTAACATTAAAAGGTTCCATTACTGTTTCCGACCAACGGACATTCGTATCTCCACAATTTTTTCAAAGTCTGTCACCATTTCCTTTTCCTCCAAGTTATTGCACATGTAACGTTTTTCTGTTGCGATGGTGGAAGTCTGCGGTGGGTCTGGCTGAGGATCCAAAGGCGGCTCCAGGTTGGTCGCTTCCTGGAAGACGAATGCTTCAATCTTTTTATCTGGAAAGGATAAGTTACCGTTACAAAAATGTAGTTATTGGAATAGTTTTATAAATACTCGATTTTTTTTAAGTACAACTAACACAAAATATAAAGGAGACTAAGGCCCGTATTATGAAAGCTTCCCCAAGCATTACTTAAGCAGTCATTACGTGATCTCTACTCAAGCGTTAATTACTCAAGTAATGCTTGGTAACCGTTCAATAATAATGTCTAAGCAGTTACTCGAAGGCGTGGACGGAGGAAATCCGCTCTTGACGGCTACTTGAGTGTAGATTTTGACATGAGCTCCCAAGCATTGTTTGAAAATTAGTATTCACTCAAAACAACACATAAGCATCACTCAAGCAGCACTTTAGAATTCAAGATATTTATCGTAAACAAAGAATAGAATATCAGCTCTTTATTAACAAAGAAAATAACAATCAATTAATTGAATGAACAATTGAGCTAACTGCAGACTGTTGCAAATAATCTACCTACAGGTAGCAATTGAATAGAATTTAATATTTAGGACGAAATTTAGCATGACACATGGCATTAGACATGGCATGGCGTGATGCTCTGCGATCGGCGCGGCCGGCCGTGTTCTGTAAATGCTCGGGTGTCGCATGTCGGTCAGTCGGACGGGATTCTGTCTCTGTCACACGCCGCGCCGTTTAGTACAATTTAAACAGTATTGCGTTCTCAATAAGGGTTACGTTTCTTTGGCACCACCACGTAGGTAAGTCAAGCTTTGTTTCATAAACATAGGTATATAACTATAATAAATAAACAAAACAATTTACACGGATCAAATCAAAATATCTTTAAGGTATAATGTATTTACATATCTATCTATATGCAAGAATTGCTCGTTTAAAGGTTTATTTATGATAATTTGATAATATAATAGTGAAATGAAAGGTCTGTCTATTGCTATTACATTACATCTGAACTGAACAGAACATTCAGAGCGGGCCGTTTGCATTACTTTAGCATAGCGCGTCATGTCAGGTCATGTTTATAGTACTGCGTACTGATAGCATGCCATGACGCGGTACGAAATGTCATGCTATATAGCATTTCATTACAGAGTACTGTTTTACGCATGTCTATTACAAAGGGGGTATTTTTCAACAGGACTTTGTTTATACACTTAGATAAACTTTATCACTACAAACTATCAGGTACCTGTTACTTCCCATACACAACATCTTTCCAACTCTCCTTTTCGATCCATGGCTTGTTGTCTTCTTCTCAAAAGATTGTCCACAACACAAAAACACGAAGTGTGACAGAGAGGAAACAATTATTAAGTATATAAATAAGGATAAATAATTTTTTTACTGATTTTAACGTGCGCTTTACTTGAATTATAGAAGGAGACTAAACTGAAGTAATCCGCCGAGGGGCAGTGTGGCCGTTTTACAAAACAATAGTCTACTAAAATCATAATGTTGCCACTGTTGCACTAAATAATGCCAGATCACGAGCTAAATTATACTAACAAATAGATTAAATTAAAAAATACTATGTAAAGGAATAATTTAAATAAAACACTGAATTTTAGTTAAAAATTTATTAATTAAGTACCTATTATGCATAGACATAAATGTAAAAAAACACGTAAATAATATTTGCGTGTTTTTAGTAGTGTTTCTAGAGTTTTTAGTAGGTACCCCTACTGACTATTAATTAGTACTGAATTATTTAGAATAAATGTGTACAGACAGCATCAGAATTAAGTAACCATCCTGCATAACACATGCAAGTTCAAATCCAAGCCTGTTAATCGTAGGAATACTAGATGAATATACAATTTCTTTTTATTAAGATAACTTTAAAACGGAATAAACAGATGAAAAAGTTAAAAACTGATTCAAAAAGATGCTTTAGATCTTGATCTATATATCACGTATCAAGTCATTCATTAGAGAAAGAATCAGACAAAGACAAAACTAGGTGAACGAGACCGAAACACGAACGAATGAGAGGTGTGAAAGGTGTTGCCTGCCCAAACCAAAAATAGTACCAAAAATGTACTAAAAAATGTTCCTACGCTTAAAATTCTACCAAAAACACCAGAATCTGAAATTATACTAACAAAAAACTAAATCAGTTTTACGGAGACCAAATTATACCAATTTGTTACTGAATATACCAAAAGCGGTCACACTGCCGATGTGGATATCTAATCTAATACCTATGTATGTGTGCATAAGGGAAATCATATTTTTATCGGTTTTATCATATTGATGACTAATTCTTTCCGGAAGGAAGTCGCTTAGCTTATCCCCTTATAAGGTAGCCTAACAGGAGTACCTAATGGAGTTTAATTTTGAAACTAGCTGCTTCGCCGGAAAAGAGCTGATTCGCCCGCTCTTTTCCGGAATAATAAGTTACCTATGTCCATCGATAGGATACCATCTACATCCCGTCTCACAAACGTGTAAACACGTTTGTGAAGACGCCAGTTCTTATTATGATGATGGGCTGAACCTGCAGTTCACGTAGTGTTACTAATTTACCAATAACCCCGTAAGTATACCGTTTTTTTGGGTAACATAACGTTTAAACTATTGTAAAATTATAACAAGCGAAAAACCGGCTGTAAGTACCTATATCAGTTATCTAGTACCCACAACACAAGCTCTGCTTAGCTTGGGGCTAGATAATGCTGTGTGAATTGCCCAGCATTATTTATTTAAGTTTTCGTACGACCTAGCTTATAAAAGAAATATAATACCTGTGATATAAATAAACAGGCAACTTCCTAAGAACTATCTGAGGTATGCCTTCACAGAATTCCACAGCAACAAACTTGCACATTGTCCAGTTATGGGGCAGTTTGCAAGTACCTCGAGCGTGGTTCCGGCGTTATGACGCGTGGACGCCCAAAGTGTGGCCACAGCTTCAAGTGTGGGGAACTTCGCCTTAACTTTGTGCGAGTCTGGGCTGACCAATGTAGAGCTAAATTTATTGTAATATAATTCTCCAAATATCATAGTGATATACATGACTTCAAATAAGGTAGAGGTTCTATGTTCGGAGTTTGTCTGTATGTATGTAATGTTCACCGTCAATGGGCTATTTGGCTACATAAAAATAAGTCCCAAATTGTTTTCATCCTAGTCAGCGTTACGTAACAAAGCGTAATCAGCTGATTTTTATAAAAAATATGCCTTTTCAGGTAAAAAACGGGATTTCCCAGTAGTAGTCAAGTAGCCTATTGTGGACCGATTTTAAAGATTCTTGTATAGAGAATGATCCTCAGAGGATAAAATAGGTTCTTCCCGAGGGGTTAGTAGGTATTTTTTTAGTAATGTAGGTTTACTACAAGTAATAATTTCAAATTTAAATGTCTGTTCCAATAAAAAAAACTATTTATAACTTTTGAACTCCAAATTCAAATGTCTGTTCCAATAAAAACAAAAGAAGAACGAATAAACTAAGTTAACGAATAGCGACGTAATTTCATTGGAACCTCCTCAAATTGACTTCTTGAATACTTTTTTAACCCTTTACACGTCTCCGTAACAAATTGAGTGTTAAATTGGTAGTCTACGTGACGACGCGATACGGTTCTTAAAGGAAATTAATGTTAACTCGATTCAGTTTTTCTGATCAGAAGGGTCTGGCAGACACCCCTTGTTGAATTAAATAGGTACCTAACTAAACGGTGTGTACAATTTTTACTTGAGCGACGAAGTTGTGCCTGCCGATGTGAAGTTACTATTCGTTTTCAGTAAGAACAAGAAAAGAAAAGTATAAATAAAAATTGTAAACAAAAATAAATGAACATACGTATTTGATACGTTCATACATTATTGCAGAAGTATCATCATCACCATCATTTCAGCTAACGACACTCACAGCTGGACTTAGGCCCAAAGATTGCCACAATACTTAATAATAGTCAATGAAAAAAATTGCGGACAAAGTCAATTTTCGAAAATCACACTCATTTAACCACCCAAAATGTTGATAGGTAATTTTTCAACATTTGTGTCGTAAAATATACCTTCCTAACTGAATAACAAACTAGTTAGTAACCAGTAGAACGTATCTTGGTCAAGCGCATCGCAAGACGGTCCGGCAAACTTTCACAAAGGCATAACTTACTCCTTTCAGACTCTGGGAGCAAACTTCGCACCTCGTGTGTGTGAAGATTAGGCTCCCTTTCCACTAGAAATTTCAAGCAAATAAAATCAAAGTATGTACTTATTGTTATTAGCTTAAAGTCTTTTTAATCCGGCCGGTCAGGATGACTCATGGATTGCTTACAAAAAAAATAATTGGCCGCGGCTATGTTATATAGCCGCGGCCAATTATTTTTTTTGAATAGTTACCTACACAAATAGTTAGGTATAAAATAATTTGTACTTTTTCGTAAAAATACAATTAGCGGAGTTTGAAAAATAAATTCGAAATCAAATTGGAGCAGTTGATGATTAAAACCTTTAACATGCCCTTGGTCTAAAGCCGCGTGGACACTTTGGAGAACTAGTGAGCTGGGAATGACATACACAAAACACAATTCAGTTTGAGTTCAGATGGATGACACATGGATGAAACGAAGAACGAAAAGACCTCTTGTTTCCACCCGTTGCCGATTGTTACCAATTCTGAAAATAATCATGTGATGATATTTTAGATTTGTTTTACATCAATTCTTCAAAGAGCACTTTTATTCACTTTTATGGGACTACTTCAAATTCAATCTTTAAAGGTGAACATTTTACCTTTGTTCCCTTTTTTACTGGACTCTAGCTAGAAACACACCTAGATTACTTCATAAGCAACAACACGTCATGCAACAAAGTATTTCCGTCGCGCAATAAGGGTTAATACATCAAAGATTCCAGATTTTTTTAAGAAAGCACCTGACATAAACCTTGAAACCATCCACTACGTGTGTTATAATGCTGGTAGTGCAGTGCCACATCAGAAAAGAGACGTAAAAATGCCACAAACCCACAGATGGTAAATTGATGGCGCTGTAAAAAGGTGATGACATGTGTTGACTCGGTTTGTGTTGGATTGAAGGAAGGTGCGTGGTGTGTCTTGAGGAAATAGCATAAGATTGAGATGAAATAACGAACACAAAATAAACTTAATATAATGACATATTTTAATATGAAAGTTATAATAACAAAATAAAACAATTACAACTAGTATTTACACTTAAATCTATTTTCTAAAAATCTAAGCCGTTCTAGAATATGTTATACGTTACATTAACTAATGTTTTTTTTACATGACGTTTTACTAAAGGATTTACGAAATTTATATGTGTTTCAGCCCTTAACCAAATCTAGATTAAGATCCGAGTTCACCAACAGATGGTTTAATTTAAAACAGTTGTTTTGACGTTTTTGACACAAGTTTTCATACCTACATTAACCGTCATAGTTAACCGATGAAGCTGCCCAATTGTCCGATTACCTTTTGGTGAACACAGACCCTAACCATTTAGATTTTTCACTATCCGTCCGACACAGTTTTTTTTTCCGTGTGTTGTTTTGAACTTATTTGATTTTATCAACTCGCTCAACGTGTTCAGTTCAGCTGGGTGGGTATTCTTGATCAGCTGGTCGATTCAAATGGATTTCAATTGATTCATACTATTTTCTGCATTTTTCCGCTAACGTAGGAACACGTTTTCCTGATCGGACACCGCAACTCAAACCGTAGTGTGAAACATCCTGGGACAATGACCTGCGAAAGACTTTAGGTAGATCCTAGATGCGGCAAGCTGAAGACAGGGTTCTATGGCGATCATTAGGGGAGGCCTATGTCCAGCGGTGGACTACGAAAGACTGATGTCATGATTCTCGAATACATCTGTATTGCCCTGCAGTTTTTGAACCATTATTTTGCGTTATTATGAAAAAGGGGAATAGAGAGTTTTTTTTTCAATACGTTATTGAATCAGGATCCGTATAACATACGAAAGTTGTGAACCGAATGTCGAAGGCCAAGATTTTCTTTCTGAATTGAAATTATTGCTTTTTCACGACAGAATCGACAAAAGCATTCACCAATAACACCAAAATAACAAGACAGGGGTGTAATTTTACGACAAAGTAAAACCCGAAGATCCCTTGAGACGTATTTATGACTACATTCACTTAGAAATTTTATTCTCGTATCAATTCTTAGCCATTTGCTGGTTAACGAGCGAAGAATCGTGAAGTCGTATGTACAGTTTATCATCATCATCAACTTTAGCGCTTGCAACAACATTTTTGCCAGTCCACAGCTGGACATAGACATTTTCTGAGACCACCATAGCATCCTGTTTCCAGCTTATTATCATGATCAGCCCAGTGTTGGACCTCCTTCTATCTATGGTCGTACCTACTTATATCGTCATGATTGCATCGCATAGGCATTTTCTGAGACCACCATATTATCCTGTCTCCAGCTTGTTATCATGATCAGCCCAGTGATGGACCTCCTTATATCTATGGTCTTACGTATATCGGCCATGGGTTGCATCCGTTAACAATCTTTGCAATATCGTCAACCTAGCAGGTAGTCTGTCCTCATTGTCTGTATTTTCCTGGGAGTCCACTCGTAAAAGGCTCTACACCACCTGCAGTCGCTTCACCACGATATCTTGAAATCTAGAGTCTAGGTATAGTATACAGGGTTATTGGTAAATTAGTGACAATACGTGAACTGCTGGTTCAGCCCATCATCACAAACACGTTTGTGAAGACGCCAGGTCTTAATTCTTAATTTTGGTATTGGGGGTACCTCCCGCAATTCAATAATCGTTCCTTAGAGAGGTTTTATTTGAAACTCAACTTAAAAACAGCTCTGCCCTCAATTAACAGAAGATATGAAAGTGAAAGATCGGTCATATGTAACTCGTTGGGTTCCAGACAAAGATGTTTTTTCATTAAGTATCAGAGGTGACTTATATTTTTTTTTAGTATTTAGACTTGGCGCCTTTACGATACGTGTTTGTGATGATGGGCAGGACCTGCAGTTCACGTATTGTCACTAATTTACCAATAGCCCTGTAGAGAATAATTTAATTTAATCCTGATTTTTTAAGTAGGTAGGTACTATGCCTACCTAACTCGAACAAAATTCATAGCAGTGCTTCATGATCTCTGCATTTTGCTATGTCTATTTTACAGGCGTCAAGTGGTGTTCTTGGAAAGACCATACCACCGAATTTAATTAATAACGTTAAGCTGGTATACCGTAGATTTATAACAAAATAGTACATTTTAAATTTTCGTAGAAAACGGCCCCATTGCGAGTTACGTACTATAGAATATTTATTATAATAGTTTATGATAATGTCGAAGCGACGCGTGACCCGAGAGCTGGTGAGTATCTGGCGCAGCGCATCAGCATTGCCATACAGCGGGGCAATGCAGCCAGCGTCTTGGGCACGCGCGCGACTGGTATTGATATGGATCAGTTGAGCTACCTGTAGATTGTTTGCAACAGTCTGCAGTAAGCTCAATTGTTTCCATAGTAAATACTAGTTTTAATTTAACTCTATAATTTGTCGTAATCGTCGTTAATCGTAAATTTCTTTGTTATTAAAGAGTGTATTATTATAGTATATTACCTACATGAGATAAAAGCCAATAAGGCGATTATTAACGGGAGGCCTACGTCCAGCAGTGGACCATTATAGGCTGTTGAGGAGGAGTATATTCATATTACTAAATCCCATTCAATAAGCCGAACGTCAACAAAATAAAACAATAGACAATTTGTGAGCAGTAAAGCCCACCTAGGGGCCGACGTTATGGGTAACATAAAGCTCCATTCCCCCACTTATGCCCCCCGGATTGACCACACTTTACTACCGGAAAATAGGCCCACTAAAATTTTTACTGTGTCCCTTACTTTCGCGAAATTTGATAAAACTCCTACCAATGTTAAATGGTGGAGAAGTTCTATGAATAATGCAATAAGTGGAAATCGCTTAAGGTACGGTTTGATTTATGACTGACTTTTTGATTCTGAAGTTCTAAGGCTCAAAGTTTGATGCTGCCTGGGTAGATTTGGGAATTGTGTTTGAAAGAATCTCTGGTATTCTGATATGAATGATTTTGCTATAGCGTTGTCACAGAGTGTGGTCAGAAGAGACGAATTTTTGCTTGATTTTTTATCCACTCAAAACGTTGGTAATCCGTTTTAGTATTCTCACTTAAGGTGAATAGTAGGGCAAATGACCTTGGGCATTTCCGCGCGCCTGTATGTAGCAAAGAGTGCTTGTTTGCGATTCACATACCATGTAGTGCCCTAATCAAGCAAATAATACGATCCTCTGCGGTTAGGTGACGTGTAACTGGTCAGGTTTGTATCACAGATTTTGTAGGCAAAAATACGTTTATACATTTAATATCGTTATTTTGACTGCTTTTCGAAGCTAACGGACCGCCAAGAAATAGGTATGAACTATGTTTATGACTATACTGAATTTGGTACTGATCGAATTTGAGACACCGATAAAAAGTGGGTTCGAAGCAACTGTACAAAAAAAGAAATTTCTCTGTACAAAAAAATTACATGCCAGGGGCAGTATTCCTAGATACCTACTTTATAAACCGTCCAAAATCCAGACAAAATCTTTAGCAGAATCATCATAACATAACACTGCCTACATTCCACAATCCAACCATAACACCTTTATCTCCCCACAAAGTTCAATAAAACCTCCGTCTTCGTTGTATTGTGTCATACATTCATGTCACGTGACCAGATTCCTCCAGCATCCATCTTTCCCTGCACGACATTCGTCACTTTTATACGCGCCTATATTTACCTAGACGCGTAAAAGCCGATACGTAGAGTTGGAAAGTTTTAGAAGCGGCTTAAAACACCTATTTTAAAATAAAAACTTATATTGCCGAATGGCTTGCATTTTTGTACGAGCGATTGTTTTCTTATTACTTATTCTTAATGTTATTTTAATTTTTCTTCCTATTTTCTCTGTAGGCACGTTGTTGTCTGTTTAGTCGTAAATTAAATAATGTGGTGTATCGTCTGTTCGAAGCGACGATGACCCGAGAGCTGGTGAGTATCTAGCACAGCGCATCAGCATTTCCATACAGCGGGGCAATGCAGCCAGCGTCTTGGAGACGCTTCCGACTGGTATTGATAAGGATCAGTTGTGCTACCTGTATATTGTCTGCAACAGTCTGCAGTTAGCAGACTGCAAAACTAGTATTTACAATTATTGTAACCACTAGTTATATTATTGCAAAACTAGTATTTACAATTATAGTAAATACTATTTTTAATTTTATTCTTTTATTTGATTGTAATTTTCTTTTCTAATAAAGTTCTGCCGTATTGATATAGATGTAGTGTCTAATATTGCATGCCATAAAAATGATGATTTAAGGCCTTTTTTTTACGATGATGATGATTCACGACTAAAAACGCTCTATAGACTCTTTCTTGCTTTTATTTAATGCTGTCTCTTGAGATCTGTAATTTCAAAATATGACAAAATTATTTTTTTGCGAAAGCTTTACAAATAATGTCTTTCTTAAAAATATCTAGCCTTATCAAATGAAGTTGGAGAAGGTAGACCACGGGCATTCCTTACCTGTGGTGTGGTGCAATCGGCTCTACATCTCAATTAGACAACAAATGTATCTTCTTCCGTGGGCATTTTTCATGGAATCTTTGCCATTTCTATACGTTTTATGGCGATGCAATAACCACAAACAGTATCACGTAGCAGTCATTCCGCGGACGTCATGCTTTATTGGCGGGAGCTGACGGATTTTTACGAGAGAACCTGCGGAAAGACACTAGTTTGTGAGGTAAATGGAATTATCATGCGGTTTATGGGGGAAAGTGGAAATTAGGGAGTAGTTATAGACGACGAGGTTTTCACTTTATTAAGGACAGGCATCAGCACTCGGTTGCGCTCACGGAGCACCCACAAGAAAACTGGTAGTCAACATGTGTGAACATTAGGGGAGGCCTATTTCCAGCAGTGGACTAACCATAAGCTGATGATGATGCGTGAACAAGTGTGAACGGACCAACTCGCTCCAGACATTAGCCATTTCATACACATACAGGGCGTTGCTTTATCCAAGATTGAACATAAATATAAAAATCTCGATATCATCAAAAGACGACGTTCCTTCAAAAGAATGACAATCTTGTATAAAAAAACAAAAAAAAAAGTTTTCTCTGTTTTCTGTTAGTAGGTACTAGTACCAATAATATATATAACTAAACTAATTGATGAAAATATTTCGAATCAGTTCCGCGTAAAACCTTCCCCATAAGATCTAACAAAATGTAGTCCGCGTTGTAGAAGAAAAAACTACACCAATTACAAAATGAAAAAATATATCAAAGCAAAACGTCAATTAGTTTCGTCTGTCCACTTCTCCTCTCGTCTTGTTTCTAAAATATTTTCTTCCTATATTTTGGAACAATGGGTTTTCGCAAAGTAACGATCTTTTATATTATCTAACTAAACTATTCGATTTTGATATTTTCCCAGCATGTATTTATTTTTTATCTAGCCACTAGCAGTCCGCCCCGGCTTCGTACGGGTATATTCTATAGCCTATGTTACTCAGTGATAATGTAGTTTTCTAACGGCAAAAGAATTTTTGAAATCTGTCCAGTACTTTTTAAGTTTATTCATTACATACAAAAATACAAATCTTTCCTCTTTATAATATTAGTGTAGATGACAATCTTTAAACAATTTCGATTTCGATACAATATTTTTTATAAAATTAACAATAACAAGCGATTCAATTGAGAGATTCCCAACAGAAAAGAATTCAATAATAAATTCCCAGTAAAAAATGATAGGAAAACAATCGTCCTAACCAATCCAATCTCACTTAAGAGCAAACGTAAGGAAAATGCCAATTTCCATAGGTAAGATACTTTCCTTGGAAACCAGCTCCAGGGCATCACACTCCCGACGCAAATTGAGACCGATATACGAAATTACATTTGATTTTATTTTACAAATTCCTTTCGATCTACATATGTAAGCTTACCAGATCTAATGCAGAAGTTTATAACGTATCAGGAGATGCTAAGGTTGGTTTTTCTGTGTGTTGTGTTATCGCGGTCTTCTGCGGTTTGGAAACATACGGTATCAAAGTTGTGGCGGAAAACCTCTATGTTGAACGAAATATTTCTTCTAATTGATTCAGGACCTCAAAAACCAGTGTCATTTATAAAGACATGGTTTTAGAATTGAATATGTAGGTACCTATATAAGTGCATATTTCAAAAGAAATATCGAAGGACCGATGACTAAACCCAGAATACTCAAACGTTACTCTGCTATAAGCACGTCTCAAGCGACAAATTTTTGACAGATTTTCAGTGAAAACTGTCAAAAAACGATGACTTGAGACGTGCTTAATGCATCTAATATGCGTTTGAGTATTCGGGCATAAGTGATCATTCATTTCATTTCTAGAAACTTTTTCTCTAGAATGCCTGATAGTAGGGATATTCTTATGTACATGTAGGGAGTACCTACGTTAAAAGTAAGTAGTTTATTTTCAGTAAGTTTAAGTTACATTGGCCTTCACACCTACAAATTGATATTGCTTGCACCCTTAATACATGTACATACAAGACTTGTGTCACTGCGGGCACTCAGACTCATTTGCACACTATTTTATTCTAATACGACGGGCATATTTGCATGAATATTTGCAAAATATATATGTATGAACTAATATAAATATATTTTGAAAATATTCAAAAGTAAGTAAAAAAAGTACCTTGCGGAACCGCAACCTTTACCGCTGCGAAATTTATCCCGCAACCAATTTAAGCCACACATGGATTCGATTCTTGATGTGTATCAAATGTGATCTCCTCTTGTAATGCGACGCGCGCTTAGGGTGGCCATACATGAACACTGCGATCCAACGTCAATCTAGAATCAGAAAAAATAAATATGGATAAAAGTGATAAATTTCGAATGTGACCACAATTTTAGTTTCTTATGTTGAAACTGTAGCCCACTGCCGAAAATGTCTCACTTAGCTGCTATTGGTACCTCATGTCCACCACTACATAGGCTAGAGGTATTAAAATTACCACCTTAGCGATTAATGTGACGCTCTTTATTTCACAGGATATCTTTTTGGTAATCAATCAAGAAATCCTTTACTTACATCAAAGAAAATAAATAATCATAGTTAGCTTTATCAACCGGAGAGATCCGAAACAAACGGACTCTGAACGTAAAGGTACAAATCGAAAAAATAACAAATAAATTATTCTCAAATTCCATAAAGGCATAGATGACATAAAACCTACGCTCTGCTCTTAATGAGCTGGTAAGACTGCCAGACTTCTCTTGAGTTGCTGTGATTCTGTTGGCACAAAACCTTAAACTAAATTAACCTAAAAGTAACCTTAATAATGTAGCCGACTTCTTTTTATAGATAAAAAGGGACAGAAATATTTTTACGATAGTTTAGTTCACGTTTTGTTCCAATAGAAGTGAGCCGATATGACGTAGAGTGGAGTGACGTTGATCAAAATCACACGGATCGCAATGCCCGTGTATGTCGCAGGGGTGGGCCTCTAAACGACGCGCGTTATTGATGTCTTTTTGTTGATAAACATGTCTCGCAACAAGATGTGGTTTGGGTGAAATGGTGAAACGATTGGCGGATTCTCTGATCCCTTATTTTTTTTAATACATCTATCTATTTTTTTTTTGTCAAAAAAATCATAAAAACAATTTTTTTTTGTTTTTATGATTTTTTTTGGGAATGAGAATTTGAAACTAGATAAGTACTTATTTTTGAGGTGCTCTTTTTACTAAGTAAGTACTTACTCCTTGAAAGAACCAGTAGACGGCCTATCGTTGAAAAGTGGTAGACATAGACACCTGTAATCAAACGGGGCCATTTTGTGAAAAGTAAGATAGGCATAGGATTTCGCGTTCATAGGAGTGGGACAGAGCAGAGCGCGTGTGCAAAAATCAAGTACAAAAATCAAGATTTCTTCTAATTAAAAGAGTACGTTTCAAATAATCAAATATTTATTATAGCGAATCTGTTACCCTTTGCTTTATTTTTCATTATAAAAATAAAATCAGTACCTACTTAAGTTATTGTTTCGGAGAAGAAGGCAAATATGTGTCAAAATTGAGATGATCAAAAATATGCAACTATTAAAAAAACGATCTCGGTGCTTTTTTACAGAATGAAATGGATTAGGTATAGGAGTATTAGGCCCGTATTATGAAAGCTTGCTCGGTCCTCAATCTGTGCTTGAGTAACGCTTTTCTATGGCATAAACGTCACTCAAGCGTAGATCTATGACTGAGCAAGCTTTCATAATACGGACCTAAGAATCCTAGATGTCATATTTGAACAGCAGTAGGATCTCAAAGATCATGAAAATGTTGTTTTTTTTTTAATACCAGCCTTAAAACAAAACAATAGTTAGCTTTGTTCTAGGGTACACTGAATTGGACCCATCGAGATGCAATGCATTGTAGAGTGTACACATACCTTAGTCCTCCCGTGACTTACGGCCATATTATAAAAGCTTGCTAAGTCATCGATCTATGCTTGAGTAAAGCTTTTCTATGGCTTAGTGTTACTCAAGCAAAGATCTGACTTTTTTTTATTCGCAAGAATAATGCGGTACGTAATCATTTACATAATTAATCCATTATTTTGTAAGTGTTATTGTGAGTATAATAAATTAATTTTGATTGTATTTGTTTTTATTGTGAGTATAATAAATTAATTTTGATTGTATTTGTTTTTATTTTTGCTATATCTACATATTTATATATTTTAGTTTTTCAGTAAATTCTGTAATGTAGTACTTCCTACTATAATTGTTGTCCACACCACTAGCGGCGTAAGGGGGGGGGGCGGAGGGGCGGTCCGCCCCGGGTACCGAGCTCCAAGGGGTGCCATCTCGGCACCCCTCGGGGCGCGCAGATGGCACCGAAAACTCACACGCAGACATATAAAAAAATTGCGGCTCGCTTCGCTCGCCGTTGTTTTTTATTATGATTGCAAGATAAGTACTTGAATATTTTAAAATCGGGTGTAGAAAGGTTGCCTAAGAGATCGCTCAAACCGATAAGGCATTGTACATACAACTTTATCTGTATTAGTCTTTCCCTGCCCTGTGTAACCATTTTATTTGATGTGCAATAATGAGTAATTGCTTTGTACTGTGCGTTATTTTGTTGTAAATCGTAAAAAAAATATTTTCTCATTCATTGTCATCGCTTAATTTTTTTTGCTAAGAATGTAAGAGGTGATTTTTATTTTGTATTTGTTTCATAACAATCTTCGCAGCCGCCGCAATTTCTCCAAACGTTTCAGGGCTCGCTGTTATGAATTTTTCATACTCTCCTTAACTTGTTTGTGATCACCCGAAAAAGTAACAAAAATTTCGGCGGCTCGTTACGCTCGCCGTTACTTATAATTCCTGTTGTTAGAAATTGAGGGTGCGGATAGTCAACCGACCCCCCCCCCCCGGGGGGGGGGTAGCTTTGTAGAAAAACGCCCCGGGTGCCAGCCCACGCTACGCCGCCACTGGTCCACACTACCCTAAAGTTAGCAGGTAGAGAATGCCATTTAGCATTATGCTCGCCTATGTAGGTACAAGTTTTGTGCAATAAAGTCTATTATATGACACAAGTTTCCTAAACTTAGTTAGAGCGAGGTGTTGAACCAAATGGTGAAATAGGTCTAAAACACAATATTGTTATTGTACCAATAAAGTAAGACTATTAAGTAAGACCTTCAGAAATAAATGATTTATAATTATTATTATATGACTAAGTAAGCTTTATAATACGGCCCATATTAGAAAGCTTACTCAGATAAGATGTCTCAATTATTGACTCTATGTTCACATCTTAGCAACGGAAACGCACATTCCAATAACATTTTCTTGATAATAACTTTTCTGTTAACTGTAGTATAGAAAAGTTGGAAACTAAAACTAAACAGCAAAAGGTGTTAAATTCCCATACACTTTTAAAGAGTGAACATGGATTTATGTTGGTTATAATTTTTCAATTTCCAAACGCAATGTTTCGTTGTAAAACGTACCTACTTGGAGGCAAGCAATGCTGGCGTTTCAAGAGCATTCCCGCTTAGGACAAATTGATTCGTCTCTAAAGAAAATGAAATGGACGTGTGATTTTATAGTAGGTACATTTTATAGGAACTTTAAATAAAAAATTCAGTGCCTCTTACATTGCAAGGTTCCATGATGCTGGCCAGTGTACATCCAGAATTACCTACTCCTGTAAATTTTCACCCCATTCTGATTGGTTTTTTTAATATTTAAAACAAGATACTAAGGGACATTGTCGCTCAGCGACCACATCGCCCTATTATTCTGAGTGATTTAAATTCAAATTTTTTTTTTCGAAAAAAAAGCCAAAATTCCATTTTTTTTTGTTTTGATTCTCACTTAGGTTATAATATAATAAATAAGTTTCAAAGATGGTTACTTACTGTTGTGTTTGAAAAACTCAAGGTTCAAATGCCAAATCCTTACCGAGAGTCAAGCTCATTCTTAGTTCAAATATCGCAAGAGGAAACGTCGTATCACGGGAGGAATCAAACGCCGGAAGCGGAAAGGAGCGTATTTTTCGAATTTGAATTCCGAACTGAGACTACTTCCGGGTCGGAAACTGGCAGCTTTTACGAGATGGAAGTTTAAAACGAATGCTGAATTTGTTTTGTGATTTCAAAATGTGATTTGTTCGTAAAGTTCCGTTTTATTTTGGATTTTAATTCTGATTGAATCATCCCGATCCCTGTTCCAGCTAAGTGCGAGTCGGTTTCGCATTATTATTTTTAAACTTTTTACTAATTTTTTTAGGGTTCCGTACCTCAAAAGGAAAAAAGGAACCATATAGGATCACTTTGTTGTCCGTCTTTCCGTCTTTCCGTCTATCCGTCTGTCAACCCTCTTTTCTCGCGAGTTGAAATTCACATCATCGGTTAGTAACCTCTTGGAGCCGCGATATAAATAAAAAAAAAACTTCTAACTCAACGCAATCTAAAGTTACAGCCGTTTATGCCCAATTTTTTAGAATTTTCCAAGGGAATCACATGCACACAAAACCTGTAGGGAACTTCCTGTTGACTTAGAATCATGATATTTGGCAAGAAGCAAGGTCTTACAGCACAAGTAAAGAAAATATCTAAAAACTTTGAATTTGTGGTTAATTCACAAAAATAAATTGATTACTTACAAGTACAAGTTTGTACGGAACCCTTGACTCGCGAGTCCAACTCGCACTCGACGTTTTATTACCCGACTACCGACAGGGGAGGGTTATGAGGTTAGCACCCTATGTTTGTATGTTTGTATGTTTGTATGTTTGTATGTATGTGGCCAATTTCTTTGTTCCCACGTAGCGCTGAAACTACTGGTTCGATTTCAACAAATTATGTATCGACTGATTCGTCTCAATACCCAGATGGTTATAGGCTATAGGATTTGGGGCTCCGCCCCCGAATAAGCCTACAAAACGCGTAATAAAGTTTACGTAGCCGCAGGCCGCAGGCCCGATAGAGAAATATTACAATACCTACGACCTATTTTCATCAACTCTATGCCTATCAAATATGACCGATACGTCATTCTATTTTGTAAATGTAAATATTTCAAACAAGAGATGAAGGAAAACAAAATCTGATAATTTTATATCATATCAGATATTTAATATGAACCCGAAACTGGATAAAAATATTTGAAATTCTATAATTTGTGACTGAACAAACAATCATTCGTGGGACACATCAGCGAGTTGCGATGGTGAATCGTTACGACATCACCTGAACCTTACTCCATATCCTTTGAGGCATATTGATGAAAGAGTCATCAGAACGTCTGGAACAACAGTGATTCCAGTGATGCCGCAACGCGGTTTGCGCTGCGGCATCACTGGAACCTTTCTCCAACTGCGATTTTGATAAACTAAAAGTTTTTCCAGTGCTACGAGTATGCGGTGTGTGATCTTGTGGATGGGTTTTGGGTTGTGGCCGTTTCATTGCGCGTCCTCCTTAAGCTATAGCATGTAAAATGTAATAAATTGTGTGCGGTTGAAATAGAAAACATAATATGGAAGATTGAGGAACATCGAGCACCTTACAAGGCAACCACAATCGAAAAATACTAGTAAATACCGCAAATCGTACTATAATTTCAAACATAAGTACTAGACTTATTTATAATAAAGAGTGAATGTGCTAGTAAAATTGTGTGATACTAATATTGTTTTACTTGAGAAACTATAGATATAAAATGACAAGGGGAAAGCTGCAGGAGAAAGCAAAACAGATTTATATCTGGCTATAGGAGGATTTAGTAGTAAACAACACTAAACACGTTAAGAAACGAAGCCGGGGGTCGAAAGAAAATATTTACTTGGGACATGTCAACTTACATTTACAACAGGCAGTATGTTAGCGAACACAGATCAACTAGCAATCGGGAGACTTAAGAGGGCGTCGTCCCTGTAAGACAGAAAGACGGGGGGTTGGGAGGGCGGAGCCCCCCAATCGGAGACTATCCACACAGGTGCACTCTCTATTCCCTCACTCTCATAATCCGATGGCATCGGGGTACCTATATCACTACTAGCTGCTACTGTGGTTTTATCTTGATAGTGAAATATCAATTAGGTACAATTTTAGCCCAACTCGGGATTTACCGCGGAACAAACTAGGCAGTCAAGGATTATGGAGAGGATATTGACTAATTTGAAGTCCGGAAAAACGCCTCAGAAACCGCGGACTTATGGTACTAAAGTTTCACAGGTTGGTAGCTACTACATAACTAAAAAGAGGCAAATAAAATATAGTTAAAAACTAAAACCCGACTACGTAAAAGTTATAAACAAGCGTTCAAAGATGTTCCGAATATAATATTAGCGATTGAATATTATCCATCGTTGCATTTTCATACTCGGTAGTCGGAGGCCCCAAGCTAGGAGTTCTGTATGTACCTACAAAGGCCTCCGACTACCTGAGTATGAAAATGCAACGGTGGATAATATTCAATCGCTAATATATATTCGGAACATCTTTGAACGCTTGTTTATAACTTTTACGTAGTCGGGTTTTAGTTTTTAACTTTATTTTATTTTTATTAATTATTTTTTGATATCGCGGTAGTGGCCATAGTCACGTAATCATCGATAACAGTAACTTAATTAAACTGTACTTAAACTGTAGGTACCTTATTACGATTACAGGAATTGCACGCTTCGGACTGGTATTGATAAGGATCAGTTGAGCTACCTGTATATTGTTTGCAACAGTCTGCAGTTTTAATTTAATTCTATTATTGGATTGTAAATTTCTTTGTTAATAAAGATTTTACTTTGAAGGGTTTCATTCAAAATAAATAATAAGTCATTTGACTAATTTATTCTTCAGTACCTAGTAAACTAGATAAAACTGGATCTTCACCCCTATCACCCCTATCATCATGACGGACGCTGTCGTGACACTCGCCGCAAACTTCATTACGCGTCACGTCAAAGTGAGGCGTGGACGCAGTGTCAGCGGGGCGGTGGGGTGAGAAAACTGGTGGGGGTCAATTTCTACAGCCATGCAAATGTAATAAGAATGTTAGCGGGCTAACTAACAACACGATTTATGCTGAAAGCTTTTAAAAGACAAAAAGCATAAAACTTATTCATTACGGATTTTTGTGGGTTAATAAGAACCCTCTTCCACTAAAAACAAGGTTCGTTGTGAACCCGCTATCATCCGTAATGAATTCGTCAAACTACGATATACAAATGCAATAGATACGATACGATATAGATTTTAAAAGAACACAACTTAAGGGGCCTATAACGACGCCATTTTGTGAAAAGGATAGGCAATTAATTTTTATCCTCTTTCAAGCGGTTTTATTACTTCCGCTCTCATAATGATTATTATGTATTTTGAAAAACTAAAACGATACAAACATCGTTATTACTTATCCGATTATGTATGCAAAATTTAATTACAATCGGGGACGTAGTTTGCAAATGAATCGAAAAGTACGTTTATCTACCCAAATATCATAAACCCTCTCTAATGCGTTCAAAAACCATAGGCAATGACCAGCATTACCAACCAACAGAAATAAACGGAACTGTAATGAACTCATAACCTACTGAAAACCGTAGGTTATAGAGTTTAAATTTGGAATAGGTGTCAAATTCAAGTGAGTGTGCTATACTAGTATCTACATTCTAACTATAAATCGCACGACATTTTGATCTCGAGTGACACAAGAATAGTGACTTTGTTTGTTTTTCTATGATTTTAAAAAAAATACAGATATTCGAAACGCCGCCATTTCGAGCTGTCATTTATTCGTTAGCTTTTTATTTCCAGTTACGAGTAGACAAATTTTCTGATAAGTTGAATAAGTTTTTTATTTCTGTCGAAAATGAGTGATAGTGACTCAGAACAACTGTCAATGTTAACTACCATTACCATAATAAATAATTTGCTTCTGTATGTGTACAATTTATTTTTTATTGCATTACACTGGTAACAATGCTGGTCATTTCCCTATGGTTCCTGAACCCATCATAGAGCCCTTATGATATTTGGGTAGATAAAGTAGTGTATGCAACTGTACATAATTAGGCATTACAACACTCGTGTGATGCTATTAAGAAACTCGCCTTCGGCTCGTTTCTTAAACCCACACTCGTGTTGTAATGCCCTCCATTATGCACAGTTGCATAAACTACTATTGTATGGGAACTTAGAGGTTCAATCCCACCTTAAGTAGGTATCTTTGCCAAAATAATTCGTGGATAATCGCATATTCTCATCATCCTGTAGGTACATGATAATGCGTGGTATAACGGCTTACGCTCCGACCACACCCCAGCGCAGCATGGCTCCCGTTGACGCGTCCAGCAAATGACTAATTCATTGGGTAACGCTAACGCTAACGCTAATGCTATCGGTGATGGATGCGAATCAGATTTGTCTATAATTGAGACCAAACTGTTAGCTAATTATGACCAGTCTGATTTAGAAACAAGGGTGATTGATTGGCTGGACTAATCTAGCCACCCTGGATAATTAATTATTCTAATGATTTACTTTAAAAAATTTCTTACTTTTTCTGAGTTTAAAACCATGGACGGACATAAAGATTACCATAACATACTACCCTTGAAAAAATCACTAAACCGCTGGGGGTAGCTTAACGGAGAAGCCGGTCTCGCTGGTGTCTACGGGCTCAGCCCCTGAGCTGGGGTTGGGGTCTTCTGCAAGACTCTCAGGTCCTTCGTTGGGGTACGGGGGAGGTTCTAACACTTTGTCGCTCCCTGCAGCCAAAAAAATTGGCGTAAAATTTTACGAATTTTGGTGATGTCTTCTCAAATGTCCATAACCCTATTCTCACTCGTAAGATAATGGACTATAAAGAGTTTTTGTTCACTATTATATTGGGCCGCTATCTTAACCTCTACGAGATGATGTAAAAATAAATAAAATAAATAAATAAAAATTGTCAGCACTTCCTGCAGACATTACAAATAACTTAATTAAGATGAGAGAACTCTTCCTAAAACAGAGTCTGAAAACGTTCATAAAGTAAGAAATTTAATAGGTTCCCAAAGTTTTTTGGAATTTTTGAGATTACCCAGTGTGAAGGCTTACGTACTACAAGATAAAGTTAAAAACTACAACCCGACTACGTGAAAGTTATAAAAGTTTGAAACATTTACATTGACAAAATAGAATGACGTATCGGTCATATTTGATAGGCATAGAGTTGAAAATAGGTCGTAGGTATTGTAATTTTTCTCTATGGGGCCTGCAGCCTGCGGCTACCTAAACTTGAATACGCGTTTTGAAGGCTTATTCGGGGTCGGAGCCCTAAATCCTATAGCCTATAACCATCGGGGTATTGAGACGAATCAATCGATACATAATTTGTTGAATCGAACCAGTAGTTTCAGTGCTACGTGGGAACAAAGAAATCGGCCACATACATACAAACATACAAACATACAAACATACAAACATACAAACATAGGGTGCTAACCTCATAACCCTCCCCTGTTGGTAGTCGGGTAAAAATACAAAAACTTTAGTTCATAAAGTGGTTTCTAACAACCCTGATCGATATTAAAATCGATGTTTTGTGTTGATACTATTTTCTCACAAAAATATCAAACCAACATACCCCAAGACATTTAACAGTATTTTTATGGCACCATAAGTATTCCTCCCTTGGAATTGTGGCAATTCCAAGTTGCGCTCGTTTTTTACCCGATACGCATCTAGAGCCTTCGATAAGATGTTGTTTTCGTATTTTGATTTGGCAAGGAAATTGGCAGCAATAAAATTCCACTCAAGAAAGGAATTGATAAGGGCTTGAATGCTCGCTTTGTACGAGGGAGCCAATGTTTCAAAAGCGCAAAAAATACCGCTGCATGCTGTTGTTCTCCCGGCCAATTGCAACCTGGGTCTCTTCAAAACAAGAGTAAATTTGTCTTCTCGACCTTTGTGATAGGTCGGCTACATCGTCACTTTCCTTCAGGTGAGATTGTGGTCAAACGAAGGTCCATTGACTAAGTAAAAATAAAAGCACAAAATTTCCTTCCCAACGAGCGTTGAGACTTTTAAAGAGATTAGAAACAAGTAAATTGCAATAAAGTCCAAGTCTTGGCCACATTTGGTTCGTAGAAATCCTTATCGTCAGCTTGCGAGCTTTTTTACTATCAATAGGTTCTACTTCGTTGACCACAATCTCTGCTGAAAAATGATGATATGGCCGAAGATGTTTAACTCTTTAACGCGCAGGAGACCCCCGGGGGTTCGGCTTAGAATGGGTGAAGGGTTAACGAAGTTCTAGAAGACACCTACTAACTCTTGGTTAGAAGTAACCCAGGTTGTGATTGTTGGAAAAACAGCAGTCGGCAGCGTCTTCCAAACCTACACCGATAGATAAATTTCAAGAAGCATACCTACGTGACATGAGAGAAGGAGATTGTTAAAAGCAAAAAGAGATTACCAGCTACCAGTTGAGTTGTTATATGCTCATGATAACTCAAAAACCAAATAAAACAGCCCTAGTAGAACCTACTCTTTACAAATACCACAGAGATGAAAGAACTAAGGTAAAGATGATGATTTGTTTATATGCTTCAACATAATGTACAGTTGTAGGTCTTAAATATAATAAATGTTCCAATTATGTTCTACCTTAGGCATGCAAATATTTAAATTTATATGGTATTCATTAGGTATAAGCTTATTCATAAAATCAAAGTGTCAAAGTTAGGTATCTTCCTAAAAAATTATCTAAAGTAGGAACTTTAGATAATGCTTTCACGTTTCATTTCTGAGAAAGCAAACCCTGCTAAGAAGCACCAATATAATCGATTCCCCAATTTGCAAACCCCATTCGAAAACGCCTCGAAAGATATTATTAAATGTTGCATATTAAAATGTATGTTCCCCCAACTTAAAATTGATATCTCAATTTTATTGAAGGGTTCTTTCTTCGCAATCGCCTGTGCCTTATGGTTTGTGAATTTTTATGTCGCAATTTGGTGGTTTTGATCGGTTGAGAAGTGGTTACGTTGATGTTCACTTCGATTTGAGATGGGGTAGCAATTTGTTCAGATATTAAACTTTATATTAGTCCGCAAGCATTATCAAAATAACTTTTAATGGCGCCGTAAGCCCAACGAGTTTTTTTTGTCACACTTAAGATGGATAAAAGACTTTTAAAAACATACACAAGTCCGCATACGGCTCACGTATTTTTTACATGACGGAATAGACTGATGACGATGAGTGAGATGGCCCATCTGATGGGTGATTGATATAAGTGATATAACCAGCGCCTGTAAGTATGACAGAGCAAAACTCATGCTAAGTATGTGGTATAGGATACCCCGTAAATCTAAGGCATGGTAAAGAAAATTACTATCAAATAATACAATTAAATTAAAACTAGTATTTGCAATTGAAATAATTGAGCTAACTGCAGACTGTTGCAAACAATCTACAGGTATTATAAATTTTCTTTGTTAATAAAGATGTAAATCCTTTAAAGGCATGGTTATGGCACCTGTTGTAAATTTACTGACCTAGGTACCAATAAAACGAGAAAACATCAATTCTGTTTTATTCCAGAGAAGAGAATGGTAGCTGAAAACCGTCATTCAGTTTTGTACTTGCTCTTGCAACTATATTGCAGCGCGCAGGCGATAGTCCTAATTCGATATTATTATAGTCAATAGTCATAAAAGCGTTCATGGCTCCTCCGAATTCGATAATCATCTCACATGGAACATCATTCAATATCAAAGCAAAAACCCTTCAAAGAATTTTCCTAACAAAACGCATATGAATCCAAAAAAATCTCCTGAAAATCCCCTTCAGTCGACTGCGACATGAAATATCGACAAATGATCCAATGATAGATACTGTGTGAATGTGACAAGATTATCGTCTGTATTGGAGCAGCGGCGGCGGCGCGGCGTATTTTTTTTTTACGACTTCTGTGGTGCGGTGGGCGAAGGTCCACCTGCGACGCAGAAGGTTGCGGGTTCGATTCCCGCCTTGGGACAAATGTTTTTACGATCTGCAGATATTTGTTCCGGGTTCTCTGGTCGTTTTCTATATATAATAAAAAATATCTATCAGTATATTCTATTACCTTTGAATATCAGTTATTTAGTACTACCCATAACACAAACTCTGCTTGGCTTGGGGTTAGATAATGCTGTGTCAATTGTCCAGCATTAATTATTATTTAAAAACTAAGTACAAATTGACGATTTGCATCTGCAGAAATTTGGTAACAAATACGGTGGGTGTGAACCCCTAAGCCCCCTTATAAACGTAATTTCCTATTCATTTGGAAACTACTGAAATTGCGCATATATAATATGATAAGAAATAGCTACGGTTGCCGTTTCGATTTTTTTATAAAAAAATGATTATGTATTTTTTAAAACTAAAACGGTACAAACATTTATTATTAGAATATTTCTTTTTTACATTATGTACGCGAAATACTGAAAAATAATAATACTACTACTAAAATAATATATTTTCCAAATGAATCGGAAAGTAGGTACGTTTGTATGGGAGCTCAGAGATTCGCACCCACCATAAGTATGAAAACTGAAGGCGCATAAGTACAAATTATCTGTTTTCTAAGACAACAAAACATCACAAATTGCTCTCTGTCACAGCCGACATCCCTAAGAGCTCTCTGTCCGAATTTTAATAAAAAACTCAACCATTAAATTAAACAAACCGTGACAAGCCTCAAAATATCCGAAAATGTCTTTAATGCATTCTCCCTTTTAATATCAGACATAATAAATTGGTAAACATTCGCCTTATGAAGGAAAAACCTATTAACGAACGAATGTATAAGGGGAGTATTTTGAAAGTAGCTCGACATAGGAATTGACGACACGAGTAAATAAATTATCTCAATAAAAGTAGGTACACGTTATCGATCGCAATAAACATTGGAACTTAATTGGTACCGAAATATTTTTAACCTCCTATTAATTATTCCATGAAACTATTTATTTTTGGTAGGTAATTCGACTGATTTCCTAATTGACATGACCGACCATATGATTAAAAAATCAAACAACCAAAAATAAAATCGAATCGCTAAAAAGCTTTACCGATTCGAATTTTTATTATAATCGATTTCGTTAATGAAGAAGTTGAAATCGATTTTGATTTATATTGCTCACCATTTTTTTTGTATTATTTTACTTAGGCGTCTAAATTTTTTATTTTTTTGAATCAGCATAATTATTCTATATAACGAAATACCTAGTAGGTATCCGTTTTGTTGTTTTATTTGCTTCTTGCGTCCGCGGCATTACACGCGTTTTTTCTTGATAAAAAGTAAGACGCTTTGAGTTTCTGTGGTAAACTATAATTACTATACTATTTTCAATACTTTTTCATGAAAAATCATCTAGAATAATCTTCGTTAAAGCTTCGATTTATGTCGACCCGACTATGTAAGTTCTTCGAGTCGACTGATTCGCATCTCTATCTGTCAAAAGAAACTGTGTCAATGAAATACTCCATATGGCTTCATTCAATTACGACTCGTTCATAATCGAAATAAGAAGATTGTATAATCTCATCTCACTAATATTATAAACGTGAAAGTTTAGATGCATGGATGGATGGATGGATAGATAGATGGATGGATGTTTGTTCCTTTATTAGGCCAGAACGACAAAACGGATATGGATGAAATTTGGCACAGAGATAGATTATAGTCTGGAATAGGACATAGGCTACTTTTTATCCCGAAATTCCTACGGGAACTACGCGGGTGAAACCGCGAGGCGCTGCTAGTGTTAAATATCTCTAAAATATTTTAAATTCATCTCGAACAGTCCTAGAATAGACCTCCTCGAGTATTGTGTAAACACCCCAAAGAAACGCGACAAAATAAAATATCTATTACTATTAAGGGTAACGACAGCCGCCTTAAACATGACTTAATATCAGACGAGAAAAAATAGCCTCATCAGGAGAATTGAGGAAGTTCTTTTAGATGGGAATATTTCGCATGCGAGATTAATGTCGAGTGATAATGAATGTCGAATGATGAGTTTCAAGGGGACGTTTTAATATTTTTAATCTATAGCAAAAAGCTTAAAGTGTAGACCAGGTACCTATATTTTGTACTGTAGGTACCTTGTACCTTAAATAAAAAAAACTTGTTATTAGTTAGCAAATAAATAAATTTTGGACAATTTACACATCATCAGCTTAAAAATCTAGTGTTATTTTTTCTGCTAAGACCATTTTAAAAAACGTTTAATCTTTTCTGGAATTAAACCATGATATTGTGAAAAAAAATTAACTTTTGCAACCCGAATTGGGTGAATTCGGATTGCTTAAGTTAACATTATTTGTTGCGGAAACAGAAATTGGTGGCCACTAAGAACAACTTCGCATCTCTGCATAAGCAAGAAAAAATAAAACTATAAACTACAGATGTAGGTATTAAAAAAGCTTATGATAGATATCACCAACTTCCAAATGGATTTTTTGAAAATTCATTTTTTCCTATTTTTTTACATAATAATAAAAAAATAGGTGGCGGCGCTAGTGTGAGTCGGGCCCCGCCTTAACCTAACCACCCGTATCAACTCTTACCTATTATTGGAATCAGAAAAACTCTAACGATTCAACTTCCAAACAGTCGTTTGTCATCTGCTAACGCTACCGGATGAATGGTTATACTTAGGTACCGACAGCAAAAACAAGCTGCTTTTGAGCGATTAATTTATTCAATTCAAGAAAACGTGAGCGAGTTGCATTGTTCAATTCCAAGGTTATTCAGATTAGAAACGTACCGTTGCTTGGTGCAGAAATTGAGGCACGGATTTTGGTCCGTGGGCTGTACAACTGAATTTGAACCTTCTGTCTGGTGTATAAAGCATAAACACTCAATTAACTCAACTCATCTCTGTAGATTAGGAAGTCTATATTTTTTATGAAAAAAAAGCATACCTAACCCTCGTTTTTGCACAGGCCGTTTAAAAATAGAAGGTCAATAACTTCAGTAGGTACCTAGTACATTATTCATTATTTTTAACTGTATCGAACTCTTACGTAACGTGATTCCTGTAATAATTCATTCCGTGACCATGATCATACATAAATAGGATGTGGCCGTGACATCACTACAATCGCGTACCCCTCAAGGTTATCGGCCGATAACATTGAATGCGCTCGGTTATTTCGACTAGCTCTTCAACCGGCCTTGTGGCGCAACGGATAACGCGTCTGACTACGGATCAGAAGATTCCAGGTTCGAATCCTGGCAAGGTCGAATATTCTTTTTGGTTTTATTTTTTTATTTAGATGATTTTTCCTCAATTTGCTGGAGTTTCTGCAAAAGTTTTTTGTTTTTCTCGAGTCAAAGAAAATAAATCCACATACAAACTTTCATCATTATCGAAAGCCTAGCATGAGGTCCAGTCGAACTGTCTTATTTTAACCACTACCATGGTAATGTAACATTGTTTTTCGAGTCGCCTTTGAGTGTCTTTTTATATTGATGGTTACCTAAATTAAGACACTCGGTGACTTTTCGTATTTTAACAGATAGTTAAACCCTAGTCAGTACTTTTTAATGGCCTAGTTTGATTTCCTATTAACAACAATACTATTCATATACATTTTTAATAAAAGATTTAGCGTTTCGACCTTTTGACGAAGCTCAGGATTTTCCTTCAAAACTAAAATTAAACTAAAACTAAAAACAAAGATCTAAATTCTCAAATAATAAGTTATTTTCATTCGAGATCCAACCTTATAGCCATCGTAGGGGCTACAATTTACCCCAAAATCTCTCTTCCATTATTTATAGCTAAAACTTTCCCATTGTTTTTCGTTCTAAGTACCTCTATGTATCATTATTGCGAGAACAACTTTGCAACTTTCATAAAGATGTCGAAAGTTACGAATGATCGATAATTTTCTATCTTTGACGATATGTATCGCCGGAACTGATTATTATTGAAAAGATTTCAGAATAGGTACCTAGCACCTTCCTTCATTACATACTTTAATAGCTACTTAGCTATCTAGTTACATAAATTCATTTGATTACCTAAGTATTTTACTCAAATCATTATTAGGTACTTAAGTAGGTTATCCATTAAAAACCGTTTTTTTGTACCTTTTCGTCAGTAATAAAAACCTGTCAATTAACAATTTATCGATATAAAGTCAAAACTCAACGCCACCATTTAAACTCATTTAACCCTTGCGACACCCACTGAAATTGGTCCCCGATTAAATCACGATCGTGACCGATCGGACCAATCGTTCATTTTACTGACACACCTGCCCCGTGGGGGTCGCCGCACCCCGTTGATCAATTACGTTGTCATTACACCATGTTTGGCTTTTATTTAGACTCTCCTTCTGCGGTACGTTGCTTGATATCAGAGTAGGTAATAATAGATAGAGTTTTGCTCCAATAATAATAATTCATAATCTGATTGGTACAAAAAACTATTTCATAAATTTTTAATGGTATTTTAAGTTATAAAGATTTTAATAACATAACTACTATCGTGATCCATGTAAAACTAACGATGGCTGACTTATTTATCAGAATTATTTCAGCCGTTAACTGACTAATGGAACTTAGGTACTTAACCAATTTCATACACCCCGAAACTAATTAACCTCATATTCAGCCAAAAACTAAAGAGAGATAACTAAGCTTGGTGTTCACATAAATAAATAAATGACCGCTCCACACATCATCATCTAGCCTAAAAGTAAACAAAGTGTGTGATTTGCGTACTTACTAGACAAGTGACTTACACATACATTACGTATACCTACATGAACTTCCTTATAATTGACTAAAAACCGGAGAATTCCAAAAATGGGCTAGCAAATATTTTGCCCTTCCTGTAATTATTACAGGTCCACAAAGTTAATAATTTCGTCAAAACTACGAACTAGAAAATTAAACAATTTTTGGAGCTTCGTGGATCCTAAGCAAACGTATAAATAATGTAATTAAAGTAAATTAGGAGCAGGTTATTATCGTGCCGACAATATGAGGGGATAAATATTTATTAAAGGCCCCTAAAGTGTCCACTATTGGGTCACGAACGTGGAGTATCAAATTTTAGTCCTTTGGTTGGATGGATGTGGCATTTAAATTAAAACTAATCGACTTACACTTGAAAAACGTGTCACGATTCCAGAGAAAGGAAAACATCTGTCAATCATCCAGTCCAGGCTTTGGCTATAGACAGCATTCAACTCTAATGTACAAAGGAGACTTTACAGATAAATCGAGCTCTTATGAAGTTGTAATGTGTGAAACAAGTGATTTGCTCCATTTTCCCATAAATGAATGCTCCTTTTTGTGTTGTTCGGTAACACCTCTGCCCTTAATTGCTACAAATTTATAGGGCAGGGGCTTCATTGCAATGGGTTAATTTAGGTATTGTCAGAAGACCAAGGTATAGTGTTTTGTTTGTGATGCTTAAAATTGGTACTACATTAAGAAAATATGCCACATCACCGTTTCGAACCTCCACATGTCATAGGTAGTTGGTCAAACGGCGTTAAAATATGTAACCCGCGGGGCGACCCGGTCCTGTCACGGTTGTATTATTCACGTGTGCGTGCTTCAATGGACACTGATAGCTATGGACGGTGGAGAGGTTAACATTACCTGACTTTACCTACTAGATACATAATTTAAGGTTCAATGTTGCGTGTGAAAATGGTATTGGTAATGACTTGACGCAAGATTATGGTTTCGAATATTTTTTAAAAATTATAATAACAGCAATTATTAAAGAGAATTACAATCGAGTCATCATCATCATCAGCCTATATCAGTCCACTGCTGGACATAGGCCTACCCTTATGAGCGCCATCGCGCCCTGTCTTCAGCTTGCTGCATCCAGCATCTGCCAGCAGTCTTTCGCAAATCGCCATCCCACAATCAAGTGATAGAAACAAATTAGAACTATTGAAACAAAGAAAATTACTATCAAATAATACAATTAAATTAAACTAGTATTTACAATTGAAACGATTGAACTAACTGCAGACGGTTGCAAACAATCTACAGGTAGCTCAACTGATCCATATCAATACTAGTCGCGCGCGTCCCCAAGACGCTAGCTGCATTGCCCCGTTGTATAGCAATGCTGATGCGCTGCGCCAGAAACTCACCAGCTCTCGGGTCACGCGTTGCTTGAAACAATAATATTTGTGATAACTATCTGGCAAATGCGTCATTTTATTTCTTCTTGAAAAACGTTTCAGATGGTTGTTAGCTATTGTAACTTACAAAATTAAGAAATTAATAAATCCCAAAAATCGATACAAAATTAATTACAAAATTAACTCCAACTCTCCGTTTGGACCCAGATCAGGGGTCGGTTTAGCGACTACGGTAGACCCTGATCAGGGGTTATGCGAGGCTACTGAAGTCGTAAAACCGGCAAGACTCAAAAAAATCCTGGGGCCCAAAATAAAAAAATAGGAAATGGTAAATTCTGAAATCTGGGTTGGCCGACATATTGATAAATAGATCACAAAGAAACCCTTTCAAATTTTCAATGTAATACAGCCTTTTTTTGTTTTTTTTTGTGCTATTTTTAAATATAATACAATGTTTACTAGGTACCATAATTCTAATTATAATAAATACATTTATTGTTTTATAAGAAATGGGAATAAATGTCTATTTTTTTTTATCGCGTTACAAATTTAACCTTACCCAATTTACCGTCCCTACAAAATATGGAATTTAGTTGATCAAAAAATTATAAACATTAAACCGAATCATCATATTAACGTCCCTTAATAGTAAAATACAATAATACCAACACAAAGAAACCAATTTCCCTAATAAGGGCGCGACCGATACATTATCAGCTTTTAACCCTTGCCTACCCATGAAGCAATTATCTATACCTACCCGTTAGTTAATGCCTAATGGGTTAACTTCACCACACGCGATCTCTGTTATTATAGTTGATGGTTAGTTAATCGGTGATTTCTGTTAGTGCGTGTACCTATTGGTTGAAACGATTCCGGATCATGCGAAAATTTGGGTTGGCAATCAAAGTTTAGATATCCTACATAATGAGGTGGTGTTTGGATAGCAAAATACTGACGGTAAGTAAGGCCACAAAATGTATCAATGAGTTACCCAATTATTTTCAAATGTAACAGAGCAACCCAAAATGGATCTTGCCTCCACAAAGTGGATGTTGCCCACTCACTAATCTCTAGGTATCACGGTTCTGAGCTGTCTCTTGCCAATAGTGTAAATTTTGCGTAGATCTTTTTCCTTTCTCTATTTTTCGAGAAGAGACGAATTTACTACAACGTCTATTCGACCTACCTACCACTACCTGATAGTTGTCATAAAAAGAAGGTTAAAAACAGCCTTTCTGAATTGCAAGAACTATCTTTGTCATTTGCTAAGGCATTTTCACCAGTTTCAAAGATACAAAAATTCAATTTTTTTATAAGCAATTGTGAAGTGTTTACCTCGCACTCTGAGTAAATCAAAGAAATGAAATAAGTTCTTCGGCGGGACTTGAACCCTCGCCCCACCTACGGGTAATGCTCTAACTAACCAACTATGCCACGTAATCAGTACCCGCCGATTCGAAAATCTCTGAGACGACGACTTAACTGAAATGTTTTGGGAACTTATGTACTAAATTTCTTAGAGTACTTTTGTTAATATAAAAAAAAGAGCCACGAGTGCATTTGAACGATAGAATCGAGACGTAATCGTGATGTCTCATTTTTCCACAGATTTTGATACAGCGCCTCTATTGTACGGGGAGGGAACTAAGCAAACCCTATACAAATATGAGACGTCACGATCACGTCTCCTTATAATCGTCAAATAGACTCACCCCATGAAAAATTAAAACCCCTTTGGTACACGGAACAGTCGTATCGTAGAGAAAGTATCAAAACTTCGTAATCCATGGCAAGATCACATTCAATTTTTATAGTAAGAGCGTATCCATAGACTACTAGAGCTTTGGCAAACCAAAGAAAAACAGGTTTAAGCACGAAAAGCGAAATCAATATACTTCTAAAAACCACAGAGCATAAATCAGAGAGTGCCTTCGAACGCACCCCACTAGAGGCATCTTCATAAGAATTGATGTTGTCAATAAATCAGGCACCGACGTTCACCGCCGCCCAAACACTTGACTAACGCGGATTTATGGGTGTGGTACAGAGGTGGTGGCTTGCTGTGCTTCGGAGACTAACCTTGACAATGAAATGGATCCTCCTTGAGGGATTTTAACATTGAAAATGTTTGTTTTCCTGATCGAGTAAGTGACCCGATTTATGAAATTGTGACATTTGCCTGTAGTTTCGCAAATATGAGGGGTACGCGGATGGACCGAGTCAAAATGTGCGTCTGCCGGAGGGCTTCATAGTGCAATTTGAATTCCCAAAATCGGTGGTTAACTTTTTGAGAAATTCCAAAATTTGTTAAAATTTCAAAAAAAATTCAGACAGTAACACTGTTTTTCATCCCCCCATCTCGGAAAGAGTACTTTTGCTCTTCGATATCTGAGTGCGAAAGTAGTTTATATCCGATGAATTTAGAACATCGTCGTGTGCACGAAATTGAATTTAGAACATCTTGCACACGATTTTCTAAATTCAATTTACTTTAATCCTCTAACGGATAAAAACGGTTTTTGCACTCAGATATCGAAGAGCAAAAATAATCTTTCCGAGATGGGGGTATGAAAATCAGTTTTACTGTTAAAGACCCATAGTGACACAATAGTAGTTTATGCAACTGTGCATAATGGAGGGCATTACAACACGAGTGTGGGTTTAAGAAACGAGCCGAAGGCGAGTTTCTTAATAGCATCACACGAGTGTTGTAATGCCTAATTATGTACAGTTGCATACACTACTTT
The DNA here is from genome assembly GCA_947086465.1 of Eupithecia exiguata. NCBI lineage: Eukaryota > Metazoa > Arthropoda > Insecta > Lepidoptera > Geometridae > Eupithecia > Eupithecia exiguata. The sequence goes on from OX352247.1 coordinate 1,244,497, forward strand.
ATCTACCCAAATATCATAAGGGCTCTATGATGGGTTCAGGAACCATAGGGAAATGACCAGCATTGTTACCAGTGTAATGCTATAAAAAATAAATTGAACACATACAGAAGCAAATTATTTATTATATTATATAGTAGGTAATGGTAGTTAACATTGACAGTTGTTCTGAGTCACTATCACTCATTTTCGACAGAAATAAAGAACTTATTCAACTTATCAGAAAATTTGTCTACTCGTAACTGGAAATAAAAAGCTAACGAATAAATGAGCTCGAAATGGCGGCGTTTCGAATATCTGTATTTTTTTTTAAATCAAAGAAAAACAAACAAAGTCACTATTCTTGTGTCATTCGAGATCAAAATGTTGTGCGATTTATAGTTAGAATGTAGATACTAGTATAGCACACTCACTTGAATTTGACACCTATTCCAAATTTAAACTCTATAACCTACGGTTTTCAGTAGGTTATGAGTTCATTACAGTTCCGTTTATTTCTGTTGGTTGGTAATGCTGGTCATTGCCTATGGTTTTTGAACGCATTAGAGAGGGTTTATGATATTTGGGTAGATAAAATCCATAGTCAACCCATGACTTATTTGACTAGCTATGACTATGTGGTCAGGCCTAGGTCAGGCAAATGAATGGACTCCCAATCTGTACGAGCACGTGTCAGATGGAAGTCACATTTTTACCTATCACCCGCATTTCCGATGCTCGATTGGACTAATGGACGGACACTACGATGGTGAAGGACAGGGTATCGGCATTGCGATGGCGATGCTCGGAGAGGATCATCGGAATAGGAAATGCAATTATCTGGCTAAGCAGATAAACTCTTTTTTACTTAATATTCTTTATATTTTTTCATTTTTTTTTATAACTCAAATATTCAATAGTTTTTCAATTGTTAAAACTACTTTTAATTTGTTTCTATAATTTGATTGTAATTTTCTTTGATAATTTTGTGTAAATTAATTCAATAATATTTGTTTGACTTTAATTTAATTTAAAATTAGTACCTACGTACTAAGGAAACAATGTGTTATGTAATTAAAGCAAATGTAACGTGTTGTTCATGAAATCTACGTAATAAAGTATTACTGATTTATTTATTAGTGATACAGCAAGTTAGTTGTGTTGAGCGAGTGTGTGGAGCGAGTGTTTCGATCATAAGAATCTTTAGTCTTTTCCGTCCTATTTTTTGAATTATGTATGCTAAGGTATATGAAGTTCCCGCCTGTCCTTCTTGTTAAGTATATACTACCTTGTTTGGCTAGGTACACTGTTTTTAGCAATGTTTTTAGAATAATACTCAATCTGTAAGTTTTGGCCCTCATACTAATACACTGCCACATACCCCATTCTCTCTCAACCTACTCGATGTTTTTCGCTTTGACGCGTCTGAAATATGTGCCAATAATATTTCTCTCAATTAGCAACGACGGGTTTGTTTGGATATAGGATGTGTTTCATCGAGATTTGCTCTTTGTGTCCATATTTTATGGCAGAGTTTGTCATTGTTAACACATTTTTAGGTTGTTTTTCATAGGCAAAAAGGTTTGTAAAATAAAATTTCTTTTTTTTGTAATACGCTAGTGATGATACAGGACATTCCAGTAGACGGGGTGAATTATTGATTTTCAATATCTCAAGCGAAATTGTCAAAAATGCACTCGCACGCAGATCTTGATTTTCCTTGTGATCTGGCTCGCTTGCTACTAATTTTTTTGTGAATTCTGTGATAATACTTTTCCAAGCTTAGCTTGTATTTTTTTATACAAGTGACTAAGCTTTCATAGGTAATACCGACCGGCCGGTAAACCCATCTATTGGAAACTGACAAAAATAAAACCCATGTCCACTCCCACTTCCCCTTGCTCAGCTATGACGCACTTTCTCTGATATTTTGAACAATTAGTTAGACCGACGACTCTCTTCAATCAACATCTTTGTAACCACAAAGGTAGGCGGCCCACTCGCATCATCATCGCAGTCTGATTGATTCGTACAGATTACCGTTGATTCGAGGTTAGCGTGCTAACCTGCCATCCCGCTAACTGGCGTACGACTTCGACGGATGGTGCTATTGATTTCTGTAATTAGATTGTGTTGGTGAATACTATACGGCTACGTGTTTTGCTATATAGTGAGGTAAAACTTAATCATCATCATTATCAGCTTATATTAGTCCACGGCTGGACATAGGTAGGCCTTTTCTAATGAGCGCCATAGTCGGTCGTCAGAAACTCCCAGCATAGCTCTCTCCATAGCTCGCTGGGCGACTTTAAACATAATAGATAGTCGCTTTTTTTGGTAAGGTATTTAATTTAGTGTAAGCCGAGATAAACTCATCAAACAGCGAACCACATAGAACAACTATTCCTGAATTTTGAATTGAACATTGCGTCTGGGTGTTATTTCGGCGAGACAATTTTTTCTGTCATTTTTCGAGACTGAAAAATTTGGAGTTTAGTATACATAGATAGCGAATGCGTCATACCAAATTGTTCAGTCTTCAGGCCACCGAAACCATTAAAACGGTCGAACATTGGTTTCATCAAAATGGCGTGGACAGGAGTGAAATAAACACTACCATAGTGTCTAGAAAGAGTCACAGTATTGACTTTACTTTACTGTACCTATAGTTTTAATTTAATTATAGTTTTTAGAATCTTTTTCGTCTGTTGTCCGTGTCCACACGCACTGAAAGGTCCTGCCAGAAAACCAGCGTTGCTCAACCTTTGGTAGAGCAACATTAAGCTGAGGTAGGGCCTATTGGTTCATAAATACATAAATACGTGTATAAAGTGCACGCCTTTGTGTGCCAATAAATAAATTTCTTTCTTTCTTTCTATTGACTACTGGTAAATTTCACAGCTATTTTACTTCCACTCCGCTTCGGTAGAACGAAACCAGCGTTATACCTACCTGCTCATTAACTTCCAAAAACAACCTCGTCTCAAGACGAACACAGGTTAATACCCCCATAAGCTGAGTGATGGTTCGCGAAAAATAGGCTGGAACGGTATAAGGTTCTATACCTGGCTATGGATGCGCGACACATCAACCCGGGATAATTATTCAAATGTAATAGAGCACTGCTGGAAAGGAGGGTTCGCAGAAAAGGGAACGGGGTGTGGAGTTTTGAACTTTATTTTATGTAAGAAAACCTAACGAAAACTAATATTCAAGGTAAATAAAGGTTTTTTTGTTCGCTTATTGAATTTACCAGAGATTGAATTGGACAAAAAGTCTTAGTGATCACTTTATTTCCTAGTTTTACGTAAGTAATCTGAATTTTGCGACGTGTCCAAGAGTCCTGTAAGGTGTTAAGAAAAAAGTACTTTGAATTTTGAATTTTGACATGGGAATTGGCAAAATTCGCAGAAATATTGCTAAGCTAATAGATTACTAGTTAGGTACGTATGGAATTCCTGATTTATTTTAGAAACGCAGGTTGTTGTAGTAGTCGTGTAGTAGTTGTAATATTATTCTACAATAATAATAATAATTGTATCTACTATTTATTTGTAATTGTTTTTAACTCACTTTTACGATGGTACTTCTATAGAGACAAGTGACAAGTGACAGACAGAGATGAAATAATCAGAAAATTTAGGCAGACGCTTATTTGTTTCGCTGACGCTACATTGTATACCATAATCGAGGCCGATCTCTCAGCAAAAATATGATTATCGCCGGCCACATTACCTACAAATGAGATACAAGGCGCTCGGAGAATTATCATTTGTTAGTTACCTCGCTCTCCTCGGTGTTGTTCTGAATTTTGGAAATTCTCACCGTAGTACATAATGTACCTGACTCGAGATCTTACTTCTGTATTATGTTCGAAAGTTAATTTTCTTTACCTATTTTGTATGTCTCGCATTTTTTCTTGGAGATATCAGGATTAGGATGTATTGAAACACAGCGGGATTTCGTAGGAACTTTCTACTTTGATACGTTAAAACAAAGGACAATATATTTGAAAGGATTGTTGGAGCTTGCGTTTTTTTTATTAATATTTATTTATAAATGTAAAACAGAAAACAATCATAACATCGATATTTATAAGAAAAAGATTATAACTAACGATCTTAGACAAGACTAGCAGCGCCTCGCTGTTTCACCCACTTAATTCCCATGGGAATTCCGGGATAAAAAGTACACTATGTGCTATTCCAGACTATAATCTATCTCTGTGCCAAATTTCATCCAGATCCGTTCAGCCGTTCTGGCGTGATTGAGTAACAAACATCCATTCATTCATCCATCCAAACTTTCACATTTATAATATTGGTGGGATTGTCTAAGATCAAGAGTATTAAAAACATGCTTTAACAACATGGTTATTAATAGAGCAATAAACGCATAAAATTTAAAAACTATAAAAATATAATACATTTCTTACAAGCATAACTATGTTTTACAAAACTATAAAATGTATCATAAAGATATAATTTCTAAACAACATATCTATATATATAGTGTACATCTGTGATTTGTGAATCAAAGGCTACGGGAGACGCGGCAGTGTAATCGTCTGTGACTCCCTCCCCTACAATTAGAACGGGGCTATTTCATAAATAGCGCGCCTATGCGACTGTCGGGTAGGGTACAGACTTACAGACAACAGTTGTAGCTTGTTTTACATCCGGACCTTATGTTGTACATCATCATCATCAGCCTATATTAGTCCACAGCTGGACATAGGCTTCCCCTAATGAGCGCTTACGGGGGTTTTGGGTTGAGTGTTTGACTTTTAAGATTTGATATTGGCTGTTGACGAGACGGACCTTCATTAATAAAAAAATCCAATTAAAAGATATCTCAAAATAAATATCCAAATATAGTACGAGGTAATCAAGGTGCAAAATCATGATCCCTCAAGCCAAGCCCGTCCTGAGTAGGGGAGAAGGGGGTTAGGGGGACCCTTGAAAAAGTCTCAATAACTCGTCAAATGACATCGTTAGTCGGAGTGCAGGGAAGAAAAGGCGAACTATCTAGCTGTGCCTATTGGTTGGTGAGATAGAGGGTGCTTGGTAAGAAATTGGTCATTTTTGGACTTAGTTTTTATATAACTTGACGTTTGGATTGTGTGTTTCAGACGAGATTCAAGATTGAAGACTCTATTGTTAGACGCAGATGCAATGCAATCTGGAATTGCAGTATTAGATAATTTTATTCATTTTCGATTTTGTGCAAAGGAAATTTCAAAAATTTCATTCGGCAGTTTGTGATAGGTACGTGATATAAGCTTTTTTAAAATCTCTGTAATAGTTTTATTCTGTATACTTTAGGCAGAGATACGAAGTTGCCCTTGGTGGCCACCAAACTCTATTTTTGCATCTCTGCCTAAACTATTACAGAGGCCATAAAAAAGCTTATAATAGGTATCACAAATTACCCAAGGTTTTTTTTCTACGTAATAATAAGATAAAATAGGCACCACCATGCCATAGCGCCGTCGTCACGCCGCCATTTGGGTCGGGGTAGTGCCTTAATTTATTTGATAGGATCTAATTTAAAATCGTATAGGTTACATATGGAAGTTATACTAACACCTTACACATTTAACAGAATCACCCTGTACAAAAGTATTGGCTAGATTCAAAAGCTCGCTTGTGAAAACTCGCGACAGTGTTCATTTTGCGGACTTTCTATACAATTATCTTATACCAACTTCCGACTCTCCTCCCAAACCTTAAGGTTGATAATCCCTCGTCGTTTTTATTAAAGACTCTTGACTTCTCGCCGTGATCTCGCATCACTTGCCACTGAGGGTGGTCTATTTTGTGTTTATGATTTTTTGAAGCGGGTTTCTGTTTTGAGGAGGTATTGGTTTTGAATTGCTCTCCAATTTGATGATGGGGTATCGGAGAAAAGGCAGCCCTTAACAGTCTTTGCATAATGTCTTCCAAGATTTGTCAAATGAATGAAAATCTTAGGGCGTGTACACACAGCGGATCCGTTTATACGGGCCGTTTTTTACGGATCGTTCGTTCCTAGAGCTATATATAGCTCTAGGAACGAGTTATTACAAACGACTAGAGCTATATATAGCTCTAGGAACGAGTTATTACAAACGACAGTATTCCAGATCCAGTAAACGATTGTTTCCAGCTGCAAACGATCCGTAAAAAACGGTCCGTAAAAACGGATCCGCTGTGTGTACACGCCCTAAGATTTTCATTCATTTGACAAATCTTGGAATACGCTATCAGGAAAAAAACTCTGTGAATGAGCTTTTAATGCCATTTGTGAACGGTTTTCGTACTCAACATTTAAGAAATAAAAGTTTAATACAAACGAATATTTAAAAAGTGCCTCAAGAAGCTTCAACAAAAGGGTTCCTGGGTGGCGATTATTACCTCCTTCTTTTTTAAAGTCGGCCAAAAATTACCTCGAGACTCGAGAGACTTCGAGAAAAAATAAAAAAATATCGTTATCCTTGACGTTTCGTTAACGTTCCGGTCGACAGACCACCAGAGACGTGTAAACCCCACTTTATACAATTAGAAATTCTTACCCTAGTATGTATATATATCTTAGAAACATGCAAATTTGTAAGGAATAATCCAATTTTTTTCCAAAAAATAAATGACCAGCCTCGCCGATACCAAACTAGATACAAACACAACCTTGTCATGCCCGCATCAAAATTAAAAATCCACCAATCCTCCCCCAACTCGATGGCGGTAAAAATTTACAACACTTTACCAGAAAAACTAAAAAGTATAGAAAAAAATGACATGTTTGAATCCAAATTAAAAGCGATACTCATAAAAAAATGTTTTTACGAACTTGAGGATTTCTTCAATGATAAATTTAGCGACTCGTAATCTTTTTAATAGGTATTGAATGCATTATTATTAAGTAAGTACATCATAAGTAGAAAGGCATGAAACCTGGCCTGTCTTCCATTGCAACACCCTAAATGGGTACATACTGTGAACATTTTATGAACACTCACCTAACTACTAAGACCTGACTGTATGAATGCAATAAATAAAATACTGACAAATAACGTTGCAAAGAAATTGAAGAGTTTTATAGCCGAAGTTTTAACTTACTATGAAGGTAAGTAGGAATCTGCACAAAAATGCCAAGGTTTCTAAATCAGGTCACATAGAAAGCTATGAAACCTAGCGATAGCATCTAGCCCAGACTCGATCCCTGGTACCGTGACCTACCGATGTATCATACCTTATCAAGGCAAGTCATCTACGTCAATATGCACTCAGCTCTTCCGTTCAACGTTGGTGGATGTACAGGTTAAGTAGAAAAAAGTGGTGCTGGTAATATTTATAAGATATAAGAAATGAAATTAGTTCCCAAAAAAATTCGATTCAGCGAGACTCGAACCCGCGCCCCACCCCTCAGTACGGGTGTGCTCTAACCAACTAAGCCACGAAACCTTAGTCGGTTCAACCGAAAATCTTTGGGACCTCTTACGGGACTATAGCGCCGGCTATTTATAAATAAATTTGATCTTTTCATGTTTTTTTCGATCTACTGACTGCTAAATAGAGGGACTAGTAAATCATCATCATCATCAGCCTATGTTAGACCACTGCTAGACATAGGTCTCCACTAGCAAACAATTCTTTCCTCTTTAAAATACATATTAGTATAGATCTACACTATTACAAAGCGGAAAGATTTGCTTGTTTGTTTGAATTGAAGAGGCTCCAAAACTACTGGACCGATTTGAAAAATTCTTTCACCATTACAATCCTACATTATCCCTGATGTCAAAAAGTCTAGTAGAAACTAAAAAAGCAACACGCTGAGATCCTTGGACGATGGCAACTTCTAGGTTAATAAAACACTGTTTTAACCGGATTGATCGCGTATATTTTATATTTGTTTATAACCTGACGTTTCGGAGGCTTTTCAGCTTCCATGGTCACAGGCAGACTCCATGGAAGCTGAAAAGCCTCCGAAACGTCAGGTTATAAACAAAATATAAAATATACGCGATCAATCCGGTTAAAACAGTGTTTTATTATGAGTTCTCGTGAAAATAACCTTAGAACTTTTAGGTTGTGGTTTTTGTCTGTACTACTCGGTTCTTGAACGCGACATTGAAAATCCCTGCCTCTAGTCTGTAGGTTCACTTCTAGAGTATCAATCAATATTCTGGAGTGCATCACGCGAGGCAAGGATCCATCCACTGTCGTGCCGGTACCAATTGATTGAGTCCATTACTGGTTCGGTGAGGTAAGACTACGTTGATGAAGATAACGGATCTACAGAGATATAGTTCAAATCGTGACCTGGAATTTAACATTGAACTAGCATTTGAATAGGTTCCTACGGTTTATCTTGGTTTTTTAGTTTCTATTAGGTTGTAAATACTTAAATTCGGAATTTAACAGAAATCTTTATTAACAAAGAAAATTACAATCAAATAACTGTAACTTTGGTTTAGTTTTTAGTGTTAATAAAGTGTGTTTAACAAGTTTGTCATTAAGGTTTTTTTTATTAACGTGATTACACTACCCAATAACTTTTAAAATTAAAAATTTTACGACCGGACTTGGAAAAGTAGTGTGTTTTCTTAAATAAGTTATCGATCGATAAAAATTTTAATTTTAAAAGTTATTGGGTAACTTAATTAAAATGTAGCTTCGTAGCTACATTTTGTACGAAGGTACTTTTGGTATGATGAGTTTCGTGCGTTCGTATTAGCCTATTTTCTGCAACAGTCCCAAAAACCCTTTACCTCTATTGTTTATCTTCCGCTACTAAATTCCAACTTTTTACTAAAACTTTTTCATTTGTGCGTTTAGTAAATAGATAACTTACAGTAGTTAGTGTCAGGAATATGACACCTGTGCGACACGGTATCAATATCAGCCATCTAGCAAGCAAACGTTTGCTTTAGGTCGTCAATGGCATGGCGAAGCGAAGGCACACAATCAAATTCCCTCAAGGCACATAGGTAGCGGACTCACGCGATCGTTGCTTCGATGTTTACTGTGTAGACTAAGGGATCCAGGCGGAATCACTTGCTTGTCTATAAAAGTATACTTACCACGTAAACCTATATTGTAATTTTTTTGTATTTATTTATGTACTTTTGTGTTTAGATTGAGTAAACATTTTTTATTGCACGGATGGCTAAAATTTGGATCACTTTGTCTTGAATAAAAAGCTATTATTATTATAGAAGTCAAAATCATTATTTCTGTAGGCTTACAAAATAGGCACTTAGACATTTTTTTGCTTTAAACAGCTTTATAAATAGGTAGTAATTTTTATCAATTAAAAAAAAAGGTATAACTGATTCTATTCACTTCAATATTTTGTCCACTAGTGGAATAAGTGAAAAATAAACCACTATTACATTTATTTATCACTTTCTGTCTGATACATGTTTATGCTGCGTTGTAAGTCTTAATATAACGCGATTTAGATACATTTCAATGTTTATTTATAGCTAAGCACGTAACATTGAAAGGGTTACATTGAAAGAAACTACTATTTCTTACATAACTCAGGGCTACTTGTCTTGTTTCAAATAATACATTATTATTATAATTTGAAACATGAAAAGTTAGCCCGAGTTCGGTTTGGTCGGTAGAACTACGCAAATCCCATACAAAAAATAAGCGTAACGATGACGCCTCAATACAATCGCAAAACCGAACCTTAGTTCGGTTTCACTTTGAACCTTGATCTGATCTAAGGGTCAGATCAAACTGATCAAGGCTGTTCAATGCTGGACAAGCTGTACATTTTTTCACACAGCATCAACTGGTTTTCAAGTAAAAAGAATAACGATTAGGTACCAGCGATGACTAATTAGGTATTTATCAGCGTGAGGCCTGCGTCCAGCAGTGGACTGTTATAGGCTGTTGAGGTGAGGTAATGACTAATTAGAATTCTATTTCTTTTATAGTGTAAATGGTAGAGCATGTGTCTTACTAAAGTAAATAAAATATAAATATAGCATTAAATAGACGGCTCTTTTCAGAGGATTCGGGTCGCCCGTAAGGTTCTCCAATAGCGACCACATACTGAAAAGCGCAACCAGATGACCAGAGGGGTGAGTCTATTTGACTACAGCAACGATTCTTGATCGTGACGTCTCATTCTCTCATAGATTTTTGGTACAGCGCCTCTAGCGTGCCGACAGGGATTTACGCAAATTCCATACAAATAAGAGACCCTCCCAGGTCGCGAGAAACCGCTGGATGCGGGTAGCGCAGGACTGGTCATTTTTGTGAGAAATCTCACTCCAGCTGTGGATGGCTTTCGGCTGAATGATGGTGTAAGCACGGTTAAAAGGGTTTTTTGAGAATAACAATTGACTTCATATTGACTCAGAAAGGTAAACACAAACAATCCACAAGAATCAAGCAAATTAATTCAAACCCCCTACAGACGTCCTGCCCAGTTTTATAACAGTAGATAGGGTGCAATATTTATACGGGCCGGCAGCCGGTTTTATTGGGAGTCCGCTCTGGTCACTTTGGAATTTGTACTATTTATTTATTGTGCCGTGGCGTGCTCTGACATATGTTGCGGATAGGTGAGGAGAAAAGTGCTAGGCTTCGTTCTTTGGGTTTTATTTGCCAATAATCTTGGTGGTACCGGCGTTAGAATGGACCCCTTCAATTCAGTGTTTTTTTTAGGTTACCTGTCAAAAATTATTCGTCATAAAAATATATATTATATCATAAAATTATTTATCACAAATTATTACGTCAATAATAATTAGCTAGATTATTATTGATCCTTTTCTTATTTAACTGAAACGACGATGGTAGTAAAAATATATTAATTTGAACAATTATGATAATCAAGATATAATAAAAAATAGCATTATGTGAATATGTTTCTTCTATTTGACTCGTAAATGTATTATTTACCAATAAAATCTTATATCTTGTACCTCGGCAGTAGTTTTTTCTGTGTATTTATAACACTTCCACGCGAACACCAAAACCCTACTTGTTTAGTAGTATTATCAGCAAAGTGGATGTTTGATGGAGAGTTCTTCTCAGCTGATCTTGGTGACTTAAAAATGTCAGTAATTTTTGCTTAATTGTTGGCTGGCTTTTGCTTATACGATGTTGTCTTGAACCGAACCCATTACAGACTTTATTCAAAAACTTATTTTATTATACCCAGTTGTAGTTTAGTCTTGTTATGTTATGTATCTATGCTCAAAATAATAAAATGGTCCTATATCATGATTAAATTTTTTGTAGGTAGAATGGGTTTTGGAATATTATGATTTAATCTAGATCATAAAGGTGGAAGCGCCCTACGCGTCAGTGGAACTGCGTGGCCGCAGCAATGCGCGTCAAATAAAAACAAATCACCAAAAAGCCGCGCAGTTCCGCTGACGCGTAGTGAGATCAGTCTCCTAAGATTTCAAACAAAGAATAGCTGGCCGCGCCGTGTCGTGCAGTTCCGTTTTAGTGCAGTTCCGGTCAGTGCGAGTGGACTTTTCAAATTAGGACTTTTTATATTCTATTGCAAGCGGTTGGAAGAAAAGTTTAAATTAGCATCCAATTTCTCTAGCAGTAGACTGCTAGAGCAGCTATGGCTGCTCTACTTATTGACTGTCCCAATAAAGGACACACTGAAAACTCTAATCTATTTTCAGAACTGGCACTTTTCCTCGCATCTGTACATCGGAGTATATTAAACGAAGGAGACGACGCGAGTGCCGCCAACATTTGGTTTTTATACACCAATACTTTGTCGCATTCTTGCGACTTTTGTATATTGGCCAGCGGGGACATGAGAATCTACTAGAATAGATGTAGGAGATTTATTCTATCTAAGTATGTCTGTCTAAAATATATGCTCAAGTCTGTCAACTTCTAGCCAAACTTTCTAACTTATATGACAAAAACAGACTATTATTTTTAAATGTTTTAAATAAAAAGATCGTTTCATTGTAATAAAGAATTAGCCACCTCAATATTTAAAGAAAAAACAGTACATCTTTGTTCGAACGATGTCCACTTCTGGACTAAAGCCCACCTCAAAAATACGTTAGTTGAACTGTCCTGCGCGGTCCACATCCAGCGGTTTCTCGTGACCTTTACCAAGTCGTTGGTCTACCTTGGGGGGGCTGCCCACCCTAAACTTTCACGTTGCATCGCAACCCCAGTCTTACAGCCTCAACCAACGTCATGTTTTGTTTGCATATTATTTTATTTTGCGCTATTCTAATCTTTCCTAAGTCTACATTCCGACGTCCGTCTCAGCTAATAAGCGTACGTCCATAAATCTACCATAATGCCGTCTTGTGTTATTGATTCCTGTAATTTGGGGTGAATTTGTCTGTTTACCAACTTCTGGGGACGATCTTGAGGAACATTCCTTTGCCTTTACGCAGAGATTCCTAATTTGAGGCTCTCGGCCCGAAACATAATGCAAATGGAATACACAGGATCTACTATATAAATTGGATTCTCAGGAAATTGAAAAAGCCACCAATTGCTATGATTTGAGTAATTGCATCATGCAACTTGTACTAATTGGACTGGCCCAGTCCAATTGTCGGTTCTTCTCGAGATCATAAAGATATCAAGCATCATAATGATAAGAAGTTCCAAGTGTCAAATCAATAGTTTTTTGCTTTATAGTGCGTTACTCACACTTTAAAGCAAATGGCCAATTTTTTTTTAGGGGTAATTTTTTTTTAACTAACGACGCTTGAGTCTCAATAGGTCCCAGATATTTTCGACGAGGCACGTGTCGATCTCGTTGCTTAGTTGATAAGAGCGCACCTGTAATGAAGGTGAGGCGCGGGTTCGAATCCTGCCGAAATCGAGTTTTTTTTGGACATTATTAAATTTTCGTGTCAAATCAATGTTCAGTGACAACAACAACGCAAATGTTCATCAATTTACATCACCCATACAATTTCCCAAAAGCATTAATCAACCCAACGGTTTTCGATCCCATCATCGCGTTCATCTCCATTCCCGTAACGACAGCTATAATATCGGTTGAATAATTAACTCAATTGCCAAACTATAATTGTGTGTTCCCGGGTTTTATTGCACGTATCGGTAGAGATGGGAATTTGTACAACGAAAGCTGATGTTTTTATTCAAAAGTTGATAATTTTGGTATCAGATACCTGCTACTGCCTGTCTTGAGCTATTGGAGCACGCTATTATCTCGATAGATAGATAGATAGACAATAATTATTGTACCACACAAACACAGAAAACAGTACAGAAATAAATGCTACGAGAAGAAGTACAAAGGCAGCCTTATCGCTATGAGCGATCTCTTCCAGGCAACCTTGGGATGGACAAGACATGTAAGAACAACAAAGACGGTGGCTTTTGAACTAAAACCGGCCAAGTGCAAGTTGGACTCGCGCACGAAGGGTTCCGTACCATTATCTATGACAACGGCAAAAAAAACATGTTTGTTGGTTGGGAGCCCCTGTGAAAATTTCAACTGTCTAACTATAACGGTTCATGAGATACAGCCTGGTGACAGACGGACAGACGGACAGCGAAGTTTTAGTAATAGGGTCCCGTTTTTACCGTTTGGGTACGGCCTAAATATATTTTTTTTACCCAGGAAACTACCCCATTGTTACTAATCCATACTACTAAAATAAATAAATTTAACTGTAACAGCAGAAACTTTCTAGCTAAGCATAAGCTGGAAACGTATATTATTATCGAGTGGCTAAAGCAGATTCTCTTGTACCAGTTGTGTCTAACTGGTTAGAACGTTAATAGAAAAAATTGGAATAAATTGGTGCGTTTGGTGTGATCATGGATTAATTAAAATATAGCGCGAGAGAAACCGTGGGCACAAGAAAGTACTCGTATTTGATATCTATTGTTTTTGTAGGTAGTTTTGTACAGTGTGTGCCAAAACACAAATCGATCTCGCCCAGCCCTACAGTAATACAGGTTGTACCAATAACGAGTGGCCGTTCGCGTCGAAAGCACGAATTAATGATGATTTTATACAGCGGTTGTGCTCTGTTTACTGGCTCTTCCTTTACCTATATTTTGATGGTAAACACGATGCCATAGGATATGGATTTCAAATGGTGGTGTGGTTTCACAATGGAGGCACACCAAGATATTTATAAATTGGGCCACAATTGAGTTCTAGCACGAGATCTGAACGTGGGGTTTGAAACCCCCAATCTCTGGCTACTAGTACGGCGTTGAACAAAAGATAAAATAATAAATTATATTATCTTGAATCTTATCTTATCTTACAAATAATGATGACATATAATAATGACGACTTCTGTGGCGCGGATACGTTATTCTATATAGTTATTATGTATATCATTTGTTTAGTACCCATAACACAAGCTCTGCTTAACTTGGGGCTAGATAATGCTGTGTGAATTGTCCAGCATTATTTATTAAATATTTTATGGGTGAAAGTTTGTGCTAGTTGTGCCTTTGTAAAGATGTTTGGCCGAATACGTTGTATTCAAAACTATTAAATGGTTCTGGGTGAATTTTGCATACCTACTGTTCTGTACAGATCTAAAATGACATATAGGCTATTTTTTATTGCAATAAACGCGTGTGAAGCCGCTAGAAGAAGCTAGTTGCAAATAAAATAATGAATTATTTTATAAATTCAGCAAGTATTGGACATTGAGAAGAAAATCGAGAGGAATCTCCACGTTTTCTTATTGGCATTCCATTACAGTCCCCTGTCAATACTAAACTTGTCCCCTGTCGTAAGAATGTCACTCAATGTCCCCTCAGTTCCTTATACTAATATAAATGTTTTTGTTTGTCTGTTGGTTGTGTTAGAAGATCGACATGTTAACATAAGTTCGGTGTTACCTAAATTCGTTTGACGATTTCTTCAATGATAAATTTAGCGACTCATAATTTTTGTAATAGGTATTGAATGCATTAATAATAAGTAAGTACATCATAAGTAGAAAGGCATGAAACCTGGCCTGTCTTCCATTGCAACACCCTAAATGGGTACATACTGTGAACATTTTATGAACACTCACCTAACTACTAAGACAGACCTGACTGTATGAATGCAATAAATAAAATACTGAATACTGAATCGACCCACGTGAATATTATTGCGGTGCTATTTGCACGGAGAGATTGATAGAATGGTTTCAACCTTGACACTTTTGACACGCGTCCCTTCATCTGTAGTTTCTTTCACCAAAGGTAAGATTCCAAAATGTATTCTGTGACGATAATCATAGTTACGGTGAAGCGATTAATTTGTGGAATTCGGCCAGGTTCAGTCAGCGCAAACGATACGTAATTGCCGCAATCTTACCGTGACCTCTGAAAAAAGTAAGATTGTTTTTTTGAAACAGATGTTTAATAAAATAATTCCAATAAGCATTACCTCCGCAGTTCGCGCCAAGACTATTTTTAATGTTCATTACACATAAGAATTCGGGACAATCTCGAGTTAATTGTGCTTCGTAAATTAACTATGGGGTAATTATAGCACTTCTATAACTGTACAGAGTACGGGATTTAATAGAAGGCAGGCCGCGGCCGTGACTTAAATAATTAGGGGAGGCCTATGTCCAACAGTGGACTACTATAGGCTGATAATGATGATGAACTTATACTTACAAAAGCTCTTCTTACTTAAGTTACAGATAATTTTAAGACAAACTGTGCTTTTTTACATAGTTTACTAACACCATTAACCAAAACACGTCGTTATTAACTATTAAAACACGATAAAGAACACCCCGGGTGCAACAAAGAAGCACAGAAGAATGTAATTTCAAAATTGGTGCATCCTTAGTGTGTACAGTCAGCGGCAATAATACGTACAACATAAATCCTCAGAATGGAGCAAAATGGAGCAATTCTGGATTCCTCAGTATAGGAAAAACGAAGGGTTGGCAAGTTGCGACACCGGCGGTGTTATCCTTTAGTTTTTAATATAAGAAGTTTCGTCTTTCTCGCTTTGAGTTTAACCGAGAATTTATTGAAGGAACTTGACGGCATTTTAAGGTTGGCTCAGATCTGGACCGCATCACTGCCGTACAACATGAAAATATGCATTAAATTATAGGCTTATTTAGATGCATTTTACATTGACGGCATCAGATAACAGACAGCTTACGAGCCGCTTGCTTGAAGCTTAAGGTAACCCTGTTTGTCACTGTAAAATGTATCTAAATTTACGGGCCCATGTTAAGATAAATAGATAATATATTATTCATCACCTAAAAACAGCTTGTATTTGATTAAACATATTAAAAAGGACATCAATGGATTTGGCAGCCTTATCGCTTAAAGCGATTTCTTCCAACATAGACATAGACATAGACATAGACATTCGTTTATTTGCTGCTGCAGTACAAAACATAAGTAGGTACATAAAAATATAGTTTAAGAAAAAAAAGTAACAGTTTAACATAGAGAACATAAACAATTTCACAAAACATTTTTCAAAAAGACTGAGTGTGCCGTGTTACAGCAGCAAAAAGGTCTCGACTCAGCATAAATGCCTTACCACTCAAGAGTAGATAGGCGCTGATATTCTGCCGAAACCACCATGATCACAAGACCCTGTGAGGCTTAAGATTAGAGTAAGTAGTGTTATGTGTTTAATAATAGGTAGTTAAATATATATATATATATATACTTGAATACATATTATAATAATTATTATGTAACTGATGCGTGTCTGCCTGTGTGAAATGGATATAAATATAAACCTGCCGATATAATAAAAAAAACTAAATAAACAAAAACAAAATTAAATACACAAACAAAAATAAACAAAAAGTTTTAGGACAGTATAAACTGGCAACTATGCCGCGAAACCTAGCATGAAAATGGTGCACCATGAACGGTCATGGCTCCAGGCAACCCTGTTTTTTGGTGTTCTATTAGATAAGACTTGAAACGGTTTTTAAAAGTGGACTTTGATTTTAACAGTCTTAAGGGTGGTGGGATATTGTTCCAACATTTGGTTGCCTGATAGCGAAAGCTTCCCCTAAACGATACGGTTTTATAGTTGCTATAGTGCAACAGATTTCTGGTAGGCCTTAAACTGTACTTACTTTTATAGCTACTCAGTTTCGAGAATAAGTATTCTGGAGACTCGAACTTTACGACGCCATGTACCAAAACTGCTAGGTGCAAATGCCTCCGCGAAGCCATGTTGAGCGTGGATGAGTTGTTAATGTATGGAGTGACGTGCGTTCGCGGTGGGATATCATAACAAAACCTACAGCACGCATTTTGCACCCTCTGGACAAGGCGAGCCGTTCTCGATAGTAAACGCGGGCCATAAACCAGGTCTCCATAGTTAAGTTTTGATAGAACTATCGACTCACAAACTTTTACGCGGATTTCTTTTCTAAGAAAGTTCTTTATTTTATATAGCAGCTTTAGTCTATAAAGGCAACTTCTTGCAATGGTCTTTATGTGGTTCTCAAAGCGAAGAGTATCATCAAACAAAATACCAAGATTTCTAGCCTCACGTGCACGTTCAATACTTTGGCCATGAATATTGATATTTGGTGATTGGCTTGAAATGCTTTCTATCAAACGCGGTGAACCAAGGATCATAAATTTGGATTTTAAGGGATTAAGAAGGAGAGCATTATGATGAGACCAGTCAGCTATTCGACCTAGGTCATCATTCAGTTTGGCAGTACTGCATAGAACATTCCCCGGATCCACTGGCAAGTACAGCTGAACATCGTCGGCATATAAATGGTATTTGCAATGTTTGATCTGCCAGCAAATATCAGCACTATAAATGATAAACAGCAGTGGACCGAGGATTGACCCCTGCGGCACTCCGCGAACAACCGATTTACAAGATGATGACAGTTGTTTTCCATCTTGCTTAGTAATCTGCACAAACTGAGAACGATTGCTCAAGTAGCTATCAAACCATCCAATGGCCGCAGCATCGACTCCATAATATGAAAGTTTTGACAGAAGCAACGGAATACTTATCGATTCAAACGCACGAGAGAAGTCTAGAAGTACTAAAATTGTCCCTAGCCCCTGATCTTGTTCAGCAAGAATGTTATCAACAACATCAAGTAATGCCGTAGTAGTACCTCTTCCTCCACGGAAACCCGATTGGACGTCTGGCAGTATCTTATTGCGTTCAATGAATCCGCTGAGTTGATTGTATACTACTTTCTCCAAAACTTTCGAGAGAACTGGAAGAATGCTGATAGGTCTCAAGTCTTTCATATCAGTCGGGTGGGGGATTTTCGGTATGGGGTTAACTTTAGCAATTTTCCATTGACTGGGAAAAATAGACGTTGTTATGGATTTGTTGACTATTCCTGTAATCACAGACAGTGTATGAGGTAGTGTCAACAGAACCATATCCATGGACAGATCGTCTACTCCTCGGGCGTTTGTTTTAATATTCAAAAGAATTTTGGCCACTTCCTGTTCGTCTACTTCATGTAATGAGAAGGTTTCATTATTAAACTTATTAGATTTAAAAAATAAACGGCTAGAGAAAGGGATATCAGTCGAGCCGGGAACATTTAGAAAGTGATTATTTATAGCATCTGGTTGATCAAAAATATCAGGTAAGAAAGTCTTAGACTCGTGTAATACATCGTCCTTTAAATTTTTCCATAGTCTTTTTTCATTGTTCAATTCCGCATTAATGCGATAGTTATAGTACGCACGAGTTTCGTTATATATACTTTGGGATACAAATGACTTCAGTTCCTTATAGTGGTTCTTATGGACTTCTAATTTTGTAGCGCGGAACTTGTCATGTGCCTCGTTTCGACATTTGATCATAGTTTTTATGACACCTGTGATCCAAGGTGTGCATTTGTCTTTAATTTTAATTGTTTTTATCGGTGCGTGTTTATCTAATAGAGTAGTGACTAGAGACGTAAAAGCGTCCACCATTGTCTCTACAGTACGTGCCTGCGTAATCAGACTCCAATCCAAAGCCAGTATATCTTCATCAAACGTTTTATGATCAATGCTCTTAAGCGATCGACATACTATGGTTCTAGGCGGGATCTTTTCTCTTTTAATATTTAACGTAGCTGTTACAAAAGAGTGGCCAAATTTACCTCTAATATCGATGACAGATATATCACGTACATTACAATCCGTGCAAATGACATCAATAAGAGTTTGACTGTGGTCCGTATAGTGAGTTGGAGATGACGTCACCACCTGAGATAGACTAGTGCAATCTAGGAATTGCTCCAACTTTGCGTACTTGAGGTCATTTTGACTCATGCAGTCAACGTTGAAATCTCCTAGAACGATTACATGGTCGTGAGCTCCAAAAGAAGCTACCGATTCAGTCAGTGCGTCAAAAAAGTTATCCACGTTTACCCATTCCGGACGATAGGCAGTACCAATTGCTAATTTCAATTTATTAATAGTAACGGATAACCACATTTGTTCGATGTTTGCATCGGGATGAGCAATTTTTTGAGCATTGATACCGCGTCTTACATAAAAACCAACGCCTCCTCCTCTACTGCGAGCCATGCTCCCTGGGCGTGGGGTATTGCGAAACCCATACCCAGGAACCTTTGGCGCACGTGCCTCTTCACCTTTTTTGATCCAAGTTTCATTTATGGCTACAATGTCGCATTTAAGGTTATCCATTGCAACAAGAAAATCATTTTGACCTGTCCCTAAAGAGCCTGGGTTATACAAGCCCAGCTTAAAACAAATCTTAGCTTTAAGACCCATAATAAAAGGTTGTTATTAGACAGAATGTGAATAACAGTGGCACCGAGATAACTCGTGAAAATATTAAACGTGAGTGCTTACAAGAAATCATCAATGTTTTAGTGTCATTCTGATTTAAATTAAATGCTAGAAAATAGCAATCTAGTACAAATAAATATAATATACCATAATACAAAACTATTATAACAAATGTGTAGTTTGATGGCTTACAGTCGGCGTCGTGACCACACTGGAATGGCAGTATATTAATTTGACTCATTGGTGCTGTGACATCAGTTGAATATGAACAAATATCTTCAATTAGCAGACTAAGCGAGAAGTTGTTGTTTAAAATTATATAAAACAACATGAATTGAAACTAATAATACTAATACACATAATACCTAATAATCTATTACACTAATACAAACAACTAATTAATTATACTTAGTAACTCTAAGGGACTTGCTAAATATTCTATCATAGTTATAGTACATAACTTTTATTTGAACGCTTATTTTTGTGCAGTACATTATCGGTGCTGGATGTATGTGCTATGTCCTTTATCATTGAAAACTATTAAATATCTGCTCCCGTTACACAACAACAACGGATGGTAAAGCACTATACAGGGTTATTGGATAATGCATTGTTGTCCAAAAGTAGGAAAATTTACAGGTACCCATAAAATAATAATTTTGTAAATATGAGATGAACGTAATCTATTGAACATTTAAAAACATGAAAAGAATTTTGTTGTCAGATCAATTAGAGAATTTATTTTCCAAGAACCCCTACAATATCTTCAGATCTCAAAATCCAATCAGAACCTCATCAGTAGCTAATTACAAAAAACAATCTTAAAAACAATACAATTAAGAGCGAGATTACAATGATGTGTAACGAAGCGGAGTCCTTCTAAAGATGCAGGTTATTCAACGGTGAAATGGTGGCAAATGTCTCCGAATATACATAGAGCAGGAGCTGGGGACTATAAAAGCTTAGAATATCATTTGACTAAAATAAATGGAAAGCTTTTTCAGTTGTTGTTAATTTGACGATTAGCAGCTCCGTCGATCAACTTTGTCATATACCTACATATATAATAGTAATGATGATTTCTGTCAAAAAAGCAAAAAAAAAATTTTGATCGTTCCTAACCAACAACACATAGGTTCGGCCTTCGACCGTTGTACGTAACTACTTTTTTACCATGTCCCTGTAACCTATAATTATTGAGGCATTTTCCAAAAAAGAAAAACCGCCTATTTACTTCAGAACTCAATAGATGGTGCAGTCCTGTCGCACCAAATTAAAGGTGGTCATTTGGATGTACAACTATGCATCGTCTATGCTATTTTAATTTGACGCCCAAAGTCAAAGCGCCTTCTTTTTAGTCTGGTCGAACTATTTTCAACCTATGTTTTTCAAGTAAGCGCCTTTGAGAACACTTAGTCGAGGCTCAGTCGCGTTATGGGACACGGAAATTTTAAATAAAGATTTTTAGATTTATCATTTCTCTACTAAAAGTCAAAAGGGTCATGCTCTTCTAAAAGCAAATTCTCTTTTAAAATTCAGAAAGCTCAGCCTTGTGTGAAAATAAAATCAAAATCCAAAATCTGTCAAAAAAGCATGATCATGATTTTTTGACAAATTTTGTTTCTTGCTATCAAATAATTGTTACACCGACGACTGTGACGATTTCTTTTACATCTAAGAAACTAGTCTTCGTAAGATTTCAACTACGACCTCCTGTATTAATTTACTCTGTGTCGCTGTACACGATTATAATTTATTATGAATAAATGAAATATTATAAACGCATCGGCGCACCGCTCCGACAACGCCAGTGGCAATGGCGTTTGCTTTGTTGCTTGAGGGATGGGAATACAGATCTTGATTCATCGATATCGATAAAGTGGCTTATTCCAATGGATTTCCGCAAAGTATCGTTTGAATTTATTATTTGGTTTATTCCAGTTTTCCTCCTAAGATTTGCTTTCTTCTGCTGGACGCAATATACTCATAGTTTATTGGTGTCTTATTAAAATTTGTCAACGGTAAATATTTCAATAGATATTTGAGAAGTCAGTCAACGTTGGATCAAGGTTTGATGCTATGAATTAGGCGTAATATTAATAGTGATACTTTTTAATAAGAAATACGTAATTTGAAAATCCTGACTTCTAGCCAAATTGATATTTACCTATTTAATCTAATGTAGCAGTTAAAAACATGCTAAAGATTACCTACCATAATAATGTAACAATTCTATAAAACATTCTCAGCTTGCAAACAAAAATAAGGCAAGTGAATTGGGTCGTGCAAGTTATTATTTTTCATCGACATCGTACTAGCCATCTACCAGCTTTAATAGGAATAAGCAACCGCATACAATATGTAATCTTTCATTATTCTCCAACTTGGGAGAATTTATTGAGAATTTTTAAAGTTTAGTTATCAATTTAATCATTACATTCATAAGAAACATCATAGAAGGAAGATGATGAAGTGGAAAACCAAGAAATAACTGTTCATTACGTGTAAATAATTTTATTGTATTTTACCAATAAAATTTCTTTCCGTCCTTCTGGGTTATGCAAATCATCGACATACCTACGTAGACGACATCTGTCCCCTTCCTAGCCCCCTAGCTGCCGACTTCCTTCATACTCGCAAGCACTCGTTCGTGAGCCTTTGTCGGGAACAATTGTCGACAAATTAGAAACGAATTGAGTTATTTAATATCAACTGTTAATGCTGGGGTTATTGTTTATTACAGCGTCTGGTAAAACAAATGTGTTTTGTTTATGTATGAATCGCGGTATAGCAAATTTTAGCAATATGTTCAAACAAAAATATATCTAGATTGGCACTTGTTTGTCAAAGGTCAAGTTAAATTTGTATTTTGTTCGTTCATTAATAATAATTTTAATACACAGAAAGAAGTAACGTGGTATCATTAATAATTTTGCTGACTATTCCAGGAATCAAAGCAAGAATGGGAGTTATCCACAGCGTTCAAATACGCGGATATAAAATATTTCATTGCCAATTTAAAAAGATTTGTTTCTGCTTTTGAAAGTAGTCCACCGAAAACTAGCTACCTTATTTAATTATTAAATCCATAGATGGATTTAGACTACGGTATAACAGACTTTTATTTTGATTTCGGTCATAAGAATACAAAAACCTGTAAAAACCCGTAGCACTTTCAGATCGCGTGTCTTGCATCTTCAATCGTTCCAAAATCTCTCCCTTTCACAAACACCTCCAACTACATTCCCACTGTATAAATCATATACTCAGTGGCAAAAAAACCTTTTATCACTCCCAATAGCAAAGCCCGTGATTTATTCCGCAAATTGACAGAATGTGTACAGCGTCGGGTATTGGGTAGATCATATTTTATACTTTACAGGGAAGGGTAGGCAGATTCGATTGTGAGTGCAAAAACACTGATGTGTCAACTGCCTAAGCAAGAAATATTGATGTAACGTGGAAGCTTTTACTCTCATTTTGGAATGGTTCTCGTGCGTGAGTTGGGTGAATGGATTTATCTTGATTACCAACTGATACCCTAGATAAATTCAAGCACAAATTACAGAGCTTTTAAAAATATAGTAACAGATGGCATCTGAAAAAAACTTTTCTGTTTAATCTTCAATGGATAACTAGACTCAACCCGCGTTTTCGCACACTTTTTTTGAATCAAAAGTAACGTATTTGTATATCAGACCCAGATTTTGTGAGTGAAAAATTTCAGCAAACATATGCACTAAGACACAGCAGCACCAAATATTGCCTTTATATAAGCAGGATCATTTGTTTCTTGGGCCATATTTTAGAAACCAAAACACGATAGGTTTTGTTTTAATTACGAAAATGTATAGTACAAAACCTAGTAAGTGACTGTTGGTGACATAATCTGGACTACCTTATTTATATTTTATCTAATTTATACAACAACCAAATAAATAATATATCTTGTGTCTTAAAGTAGTAGGTAGTAAGTAGGTGGTAGAAGTGGGTCCCTATAGTTTGCTCAGCACCATCTAACACATTCGTCCTCTTGAATACCCAACACGAACTATTTGAAAGAGTTGTTGTGAATGTCTTGCTTTGGGCCTGTCGAACGCCCCCCGGGGGGCAGTCGCCGCCGATTTATACGCACTGTATCATACACTAGCACAGCGTTGGCCCAGGGCTGGCAGGTAAATGATCAGCTAGGATTTTCCTGAAAAGAAACAAAACTTGTTAACGATAGGCCAGTTTTATACAAAAAAAAGTACCCGCGCGGGACAAACGCAAAACATGACTTCTTCTTTTCTATTGTTACATAGTAATTCTTTTTTAAGATACTCGGCGGATTTGACTATGCCTGGCGCATGTCTACCTACAACGCTTCCTGCATTGGCGACGGACATTTTTGTCAGTTGCGTGTTCGATTCCCGCCTCGGGCGAAAATGTTTGTACGGTCTGCAGATATTTGTATGGGGTGGTCTGGGTTTTTTCGATGCATAGGTATAAAAAATATCTATCTTCAAGAATTATCTGGTACCCATAGCGGCTGCTGCTGATACTGTGTGAATTGTCCAGCATCATTTTATTTTTCACTCAATCCCCATAAGTCTTATGGGGATTGAATGAATAAATTTTACCTCCTAAACTCGGGATAACTAATCTTCCATGTTTAGGTATTTAGTAAGTTTAATAGAGTCAGATTTTTATTGGCAACACGGTGATAGGTCTTGCTGTATAAACAGTCATACTTAAAGTATGATGTTAGTACATTATGCACTAATAATTTAACTTACTGTTACTTATAACAATATAAATTAAAAATAAAATGATTATATTAAATTAACTTTAACAACAACGGTGCCAACCCTGCTAAAAATGGAATATGGAGCGAAAAATACTATCTATTATTTTCCGATTGTCGAGTCCGACCCTTTCTTTGAACGATTGACTGGGGAATAAAGTTTTGATTTCGCGTTTTGTGTCTAAACATTGTTTTGTTGTCCGTATCCTGATAGTATTAAGAAACGAAAATATATCATAATCTTCATGTTATTTTTGTATCACACAAAAAACACACAAATTCTGATATAAAAAGTCGCCTAGAAATAGATAGGTACGTTATCCCAAGTCACAGAGACCTAAGGTTTTTGATAAAGTGCTTACCCGCACTTTGGGTATCGCTAAGAAATGAAAAATAAGTTCCCAAAAACAAGAAATTATTTTCAAACGAATGGTTTAATCTTAAACTTAATTATTTTCAATCTTGTTTCTACTAGCAGCACACGCCGACACACGCGGGCGCAAGGAGAGTCTCGCCGAAACCAAAAATTTTTGGGAACTTGTTTTTCATATCTCACAGAGTCCTAATTCTTAAGTCATTTACAACGGGATATTTACCTAGATTTCCCGTTGTAAATGACTTAAGTGTTATTAACCATGACTGTGGATTGATAGATTGTATTCCACTTAAGGTCTATAGACTATAAAAAAAAGTATTCAAGAAACCCAATTATTGGAAACGTTTTAGACAAAGTGTTAAGATTGTCTATGGGAAATGAGAAGCCCATGTGTAATAGACTATTTGACTACATTGAAATAAGTTGCAAATTGTTTTCATCCTAGTCAGTGACAACGTAACAAAGCGTAATCAGGTGATTTTTATTAAAAATATGCCTAGTTAATGAGCATAGCGAAATTTTTACAAATAAGTTTCAATCCTGCAAATCTGTTTCCAAAATCCCGGTTGTAACGTACAGTGTAACAAACAGCTATTGTTTCTAATAGTAAGAGGTCGTTGGCGTAGCTCGGTGCACTTTAGTGTGACGGTGTACGAGTGCCTAGGTTGTTTATTGGGATGATGTTCTGTTGCAGGACCGTGGGTTAGCTGCGATCATCATCATCATCATCAGCCCTGATTATACCACTGCTGGACATCTGCCTAACCTGGCCTACGAAATCAGCCTGTCTTCAGCTTACAACATTCAGCTTCTGCAAATCAGATGATAATAATTGAGGCAGATTTTCTTAGTATATTATTATTTATTTATTTGTGTAGAGGTACATAAAAAATTATTTTGTTTATATTTTATTAGATATTGATTATATTTATGTATTCTTTGATATTAGGTTTATTATGTTCAATTAATTTGTATCTCAGATCATGTTAGGAACACTCCCTGCCTTTCTTAAATTCACAATTCTTTCCATCCAAAGGTTGCCTGGAAGAGATCGCTTCTAAGCGATAAGTAATAAAGAGTTTTTGTATTGTATTAAGATTTTAGATTACCTATATATAAGTATGACTTAAGTGATGCCGAATTGAATGGAACTTTATCTAAGCCTATCTTAAAAATTACATATTTCACGCGATAATAAACAAAGAACTTTGTATCATGTAAGGAGAAAAGCTAAATAAATACCTTCGTAAAGGAAAACTCTGTCATAAATTACATTAGAATACAAATTAATATGATTACACTATGAAGAAAAAATTACAGCGTCTCTCCAAGACTTTTTATACAAAAATCAACCCTTTACACCCTGTTTAGGGGTCGTTTTCAAACGTGTTGCCGCTTGGACACTTATATAAAATTCAGGGAAATGTGGAAAGAGTCCGTTTGATCATTTTAAGGTAATTTTCCTCTTGTACTCGTAGGTAACACGTTATCCATGCAGCTCTATGCAAATTAGTTTTGTTTTTTAGATTTTCTTTATAATAAAATGATCATTTTGTGTTTTACGATTGAATGAGATAAAATCTAAACTTACAATAAGTTGTTAACGACAATATGATGAGATGAGCATTTAACTTAAACTCATACCGATTAAGACATTATCACGAAAACACTTATTTATCTGATTTTTGAGGGCTTGACAAATGGTTGGAAATCATTTCCAACTAAAAGGCTTTCCAGCGCTCATCAAAGAAAATCTCGAGTGTTACTAAAATACATCTAATAACTTGAGGTTAGGTTTTTTATAATGATAAGCTCATGGACAAGTAAAATCATTTTTAAAATTATTTTATTACAAATAAATGGTTCAATTATAAACTTAATTATTATCAATCTTGTTTCTACTAGCAGCACACGCCGACACACGCGTTGCTTCAATGAGAACGAACGTTGAGAAGGTTTTTTACATCCCAAGAGAATCTAAGGTATAAAAAGTAGCCTATGATTGATTCATGCCTATGAGCCTATGATTGAGTCATGCAAATTTTAGCCCGATCCGTTCAGTAGTATTGTCGTGAAGAAATAACAAACATCTATCAAAACTTTCGCATTTATGATTTATCGTCTAGTAGCTATTTGATTCTTATCATTTTTGTCCCACTAGTGGAAGAAGCAATAAGATACCATTAGCCATATAAACTAGGAAGCTTTATAATTAAACTTTCAACCCCTTCCTTACCCCAGAAGACAACAGCTACAATTTTTGATTATATAAAACGTAACCTACAGAATTCATTCGACAAATAATCCACCGGAATACAACCTCACCTCAGACCCTAACCCTTGCATTATAATTATTTTAATATGCAAATAATGATAATAAAATTCCTTTCTCCTCTTTTTGTTTCGTTTGCGGCTCAGCTTATTGGGTTATACTTAATTATATTTGGGCTAGGAGACTTAATTTTTATTTATGTCTGTTAGGATGCTTTGTGCCGTGTCCCTCATCGGGCAAAGGGTTTGTCAAATAAATTATGATTTGCGTTGTTTCTTGAATATTTGTTCATTTTATATTTTCAGACTCGCTTCAGCCCGCGGCTTTGCACGCGTTTTTTAAAATTAAAAGTAGGCCATATGTGGACATAATCAGAAATTTTAGCGTTGTCGTTACACAAACAAAGCGCAGAATCTGTCACCTTCCAATCTCTGCTTAGCTTGGGGCTTCTGCGTGCTGTGTAAATTGTCCGCAGCATTGCTTATTGTAATTAATTTTTTTATGGTAGGATTAAGAAAATCGTACCGTTATCTATTAGTCGATTTCCCCTTTCTAAAATCACATATTCCACTGATATTTACAATAGAATACGTTTACGTACTTGAAATGAAATGATTTATTTGACACGACACATTAGAATTACCATACATTTGAGGAAGGAACTAAACAAGATCGAGTTTAACAGTACGACAGGTAAGTGGTAACTTGAATTTATATATTTTTATTGTGATTTGTGGGGTTTTCACATTTCCGTGCTCTGAATTTTTTCAGTGTTCAAACTAAACTAAAGCCATGATAGTTTGAAATGTTTTACTATATACAGGGTTACTGGCAAATTAGTGACAATACGTGAACTGCAGGCTCAGCCCATCATCACAAACACGTTTGTGAAGACGCCATTCTTAATTATGGTATTGGTAATGGGTACCCCCCGCAATCCAATAATCATTCGTCGAGGTCGAGGTTTTATTTGAAACTCAACTTAAAAACACCTCTGCCCTGAATTAACAGAAGATATAAGAGTGAAAAATCGCTCATAAGTAACTCGTTGGGTTCCAGACAAAGATGTTTTTTCATGTATCAGAGGTAACTTTTTTTTTTTAAGTTAGACTTGGCGCCTTTACGAACGTGTTTGTGATGATGGGCAGGACCAGCAGTTGACGTATTGTCACTAATTTACCAATAACCCGGTATAATATACCATTCAAACCTTTCTTTTAATCATATTGATTCCTCGAAGAGATTTAAACCTTAATCCCCAGTCATAAACAACAAAACCCTTGACCGGTAATTTTTAAAAGATTTCCTAATCACTCCTCACGGATCACTCGCTCCGTTCCACGCAGTCGGTTAAGCAGATAACAATTTCTTTGCCCCTTTTACGTTTCACTTGATTTTCGCTCAAAACTGGGATTCTAATTGATTACATTTTAAAATTCTTTGTTATTAAAATGGTTCTGGAAGGGGTGAAAGCATAAAGGCTTCGTGGGTCGATTGGACGAACGAATAAGTTTTGTTTGTTTCTGTAGGTGCTAATGAAATTTTTCGAAAAGTATGTAGGTTCAACGGCTTCTAGAAATAAAAACATACATAAATACATAAAACATACATACATACATAAAACATACATACATAAAAACAGGGCCGTAATAATAATGTCTCCTGTGTATCGTCTCAAAATGACATAGAACTCTCATTTATTTATGCTCTGCTGGAAGATGCTCTGCTAACTTCACATACACCATATTTTTGGCATGGTGATGATGCTTTGTTAATGGCAATATGTGTCTGGTTAGACAAAATTCTCCCATAATATCAATACCTAGTCCTATGACCAGTCCGATAAGACTTTTTAGTCTCATCAGTCCGATGATGCTGATCAATACAGATCATTGGACTACTGAGCCTTTTAGTCCGATATTTACACATTTCGATTTTCCCAAAAAAAGAAATGCATTAACTTCATGCCATTGTCAAACAATGGAAAATAATCGTAAATACATAGATATGTATTTACGATTTGCTTGCCTCTATGACTCCGACATCTCGTCTCCCAAGCCAACTTAACCTGCACGTGGTACACCTTGTTAGATAACGAACTAGGTTCTAGTGAACATATCAATTATACTTTACAATTTGATAACTCAGATGAGTACACCTTGTTAGATAACGAACTAGGTTCTAGTGAACATATCAATTAAAAAAATAACTCTGAGTTATCAAATTATAAAGATTAATTGATATGTTCACTAGAACCTAGTTCGTTATCTAACAAGGTGTACCACGAGCAGGTTAGGTTGGCGAGGGAGACGAAATGTCGGAGTCCCCATTTTTGGGATTACCTTTGATGAATGAAAACCAAAGTTCTATCAATCTCTCCATGCCAATAGCACCGCGCGCACTATCTAGAGTTTCTTTCATCTATGGACAACTAAGTGACAATACCAGTAATGTAGTAAATTGATTGGATACCAGAACTCGGCCAAGGGGCTTCCAATCGAAAAAAATACAATGTCTACCAGTGGTCTTTGCTACACAAAAATACACGTTGACCACTACTGATGTAAATCTATCGAAGACTATTAGATTTTCGGTAGTCACTTGATTTAACATCCGTAACCGTATATTTTTTGTCATTTTACAGTAACAGCCAGTCTGTGATTAAATCTCCTGCCAAATAGTTATTTCTCTTGCCGAATCGACATTGACAAAGTTTTGATCATTGATTAAATCAATAATAGAGATGACTAGCGTACGTGCAATTAGCTGTTAGCCAAGTTTCAAAAGACAAGCTAGTCTATAGATTCTCTAACTAAAGTCTAACATAAATTGTCTAGTATTCTGGACCGAAGGCATCCTGTGTAAGTTCCAAGTAGGTAGGTTCTCTCGTCCTCTCGACCTCGTCAGGTGGGCTCGTTAATTAATAGCAATAATTGACCGCCCCTAGCTGTTATTGGGAGCTGTCACAACATTTGGGTCACGACTGCGACGTACGGTGTCGGGTGGATTGTCTTGATACTTTGCCGATAGTGTGTGCATGCAATACTAAAATCAGTAACAGCAATTTTGGAATATCCCTTTTCGACATGTACTTAGGAGTTTGTGCAATTCATCGCGATAACTGAAATATTCTAGTAAAGATTTGGGCAGTTTCTTAGCTAAGTTGGGAGAAACGGACATAAATTGAAAGAAAAAAGGTTCCAACTACTTATATAAATAAATAGTGTATAATTGTATATATCTTAGATTTTATTCATTTCAGGCAATGAAACCAGTAACAGCCTCTTTTCCTGGTACTCCAACAAAACCTATCTAAAAAATTACAATTCCTACATCATCATTGTTTGTATATTATAGTAAGTTTTGAATATTTTTAAGCTAATGCGATCTGAACACATAATTATAAGGAGGTAATTTTAACGGGTATTTATAGTATAAATACCCGTTAAAAAGTACCTACTTATGTAAAAAGTACCTACTTCTAATTAAAAATACTCAAAAATACTAGTATAAATTTTATACTAGTATTTTTGAGTAGTTTCAAAAACCAACTGAGGGTAGTTATAAGTAATGCAGCCACCGCATTGAGGCGGTAGCTACAGTCCTTCAATCATCCCGTGACCACGACAGTGTATAAACCTGTTGAAATGTCAGGAAAAATTAGTAAATAAACGCGATAACTACCGGTTTAATAGTACTTATTAATGGAGTAAGTTTTTTATAAAGTACCAAGACACCACCGTCTACTACTCTCCGTACGAGAGTCGACGCCCGTGGCTGCAATCACACCGGTGGCCACTCTGTTTACTTACGATGCGCCCTCTATTAGATCAATTTAGAAGCTATTAGTTTAAAGTTTAGAGCGGTGTTTGAATTTGGAATGGGTTCGACCAAATTTCATCAATCTATGTATTTTTAGAAAATTAGGTACGGTTTCAAATATGAAGTTTTTATATCCATTCTGAATTCGGATTTTCGTAGCGCTATTTCGTAGCTCTGCTACGCCGTAGACTTTCGTAGACCTAGGATGTTATTTTTGTGCCTTCAATTTAATCAGAGAGCAGAGGTAAAAGAATCGATTCGTCCACAAGAATCGATTTCGTAAAATTCGTTGTATGAAATCGGAGAAAAAAAAATGCATTTGGTCATCATCATCATCATCAAACAAACGTCCACTGCTAAAACGCCTTCCCGAAACAAGGGGGTTCACCACGCTTGGCAAGCAAGCTGTGCCCTTCCTCTGGTGCCCTCAATCTACCCCTACGACATCTACAGGCTGAGTTATAGGGGTCGATTCTTACGTCACGACCGCCTTTGAGATCAACGCGAACCGCTCCGCGAACAGTACTTTTTTACAGTCAATAGAGACTTGTTTGACCACAATCTCACCTGATGGAAAATGACGACGCGGCCTTGCCTGAATTGAACAATTTAAAGAGTTGAGGTTAAAGAAGCTTTATTTCTCATAAAAACTATAAAAGTTCATTTACAATGAGAATAAGTAATTCGTAAATAATGTTTAAATTATATATTTCAACGACTCAGTTCATTTGCTTCAGGATTTTTCGGCTTTCTCGGCGCTTTCGTTTCGGATGCATATTTATCTTAATTCCCTTAACGAATTACGCAATAATCTAGACAAAAAACAAAACTACAATCCGGACATAATTACTTAAAGAACATTATCTCAAAAAAGTGGCCAATTTCGCGTCGCAACTCAAAAGCGGCCAAAATTTATGTCAGCAATAAACCCGAGAACAGTCCTAAAGTATCGCTAATTAATGTAAACATGGAACGATTAGGACTCCGAATAAACACACAAATGGCTTTCTACAGCAATAAATACCTATAATATTTTTAATTACTACCCCAAAAAAAGACATTAAACAGAGAAAAGATAAAAATTCGCGGCCATATTGCAAATGAGCATAAAATTCGTATAGGGGACAGTGGGGTATTTTTTAAAGTATTATATATTATTAGGAGGCGGAACAGAGGCGCACTCAGGTCATCCGGATTAATAAATTATGATCTAGTGGCGAGTTTTTAGCGCTCATCTCTGTAGGCAAGTAGAGTTGCGAAGTTGTAGAGCGGGCAGTAAAGTTACGTCTAATAGGAGCAACATCATTATTATTTTCAGATATTACACTACATATTTTATGCCTTTACCAATGGCAGCAGGACACCAGAACGATGAGTGGACGAAGTTGCAGTAGTGGGATTATGAAACCGTAAACCAGTTTTTTCTTTCAAACACACATAACAGAGAGCCATGGAAGGTTCTGAAGGAGGCCTCTACCATGAGGAGTTCTCATTCACACACCGACGACGGAGAGAAACCTGACACACCTACCTACTAATAGTAACATTTAATAATTATGGTTATAAGATCAAATTGCAAATATGAACGATACGTGTTGTCTTAAAAATGAAAAATAAGAAGCCTTAATCTTTTTTGTATTAAATTGCAACAATAGCATTGTTATCACTTAAAGAGAGACATCTAAATTATGACGTCTTATAGAGCAAAGCATTCAATTCCCAATCAATCACTCAAAAACCCCATATTTTATTTGGGAGTTTTTTTATGTGACGATATCGCAGTAAAAGGTATTTCTTTATTTTTAGCATTTGAGTCTGCTTTTCACTATGTATGTATATCTTTGTGACGTAGATAGTTTTGACTACCTATAATTTTATTGCCGCTTCTATCCCTTCGTAACCCAACTCGGACGTGAGTTTAAAAACCGTCGCGCTGTTTAATGAATTTATGGCGGGAACTTGCGCGTTTTTCTCCAGAGGCCGAGATAAACACCGATAGCGATGCGCGTGACGAATAGTGAGCCTGCGTGCTGCTTGCTTTAAAATTCCGTAGGACGGATAAAAAGCTTTCATAATTATTAATTTAAATACCTAATTTGAGAAAGTTATCTTCTGATAAAAGAGGCAGCAGATTTGTATAATGTTATATTACCTTAGTCTGTAAAACAAAAAAAAACAAAATGCAAGATAAAAAAGCCAGCCAGCTATAACGGAAATGTCGTTTTATTAGGAAATTATGTCTAGTTGACAAGTCTAACACGCAGAAAAGAGAGAACAGCCCTAGCAAGCCATTTCTAAAGTTATTTTATAGTTCGGCAAAGCGCCGTTAGAGACGTCTGTGTGAAGCACGTGCAAGCAATGATTTAATTTAGGTAATCATTGTAATCGAACCTCATGGGTATATAGTGCAGCTGTTGAGACACAGATGGCACTGATGGCGTTATGTTCAACAATATCTGTGCCTCAGACTGAAATATCCAACGCCTATTGCATGTGGAGATTTTACAAGTTGTAGTCGTTTAATTGACCCCTTCAACTCAGCCCGTAGATGTCTTAGAAGAGCACCTGCAAGAAGCAAGGCAGCAGCTGCGTTCTGTGTATTTTTTTCATCTCTATTGCAAACACCAGTGCACCAACGTGGTTATGTTATGACCAACCCGCGCCTCAGATGCGCGCGAAATTTTCTTACAAAATTACCCTAGCGAGTAGCTAGCAAATAAATAATTATAAAAAAAAGCTGATTCGTAATTTTCATTTAATTTTCACATATCAAATGATTTGTCTGGCTTTGAATCCGGCCCTGCATCTAATGTACCCTGTTTATGGACGTAGAAGAAGCTTTGTTTCGTAATTAAGGTAACAGGTGAGAAAAATATGGAATTACATTGCCGGAACAAATAAATAAGTAACGTTTTGTTAGATGGCTTTGTTTTAAATTACCTAAATTGGCTTGTAGCAATTTTGGAGCATTTGGTACAATAAAGCTCGTGTCCAACAAACGCATTTGCAATTCTTGTAAAGGGCTGGAGGGATGCACGGAATGTCCGCGCCTCAAATGCCGCCAATAATCGTAAAGGGCAATGGTCACCCTCGAAACGATCACCGCTGGAACTTTGGACTTGACCATCTTGGGAAAGTTCACTGTAAACATCACACTTTTTTTATTTACCTAAGCTAAGCACACACACAGTCTTGCTGTGTGTGTTTTTTTTTAGTTTATTTGCGAGTTTAAATGTATCAATTTATTTTTGTATTCATTTATTTCCTAATTTCATTTATTTTTGCATTTTTATGTCTTGTATTATTATTATTGTTTGGGAATTAATAAATGAAATGAAACAAAAGAGGATCTAAAGAAATATTTATATGTTCGGCTGAATGTATTTTTTTTGAAAATACAAATCGATGAAAGTCAATTTCTCCGTCCATTATGGACCGATCCCGAAAATTCTTTATTGTTGTGATCTCGAGGTGGTACAGTATTTTTATTGACGAGGGAGACGTATTTCTTCCCAATAACTTTAAAAACTGTGTATAAACTGAAGAATTTAAAGTAGTTTTTTTTCTCTAAACAATCGAATTATCATAATGCAAATTTGCATGCACAAATGTACTAGTATTGTATCAAGTAGATATAAAATAAAAATCGTTTATTTCAGATACACACAAACACAGTTACAAAATTAATTGTCATGCACAATTTTTAAACCCGACACAGTTGAGAAAATGACCAGTTTAAAAAACTAACTGACAGGAGAGGGGCAGGTAAGCACTCAGTGCCAGGTGTAGGTTATGACAGAATTTTTCTATTTTTCAGGGTACAATATTGTACCCTGAAAAATTCCCAAATTTAAACCCCCAAGTCGCCACAGTCAGCGTTCCACCGGTTCCCTATCCGTAAAAGGTGGTCCGGATATATTTTCCGGTTGGTTAGTCCGATTTTACGGACAATTGATTCTGGAAAGGTCGACGGACAATGCTTGATAGTTTATCGGTCGCCATTTCGATGGACTCTGATAATGTTAATGTCGTCTTACAAACAAAGGCTTTGAAAGCACCTTCATAAAAAAATTATTGACGTTTTTTTATCAATTGAACACTTTTTAATTCATGATCTGTAGCTTCGTTCACGTATTTAAGAGAAGGTAGACACAGTACATTTTAAAGTCTAGTCGTAAAATATTTAAAAAAAGCACTATAAAAACAAGAAAATCGTAATTAAAATAATTATTTATGAGCATTCCATATTATACTCTTGAAACCATCATGGTTATGATGGGTTCAGGAGTGGAATGGGGAGTTTCACTGGATCAGCTTGCTGAAGATCGCTCTCAGCGATAAGTCCACTCCTTGTCTATAACTTGATTCGCGTACGGTCCGCACGGGTTCATTTCTGTATGCAAATACATCAGTCATTCTGGGCGACCGACTATATTTGTTTTTTCCTGATTGGGCTTTTCCTGATTTGTCTTTTTTGTTACTTGTTACATAGTACACTTGAGTAGATATTAGTACTGTTATATCAGAAAACGTAATTCTCAAATTACTTAACAGACACATCGATAGTTCAGTTTTACGACCGGTCCGTAATTGGCAACGACCGCTACACGCTGTATACTGCAATCCTGTATAGTAATCACCCTGTATAGCAATTACGGTCAAACGAATGGCATTGGATTATTTTTGATTGTGTTTGGGGTAAACGTGCAATCAAAATGGTGGTAAACGCATAGTAGTGCGTATGAATGGAAGAATGATTGTTATTCTTTTAGAACTGGTGCAGAAGATATCCTAAAATTAATAAAATAGTACTTAAAATCATTAGTATGGAGTGCAGAATATTACCTTAATTTAAAGTTTTAAAAGACAATTTATTAATATTTGCGTTCAATTTTTGATTTATAATGTTTATAATTTCTATAACTAGTTAAGTAAAATATAATTATTATTTTTTATATAAAGAAATCTTTATCAACAAAGAAAATAACAATCAAATGATAGAATTAAATTAAAACTAGTATTTACAATTGAAACAATTGAGCTAACTGCAGACTGTTGCAAAAAATCTACAGGTAGCTCAACTGAAGTAAGTAAACCCACCATTGGGTGTAACTGAGTATAGTACTTAAGTACTTAGTAGTAGTACTTAGTAAGTACTACTAACTTATCTCTCTCTCCCAATAAGGTTTGTTGGAAGAGAACTCTTTTTAGGGTTAAGCTCGCCATTGCGATACCTCTCTTTGTTTAAGGTTTCAAAATTGGTTATTTTTAGTCCAATAAAGAATTATGAATGAAAGTACTATAGGTACTTAAGTAAGTACTATACTCCTAAAATATTGACGTGCCTGTTCTCGAGCGAGATATGCAGCTCTACTTTATTATTCCACCAATGTTTTTTGTACCATGTCTTCTGTCAATAAATATTCCTGAATTTTTGTAACTATCACTGTTATTAACAGTTAACAGTAAACTGTACCGAAATATTGGAAAACT
Source organism: Eupithecia exiguata (assembly GCA_947086465.1). Classification (NCBI taxonomy): domain Eukaryota; kingdom Metazoa; phylum Arthropoda; class Insecta; order Lepidoptera; family Geometridae; genus Eupithecia; species Eupithecia exiguata. Next base: position 1,280,946 of record OX352247.1, read on the forward strand.
AAAAAATCTAATCATGGTAAATATCACGTTATAAATGATTTTTATATTACTGCATTCCTGAATATGCATTATCTTATCTCATTCCATAATAAGCAAAGCTTTATTTTTAATCACCATCTCACGGGGTGATAGTACTACGCTAACATAGGTATCGGAAATTTTTGAACGTGTGAAGTGTCTATCAAAACACACGTCGGTACTTAAAGGTTAAGAAAGTAAAGAAAAAGTTAAAAAAGATTAAAATAAGTTACCAAAAATTTCCGGTTTCGGCAGGACTCGAACCCGCGCGCCCCACACTCAGTACGGGTGTGCTCTAACCAACTAAGCCACGAAACCCTTAGTCGGTTCAACCGAAAATCTTTGCGACCTCTTACGGACTATAGCGCCGGTGGCTCCTCCTACAGGGGTAGTATTACAGTTTAACCAAACCTGCTCAACGACCAAAGTTACATTTGATTCGTTTGACGAGAGGTGTTGCCTTTGCTCAAATCTAAAAAAAAAAGTGTCTCAAAGTGCGGGTAAGCCCTATAACAAAAATTTTTAGAAAAGATTGTCCATTTAGCAAAAGATACATCTTTTAAAACTTCCTCTTCACTTGATTAAACACTACGACAAAATATTTTGGCAACGTTTTAGATGTCTTCATAGTCCTTCATGAAAACCCATCAAACCATTTCTTTCCATAAATCTATTTTCACAAAAAAGGAGATAGGTACTCAACCATGAAAAAAATCCGCTTCTTAATACCCGTCCTTTAATTTTTAACCCTGTTTAAACCACTAGCATATCTCTTTATCTCGTCGCCACAATTTGTCACTAAAGTCCGTCAAACTTAGCTAATCGAAAGACCAAATTTTTGCCACAGTATGAATATTAATGACAGTATTCGTTAATCTTAAGCGAAATTGCGGCGATATGCGCCGAGGTTTCTTGACTCGACTTACTGTTTCTAATTTATGCTGTGACACGAACTATGGCATTTTAACTCCTTCGCTGGAAGGGTGGATAAGTCGCGTTTTAAAATTTCGTGTACGGTAGCTAGAATTTTCTTTTTGGAAATGTACAATAATCATATTTTTATGTAGTGTAGTATTAAACTTCCTGCACTAAAAAGCTATGAGTAAGTCATGCAGGTAATGTTATTTCCTAATTGACCATACAAGACGGCACATTAAGCTTTTTTTCCTATATACTTCATGCGATGTTTAAAACAAATGAAAAGTCTGATTAAAAACAATGAACTGTGAAATTAATAAAATTAAAGATCCTTTTAAAACTTTGGCCCATATCGTGCTATACCGTCCAAGTCTTTCATAGCACAAGTTGATCATCGTCCAAAACCTTAAAACCAGACTTACCCCACTCCCCTTCAAAGGGTAGCGGCTACCCAAGTTACCCGAAGCCAAAAAGTGTGCCGTCACGTCCCACCGGCTAACTTCGCAAGACTATGAATTTAAATACGTTACGAGATGTCAAAGGGTAGTGGCGGGAAGGGGTTAAAATGTTGGTTTAAGAAGAATAATAGAGAATTTTTAATGCTTATTATTGGTACCCATATTCAACGTTAAAAACATTTACATATTTACATAATTTTTCACCAATTGGTGGTGATCGATGAACCAATTTACTGCCGAAAAATAGGCACTGAACTGTACATATCTATACAATATTTCGACACTGTTGCATGTGTCATGATTACGGTATAACTAAAGTCGACATGTAGATATTAACCATAAAAAGTTTAAAATAACTTTTTTTTCCTATTCGAACACTAGGCACATCAGTAAAAAGCAAGTTTTGGTGCTATTTTGTCATCGAAAAATAAAGCGCTATTAACTAAATAAAAAAAGGTTGTCAAAAAATCAGAAAGACTTGAACTGTTTTTAATAATCTTCTCAGTATGAAAGAGGATGACAAATGACATGTTGGACTTGCGTTTTTATGTATCTTCGAATACTAAAATGGGACGATTCGGCAAAAACATCCGGTGCTGGTGTTATTCCAACACAAATATGGTTCGTAGTTAACCCGCTTACATCCGGAATAATACGTCAAACAACGATAGTTTTTATAGTAAAAAAACATCAGGGCCCAGGTGTAGCATTCTGACTTAGATAAATATAATAATATATTTGCACGGCTATCAGATGCGCTCATCTACCAAGGGTTAATACCACTCGTGGAGTACGCATTCGCACAAGGTGCGGCAGAACGAGTGGACGTGTGTCACTGAACAAATCTGTTTTATTGACATTAAGTAATTACCCTTGCCCAAACCCTTACCTGGTACAATACACAGGTCAAATGCCATAGATAAGTAAACGTATATTTACAACTAAAATGCCTTTCAAATGCAGAATAAAACGTCATAAACAAGTTATAACGGAGTTCGCGGACAGTCCCAACAATGCAAACAAAAGGCGGGAACAAATCTTAATCTTAGCATTCATTACGCGAACAAAATGGCGAACCTGAATTTATTCTACGTGAGGAGTAGCTTCACTGGAGCTTTAAGACTCACCTTTATTCAAAAGTTTGCAGGTAGACCAAAAAAAGAGAAAGGAATCGAGGAAGTACCTACTTACTACCGTCATGCTTAGGTATTTCTACACCTAACCCCTCGTTTTCACCAAGGTATAATACATGTACTTGACATGTTTTGTGTAATGTTATAATTTTTTGTTCACACTCGTATACATGTTTAAAACATGTTGTTTACTTGTTGTATAAAAACTTGTATGAAATATATTTTTGTGAACTTCTCGTTGCCTACATGTTTTGGATATGTTTATTGATACTTGTTGTTGATACTTGTAGAACATGTATTATACCTACAGCCCTCGTTTTCACCAATAAGCAATACTTGTCTAAAACACGTCTGTTTTTTGTAGTGAGAATGCTGTCAATGTATCGGACAAGTTTAAACATAATATTAGAATTAGGTGTAAACGCAGATGGGAATTATACTTGTCTTATACTTGTTGGCTACACAGCGTTAACGAAATAATGTTTGAGACAAGCTTTGACAAGTTTTGTATGCAGTTTTAAATATGTTTCTTAGTGAGGACGAAGGGTATCTACCCAATAATTATTTTTATTTTTTTATTTATTTAAGTAACAAAATCCACAGTCCTTATTCTAGATAAACTTAAAATACATGTTTTTCTTACGACCAATAACCAATAAATAATTAGGTAGACACACCGTCACATCCATAGTATAGATGAAATAATGTTACTTCGTCCATAGTGTCAGTGTAAGTAATAACAAAAAAAATTGTAATATCTTGACTATTTTCATTATACTCTTAAACCCAGAGTTTTAAGTAGTAAAAACATATTCAGATAATAAAAGGTTGCCAAGAATCGAACCTACACTAAGTTCTCTAGCCACCACTAGATTACACACCCGCGCACCTGAATGCAATGGTTACAGCCCGATACCCGCGGGCGTTTTTCATTAGCTAACCTTTTGTCGTCGGCTAAGGCTAGCTGTTGCAGCTTAGGTATTCGTTTTATTGATTTATAATGGACTTTATTATGGAGGTTACTTAGTTTTTCAGATCTTATGGTTGTAAATACTAAAACCGCGCGTAAAAAGCGTTCAATGCGTTTTATAAAAATTATTATACATACGTTTCCGCGACGTGCCCACCCGAAAGCTGCTTGATCGCCTTCAGCGGTAAGGCTGCCCATCTACACCACACCTTTTCAGTTCGTCTTCTGACCTTCGTTTGTTCTGCAAAATAAAGAAAATTAATAGTTTTTACTCATACCTATCTATTACTGTGCCAACAATAAAACTTTTAGGTATTTGGTAAATTTTAGGAAATTAAGGAAGAAGTTGATAAGTATGCTTTAGATACAAATAATATACGCTGATCATTCCTTCTATTATTTAATCAATGATCATCTCTTATCTCTTATCATCGTCAACTTACGGCAAGAAAATAGCTATTTGCAATTATACAGGGTTACTAGTCATCCACTGACACTTGTCTGCTGTGGTGGTACGGCCGTGGTAATGATCGTCAATTTAATTATTTCTAAGTGTTCCGGATGTGAGTTAAATTTTCCATGAAAATTACGATGTTGAAGAGATTAGGAATGACTTCTATTAAGACGAGGTACTAGGATTTTATACCTTGATTAAGTAGACCATAACATCAAGTTTTCTACACTGCCCATAATCACGAACCAGATCGCAAAGACGCCAGATCTGACGCCAGCGCGAAGGAGGCCGCTGACTCCGCTACACAGTTTATAACTTTTGCGGTAGCCAGCCCACATTTGCACCCTATACAATGTTCTATTAATAAAAAAGATGTTTGTATTTGTACTTTTTGCATCTCAATTTCAAAAATTTGGTGAAATGCATCTCCCACTCAAAAATGAAAACACGTTTGTGCAGAACCCAATGAATTACTGAAGTTCTATCTCCCACTTCCACACCCACTTTTAGATAGATAATACTTTCTTGTATCACACAAACACAGAAAACAATACGGATATAAATGCTACGAGTAGAGGAAGTACAAACGAGATCTTATCGCTATGAGCGATCTCTTCCAGTCAACCTTGGGATGGACTGGACATGTAATAACAACAAAGATTTACTAGAAAAAAAATGTTTTACTTACGTTTTACACTTTTAATTCCGGGCAGAGCCGTTTTAAAGTTTAGATTCAAATAAAGCCTCTCTAATGAATGATTGTTTTCGTGATGATGGGCAGAACTTGCAGTTCTCGAAGTGTCAGAGAACAATAACCTAACCATTTATTAGATAATCAGGGTAAAAAACCAGGCTGTAACAATCTCAAGTCAAAAATAGATTATAGCAACCCATAAATAGCGATAATACCCTGTCAACCTCAAGACATTACAGTAGCCAATCAAAGTATAGCCATTATCTTATAGCATAACCGTAAAGATATAAGGGTGTCTATAGCTATAATAATTATGACTTATGATCGTAAAATATGAGACACATTATTTTTATAACGTCGTAAAGATTATGGCGATGTCGAAAGGTAATGCTATTGGTGGTGTCTAATTAGCCGGAGAAAGGTAAACAACTCAGAAATAAATAATAAACATTTTATTTATTTTATTTTTATATTATGTTCGGAAAACTAACAGTGTATTAAACCTTAACATGTTTCTTTTATTGGATAACTTAAGCAGTTTCCACTTACGAGAGCAAATTATGTGTCCTTTGGAACTTTTTTGTCACTCAAGATCAGTTACTGGATTCAGATTGTATCCGTGTGATACTCATACTTTTTAAACCGTTCATTGGCTCCATTCTGATTGAGTATAGGTAAAAAACAAAAGAAAACTAAAAATCATACAAAACATTCTTGTCCCGTGGCAGGAGCGGAAGAAGTGCCTGGGTTGATATCGTTCTATATTTATTTATTTATTGTATATAAATACAGAGTTATTGGTTAATCACTAATACTGTGTGAACTGCTGTTCTACCCATCATCACAAACACGTTTGTGAAGACGCCAAGTCTTAATTCTTAATTTGGTATTGCTAGTAGGTACTCTCCATCATTCAATAATCGTTCTTTAACGAGCATTTATTTGAAGAAAAAAAACGGCTCTGCTCGGAATGACTTGGGCTGTGGTAGTGTGAGATGGTTATTCAATAATTCATGGGCTGGCGGTCAAACGTATTTTTTTTATTTTGTAACAGAGGTGATTTACAAATAAGTGAATTTTAAGAACCTGAAGTTATCAAAAACGTGTTCGTGATGATGGCAAAACCAGCATTTCATGCAGTGACAGTGAATTACCAATAACCCTGTATAGTGGAATTTAAATGAAACAAATCTTTTTAAAATGTTTTCTGTTGCTGGAAAAATTGTCTAGAAGCTAAAATCACGATTTTGCTCAAATCGTAACCACGATGGACACAAAATTTTACGGATTAAACTGAAGCAACACGCACCTATGAAGTCTATATACTTTTGCTTGTAGTTCTACGCAAATAAAATAAACTCACATTACTCCTTACAACATTATGTAAGTACCTTCTCTAGTAGGTACAGTCGTGCAGAATAAATCGATACATAAAATACAGGTCCGCAAATTGTCGGTCTGTACAGTCGGACGCATTTTCTTTTACGATCACCCGCCGCTGTTTACGTGCTTACACGAGATACGACTGATCACGGGAGGTGGGAAACTATTGATTACTTGTGGAGGTGGCATCATTATAAAGATATAGGTATTGTGGAATATTACTAAAATAGCAAACCCGTGACTTTGAGGTCAACAAATTTCCCACAGTTACCTATATTAGTTACCTATGAGGCTTTAACCAACGCATAGGGCCTTGATTTTATCCTGTCCAAGAATCACATAGAAATAAAGTTCTCTCAGGTTTCAAGTGTCTTTCGATGATCGATACAAACATATATTTAATAACATACATTGCATTGAAATAATAATTATAACTTGAAAAATAAAATCTTATTATCATATTGTTAACCTATTTATTTTTTAAATAAAACATCTAGTTTGACTACCAACTTTAATTTCGACGACATGACTTTAAGGGCAGCTCACTTTGATTCAAAATATAACCTTATTTATTCATACATAGGTATTTTGAATCAAAGAGATAATTATATGTTGAATCAAAGTTAGTCTCGGTTTGAGTTCACCTTAATGTCGTGTGTATCAAATCAAACAAAACAACAACTTTTGTGACTCTGAAAAGATTGACCATTGCCACTTAATATTATTGCATCTACGCCTCAATTCCATAACAATGAAACTTAATAAAACCGGCCAAGTGCGAGTCGGACTTGCGCACGAAAGGTTTCGTACCATTATCTAAAAAAACGGCAAAAAAATCACGTTTGTTGTATAGGAGCCCCCTTAAATATTTATTTTATTCTGTTTTTTAGTATTTGTTGTTATAGCGGCAACAGAAATACATCATCTGTGAAAATTTCAACTCTCTAACTGTCACGGTTCATGAGATACAGACGGACAGCGAAGTCTTAGTAATAGGGTCCCGTTTTTACCATTTGGGTACGGAACCCTAAAAATGAACCGGACAGTGGCAAAATAATGGCAAACTTGACACATGTTGCCATTAACAAAGAAGTCAAGCCAAGCCCAAGAATTCCAGTAGCGTACGTTCCCACAAGCCAAAGAACGCCGTATCCACCGCTTTCTAACATGTCTCTCAGCCAAAGCTAATAGCGATCGCCTAATAGCGGCAGGCTAGTTGTTGGCCGTAAAGACATCCCAGCGCCGTTTATTGGCCATCTTTCGGCATCCGATAATGGCCCCTGTCCGTGGCCGGTTATTGGCCCCCACAGAGGTACAAAATGAAAAATCAATTGGCGAGAGAAAGTAGCGGAGGTAAGATAAGCTTTATACATAGTTTTACATAAGGTCGTATAGTTTTACATGAGCCGTCGTAATTCGCTTAATTTTAAATAAAAACGTCAAGTGCGAGTCGGACTCGCGCAACGAGGGTTCCGTAACTAAAAATTATATAAGTAAAAGACCTAATTTCTTGCCAAATATCATGGTTCAAGCTCAACGGAAAGTACATATAGGTTTTGGTCCATGGCGAGAATCAAAATAATGCTTTATTGTGATTAGACTACAATATTACAGTTTTCGGATTTTTTTCTTTACTTGTCCTATAAGGCCTCGCTTCTTGCCAAATTTCATGGTTCTAAGTCAATGGAAAATACCCTGTAGGTTTTTGGTCCATGACGAGATTCAAAAAATATGTTTTCTATAAAAAACTACAAATTTACTGTTTTCGGATTTTTCCCTTTACTTGTGCTACGAGTATATAAGACCTTGTTTCTTGCCAAATATCATGATTCTAGGTTAACGGAAAGTGCCCTATAGGTTTTTTGTGCATATTGTGATGCATTTGGAAAATAAAAAAAATGGACATAAACGGCTGTAACTTTTGATTGCGTTGATTTAGAAGTTTGATTTACATCGAGACTCCAAGTGGTTACGAACCTGAAAATATGATGTGAATTTCAACTCGATACCTCAAAAGAAGGTTGAAAAAAAGAAACCTCCGAAGAGAGGGTTGACAGACGGACAGACGGACAACAATAAGGATCAATCCTACAAGGGGCCATTTTTCTTTTGAGGTATGGAACCCCAGACATAAGAAAGTACCTAGTGACTTTGTGGCCAACAAATTTTCCGTTTGGTTATAATATGCACGTATGCCTTGGTTTTATCCTGTCCAAGAATCACCTATCTTAGAAATAAAGTTCTGTGTGTCCCTGAGACAATAAGAAAAGAGCCTATAGACATGTTATTAGTGATATGTTTTTTCAAAATTAAGTTAAATAAAATAGCCAAATTTATTGCAAGATTGTAATATTATTCTATAGGTAGTGTATTTTTAAATTAGTTTTTGTTACCATTGTTTTTTTTTATTTGTTGGTATAGATTTTATTTCTGGTCAAGCAACTAAAGCTTATAGCTATAGCGTTGATGCGTGTCCCAGCCTCCTAAAACCAAGCAACGGCTCACAAATCGAGCATCGCCTAATGGCGGCTCCCTATTAGTTTTTATTATTCCGCCCAAGGTTTTCCTTATTGCGGTATTGTATGCCGATACATCGCTTTCACTTAACGTGACTGTTCGTGATAGGTTTATCTTCAGAACAAGTGCTGATGGGTAAGGTATATTATCTAGGAGTAAGATAGATGCTCTACTAAAACTTTGAGAGAATTAGGTCCCAGAAAAAACTAATAACCAAACGATATTCACAGCTAAAATTCTACTTTTGGAGAAAAGCTTAATAATTATAATGGTTAAAAGTAGCTATAATGGTTAGGCAGCTTTTAAATTACAAAGCCGATAGGTACCTTCTCTATATTCTTTACAAGAAAATATTAGTCATCTAGAAAATACTATTAATGTAAATACTAGTTTTAATTGAATTCTATTATATTAGAAAATTACAATCAATGTCATTTTCTTTCATCACTAGAATGTGTTTATTGAATTCACGGAATTAGTCATAAATTCTCCACCCAGGAAACGTCTCCATCCATCACCGCCAGATTTAAAACTCTTCGAACTCTTACTTTATACTCCTTCCTTCCTCTGTCTTTGTTCGTCGCCAAGGAAGCCCCGAGTTGGTTCCATTGTGCCGAGAGTTATAGCCCGAGAACGGATGAGTGTCTCAGAGTTATTGCATGATGATTTTTAGCAGCGATTCTGTAGTTCTAGTTTAGATTGTGGAAACCTGAGATTCAGGGGTAAGTTTATTGTAAAGTTAAAAAGTAAAGAGTAATTTGGGTTTTGTCGATTACAAATCAAAGTTTTAGTGATTGGGAAACGACAAAACAAAAACAATAGACAGACAATAAACAATAGTGTAGGTTCTAAGTATGTAAGTTTGTGAGAAGCCGCTAACAGAAGCTTAATACCTTTTACTATAAAGTTTCTCAAAGGCTGATTTGTTGGCTGATGATTTGACATGGATAGAAAAAGAATTTTGGTCAATGATTTGACTGTTGAAATCAACCCAGTCCTTAACATACATGTCATGAATTTATCAGGGTTATCGTTAATTTACTGACACTGCTTGAACTGCAGGTTCTGCCTATCCCCACGAACACGTTTGCTTGGTCTTAATTCTCAAAATTGATATGAGTAGTAGATAACCCCATTGTACAGTAATTGTTCTTCAGAGAGGATTTATTTGAAACTAAACTTAAAAACGGCTCTACCCTGAATAAATTGTGAGTGTGGGCATAAGAAATCAGTATTTAGAAATTTATTGGGTTCCGGATAAAAGTGGTTTTTCATTTTTACACGAGATTTCCAACCAAATATTGAGAGAACCTAATGTCTTCACGAACTTTTTCGTGATGATAGGTAGAACGTCCGTAACGAAACACGAACGCATTACTAATAAGCCTGTATACTTCCTAAACGTTGAAAATCAACCCAATAGCACTTGACAAGAGATTTGACTAGCAATTAGTTTATTTGTCTGATGATCTATTCTAGATACCTACTAAAGAAGTTGGATGTATAAAAAAATTTACAGAGAAACAATAGTTCGTTAACCGCTAACATAGGTAATGTAACGATTAATCTCAAATACGTAGTAAAATAGTTGTTTTCTTTTCTAAGTATTCCGTAAGAATTAATCTAAGGCATACATCACATTCTGCTTAGCGATGCGGCCTATTGTGACATGTTTATGTTTATTTTTTACCTTGGCTTATTTTTAGGGTTCAGTGAAAACAGAAAACGTGTTTGCTTGTTATAATCTAGGTATTCAACAATGAAGTGACGCCCTTGAATGATCTTTATTTTTCTGCACTACTGTGTTAATAATTAAACCCCTTTTTGTTAAACACAAGAGAGTGGTTTTTGTGGATTTCTATGGGATTCTTAGTTCCGACAGATTGAAACTTATACTGATATGAACTGATATTAATATGATAATTCATTTCTTTATTCATACAACTTAGATCTATTTTGTTACTAAACTTAGGGCTAAAGGTTAATACTTAATGCTAAACAGAGATATTGTTCTCTGATGATACATCAGGGGACTTTCAAATTTAGTGGATATCACATTCAGGATGCTGTTGCTGCTCTCACAGGTTCTCCTGAGCAGTGAATCTATCTTTTTGCACCATATTGTACCAACAATAACTAATATTGTGGTAACACTTTTAAGTTTGATTGGATGAGTACATAAATGGATACTCTTAAAAATACTTTTTGGATGTTATAAAATATCATCCATTAAGCTGTCCTTTCCCTAAATCTATGTTACGATTTAAGTACCTTGGTACTATGAGAGCAATACCAAGTGAAGATTAACAGCTTTGGTTGAACAGCAGTAACAGGAAATTCATGACGGTTTCACCCGTTAGAAAAAAGGAATCGACGGAACCCTCTAAATCTCCAGCACTCACGCTTCTCACCCGTTATTTATCCCCACCCCATAAATATGTCTTCGCCGTAAGTGTTGCGTCTCAGATAAATAATTGTTGATACAGAATTGTTTATACCCTGTCTTGAGATTACATACAAGTACCAACACAGTGCGATTACGTACGAGTGCCGAATTGCAAATTCTACCTAATTTTCTTCGGATTCGTGAGGATTTTGTTTTGTGAGTTTATTTCAGAACTACTTACAAGAAATAACGTCGTAAAGAAATTTGCGACATGGTAATGTTTTTCTGAAAGGTGATTGATTATTTAATGAAATTAAAGATAGTTAAACACGGATCGATTAGCTATCGTTGGTTAATATAGAAGTAGGTAAACCTAGAATGTTTATATCAGTAACTCTCAACATTTTTGAAGGTCTTACATTAAAACATCCTTCCCTAGTGTGCATTTTAGTTGAACAACCAGAATAAACCAAACATATCGCATTTATTTGCAATCATTTTCAATACTAACAAGAAACACAAACCGCTTGGTTTGATAATACAACCACTCAAAACTTAGAAGTGTACTACATTCAAAGCTACAAATACGTGAAAATAATATTGTGAAACTTTGAAACAAAACACAAGTAACGCCATCTAGCGTCGAGTAGTTGTATCCGTAAAAAATGCTGCAATATAGTTCTGTAACTTTATGATTATTCGGTGACTTAACGTGAAAATTTTACTGTTAAACTGAATAAAATAATTTAATATTCAATCGAAAGAATAATTTACACTTTTGAAGAAATTCGTAGCACATGCTACGCCGCGCCGCTACGAATGCTGCGCTGAACTCTACGAGCTACGAGCAGCGTAGCAAATTGAAATGTAACAAATGATTCTGGTTTTCATCATTTTGTGCCGACACTATTATGAAACCATTTATCGTTTTCAAATGTCTAATTTTGATTAAATTTTACGTTATTGTATGGTTGACAACTCACCGCCAGTTAATTATCGTTGTGCAAGCTTTACTTAGAAAATGTCAAATTCGTTAAATAAAAATCTATTAAAATTAAACTTTAGGTTAGTAAGGAGAGGTAATTTTTTTTTTAAGATCGAGTGATTATTTGGCTTGCTTATTTGACTATTCACTAATTTACTTGGCCTTATTTAGCGTCGCACATTTAGCAGATTTGATAACGCAATTGCAACTCATTTACATATACTCATTGCAAGATGTGTCTGAAGGTAGATCTTCTTCTTTTAATTTATTTACAAAGAAAAGATAATTACAGCTGAATTATTAAAACAAATTAAACCTACTATTTAATTTACAATCAAAACAAGTTTTTATTTTGTCATAAATTGAGCACATCTCCATTCACTACTTTTCTCTAACTCTCATTGTTTCGGATTACTCCTATTTCAAAAATCCACCCTGAAATCCACAAACTACACAGTTTACCAATTGGGCTGTCTGCAAAGTATCACAAACAATCTAAAAGTAACCCAGCTGATTCAAATCAATACCAATATGATGCATCCCTAACACAAAGGCTGCATAGCCCTGATGTAAGGTAATCATTACGCGCTGCGCCAGATAATAATTTTTAATTGTTTTTTAAAATCACCAAAATTACCTTTTAAAAGCCTGCATGCCACTAAAATTCCTTTAAATAGCAAAGCATTATAAATAACAATATGAGTATGTCGCAAGCTTAAAACGAAAACTGTGTTCAGAACGGGTTGAGGAAGTGATATTTATGATTTTAACTCATTAAGTAATGAAGCGAGGTATTATTTTATTTTACCAGTTAAAACCACCCTAGTGCAGTTTTATCCGGGAAGTCGACGAAACGAAGGCAAGAAGGGTGAGATTTCATACTATTTTGGTATCTCTTTCGTTAATATTCCTCCAACACAAATAAGGTTCGTTAAAACGCTTACATCTGTAATGTGTTTTGGTATCCTTTTATGATTAACCTATGTAAGTGTGAACTAGCTTCTGCTCACAGCTTCGTTTGTTTTTAGTTTACTGCGATGAATAGTTGGTATGAGTTTCCAACGATAGACAATAATACCCGTCCAGGTGGGACGAAGAGCTGCGAAAGACTGCAGGTAGATGCTGGATGCGGCAAGCTGAATAAATGTCGCTATGGCGCTCATTAGTGGAGATTTGTGTCCAGCTGTGGACAAATATAGGCTGATGATGATAATAATGTTACTCTGCCTGTGCTATTTACCCATTCGCGACTAAAAGGTTCGACAGATCCTTGTGAAATTTAGCTAAAATATTAGTATAGATTGAAAACTAGGGAAGGACAAATATTGCTATAAAAAAAAAATTACTATACGTCGTCAAGCCACGGTGAAGTTCGAAATTGCCAAGATAATGATGAGGGCAGAAATTGAAGAATCTGTTGAAATGCAGTCTAGGTCGGATACAGGACAGTATCTGGAGGATAATATGGTGATGATCTAACAGCCGCCTGCTAGCAGCGCTGGTTCAGATACAAACGAGTCAACTTATATTGTATCTTCGCCACCTACTTACGAAACTTTTCATAAAAGAATTTTTATGTTTGTTTAGAGGTAGTCATTTGTTGAAGCGTACAAAAGACTACCTTTAAAGTCCCAATAGTTTTTATTTGGGTATACCAAATAACCATGCCTGACCATAAGAAAGTGCACTTTTTGCCATAATCAGCACACTTGGCAGGCAGATAGCTGATCCCAGAAGAGGTGGTAAAAATACACAGTAAGAAGCCCCCATCCGCTGGAAGGTTCCCTTGGCTCTTACGACATCCACGGATTGAATGGGAGGCGTCGATTTTTACGTCGCGAATGGTATAGTCAAATGAAGCGTAAGTATGTAAATGTATATTCCTGAATCTTCAGTAATAAAAGGATACATATATCAGTTATCGACTCCGCCCAGGCATCCGCCCGCCCACAGCTATCTATCAGCATCGAGTATCGGTTCGAGTCTGCGCAGTACACGATCAGGAAGCTATCAATATAGCCTTTATTGCTTCACTGAGTTTTACGTTATACGAGCATGGAGTTTATGCGATGTAAGGTATTTTTTTAACGCCAACGCTACCATCGTGGGTCGTGGCGATTGCGGCCTAAGAAATTCGTTTATTCCTAGTAGGTAAATCAGTGCTGTAGTTCTGTACACAAGACTATTGGGATAAAAGTTGTCCAAAAATGACAGAAAATGATGTCCATCTCAGCCTGTGGATGTTAAATAAAGGATTCTATCATTTCCTATCATATCATATCATAAAAGCATGGATATAGCAAACCCGCCTAGTTTAGCATTCGACATTATGTGTGAGTAAAACACATGCACATTAGTAAATGTGTATGGAAAACTGAGAACCTGGGACAATTGCAATCTTAATTCTGCTTTCAATTTTAATTTAACGAAATTTTAATTTTATAACAGTGGAGATTGACTAAGATACTGAATAATTTTACGGGTATAAAACAGTGCATATTGCATTACACCTTATTACACTTAATCACAGATTTTATTACTTCTCACTTATACTGTGACTAGTTTCTGCTCACGGCTTCGCACGTATTGTTTCGATGAAAATAAACAAAGAATGCCGGACAATTCACACAGCATTATCTAGCTCCAAGCTAAGTTATGGGTACTAGATAACTGATATACATAATATAATGCAATGCATAGGTAAACATTTTTTATTATACGTAGGAACTGATTAATTAGATAAAAAGTAACACTTAAGTATGTATGTGTTATCCAGGTCTTAAGTATCAAAATTCGTATCCGCCCGATCCGTTCAGTAGTTTTGAGTGAAGAAAACAGTAACAAACATCCATCCTCCATAAATCTGTCCATCCAAACTTTTCTATTTACAATTATTAGTGTGATGGTATTCATAAATTATACAAATATCAAAAAATTCTATTTCAAAAAAAGGTTACAAAGTAGGTACATTTTACTATAAAAACTATCGTAGTTTGACGAATTCATTACGGATGTAAGCGGGTTAACTACGAACCTTATTTGTGTTGGAAGAACACCAACGTTTCATCCCTTAACGAGGGACTTCTTCAGGGTGAGTGCGGTTCTAGGCGCGCGCGCGTTCGCGTTCGTGAAGTAGGTACATGTTTATCGTAATTTCCTTCAATTAATTATTTTATTTTAACTAACAATTTTATCATAAGATAGGTACTTACAGTATATCAGTGTTATGTGCTTTGGGATCACAGGATAAAGATATCTAACTTTTACTAAGATAAACTTGAATGAAGATTTTAGGGCTCATGATCTACTAGCAGCGCCTCGCGGTTTCACCCGCGTAGCTCCCGTTCCCGTGGAATTCCGGGATAAAAAGTAGCCTATGTTCTATTCCAGACTATAATCTATCTCTGTGCCAAATTTCATCCAGATCCGTTTTGCCGTTCTGGCGTGATAAAGAAACAAACATCCATCCATCTATCTATCCATCCATCCATCTAAACTTTCACGTTTATAATATTAGTGAGATGAGATTTATGCAAGTTAAAGTTTAACTTTGGTACTGTTGAAGAGTTCCGTATAAATATCTGTTTTCTTCTTTGCTCAGACTGGTTGGGCGTATCAATATCCAATACAATAGGCGTGTCCATCAATACTCAATAACTTCCTTATATCGATAGTCTAGGCGTGTCCCATATCGACAAGGCGTGACCATCGATATTCAATAACGCTTTCCTCATTATGTATTCCTTCTTTACCCATACATTGTGCAAATATTTTATATACCTATTCGGGGTTTTTTTATGCAACACAACAAAAACAAACGATATTTGTGATAAGTTGGGGTTGCCATTTTCGATATTGTACTTGTGTGCAAATCAAATCTTGAAAAACCACTAACATGGTTTTTCTAAATTGGTTTTTTAGATTTATTTTTTATTTTATTATTTATTACCTAAAATTTTTGTATGAAAAGCCATTCAATCAATAAGTTTTTTTTATAGTTTACCTTAATAGACCTAACAGACGGTAACTCCGTCTGTCGGTTTGTTCTAATTTACAATATTAGTATAGATGAACATTCCTTTGTTAATAATCTCACCTGAAGAAATAACCAGAACACTCGGAAAAAATATTTGCAGATCATACAAACATTTGACCCGAGGCGGGAATCGAACACGCAACCTCCTGCGTCGCAGGCGGACCTTCGCCCACCACGCCACATAGGTCTTCCCATTAGTATTTTTTCTTAGGGCAAAATATAAAAAGTATCCAAGGCGTATCCTACCTTATCGACAAGGCGTGACTATCGATAGTCAATAGGGCGTATTCTATCGATACCCAAGGCGTGCTCGATAACCCATCGAGTGGCCACGCCCGGGAGAAAAAACTCCGTCCTGCGCGCATGTCCGGTCGATCCGATGGACTTTGACGAGCGAAGTTATAGATTTTGTAGCTGGCTTTTGCCCGCCGGTTTGCACGGGTTTATATCGGAGGAAAAGCTTCTCTCGTTAGAGTGTTTTGCGGATGAATCGTAGGTAATTTGATATTGTAAGTTTGTTATGAACCGTTTGAAATTAATGTAAGAGTTTTGTTCCTTCCTACTGTGGCAGTCTTTAGTAGATTTTTAAAAAATACTTTATATATTAAGCTATTATTTTCTAGTGTAGTAAGACAATGTTTGTTTACAAATTATAATTAGATGAAAAGTGATATGTAGTTATTGGAAATTTAGAATACCGGTTTTAATAAGCATACGTTTATTTTAGTTTTATTTTGTTTAGTTTATTTTAATATGTTTATATTTATTGGAAAATTAAATAATTTCAGATATTTTCTAACAGTTTTATGAAACCTTATTACTTGAGCTTTCTGAATAAGATCTTAGTTTCTTAGCTTCTCTCTTGATTTCCTTACTTATTTTTAATCATAATTCCATTCATACCCTAAATTCAGTCCGTCTTTCTAGCAAAATTAAGAAAAAAATAAGGTGAGCAAAATGAAGGAGGTACTTACGTACAAATGGTGATGACGATATTTTACCATTAAATTTCACAACACATTCCCAGAAGTCTTAAAGCCCTAAAAAAATTATAAAATACCTTTCAGAAACAATGACTTTACGTCATTGTTTCTGAAAGTTATTTTATACTATTATACTACTTAGAACACTTCCTAGAATTTAAAATTATTTGAAAGTTATACAAAATCACCTTTCACGCTCCACCAATAAAATCTTTCGCAAATAAAAGTTTCACATCTGTATTATTGGGTAGGCGTGTGTGGCGTCGTCCCGCCCGCCTGCCCATTGGCTGATCGGAAACCAATCGATAACCAATTCCCGTTCAGAAAGAGCCTTCGAGAGTCAATGATGCGTTGTGATTGGTCCGCATTTTTATGCCGTTCGTGGAATACAGTTTGAATTTTAATTAGACCTTTTTTTACAGATTTTTTTTATCGGAATTGGAGCGAAAAAGGAGTGGGAATAAACTTTTGAGTTAGGTTAGATTAGTACCAACATGAGTTGATTCATTATTATAACTTTCAACGAAGTGATCATTGAACTGATTTTGAAAAAAGAAACTAGCTACCAGGCTACTTGACTACTACCTACTGGGAAATAATTCTAATGTATTGTCGGACAAGAAAATGCAAAATTTAATTTATTATTTCTTCCAGACCAGTCGTATTAGTTATAAAAACTGATTTTAGAGATTAAATAAAATAATGGCGCCCCAAAACGATAATCTCTGTCACGACATAGGTAATATGAAATTATTGGTTGCGAGTGGCCCGCACGCGGACCAGATCCGCACGCGGGCGGTTATACGCATAACAAGAAAAGAGCCCTTACCGACACATATTATGTATATCTCTTATAGTGAGGTCTGTATGATAACAACGTTTTTAATGTTTTCAATAATAAAAAAACTCAAAAACTGCGAAATATGTATCCAGGTCCGTACTTTACAGATAATGTTATGGTATTATTCCCGTTGTCCACTAGGTACCTAGATACCCGCCACTAGCAGACACTGAGTTTTTTTTGCGTCCCGTTCTCCACCAGTAGGGGACTAGGTAAAAGATTTTTGATTCATTGGCCTAAAACCAGCATAATTTAATAATTCGAACACAATAAAATATTCTTTCCATTATATGCCCCGGGGTTGTTCGTTTACTTGCTTATTATTGTCTTCGCAAAGAGTGCCCTGGAAGGGGTTAATTAGTATGGACCAAGAATTGAATTAAAACATTACGATGAGCTTAGTGTGGATATGACATTATTAATCGTAATGCGTTTTGTTTTTTATAGTCAACTAGCTAACGACACGTGGCTTCGCATGTGCTTTTCAAGTAGCCTATATCCGTCCCTGGGATAAATATCGTATCGATCGTACAAACATTTGTGCCGAGGCGGGAATCGAACATGCAACCTCCTGCGTCGCAGAACCTTCGGCCCCCGCGCCACAGAGATCATCAATTGCCTTCAATTGCAACTCAATTGCAATTGCATTTCAACAGTGAAATTGGACCTTAGTGTTGGTTGTTTTAACCCCATAGACTCGTTTGAGCCCTAAGGGGTCAAGTTTACGACTATGGTAGACCCTGATCGGGGTTAATGCGAGTCTACCGTACTCCAATAACCAAGCCCTAATCAGGCTTCAAACGAGAGTAGGAGCCATCACCGTTCCCCTCTACGGATACCTGATGTTATCCGTGTCCCAAATTGTATAAAAGGTACGTTTTAAACATCACGTTCACGTTTTGAATGTCACTGTCAAAAGTAAAAAATTGAGCTTAATGCAAAAAAAAATGCACTCACCTGGATCGTCACGTAGTGACGATGACAGTCAACGCTTTGACAGTCACGTAGCGTGACGATGCCAACCCATTGGATATTAAATGATCCAGCTATATCCTCTCTTAGTCAAACAGCACCGATGGATAACACAATGAGACCAGACGACAGATCGCGTAGCGCACTACGACAAAAAACGACGAAAAAAATGAGAAAGCGCCCGGCGTAGGAAATATCTTTTATCTTGTAATTATTTTTATCCTTTAAGGCGAAAGAAAGATAGATAAAACGCGATGGAGGGTACAAATAAATTAGTTTGTCCGATCCAGTGTCTGTATTGTGTTCGGAGCTCATTGTGGCTAGCGTTGGATTTGTGTGCTTTTTTAATGAAAACACAGGCTGCATTGTTTCGGGGATCTAAATTGTGATGATGAAGTACGCCTTGCCGGAATTAGTTGGGAATAATTGGGTAAAGCAAAGGAATTGTCGAAAAATTTGTGAGTTTTCGAGTCTAAATGGTAGTGACGATTAATTTAATTATAGTGTTGATTGTATTATTTGCCCTTTTCCAATCCACTTGTCTTCTCTTATAATAGCCAAATATTGATCATGTTGGCCAAATTGGCCGTTGCTGTCGTCGCCTTAATTAACCCAGTTTGAGGGGTTAATTCAGCCCGTAGTATTATAATAACTGTGCTTGAGGTGAGTGCGAACACCTAAGCACCCATACAAACGTACTCCGATTCATACTTCCCCGATTTCAAAATTCGTTTCGATTCATTTTCAAGCGATTTTATTACCTTTGCTCTCATTTGATGACAAATTTGTTTTTTGAGTAACTAAAACGGTACATAGCTATTTCTTATCCGATTATGTATGCAAAATTTCATTGCATTATAATGGGTGTAGTTTCAACATGAATCACGTTTGTATGCTCCCATACAGGTGGGTACTCTTAAGATGGGTGCGAATACGCACCCATCTTAAGAGTCGACTAAGGGAATCTACCCGAGGAAGGGCAGAAGCTCTCTATTGTATTTTTCGTACATTTAAGGCGATACCCCGAGGCAAGCTAGCGCCGTCACCTATTTCATCATATGATTTCATTGAACAAAGGTAATTTTAATATGTTCAATGGGCAGTTTGTGATATTTAGTTTAAGCTTTTTTTAATGCCTTAGTTTTTATTTTGTATAGTCCAGGAAAAGATACAAAGTTGCACTTTGTGGTCACCAAACTCTATTTTCGCAAGTTGATAAAATAGGTGGCAGCGCTAGTTTGGCTCGGGGTATCGCCTTAACATGGTAGTGTTAAGAATACGATCAGGCTTGGCAAGCGTCAAAATTGATGACTTAGGCGACATCCACGATACACAGCTGAACATGCCGGGGGGTTTGGATGATGTGTCCTGGCGAGGTCATGTTTCTTTCAAACCACTGATATGGTTAAGTAGGTTTTAAAGTTCCAGAGTCGGTTAAAACCTTAAAGGTGGTTCGACGCGGGTTGGCGCAATTTGACACATGAATCAATTTTTTTTGCGTTTCACGTGCAAAAAACTAACGGAAAAGAAATTTACCGCAAAACGTTAACCATTTTCTATGAACTCATGATAAAACTAACTTAGATACACTGGTATTTTTGATAAGAGATTTTGTACTAACAATCAACATTTTCCAATAAACAAATGAATCAAAGTTGATTTTATCGTCAATTCAAAGCAAATAGTTTGCAATTTGCGACCAATTACTTTTCCATTAGTTTTATTGATTGTGGAACGCAAAAAAATAAATACCTTAAAAAACATTTAACCTTGCGCTAACCCACGTCGAACGACATTATCACCTTTCGAAACCAAATAAAAACAAAGTTAACCCGTTCTCCACCACGATCAAAACTACCCCCAATCGAACAATCAAAAACTTGTTACCGAATTAACAGCATGATCCTCGAAGTTTGTTCCGAAGTAATGAAAACATAAATATTGAAGGTACTAATGCACTAATAATGGCTTATAACAATAATTAGTTCGGCCCTGCCGAGGGTCAAGTGGACCGATTGTCCTTTGAAGGGTTGATTAAGATGACCGGTGGGGTTGGACCTCAAAGATTTGTTCACAGATGAGACAGTAAAAACGTTTAGTACACCTACATAGTTTATGTTAATAATCCGTTGTAATATTTTGGTAGATGCCTCGATAGTTGCCGCCATGGTTGCGATGTAGTCATCGCACATACGGACATGAAAATCTATATAGGACTGTTCAGGTAGGGAACAAAACTGTAAAATGAAAGTAGATTTAGAGTTGACTGGGTTTATTGGCCGATTACAATGTTTGAACTTGGAAAAATGGAATAATTTCTTTGATAAATCTATTTGGTGATGGATCGATCTTGGTAGGAAAAAATGTGTAATGGCGTCTTCTTCCAATTGCGTTGTCAGCTCCCGCCGCAGGCGGCGCTGTCTTCTTAGCTGGCGTGCGCTGATTGGCGCACGCACCTTCGTTCAAAAACAGGAATTAACGCGTTCGGAAAGGCGCGAACAAGGACATCGGTTTACTCAAACAGATTTAAAAAAAAACATTTAGACGTTGATTTGACCCATTTTTTGAAAAAAAATATGTTTAATAGGCTGGAACTGGCTTTATATTATGCATAAACTACTCTACCTTGAAAAGCACAACATCTTTGACACTTCCCTAGGCTTTGAGAATAACTCTGTTAAATGAATATGAATATGAAAGCTATTCTTAAATGAGAAGAGAGAGAGAGATAGTGGTTTGTCTCAAAAGAGATTAGCTTTACTCAGCTTGGGCAGAGCTATTCTCAAAACTTTAGGACTTTAGAAAAGACTAAAGTGTTCAGCTATACCTATTTGTTTATCTATTAAATTACACACTCTTATCTAAGCTCCTCGCTAAGAAATCCAAAGTGTATAATAAAAGAGTCGCCATTTTGATCCATATTCATCTAAGAAAAGAATAACCGTTTTTTCGTACGCTAATAAACAATTTGTCAAATAACTTGTCAAATAGGTCATTCGCTTGCAGGACTGACATCACCTACATTTGGCTCAACATAGAGATAGCCCTTTGTTATTGCGTACATCTTTCAAATATTATTTTTCTATGACAACGGCAAGAAACTTGACAATAATGAGATTAGCGTTCGCAACCGGATGTGTTTTTCAGAGTTTTATGCTCCGTGGCACATCTGCCAACCACCTCTCAACTCTATGGCCAGTAATGACCCACGAAGGAAGGGTTAGGTCGAAGTTGGATGCGGGCACCTGCCGTTCGGATTACCGTGCTACTTATTTGTTTGACGTTTTTAAACTGTTAATTAGAAAGTGGTTTGTCTTTGAGGTGTCATACGGGCTGGTTGTTGGAGCCAGAACGGATTTTACATGTTTTAATGATATTTAAAAAATACGGCCTTTTTTAATTGTAAACTTTTTTCGTCAAATTATCATAAATACGTTATTTTCTTAGAACTAATGGCAAGCACAGGGTTTGTTGTCTAGGGTAGAATAGAGAAAAATTACGTCACATAGTCATCGAATCCGTAAAAAATTTTAAACTCATTCCTTAAACTTCAATAGTTTACGCGTGTATGACGTTACGATGTAATTTTTTTCTATTCCACCCTAGACAACAATCCCCGTGCTATGCTACAGGTGGGCTAACAATTTCAATGAACTATGTCTATTGATTAAGACACTTCCAGTTTTCAACTAATATTCTTCTTTTGATAGTACTTAGCTCTACACACGTGTTTGTGTGTGTGTGTGTGCGTGCGTGTGTGTCTATTTCAAAAGTATCCGAATATTATTAATATACATAAATACTTATGTATTAGCATCTTTTTTCTATAACTTTTGGTTGTAGTTAACTATAATTATTAATAATATTTGCTACTACCATTTTATTTGATAAAATTCGATAGGCTCTACCATATAAGTAAGCCAGTAAGACAATTATCTCAAATTCCACTTAAACCCGTCTCATCAAGTAAAGG
Source organism: Eupithecia exiguata (assembly GCA_947086465.1). NCBI lineage: Eukaryota > Metazoa > Arthropoda > Insecta > Lepidoptera > Geometridae > Eupithecia > Eupithecia exiguata. The sequence goes on from OX352247.1 coordinate 1,303,667, forward strand.
CACGCGCCCAGTTAACCGTCGATCGTCTTAGATAAAGGTAGCCGTACACTAGTTTTCGCATTAAATTGTTTCTCCCACTGCCCACTGCCGAATCGCAATTAAATCCTGTCGTGTCCGACCCATCGGAGGGACAGGGATGGGCTTAGGGATATTAATTATTGACTCCAATATGTATGCCCAAGATTTATCATTATCATTATATATCGTATCAGACGAAAAACGTCCATAGCTGGACATGGACTACCTAAACCCTGTGCGGTCGGCACAGGGTTGGTTGGCACCTTGATATTACTTAACATAAAAAAAAAGTTGACTTGTTGAACAATGTTTAGTGAATACTTTAAGGAACAAGGGTGGTGCGAAGTAAAAATTAGATACCAAACAAAATATGATCGAAACCCTTGATTTTCTGAAGACTACAGGAACGTTACATATTTCTCATTAAAAGATGAAATGAGAATTAAAAATTAGGTAGTTTAACTTTTAATTCTCATTTCAACAACTCCCTCCCACAATAACCAAATATTGTAGTAGATAATGTTGATGGATAATGACGGCTCGTGGCACTGTTTGGGGAAGGCCTATGTTCAACTGTGGATGTCTCTGGGCTAGTACATAAAATGATTATGATGTGTCTTTGAAATTTATTTATTTATTTTGTTCTAAGGTTTTTATTTATTATACTCTGGGTAATTTCTAAGAAATTAATAAATCCCAAAAATTTACGATCCCGACGGGATTCGAACCCGCACCTTCCCCTTCAGCGCAGGGGTGCTCTTTTTCCAACTAAGCTACGTGATCTTATCTAGTCGGCCCGAAAATCTTTGGGAGTTCTTTCGGCACTTACGCCGTCAGCGCCACCTACAGAGGAAACAATGAAGTTATCCAATTCTGCTCAAAGACCAAATTTACATTTAGTTCTTTTGACGAGAGGTTTTGCCGTTGCTTGATTCTAAGGTTTTTATTTATTATACTCTGGGTAATTTCTAAGAAATTAATAAATCCCAAAAATTTACGATCCCGACGGGATTCGAACCCGCACCTTCCCCTTCAGCGCAGGGGTGCTCTTTTTCCAACTAAGCTACGTGATCTTATCTAGTCGGCCCGAAAATCTTTGGTGTATTTATTTTGTTTTATTTGGGAAACAAACAGTTCTTATAAACTAAACAAAAAAACTACTTAAGTAACACTTAAACCAGCAAAGTTTCCACCATTAAATGGAACATTAATAGAAATAGGAAACAGACAAAAAAAATAATGAAATGAATGATGGGAAATGTTAAATAAAATCTTAGCATAAAAAGTAACATTAGTACTGAATCCGTCCCCAGACAGGTCAGTCCGTCAGGGCGGATATCGTAAAGATATCAGCGCGCAGTAAGCCAAGGGCGGCAGCTTTACTACCGCCCGCCCTAGCCAAGGCGCTCTGTGTTTTTGCCCGGTTCCGGAGGAAGGCTTTCTATTGTGTTTGCTGAAAATAGATCTGCTTTTTGATGATGTGCCAACGTTTGCAATAAGTAGAAGATAGGGCTTATTATTTTTTCGCTATAATTCAGTGCAAACGGCAAGAGAACCAGTTTCTATACGATACAGGATTTAATTGGTGGATAAAGAAAATAACAATCAAATAATAGAACTAAATTAAAACTAGTATTTTCTAATTGAAACAATTGCTGACTGTTGCAAACAATAGACAGGTAGCTTAACTGAAATAAATAAATATAAAAAACCTTAAATTTTTTAAATTACCTTCATAAATGTATAAGTCAAATAGAATAAACATATTCACATAATCCTATTTCATTATATTTCATGATTATCAGTTCAGTTAAAATATTAATTATTATATTGGATTATTTATTGACTTCATTTCAATTGAATTAATTTTAAATTATTATTATTCTAAAAAGGAGAACATTCGAAAAAAGTACAGATTGAATGAGGTGGAATTGGGAATACTCATAATAAACTTTATAATATTTGGTTAAGTAATTTTTATCTTGTATTACAAACTTGTTTTTTCGCGGTATAATAAGGAGGTTTTGTATAGGTTCGTACGTAAACGTGCTCTTGAGTGGAGACCACGACTCGGTAAGCGTAGTGTAGGTCACCCTCCGGCCAGTTGGGATGACGATCTGCGAAAGACTGCAGGCAGATGCTGAATGAGGCAAGCTGAAGACAGGGCGCTATGGCGCTCATTAGGGGAGGCCTATGTCCAGCAGTGGACTAACATAGGCTGATGATGCTGAAATAATTATAATAATTTTCTTTGTGTAAGCTGATCCAGCTGATGATGAAGGAAGACAATTCCTTAACGATATTATTAACATTAATAAAGAGTCAGGTAAGGTCTCGTGAAAAGAGGGGACGATAATGTGCTAAAGGTCCACCTACAGAGACACTTCCCACTCTTTCCACTTCCATTTCCCAATTCCACTCTGACAGTTCATAACGTGACAATAAAAGACAAATGGAGGTCTACTCGTTCGATCTGTCATTTCGTTTTACAGCGTCGCGGCCCGCCCTAGTTCGGCAGGCAGTTGTTAACGTGACCCTCGAGTTTTAATGATGCACTAACCCGAAAAGTTCACTGATGAGGAACCTTAAAATGAATTAGGATCTATATTTCAATTGCACGAATCAAATAACTACCGAACCTTAGTCGAACCAAATGACCTTATGGATGACCTTGGACCTTGTGCATGAACAATAAAACCGGCCAAGTGCGGGTCGACTCGCGCACGAAAGGTTCCGTACCATTATCTATAAAAACGGCAAAAAAATCACGTTTGCTGTATGGGAGTGCCCTTAAATATTTGTTTTATTCTGTTTTTTAGCGGCAACAGAACTACATCATCTGTGAAAATTTTAACTGTCTAACTATCACGGTTCATGAGATATAGCCTGGTGACAGACGGACAGACGGACAGCGGAGTTTTAGCAATACGGTCCCGTTTTGCCCTTTGGGTACGGAACCCTAAAAATCGGGTTTTTAGTATTTTCCATGATCTACAAGTAATTTAGATTGCAGAAAAGAAATTTTGCGTACATTGGTAGCCATTTGCTATGAACTAAAAAAACTGGAAAGTTATAAAAATCAGAGCGCCAAAAAATGGTGGTTTTGAATCTGAAAAGACGATGGACGCGTTTATAAAGTGTTATTGGAGTCAAATGCTCCATTTGATGCATTTTGGCGCGTCAAAACAAAGAGTGAAGGTTTTCAAATGTGGATGTTAGATTCAGTTTTCCACTATAACCTTTAAATGCCTCAACAGATGTTTGGGGTATTTTACAATCCTAATGCTACTCGTATTGACACTGGCTCCGAAGAAAAACTTTTGGGAACAATATTATTCAGAAGAGCTTGCTACAGTCTGCAATTCGCTCAATTGTTTGATTTTTTTATACTAGATTATAGTAATAATTTATGCATTATTTAATTGTAATTTTCTTTTTTTTAATAATGGTTCTCTTTGGTTTATACTTGTTTCTATTATTTGATTGTAATTTTCTTTTTTTTAATAAAGGTTCTCTTTGGTTTATACATGTTTCTATTATTTGATTGTAATTTTCTTTTTTTTAATAAAGGTTCTCTTTGGTTTATACTTGTTTCTATTATTTGATTGTAATTTTCTTTTTTTTAATAAAGGTTCTCTTTGGTTTATACTTGTTTCTATTATTTGATTGTAATTTTCTTTTTTTTAATAAAGGTTCTCTTTGGTTTATACTTGTTTCTATTATTTGATTGTAATTTTCTTTTTTTTAATAAAGGTTCTCTTTGGTTTATACTTGTTTCTATTATTTGATTGTAATTTTCTTTTTTTTAATAAAGGTTCTCTTTGGTTTATACTTGTTTCTATTATTTGATTGTAATTTTCTTTTTTTTTAATAAAGGTTCTCTTTGGTTTATACTTGTTTCTATTATTTGATTGTAATTTTCTTGTTTTTAATAAAGGTTCTCTTTGGTTTATACTTGTTTCTATTATTTGATTGTAATTTTTAATAAAGTAATCAGAAAAAATTAATTGTAGGTATTGATGAGCGCATTCCAAAACTATAATAATTTACTGTCATAATTTTACATAGGCAACTGTTGGCGGGAGGCAAACGTCCCGACACAAATCTTTCAGCATCTTCAGATTGGTCTCAGATGATGGTGATCTTCCTGCCATCGGCCCAAAGGCATGTTAATCAACGACTAAGGAGCTGTTTGTGAAATCAAAAGATAAAAAGACAATCGCTCCTTTTGTTCTTTATTTTTTCTTAATTTCGCTTGATCCCAATCAGGAGTAAATTATAACGGGGAGTTAACTAGATGTGCCAGTATTGTGCTCTGATTTCTTTCTTTGTTGATCATTTGATCGGATCTATAAAGAGATGTTTGTTGTTGTTTTTTCGTTTTAAAAAAGAGTTTAAAGTATTCACTGCTCTGACGCTGCGCTATGATCCTGAGGGATGCGCCTCTATTGAACTTGGAAGAGTGCATCATGGGCACTAATCAAATCAAATAAAATCAGAAATTCTTTATTTCCATATATACAAAGAGGTACACCTAGAAAAGGTCAAATTCTTAAACTAAAACATTGACACGGAAAAAAAGTTATATTTTTTTTTTATTTCTTTCGCTTCTGATGTTCGTTTCGTATGTAGACTAAATAAAAAAAGCGACTAAAAAACCGTTAGCCTGTTAGCTGTTTTTTTTCGAGTTGGATCAAAACCCGTCCCAAGCTTTTTTATCTTTTAGATAATCTAATATTTTTAGTAAGCCTTTTTGAACTGAAAGTCTTAAACGGAGACCTAAACAAAACATCGCTTGATTCGTAAAGTTTATGCTAAGTCAATTAATAGTATTATTGGCATTGAATCTAAACGAACGTGACGATTGTCTGACATATTCGACGAAAGAATTTGATATTTATAAAGAACCATATAGAAAAATTGAGACAAAACCAGTTTTAGGGAATCAACAACAATCGAGACTTAACGAAAACAAAGAGAGTGTAGTTTAACGATGATAGACTGTTATCACAACACACTATTTTAATATAAGTGCAAAAGTTTGGTTGTTTAGATGTTTGGATGTTTGTTACTTCTTCAAAACTACGTACGGATCGTGCTGAAATTTTGTATACAGGTAGTTTAATAAAAAAGAAGGTAAGTCTGTAATAAAAAATAGAATATTTTTTATCCCATAAATCAGTTCCCATGGGATAGAAATAGCCTTAAACAACGCGTGCGAAACCGTGGTCAGAAACTAGTAGTCAATAGTTTACGAATAGATTGTCACACTCTAAAACTCCTCTGTCACACTTCCCTAACTCTATACAACACGGATAAATAAAAATTTCCCCCCACCCACTTTCGTTTCCGCGCTAGAAGTTAAATTAACTTTTTTTGCCTTTTTTGTTTATCGAAGCCATCTTAACCCTTTCTACTGTTTTGGCCTCCGTCACTCTGTACGAGTTGTCGATGAAAAACAGTATATAAACCCGTAGCTGTGAGTTCAAATTTCGTTGCGTTGTTACGAGTATATTAAAGTCAATAAAATTTCGGGTAATTAAAGACACCGGTTTTCTTTTTGACTTGGTAACACAAAAATACTTTATGAAACAAAAAAAATACAGCATAATAAAAACAAATCATAACCAGTATTTACAATTGAAACAGAGCTAACTGTTGCAAACAATCTAGAGGTAGTTCCGCTGATCCATAAGAATAAATAAAGTAGTAAAATGATATGCTTCACACGGAAAGTAACGAGATCATGTAGCTCAATAAAACCAATGATAAAATGGATAGTCAGACAAAACCAAACTTTTTTCCGCATCATTTATTTTGTTCGTATCGTGGTAACCCTTCAGCATTTAAGGGTTAAGACGCTGTGAAATAAACGCGGGAGAAAATTGAATTTTTATCGAGATGAGAGTTAAAATGTGACGATTCGTTAAAGACAAAGGTCGGGATAGCTCTAGTGTCGCTTGTTCTATTTTTCGCGGGATCGAATTTCCGTTTTAATTTATTTAAAAATGTCTTGCTAAAAATTTTGTTTCGCTTTTTTTTTGGAGGTACTTTCGTACAAAGATAAATATATTGTTGAATTTACATTTGTCAATAGAAAAACAATTAATAATGTATTGTTAGTATATTATAGTTGTTATGGAAATAATAGAATAAATAACAGACGTGGGTTTATTGTCAATAATATATATGAATTCAACAATATATCTTCAAATCTCTAGCCCCAGTGGTTGCATTAATGCTCCATTACGGCGTTTTCAATAGTCATTATGAATTTAAAGAAAAAATAGACTGACCAGAGAAAACTGTGTGTGTAGTACGGGTTAAGTACGTATTATTTTTCGAACACTTCCATCGATTTCGAGTCCTTCCTATACATTTAGCGCCTTTTCGCGCCCATACCGGATCGTGAGGAACAACTTATCGTAGGTTTTTTTTTGTTATAGTGCTAACCCGCGCTCTGGGTATCTCTAAGAAATGAAATAAGTCCCAAAAAATCGGTTTCGGCGGGATTCGAACCCGCGCCCCACCCTCAGTACGGGTGTGCTCTAACCAAATAAGCCACGAAACCCTTAGTCGGTTCAACCGAAAATCTTTGGGACCTCTTACGGACTATAGCGCCGGTGGCTCCACCTAACTTGTCGTAGTTTGACAACGATCCAATGACTTGACTTGACTTCTTTGTTAATGGCAATATGTGATTGTTTTGTCACTTTTCTGCCAGTGTCTAGTTCAAAGAAATTTCATAGTCATGTAATGGAGGCAGGGTTAAAAAAATAGATCCAATCGTTTCTTACAAACTCGATGATAGATTTCGAATGATTTTGAGTGATTTGTTGCACTTTGACATGAAAGCGGCAGTCACGTTTGCAGCATTGATATTATAAAAGTAAGTATATTGAGAACTACCAATATAGCCTGGTCATAGAAATGCCTTCAATTGGTGCTTTTAGAAACAAAATATAACACCCAAGAAAACATTTCACTCTGTATTTGCACCCAATCTAAGTATTTCCCTTGCGATCTATGAGTTTACCAAGTCTAACCAGCTGTTAAGCCATTTTTTTAGGTCTGCTACCATTGTAAGCCTTTTTTGTGTAAGACATCAATGGTTCTCGATTACATTTATGTAATGTTTTTAGTATTGACTCGGGCTAAGAGTACTGAAAATAATCCGCTTTCAAATCTATCGCAATATTATTTATTTCAAACCCATCTGAAACGTACCCTACCTAACGTGAGCTGGACACCAATACAAAAAATATCAACATGTCGACAGTGGCACGACAACGTCAATATAGGCTACCTACCAGGCGCACAGAAATGGCTAGGTGATATCATGAAAGTTGCAGAAACGACTGCGACAAAACTCATCACCTCTCAGCCTCGGCTAAGCATAATGCGTGATTACATCCTAGCACCGCCGTTATTTAGTGCGCCTCGAGTGCGAACGATTCCGTCGATTATATGTGTAAGAGATGATAATACCGCTGTGTTAAATCATTCTACTTAACCCTAGAAATAACCAACGCCTCAGAGGCGCCTGCACGAATGAAATATTGATGTCTCTTTTTATCCTAAGCCCTGTCCCTGTCCTTCTCAACCAACTCAGTCGACGGTCAACCTCGTCGATTGACGACCGTCTTGGTTTGGTAAGTAACTATAGTTTTGGAGTTGCAAAAATACTGTTTGTGACGAACACAAGATCGACGTTTGTCATGACTGCCTATAAACCAAAGTACAAGGGTAGTGATAAGTTTTTCTAGACTGATTATTTAATGATCAACGAGTTTATAAGAAAAAATAACAGTATTTTTATGATAGGTAAGAGATTTGCTCGTTCAAACAGAAGGCTGAGATTTTTGTAATTTTTTTTAGTGGTTTACTCAAGCGTGAAAAAAAATAAGGCATCAGTGAATGCAAATATGGAATGATTATTACATCACTCTAGGGTTATATAAGTGTTTATTTAGTAATAATAATTATACCAGCAAAAGTTTGGATGGATGGATGGATGTTTTTTACTTCTTTACGCCAAAAATACTGAACGGATCAGGCTGAAATTTTGCATGCATACTTTAATATTATAAATTCCAAATTAACTTTGTCTGTCCGTCTGTTACCTTTTCACGCCATAAGGCTGAAGTGTCCCGGGGACGGACATAGGCTATTTGAAAAGCGCGTAGGAAGCCGCGGGCAACAGCTAATATGCAGATACAGCTCTAAGCCTCGTATCAAACATAGGCTTTCTATCCCATAGAGCAGTTCCCGTGGCATAGGAATAACCCTTAAACGTTTCCATAGCAACCACTGGTAGAAACTAGCTCTATAAATTTATAAAAACCGTCATTTTAGCCAACGCGCGACCCGCGACCGAAAACAAGTCACGCGACATACCGCCATTTTGGCCCGGTGATAGACGACATATTTACTAGTTTTTGTCACACTACTTCCCACAACTGTCACACCCGCACAGCTCTCTCCACCACCCCTTATAATGCTGTTTGACACGTACCAATTTTGCGTTCATTTGATATTAAAAGCTTTTCAGGAGTGCGATAGTGTCATAATCTATTCAGCTAAATAGCTGCCAAGTGGCGGCACTGCGAATGGGTTCGCGTGATTGCATTAGGCTAGTTTTGTTGCTATTAGGGCACTGCTTTTGTGACACTGTAAACTTTGTATAAATTTTACGTGGGATATCTGCGTTTTACTTGCTTACGTCTTACAGTAGATATTAAGAATGATTAATGATCGTGTATCTATCGCGTAACTTTTGTTATATTGAGCTACATGACCTTAAAGCTCTATCCCGTGAACGCCACTACTACAAAAAAATGGTTCAAGAGGAGATTGAGATCAAGAAACACCTGAATATTAATCGTGAAGATGGTTTTCGTTTCTCTTCCTCGTGGAAGAAGATTATATAAATCTGTCAAAATTCCATTAAAACATCGAAATAAAATTTATTTAAATAAGTGAGAAACGAGCGAATTAATCTATAGCGATTTAAAATAAAAGCCGAGACCCGAAGACTTAATATAAAATGATAGAAAAACTTATAAATATTCAAGGAGTTAAACCTTTAGCGACTGACGGATTCGTTTTTACTTATTCCACAGAAAATCTGCTTAAAATCCGTATTAAAAGAATCACTCTGAATTTATTTTGATCACAGATCCAAGCATAAGGTTGAAGCGGGTAAATTATGAAATACATTTAATATTTCATAATTTAAGTAAAACTGGTATTTCCTTCGGTGACAATAACTTTTAACAGTGTTATACAATTAGTAGGTACGAAGCTTCTTACAGAGTCAAACAATCTTTTTTTTGTAAAACAGTATAGATACAGAACAGGTATCTTACTTTAAGAAATTTAAACATTTTTCTTTCTAAGTTTTTTGCTTTATAGTTTACTCGCACTGGGGTAATCTTCTACGAAAACTAGCTAAACGACGCTTAAGTCGTAAGAGGTCCCAGATATATTCGACAAGGCACGTGTCGATCTCGTTGCTTAGTTGGTCAGAGCGCACCTGTACTGAAGGTGAGGCGCGGGTTCGAATCCTGCCGAAAGCGAAATTTTTTGGGATATTATTAAAAAAGTTTTTCTTTCTATTCCAATTGGTCCAATTACAAAACTCATCATCTCGTCAATATTCTAACCCGGTATCACCCGACATGCTGGGTATACCGTACTCGGGTCAGCCGCCCCTGTCAGCTTCTCGTATCCAGCGACTCTGACTATATCTTCAACTTACGACGCTGCTCCGACCCAAATAGCGCCTTCACCTATTTTATCATCTTATTACATTGAACAAAGGAAATTAATAAAAATTCGTTAAGTATTTCGTGATGGCTGCCCAATCTAATTTTTTGAACTCCTGTGTTCAACGAAATAATAAGATAAAATAGATGATGCTAGTTTAGGTCAGGGTCTTAAAGATGTTGAACAAATTAGATCTCGAACTCTACTTTCACAGGACTTATACCTCGGTATTCATAATTTGACCAATCAGAGAAAATCGCGCTTCCCCAAACCTTGGACCAAACAATTGGAGCGTTCTTCTTATCTCCACAATGGTAGCGATCCTCTGGTTACCCTTTGGATGTTGTCATTGCGAATGATTTTAAATGTAAAAATTATTCAAATCTTACGGATAAGACTCCGTCGGTCGAATAGTCTTCAAATCGGAGGCGTATTTTTGAGGAATCAGCCTCCAACTGGCAAATTGCGCAATTCTGTGGTTTATAGGAATACCAAGTGCTATGAAGAGTATTGAACGAGATTAATAAAAAGCTTAGATAGGAAGTTTTAGCAGTTTGCAGCGGATTTTTTATGGTGGAGTCTAAATCAAATTTTTTACTCACACCACGTATTTTTTTAACTAACTAAGATAATACATGTTTTTAAACACTAACCATAAGCCTATCTATCCAGGAATGAACAAACCAAACTACATAAATTGGGTTTAATAACAAAAAATTTTTTTTTTACTAGGAAACTGAGCTATCGCGAAATTTGAAAAGGATGCTATAAAGATCGTAGCAGTATAGCATGCTGTTTTCATATCCTAATCAGCCTGTATTAGTCCACTGCTGGACACAGGCCTCCCTATGAGTGCCATAACGCCCTGCTTTCATACTTTTTTTAATTGTTACTTTTTACTGAGGAATCAAACTCAATGAAGTACCGAATATAGCTGGTAAAATAAACCTCCTTGGTCAGACTGGGTTCGAATCATAGAGTTAGTATAGTTATAATAACTCTATGGTTCGAATGAAGCTGATTTTCGAACTTGGAACGCGGATTGCCAGTTCTTTTTTTTGTACATGAACGTATTGTATTCCATTAGGCTCTGTCTACACGACACGAGGAGTAATTAGCACAGCGAGCTCTCGTCTAAAGCTCGATTGTGAATGCTGGATGTGAACTATTTTGTAAGTGACACCAATTAGCAGCCATACGAGTGTTCTAAAGGCTTTTAAAATGTGTCTCATATTTTGTAGTCAACATCTACGCTAACATTATAAAGAGGAAAGTTAGTATTTTTGTATGTAACGAATAATCTTAAAAACTACTATACCGATTTCAAAAACTCTTTCACTATTAGAAAGCTTACTTTTCAGGGTGTGACATATACTATGTTTTATCCTGGAATTCCCACGGAAACGGGAACAACGTGGGTGAAATCGCAAGGCGCTGCTAGTCCATAATAATTGTGTTGCTAGGCTTGTGGAAAACCAGGTATCGAATCTATCACACAGTAGACTTACATAATTTGACGAATTTATTATGAAATGTTAGTTATATAACAATTCAATTGCTATAATTGACATAAATGTTCGAAATTCTCGGCGAGATACACTCACACTTGACTGACTTGTGTTTCTAGATGTCTAGATATGACGCAAGAACGCTTTTCATTAACCATTACATTATTAAGTACATTCTACACTATTTAAAAGCATCATCACTCAAGTTCTTTATCACGTGACCCACACGTAGATAATGCTCCTAAGTAGGTAACGTACAACCAAATAGAAAAGCCGAACTTTTCACTCAACCTTCCCCACGGATATCCTCCATTAGAAGCTACAAATGAATTTAAATCTCACTACGCGTGATACGGCCAATAGCGAGACGTAATTACGAGCAGTCGCTTACAGCAAAAATCCATCTCAAACTTGTCGCTTTAGGGCCATCGCGAGCGAAGCGAGGAGCTGAGAAAGAGATGGACAAGGTAATTAGGAATATAATAGGAAGTCTTGTTTCTTTATGTGTTATTTTTGCAGAATTGGAGCTACTAGGTGAAAACTGAAATGTCGTCAGTCCTAATAGAATTAAGCTTCAAACTATTACGAGTACATCTACGAATTGCTACGAATTTGTAAGTAGATTTCTACAAGATTCTACATTTGTAAGATACAGCTATAAGTTCCAAGTACACACACACTTGATTAAAATACGTAATATTTATTGATTTCTTCTCTACTTTACTTTTTGTCCAGGGCCGCTAGACAAAAGTCACGTTGCTAAGGGGGCTGATAACCAATCGTCAACAACCCGAAGAGCTGGTCACCGCGTGTCCTCTTATTTAATATGATTTAATTATTATTATAAGCCTATAGGATCCCACTGCTGGACAAAGGCCCCCCTTTCCTCCTTCCGCTTTTCTCTATCAACACACAAACATACACATACATGGCCACTCTTTCTGGTATGCGTCCATTTAAATTTGAAACACTGCATATTCTCTCACATAAATAAATTTTTGGTTCGTCGTTTTCACTCATTTGCAAGACTGAAAAACTCTTTCGTTTATCGCATCACTGCCCAGCCTTGGTGGCTTCAGGGACATAGCAGAAGACATCTGCGTCGTGGTTAGTTTAGAAAGGGCCTTAGTTTTACCTCCTCCATGTATTTTCACGTTTCGCACCTCGCTCTGAAGGCTGTGCGACGGACACATTACCTCTTCAACGCATCTCGGCCGCAGAGTAACGCCGCGTAACGCCGAGTAACGCGGAGTAACGGAGATTTCCCCAACGTGCCCTCGACCTACGAATTTGGATAAAGTTATCAAATTTTCAGAACTGTAACACATTACGCCGTACCTAATTATAATTAGGTACAATTACGTATCGCGTACGCTAAGTGCTGGTTATTTATTTGAGGGAAGTGTTTGTTTACGTTTTGTGTTGGGTTGGATTCTTTTAGAAAGATTTTAAGATATCAGGGACTTGAGATTTTTTAGTTCCATCCACGTATGATAGAGGCGCTGTATTGAATCGCGAACAAAATTATAACGAAAAACTTTTATTGGTATCTTCACGAGGAAAAGAACTCCGATATGTGTACCGTTTTTTTTACCTTCACGAGTAAAATAATTCCGATTTGTGTACCGATGTTTGTATTGAGTATGTTTTGTTAATTTTCTTACTTATCAATATATTTTTATAACTATGGTAATCGTTCCACTATTGGACAAACTCTCCCCCAACTCAACTTCCTACTTTAAAACCCATAATATAAATGCGAAAGTTTGGATGGATGGATGGATGTTTGTTACTTCCTCACGCCAAAACCTACTAAACGGATCGGGCTGAAATTTTGCTCACAGGTAGTTCTATGCTTGGAATAGAACATAGACTACTTTTATACCTTACTTTTACCATAATATCAGTTCACATGGAATAGAAGTAACCCTACAACGTTTTCAACATTTCCATAGAACATAACGCGTGCAAAGCTGCGGGGAGAAACTAGTTACAATAAATAAATCAAAAAAATTAAACAAAAAAAAATAAAAAAAAACGACGAGTAGTCTGAGCAAATCTTATCCTTAAAATCTTAACACAAATTCTCCATTCCCTTCAAAGTAATTCCAAACAAAATTATACAGAGCAATAAATATGACGTAAAGGTGCCCGAGTGCCCTAAACAGCGCCATGTATCAATGCAGCCCTAGATCAAGCGACAGTTAGTACGAAGGGCTTCGAAGGGCGACAAAAAAGTTTTAAACTGTAACTGCCTGAAGTCGCGAACTTTGCTTCACTGTCATCGGTATATTTAGAGGTAGATTAGGGAGGTGTTAGGAAGGGGGCGGTTGTGTTTTGTTTTTCATTTCATTTTCATATCAAAAACAAAATAAAAGCTCTTGGTACTTATACTTAAACTTGGCCGCAAAACAACTGCGTTTATGAACTTATACACACTTGATTAAACTGTGAACGAATGGTTTTTGTATATATTTTTATGAATGTTCATCGATTTCCTTGTCTCTGTGAAAATTATTTCGCTTTTGTATAGAGAATCCCGAATTGGTCCCATGAAAAATATCTATTAGAACATATCCCGTGAAGCTACAAATAAAATTATTTCGCTTTTGTATAAGGAATCCCGAATTGGTCCCATAAACATTATCTATTAATGCATATCCCGTGAAGCTTCAAATAAAATTATTTCGCTTTTGTAATGTTTAATAGTACATAGTAATGATGCCTAATTGGTCCCATAAAAGTTATCTATTAGTACATATCCCGTGCGAGTAACGCACTATAAAGCAAAAAACAACATAATTATTTTAAAAAATCACGACTAGCTACAACAATTTCGGTGATATCTTCGCCAATGCTTAATACATTTTAATGATTCTTTCGTTTATATATAAAGGTTGATTTGAAGGTGGTCTCATAAAGTTAGATTCTCGAGGAATTTATTTGTGCGTCGTAAAATGTAACTAAAACAATATCACATGATAACTTTGACAATGTTCGAAATGGTTTCCATGGCAACGGACGTAAACAAGAAGTTTTATAAAGTTGACGGATGGCGGATCATCTAAAACGAAGGACGACAGATTTTGGAGTGATGATTTTGCACGCAGAGGACTTTGCGTACCCTAAAAAATCCAAAACCATACCTAACATATCTTATTACTAAGCCTCCTTCCCCGACGTCTGTTTGCCTGTCAGTATGTCTGTCAACGGGCTGTTTTAAACATTATTCCGGAATCAGAATTGATGTCAGTGTATAATTTGTTAATACACGCCAAATTATAGTATTAATAAAGTAGTATTTTAGTATTTTTATAATGTGGTTCGCAAACTAAGTCGTAGACTGATTAATATTGGAGGGGAAATAGGTATCCATCTACCATCAACAACAACAATATCACCAGCCCATACCAGTCCACAGCTGGACTTAGGCCTTCCCTAACAGAATAAGTGCCTTGGCTCATAAACAGCCATAATAGGCCATATAAGTACCTATGGTGCCCACGTTTGACATGAGGGTTGGGAATCGCATTGCACAGCTGTTTATCGCAACACCGCGCCGTTGCTACTGCCCGTCAACGACTAAGGCATTTATCTATCTACCATTCGTATCTCTGTAATGCGAGTGTAAAACCCCCTTTAAAGTTTATGCTAATAAAATGATATTGTTTTCTTTGAGAAGTCCTATTAATTAAGAAATGTGGCAGCATTTTATTAATCCCAACAACTCGGGAAGACGCTACTTTTGCTATTAATGTTGGCAACTTTGCCACTTTTGAGTCGCAAGGTGTTACTGTAAAGTAAACTCGTATTTATCTCTACAATAACTCACAATTTTAAACTCAACGAACTTCGCTTGTAATTTTCGTTTTTTCTGCGTAAGTGTGAAATATACAGTTTTGCGAAAGTTGGCAGTGTTGCCAGTATTGTAATTTGATTCTTTGCTAGTTGATATTTATGTTTTTAAGTTTATTTTATTTCACTGTTACGTACAATTGAAATCAAATTTAATAGGAACGAGTGCGTACTTTTTGACACTGTAACAATTATACCCTGATGATTGCATCAAGGTTTAAATGTCTATTTCTCTCAATGGTGTTCAGTCTTTTGTACTTATTAACACTTGCACGTCTTTATGTGTATAACACATAAAGATTTTTGAACAATTTGACACGGATTCCATATTATCCAGTGACATCTTGACCTCGAAGCCTTTATAACCCCACGCCCTTGAACATCTACAACTATCGAACACGGGCCAGATGATATGAAATAAAAACATTGAATAAGGAGGCCTTTTTCCATGGTTGGTATGAACAGTAATAGTTTAATGTATGTTTACATAAATAGTGTGTACAACTGTTTGTTCTCCGAATAAAATAAAATAAATAATGCTGGACAATTCACACAGCATTATCTAGCCCCAAGCTAAGCAGAGCTTGTGTTATGGGTACTAGATAACTGATATACATAATACATTACATTACATAGGTCGCAGGCGGACCTTCGCCCAACGCGCCACAGAGGTCGTCGTCTTGATCAAGACAATGATTTTATCCAGAAAAAACGCACAAAGCAACGGGCACAACCTAGTTAGTTCATCCATCCATTCTAACTGTGCCTCTCAGAGTTAGACGCTCGCAACTTGTCCAATATGCAAGTTGGAGTCAACAGTCAGACCAACAGGCGGCTTATTACACGATGATGAGCGGTTACGGAACTTCCATCGACTCATCTGTGACTGACAAGTTTCCTAAGGGAGTGTTGACTATGAGCGAGCGTGAGCGGTTTGACGAAGTTTTCGATAGTAGTTATTTGTTATACAAGAGTGCAAGGTACCGGGATTTTCGACAGTTCTCTGCTACGAGCAAACGGTATTTTACTGTCAGAAATACTCTATGCAGTCTTTCTGGTTGAATAGTGAAACTCTCATAGTGGAATTTTTCCTAATAGATTTTATGTTTCCTGTCTAAATGAATCTTTTGACGTCATACCTATCATTAAGATATCATCGCAGATAGTGAGATAGATTACAACATAATACTTTACATAGATTAATTTACTATAACAACAGATGAAGATGCAGCCTCGCCCTACAAACGCAGTGGTCTCAACTAATATTTGTAGAAGGCTGGTCATCCCGCGCTGAGTCAATGTTGACCGACTCCGGGAAAGCCATTGATGCTGCGTTTAATCGGGGCAGTGGTTACTGTAAAATGCAATACTTATATCGGTAGTAAAAAACATTCGAATTTCTACTAGATTTTACGAATTGTTCACTCAGTCCTTACAAATTTTGATAAAGATAAATTATAATTAAAGATTAGAGAGAGATTAAAGAGAGATTATACACTACACTACACTGGTTGGTAAGATCATAATGGTCATATATGATATTCTATTTGTATCTCTTGTCTGCTATGGTCAGGTTTACAACATTTTTATGAAGAAAATTGTTAAACATTTAATAAATCGTTTCAAACAAAATATTTTTATCACATTTAGTAGAAAATGTCAATAAAATTAGTTAAAAAATAAAAATAAGTATCTGTAGTTTGTTGTCAGTACGTTTTTTTTGTAAAAATTACCTACCTACTTTCGTTCGCGTTCGAAGAGCAGATACAATACAAACACAAAAAAAATTGAAAAAATAACTTATCAGTTACGACTGAGAACGACGCCGCAATGTGAAACAGAGGCGTTCATCTTGACAAGCCCTGTCTGAATTTTTGCACATTTTATTTTGTCTGCAAATTTTATTAAACTAAACAGATCGACTCGACTGTAACATCTTCAGAGCTCATTCAAACGCTCGATCCAGCGTACTTCATGCTACATACTCACAGCCATCAAAATCGTTTTCCAACTATCCACTAAACTACTTGCTTATTCTACTGTCTCGTCCAAACGCACGATCCACCGGTAATGATGTCTATTGACTACGCCGGACTGAGCATTGAAAGAAACGTGTTCCGGTCAGTGTAAACAGTGCCTAATAGCCGCCATTCACGTGACTATTGCGCTTTGGCTCGTGAATAGACAGCTTTAGAGGGAGGAATTAGGTTCGTGAAAGAACTGGAATCAAAGTGACTTTGATGATGGCGAGAGCTTTCTTGATCTTCGTGTTACATCGTCAGCAATATCGGTTATTATACATCGAGTGAGATTGAGCTTGCCGACCGAAGAATCGACCTCTACAACTCAGTCCGTGAATGTCGTTAATGGTACATGTTTCTGAATAAATTAATAATACTTCTGCATCTCAGATAGCTTTTGCATATACAATAAATATCATCTTCCATATCTTGAAGCACGAAGAAACCCGGGGGGTGTCTACGGAAGGGTTAAAGATACCCCTCTGTTTGCAAGGTAATTATTCTAATGTCGTTTTATATATATTTTCGGGAGTTATCGCGAGGTATCTTCTAATAAACTTAAAGACGAGAGGGAATCCTAAGTGTTATTTTATGTAAATGCCAAACCATAGTTGTATTGCATGAGTTTTGATCAACTTCCGGTGAATTTGCATTTTCTTGACAACTTTAACTTTGTAAATGGCAACACTTTTGACGGTGATAATTAATATTTTGGACACAATTAGCTGATTTATTAATACTTTTCCGCGTTATTCTTGGGCTGGGAGTACTGGTATGCTACTGACAAAATCAATTGCGATAAATTCGGATCGGTTTTATGTCTGTTTGTTTTACCACTACTGAGTTCCAGACGTGTCACTACAAAACAATTGGTCAGAGCCATAATTATAAACAATAATTAATAAATAATGCAGGACAATCCAAGCAACGTCGTCTACTTCCAAAAGAAGCATAAAAAGGTTTTTAACCAACGAAACGAGAAACAAAAGTAAAACACTGTTTTAACCGGATTGATCGCGTATATTTTATATTTTGTTTATAACCTGACGTTTCGGAGGCTTTTCAGCTTCCATGGTCACAGACAGTCTACCTGTGACCATGAAAGCTGAAAAGCCTCCGAAACGTCAGGTTATAAACAAAATATAAAATATACGCGATCAATCCGGTTAAAACAGTGTTTTATTATGAGTTCTCGCGAAAATAACCTTAGAATATACTATGAGAAACAAAAGTTTAGGTTCTATGTATAAAAATATTATTCCTTACAATAAGTATTTGTCACGAAAAACTTAAAAAAACTGTGTAAATACTAAGTAATAGAAATAAATTTGAATTTGGTTATTAGTTTTTTTTCTTCAAAACCTTCAAATTATTCGAAGAAATGGTCGCACACTACGCTAAACAAAAAACGGTCGCGGTTAAGATTTTTATGCCGTAACCGCCACGGCCAGCCGAAGATATAACCTACTAGCAGCGCCTTGCGGTTTCACCCGCGTAGTTCCCGTTCCCGTGGGAATTCCGGGATAAAAAGTAGCCTATGTTCTATTCCAGACTATAATCTATCTCTGTGCCAAATTTCATCCAGATCCATTCAGCCGTTCTGGCGTGATAAAGGAACAAACATCCATCCATCTATCTATCCATCCATCCATCTAAACTTTCACGTTTATAATATTAGTGAGATTCTATCTTCAACTAATTCACAGATTTAAGTAGAACTAGCCACGCCACCTATTGACACAAACTCAGAACTACCCCACAACCTCTCCAAATAGCAATTAGGTAGTTAGTAGGTACGTGTGTATTTGTTCACCTATAACTGTAACAGAGTTACGGAATCCATAGAGTCAATACGGTCAGTAACTTGTGGGGTACACATTGCACCTTCAGATCTTAGTAAGGTGGCCATGGTTTGCACTGATTGTGGGATTTTGTTCTTGTGCTTGAAAACGGAAGTTTTCAATCAGTGCGTCCTACCTGTCATGATCTACGCAGCTGAGACGTAGTGGTTTTCAACAGCTTTAAGAAATAGCAAGCTGAAGTGGCAGTGGGCCGGTCATATTTCGCGGAGTACCAACAAACGCTGGCACGGGGTAAACGTGTTCTGGCATGGATACTACAAAAAGTAGTGTAGGACGCCCTTCGGCCAGTTCTGCTTATTTTTAGCATTAATTATGATATGTGAAAATTGCCCAACAACACGCGCACGTACCTACGGCAGGCTAACAGCCTAGCTGTGGACGTAGCTACGTCCACAGCTAGGCTGTAAGCCTGCTGGTCAAGTCAGATGTGTTCGTGACTGTATCATTAATACTATTATCGCAGTTCATTTGGTTCATTTTCTGTTGTTTTTTTTTATTCGAAACCCATACCTCACCTTATGTTTCATGCTAAGTTAATTTTTATGCAAACTCTACTAAAAAATGTGGAGTGCAATAGAATCAATGTATGAAAATTAAAATTATGAAAACTATGGGATTTGGAGGGGGGTGGAACTACCTGTTAAATATAAATAAAATGCTAATGAATTGTATGTAAGTAATTTAATGACTGCTCAATAGCACAGACGATTACAATGTATGTTAATGTAATGGCCACCGGAAGTGGTGGTAATAAAAAAAATTAAATCTAGGGTTGCTATTACAATAGCTTAAATTACTACTTATTTCTACTATTTTATGTTGTATTGAACATAAGTTGGGGCGGGCAAAGTGCACCAACCACAGGTAACTGGGTTCGGTATGTTTAAAGTTATAAATTATTGTACATAAATAGTTGCTTGAGAAATATATATAAAGGTTTTATGAAATAAATAATTTTTAAGTTATTATCAACACAGAGGGTGTGACACAATTTTACTAATTAATTTTAATTAAAAACTAACATATTTTTATATCTTTAAATTAACTTAATCTAAATTATCTTTCATGGGTACAGGACATAATTTGGTATAGGACCTTAAGTAAACATTATTTTTAGGTCCCATTCTCACTTCTGCTACCCTGACTCTACCATCTGGCCCAGGAATAGTTTTAACAATGCGCCCCATGGGCCAATTTAGAGGAGAGATGTCCTTTTGTTTGACAATAACCAAGTCTCCCTCTTTTAAATTATCACTACTATATTTCCATTTAGGTCTATTTTGAAGGGAAGTTAAATAATCTCTGGACCAGAGTTTCCAAAAGTCTTGTTTTAATTTTGTACATAATTCCCAAAATTTCATTCTGTTAATATTTTTTCTAGTCACATCCAACTCTGGGTAGCTTGTAAGTGCGGTTCCTACCAGGAAGTGGCCTGGGGTCAGGTAATTTAAATCTGAAACATCACTACTCAGAGGAAGAAGTGGCCTTGAATTTAAAATTGACTCTATTTGTGTGAGTACCGTATTGAATTCTTCAAATGTCAAAGATACATTACCAATTACTCTCCGTATGTGATGTTTGGCACTTTTCACTCCGGCTTCCCAGAGCCCACCAAATTCGGGAGAGTAACTAGGTATGTACTTGAACCTAATAAGTTTTGTGGAGCAAAAATTCTCTACATTTTCTACATGACATTTCGATGAGTGTAGTTCATACAATTCTTTTAATTTGTTTTCGGCTCCTTTAAATGTTTTTGCATTGTCACAGTAAATTAAGGATGGCAATCCTCTCCTAGCTACAAAGCGCTGAAGGCATGCCAGGAAAGCTGCTGTAGTCATGTCACTCACCAGTTCAATGTGGATTGCTTTTGTAGCAAAACAAACAAATAATGCGACATAACTCTTTTTTGTTATTGGTTTTCTAATTCGTGCTACTTTAATGTCAAATGGACCGCAAAAATCTACGCCCGTTATTTCAAAGGCTCTACCTGTTGATATTCTATCGGAAGGTAGAGAACCCATTAATTGCTTAGCAGCTACTGCTTTAAGGCGGAAGCATTTGACGCATTTGTGGACAACTTTTTTAACTTCTCTGATGCCATTTATTAGCCAAAATTTTTGAGAAAGAGAACTTAGTACTAGCTTTGCACCAGCATGCAGTAATCTTAAATGTTCCTTTACAATGATCAAATTGGTAATGTGGTTAGACTTTGGAAGAATAATCGGGTGCTTTTTGTCATACGACAAGTTAGTTGCATTTTGAAGGCGACCACCTACTCTTAGAATAGTATTGCAGTCTAAGAAGGGGTGCAAACTAGCCATATGATTTTTGATTTGACTACCTTTCTCTAACAATTGAATTTCAGTTGAAAATGCTTTATGCTGAACATATCTTATAATAACTAAGTTAGAAGACTGTAGCTCTTTTGGCATTATTGAACCAACTAATTTTTCATTCGGGTTTAAACTGTTAAGTTTGAAACGTAAAAGTAGAGCAATGACTCTTTGAAGTTTGTTGAAGTCTGAGTATTTATGAAATACATCATCTGAAACTTGAGCAACCTTTTGTTGCAGATTACACACATTAATATCATTAAGTGTGGGGGAATGTTCAATTTCTGAAATTGAGACAGCAATATGCTTTTCATTATTTTTAATGTCGGTAGCAATATTGTGCTGAAATTTTTTATCTAACAATATGGATGGACCGTACCACCATAGCTGGTTGTCCTGTAATTTGTGTGGAGCAGTGCCCCTTGATAGTACATCAGCAGGGTTATTGACCCCTTTGACATGAGACCACATAAAATCTTTAGTTAGCGTCCTAATTTTGTTGACTCTATTGGCGACGTAGACACCTTTTGAACTGTGGGAATTTATCCAGGCTAGAACCACCTGGGAGTCTGTGTATAAAAACACCTTTAAATTTGGATATCTAATTTGTAGAGTTTTATTGACTCTAGAAGCAAGTTCTGCAAGCAGGAGAGCACCATTGAGCTCTAGATTTGGAATGGTAAGTTTTCTATTGAGAGGTGCGACACGGGACTTAGAGCACAATAAGCTGACATTAACTTGGCCATCATTGGATAAAACTCTAAGGTAAAGGCAACAACCAGTTGAATTTAATGAAGCATCCGAGTATCCAACAATTTCCACTGACTCTATATTTTCATGAGCAGTATTATTAATTGCTCTAGGTATCTGAATAGTACCCATGTCATTCAAATTCATTAAGAACTCTTTCCAAGATTTTAGTATATTACCCGGTAAAGTAGAGTCCCAGTCCACTTTGGACTTCCAGATCTCTTGCATCAATAATTTAGCTTGTACCACTATGGGTCCTATGAGACCAATAGGGTCAAATATTTTTCCAATGAAACTTAGAATTTCTCTCTTTGTTTTAAGCAGATTATAGTTATCTGCCATTGGGCATGAAAACATCAATGTGTCTGTATTTATATTGTATTTCAAACCTAATGTTTTTATTATATTATCCTTATTGAGGTCAATTTGTTCAAAATATTTTACATTGTCAGGAAGGTCTTTAATTGACTCTGGAGAGTTGGAACACCATTTGTGTAACTTAAAATTGCCTAACCTCATTAGCTCTATAAGTTGAGTCTTGAGCTCCAAAAGTTGCTCTACATTATCAGCTCCGGTTATGACGTCATCAATGTATGTGCTTAACTGTAGAGCTTCTGCAGCTCTTGGGTACCTATCATTATATAGATGGGTTAACTCTATGAGACATCTTGTGCTCAAAAAGGTAGAGGCTTTTAAACCATAAGTTATTGTTTGCAACTGTAAGCAAATAATGGGTTTGCTTGGATGATCTCTCCAAAGAATGTTCTGCAATGGTTTAAATTTTTCATTGATAGAGATGTTTCTGAACATCTTCTCTACATCACACATTAACGTATAGCGGTAGGTACGAAAGAGTATCAGTATGTTGAATAATTCATTTTGAACTATAGGTCCATTTAGCATAACATCATTTACTGAGAAACCATTTTTAGACTTCATGTTCCCTCCAAAAACGACACGCAATTTGGTTGTCTTGCTACTTTCGTTTTGTACTGCATGGTGTGCAAGAAAATACACTGGATCATTCATTATATTATACTGACTTATGTCAACTTCTCTGGCATGACCCAACTCTACATACTCATCAATGAATTTTTTATATTTTTGAAAATAGTCTGGATTGGTCTCAAACTTTTTCTCAAGTGTGTGAAATCTTTGCAAGGCATGTGAAAATGAATCACCAATATTTAATTCTTCTAAAGGGCATTTTAATGGAATGTCGACTGAAAACTTATTATTTTCTAATTTCACTGAATTTTTGAAAATATTTTCAGCCTTTTCAAACTCTACATTTTGATCAACTACCTCTTCAGTAATTTTTTCAGATAGCCAGAAATTTTTCATGATGTTTTCCAAGCTATTATCAGTCTTTTCCTGCACTACAAAGTTTGAAACCAAATTCACACTTGACAAGTTAATTTTAATTTTACATTCATTTTTAATTGTACCAGTCACTACATGACCGAATAATGTGTTTTGTAGTACAAGACCATTGTCTAATTTTATTACACCATCAATTATGACTTTAGAATAAAAATCTACCCCTAGTAAAAGGGCAATTTCTGAAGGTTTGTTGAAATCATTATCAGCAAGCTGCACATTAGCAGGAATATTGCATTTTTTAAAATCAAAATAATTTTGAGGTAAGTTTGTAGTAATAGTATCTACAATATGACATTTGAGAGAACATTTTACATTGTATAGAGTGGATTGTAACAGTATGTTAGCGCATTCATTTACCTTGTTTGGAGTATTGCCCAAACCAATAATGTTTGAATCTTGAGCCATAGGGGTCAAGTCCAATTGGTTTACAAGTGTACGCTTTATTATACATACTTGGCTACCACAATCAAGTAGAGCCTTAACTTCAATTTCTTGACCAGCTTTGTCAATGAGTTTCACCTTCATAGTAGGTAATAATATGTTTGTTTCATTTGTTGATAGATTAGAGTGTAATGAAATAACCTCATCTTCCTTAGGCTTGTCCTCATCAAAATGTCCATGTTTGATTCCCTTTTTCTCTTTCATCTAGAATAGAATAGAATATTATTTATTTGTAACTCCAACAGATAGGTACAGACATAATTTAGAAACAAGAGACCAAACTACTGTCGATAAGAGTCACAAAACGGTCCCTGTCTCAGCATGAGTTAGTTGTAAACACTTTACAACCAACGCTGGTCTTCTATCTCACTCTCTTTTATCTTTTTGATGATGATCATTTATGATCTGGTTTACAGTAAACACTTTGAAATGTAGACAAAAAGCGGCAAGAACAGCTCCAGTGCTACACTCAGGAAGACATCATGACGTGCTGAGACGTGGTCACCCTAACAAAACTTGAAATGTTCGCGAACTAAAGGGCAAGGTACGGGTTATTGTTTGATTTTCTCTAATCAATCTCAAGAGTCTTTAGGGCCACTTATGGGCTCTCAGCAAATAGCAAGTCTTTAGGTCCATTCAGCAAATATGGGCGCGATTTACGCTGTTAAACTATTCGATTAGTCTAAGGCACTTGTAAAATAATCATACTAATATCATAAATGTGAAAGTTTGGATAGTTGGATGTTTGTTACTCAATCACGCCAGACCAGCTGAACGGATCTGGATGAAATTTGGCACAGAGATAGATTATAGTCTGGAATCTTTTTTATATAATAATTTTTATCCCGAAATTCCCACGGGAACGGAAACTTCGCGGGTGGAACCGCGTGGCGCTGCTAGTAATTTATAAAAACGTCAAATTCATACATCATTACATTTCGGTTTCATCGTACATCACGAACAAAGAGGTACCTACACTTAAAATAGCTAGTAAAGGATTCGGGAACGTTGTGTTTTTAAAAAGGAACTGTATAGGAAATTGACAATAAAAATTACTTTTACAATGAGACGTCTATCAGCGTGTTTAATCTCAATACGAATTTAAAACAAAACAAACTTAGTTCCTATACCATCGATGCGTCTCAGACGCGCGTGGGCGACGGCGTGGCGATAAGCATTCGCATTCTCTACTGGGCTCTCCCACCCAGTAGTGCAATCCTGCACTTCGGGCATTCAATGTTATGTATGATACCTCTACTCGCTGGATGCTTAACTAGCTTCTGCCCTTGAATTTGCATGCATTTTTCTATAATCAATATACCTAACAATAAGAACTTCATGTGTGTAAAATTTTAGACCGATTCAATAGTTTTGGCGTGAAGGAATAACAAACATTGCTAAATTATCCAAACCTTCACTATAATAATTGATTTAAATAAATAAAATATGTAAGATTTGTTTTTCCACGTTCGGACTACTTTGGGCCCAGGCGAGTGGGACGAACCCGGAACAACTCAACATTTTCAATATATTCCGCAACCAAACCCACACACCGGAACTAGTAAATAACATTAAGGTCACATACCATTAGGGCGCAGTAAATCATGCGTGTGGCAATCACATCATCGAATCGCCGAGCCCAGCGAGTTTTATTAATTACAAGCGGTTATCACGAAATATTACCGTTATATTTGCATACGTTGATAGTTGCGACTACAGGGCGGGGTGACATGCGAGCTTTCGATTATTCGATATTCGAGTCACCGGGTTCGACACCCATGAGATACGAGATACCTAAAGATATCGATGCGAAAGTGAAAACGAGAATAGGGTCTTAGAGCTTTCAGTTTTAACGATTTGAAAGTCTAACGAGTACAATATTATTTATATGTTTTATTTGTATGTTTGACGACCGATGTATCGCGGTGACGGAGGTCTGCCTGCGACGCAGGAAGTTGCGGGTTTGATTCCCGCCTCAGGACAAATATGTGTACGATCTGCAGACATTTGTTCCGGACATTCTGGTCGTTTTCTATGTATAATGTAAATGTAAAAATATCTATCTAATTATTATATTATATTATGTTTATCATTTTTCTAGTTCCCATAACACAAGCTCTGCTTAGCTTGGGGATAGATGTGTGTGAATTGTCCAGCATTTTTTTTATGTGTCGCTTTAACGCAGTTCCGACATTTTATCCGTGCCTCACTTAAAAAAATTCATTCTTATTTTGCCGTCAAGTTTAGTCGAGACTACTACTACTACTAGATGATAACGGGGAGATCCATGTTATGACAAGGCTGTAACATGAACACAATTTGATAGTCAAATTAATACGTTATATTATTATTAATAAATTAATACGAATTAAAATCTAATAAAAAACACTCTTTAGAAACACAAGGTTTATTCTATTAATTAAATTAACAGATCAAAGATTATTATAACGTATAATCACGTCGCATGTCCATTGGCGATTAGGCGTCGTGTGTGGTTTGATTTAACCGTCCTTTACTTTTAATAATTACTATTAAACTTCACGGTTTTTTGGGAGCGACGTCGGTATCATTATTTTACGACGTAATCATAAAACTTATATCGCTGATGACCTCTGTGTGCGTGTAGTGCCCGCGAGATGCAGAAGGCAGGTTCGATTCCCGATACTAAACGATCTGCAAATATTTGTTCTGGTGTTTTTGTTGTTATAATGCGTAAGCCCTAACACTTGGGGTAATCTCTTAGAAATTAAATAAAACAAAATCCCAAAAAAGTTGGGTTCGGCAGGATTAGAACCCGAGACCTTTCCTCAGTACGGGAATGCTACTTACCTACTGAGCTACGAAATCAAATTTCCGTCGAGTCAAAAATCTTTGAAACTTCTTGTGGACTCTAGCGCCTTCATGTTCAAAGTCCGGCCGAATATTTTTTTGGGATATTATTTTATTTATTCAATATATACATTTCCCCATAAGTAAATAGAGACAATAAGAAAAGTGCGAAAGGTCACGTTCTTAGTATAAAGTTTATATAAAAATAAGTTAAAACAAAATTACCCATTAGCCAATTCTGTGGCTAGATTGTAATTATACTCTAGTGTATGTAACATTAATCTAAAAAGTGTATATAATAGTTATGAAAAAAAATATATATATATATACATTTAAAATATTATATGATCTTGGTTTGGAAGTATTCTAGAGGTACTGAAATATGTAATATACAATCAGTTAATGTTACTATTAATCATGGTACCCATACAAAACCCCTGGTTACTTTGTCTTCTTGTGATCTAGTAAGTATAATCATTTTCATTACAAATATTATATAATTATATATAATGGTATCAACTTTTTCAAAAGGCGCAAATATGCAGATCTCGACCCCTTGGAGTCGAGACCCTAGGTCTAGTCGAAGAGATGCGTGACCCGAGAGCTGGTGAGTATCTGGCACAGCGCATCAGCATTGCCGTACAGCGTGGCAATGCAGCCAGCGCGTCGTGGGGACGCTTATGACTGGTATTGATATGGATCAGTTGAGCTACCTGTAGATTGTTCGCAACAGTCTGATCTAAATGCTCAAAATACTAGTTCTAATTTGTTTTACGTATTTGATTATAATTTACTTTTTATAAATTTGATTCCTTTTACATACATATTTGAAGTTATCAACAAAGCTCAAAGGATTAGCAAGCTGAAGTGGAAGTGGGCTGGCCATATCTCGAAAAGAACCGAAAACCGCTGGGGTAAACGTGTTCTTGAGTGAACTCGGCGAACGTAGTGCAGGACGCCCTCCGACCAGGTAGGATGACGATTTGCGAAAGACTGCTGGCAGATGCTGGATGCGGCAAGCTGAAGACAGGAAGCTCTGGCGGTCATTAGGGGAAGCCTATGTCCAGCAGTGGACTAATATAGGCTGATGATGATGATAATGGCATGTTTGAAGGCGTAAAAATCGGTATACCATCCAAACTTTTCCAATCTAAAATTTTTACTCCACACACTTCCAATCCATACCTTATAACCTTACTGTAAAGTTTAAATTATTTATATCGAATATACCGAAAATGACATTATGAAATATTCAGGAGTATAGATGTCAAGTGATTTTTCGTATACGAATGTCATTGAGTCGTCTCGACCGTAATAGGGTTTAAATTTTAATACGAGGGGTCGGTTAAGTATTGCTTTGAGGGGTACGTGTGCAACTTTTTAACTTTTCCGAAGTCAATTTGTGGATGTCTGACAAACTTGTAGTGAGCAGTATTTTCTATATGATTTAGGTTACTGAAAATTAAGAAAAAGTCCAGCCTTTTGATTTGTTGTTGTCATAAAATAAAGTAAAGTAAACTTAAGTAACGATTTATAGACAGTTTTTAAATTTTGCGGTGGTCACACAAAGTACTCATTGCTGTTCAATATAATATGATTTATGAAATTCAATCTGATTTGTCTAGCATTACTTGTGTATGTAGTCAAGAAAATAATATTAATTATCACTAGCAGCGCCTTGCGCTTGTTTCACCCGCGTAGTTCCCGTTCCCGTCAGAATTCCGGGATAGAAAAGTTGTCTATGTACTATTCCAGACTATAATCTATCTCTGTGCCAAATTTCGTCCAGATCCGTTCAGCTGTTCTGGCGTGATTGAGTAACAAACATCCATCCATCCATCCATCCATCTATACAAACTTTGACATTTATAATATTAGTGGGATTTTGACTTCGAATACTAGATTTCGATTTCAGAAGATATTTTAGCAATGGGGTAAGTATCAACGCAGGCGACAGTCCCTTCTTTATCTCATACCTGCCTATGAGGTACTTTTTCATAAGTATTGAAAAAAAAACGAAATACCTATTAGATAGCCTCCCCTTCAAATGATATAATTATGAAGGTAAGATATTAAACACGATCACGGAACACGCCCAATAATACAAACCAAAATATTATCTGGCACGTTTAAATCTATTACGAAAATTAAAATCCCCATGACGCATGATAATATCAGTTTTTACGATTATTATTAACTAGCTTCGGCCCTCGGTTTCGTACGAAATCTCCCTAATACGTATTACAATAACTGTATAGTACTAACGTTAGCACTATACAGTTATATTCTGTGCTAACACAACATTAGTAAAAACAAAAAGTTCAAGCCGACTAATAATACAATAACAACGATTCTACAGAAAGTTTTGTTTTAACCTTCGATAAAAGTAAAAAAGATTTTTTACTTTTATCGAACGATTATTTTTCTATAGAAAAATAATATCTAGCTATAGAATGGTTGTTATAGAAAAATAATATCTGGTTGTCGAATCGTTGTTATTGTAAAATTTTTGGATCTAATTATAACATTTGAGAAGGTCAATTTCTCATGGACAAAAATGGGACCAACATACAAAAAAATAATTTAAGAAACTGTTCCTCCTTTTGTGTCACTTCAGAAACAATACACATTTTTTTTTTATTGTGTGTAAAGTGAAAAAAACATTGTGTTTTTAGAGTACCGATTTTCAAACATCCAAACTTTCATTTCTAAATTAATGAGTGTGGTTTTGATACACGCTATGTGACTATGATTTTTGTAGGTAAAGTCGGTGACAAGGCATTTATGGATCGTTAGTTTCCATTGTGATACATTTAATTAAAAAGGGTTAAACGTCATGTCATCGTGTTCCTGATGTTTCTTGATATTTGAAAGCTTTCCGTTGGTACTAACTAAATAGTAATACGAGAGAGGATATTTTAATATACGTATGTAGATAAATGAACAACGACAGAGGTAGAAAATTCACGTTTTAAGCTAGTTTTAGATATAATTTAGTTTTGAGTTAGGGATTCATGTCAAAAACGAGCTTCACCCTAAAAAGAGTTCTCTTTCAGCTAACCATTTTGGGAGAGAGACAAAGAAAAGTCCAAAAAAAGAAGACAAAAGATTCAATTTTAACCTAAATATAAAATAGACTACAACAAACTATAATAAAAAGAGTATATTAAATTCAAACAGTATTCAACTAGTAGGCAGAATGTAAAAAAAAACCTTTATAGGTTAATAAAAAAAATACCTAGCAAGGCCGGGTTGTATTTCGTCTAATTACGCCGAAATTCGGAAACACTTGAGCCGGGCGGTCTGAGCATTCGAATGTTCAATACGCGGAGTTTTGAGTGGGGTTTATACTACACACAGTTGTGACGATAGCAAACATTTTATTTAATAAAATAATATGTATTTTTTTATTTAGTAGCTAAAACTACAAACAACAATTAACAAAGAAAAGTACAATCAAATAATATAAACAAATAAAAACTAGTATTTGCAATTTAAACTGCAGGCAAACAATCTGCAGGACAATACTTTATTGAGAAAGAAAATTACAATCAAATAATAGAATTAAATTTAAACTAGTATTTGCAATTTAAACAATTGAGCTAACTGCAGACTGATACAAACAATCTACAGGTTGTTCAACTGATCCATATCAATACCAGTCGGAAGCGTGCCCAAGACACTGGCTGCATTGCCCCGCTGTATGGCAATGCTGATGCACTGCGCCAGATACTCACCACGAGTCACTGCGGCTCAGGTAATTTTTCGTAGTGCTTGGCACAAAATGTTGATTGTTTGTCGTATTTTTTATGTGTGTGTCCCGCATATTATCGACATCATGAGGTGGGTTCGCAATATCAAAAGACAGCTCATCAAAAATGGACGAGATGAGAAGGCTCCATCTCTTCGTGTGTGGAGGATTATCATTTTTTGTCGAGCTTTTCGGATTTAGGTTCTGTTATTGTTTTTATTTTGGGTGTAGACTGTTTGGCTTACATGTACCTAAAACTCCTAACATAAGCGTATTTCTATCTGCCTCGCGTACGCTGCTACCATCTTTGTTGCTTCTATATTCAAAAAATGTCAAAAACGGAGCGCATCAGCATTGCTATACAGCGGGGCAATGCAGTTAGCGTCTTGGGCACGCTTCCGACTGGTATTGGATCAGTTGAGCTACTTGTAGATTGTTTGCTACAGTCTCCAGTTAGCTCAATTGTTTCAATTGTGAATACTAGTTTTAATATAATTCTATTATTTGATTGTAATTTTCTTTGTTAAAATGGAGGATCTGGACGAAAACATCAAACAAAGAAAAAACCCAGTACCAAGAGTTCTTTGCTCTGTCCGGTTTGGATCAGGAACAAATATTTACAGATCATATAAAAGTTATTTCCTGCAGCATCAATCGAACCCGCAAATTTTGCGTTTCAGTCTGACTTATCCCCCACTGCACTACAGAAGTCGTCGGTTAAATATACAGGGAATATAGTAGACCTATGCAAACATCGAAGGGACTCTACTATTAGTAAAGCCTGTATAAAACTTAACTATGTGAATCATGATAATCGATAATAAGTATGTATCAATTAGGAGTCGAGACCCCAGGTCCGTGGGGTACCGAGGCTCGTCATACAGCGGGGCAATGCATCCTGCGTCCTGAGGACGCGCGCAAGTTGAGCAACGTTGTACATTGATTGCAACAGTCTGCAGTTAATGAAGATGAAAGCTCAATGCTTTCAATTGTAAATACTAGTTGTAATTTGTTTCTTTTATTTGCTTCGATAAAAGTAAAACAACGAAGATGACGGTACAGTTTTTGAGTGAGCGAGAACGTGAGTGGTAGAACGTACGGTACGTTCTACCAGCGCTCACTCAAAAACTGTACCGTGTCACAGATGAAATAATGCTAAGGTATCGGATTATCAGAAAATTTAAAGTTTGTTGTATCTACTTACACCGGAAAATATGTGATGCCTTGGGTTTTGTTTCTTGTTTTGGAGCTATTTGACTCGGTAGTTGAATACCTAACGAATTGAGACCGACTGGCGGGCGACTGCCGAAGTGCCGACTGAGTTGGTTACCTATTCGACTTGGATAGTCGAGTATCATACCTACATTTCATTCGACTCCGAGAGGCATTAGTAATTACTAATTAGTAGTTGTCATTCGACTTTGAAGATTAGTATATTACTAATATTCAAGACGCATGAGTAAATTAGTAGTTGTAGATCATTCGACTCGTCAATTCTGACCTGACTTGAGCCATACATTTTCGAGATGATAATGCCTCATCTCCCTTTTTTTATTTACTTTTATCGAAGATTGTAATTTTTTACCCGACTACCAACAGGGGAGGGTTATGAGGTTAGCACCCTATGTTTGTATGTTTGTATGCTTGTATGTTTGTATGTTTGTATGTATGTGGCCGATTTCTTTGTTCCCACGTAGCGCTGAAACTACTGGTTCGATTTCAACAAATTATGTATCGATTGATTCGTCTCAATACCCCGATGGTTATAGGCTATAGGATTTAGGGCTCTGCCCCCGAATAAGCCTTCAAAACGCGTATTAAAGTTTAGGTAGCCGCAGGCTGCAGGCCCCATAGAGAAAAATTACAATACCTACGACCTATTTTCATTTTCAAATCTATGCCTATCAAATATGACCGATACGTCATTCTATTTTGTCAATATAAATGTTTCAAACTTTTATAACTTTCACGTAGTCGGGTTTTAGTTTTTAACTTTATCTTGTTACATTTATCGAAGATTATTTGATTGTAATTTTTTGTTAATAAACTTGTACCAACTTAGATGATCAAAAACAGATAAGAACAACACAGTAGCTCAACTAATACAACAAATGACTATAACATCAGATAAAAACTCCATAATTGCATATTTTAAAATATTTATATCCACTGAAGCTTCTTCGGCTTTGCAAACGTAGTTGTGTCTTCCGAACCAAGAATTTCCACCCTTGTTGCTTACGAGTTAAGATTTAAATAAAAGAAACGGATAGGTTACTTTAAAATCCCAATACCGTATACCCCAAACAGTATCATGTGTTGCAAACAAAGAAATTCGGTGACGAATGCGAGTTCGCGCCAAAATAGTCCTACAAACACGCCGGTTAAAAACTCCAGGTTAGAAAAATGGCGTCAGAAATATTTGCGAGTTGATTTAAAATTCAAAGAAACAATATCGGGTGTGCATATTGTATACGCGCATCAGGCGGGATGCTTTATGATCGTAGTGGGAAATACGACAGTTTTCCCATTTTTCGAAAATAAAGAAAAAGAACACAGAATTTATTATGCTACGTCCGTGGCCGCCATTTTTTAATCACGCGTGAGTGTTGCTAGGTAATTTGTTGTTGGTTATTTTATCAGGATATTAAAATTTAATGATGCCTTTTCATCATCGGATAAAAAAAGCCGGAAACAAATCTAGCTATTAAGGTTTTATTTAGTAGGTATAAAGGTTTTCTAGTCCTAATTTGTTATGTTTGAATACTTATCATTCGTATACAAGTGTTTTATTAATAGTAGGTACTAGGAACCTCAGTAGGTTCCTAACAATAAGAGCTGATAACTATTTGTCGCTTCGTATCAGCATTGCCATCATCATCATCATCATCATCAGCCTATATTAGTCCACTGCTGGACATAGGCCTCCCCTAATGAGCGCCATAGCACCCTATCTTCAGCTTACATACAGCGGAGCAATGTAGACAGCGTCTTGGGGAAGTTTCCGACTGGTATTTGATATGGATTAGTTGAGCTACTTCTAGATTGTTTTGAACAGTCTGCAGTTAGCTCATCTGTTACAATCGATAATACTAGTTATTTTCTATATTAATAAGAATAAGTAATAAGAGTTATGTAGTAAGTACACAATTATGCATATCAAATAGATATTCTCTGTTATCTAGCAATGTGTGACGTCACTTGCGGTTGGATCGCAAGTGACGTCACACATTTACAGATTACAGTGTCAATGAGTTCTTCTTGTTAGGTGTGGTGTGGCGGGTTGACGTCATAGTTAAGAACACTGTGGCCATGACAGAGATTATCGTTTTGGCGCGGCATTATTTTATTCAAACTTTAAAATTAGTTTTTATAACTAATACGACTGGCCTTGAAGAAATAATAATTACACTGCATTATTTTTAACAGACAATACGTTCGGATTATTTCCAAATAGTAGTAGTCAAGTAGCCTATAAAAACAATTGCAAATAATCTACAGGTAGCTCAACTTTCTAGTAAAGTAGATGGTATATTTCACACAAAGTTTCAAATCACAGAAAAAGTTACTCTAATGTTCAGATTCAATATTTCTAAGGCCATTTCGAGTACCCCTACAACTCAAGAAACGTATTGAAAAATAATAAAGAAATTTCCATTCAAAAACACCCCCAAGGGCGCGATGGAACTCGAATAAACACTTGTCCGAATGAAACCGTATTGAAACCTTTTGGAAACAGATTGTTAGGTTGTCAAGAGGGTGACCCCTTAGGTTGATGTTTTACAAGGATCGGATATGTTTTTATTCACGTCAGTGTTATTGATTTAATTTGTCTTTTTAGCTGGCAATAAAATAAAAAAATATAGAAAAAACAGGTAGGTAGGTATTTCTATTTTCGACTGTATTTTCAGTGAATGATGCAAATTTGTTGATGAGATGTTGGATGCGGCAAGCTGAAGACAGGGCGCTATGGCGCTCATTAGGGGAGGCCTATGTCCACCTGTGGACTGATATAGGCTGATGATGATGATGATGATGCAAATTTGTCGACACAAAAATTACGGAAGCTGTTTTTAACAGCAGCAGTGGGCAATATACTCATAACGTTCCTGTGGACGATAGGACTTGGTGGGTACCTACCTACTTCCTCATAATTATGATGAACACTGTATACCAACATTGAAAATTGTAGAGAAACCATAAAATTGACCAGCTGGTCTTTACATAAATACCTACTGTACCTGTAGACCAACTGGTCAATTTACATTCAGATATATTCATGACTCATTCAATTTTTGCTGCTCACTGGTGCATGATGATTAACAATAAAAAAGGTCAAGTGCGAGTCGGACTAGCGCAATGAGGGTCCCGAAAAATTAAATGATAATGATACCTTGTTTCTTGCCAAATCCCATAATTATAGGTCAACGGGCAATAGCCTATAGCTTTTGAGTGCATGTTTCCCTTGGAAGTTTTAAAAATTTGGCATCAGCTGTAACTTTTGATTGCGTTAACTCAAAAGTTTTTTTTATATACCTAATGGCTTCAAGAAATTCCGGATTTGAGTACTTTATGTTACTTTCAACTCGAGATACCTGTACTCGTTCCTGAGAAAAGATGGTTGACAGACGGACAACAAAGTGATCCTTTATGGGTTCTTTTTTTCCATTTGAGGAACGGAACCCTAAAAATGAATTATATTATAAAAACTATAAACTGACTTGAAATTACTGAATAACGATAAAATACAGCCTGCTGACAGACGGACGGACAGACAGGAGGGACCTTTGCGTACAAAATCATCAGTCCAAAATACACGAAGTAAACAAACTATTTAAATTAAATAGTTTATAGATCATTATTAGTACTATAAATCGGATATTTATACGTAAGTTTAAAAATATTTATTGCTAGTTAGATATTCTGAAAGGCAAATGTGTGCTCTACACACATTTCAGCGCGAATGTTTCCACCTAACGGAAATTGAGACCTATTTTTCCGTATTTTCAAAAGATTTTCCCGTATTCAGAGATGCAGGCGCGCGAAATTCAATGGGTTGCACCATAGACAAGTAAGACTATTGTCTATAGATACAGGGTAGAGCGCCATAGAGTGAGGAGCGTGCTTTAATGATTACAGCGAGCTAAGTGGTCGAACGACAAATTAAAACGTGCAATCTGGAATCACATTCATACGTGAGAGTGAAGTCAGTAAAGTGTGATACTTAATGGCTAAACCTATACTTTCCCTCAACCGGTGGTCGCCGCGGGAGAAAATGACCAAAACCCTTCATCTCAAACCAAGAAATCACATCTAGGACTACATCATCAGACCTATTTATCAAACGGTGAAGAAAAGGAAAGAAATGGTAATTTAAAATCAAAAAGTTTTTAAGGTTAAAAAACTTTTCAGAGCAATCTGCATTCTGGTGACAGCTTAGATTTTTAGGGAATAGATAAGTGTAAATACTATTTGTTACTGTTTTATTCTGTTATTGTAATTTTCCTAATAAATGTAGGATAACTGAAATTGAAATTGTAAATAATAATTGTATATAAAAAATATTCCTGTTTAAAGTAATTTTATATAGCGAATAAAGGCAATTTTTATTTACATATGCGCAACGCAGGCGGTTGGGGGTTTGGTTTCCGCCTCAGTAAAAAAGTTTGTACAAACTGCAGATACTTGTTCCGGATATTTTGGGTATTTATGTATGATTTTTAGTCATTAAAAAAATATATATATATTTAAACCTTTTCCGAACTGAACTCACTGAGAATTTGTTGTGAATTTGCTAGAATTTGTTGTACGA
Source organism: Eupithecia exiguata (assembly GCA_947086465.1). Lineage (NCBI taxonomy): Eukaryota > Metazoa > Arthropoda > Insecta > Lepidoptera > Geometridae > Eupithecia > Eupithecia exiguata. Next base: position 1,339,995 of record OX352247.1, read on the forward strand.
AATCGTTTCAAACCACATCCACACGTCTTCCAGCCGAGTCGGAAGAAGAAGCAGAACGGATTCAGCTCCTACAATGGGGTCTACGGCATCGTAGCACGTAGTCTATGTTATCGTAGCAAGTGGTCTACGACATCGTAGCAAGTGGTCTACGAACTCGCAGTAATTTGTGGTCAACGTCGTAGACGAGGTCGTAGCAAGTGGTCTACGACCTCGTAGCCTTGGTCTACGACATCCTAGTATACGGTCTAAGGCGTCGTAGCATAATCTTTGTCGTAGCATTGAGTATAAGTGCGTTATATAGATTTCATAGAAATATCATAGAAAACTGAAAATTTCGTAGGTAACACAAAAACTTACGTCCTTTTGCGTAGTTTTTGTCGCTAGATGGTTTTATTATTCTACTCATAGACACGAGAGCCTAACGTCATTCAATAGATAAGATGTTAGTTTCAAACAAAAAAAATCATATCCATTTATTTATTGCCTTTATTAACAAAGAAAATTACAATCAAATAATAGAATTAAATTAAAACTAGTATTTACAATTGAAACAATTGAGCTAACTGTAGACAAATTTAAATTTATTTATTGCATACTAAAAAGTATGTATACTTTTTATAATTTCAGCTTAGGTGTACTTAGCTTGCAAGAAGGTACATGTACTACCCTGTAAGGGCGCAGCAATTTATTTATAATATCGTTTGATATTTATGTTGAGTGTTTCTTTTAGCTTCATTATGTAGAGCAATGTAGAGCTACCAATAGTCCATTGTAATCTGGAGGGAAACTAAAAATAGTTGACTATCAAACTGATAGAATTACCGCCATCATTCTCCGCGAGCGTGCCCCGTGGCATTTCTCTTACTTTGTAGCTCACACAGGGCCGAATTCAGGGAATGAATGGGGCTAATTCTACGATGAAAAAGTAATAAAATTATTTGGCTATCAAACTGGTACAATTACTGGTATCATCCTCTGCGAGCATGCCCCGTAGCAATCAAATTAAGGTCCTGATAAAAGAGACTTGTACTCCATTGCCCCTCCACGCATTCCTAAATCTATCCTTGCACTTGCAGCGCGGTGATACCGTAAATTTTTATTCATTTGTTGCAGCCCGGCTACCCAGGAGGAATACTGATGCCTTGGCCTCATGGAGACAACAGTTTTAAATATTTTCATAGTGCAGGGAGTATAGATAGACGTTCGCAGGTTAATTCCTTGCCCCTCCTCTGATACCTAAATCCATCCCTGCACTCGCAGCGCGGTGATACCGTTGATTTTTATTCATTTGCCGCGTCCCGGCCATCCGGGAGACATATCGGTGCCTTGGCCCGGGAAAATTGCATTCTCTGCCCCCTAATAATTCGTTTCCATGTGTACGGGGGTTTATTGTAGGTGAGGAAATCGGACTCTTCTATAAATTATGGTTATTTAGTACTCTCTTGCTAGTTTTGCGACTGAATTGTATGGTGTTAACTGCGACGGAGAAATGCGGTGCTATTGATTATATTTTATTAGTTATTAGGATATAAATAAACGATAGATATTATGTATTATGTACCAGACTCGAAGATAGAGCAAAATTTTCACTTTCGCTCTGTATTTAAAACTCTTTGCACAAATATGTCCTTCAACTTCTTATTTCATGGCTCACTGTGCTTTGCTGCCACAACTACATAACAGAATCTGGCACGGGCAGTGGCCAGTGTCCATGTCAAAAGAGTCATTTTAGTAATAGAACGGCAGTGTCATATTTTTAACCGACTTCGAAAAAAGGTAGAGGTTCTATGTCGGGTGTATGTTTTTTATGAGGTTTTTTATGTTTGTTCGTCGATTTATCTTTCATTTCCCTTTTCATAAAGAGAATCATCCCGAGATGATCGCATACAAATTGTTATTCTCGTTGGATTAGTATTTGTTCCGCATGACTTAAAAAACAGTTTAAATTTTAAAATACGGGATGCGAATTAGGTTTTTGGTTCTTTCAAATAATCACTTTATGATTGTAAGTAAACTTGTTCTTTACATGCTCTGAAGTTGATTGGATGGTAGATCTAATCAGTGGCGGCGTAGCGTGGGCTGGCACCCGGGGCGTTTTTCTACCAAGCACCCCCCCCCCCCCCCCCTTGGGGGTCGGTTGACTATCCGCACCCTCAATTTCTAACAACAGGAATTATAAGTAACGGCGAGCGAAGCGAGCCGCGATATTTTTTTGGATTTTCGGATGTTAGGTGAAAATTTTATAAGTTTGTCTTAGGTGACCTTAATAATTGACTTAATTGTGACCTTATTAATATTAAATATGTGAATTTAAAGGTGACCTATAATTTAAAAAACAATATATCAATAACTACGGCTAGCGGAGCGAGCCACAATAGGTAATTTCGGAGTTCGGTGAGGTTAGCAAAAATACAAGTATTCTAAGACCACGACGAAATTTTTTTTTGGCGATCTACAACAAAGGTAAAAACCAACCGGCGAGCGTAGCGAGCCGCCGAAATATTTGTTACTTTTTCGGGTGATCACAAACAAGTTAAGGAGAGTATGAAAAAATTCATAACAGCGAGCCCTGAAACGTTTGCAGAAATTGCGGCGGCTGCGAAGATTGTTATGAAACAAATACAAAATAAAAATCACCGAGTGGAGTGAGCCACAACCTGTTAAATTGGTGAGGCATACTTAGCAAAAAAAGTAAGCTATGACAATGAATGAGTTTTTTTTTACGATTTACAACAAAATAAAGCACAGTACAAAGCAATTACTCATTATTGCACATCAAATAAAATAGTTACACAGGGCAGGGAGAGACTAATACAGATAAAGTTGTATGTACAATGCCTTATCGGTTTGAGCGATCTCTGCTAGGCAACCTTTCTACACCCGATTTTAAAGTATTCAAGTACTTATTTTGCAATCATAATAAAAAACAACGGCGAGCGAAGCGAGCCGCAATTTTTTTATATGTCTGCGTGTGAGTTTTCGGTATCACCCCTTCGGATTCAGATTTGACGTGTCATCTGCGCGCCCCGAGGGGTGCCGAGATGGCACCCCTTGGAGCTCGGTACCCGGGGCGGACCGCCCCTCCGCCCCCCCCCTTACGCCGCTAGTGGATCTAATGGTCTTCATGTTAGCCGAGCCATTGTTTTTGATGTTAGCTGATTTCACTGCCTATGGCCTCAGATGAAAACAGATAGAGAGCGCCATGTAGGTTTCTATGTAAACCCAAAGGCCTACCTACAACACGTGGGCAGACGTTCTATGATTACTTTATTTATGTGTTCGTAAAGAATTTTTAAAATAAAATAAATATATAAATTTTAGTACCTATCTGCTTAATTGTAAAAACGATAAGGTATTAAGGCCCGTTTCTTTACTGACCTATAAATTACCTATGCCTTTTGCACAATACACTCCCATGCGAGATGTCAGTGCGATCTCCGTTCACCCACTTATATTTAGAATTAGACCTATTTCCTTTGACCTATAATTTACGTTATCATGAAAAAATAGATTCGTATCCGCAAAAAACTCCTACAAACCAATAAAAGTAGAAAAGGCAACAAAAAACGCCTCTCATATTAATTTAGACTTTGACTGGATTCGAAATGAGAAAAGTTTCAAACGAAACCCACTGACGAGTCAATATTAACTAGAAAACTGCAACGTTATTCTGCGTGTATTGAAACGGACTGCAGTTTACTCTGATCCGTAATGTCTAGGTCATAGAGTTCTAGATTGGTGTGATGATGGAGGAGATTTGACTTCGACTTCCGATAAAGTTTTTCTAATAAGGTCCGTTTTTGAGCAAAGGGACCTATTCCAGCGTTTCTCAAAGTCTGATATTGGACAACTTTAAAATGTAGTAGGTGACCACTGGTCACTAACCAGAGAATAACCCCTTCCATTGAGCTATGCTATGAGCCCCTACCTATGCTGAGAAATAGTTTGAAATAATTACCACCGAATAATTTTTAAGTGCACACTTTTGTAATTTTAAAGCTGGCTTGGCAAAGCCGATTAAAAGAACGTTTACAGACACATATTTCGTTATGAAGTATTTTACTCTTTATGAGAAAAAATCTAAAAATATATTATTGAGTCCCCTGCGTCCAGCGCTGCAGCGTTTTCGTCAAGTTACACGCGCAACTTGAAAATGCAAATTACAAAAGCATTTATAGGGCAATTATCGATTAAACAAAATGTATTTTTTTGGTCGTTCATAAGCACCATATAGAACTAATTCAGACGCTTTTCATAAATGCGTGTACACTATTCTTTGTAAAGCACAAAGCAAAATTGTTTTGTTATATTTCTAATCAGGAAAGTAAGCTCACGAAGAGTCTACATACACCAAAGTCAAGTCGGTGACACCGCCCCATTTTCGTGCGACATTTCCGTGGTTGAATATTGAAGAAGCCGACAGTGTATTGTAATTTTGTCGGCGACCCCGTCGACTTTGGTTTAAAGACTCGATTACATAATTTTTTAGTGTTTTCGCACAAATAAACCAAAGATAAACGTTTGTTAATCAACTTTAGGACCGCATTGTACAGAGGTCGGGCCAGATTAAATTTATACCCCTAAAATAATTAATTCCCTTTAACTTCATTAAGGCACCCGCATAGGTGTAATTACAATGAACCGAGGAATCTTAATTGTCAAATTGAAAGTGGGACACACGGCTTCCCAGCTCATGAAGATCTAGAAGCTCTCCGGAACAGCCTACGTCATACGCCGCCATGACGACAACAATGGCTGCTACTTACCAAAAAAAAAAATAGGTACCCATAAAATAAGCTATTATGTGTTTATTTTGTAATACCATGACATCTCCTGACAATGTTTATAGAGCAACAGAGACAAATGTCGCAATAACTACTGCAACCCTCCAAGTTGGTCCAAACTCCCAGAGGAAGGGCAGATGTTTCCTTCTGTATATTTTAGCTCTTGCAATCACCAATCCACCTGTAATACGTTACCATTTCAGAATCTACTTGAAATAGACATGTTTTTCCATCGGAGAAGTCCACGTTCCGACCTAACCAAATCCAAATCATGGCAGGCACCTAAAAGCGCAGCCCGCGTCCAGCCTTCCAGCTGTAAGTTTCAGGTAGCTACTGGTACCGCCCCTCACCCGATGCATCATTAAGGATGCTGCCCTATTGCGGATTATGGCAATAGGTCAGCATCGCCTTTATCTGGGGGAAGCATGTTCAGCTATAGAAGTTTTCGTAATGATAAGCTATAAGATAGCGCTCGTTGCTTTCCATCCGCATACCCCGTGTGTCCCATCATAAGACAACCGGCCTCATTCAAGACGAAATAATAGGATTAATATATGGTTTACTTCGGCCAAGGTCCATGACAGTGGAACAAAGGCTACTAATACACCTATACTAATGCCCGTCTTATTGTTTCCGACAATGGTAGGCTCTATATGTCGGATATGCTATAGCGGTTAGGCTTAATCGCGGATAGAATGTTTACCTTAAGATTATCTTTGGTACTTAATTGTTTGAAATTCCATCTTGGAGCTTTGAGTGGGTCAGTATCACATCACTAGTCAACGCCTAACTTCTAAGTCAACGCAATCAGAAGTTACAGCCGTTTATGTGCAATTTTATTGAATTTTCCAAGGGAATCACATGCACACAAAACCTATAGGGTACTTCCCGTTGACCTAGAATCATGATATTTGGTAAGAAACAAGGTTTTATAGCACAAGTGAAGGGAAAAATCTGAAAACCGTAAATTCGTATTTTATTTACAGATAAAATAATTTTTGAACCTCGCCATGGACCAAAAACCTGGTACTTTCCGTTTACCTAAAACCATGAAATTTGGCAAGAAGCAAGGTCTTATAGCAAAAGTAAAGGAAAAAATCCGAAAACTGTAATAATGTAGTCTAATCACAAAAAAACAATATTTAAATTCTCGCCATGGAAAACCTATAGGGTACCTACTTTCCGTTGAGCTAGAATCATGATATTTAACAAGAAACAAGGTCTTTTATATAATTTTAAAAAACATTATATAAATTAATATAATGTTTAGTTACGGAACTCTCGTTGTGTGAGTCCGACTCGCACTTGACGTTTTTATTTGTATTAACTCAGACTAAGGCCTCTGTACCTACTGTCTCGAAATTTGTGATAACGAATAACTACTTATTAGTTATCTCCAGTACCACTGATAAAACGTAAACAAGAAAACTAAAAGTATTAGGTACCTATAAAAACGATTTTATCTATCTTGGCCGTGTGCATGTATAAAACTGGGTACCTAGTGCCTTGTGCAGATTTTAATGTTATCATTCGTAAACACTCTCGTGATATGTATTTAGGTAGAAATCTATGCATTACGTTTGGGTCGATCGAAAGTCGTTGAAGCATTTTATTACCCAAGCGTTACTAATAAATTGCCTGTATAAATTGCTGTGAGGACGATAAAAACTCTTATTAACAAACAAAGCTACAAAACGCACTGTGTTTAAACTATGAGTTTTCAAAACAAAGTTGTTCTTGTCACGGGTGGTAGCTCAGGAATCGGCGCTACAACAGCGATCCACTTCGCGAAAGAAGGAGCCAACGTCGCCATTGTCGGAAGAAACGAAGAAAAACTCAACAATGTTGCTGCAAAAATCGCTAAAGTCGGTAAGAAACCTTTAGTCATCAAAGCCGATGTAGCAACCGAAGACAACAAGACCGTCGTCAAGCAGACTATTGCAAAATTTGGAAAACTAGATGTTCTAGTGAATAACGCTGGGATTACAAGAAGAGCGAAGCTCGATGATGAAAACTTTGTAGATGCTTTCGACTTGGTGATGAATAACAATCTACGTTCCAACATCTGTATGACCAACCAAGCGATTCCCTATTTAGCAAAAACGAAAGGGAATATCGTGAATGTATCAAGCATTGCTGGTGCGGCTACACTGAACAAACTGACGCCTGAAGGAAACTCACCATACTGTGTGTCGAAAGCAGCTATAAATCATTTTTCTAAATACTGTGCGATGGAACTTGCTCCAAAGGGAATAAGGGTGAATGTCGTCAGTCCAGGACCGGTGGAGACTTCATTCCTTGAGAATAATGGTGTAAATGTGAACTGGGATGCAATAAAAGATATGACGGCGTTGAAGATAGTGGCGAAGACGGAAGAGGTCGCTGAACTCATTTTATACTTGGCCAGTGACAAGGCAAGGTGCATTACTGGCAGCAACCATTTGATTGATTCTGGTTTCCTGGTTAGTTAAATGGTTTCCTAGAGACTCGCGCCTTTTGCCTTAATATCTCCTTTCACACTTAAGGCTTTTGTGCTGTAAATATAGTCTACCGAAGTGTGTCTGTCTACCTTTAACTTTGGGAAAGACTACTTATGTTAACTTTTCCTTTGCCAAACATAATCTATGTTTAATTGAACTGGTTCTAATACACATTTTCATTAAATTTGAACCAAAACTAATTAATAATAATAATCTCTTTATTTCAGTCAAGCAAGTCCATAGTTTTACATTATATATAGACCTACCTAGGTAAGAACATATATGTAACTTTACCTAGTAGGTAGGTAGATACACTTACTTAGGCTATTTGCGGTTCCTACTGTGGTGCACCGATATCTAATAGCGTGTTATGTACAAATAGATAGTAGTAGAGTAGTCAGTTCGTTCAGTGTAACCTTAGCAGTCAAATCAGTATAATGACCGGACTTGACCAAAAAGATTTGAATAAAGAAGGCTTATTTTCTCAAAATATCAAAACATGAGCCAGAAAAACTGGCTATGACACCAATCAGAAGTCTGTCTACAGGGGTTCTAGAGTGCAAACTTTAAAATCTCGCCAGCTCAGCAAGTTTGAGAGCTATGGCATCACTTTAAGTTTCCAATCTTACTAAAAACCGTTATCATAAGAGCCGCCTGCCGGTAAGGGGCGATGTAAAATATCGTGTGTGCTAGCTTTAATATTAAACGGGCATAAGACGGCACCTGTGTTGAAGAGATTCTAGGAAACTGCCCGAATAACAAACGCATCTCAAGTCGTCTTTTTTTGACCGTTTTCAATGAAAATCTGTCAAAAATGTGTATCTGAATTGCGTTTGAGTATATTCGGTGGTATTCTTCGAATAAATTGGTAAGTAGTTCTTACACAATGTGAGAACTCTTCTCCGCAATGGGCGTAGGGAAAAGGTGGTGGCTTCAATTCCAAACGCTGGACAAAATTAAATAGCTGGTAGGATTGGTTTGAGTTACCAAAGAGTTTTTTTCGTAACTTAGTTATAAGTACACACCTAAGCAATGTCTATTTAATTATTTAGTTATCGTTTTGGCTGACAGAAAATCGTAAGAACAATAAATTGTTCTTACGATTTTCTGCAGGAATTATGCAGAGCTAAAGCTCTGCATAATTCCTTTTTGATAGGTGGACCATTTTCTCTTGATAATCAAAATAAATCATCATCAAAAATAAAATACGTCCACAAAGGCAGACAATACTCAAAACTGAAAGTGCTTTATTTCCTTTAGACCTTACAGGACTTTTGGACACGTCATAAAACTTAGATTACATAAGTAAAACTAGGAAATAAAGTGATCACTTGGATTTTTGTCCACTTCGATCTTTTTCAGGTAAAATAAAGAAGCGAACACGAAACCTTTACCTTGTTAGAATGTTAGTTTTTCAGTTGGAGCAAAACTCGTCCCAAACTTTTTATCCTCTAGATAGTCTGATATTTTATAGTAGGCCTTTTTACAAAGGATATGTTTAACAATTTGTTTGAATTTTTTTATTGTGAATTTTTGCAACTCACTTGGAGTTTTGTTGTAGAATCTGACAATCTGACAATCTTACCATAAATAGGTAAGTAAGCACTACACGATATATACTGTTTCGTAATTTCTCCGGCCACACCCCGCCTCCGCTATAATACCATACGTTAAAGAAAGGGGTAGTACCTACCTGCACCGGGGGGGGGTGGATTTACACCCCTCATTTGTTTGCGATGACCCGGAGCCGCCCGAAGCTATCTCCGTCTTGTCCTGAGATTAGGCACACGTTGCTTTTGTTACTGTGCTATAGCTACTGTTATTTATTCTGCGCTGGAATTACTGTACCTGGTGCTCAGGTATTGTTGTAAGCTACCTAAGGGGTATTGCTTCAGTGCGTTTTGTTTTATGGTGTTTTGTTGTGGGGTGATTGGTTGATTGTGTTCTCGGCGCGAGCGTTCCGTAGCCACGTAGATTAAAAGTTAGTGGTTATAGTTAAAAACAATAGTTCTTACTTTTTATGAAAATTCACGGCTAGTTACAACAGTTTTGGTGATTTAATCTACGCCAAGTTATTAATAGAATTTGATGATTCTTTCGTTGTTGTTTGAAGGTTGTATTGGGGCGCTGCTGCCCCCCCGGTGTATGTCCCTTAGTCGCCTCTTACGACACCCACGGGAAGAGTTGGGTTGGTGCTATTCTAAGCAGACACCACGCAGCTAACAGTGGAACAGACACCCAGAAGGGGTAAATGTGTTTTTGAGTGGAGGCCACGACTTGGCTAACGTAGTGTAGGGCGCCTCCGAGCAAGTGGGATGATGATTTGCGAAAAACTGCTGGCAGATGCTGGATGCGGCAAGCTGAGGACAGGGCGCTATGGCGTTAATCAGGGGAGGCCTATGTCCAACAGTGGACTACTACAGGCTGATGATGATGATGATGAATCGCACTTATTTGGTACCGAGATATTTATCAATCATGATGGTTAAAATAATTATGACATGACAGACGAATGACTATTTATACAGAACTCCCAATTCCCTGGATGGATCTGTAATAAATAGATGTCAGATGTTCTTAGTCCAAGAGATAGCGACCAAGATTTTGCACATCATGCATTACATCATCTACACTTATCTATATCTATACTTATATTATAAAGAGGAAAGATTTGTTTGTTTGTTTGAATTGAAACTACAGGACCGATCTGAAAAATTATATCATCATTAGAATCCTACATTATCCCTGATGAATATAGGCTATAGAATATACCCATGCGAAGCCAGGGCGGACCGCTAGTGATAATAATATAAAGGGAAAAGATTTGTTTGTTTGTTTGAATTAAATGGGCTCCGAAACTACCGGATCGATTTGATACATTTTTCACCATTAGAATAGTACATTATCCCTGATCAACATAGGCTATAGAAAATACCCGTGCGAAACCGGGGCGGACCGCTAGTACATAAGATAAGTATGTCAATGAATACAGAGTCAATGAAAACTAAGTCAGCAGAGATACCTAGCTCTGACCTGGTATTCCCAAACCAGGTCTTGACTAGTAGGTAGTCAATGAAAACCAGATGAGATTGCGGTCAAGCAACGGCGATCACAGTTTCTAAATTTCTTTATTAACATCATATGAATATAAGATAGAGGACTAGTGTAGATTTAATCCTAGTACTTGTAAACATAACTTGAACATAACATCATCATCATCAGCCTATATTAGTCCACTGCTGGACATAGGCCTCCCCTAATGAGCGCCATAGCGCCCTGTCTTCAGTTTGCCGCATCCAGCATCTGCCAGCAGCTTTTCGCAAATCGTCATCCCACCTGGTCGGAGGGCGTCCTACCCTACGTTTGCCGAGTCGCGGTCTCCACTCAAGAACACATTATTATTTCATACTTATAAATACTATTTAACGGGTATTTATCGCGTTTAATTACCTTATTTTCCCGATGTGTCGACAGGTTTACACACTGCCGTGGTCGTGGTGGTGGTAGGTTCAGATCGCGTAAGTTTAAAAATATTTATTTCATACTTAGTTGTAAAAAGTCTGTAGTTTAATTCTAGAACAACATCATGCAATGAAAATAACCGTCAACTCCTGAACTTCACAGAAACAATTTAGTAGGTCCGTCTCAGGCATAGACATAGAATTTTTCACTACGCTCAATAGACCAACAAAGCGTGGGAGCGAGAGGTATTTAGTTGATACACACTGCCGCGAGAGAAAAAGAGATGCGAAACAAGATGTCTATATGACAATAATTACGCGAGTAAGAGGCGATAGCGTCCCTGCCTGTTCAAAGTTGAAGTGAAAATGTACAAATAATTAATAATCTTACGATTTAATCAGAAGTTCTTTATTCGGCCACCATGGTGTCGTGTTCAGTGAGTGAATGTGACGTTACAAAAGGCAATAATCCACATAAATACACGTTTCACAGGTAATTTATGACTATTTTTACTGAACTCTTCATAACCCTTATTTCGCCTTTTGTTGTTTGAAAAGAGGCAAAAGAGCTATTGAAAGCTTAGATAATTGGTTTCTCTTTAGACTTATCATCAAATTACAATGCTAAATGAAGAATTTTTGGATATTTGGTGTAAAACTTAAAATTGTTTGGTTACGATAGGGATTGACAAAGTGATGACGTCATAAGTATCGATAGTCGATAATTCGAGTCTGCCGGTAGGTTCGACGTGAATGCTCATAGGGTTAGGTACTTATGTAAAGTACAATAAAACACTACTTTCCAGTAAAAGAAAAAAAACTAAATATAATATAATAATACAGGGTTACTGGTAATTCAGTTCAATACTGTTAGAGGTAACCCAGAGGACTGGGAATGATACTCCAACGCTGATGATTGGCGACTGGTTTATAAAATTAGATTTAATATAATAATATCTATAATGTTATGTTCTTACAGGTTTTCAACCAATTCTTTGTTACGTGATAAATGGTTACGGATTATAAATAGGGGCTCCTGGACTCCAAATAAGAACTCTACTGTTTGTAGTCAACATTTTGAATCCAAATGCTTAGTACAAAGGAAACATCGACGTGTCCTAATGAAAGACTCAATACCAACCTTATCTGTACCTGTAAGTATAATACTGCGGAAATGGTCGTCGAAATTCTTCGGAGTCACAATGTGTAAATGTGAATATGGGAGCTTTTTAATTTTTGTTAGCCGGAATCCAATACTTAGTTATGACAAGTTTTATTTTCATTTTGTGATAATGAGATGTAATTTTGACTTGTAAGTGCTGTACATTGCCTACTTACAATAAATGCATTGGACTTTAACTGTGGATTTGTTTTATTTTACATACATGGTAATAAACACATACCCAGAAACATCCATACTTACGCATTTATAATATTAGTGAGATATTCTTGACAACGTGATACACTAACATAATAGGTTATCAGTCGCTTATTTCATACTAGCTGCACCAATTCATTTCATTAATAAATTATTTTTTACCTAGCTTTAGCTTTGTTGCTATTTGGTTACCTATTTGAAATGTATTTTTTTTTTTAAATTATAAGATACTTTTTAAACAACTTCGATAACAAACTCATTAGTGTCTTACAATTTTGCCAGTAAGACTATCGATAATAATATTATGCTAGAGTCAAGACAACACTATTTCACGCACACATTTACATTTCATTTTTTGTCACACCGCTAATCTGACATTGTTGGTCTTGTACATCCTAAGCCTATGGTCTCAGGAGATCCTGACACGTTTGATACGTGGATTCGTATTACGTGGGGTATCGGTGACGTATTGTGACGTCACTAGTTTGACGAGTCCTTGGAGGATTGGAGAAACAAGTGACGTACGTAGGCTGGAAAAGGCGCAAGTTTTTGTTAAATATCGGACAGACTAGACAAAAAAAATACAAAATAATTTATTTACCATAGCGCTTACAAATGACATAATGTTACAAATAAGAGACACTAAAACAACTATAATGTGATCGGAATGCTGGCTTTTATTTCGGTCAACGAATTAGCATTGCCATTCAACGTGGCAATGCTGCCAGCATTCTGGGCACTTTGCCTTCTGGTGACGGCTTAGATTTTTAGAAAATAGATTTAAGTGTAAATATTAGTTGTAATTTTTATTGTATTTTCTTTATCAATGGATTGTAAGTTTATTATTAAAGTAGGTATATTTTTATGGCACCATTGTTACATTTCGACTGGAAGGTATTTGCGAAGTCTAACAAAACAATTACCTACATTCTCTTACATAAATCTATTGTGTTTTTGATCTGATTTTTAGAGACACTTAACTATTACAGATGAAAAAAACCTTGTTACCCGTGGTCCCCGCACTAGGCTAGGCCTGTTTCGCGGGAGACCGAGTGTACAGGTGGATTTACTAGTAGGGTGTTTTGTAGTGAGAGTTAAATTTAAAAATGCCCGGTCTTCAGTGGGGTCATCAATCCTCGCCCGTTCAGCATGATAAGGACACGTTAAAGCCTGATCAATAATATCATATCACACTTATATCATATGCGAAAGTTTGGATGTTTATCAGAAATGAAATGAAATAAAAAAATGAAATGAAATATATTTATTTAGAGGTTTCGATGCTTGTTGCTTGTTGACTCTTCACGCCAAAACTACTGTACGGATAGGTCTGAAATTTTGCATACAGATAGTTCTAGGCCTGGAATAAAACATAGGCTACTTTTCATTCCTTAAATCATGGGATAGAAATAATTTAAAACCACGCGTGCAAAGCCGCGGGTAGAAATAGGTATAAAATAAAAATATTATATGTAATTATAATATTACTAGCAGCGCCTCGCGGTTTCACCCGCGTAGTTTCCGTTCCCGCGGGAATTCCGGGATAAAACATAGCCTATGTCACTCCCTGAAAAGTAAGCTTTGTAATGGTGAAAGAATTTTTTAAATATTTTTTTTAATTAAATGAATATTTACAGATCGTAAAAACGTTTGTCCCAAGGTGAAAATCGAACCCGCAACTTCCTGCGTCGCAATTCGCAAAAATAGATACACGCCGATAGCTAGGCACCTAATAGTGGTAGATATTATGGATTATGTTATTTTATATGGTAGGTACCTACCTAATAACCCTATTATTGAGGTACCAGATAAGTACCACGCAAGCTAGTAGGCCTACATAATTATCCCTCAGGACGACTTTGTCCACTTCCTAACTTGACCACTTCCAAAGTTGACCACTTCCTGAATCGTCACTTCCTAACTTGACCACTTCCAGTGTTGTCCGCTTCCTAACTTGACCACTTCCAATGCTGTCCACTTACTAATTTGCCTTCGGCCACATAACATAGGTATTCTTATTTATGTGACTTACAATAAAATTGGCAACAGGAATAAACACAAGGGCCCATAAATAAGGCCCGAGACAGACGGAGGGCCACACGTCACCTTTTGATACATTTCCGCTGTCGTTATTAATGACAAGTCATCGGTGGCGTCCCTAAGGGCTCTGGGGATGGTACGCAGCACTTTTGGATGGCTGAGGTATCTATACCTAGATAAATAGATACCTATGTAAATTGGATGAGGTAGGTATTTCGAACTAAAATAGTAGCTCGGTAAAGTCTACCTACCTAAGTAAAAAATAACAAAGTAGATGCTAAGCTAAGATTTTATCTTATTATTTCGTTGAACAAAGGTAATTTGAAAATTTCAATGGGCAGTTTGTGATAAGTTTATAAGCCTTTTTTTAATGTCTTTGTAATATTTTGATTTTGTATAGTTTAGGAACAGATACGAAGTTGCAGTTTGTGGACCAAGCTCTATTTTCGCATCTCTGCCATCTATAGTCAATAAAAATATTACTTACACAGGCATTTCACAATTTCGTTGTCTGATGCGGTTAAATGTTTGCATGTTCTATTACACGTTTACGTCCTCCCTAGTCACTACGACCGGGCATCGAGCTTCACCCAGTAAGCATGGACCTACTAGGTATGTTTGATGTCTACATTATCTTCTAGGTCTAGGGTCTCACTCACCTAGGAGTTTATCAATGGTATAGAATCTTAGAAGTTTAGTGGAGATATCCAGCCAGATTGTACCAAATAGAACAGTGAACAGGCAGTGAGGGAAGACAGTAAGTCGGTCCTACCTTCATAATGATGACGACTCCATGCATGTCCATCCATATTGCCCTGCATAATAATAGAGAGTAAATAAAATATCGAAAAAAAAAAATAAGATTGCCTTATGTTCAGCTACAATTCAAAATATTAAATTAGCAACCTCTTGCAAGGTTATTTATCGTTGCCTATACGCTGGTTTATTTATAAGAAGGCCCCGGAGCTCGGGGAGATGAAATTACGTGATACAATTCCGAATCTCAGTGAAATACGACTGTTGCTGCTACCAATCAGTTATCCGAAGCGTTGACGCTTGCTGGAAACACACATTGACTGGTTAAGTAGGTAGGTATTGCGAGGACAAATACTTAGGTAGGTAGGTGCACAAGTTGCATGACTAATTATGATAAGCAAATAAATCCCAGAAGGAAGAAAGTTATTATCTAAATCTGGACGAAGAAATTAGCAAACGCAAATCTACCTAGGTATTTGAATTTCGCGCCGTTCGCCTTCCCCTAAAGTTTGTCGCAGTTGAATGAACATTCCGAACGCTACATGAAACTTTGGCGCGTAGTGGCATCGACATTTATGTCAAAAGTTTTCAATGTGTCAATGTCAGTCCGCTCTTGTTTTGTTTTGTTGATCAGCGAATATTTTGTAGTTTACTTTACGAAAGATTTCCGGTAAATTTTACTATGGATTCCCATCTATACGACCAGAAATTGGCCGGGCACAAGATATTTAAGGACTTGAAAGGGTGTCTGGACGATAATCCTAGTGGAAAGTTGCGTAATTTACTTGATCTGAACGATGATGTTTTGTTTGTGTGGAACCCCTCAGAAAACTGTTTGTGGTGCCTCAACTTGAAGCAGTTGGAAGAAAATGGTAGTGAAACTCCATACCAGGTATTTCCTTCGGCTATTTTCGCTGTATTTTGCTGTATCAAGACTACCGGCGTGTTTTAATTGTTGTGAAACTTTTGAGGTTATGTTGACATGAAATGTATGTTATACCAACTGCAAAAGTTGAAGGTGTAACATAAAATTAACATGTTATGTGCTAACTAGGCATTTCATAAGCTAAAAATAATTCTAATAAGTAAATTCTCAATTCGTATCTTGTCTGATGATAAACTTAATTTTACTCCGAGGCCCTGACTTTTACTAGCAATTTATTTCATGTTAATTATTTATTTTCTGACTAAGCCTACAGCTTATGTAAGTATTTCGATTTAGTTGTAGTTTCTCATTGATTCCTCCTATTAAAAAATGTGACAGAGAGAAAAACTCTTCGGCAGAAGTCTTCCAAGAATTCTTAAATAAAGTTGTGACTCTGAATCCTTATTTGAAGCATATGGAATTGTACGCAAATAACTTGAACCACTATATATATTGACAGAAAGTTGTATTTGTTGCACCAAATTATGTTCAATAATAATTCAAATCAATGAATAAGATAATTGCATGCAGGTCGCTTTACTTTCTTTTTTGTATCGAAAAATTTATCCAATTGTAAATTGCAACACCAAAACGTTAGCAACCTTTTTTCAACCTAATTTGATTTTATTGTAGAAAGTACACAGCATTCTCTTCTTTGGATTTTTTATTTTCTTCTTTAACTGTGGTCTTTTCTGTCCAATCAACATTTTTGACCAGATGCATGCCCTTCTAAGGTTCTCATCAGAACACATACATCCTCTTCCGAAAATGCCTTGTGCCGAGAGGTTACCATAATCACCCCTGCTAAGGTTCACTTAACGCATTCACTACACAGACATGGTAGGGAACATCTGAGTTATGGGCCATGAAAGTCTTAACTAAAATCTTTGTGGGTATATTGTTGCATTTATGAATTAAATGAATTTTTCTTTTCAGGTAAGCATATTAAACTGTGTTATATTTAATTTCAAGCCAAGCTAAGCTTGTCTGAGGAAGTAACACCACCATTCTTATTGTGAGTAGTATTGGCATTGTGGAAGTCACATCGGGATGTAAAATCACACACAACACAAATCACAGGACAAACGTGACAGGTAATAATTAAACAGAGGATTATACACAGCAGTGGGTGTCGTCATCATCATCATTGGCCTTTTTGCATCTACGTAAGATGATTTAAGTGGCGTCAGTTCGGCTGGAAGTTAACATAACTTGGCAAAAACCGGTGTGTGTATGGGTGTCTTAAGTGCTGTACCTAATACTAGTGGTGAAGCAGTACAGAACATTATTGGTATTTTTTTGTTTTTTTTTTTCATGTTTGTCAGTTTATGTCTACTGCTGAACTAAAATCTATATCATTCGATTAGTTAGGTGACCTATGAGGGTATGATTTGTTACGAAAATTGTGACGTAACCCATACAGGAGTCTCTGCATTGTGCCTAGATCTTAGAAGTTAATGGTATCAATTTTTTTTATTTGCTTTTGGTGGCTTTCTTATCACTACGGCCATGATAGGCCTATTGTGATCGCCACTTTAATGTGTCACCCCTAGGACTGCGGCGTTCAGAGTTCGCCACTTACCCTTACAGCTGCTAGGAACTGAAGGATTTTCTTCGGGGGATGTCTCGTAGCTCGTCTGGGACGAGCAGATGCTTGCCCAGATGAGTACTACGGTTTTGCATCAGTGCTCCGCACTCTCCTAGCAGATGGAGAGGTGTTTCATCCGCCTCCTCACAGAATCTACAGGATTTTGTGTCGCATAGCCCCAATTTAGACATGTGCTTGTTAAGGCGACAGTGTCCGTAATGGTATCAAATTAGAGTTTATCTCAAATATTTTGCTTTTTTGAATTCGTGTACAAATTGTTATCATGAAGCAGTTGAGAAATAAAATAGGTCCACGACCATTATTAAGTTACTCATAAAATAAACTATCAATCACAAGATTTTTTACTGTCATCACCGTATTAAATAATAGAATACCAAGAGAACCTTCGGCTTATTTTTGCAAAAAATTGTCCTAATTAATAAATAATCAGCAAAAACTTGATTTTTGCTTGCTTTGCGCTTACACCGCTCTGCTCTGTCCCGCTCCTATAAACTCGAAATCCTATGCTATCCTTTTCACAAAATGGAGTCATATGTCGCCCCCCTTAAAATGGTGGGCAACTACTACCTTCTTTTTATCAAGCTCACAAAGACAGTCAAAAGTAAGTGTAAAAACACTGCCATCTTTGAACTTAAATTTATTTATTATTCTAAACTAAAATTTACGCTTAAAATTAGGTAAGTTTAGATCTGACGCGATATATATTTAACACTCATGGCCCGCGAAGCATGGTGTCCGTCTCCGACTTCCTCTGGCTGCGCAGTTCATGCGTTAACAGTGCTTGCGATGTGGAATAACTTATAATTGCCCTTTTCTTTTTTACTTCGAATACTATTTGTGTCATTTCAGTATCAGTGTTAGTACCTTAATAATTTTCGGACGCACACTAAAACGGACTTCGTAAAATTAGTAAGGTTTAGTTCGGACATATTTATAAATACTATTTAACGGGTATTTACCGCGTTTATTTACCTTATTTTCCCAACGTTTCGACAGGTTTACACACTGTCGTGGTCACGGGATGACAGAAATGTCGGGAAAATAAGGTACATAAACGCGATAAATACCCGTTAAATAGTACCTATTTATAAATATGTGTTCAGATTACGTAAGTTTTAAATATAGATCGGACAATAATTTTCGTACGCACACCAAAACAGACCTCGTAAAATGGGAAAGGTTTATATCGAACATATGAAAACCTTTTTAGACCATAATGCACAGCTCTATGTTCGTGCTGGTAGAGCTACAGCGCGGCGGCGGTGGCGTGGCTGGGCAGTGAATGGATTCGCTCACTCGATGAAGTAAACCTGCCCATTTTCTTCGAATCCTATTTATGTCAGTATCAGTCAGTACCCTAATAATCTACGCACCCACACTAAAACGTACCACGTAGAACTATACCGACCAGGCAAGACAGGTTTAGATCGGACATGTTAAGATGTAGGATCTCACCCTTCCGACCTCACCTCCATAATACTCAAGTACGATTGTAAGGTTAAGGAGTTTCCTCATAACAGTTAATCACTTCCTTTGCCCAACTGACCCGACGTAGCGCGGGCAGGGCAGCTGGGTAGAACTTGAAAGTAACTACCTACCCAAAAATTTTCGATTTCGGCAGGATGTAACTATGTCTGTCTGTTGGTCTATCTGTCTGTCTGTCTGTTACCTTTTCACGTCTAAAATCTTATTTATTTATTTTATTTATTTAAAACTTTAATGCACTAAGGTACAAAGGGTGGGCTTAATGCCGAGGCAAATCTTAACGGATCTTAATTTTTGGCAGGAAGTTTAATGGTATCACAGGGACAGACATAGGCTATTTGAAAAGTGCGTGCGAAGCCGCGGGCAGTAGCTAGTTTCATTTATTATATATTTATTTGATGTGAACCCGACGATTTACTTAAATAATGCTAATAAGTAGCAGCTGTAATAAGGAGAGTTCAAACCGAAAAAACCTTGTATGAAAAATGTTTGTATCGTTTTAGTTTTTCAAAATACATAATCATCATTAATTATAGATAAGAAATTAAAGAAGATATAGAGCGAAAGTAATAAAATCGCTTGAAAATGGATAAACATGAATTTCCGCTCTCACTTTATGATTATTAAGTATTTTGTAAAACTAAAACGATACAAACATAGCTATTTCTTATCGGATTATGTATGCAAAATTTCATTAAAATCGGGGACGTAGTTTCCAAATGAATCGAATACCTAGTACGTTTGTATAGGAGCTTAGAGGTACAGGCCCACCTTAACAGAATACAATCGACGATTTATTTATTTTAAGAAGTAATTGCAGCATAGCTGAATAATGTCCCCACTTTCTCATTCCACTCGACGAGCAATAAAATCAAGAAGTGTTCACTTTATTCAGTTCCTTCACATGTTCACCAGCTATGTAAAATCAGCTGTGTCCAGCAGTTTGGTCACTATAAATCGGCCAATGAGATGTAGTGATTTAATCGGGAACCTCTTGGGCCCAGGAAGCCCATTAAATCGTATGGTCAGGGGATAATTAATTCGGCGGTATTCTGAGATTAATGGCAATCGGACGAAAGCTCTTTTCAATGGGCAAGAGTTTATTGTTTTGTTTTGGTCATTCAATTAGTTTCGGTGAGGGAGTTCTGAATGTTTAGTAGAAATCTTTGAACAAAGTCAAAGTAAAGACGTTTTAGGAACTGTGCTTATTTCTGGCGACTTGAAAGATGGTGGTGATTCTATTCATCATCATAATATCAGCCCATACACGTTCACTGCTGGACATAGACCTCCCAGACGCAAGAAATAGTGGTCATCAACCGCCTTCATCCATCGACTCCCTGCGACCGCTACGATGTCGTCGGTCCATCGGATGGATGGTCTCCCAACACTCTGTTTCACGTTGCATCGCGGCCGCCACTCGAGAACCTTTACTTGCAAAATTTGTTTATTTTCCAGAACACATATACGTCTTCCCGCTATAACCAGTGTTCTATCCACTTACCACGACAGCGAATCCACGGCAAAACTACTCCTCGATAAGGATAAAACACCAATTGTACACAAACTAACAAAGTAATCAACATCGATAAACAAGTTGGTGAACAGCGCCAATCTGCAGCGCAGCGATAAATACACGCGAATCGGAACGAATGGACAGGCGGCAAATTAAACCAACGCGCATAGTACAGGGTGTAGCCATTTCACACGAATTATGTACGTACACAGTAGGCAGTACTAACTTACTGTAAGGAAGGTTTTTGGATACATGGGATGAAGATTCGAAGCAGCAGTAGTCAAGGGCAGAATGTAAGGTGACAAGAGCTATAGTCGTTCTCCAACTGCATGGTTGGATCTTATCAGCTCTCCAACAGAGACCACCATTTGATCGGCTGTTCCCACAATTTATCCAACATGGACAGATGTGGGCATGTTGCACGAGTAGCTGTTCATCTCTAAATATATCGTAAATACGACTTACTTTAGCAAGCATGAACGACTGAGTTACTTTTGTTTTTCAGAGGTCCAAATTAAGACCTCCGACACAAAACTTATCCAGGCATCTCGCTAGTAGCATCGAGTTCGCGGAAATCGACCGCCAAGCAACTCGATTTCACGAATAGAAGTGAACATTGTTGAGACATTCGCCAATCCATCACGTACTCCTACGTAGTACAGGCTGATTCCCAGCGTACATACATAACTGGTTTGCTTAGTCAGACTCACCCTGTACAGTTCCGATCCACAATTCCACATACATTAGGTACATCGATCTCACACGTCCAAACAAAGGCAGCGGCGAAACGTACCGCACGCGATCGTCTTAAGACCCCCTAAAATCTAAGGATCTCTAATCCGGTGCTGGCTTTATTTACACTGTAACTCTTAGTATACACACAATAAGAAAGTCTCTTAAATTTTCCGATGAAACTGTCAAATTGTCAATGGACAACGGCTGTCTTGGCAGGCGATTTCAAAGCGATGGGAATGCGCTGCCGTCGCCGTCGTCGATGCCAGTGTTCAAAATCGCTGCGGCGTCGCGTGTCGTCGCGCATATGTACATAACCTATTAGATAAGTTTATGCTATGTATTATTGTGTACTATGAAGAATTACAGTTCAATAAATAGGTCTTCAACACGTATTAGGTACTATTTAATACATTGCAAACTCTCGCGTAAAGTAGGTACTCCTAACCTTAACTTCTTACGTAGACAGAACCTTGTCAGGTTTTCTGTTCATACCAGCTAGAGTGTGGCAGTTTGTTCCACACCGCGTCTACCTTGCTTCCCCAAACTCGCCTAGAATGCGGTAACAGTCCTATAAAACAAATGGAAAATACCGGAATCCACGTTTTCCATGCATCTGGTTCGCGTAACCCCGGCCCCGTGAGGTTCTGTTACATTACACAACAGTGTAAATGCGCATCTTCCATAATGCGGGCCGAAAACAAAACAATCCGATGCTCACCTCTCCGCGTCCGGTTCCGTACAGTAAATTTACATCCCCCGCCATCCATCGCGGCCATCCGGGCTGGTAATAAAACGATCTTAAGGCACGGACGAAAATGTCTTGGGTGTGGTTTAACTTGTAAGTGAGAGCGAGTTATTTGAATTCATAATATGCTACTTGGAAAAAGTAAGTGGCTTCGTAGGTCGTGTCGTGTCAACTTGTGTCTTATAAAATAAAAAGTTTTATAATTACAATATCAGGCATCTGCTACCCATAACACAAGCTTTACTTACTTGAAACTAGCAAGATGGCGCTTTCTGATAGGCAGACAATCTTGTCAAAAATTCAGTATTGAACAATCCTTGATAACGTTGGAATAGTCAAGCAAGGGCGTTTAGTTGGATATCCGGATGTACCTATCCTACTGATAGACGAAACACCACATCAGCCTATGGTAGTCCCAGCCGGGACATAGATCTTGTTGGCTCTTATCATTAAGGGGTAATGGCGTAACGCTGGGCATGCAGGAACCAGCTTCTTTCGTCGTGGACGCGCCCCAGACAAAAGCGGCCCTACTTTTCTTTCATTAATCTCGGTTTAATCTGCTTAACCAACCAATCTGTGCAATATGTACCAACTAATCTCGCCCACGGGTAAGTTCTTATGCCTTGGTGCATCTCCGCAATTGCCCCACGAGCCTCTAAGTCCTGAGATACTGCCCCCGGGCACTACTCATCGCGCGTGTGTTTACCGCCCGATGCTATCTGGTAATTGAGACAATATTTGTTCTAGCCATTTATGTATGAAGGCGGGCTTAGCCAAATTGCCTGGTCTACCTTTAGCGTGGCTTTCCACCGAGGATGTCGCGAGGAATATACACCTAAAGGATCATTTTCGTAGCTTAGCTCAAGTTTGATACAGTTGTTTAAGCTTAGCAGAGTTCTTTCCGGGAAAGATCAAAAAGGTTTTAATCTTTCGCGGCTGAGCAAACGTCCTTCAAACTATTTCCGATAATTAAACGATACATGAGTATATATTTCGTTTTATGACTTATTTTCCTGACGATTCAGGTTTACATGCTGGCTGACTGATGGTCCAGTGACCACAGTAGGCAATTTTAGCAACCCTTCTTTAGCATTTGAAGCATTGCGCCAAAGATGAGATAGGATGCCTCACAACCAATAGAATTGAGTTTTATAAAATTCACCTACCCACCAACCAATAAGCTCCTTCAATTCCAAGCGCTTACTTCGCTCATCTCTGGAAAGTCAACTTTACAAAGAAATTGGCTATTGAGTTACTGATTACATCGCGAGAGGTGTTTGAACGGGACGACTGCGAGATAGGAGGTTGTTTTGCGAATTTTAGCGGGCTGGGGAATTTATGAATGTACTCGCTGATTTGCATAAGTTCATCAAAAGATGGGATGATCAGCGTCTTATACCGATGTAATGATGTACAGCTAGGAGATGTAATGGAAGTAAGAAGAGCAAAGTAATTGGTCGACACGGATGCAGGAATTTTTCTCCTTATTTTTATCCACGAGGATATTTCCACATACGATATTTTTCGAGTGTTGCTATGCTATGTGGTTGGATACTCTTTGTAATCTCCAAGCATCAAAACGGCTCAAGCGATTCTGATAAATGAGGTATCAAAATACTCGTCTCGTCTTCTTTATGGTTCTTAGTACATTTTGTAGGCCATCGCCATTTTGCAAAAAAAGTTAAACATCGAAGACCGAGTTCAGTGAACTTACTGGAAATTGATTCTTAAATGTCACAATTGTAGAGCAGTCAAAGCTCACTCTGGTCTGGGGCGCATTTTTTTTGATCTGCTGAAAATGTATTGTCATAATTATAAGTGATAATTTCAATTTAGCAACAGTTGGAATATTTTTGAGCAGTTCTCTCCATCTCCTGTAGGTATACTAAATCCGGTAAGGTCTCGCAGATGGTAATCAGGTCACGTCCTTAATTATGACAATACATTTACAGTAGATCAAAAACGTCAAAAATGTACCCCAGGGCTTTGCTGTCTCTACGACGGTTTCTTCTACCACACTTGTTTTCAGTATATTCACTTCTATTCTATTTACGTTTTACTGTTAGAAACGTTAAAAAAACACACACATATCAATGACACTTTGACGTTTGTTTCTCCTACTTTACTGTCTCATTTCTTCGTCTTCTTTTAAAAAGATTTTGAGTATCACAAAAGAGAGCAACATTTTACTTCCCCCAAAACCCCATACAAAGTAACCCAGTAAATCGGGAAACTAGAGCAGCACAGCAACAAATCGCCGACGATTTACGGACCAAGGGCCGTAGGTGAGAAGTACACCTAAGTTCAGATTAACAATCGTCCGAAAGGGCTACTCGCTGGCCATAGAGCAAATCCTACGATAAATTCCGAGGTACTTTCCTACAGGGAGATGTAGTGTTCGGGACTTGTGTAGTTCTAAGACGCTTGGAACGGATTGGTTGTTAGATGTGTGTATCTTATTCGTGGAAGGATCGCTTCTAGAATCTACGAGCACAGTTTCATTAGAATAGAGCACTAGGTTTTTTGGAATCGAACTTGGAACGTTAAACGGAACCTTTGGGAGTAAAATGGTTAAAGATCTTTAAAAGGAATAAAGAGGTATAACTCTTTAAAATGATATCCAAGTTTTTTTCATCGGTACATTCGTTTTTCAGTTTCACAGTCAAATACTTACCAAGGCCTGACATTTTATCACTTCAAGAACAGGTCTTGAAAACACTTTTCTTTCAAAAAGTGGCCGAAGGGTTATTTTTTCAATGAAGAGTTACCTGCATGTACTCTCGTAGATTACCTCACGCCCACGCAGCCACAAGCGAAGCACCGAACAAACAAGTTTCTGAATTACCCTAATCCTATCAAGAACTTTACATAAGGCTTCTTGTATCGATACCCAAAAGGCTTTACTTGGGTCTTTGTCCCATTGGGCAGGTGCCTTAACCTTCCTTATACGGTTTTAATTAATAATGGACCGATAGTGGCTGATTTACAGCCTCCGAGGAGCTATCGATTGCCTTTGTCTTGAGCTTGATTGCTTTGGGAATAGAGGGGATTAGATTGTTGTTTATTTGGTGTATTTAACATCTTTTGTAGAACTTGGTACAATAAATACCACTTTCCTAGTTTGAAACTAACGTAAGAAGCAAGGAAAAAGAGGTTCTTGGTAATGTTCTTTAATGTCCTGTCTAATAATTTTGCCGATATTCTTTGCAGTTTGCGAAATTAAGATGTTCTTTGTAAATTATCTGTTTCTTTTGTAGAACTTGGTACAATATATACTTGTCCAGTTTGAAACTAACGTAGGTAGCAAGGAAAAAGAGGTTCTTGGTAATGTTCTTTAATGTCCTGTCTAATAATTTTGCCGATATTCTTTGCAGTTTGCGAAATTAAGATGTTCTTTGTAAATTATCTGTTAGATTAATGAGTCCCTGTACCGATCAGGGTCTAAAGCTAACACAGGCTGACAGATTAATCATTAGTCAATCCTGTAAACGCGAGTTACAGAGTAGGTATATCCTTATCTGCTTGGCAGCTGTGTTTTAGCATCTCAGCAGGTGTAGCAACAGTTTTTCTCCTACTTAAGAGCCTTTGTAGGTCCTTCTTTGCTTAAGTTGGTATTATTAACCGACTTCAGGAGGAGGTTCTGTCTTCGGCTGTATGTATTTTTTAGTATGTTCGACGATTTCTCCTTCAATTGAGGACCGATTTCTTTTTTTCTTTCGCTATATTATAGAGAATGATCCCGAGATGGTCCCAAAAAATGTATTCCCTAGGGTTTAGTGTAATTTCTTTGCCATACAATATTATACATACATATAATAGATTTTGATGATTCTTTCGTTGATAGGTCTTCGTTCTTAGGTTGATTTTGAAGTGGTCCCATAAAAATCCTCGAAAAGATATGTGCGCCGTAAATGTCTCTAAAAAACAAAGGTATCGTGATAATTTTCACAATCACTGGTAATGGTTTCTAAGGTAACGGGCGTAAACAAGACGTCTTAACTTGAACTTTGAAAAACAAACTATAAAGTTGACGAATTGCGGATCGCATAGCCCTTTTTCATTGTTTAAAATTTGAAGTCAGTTATTTTTAAACACGCTGAATTATGTAATTTTTTTACATAACATCCAAGGGTTTACTCCCGGGGTAACAGATCACTTGACATCATTTAACTTTGAACCTTTCTCCCAACTGTACATCAAATTGAATTCCCAAAGCAGTATGCAAGTTATAGTTCGAATATTTGCAGATCGTAAAGCCAGTAAGTACAGCACAGTAAACAGAACTACTTGGAACTTCGCCTATATTTAGGCAGTTTAACGGGCGAGCGGTTACCGCGAGCATTCATTTACCATCGGAACATCATCGAAGCGCTGGGTTAATAACTGCACGGTTTGTGGGTTAACAGAAAGAATGGTCGAAAGTTCCAACCTGTTAATTCAAAGTAAAAAACTTATAGTCGTGGCTAAAAGCCTTTAGACGACGCAGGTAGGTAGATAATACATTAATAATTTGATAAAAGTAAAAAACGAAAATTTTACTACTACCGAATTTTACTTAGATCGATAATTAATAATAATCGCTATTTTTAAAAGCTCATTTCATGTCGTGCTTGCTTTGTTCATCAACACTTTAGAAAGTAAGTAAAACCTGTAACGAAATGTAAATTTCTCATTGTACTTAACCAAAAACGGAGGTTTTTAATATTTTCCATATAGAAATATGAAGATCTTCGGAGAATGATAAAGGATCTCACGATTATCTAGTTCTCCGAATATCAATGAATTTCCTATCTTCCGTTACTCGAATTAGACTAGAGTACTAAATTCACGTTCCACTGCATTTCACGTTGGATGATAACAAGGTAAGTCTGCCCTCTTGACAACAGAGAATGGGAGTTCCAGAAGTATGGACATTCGAATTCACCGACCAGAGTGCCCCAAACAAGTCCTCGGAGAAATTAGTTTTGTAATGTTTGCAAGTTCTCAGTATTTCAATAAAATTGACACACATTTCACGACAAGTATTTCAAGTGTACCTACTGTTTCACATCTACATATATTGTGATAGAACGAGCTGAAAGATAAACAAGTCCCATTGTGGCGATATATCAAGCCCTTCGACCTCCTGAAACGCTGTAGCTGAGTTATTAGCGCCATCTCGGGTAGACGCCGATAGTTTCAGGTTAATGATAGCTGAATATGTCTCCTTTATTCACTTTGTCATACAGATAAGGAATCTGTTTGTTAGTTTCAAGTTGTATGAAAGATATTGGATTGTGACAGTGACACGTGGTCCCTTTTTAGTTTGTTAACTAACTGTTCTGCCCCCCTAACACGGGGATTGTTGTCTTGGGTGGAATAGACGAAATTGACATTGCATCGCCATACATTGCGTAAATTATTTAAGTTGAAGGAATGCATTTCAAATAATTTACGCATTCGATGCCGAAGTGACGTTATTTTTCTCTATTCTACCCTAGACAACAATCCCCGTGCTAGGGGGCTGATCATTCAGATATCTATGCTGGATTTCACAAAACATGGATATCATGGATTATCAGGAGGAGGCCTGCATCGAGCAGTGGACCCTTATAGACTGGTGAAGTGAGGTGAGGATAATCTTTCTCGTCTAAAATTCAAAAATCTGGCATAATCGGGCTACCTTATTCTGCATGGCCAGTCTTACAAACTTAACCGCAACAGCATTTAATGGTCCACTGCTAGATGCAGGCCTCCCTTAATAATCGCCTTATTGACTTTTATCTCATGGGGGTAGTGCCCATAATCCCCACGCTGGGCATGCGGGTTGAGGATCACAGTTCAGTGGTAGATCTATACTACAAAAGACGCTGCTGCCCGCCCCCTATGTACATCCCTTAGTCGCCTCTTACGACACCCACGGAAAGAGTTGGGCTGATGCAAATGGCTAAGCCGGCACCACACGGCTCTACTCTCTCTGGTAGTGTAGTACTCTTGAAAACAGTTCCAGTATAAATCTGATCCATAAACTTGATTTGAAAGAATTTATCAGTGTTTCATGACATGCAGCGCAGGCAAGCGCAAGACTAGGGACATATTTGAGTGGAATTTTATGGAATAAATCTAAATTAAATCCATTTTCCGTTAATAATCTCTCACAAACAACTCCATTCACCTTTCAATCTTCGTAGCAATTTCATTCAGAAGCAATTCGGTCATTCGTTTACCTTTTAAAATCGTGTTCTTCAACTTTATATCTTGGCTGTGTAAAAACTGTAGCGTCCCGAGGCACGCGCGCCTTCCGGCTAATATAGCTGGGTAAATAAATAGAGCTAGCCAAGATGTGTCGAGATCTATTCTGGTATAGGGTTTTGAACACACCTTATATTTTACTTGTAGGTCTGGTTTTAATTGAATATTGTTCTCTTTTTCTCTGTACAGGGAGAACAAGGGTTTTACCAATGATCTTTGTTATGAATATTCGAGCACTGTGTTCCTCAGAACATGGAAATTATATTTACTGGTCCCACTTACTTTCGTACAAGACGCACTACTCTTACTTACGTTTTGTTGTTACTTTCGTAGCAGGCGTTGGTACAAGACTTCAATTGTATCGAATGAAGTTACGATTTCACTAATCCAGGTATCTTGGTCGAGCTTAAAAAGAGATGACAGCCATTAAACTAAGAACACAGAAAGAAAGATTTTTTTTGTTTTATGTTTATTGGAGCTACATGTAGATTCTTTGCAACAGTCTGCTGTTAGCTCAATTGTTTCAAGTGTAAATACTAGTTCTAATTTGTTTCTATTATTTGATGGTATTTGTTTGTTATTAATCTATTTATTGGTTCACATCACAGAATACAAAAAAGCGTTAAAAATTGATTAACTCTTTTTTATAGTAAAGGTGACTCCACCATGTTATCAAAAAAACATGCCAGATAGATCCCTCATGTTAGTAAAAAATAATTCAAAATAAAAACATGTCTATGATTTGTGAACACAAAATACACCGAGATTTTCTTCAAAAGACATTAAGGTTTCCGTATTTCCTAAGGAATCCTACAAATGAAGATGTTTTATTTGAAAGCGAGTTAATAGCGAATCTGTATCCTGTGTGGGAACGTCTCGAGTGAGGTGGTAAGACGGCCGCCCACCACCCGGGGCGCTGCCTCCCGCCTCGTGACATACAGATAGGTCACTGATTCCATTAAAAACGGGTCTAAAAAAGTAGTAATGCGTGTAGTTCGCAGTTTCGACCAAATAAGTGACACGAAAAGCCAGGTTCCAATTTGAACCGTTTTGAGTCAAGATTTCACACATAAATTCGACAAAATGACAAATCGCTGGCTGTTATCGCCCATAAAAAAACGCAAAATTTTGAGTATGCAAGCCTTCAGAGAGCATAGAAAAAGGGTTGAAAATGAACAGACTTCTAAGTCTTTTACTGAATTAAAACGCCCGCGCCCGTCCAGTCACAAGGGCATCGTAGCCAAAATGCGGTTGTCTCATCCAACATCGTCATCAACGCCTATTTACTTCTTACTTTACCCTAAGAAGTGAGCTATCTGCTCCTACATCCTCGAGATATCTCTTACCCCACGGGTGTTCATTAACGGGTATGTTAAGCCGATGATCGCGCAGTGCACTCCGGACCGTCCGAGCTCTCATCAAAACTAAATCGTTATCCGTTACCTTGTCGTAGCCTTGTAGCCTGGTAGGTCTTCGGTAGTTTCTATCGAGTTACGAGTATCTATTTGGGTTCATAAAGTTCTTTGGAATGTAGTTTTATTATTTACTAGCAGCGCCTCGCGGTTTCACCCGCGTAGTTCCCGTTCCCGTAGGAATTTCGGGATACAAAGTAGCCTATGTCCTATTCCAGACTATAATCTATCTCTGTGCCAAATTTCATCCAGATCCGTTTTGCCGTTCTGGCATGATAAAGGAACAAACATCCATCTATCTATCCATCCATCCATCTAAACTTTCACGTTTATAATATTAGTGAGATTAAGTGCAGTATGGGATGTTTTGCATTGTGACTGGTTACTTTAGTTCTTATATTTTTCTAACAAATCCGGTACAAAAAATCATTGAAAGTGTGTATGGAGAGGCAACGTACATATTTTTATCGAATTTCTGGAAATTTAAGAGAAACGAAAAGGTCCTCTTTTCGTGATACGCTTTTGGTTCAACTACTTGACGTTGTGAAATTCAAGTTTATCGAAATACAATAGAACACACTTGTTCTCCCTTGTACTACGACCGCGAGTAAGGCACTACAGGATAACAATTTTTTAAATTCTCCAGTTCCGGTTTAGCGGAGAAAGAATCAAATTTCCTGAGCGCCCTTGCGTGGAGTGGATGGATAATTATCCTTTAATGATTCGGTTCGGTACAGCCATCGGTTGAGGTCTGTATTAACCATGCATTGTGAACGTTCATACTAGGAGGAACACAGCTTGAAGAAAGAAATTATTTATTTAGACCACAACTGAACTTCCGAATTCTACATTATTGCTACCTAAATGCTCCCCGTATTATGAAACAAAATTCAATATTTATAAATACCATTTAACGGGTATTTATCGCGATTAATTACCTTACTTTCCCGACGTTTCGACAGGTTTACACATTGCCGTTAAATAGTATTTATAAATATGTGTTCAGATCGCGTAAGTTTAAAAATATTAAAATTCAATAACTTTATTTCTTTAGGCTTCCAAAATAAGCACTTAGACAAGTCAAATTTTATATACATAAACAGTTTTATAAATAGTAATTATTATCAAATAAGAAACAAAACTATATGCTTAGTTATTAATCTATGCGTGGAAAACGCTTATGCCATAGAAAATAGTTACCTACTCAAGCGTAGATCGATGACTGAGCAAGCATTTAATATAGGCCTAAGCCTAAGTGTGGCCAAAAAGACACAATGTTGCTCCACGAAACACTTGGAAAAACGCTGGTGTTCTGGCTCCTTTGGTGCGTGTCTTGTCTGCACACGAAGATTAAACAACTAAGTTTATAAATACCTACAACGATCAAGATATGAAAAAAATTTGCCGAAGAATAATAAACTAATTATCAAACAAACATCAAACACCTGTACTTTATTTCCTTTAGACATTACAGGACTCTTGGACACGTCACAAAATTCAAATAAAATAAGTAAAACTAGGAAATAAAGTGATTTTTTTAAATAACAAGGTTTCTTCCGATCTTAAAGCTTTAACGTTCATTTCAAACACCCAAAGAGTAGAACGAACTCGTTAAAGCTAATTTGCTGGACGAGACGTTTTAGTTTTATATTTTTACCCGACTACCGACAGGGGAGGGTTATGAGGTTAGCACCCTATGTTTGTATGTTTGTATATTTGTATGTTTGTATGTATGTGGCCGATTTCTTTGTTCCCACGTAGCGCTGAAACTACTGGTTCGATTTCAACAAATTATGTATCGATTGATTCGTCTCAATACCCCGATGGTTATAGGCTATAGGATTTAGGGCTCCGACCCCGAATAAGCCTTCAAAACGCGTATTAAAGTTTAGGTAGCCGCAGGCTGCAGGCCCCATAGAGAAAAATTACAATACCTACGACCTATTTTCATTTTCAACTCTATGCCTATCAAATATGACCGATACGTCATTCTATTTTGTCAATGTAAATGTTTCAAACTTTTATAACTTTCACGTAGTCGGGTTGTAGTTTTTAACTTTATCTTGTTTTGGATTAGTTTCATAATACAATGTTTCAAAGAAACATTATACCTACGTCCATTGGTGTTTTTTACACATCCGCTTTGTTGGACATCGAGCTCAAGACTACATTTTCTCTATACATCTACGTGCTTACTAACAATAAATCTTACACCCAAGTTATATGAAAACTTTCCAGCATTATCAATCTCTCCAGTTCATAAGCCGAGTCTGTACACAGCGCAGCCGAGTGCGCTTCGTCTCGATTGTTCCACGAGATTTTAATAACGCTGCAGCAAAGACGCCGGAAGCCTATTGTTGACTTCGAGGTGCAAGTACCTGTTACCGAATTTACAACGTCGATTGAACGGGGCACGTCGATTGTGATGTAATTTGAGTCTAATGATTGGGTGACGAGAGTTCTTTTTATCCGACTTTGAAGATAGGAGTGTGACAGTGTCGACTCGGTATGTGTGTTTTTATATGTATACATTATGTTCGTCGATATCTCAGTCAATTATGGACCGATTATGAAAATTATTATTGCGTTGATAGAGAATGATCCCAAGTTAGTTAAAAAATATATTTCTGTGGGATTTGTATTTGTCCATCAAAAATTTAACACTTCGGTTCTGGTATTTTCAGGTCACTGTTTAAGCGCAAGGTACCGTTTTAACTTGTTTTAGCTTTTATTACGATTATTATTTTGTTAGATTACAAGTAGAATCATCAGTATCCCCCTATTAGTAAGAACTTTCCGTTACCAATTATTTATTTATTTGTTTGTGGTATCCATCCTACTAAGAAACATTAGAAACGCATACGTTTACAAACGCGACCTTCTGTCATATACACTACTATCATTCGGATCATACCAATTACGAAACTGCCTATTAACACCATTAAGCCATTCACCCACCATAAACTATCATAACACCTCCGACCTCAACTATGCAGACTCTTTGTCCTCAAGTGGCCATAAATAACAGAATTACCTGTACCCTGTACCCCATGAACCATCTTCGAGACAAAGAGCAAATACCTTCGCGGCTTCACCCATTAAATACATATAAACCGGCCGTCTGTTTATTAGAGAACTGAAAGGGCAGCGTCATTTGGGAGTAAATTATCGGGTTGGCTGAATGGTACAGGACGGTTTGTGGACGATTTATTTATGGGGTAAGACTTCGGGGTTTGTTTACTGTCAATATCTCTTTAGTAAACGTCTTGAAGATTAGTCAAACTAAAGCAGCAATAGAGATGTGACAAACCCGACCAAAAACCAACTCCGCCGGATGCAGTCGAAGAATTCCCCGCTTTCGCCCAGGTGCATTCGTGCACCTAGGCGAAACCTCCATTTCTCTCTTGTTGCATCTGGCAACAGCCCAAGCTGAGGCTCGCACCTAAGTGGTGGCCCTTGTGCGTGTTGCCCCAACCTAACTCTACCGTCAAGGCGCCCTCTGCGCCCGCTAGTCCGGTGACGCTGGCTGTTATGGTTATCTGCGATAAACAGCTAAGACAATTCGAATAAAAAATAGAGATGTGTGACACAGCGTCAGTCAAGTTCGGAAAAAAACCGGCGACGCAATAGCAGTAGGTAGGTACTTATGTATCGTTACATTCATGAAAAGACCAAAAGTGTGATTAATGGTTTACCATTGGTCACGGTTCCAGTCCCTTCTGTATCTCAGACATTGTCACCTACGGACTTGCAATTTTGTTTGTCTATTAATTTTCATAAATAAAGTAGGAAAACCAGATTTCAGATTTCCAAAAAAAATGATTTTGGCGGGGTTTGGACCCTTAGAGATTACCCCGAGTGAGAAGGCACATACTATAATAACAAACACCTTACGTACCTACATTTTGTTATCGTCACTCATCAAACTCCGGAATGAGAGTGAGATAGAGACTAGGTTACATTTGTCAAACACTAATTAATCCATTACGAACTCCGAGACATCATTATAACTATCACAGAGCAATAAATCAACACCTGCAGCTTCCACACAAAAAACAAACTCCCTTAATGATCCTCGCCATACATCATTAACTGGTAGTGCACGAGTGTCTCGCAAACAATTCCGCTCTAGTTTCGCTGGTGGTATTCGTTACAGCGAGACCTCGAGTGGAACCATTGTGAGTCGAGGACGTCTGCGCCGTTGTGTCCGAGATGTAGATAATTGCCCTGACGGAGGGTGCACTGAAGATATTGTGACCTTGTTTTACTTAAAATGTTTGCTTCGGCCTGGGAATAGATGTCGTTTTCCTATTTTAGCTACATATCTATTTTTACCCGACCACCAACAGGGGAGGGTTATAAGAAGTTGAGGTTGATGCTTCGTTTTATTTTGGAGAAGACGAAGGTAATTTGTAATAACTCTTTTCATTAGTGTTTTGACACAAGCACGCTCTACAAAAAAAATCGGGACAATTCACACAGTCTCTATCTAGCCCCAAGCTAAGCAAAGTTTGTGTTATGGGTTCTAGATAAGTGATATACATAATACAATACAATACACACACAGATATTTTTTATTATGCATAGAAAACGACCAGAACATCATATACCATAGAAACACAAATTAGCAGTCTCATTTTAAATGACCTGCACACATGACAAATTGACCTTATTACAACTTTTGTCTTAAGACAAAAGTCTATCTGGCGACTCTCCGGTCGACATTTCAAAATCAAAACATATAATTCAACCTTACGCCCCGATTCCTCGAACAAAGCGCTACAAAGTGGAGTACGCTCCACGTACAAAGGTGACAAGCTCCAAGTATTTATTGGCTGGATCCCGCACGATCCATCACAGGTCAATTGTTCGCCCCCACTGAGGCCGAGGGTCGTCGTGATCATTATTTAAAATATAGATGAGAGTGTTTTCTTTTCGATAATCGAGCCGGCGATTGAGGGTCCAACACAATGGTGGACTTCTTTTGACGTTGCCTGTAGCAGGCGGGGTCTGGAGGACCCATATTTGTATTAGCAGATTGAAGTACACAGGGCACGTCCAGTCTGTTGGGAGTTTGGCGGATGTGGTGCTTTATTTTTGGGTATTTGTAGATATAAAGTTTCCAATTAATTATACTGCAGGCTTCGAATGAATTTTGTCACTCGCAGATGTTTTTGATATGGCAAACTTGAATGCAACTCGTTAGAGACGTGAACTAAAAAGTAATTAATCTAATAATTTATGAAGTTAGCTATTCAGCCAAACCGATGATGTCAGAAAACGAACCAATGAGCACGGTTACACAATAACAGAAACCAAGTTATTTATTTCAAAGTCTTTGTAGAACTGAAACCCCCTTATTTCAAGTCCACTAAAAACAAATAAAAGAAACAAACAATGCCTCCCAAAAGATCGCCCTACGCAGCGACAACATCAATCATAGGACACCGAAGGCGCCCCCACATCACCTGCCGTTTCTTTCGACGCAGGGGGATCAATTAACGTGCCCTCTGTGCACATTATATCGGAGCCCATTGAAAAGAGTTGTGATTTCCTTTGATACCCAGACGCGGTTTGCCGAGTGAGAAATCAAAGCCGCCATTCGCGATGCATGGAAGGTTTTATTAAGATTTAATGCAGGCAACGACACTCGTAGGCGGGAAAAGTACGAGAGTTTGGAGTGCGCGCCGATGTGCGGTATACATTACGCCATTTTGGAGTTTGTTCGTCGAGTGCCCGGGGTGGCGGCGAGAGTGTAAAAAATAATGTTTTTGCTCAAGTTGGTGCTAGGTTCAGGTTGTTGAACGGCTGGATTGCAGCGAGGGTTTTATTTACTAGCTCGTTAATAGATTTTATACAGATTTCTACAGAAAATTGCACAACATTATTCACTACACTCATTATGAATATCTATGAAGTTATCAGGTAACTAAAGGATTAGACAGTATTTTACCTAATGTCCATCTTATATCTAATCTATTTGACTTTATGCGGGCATATGCTTCCCATCCAATAAACTCTGTCATCTCATCTCATGCCAACTGGATCTATTTGCCTGAGCTTTAGTTGAGTATACAATACTTTACAACAAAACAGTACCTATTTAATATTAATCTTCATTTGTCAAAAAAGTTAGCTAAACAGCAAGTTTACATACAAATACAAAAGCTCAGTTAATTTTGATTCACCGCTTGCAAGAAGGCACCACATCTGCGTATGAAACAACGCTCAAAGAGAAGGTCCAACCGAACCATGCATCTTTAATGTGACCAACGTCCACCATCTATTGTTGCACTATTTAACAACTAACCCCTTCGTCTGACCAAATTAAACCAACGATCCTGTAGAAATAAATACTGGGAAACTCTTTGTACGTCCGAGACCCGTGTATGTGTTATACCTACCCCGTGCGCTGTGTAAATGAAACTATTGTTCAACAATATTAATTAATGTGAATTTTATATCAATGAGGTCTCGTTTCTGGAGTTGGTTAGGTTTGCTTGGAGTTTGAGTGTGCGATTGAATGAAGCAGCCCAGGCACCTGTTTGTTTTTCAAATGCCCGGCGTTGACGTGCTTTCCCCGAATTATGAAAACTGTTTGATAGAGTTTCTATTACATTATTCAATAGCGGTTCAGTTGCTCGTAAATATTCCCTCTAATTACTCTATCATCCATATTTTGTTGCCAGTATATTTCCTAAGTATTAGTTTAGCAATTAACTTCGGCCATCATCATTAGCCCGCCATCGAGGGTCGTGATATTCCCGTTATTGTCTCTTCCTTAATAGCATCTGAGATCCATTAACCGCCGGCCGTTTCTCATGTGACAATAATCCAGACACTAAAACCACGCCGGACAATAAGAAACCAAAACACAATTGAACCTCGCGGTATAACCGACGAAAACCCCATTATATTAGTAGATTAAAGGCCACTTTACTCAATATTCCGTAAAATATTGCCTCATAAATAGAGGGCAGCGAAGACGTGATCAAGTCCGGGACCGGAGCGAGTAATCCCCTTAAAAATTGCCAAACAGAAAACAAACCGACAATGGCGGCGATACATCAAGTCTTAAAAAGAAGCTACAAAAAGAGGGAAACTCGTCCGAGAGTCGTAAACGACGGAATGACGTCCGAAGACGGATTCCGGACGGTCCCACGCGACAGATACGAATGGAATCGGCCGGTGGTAATAGAGACGGTCCGGCTAAATGACCGGCGTCCGTAGACACTGGCGGATCCACCGTAATAAAGCAGGATTGATGAAAAAGCGCTAAGCCGCGCCGATATAGAACACTAGTCTACAGCACAGACTTACAGCGGTTGGAGAACTTGCTCGTTCAGAAGAACTCACCTAGTGGTCTCAGCGTTGCATATCTATGCAACGCTGAGACCACCGGAATTGTACCTTGGAATTCTACCAGCTAACGTCGGACGGAACACTATCCATATCCAACAGCCAATATGTTCTTCGTCTTGAATTTCGTTGTTTACCTAAAATGTACAGTGTAAATGAGCTTGATTTTCTTTGCTATTACACCTTTACTTGATTATTTTTGTTCGCTTCTCCAATCACTCTAAACCAGTGTACCTTGGGCCAGCCCCCTAGCCGTCTTCCCAGCGGCTTTAATACAAAGCTATTGCTATTACAGAGATCGCGGCGGACCATCGAACGCCGTGGCTTTGCCCGACTCACTTTACCGGGATTTCGGATATGACGTAAAGCACTCACTTAACCGACCCCCGGATTCACTCTGACCGACTTTTTCTCCTATTTATTAACCCAAGATATATATTAGAAGATAGAAACCCCGGATTATTCCCGGAATGCAATATGGACGGGGATAAGACCCGGATCTTATTGGGCGCTGTTAATTTTGTTAAGGTTATTGATGAATATTGTTATTAAATGCCTTGGGTGGGACTTTATTAGGCTTTGCCGATAAGGCTTTGATCTTGCAGTCACTGAGCGGAGTAAGGTTCTTACAATTACTTTAAAGAGACGCACACAAAAGGATCAACAGGTTCTAGAGTTAGAATGGGAGATTCAAAGAGGTCGGCATAATGAGCGCAGAGCAAACACGTCGTCGGCCGGTATAATTTATTAAACATTGCAAAAAGCGGAATGCCGCAATATTTACTGTTGACCCTAAACCGTTTCTTAACCTTTGTTAGAGAGCGGCGCCCAGGGGGCACCTGGCCGCGGGTCGCACTAACATATATTAATAACGCGTTAATTTATCAACAAGCAGTGTTTATCCAGGGATTAACTGTGAATAGTTTTAGTTGTACAACAAAGGCCCGAAAGGGTTCAAAGCGTTTCTTGTCGACATATTTACCTAAGGTGTAGGTGATAGTAATTTTACGCGAGAGAGGGCCGTCCGAGTGTAAGGGCAAACAATGCTCCCCGGGACATGCCTAAAATTTCACCGCACAAGATTACCCAACTGTTTGTGAATATCAAAATCAGATGTTTGTTTGATGCCCACGTATGTGATTCTTGATGAAAACTAACAATCAAACGGGCTACTAATATTTGTTGGGTAAATTCAATTACACATGAAACTAATTTCGGGGGATGGTTGAGCAGAAAATGTAATCTTGTCGAGACGACGCAAGATTTTATGAGACTCCTTTCATGTTGGAAGCTGCATGATTGTGACGCCGATGCTTTGCATGTTGGTGGTGCAATGCAATCTCTCGTGCAGTTATCACACAGTATACTATACGATACATCGCCGAAATTATTCTCTTGAAACTAATTAATGGAAAAAAATACAAAGGTCCAACATTTTGAGATTTAAGCTCCTTTTATTTACGAAATGCCCTAGTTAGTTGCTTCAAGTCCGCAAAAAGTGGAGGATATCGCAAAAAAGCTATCGCGAGGACCGTCCCGAACAAAGACCGGTTCACTAACATAATTAAAAATCTCCCGATTTTATCCGCCTCCCAGTCGCTGTCCATTCTAGTTCGCTTTAATTATAGAGAAATATCGCTTTTGTTCGGATTTTTCAGAAAATTCGTTAGGCTTTAGTCGTTCTGCTGATTACTTGTCCCTTACATAGAATGATTGTAATCATTAGGTACAGATTCTATATTTGTTAATGTATTAAGCTCATGTTAGAAGTTATCGGAATCCTCCTTGAAACAAGTTGCGTAGATTTCAATCAAGAAACTTTCGGGTCTTACACATAACTGAAGATTTAGCCGGATGCCTAATACAGTTCGGATAATGATCGAACATCCATATACAATAAGCCTATCCCATGTTAACAATGAAAACTTATGCATGCCCATGGAAACTTCCCGAAACTAGCTCTATCCAAGCCAATTAATAACAAAGACGCGTGTCTGCTCGCAAGTATTGGGGGACATCTCAATGATTAACGACTGGAGGCGAGGGCCGCTCCCGAACTAACGTATCCGTCTCACCGTCTGTCTGTCGCGAATGCCATTACTCAAAACTTAAGCCACGTCACAGATATCCTGGACAATTGTATTCCGCTCACGGACTATGGATATCTCGATGTCCGACCGTCCGGCGGGTTAGACATCTTGCAACGTGTTGGGCGCCAGTCTCTAGCCACGTATGAAGAGACTTGTATTCAATTGATTCTTGATCTGCTGTCCCAGCAATCGCACCTGATGGTATCTGACGATGTGGCCGAAGATGTATAACGAAGGTCTTGAAGACATCATTTCACTATCGTTTTGATGAGATCCAGGTTTAAATTTGTATCGAATATATGCAAAACTCAATGTCCAACCCAAAAGTAAGTAAAGTAACTTACCCCACGTAGGCTGCCAATTTATGGAAATAGCAATAGAAATAATTTATTTGTGCATATACATTGCTTATAACTAAAATTTACCCTTCCACACGAGAAATTGCGTATACTTTTCGTTTATTGTTGATTTTTTTGAGCTTGGAATAAGTAAGACATTCTTAGCTATTTTATTTTGCTAGTCCACTATTAATATCTGCTTTTTTCGACCCAA
Source organism: Eupithecia exiguata (assembly GCA_947086465.1). NCBI lineage: Eukaryota > Metazoa > Arthropoda > Insecta > Lepidoptera > Geometridae > Eupithecia > Eupithecia exiguata. Next base: position 1,379,553 of record OX352247.1, read on the forward strand.
ATGTAATGAAGACTACTACACCACGTTAGGCGCCAGTTTACTTTTCTCCTTGTGAAGCTACCTGTCAATTGATATTTGTACTGTACAGTCAGTATTGTATTCGGCTCACGAACTATGGACTTCTCGATGTCCGACCTAATAATCAGAGATCTTGAAGTTTCACCGCGTTGGGCGCCAATTTACCCCCGCCACGTGCCAAGTTGCTTGTCAATTGATACTTGATAGTTGTTAGATGCTCACTTTACTTGTTTCGAAGTTTGTTTTCTTTGAGGGATCGGTAGATTTAATAAAAGACAAACGCACTCTGAACTTTGAACGCGTTTTATGTGAAACAGGCTTATGTTTTTAGGTTTCATAGTATACATGAGCTAGCCCTGGATAACGGAAAATTCAAGAGGATGACCTTCAGTGTTTTCAAGTAAACATGATATAAAAAGCATTCATTGTCTAAAATCAATTTTTTTGGGACAACTTAAACAAAGAAAAGTTATTTAGTAATCGTCACAGGTGTAAAATAATTACAAAGAGCAAGTAACGTACCACTATTGGCAAAGCCTTCCTCTGATAGTCGTGATGCATCTGATAGTCGTGATGCATGGAGTATCAAACAGAACATTAAATATTCCCGCATAAAATAAACATAGCTCTCATCTATCAGATAAAACGATTCTCTCATGACTAGTAAAAATATACAAAACAACAGCAGTAATTACTCAGGAGCACAGCTCATCTAGAACACCGTCACATTACACGACAAACAAGGGGACGGCAGAGTCTATAATCATTTATCTCGACGAGTTTAATAAAAGGAATATTATTTACGGCGACGGCGGCCGCCGTTAATGTCGCATGATTTAATCCCATTATATCGGGAGTCGTGCCAAAAGATGGTGCCGAAATGTGAGGACAAAGAAGTAGGAACTTATTGTATTGACCGACGACTGTTCAACTTAAAAGTATGAAATGTTGTTTTTGTGAAACAGTACATACATGGTGTGGCAATAGTAACAATTTAGAAAGAAAGAAATTTATTTATTGGCGCACAAAGGCAAACACTTTATACACGTATTTATGAATTATCCTTAAATCTATAAACAAGCCCAGTGAACCAATAGGCCCTACCTCAGCTTAATGTTGCTCTACCAAAGGTTGAGCAACGCTGGTTTTCTGGCAGGACCTTACAGTGCGTGTGGACACGGACAACAGACGAAAAAGATTCTAAAAACTATAATTAAATTAAAACTATAGGTACAGTAAAAATTATACCTAGCTGTTCAACACGGGAATGTAATGGTAATTTTGTCATCAATAATACAAGTATTTTGCCTCAAAACATGCAAAATACAAAATAGCCGTTCGCCGGACCGCACATAGACAAATTTGTGTATCAGTTTCAGTTTCAAATAGTCCAGACCTAATTACAAAGTTTACTTAAGTAAACACGCATTTTTACAATGTCATTATCCCGCAAGTTATGTCCAATCAAAAGACAAAACTGGTTTCCACACAGACACGTGGATTTTGTTCATCGTTTAAATTAATTTACACCTAAGCTACATTTAGGGCTTCATGGCATTTCCGTTGTATGCTCGTAATTATCATCACGCAGAGGCAACTGCCTGAGTTTTTTACCCCAGCCTGATCAGTACCAATAGGGTATATGCATCTGACTTCAAAAAAACTGTTTATTTTTAATTGTATTCTCTATTGATATATAAATATATCTGCATATTAATTTTAGTATATTTTGATGTTTTTATTGTGTAATTTAATCATTGACAAGTAGAAATTTGAAGACTTCTCGAGTATTGTCATGAAATTTTTAGCGGGATTTCTTTTTGTTAAAGAAAAAAAGAAACAACAAACATGATGGTTTTATCTGAAACAACAAACATGATGGTTTTTGTCATTTGTTCATAATTTTATTTTCATTAAATTAACAGAAGCACGTTGAGTTGATAAACTAAAAAAGTCATAGAACAAGATAAAGTTAAAAACTACAACCCGACTACGTGAAAGTTATAAAAGTTTGAAACATTTACATTGACAAAATAGAATGACGTATCGGTCATATTTGATAGGCATAGAGTTGAAAATGAAAATAGGTCGTAGTATTGTAATTTTTCTCTATGGGGCCTGCAGCCTGCGGCTACCTAAACTTTAATACGCGTTTTGAAGGCTTATTCGGGGTCGGAGCCCTAAATCCTATAGCCTATAACCATCGGGGTATCGAGACGAATCAATCGATACATAATTTGTTGAAATCGAACCAGTAGTTTCAGCGCTACGTGGGAACAAAGAAATCGGCCACATACATACAAACATACAAACATAGGGTGCTAACCTCATAACCCTCCCCTGTTGGTAGTCGGGTAAAAAGAACAGCTTTTTTATCACCCGAAACTAAGTACAGATAATTTTTTTATTTTTAGGGTTCCAAAGGGTAAAAACGAGACCCTATTACTAAGACTTCGCCGTCCGTCTGTCACCAGGCTTTATCTCATGAACCGTGATAGTTATACAGTTGAAATCACAGATGATGTATTTCTATTGCCGCTATAACAACAAATACTGAAAAACAGAATAAAATAAATATTTAAGGGGGCTCCCATACAACAAACGTGATTTTTTTGCCGTTTTTATAGATAATGGTACGGAACCCTTCGTGCGTGAGTCCGACTCGCACTTGGCCGGTTTTATTCCTTATTAAAATAATTGTGGGTGTTATATTTTGGTAATGTAATAACATTAATAATCGATTAAAATAGGATATGCATACACCCTATTGATCCGGTAATTCCATGACCTCGTAACATATCAGCCCACCGCGTGAACGTCTAGAAAGATTGATAAAATATGTGATGAATGCCCGTAATTCGTTGAATGTTAATGTCTCGTGTGATATATTCAGTTCGCTATGGGCGTTGTATGACTTGTCAATGTCAAGATGACAGCGACATGACAGAGCTAGGACACGCCTAGCGCCGATAGACAAATCGAATGTGCCTGTAATCGAATGTGTCGCGCCCGGGGCCGGCTAATGGTATTACCATTATTAATCATTCGCCATTCGTGCCTCGTAGGACCACTGGTGCTCAAAGTTCAGTTTGGAAAAAGAAAGTTGTTAGAGGACTTATTGTTCTATGATTTTGCACTCTAAATTAAGTGGAAGAATGTCACACTTCCACAAAATGTGACCATAAATAAAATCTCGAGAGAAATAATAAACTCAATCTGAAATCGTTTCATCATATGAAGTTTCAGATCATCAAGACAAGAGCTTGCACAGGCAACCCGGATTATGGACCGCACGCTGCGTAGATGATAATAAATAAGACGTCTAAAATTAAATGATATAGTTAGCTTAGGTCTCAGTAGTAGTCAGAATTTTAAGTGTAAAAAAGTTTTTCGGAATGAATCTAGATTTGAGGCTATCCCCATTCTTCCCCCATCACCTGTAACGTCATAATTTGGCGTTTTAAAAAACAAACCGACTTCAAATTCCTTAATAGTGAAAATGGGTTTGGAAGAAACAAGTTCGATAGCGATATCTGATTTTTCAAGTGGCGACATCTACATAGTTAAAATTCGAGTCTAAAAGTTCGAGTGATGCATGACACTTGGATGAAACGACAAATGAAAGTACCTCTTCAAAAATTCTCATGTGATGATGTTTTACGTACGTTTTACAGCTCACATATACTTTCCTCGAGGATCAAACTTTTAAATGAGGCCACCTCAAAATCAACCTTGGCGAAGATATCACTAAATTCGTTGTAGCTAGTCGTGTTTTTTCTAACAAATATAAAATATACGCGATCAATCCGGTAAAAACAGTGTTTTATTATGAGTTCTCGCGAAAAAAACCTTTGAATATACTATAAATTGTTTTTTTTAAGTTTGATGGGATACATAATTAATCCCTCGGGAATATTTTTTATGGAACCAATTCGGAATCATTACCAAAACAACACTAAAAGATTTTTTTAATTATTGACTTTGAAATCGACGCACATACATAGAAACTCCTGAAGTCGGTAAAAATAAAGATTTTCTCCGGAGTAAATCATAGTTTTCTAAATGGTAACGTAACAGAACTGACCATTAGTTAAAGTTTGAGTACCGGTGGCGGTGTCGTGTATTGTCACCTCGCAGTGGGCACAGGAAAGATATTTGATTAGCGACCGCTGCTGGCCGCCAGGGAGCGCGGGTGATATCTCGATTGTAGCCGATTCCGAGGAAATATATCGCAGGCGTACGTGGGCGAAATAACTAGCAGTGTTGTGTAGCGGTTCACATTGAATTTCAAGATGGACGGTCTCATTTCCTAAGTGTTTTTAGTGTGTCTCTAGAGTTGTTTTGTTGAACGGAATCTTTGAGTTTTGCGCTAAAATTGAAAGATTTGGTATTATTTAGGTATGCAGACATAAATAAAACGCACACACAATCTCTACCAAAGAAATATTTTGTTTTGTGTACTGGCATTGTTATTTGTCCCGCAGCGGATTTCAAACGCACAATCTTTTATATCTCAGACAGTCCTTTGTCCAATACACCATAGAGGTCGTCAGCATATGGTTGACTTTAGGCTCAAAAAGATTTGAAAACTAATTCTGGCGTAGACCTCTACGGTTTCCGACCTCTACGGTTTCCGTAGGTCGTGCTAAGCGTCGCCCTTGCTGCGTAATCTAGCGTAGGCTTCTACGGCTTCCGTAGTTCGAGCTATGAGTCGCCCTTGCTACGAAATCTAGTGTAGGCCTCTACGGTTTCCGTAGCACGTGCTACGAGTCGCCCTTGCTACGAAATCTAGTGTAGGCCTCTACGGTTTCCGTAGCACGTGCTACGAGTCGCCCTTGCTACGAAATCTAGTGTAGGTCTCTACGGTTTCCGTAGCACGTGCTACGAGTCGCCCTTGCTACGAAATCTCGTAGCGGATCCTACAAATACCCGTAGCACAGCAAAAGTCTGCTTACAGAAAAGGTTTCATCTATCTTTTGCCTACTTTTTAATAATCATAAAGACTTAATTTCAAGTAATTTCTTGCCTACGCCGAGAGGCTTTGCTATGGCACATGGTTGGTACCATGTGCCTACCCTCTTTTACCCTATGAAACACGTTCTATGTATGTAATGTATAATTACACTGTCTACGATTTACGCAATAGTACCTAATTTTGAACCATCAGAAACAAAAACAATGACGTCATATGACAATAATCATAAGCGAACTACAGACCTCACCAATAATTACAGTAACCATATATCACACAATTCAATTACAAGTAATAACGGTAAAAGGCCCAAATTAAATCCCCACGGATTGGCGATCGTATCTGTAATAACAAGTAGTAATAACTAAACGACGTGAATGAGGCTTCATCGATTCTTGGAGCTGGTTATGGGCGCGGTGACATGCAAGGACGATGGATGATCTGTAGCCGTTGTTCGTGCAAATATTTATGTACGTTTCAATACCGGGACAGAGCATGCGTTTTTGGAACGGCGCAAGTGCGAAATTGGGTTTTTGCTTATATACAACTACATAACTTATGAAAAAACTATTTGAAGAAACCAAGTAACTAGTAATAAATAACCTACGAATCAAAACATAAGTTATTTCAATAAACCGCAGGATTCCTAAGATATCGATCAATGATGTGCAAAACAGTGCAATTTCATATTTTTTTACATCGTATTTTTTTTTCTTAATCGTGTTTTCACGTTGAAGGAACCAAAGAAAAAAATTAAAATTTTATGTAATTCGAGTTTTTGACCTGGGAATCCCGTGGGTACCGAGATCTAGTCCTAGTTTGACAAGCAAACACGCTAGGATCGCCTCTTAACCGTTCACCGTTACAGTTAAAAAGGCGTGCACCCGTGACCCGTGTACGGCGAAGCAATTTCATTAGTTGGCATTAATATCAACATCAATTAATATCGCCGTTTGAGGCGGGCGCGGCGATAATGCGCAGGTACGGTGATTAGCAACAGCTATCAACTGCTAATTGATTGTGTCAGGCTTTGTCCGTCAACGCGAGCCTGGTTACTAAGTGTGAGTAGTTCTCGATTAAGTTTTACAATTTTTACCGACTTAGCCGAGCAAAATGGGCAATTAAAATGGACAAACATTCGGACAATAGACATACAGGTAAATATACATTCGGAGAATAGATATATGCAGGTGTAGGGGTTCCTACAGTTATAAGTTAATAGTTAAATAGTTAGAGGGAAGGATAAAGTACGAATCAAACTCCCGAGTGCTAGTTTGACACTGATTTAATATTTGTTGGTAATTGTGCAATAATACGTAGGTAAGCAATTTGGTGTAAAACACGTGTATAAGTAAGTAAATCTGCTAGCTTTACATGACCTACTTTAATTAGTCTACCTATCGTGCGGTACTCCGTACAGCAGGTAAATAGACATTCGGCGAATTGACATACAGGTTAATAGACATTTGGAGAATGGACGTTCAGGAATTGGGCCTAGTAGACCGAACCGCTTCCTGAGTATACATTTCTTGATCAGAGAAATGTTACTTTTTGCAGTCTGTAGCTGATGTGCAGATCGATGTAGATGCAATCATCAGTGTAGAACTCATTCTCTTTCGCCGCTTAATGGTTCATTTACGTTTGTGTTTAGGGTTCCGTACCTCAAAAATGAAAAGGAACTATGAACACTTTGATGTTCGTCTGTCAACCCTCTTTCTCAGGAACGCGTGGAGTTATTGAGTTATTTTTTTACCCATAGCACAACACTTTAAGAACATATCTACCGAATTATGTGATAATTGAAATATAATTTATGGTCGTACCCTTCTTCGTTATCCTAATGAAATGCGGAGAAAAGTATATCTTAAATTTACTATTCCTAAAGCCGCCCTACCTCGTGGATAAACAAACAACTGAGTACGAGCATAATCTTCCATCCCAAAGCATGCAGGCTCTCAGCACCTAATTACGATTATTTCATGGAAAAAAAACCCGAATGCAACGTTGCTAACGCTACTCGCATGATTCCGCTGCATATTAGATTTAATGGCGCGCTCCGAATGTTTTAATCACAATTAGGGGGAGGTTTCGAGGTGCGAATGTTCGTTGTCTTTTTATTGTATGAATCGGAATCTTTGTTTGAGTAAAGATCCCTCCCACTTCTGGGCAGACTCTTCCATCCAGCCACGCATCTCGATCCTGAGACAGCTGAACCCACGCTTCATCATTATTTTATTTTATTTATTTTGTTTTATTTGGGAAACAAACAGTTCTTATAAACTAAATAAAAAACTACTAAAGAAACACTTAAACCGATAATCAGTTAGTCGCGCCTTTCTCGGTTTACCTCGCATGCTGTGTTATTGGGAGCGAACGTTCAGTGTTCGTTTTGTTATTGAAAATGTTTTGGAAGATCGCCTCAATCGCGCGCATGTAGAAATTATTATTAGCCTTGGTCATTCCACTGCTGGGCAAGGGCTACCCCCACTCCTTCCAGACCATGTGGAAAAAAGTTATGTAGAATAATGCAACGTTCACTCAACGTAAACTTAAGTTGCCGATTCCGATAAGAATAACCTGCATAATAGTATACACAATAGGATTGAGAGTGATGTCATATCTCATGCTGTACCGCTCAGATGGAATTCGATCATTATCAATCCCATTCTTAAAGTATGTAGTTTATACGCTCTAGTCTCACGAAAGTCTCAGGAATACAAACGAGAGATCAATTATACGAGATGATGAATGAAAGCATTCAAAACTAAAATTGGTTTCGAGCTTCTATGCTTTGCTTCGATGATACCAATGTCGTTAAATATTTTCCACCAATATTCATTGGGTTTTGGTACCACTTTGTATACAAAAAATGTCCAGGTTTTTGATTCAGGGTATAGCATTCGTTAAACCATTCGCATCCACAAAACAGAACCTTAACCGAGCTCCGAAGCTCGAGCTCGCTCAAAGCGAATAAAGATATCTATATTCATTAAAATTTAAAACGCGCGCGGGCCGTAAGATTCAAAAGGAGGGTGTATAGGAGCGACCTGTGTGTGAGTACATTATCCTAATGTTTGGAGATTCTATCGGAGAATATTTGCATGCTTTTTGAAGAGACGACCTTATTAAACAGTACCTAGAGGTTTACATCTTAGTGGAAAGGAAACGGCCAATAGAATGTCTAATATATGACGGAACTTGTGGACCATGGTATTGGTTGTTGTGGTACCTCTATCAGCTTTTGTATAAGAAACAAGTGTCGACTTTGAAAAGGTTTTTAACGATTTAATGAAGGAGTTACTAAAAGTACCTCTTAGTTAAGACTTTGGAACAATTGAATAGTCACAATTTTTTCTTAGGATTAATTACCTTTGGCCTGGTAAAATTAAGAAAATCAAACCGAATAGTTCGTGTAGTTTTGAAAATTGGTACAGTTATTCTTTGAGGTATCCACATGAACATACTTAAAGTCCCCGAGGGTAATTTTCAATTTAGATAGCCTCTATATCTCCTGAAGTAAAAATGTATATAACATAATTATTAGGTAGATATTATAAATAATGAAGAAGTGGCTAACACGATGTTTTAATATCGTGTTAGCCACTTCTTCATCTCCCACCCTCGGGACTTTTAAGTATGTTCATCTGGACACCTCAAAGAATAACTGTACCAATTTTCAAAACTACACGAATTATTCGGTCTGATTGACAATTTTTGAGTTAATTTTCATCAACTAGTTATTCCAATAAGACGGGTATTTACCACTTTGAAAGACAAAATGGAGGGGACTTCTTAAAGGGAAACAAGAAAGCATGTTGTACCGACCCCCATAATATGATGATGGGATGATCCAATGAATAGTTTGAATGTTTTGGCTGCCAACTCGACCAGAAGTCTTGTGGCTCAGAACCTCAGCATAGTTCAACTATGTGTTAGAACTGTTTGAAGATGGGTTAGTTGTCGGTGAAATTATAGGAACATGAAGGTTCTCAGGTTGACGGATGCTGGGCAGTGCATTCCTGGTTTGTATACTTTGCGAGGTTTTGTCCTGTTATAGGCATAGGTTGCCGTGGCAGTTGCCGCGTAAAAATCGACCCTGCAACTCAGCCTGTTGATCTCGTAATAGCCGATTAACAGAACCTACCAGGGCCTTAAATCTACTAAATTAATCGCTTTACCATATGATATGGTTTCAAAATGACACCTTTTGGCATTTTACTCGATGAAAGAAACTTTCAATATATTATGGAATGTCACCATATCAATATTTCCTTGCAAATAGCACCGCACGCCCTATCTAGAGTTTCTTTAACCTATAGACGATTCTGCGACGTACTGTCATTGTAGTGATTGTTTAACAGAATTCAGCCCCGAAGAAGTTGCAGCGGCTACCGCCTAAGTATTTATAGTACCTTCACTGCGATCATCAATCCTCCTGCCAAAAGTGGTGAATATGGCAAAATCCCCCTCGTTTGGGGGAGGCATGTCCAGTCGTGGACATGCCTCCTCTCCTGCGGTCGTTTGCTGGTGAAAAGGCGTAAGTTGTAGGTACCAATCTAGATGTCCCCCTTCTTTCCTTGGTTCGTTTCCCAAACACTGGGGGCCGTGACCCATCACGCAAGCAGCTTCTTCCGAACGATATCGCGCCATCTGCTCCGGCTTTCAGCGACATATATCACCACCAATAGGCTACTTGACTACTACTAGGAAAACTTCTAACGTATTGTCTGATAAAAAAATGCAAAATGTAATTAATATTTCTTCAAAGCCAGTCGTATTAGTAATAAAAACTAACTTTAAAGTTTGAATAAAATAATGCCGCCCCAACACAATAATCTCTGTCATGGCTCCCGTTTTCCAAGCTATGACCCCGCCATACCACACCTAACAAGAAGAACTCATTGACACTGTAATCTGTAAAAGTGTGACGTCACTTGCGATTCAACCAAACACATAGCGTTTTCGGTCACATGATCATACATCAAAAAATGTGTAATTTTAATCCCGTCTAGCGTTAGTTATAAGTACCTACCAATCAAGATTAGGTGATCAAAATTAATCGTAGGCGAACATTATTGCTTTTTAGTAGCAGTAGGTTTAGGTGATTTGATGCAATGAGCAACGTTCCATCGCGATACAGCGACGGTGGTAACGTAATGACTGAGTTACCGACGAGAACTAACGGCGGACTATGAATGTAACTCAAAGAAATAAGTCAGTGTGCGTCGTATCAGATGATTTCCGAAGGCGCGTGTATTTCGAAGAGTTCTCGCGAGCGCAGCGTGGAGCGCCACAACAATTACGTTCAGAATCACGCACCCGTCATTACACGCCGTTTTATCTTGAGGCGCAGCCCCCAACCCTTTGCCGTCTAATCGTGAATTATATCCGGCAATAAAATTCTTTAATCAAAGAAAACAACCGAGCGCGCATTAACCGTGCCTTCGCCACCTACAGTCGTTCTACGGAATATTTACATACATGTGTCATTACGTTACACCCGGGGGTGGCGGGCACAATAATTAAGGGCATAACGGAATCTTAGCGTCTTATTACGCGAACGTAACGATATCCCTTACAGAAAATTGTAAGTGTCGTTAGCATGAGTACCTCCCTGTGATCGTGTGAAGGCAGTCCCACACTCGCGAACTTTAATGTGATATATCCGCTAATGAATCAGACAATATTTTAAGGTGTGGGGGCAATAAAAACCCCCCTGTTAATGTACACCGACACTTTGTCGTAGGGATGCGATCTTGATGATGTATCGATGCGGATGTGCGAATTGTCGATGTCGATAAGAAGTTTTGTGGGGAATTTAATTATTTTGTTAATTGCTTACGGAAAGATTCATAAGAGTATAATATTCTTGAACACGAGTATGTAATGGAAAAGACGGCTTCTTATTTTGTTATACATATATCACTGACTAGTTTCTGCACACGGCTTCGCTCGTGTTACTTCTATGAAAACATATTTCTTTCTTTCCCACGAGAACTGATTACGGGGTTATAAAAAAAGTAGCTACACTCATGCAAAATTTCAGCTCAATTTGTTCAGTAGTTTGGGCGTGAAGGAGTAACAAATATCCATCTACCCATCCATCCAAAATTGCGCATCTTGTTTTCTCAAGAAGAGCTTCAATCAATCCATACTAATATTATACACTAGTTTCTGCCCGTGGCTTCGCACGTGTTTCTATGGAAAAGATTAAAGCTAGTATATTTGCCATGGGAACTGTTAAATGGGATAAAAAGGTAGCCTAAGTTTGATTCCAGGCTTTGAGCTACATTTGTGCAATTTTCAGCTAGATCCGTTCAGTTTGTCGTGAAGAAGTAACAAACATCCATGCCTCCAAACTTTCGCATTTACAATATTAGTGTGGTTCGAAAGGAACTCTGTCTGTCCGTTACATTTTCACGCCTAAATAGCTGAAGCTGTTTCATTAAGTTCATATTGGTTGTTAGTTTTTAGTGTCTTCGTTGTCTTTTTTTTCTCTGTGTGTTTTGAAATGTGACTCGATGTATGAACTGTTTACGTTAACTTTGTACCTTCCATGTCTGAAATAAACGAGATTTAGTTTAATAACATCCGCTTAAACAAATTTGGCAGTAGTTAGTATAATTATGTATATCGATACAATAAATATCGTACATCACTCGGTCACATTCTGTTTTCCCACAACAAAACAGGGTTGATCTCGTCGATGCCGGTGGTTCACCTAAAATATTAGTCACACCACAAGCCCTGCCTCGACCCACTCCTGTAACCGTATAGATGTCGAACGTGACATTCCTGAATCCGTGAACTGTTTGTTATCTTATTCATTCAATCATTCTTCTTTGTCCTTGTTGTGATTTAGATTCAGCAAAATCCCCTTACGGTGAGCAGCAGGTAAGCTTTGCCTATTTTACAATGCTGTATGGTTAAAATATAAATTTATCGTAACGGAACGATATTCTGTGACGTTTTGAACTTTATCTGAGCCTCAGAACTTTCAATTGAACCAGATGATGTCTGTTCTAGTTCGTTCAATAATTCTTAGTTCTGAGGTTCAGATCAATCAAGTTCATTGGTTTCGGGGCTATTGATTCAAAGAAATATGGGAATAGATCCTGCAAAAGTTTCAAAAGACGAAGAAGTTTTACTAAGTTTGTCGGAAATAGGTAGCTCGAAAGATTACTCTTTGCCGAAGACACTGGTGTACTTATATACTGAGACCGAACTGGACAGAGCGATGTAAGTAAAAACGAAACACCATGAGATAAGATTAATTTTACCACGGAGAAAGTGAGAAAGGTGTAGCGCGAATTCTCATTTATACCGTCCCGAATATATGGTCCGCATAAAGTTTTACAGCGTAAGAAGTGCGACAATAAGACGCTAGATGGATCCTTCAGGGTAAGGTCTCCGGGGGGCGTTTTGCGGTCAGGCCCTGCGAATGACTCCGGGCCTACAACTGCTCTGTATGTAACTTTGTTTCGTTAATACATTTGTGAAACACTGCTTTGTAGAATGACGAGGCACTACCAACGTTTACAACTAGTTTTTTCGCTCTCAAAAGTGGCATTTCTACACACACATGTACCGCTACTTCGTCGTCGTCATCTCATCATCGTTACATATAGTTTCATTGACGTGGCGAAGGACAAACGGCGTTAGGAGAGTAACGTCTTTTTGATATTATGGAGCAACAGCCTATGGGTACAGAAGCACCTGGTAGACCAATAACTAGTAGAGGACTGTAGACTCTTTTTCACACCAATGCGAGCACTATCCATGCTCTGCCCTGCTTGGAACAGTTTAGTGGCCATCAGCCCTGTCCGTGTGTATCTCAAAAACCGCGAGTTTGAGACGCGTTGATTTATTGATTCCAAAGGCGACCGCCCCGGGAGCGCGGAGTTCGCGATTACTACCCGTTTCATTACCGACTGACTAATTGGGTTTCCGGTTCTACATAACCTCTGGCTGCTCGTTTATCATGGAATGTGGCTATGGATATTCATTATTGAGGTTTCGGGGCTATTGTGAGGTGATTAGATGGAGTTGCTGAAGTTTAGGCCTCCATATTCTGTCCGCTTTAAACAAGTCGATAAATCTTCTCTATGTCTTTGGGTGACATTCCACTGTCAGATACGAGGGTCTATCTGTAGGATCTATAGGTACAGTCAGTGACGAATAATCTGCATTTGACTGTTCATCAACTGTGTGTCCGTCTCAACCTCATATCTATGTAGGATCCGGCATTGAAATAAAAGAGGTTTTGCGACTTTTCCACTATATTCAACATTTTTCTTCTTTTGATGTCCACCATTCGTCGTTCCAATCACCAGTCCCATTCATTCATCGATACTCATTCCCTTTCATTCAAACGTTCTTTTTTCTTTTTAAACATCTGGACAACGTTCCATTCACACATCTATATGTATTAAGTCAACAACGATCGTAGCTGATGACGTAGACGTTAATATTACTTGAAAAGCATTACTCCCTAGTCCTTTAAATAACTCCATAAATAACAGAACACTAAAATTTTAAAAAATCGCTGCGAACAAAGCATTAGCTAGGTTAACGACTGTGACGAACTCTACCTAAAAGCCCTCCACTAGCACTCGTAACATGAAAACCAAGAATCAAAGATAGCAATTAGAGTTGAGAGCATCCACGCCTGATCGCGGCGTATCGACACAGCTTAACCGCACTCCTGACATGGAAGCCAACGGGGGTTTCACACTGAGCTTATTTTACCGGCGTTGATATTTATCAATGGCAAAAATATCAAATGAGCCAACTGGCTCCGGTTAAAAACGTAATACATGCAATGCATAATGCATTGATCACTCAGAAAGAGGGTTTTCTCCAATAGTGGGATGTGGCTGGGGACTTACTTACTACTTATTGAAATATGTATGTATTGAACTTTTGAGCGACACTGGCGGTTGCGATTAACACCATCGACATACAATTGATATATCGACGATTAAGATATTTGAACATCTAAAAATCCTTTTTTTGAAGGTTGTTATTGCAGTTTATAAGGCAAGTAACTCGACAGTCCTCGCGTAAAACCGCACAAGTGTGAAAGCAGCAAAACCTAACCCCCACACTCATTAGGCCAACAAAAGTGTCACCTCCGCGCCGAACGTTTGATTCCAGCACTCGTCTGCTCATTGGAATTTAAAACGGTGATTAAAGCGATACGGTGTGAGCTTTCGTTTGTTGCCGGATCGCTCTTTTTGTGGGGATCATTAAAATTTTATGGAGTTTCACGTGATTTTCATGTGCTCTGTGCCTAATCGGGCTCATAACGTGCGTTTTTACAAGCTGCTTGCTTGTAGTCGGTTGTTGGTATTGGTATTCATTTTAGGGTACGTACAACAGGTTTTTGCAACGATTACTCCTGCGGGTTTTGTCAATTGATGGTTTCCTCTGACTGTAAATTTATGGCAACTGTATAGCGAATCCTTTTTAACTGAAATGGGGGGAAAACAAAGGTAAAAAATCTAAATATGACTGTGAAGAGTTGAATTGCTAAATCCTTTGACATCGTAAGAATATCATAACCTAATTAATATGCAACAAAAACTTGGAAGTAATACTAAGTTTAAGTTTTAAGAAAAGAGATTATGAAACACGTAAGTACCTAGATTTAATTATTGTTGTTTTTTTATGTCAACTATATTTTATTATTGTTTGTTTTTACGAGTGTACTGTATAATTGTTGTATTTTGTATGTGTGTGTCTGAAGTTGCAAATAAAGTCTTTATCTATCTTTCTAAGTACATAAGTGTCCTGGTTGTAGGTGGGTAATGTTTATTACGTGTGATATCAGAAACAGAAAGTGTTCTAAAACTTTAAGCCCCCAACCCCAGCTATTAACGGTAAGAAGGCGCGTCGACCGAAGTGTCACAACTCAAAGTAATTAATATTTTAATTGGGCATTTCGAGCGTTGTTACTTAGCTGATATTGCACGATAAATTCGGTGCCGCTAATAATGTCGCTCACCCCACTTTTGAGTGGTGCGGTTTTACGCGATTTTAGTACTTACCTCGCTTTTGGCGGCGGCGGCCGATGCCTAATGCTTTTGGTGACGTGGTGATGTCGATGTGAAGGTAAATTTAATGACGTTTACGTATGAACGTACGCGTAATATGTTTCGAATGATACAACCCTTTCAAACAAATTGATGTTTAGCGTATCTTATACTTGCTTGGTTACTTTTGTGGCTTTGTTCGCTTTTTTCTTCTTCTAGGCAAATCGAGTGCGAAGCATTGTCTTTGTGACTCTTAAAAAAAATGTTATGAAGTTATCTATCGCAGTGTTCAGAGAAAGATCTAACACAGGTTCCTCACTATTCTGTAATTTCTGCTAAGCCGAATTGAACAAAGAAGCCAAGTACACTTTTCCACTGAAATGAAGAAGACACTCTATTCCATGGTAAAGTGGATGCGACGAACTGCGTAAATGATTTCCGCAAAGCCTTCTAATACAAAGTTAATCTCATTCTGTCCCACCAATACCTAATCTACATCAAAGGTAGCTCGGGATTAATATAATCTCAATATCGAAGCCTTACCCCTTCGGTGACAAGTGGCGCGGAACGAATCTCTGAATTTTTGATCTCCCGGGGTAGCGTGGTTATTAACACTTAATATTTACTGCCTGGGGGCAAGGTGCCTGTTGTCGGTGGAATTGACTATCGATTTGAATTTGAACTACTGATGAAGTTGGAACAAGACATAGTTAATGCCTTAGTAGTTGATGTCTGGTAAAGTTGTTCTGGTAAGTAGATAAGTTCCTTATCGATGACGCTTAGTGTGCACGTCGCCGACGGATTGTTGAATCAGCCAATTTGTAATCGGTAGGCCGATTACAAAGCGAATGCTGATTCGTAGGCTTGGGTTGGGTTGTTCATTCGACAGAATGGCTAAGTGACGTCCAGCCATATTCTTTTACTTTGATGTTTCAACAATTGTCACAGGTAATTAAACTGAATTGCGCCGATTTGTAATCGGCCTGATTCTACAAACTGGTTGATTTTACGATCCGGCGGCGACTTGCATACCAGTGTATCTAGTCTAGTCCGTTTAAAAGTAAATTACACGACAGAAAAAAGTCGGTACTCACTGTCTTCATAAGAGGTTATAGAGCTGCTTGATTTAAAACATCTCATTAATTACTTTGGAATCTTTGTTTCCAGTAACAAAGCTACATTGGACTTGCAACTTCAAGTGATACTTGTGTACTCATGCACTTTGACCAGTCTGCTCGACTTGGGTGAAAACATGCAAATTAAAAATATTCTGATATAAATTAGACGGGCACAATGGCAATCGAAGGCTCACCCGGTAAGATAATATTATATACTATTTATAAAACTGTTTATGTATAAAATTTGACTTGTCTAAGGGCTTATTTTGTAAGCCTAAATAAATAAAGTTATTGTTTTTTTTTGTTGAGATATCATAGTGTCGTGGTCACGGGATGACTAGAGTACGGGAGCTTGGGCTTGGACAGTGTGTAAACCTGTTGAAACGTCGGGAAAAATAGATAAATAAACAAAAAATTGGCGACCTCTGTGGCGCGGTTGGCGAAGGTCTGCCTGCGACGCAGGAGGTTGCGGATTCGATTCCCACCTCGGGACAAATGTGTACGATCTGCAGACATTTGTTCAGGGTGTTCTGGTCGTTTTCTATGTATAATAAACAATATCTATCTATGTATTGCATTATATTATGTATATCAGTTATCTAGTACCCATAACACAAGCTCTGCTTAGCCAAGCTAAGCAGATGCTGAGTGAATTGTCCAGCATTATTTGTTTATTTATTATTATATTTATTAAACGCGTTAATTACCCGTTAAATAGTACTAATAATTATGTGTTCAGATCGCGTTAGTTTAAAAATATTTATATCATAGGTTGTCCGTGGCGATGATGACCCCATTTTGAAAATACGTTTGCTTTAATTGCCATCCCCCTGTATACAAATATTTCGTGATATCCCGAGGCCTCCCCCCGTTCCTATGAATGATCAATTACAAGGTTTTCATATGCAAATGTCTCGGGAGCTACTCTAATTACTTGCTCATCGCATTTGATTATTGATTGTTCGTCGCGCTGTTTTCGCCTCGCTTGATTGGCTGTGAATTTTATATGAGGTGCTGGTGATGGTGCTGAGGTTGGTTATTGTGTGTTCCGATAGGGGTTATGGTTTGGTTTTGTGTTAATTTATAATTGAATTCGCCAGTATCATAATGCACCCTCACGTTTACGTTCACCCACTGCTAGATATAGGCAAGTTCTTACACTCACAAAACTACGACATCTCTATCTTGGAACACGGTAGCCATGACAGAGATTATCGTTTTGGCGCGGCATTATTTTATTCAAACTTTAAAAAAATTCTAACTAATACGACTGGCCTTGATGAAATATTAATTACACTTTGCATTTTTTTTATGAGACAATACGTTAGAATTATTTCCCAGTAGTAGTCAAGTGGCCTATTGGTAAACTGTGGTAATCTTTTTCATTAATTATGATAGCTACGGCATGATGACGACAAGTAAAAGTAATTGTATGTACTTTAAGTGAACATTGTGCTTCTGAGTAAAATAAAAAAATGTTAAACTGAACTTAATCCATTAAACCGCAATAAATCCATTCGTTGAACCACGTGTAGCCTGTTACTAGATAGTTTTTCCATATTTCCACGGAGATAGAAAGTACTCCTCACAACCCTCGTCTGAACAGCCGTCTGCGACGCTCGGGGCGCTCGAGAACGTCACTGTCTGAAAAATTAATATACCACCTACAATCTACATCTGTACTTGTACCTGCTCTATGGAAGATGTATCTTTGTACTCGTTTGTTTGTAATTGGAACTATTTGGATTGTCCTGGCGCGCTTTTATCGTAATGCAGGTAGCACTCATGGTTACAACGTTTTTAGATAACCATGGACGGGTCTAACAAGGCTCTGGTCCAAGCAAAAATTTGTAGAAGGCGTCAGAGGTAGACGGAGTCTTTACCAGCAGGGGTTAGTGGGCTGAGCAGACTGGAATCGAAGTATCAGAATACTTATAAATAGATTCATAAAATATAATTACACCTAAGGAATTAAAAACACGAGGTAGGTACGCGATGAATGCCCGATAAAATAATCTATACGATACATATTGTTTATTTGAATTGAATAGGCTCGGAAACTACCGGACCGATATGAAAAATTCTTTCACCATTAGTATCCTACATTACCCCTGATGAACGTAGGCTATAGAATATACCCGTGCGAAGCCGGGGCGAACCGCTAGTCTTTAATTAGTTAACAAAAGTTTTAATAAAAAAATCCCGTATTATCAAAGAACTTTACAATGTAATGGTAAAAAAAGTCCCAGTAGTTCTGTCAACAGAACAGGTGGGAGTAAACGGAAATTACAGAAACAATTTAGAAATTTTATTTACAATTGAAACTATTGAGCTTACTGCAGACAGTTGTAAACAATCTACAGGTAGCTCAACTGAAAAATTAATTAAAAACAAAGAAATTAAATGTAAAGTTTTTTATTCAGACAAAATCAGTGTTTTTTTTAATCTACAAAAGCAGCTTGTGTTGAGGATTCTTCTTCGAGCACAGTCAAGTGCCAGATGGTCCAGATTCACATTGAACAAAAGTCCACTTCCAGAAACCCCGATTTCACTTATAAACTTCCCAAACTCCCGATCATTTCACCAGCTTCGCTACACAACCTACACGCAACCAAGTTCCGGAGATAACATTCATAAACGCTAATCGAACTCATCTTAAGGACAGTAAGTTCCATAACTAGGCCCTTGCTCATTGAGGGGTACTATTAACTCCCTATAAATTGCCCTGAGGGCGGTTGATAACACCTTATCGAGTGGTCGGGATATCGGCCTGATTGCGGCTTGCGGTTCATCTAAATCTATTAGCTGCAAATTGACACTTGATGACAGCAGTGAAGTGTTGGGTTCGATCAAAATTGCTTTGGAAGGCTATTAAAGATCAGGAAAGACCTGATGATTGACTTGATCTGCCCTTCCATGGCTGATAAATCAATGGCTAATAAAATCTTTTTTTAAGAATATCCTTCCACGTAGCTAAGATAAATGAATGCCTTTTTATACGGCGGCGGCGGGGCGGGTTATGGTTTTCGAGTGTTTCTTTGATTGTCTGGTACTCTTACTTAATAACCTCTAACCATACAAATGGCTGAAGCGATTTTATTAAATGTATCAAATGGACTCCTATATGGCTCTTAGCCAGTTTCTGTAGGCATTTGCCGCTTCAGTTCGCAAAATAAATATAATATCAGTTAATTACTTGTTACATACTTTAAGTTACGTATTTGATGTTGAAATCTCTCAAACAACAATGTCACATCCTACTATGAAAGTCTGTCTAGAAAAGAGAATGGATGAGATCCAATAAATTAGACATTGCAGTGCAGAGACAACAAGAATATTTACTCAACTCCCTCATTAGACTTCTAAGCAAATATTGAGTTAATCCTCCAAATCGAAAATCAACCCTTCCGATGAACACATCAAAAACTGTAAAATCAGCTATCGTCCAAAAGATAACATCTACATTTAATTAACCGCCCAGCGTCCGCACATCAAAGGCCGTCTTAATGCGCTCTCGGCCAAATCGGCCCAAACATCGGTATTAACACAACCCCACAATTTGTGCCCTGTCTTCCTCCGGTGAAATTTCCACGGGTGTCCAATAGTCTATTAAACCCTACTACCAATAAGAACTCCATCCTTTGTTTATTATAAACACTTTCTATACATCCTCTCTCGCTCTGTCTGCCTCTGGCGGATATCTCTGTCTCCTTTGGGTGTTTGTTTTGTAGCAGTACGTCTAGTGCATATCCTAGGGTAGCGGTACCCTCAAGAACGTTAACGACTTGAACCCCGAGTACGCCTGAGGCCGATTCAATTACTACCGTTGTATTATTTCCACGGAAAATATGTATGTTTGCGTACGATTGTTGCGGTTCTATATTAAATTCTGTTTCGTGTTTATTGGTGGCGAGTGGGGTCTTATTGGATTCTGTCGGTGTCTCGTACGCTGTTAGTGTGGAATGTCGACCTGTCCTCTTCAAATTGGATGTTTATGGGATCAGGTTTGCGAGGATACTGCTCTTACTAAATATACGACGCAAATTAATTTGCTCTAGGTACTACTTTTGGTATGTGAGATAACTCGTTAATAACTAAATTACGGACCTATCTATTGAATTTTCAAGACAGAGTCAAGTTATGAATTTGATTTTCCGCTCTCATTGTGCCGCAGGGCTCGTGTTGTCTTTATTGAAAATAAGTATCATACTAGTAAGTCCAACAAAGAAAAAAATCGGATTTAAGTAAAATATTTCTCCGTCGCCACTTATTGCTAATTGCCATGCTGCGACTACAAAATATGCTTTAACTTTAACAAAGAGAAATCATCAAACATTCATAACCCTTATTCTGACCTCTTTCAAATCAATTCAATAAGAAACACAACATAAATCTATTGGAAGTAACCTTGACACTCGATCAATCAGCCCAATAGGTGCCGTCCAACAAGGAAGTAATGCAGCCAATCGGACCAGCACTCTCAAAGAATGATCGCTGGCGACTGAACGATCGAGGTGTCAAAAGACCAGCGGGTCGGCAACCTATCCATCATAATGCTTCCCTTAACCAACCGAATCAGAACCCAGTAGCCCTTTAAACTTGATCTTTAGCGGGAGATGATGAAAGTTCTATTGAAGCTGGTCGTGTTTCGAAATTATTTTCAGTACAGGTCCGGCCTGACGTTTCGATCTGCAAGTAGATGGATTAATTTGATTATCTCACAACAGATGTTTGGGTAATGTTATAAATGCCAGTAAATTGCTTTGAGAGATTTGGAAGCTGTTTTGTTCCAGGAACATTGTGAATTTCAGAGTTTATTTAACTTTGACACAACAAACAAACCAACACGTGATTGGTCAACATAGTACGCGATAAATACCTGACTAGTTTCCGCCCCTGGCTTTCTACGCGTTTTAATTAGATAAAAAGTAGCCGTCCCTTTGATAACAAACTATGTGCTTGGCAAGTTGCATACATATTCGTGCAGTAGTCATGAAAAAGTAACAGACAGAGTTGTCAGTTCTTCCGCTAGTAGGCAAAACATTTTAAAAAACATTGGCAATTATTATTTTTTATTTTATTTGATCTTGACATAGTTTAAATATAAAAAAAAAATATAAGTTTTCAATATGACTTGTCTATGAGCTTTTTTGTAGGCCTTAATCAATTGCCGTTATTGATTTCTGAGGTTACTTTCGCACAATATCAGAGTGGTTTATTTTTGCGATTTTGCCTCGATTCATTAATACGTGTATTTTACTTGCAATGAGTAAATGTTTCTGTTAGGCTCCTGAACCATTCCAGTAAGATAAGCTTGGAAATTAAACCCAAAAGGAAACAAATCCAAGGCATCCATAAATACTCGCACTAATTCAAAATCTGCGGTTTACGAGTTCGCAAAACAACCCCCGAAATGACAATCGTAAAACGCAATATCTAATAGATTATTAAGGAATCGCGCAAATTCATCTGATAAGGTTCCTGGAGTTTAACGGTTAACGGTCACCCCCTCGGAGGTGGCGTGGACAGATTTAATTATGCTTTGGAAATGGACTAGAAAATTGAATGGAAGATACTTGCCATCGATTGTAATTGGTTCACGGAATGAAAATGGATGGTTTGATGAATTTCATCTTCACTTCTGCAGAGCTGTATAAACGAACGGCTTTCTTATGCCGGGTACAGACCAAGTGAGCGAAGGCTAACCACCGAACGCGATTGAACCAGTAGTGTGGACGTCATGGCGAAAGCAAGCGAGCGCAAATGAGGGCCTTCGTTCGCCTTCGGCTGTGCTCCGCCGACTGTTTCACATTGTGCTCGTGTGGTGTGGATACAACAGCGAAAGCGAGTGAACGTTCGTCATCGATCGTCGAATCCCACTCGTTAGCCTTCGCTCGCTTTTGTTCGCTTTGTCTGTACCCGGCATTATGTGAACCGGTTCCCAGACATAACCGACAAAACATACATAAACAAATTCCGTGAAGGAGTTGTGATGGTTTTCTTCCACCTTCATCATTCGTACACTGGGGTTTGGAACACGCCGGAAAAACAGAAGCAGGGATTCTGTTTTTCCGGTCAATTACAACCTGGGTCTCTTCAAGACAAGAGTGAATGGGTATCTTCTAGACCGTCGTGGTACATCGTTGGCCACATCTTCACTTTCCATCATGTGAGATTGTGGTCAAACAAAGGTCTTATGACTATGAAAAAGAACCCTTAGAGAGAATATCAAACTGCTTTGATTTTGTAAGTCGGGACTTGGTCTAGTTTTGGTTGTTTAACTGCTGTGAATGTATCTATGGCTCCAATCCAGGCTTCCCTCATAGCTTGCCGAGTATTCCAGAAGCATAGGTGGTTCGATAAAATACGAAATCTACATTATTAATTAAGACTGCAGGCTTCGTTTCATCAAGGTACCACGTGAACAGATCCGCGGGCATCAGTCAGTTCGCAAGTCCCTCAGTCACTTAACAAATGCTCAGAATTACCTGACTACGGTATGTCTTCCCAACCGCATTCCTTCACCACTCAATACCAGAGAGCTAATTGCATACCGGCTGAACCGAGCTATTAGCCAATTGCAACGCCAACGTCTCGTTAGAGATGTTTCAATAATACAGGCAGGTACCTTTTGTTTAGGGTGCGGATGCGAAGGTATTGCTAATTTTGGATGTAACTTTCAATCAACACCAAATGTATCATTGAACATAAACGCGTATCACTTTCCATCAAGTGATATTGTGGTCAAATGCACTATTTAATTAAAAAAAACATTGAAAAAGTTGAAAAAATAGTTATAACTTTTTTCTTAAGAGTCTGCCCGGGTTTTTTCCTGGAAAAAAGTAGGGTATATCCAGCACACAATTTCTCTCCTTGCCTTTCAACAAGATTTGTTTAACAATTATTTATATTATATAATTATATAAAGTGTGAAAGTTTGGATCGACGGATGGATGGATGTTTGTTACTCAATCACGCCAGAACGGCTGAACGGATCTGAATGAAATTGGCACAGAGATAGATTATAGTCTAGAATAGCAGATAGGCTACTTTTTATACTTTTTATCCCGGAATTCCCACGGGAGCGAGAACTACGCGGGTGAAACCGCAAGGCGCTGCTAGTAATAATATTATTGTGACAAGGTACTGTATCTGACCATTTCACACAGTATGACATATGTAGATATTATATGTGTAGTAATGTCTGTCTTATTATGTGAAAAGGTAAAGATGTAGGTATATCTAGAGAGACAGAGACACTCTTTTTTATTTATAATTTTTATTATTATGGATTTCGCTATTACTTCCCTGAACATAATCAAGGATCAAAGTAGAATAGATGCAACAGGAAAAATGATAAATCATAAAAATTAATAGATTCCCATGACACCCCACAAGACAGGCTTAGAACAAGAGCCAATCATAACACCCCGGCCTCTTGAGACTCCAAAAATAATACAATAAATCAGAAACATGCAAATCCCGCTAATAACTTGCAGAAAACCGAAAGCTATTTCACGGCTGCCGAAGCGGCCCACCACGTTACGTAATCCACGAATATTTAATACAAGTAGGGGTAGCGGACTCCAGGGTGCTATTTCCATGCTGATGTTTAATAATTGATAATACCCCGCGAAAAACGCGCGCTCGGGGAACGCACGAATCTGGTATGGAGCTGGTAATACCGCATTCATCAAAATTGCGTTTCGTTCAGTATCAGGCATATTCGAAACTAAGGATGGCTTGCAAATGTCATTTCTTTTTCGTTTCGTTCTTCGTTTATTTCATGTCCACAAAATGTGAAATCTGTGAAGATCATTCATAGCGAAAATATACGCTTTTGGTCGGAGACTATGTATTAAGAAAACTTGCCTAGTAATAGATCTATGCTTGGGGGACGTTTATGTCATTGAAAAGCGTTACTCAAGCATAATATAGATGATTGGAAAGCTTTCTTAATATGGGTCTAAGAGGTCCTCCTTTCGTTGAGTCAATCATCTCTTGTTGTTTTTTAGAAGTAGGTACAGAGTTGAAGTTGTAGAACTTGAAGGTCCGGGTGGTGATCATACAGTCGGATCAAAAAATCTGTAAAAAAGCTGCTATAATGTCCATCTTGTAATATTTGAAAAATCTCTGCTCACTTAGTTCCACTTCTGAATATTTCGTAATTCTATAAATCAATGCATAGGTACCTACGTTATTTTGTACTGACCAGTCGCGTATCTTCAAAATCTTTGGAATCACACCAAAACAACCGTTGTCACAGTAAACATCTCTATATGAAGCTCCCTGTGCTACCTGTACGCATCCCAGCTTCACATTATCAGCCTCCTAACTTGTAAACTGAGCAACTCAATCGATAATCATCTCGGGAGCAAACAAAGGGAAAAGATCTCATATTTGTTACTGTGAGAGGAAATTGGGGTGTTTGAGCTGTAATGATACGGAATGTGGGGAAATGTCGTTAAAGTTTTGTATTAGTTGTAGAGAAATAAATAATGAGTACCTACCTTTCATTTCATTTATTTATTGCATCATATTATGGTACAGTCAGCTGCGAAAATATGTATACACTGCCATGTTTTCAATTTGACTGAATAGTAAGTGCATGGTAATTTTGATAATTTATTATACCGCATTTTGACAAGTACGATGACTACTTTGTACGTAAAATATGTGCATCGACTTTTATTTGAGAAGTTCAGAGTAAAATAAAAATGAAAACTTGGGAGTGTATACATATCTGAGCAGCTGACTGTACATAAAATTTGTCAGAACTTATGGACTATAATTAAATATGTACCCATTCAGGGTGTTGCAATGGGAGACGGCCAAACGTGTTTTTTTGCCGTTTTTATAGATAATGGTACGGAACCCTTCGTGTGCATGTCCGACTCGCACTTGGCCTTTTTTATTTATTTCTTTAATAAAATAGGTAAATTCAATTCAATTAGAGTAGGTGCCTGATAGGTAGACTGTAAGTGACCTTCTTAATGTTCATTGTCTTATTTACATTGAGGATTCTTAAAAAAAATCGAAATATTTAGGATAAGATCAAAATCCTAAAAATCTCGTAACAGTAGGTACAGTAGTATAACAGTATCGAGTTACCCCTCAAAGGGAACAAAGTAATCTATGGTAGGCCCTGTTCTCCCGGCCGATATGTATGCAGATGGAATTATTGTCGACGACGAGCGACGGTGTTAAATAAAACGAAAACTAGGGATGGGGTGCGTTGGAACTCCAGAAAGACTACGCAACACAAAAATAATTAAATTATTTTTGCGTTAATTACGAAACACAAAAATAATTAAATTATTTTTGTGTTTCAAAATTATTTTTGTGGTACAAATTTTGTACCTAGTAGAGTATAAAATCCTTTCAACAAGCAAGTGTTTGAGAGCACAAAATGTAATGATTTTCCTGCCACACGACTGATTTCATAGAAAAAACTTATCGCAGGTTTTTTGCTATTATAGTGCGTAACTCGCAGTGTTTGTATAATATCAATTGGCGCTTGAGACTGATGTAAGTCCTAGAGTTTTTCGAGTCCACTTGACCTCGTGCAATTTATAATATGGGTCCCAGAGAATCCCTACGTGATAAATTCAAATAAATAAATATCATGACAATTCCCCTGTCAATATATTTATGAAAACTTGTTGTACACTCATAAAAAAATATCAAAAGCTTCCCTAACAAGATAAAGTTAAAAACTACAACCCGACTACGTGAAAGTTATAAAAGTTTGAAACATTTACATTGACAAAATAGAATGACGTATCGGTCATATTTGATAGGCATAGAGTTGAAAATGAAAATAGGTCGTAGGTATTGTAATTTTTCTCTATGGGGCCTGCAGCCTGCGGCTACCTAAACTTTAATACGCGTTTTGAAGGCTTATTCGGGATCGGAGCCCTAAATCCTATAGCCTATAACCATCGGGGTATTGAGACGAATCAATCGATACATAATTTGTTGAAATCGAACCAGTAGTTTCAGCGCTACGTGGGAACAAAGAAATCGGCCACATACATACAAACATACAAATATACAAACATACAAACATAGGGTGCTAACCTCATAACCCTCCCCTGTTGGTAGTCGGGTAAAAATAGCGATATACATAATATAAACACTAGAAATAAACATAAACTCGCTGTGCCCACAACCAGGCTTCACAAAATTAATGTATCTTTTAAAGGGCAATGTATACGCTTCTACAACAAAACTCCTAGTTAGTTGCAAAATCTATCAGTAAATAAATTCAAACAAATTTTCAACTTTCTATGCAAAAAGGCTTACTACAAAATATCAGATTATTTAGAAGATAAAAAAGCTTGGGACAGGAAAATAACAACTAACAGGCTAAAGGTTACTTAGTCGCTTCTTTACTTTAGTCTACATACCTACCGAAGCGACAGAAATAAAAAATATCACTTTATTTCCGTGTCACTGTTTTATTTTAAGAATTTGACCTCTTCTAAGTGTAAATTTTTGTATTTATGGAAATAAAGAATTTTTGATTTGATTTGTGGCGCAATTGGCAGCGCATCCCGACGGAGGGTCGCGAGTTCAAGTCCCGGCGAAGTAGAAAAATTCTTGGGACCTTATTAAATTTTCGTTAGTTAACTTATCGCACAGAACACTCGTAGATCGAACTCGACTCAAACCGTGGTTCTTTGTCTTGAAACACTACAAGATTGAACTCTACCGCGGTAGATCATGTTTTTGCCGACTGGTTTTTAGGTTCGAAAATTAAACGGAAAATTATCTAATGTTCCGTGTAAAAACTGATACAGGCATCTGCCTGTGTCAGTTTTTACAAAAAATCTAACGCTTTTTTTTCATATAGACTTTACCGTCCTTATTTTCCCCGGACATTGGCCAAAGCCTAAAAGAATCTAAGTCCTCTGACTAAAACCAAAAATCACGCGATATACTGCATCTTACAGTTGATACGTACCTTTTAAAGAGTTTCAAGCCTTTGTGCTTATCCCACGTTAAAATAAGACTGAAAACTCTGAATCCTGTCCCATCACTAAAGCGAACGTGGTCGAGCCCAAACAGCCGCGGTCGGATTACTGCCAGTGATGAAAAAGGGAAAAATCATTTATTTTATTACCTGTGCAAAAATAATAAGCCAAGTTCGACCCGGCTTGCCGGATCCGCGCGGCAACGAGTATTATAATTAGGAATTTAAAAATCATCTTTGCTTGTGCCAAAATCTTGCTAACTGTATTGGGGTTTGTACCAGCTATGTTCTCATAACGTATAGAAATCGCCTCATAATGTAACTTAGGCTGTTTCATTAACAATTTTATAGCCCTCGACGCAATCGTTCATGACCGCCGAGTTGGGCAGTGAATGCGTTGATCCAAAAATTCATTTCATTTATTAATTGTTAATATGTACATAGGGTTGGTAGCTTAAGATCTAATTTTAGCTTAAGTAGTGGATACACCCTGTAGGGCACTGCAATTTAGATTGCTCAAGAAGGTTATAATTAACGGGTGCACATTTATCATCTTTATCTCTAAAATAACGTGATAATTTCATTTCTTAGAATTAACCCTGAGTGTGGCTTACGGACTGTAATAACAATAATCTCACATTTAACTCAATGCAGTGAAATTTCTTTAATTAAAAATACTCAATGTTTTTTCTAATATATATTTATGTCATATTTTCAGGTAATTGACCTTTATTGGTACCTACCAAAAGAGGAATTCGGCTGCTAGCAGAAGTGCCTCTAGTGGTAAGTTTGTAGGAGCTCGACTTTTGTAGCAACAAGTAGGTACTCAATCACATTCGAATGGTGCTAAATCTTCGATTAGTCCATTTATTTGATATATTATTACGTTATTTTCACTTGTAGACCACTGACTCGGTAAACGTAGTGTAGGACGTCCTCTGCGACTGCAGGCAGATGGTGCGTGCGTCAAGCTGAAGACAGGGCGCTATGGCTGAAATAAATGATTATTATTATTATTATGGCGCTCCTTAAGCGAAGCATATGTCCAGTTATGGACTAACATAGGATGATGATGAAGACCACTGAAGGGCAAAGGCCAATGAACTTGATTTACATATAACAAGTAGTAATATAATTTCTTAGTTCACCAATATATTGGTGAACATATAAGTGGCGTAGTTAAGGTGTTCGCCTCGAAAATAGGGTATAATAAAAATCATTGAAAACATTTGAATTAAAAAACGCTTCTAAATTGGATTAAAAACTATGATTATAAAGGCATCGGGAAAAATGCTCACTGAAAATGCAAACTTTAACTAATTTAATTTCTACGTGTTTAAAACTAATTTAAACACGTAGGTACAACATATATTTCTTATCATCTATTATATGTATTTACATTGATTAGTTGTGTCCAAGTATGATTTTTTATGTATAGCTTTTTACTAATATTACGTTGTATCGGTTGTAATAGTCTTTTTTTTTAGGTAGAAAGCATATACTTTATTACTGCATTTTCTTAATAATTTTATGTCCTGTACTTTTTGTTAACTATCTGAATAGTAGGTTTTTCATCTTTATTTTCACTTTTATTTTTAGTTACGTAGTTATTAGTTTCTACTATCGGCACATGTGAAAATTTTCAAAGGAGAAACCTCGGATCCTGGAATATAACCTAGGCTAGTATAGGACCCTAAGGAATCAATATTATACTGGAACACTGTAATTGTCATTCGCGTCAGTCGCTTGTGAGTTTATCCTTATTGTTGCGGTGGCCTGTTTGGAAGTGGTTTTATGCAGAAACACTGAGTTTAAATATAGAAAAAGGTTTATTTCTCCAGATCACATGTTTACAGTACAGAGTAGCAGTCGGAAGTCTTTTTATGAAGGAAGCGGAACTTACTCCTTTCCATAGATAAGTAAACGGAGGCATAGACCTCAAGTATTCATAGATAAAAATGGACAAGTTT
Organism: Eupithecia exiguata; assembly: GCA_947086465.1. Taxonomy (NCBI): domain Eukaryota; kingdom Metazoa; phylum Arthropoda; class Insecta; order Lepidoptera; family Geometridae; genus Eupithecia; species Eupithecia exiguata. The sequence goes on from OX352247.1 coordinate 1,408,640, forward strand.
GTTGGATGCCAACACTTATTGCTTGTAAGTGTATCCTCACTAAGTTTTGTTTATTTGTTTTACGAACCTAGTCTTGGTTCTCCACACACGAGCAGACAGCTAACCCAATTTTGGTTCCTCCACACACTAGAGAAAATAAGTAGATCAATTTGTTCATACTCAAGTTTGTGTGTTAAATTGTTGTTATATATATTCTTTTCTATTTTATTGTATTTTTTTTTATGTGTTAAATGTACCTACTCGTAAACATATGGACCCATGGTTGTCTGAAATAAAGCATTTTTATTTTTATTTTATTTATTTATTTAATAGAACTCTTACTCTACTTATGTTTATGTATAAAATTTGACTTGTCTAAGTGCTTATTTTGTAAGCCTAAAGAAATAAAGTTGACTTTTGACTCCTTTCACTTATTTTATGACCTGATATCATCAGCTATACGTGGGAACTTTAAAAGTAATTCAGAAATGAATATAAAACTCGTGATTACCATCGGGGAGCCACCCCACCCTCCGCGCAGGCCGCGGTCGCAATTGAAATGTTTATAGATACAATAATGTATGGGGATCAATGCTGCTTGCTGCTTTGTTTTTCATGGTTTACCCCTGGAGGTGTTTCTTTATGCAAACAGGATCTTGGGAGATGCGAAGACTTGTATTTGTACGTCTTGGAGTATGTATTAAATATTGAGAAGCCTATATGTTGCGGCTTGGACTATTTCATTCCATAAACCTACCATTTGAAATTAATAAATCCCAAAAATTTACGATCTCGACGGGATTCGAACCCGCACCTTCCCCTTCAGCGCAGGGTGGCTCTTTTTCCAACTAAGCTACGTGATCTTATCTCGCCGAGGTGTAAATCTTTCGGAGTTCTTTCGGCACTTACGCCGTCAGCGCCGCCTACAGAGGAAACAATGTAATTTTTTGGGATTTATTAATTTCTTAGAAATTACCCAGAGTACTGTAATAAATAAAAACCTTAGAACCTACAATTTGAGTTTAAAAAATTTGAATAGACACATTTTAGGCTATTGGAATTGCCTAGCATAGCTACGAATACAAATCGTTTATTTAAGACACAATAAAAAGTTTACAATTTATTATCGAGTCCGTGGGATTCCGAACTAGCCTATGTCAAGTCAAGAGTTACAGGACCCAAGGCTTCTCCTGAGTATTATATTGTGAACATATTATGTCTTTAAATGACAATAAAAAAAGCTAATATCAAAAACTTGTTTTACCAGCGACTTCTAACGCGTCTTTTCTATCAAAGTCAAAGTTCGTTTATTGCTTAAAAATACAATGTTTTAAAGATCTTATGGTACAAATTTGGATCATTGTTTTCTGCCTCTGCTTAGGCATGCAATTTTTTAATACAAATCAAATACTAATCGTATCTATGGAAACGTTTATAGTTTATTTCTGTCCCATGATAACTAATTTATGGGATAAAAAGTAGCTTACTTATGTTTCATTTGGCTTGACCTACACAATTTTAGTCCGATCCGTTCAAGTTGTTTTGGCGTGAAGAAGTAACAAGCATAGGTACATCCGTCATGAATTCGTCCAACTATAAATAGTAATATGATATTTTTATTGCAAAAAAGAGAACGCTTGTAATAATAATACATGACACTATATTCACTCCATTATCACTATGATACTGGCTCCAACTGCACCCATGGTGGGTACAGTCAGTGACTGTACCCACTATGATGAATGTCAGTCACCATCAACCGTCATCTAATCTCAGTTCTACTCCAACCTTAAATTATAACAAGCACCCGTTTGCAACAAGCGGAATAACAGTCACATGTTCAACATTTACTATATGCAGACATCATGACAGGTCACAGTGACTAATCATTGAATGGGGTAAAAGGACACCACTCGTCGCTGACGCTTCAAAATGGCGTCTGTCGCTTCAAAATGGCGCCTGACGCCACTCGTCAGTAGCGTGCCGCGGACACTTCACGTGGAATAAATGTTTCTTTTTACACTTTTTCGCGAGGATTGTTGGGTTCAAGTGTGGTTAGAGCGTAGTTATGAAAGCACAAAGACAACTTGCAATGCAACCTTGTTTCCGGATTATAGAGATAGCACGTTTCTCGTAGATTTCAAAATGTCGGGTTCGTTGACCTTTGATTGGGACGGATTAAATTAATAATATTTAAATGTTATAGCTAAATTTTTGCATCATCCTAGTTACTAGGATGAATGTGTGTAATTTTAATATATGATCACATATATTAAAAAATATATACGGATTAAAATTACACATTTTTTAATATATGATCACGTGACCGAAAACGCTCTGCCTTTGGTTGGATCGATGGTGACGTCACACTATCACAGATTACAGTGTCAATGAGTTCTTCTTGTTAAATTTGGTGTGGCGTGTGACGTCGTTGCTCAGAGCTGCACGGGAGCCATGACAGAGATTATCGTTTTGGCGCGTCATTATTTTATTAAACTTTAAAAACGTTTTTATAAGTAATACGACTGGCCTTGAAGAAAAAAAACACTGCATTTTTATCAGACTGTACCTTAGAATTATTTCCCAGTAGTAGTCAAGTAGCCTCTTATGGTATGGATGGAGTCTCCAAATGGCTAGGTATCTGCAAAAATTCTTGTACTACTCCTAGCTATAACGAAATGCATGAAACGTTTCGAATCGAATTCATTTGACGGCCTCAGTAAACAGCTAATGATATTAATCTAGGCGTACCATCAAAAATATGACACAAACTACAAGTCAACATTAAAATACAACACAAACAAGACCTATTCATAAAATTCTTCAACATTTCCAACATACTAATGATTCGCCATGTCCCACCCAGGGCAGGAATGCTTATGAATATCAAAATTACGCAGATACTTCGCGAAAAATGAATTTATCATGTTCCCAGCGAGTACTAATTGTCATTGCGAGCTCTTCTGCCGATAACAATGGTACCACATACGTTATTAAATCCTACAAGTGGCTTATTAGTGGCGTACAAGATTCGCTGCTGGGGCGGGGAAAGAATAAATAGGCGAAAACCCAGACAAGTTTTAAATGCTAGAGGGCTTGGATTGTACTGCTGGGAAAACTCCGCCACCAGCCAACATACTTTTGTACCTTTTAATAACAGTCGCGGGAATCGAACCCGCTGAGGCAGACCATCCCCTACTGAGCCGAAGAGGTTTATAAATTACTCATTAACTTGCGTATGAGCAATAATTGCTTCAATTTGAACTTCCGGTGGATTTACAGGAACAGTTCTTAAAAAGGTGTAAAATAATGGAAGAGAAGATCTTCTCTTCCATTATTTTACACCTTTTTACTTTTTATCCCGGAATTCCCACGGGAACGGGAACTACGTGGGTGAAACTGCAAGGCGCTGCTAGTTTATATAAAATATAAAGCATGTGGAGGCGTATCGCCAAAATAGCGATATTAAAATCTAGGATCCATTCGCGTCAGACGCGCTCATTAGACCGGCTACAAGATATGTCTCATTTGACGTGTAGAGTGCTGCTATTACGTGAAACGACGCTATCGCTAACATATACTGCTTACATCGTATTATATAGTTATTTAATATTGACTAGCGGTCCGCCCCGGATTCGCAGGGGTATATTCTATCGCCTATGTTCATCAGGGATAATGCAGGATTCTAATGGTAAAATATTTTTTCTCATCCGTCCAGTAGTTTCGGTTTCGGAGCCTATTCAATTCAATCGAACAAACAAATAAACTAATCCTCTTTATATTATTAGTGTAGACTACCCCGTTGGTATCGCGTGTTCAACCGCTGATAATCAGTTCCCTCCGGTCGGCCAAAAGTTGTTATTGGAAATGAATTTTAGACTTTTTTTGACTTCTATCGAAGTTCTATCGCCATGAGGTAATCACTTTTAGCTAACTACTTCCGTGCCTCAGTCATTGCATATGTATCTTGGCCTCCGACACACGATTTCGACAAGGTTCTCAGTGGTCTGTCTATTAGAAGAATCAAATTAAGTATCTACTTTAAGCAAAACAAATATCTAAAAGAAAAAAAGTTAGTCTGCAACATCATTAATGCATTACCCACCAACAAGTCGTGGTTTCATTAACCAGTCAGCGCCGATAAGAAACACCGAACCCGGCACGAAACAATACCCGCACTTCATCAACATTCGCTCCCCCAAGCACGGCCGGCCAATACACGTTATCTCCGCGATACGTAATAAAAACCCTCAAGTATCGTGTTTTTGCGTAACAAGCGCTCTAAATTACAACAATTATTCAATGTTGCCGTGTTATCGGCAGTTATAAAATCGGGAGACAGTAGGGGGACCCTCATTAAGGTGCGACGACTTGAGCGGGGGGGGGGGATAATTTTGATAATGTTGTGAAAAAAATGTTTCCAGGGAGAAGGAACTGTAGGAAGTCGAATGATGTATTGGAGCGCTTTAGGAATGACAACCGTCGCAGGGTAAATTAAATTTTCGTTTGCCGGCCGTAAAGTGTGCAATGTGACAATCGCCTTCTGCTGCCTTTGAACTTTATGTACAAAGAAATGCTGTTTTATACACTTACCCCTTACTCTTTTGTCAAAAACGTTATCTCCTACTGCCATTATTTTTCACTTGCCAGTCCACTGGTTTGCACGCGTTTTTCCGAAATCAAAAGTAACCCATATGAAAATCAAAATGTAGACCTTACTGTCCTTATGTTTTCTCACATTACAGCACAAGGAGACGAAAAAACGAGTACTCTAACGCCAGAATACTCAAACGCAACTCAGATATAAGCACGTTTTAAGTGACGAATTTTTGACAGATTTTCATTGAAAACTGTCAAAAATCGCGACTTGAGACGAGCTTAAATCTGAGATGCGTTTGAATATTTGGGGGTTACCAACATATTAATCTGATCCGCTCGGTGAATTTATCTCAAACATTAACAAACGAAATGAAATAAGTCCCCAAAATTATCAGTTTCGGCGGGATTCGTACCCGCGCCCCACCCTCAGTTCGGGTGTGCTCTAACCAACTAAGCCACGAAACCCTTAGTCGGTTCAACCGAAAATCTTTGGGACCTCTTACATACTATAGCGCCGGTGGCTCCACCTACAGGTTATTTCATTTCTTAGAAATACCCAGAGTGCGGGTTAGCACTATAACAAAAAAACCTTAGAATTAACAAACGAGCCACATTTTCTGCACAAATTTTTAGAGCTTCGTTATGGACGACTGGTCACAATATCAACTACAATAGATAGATAGAAAATGCTTTATTGCACACATAACTTAAAAATAGCAGACAAAGATAAAATGGAGTAAATAAGAAAAATGTGACAATTGGCGGTCTTATCGCTCAGGAGCGATCTCTACCAGACAACCGTGGATGGATAGGATCGTCGGATTGAACGGGGATCTGTGTGCATTAGTATGTAGCTAATATAATTATAAAATTCTAATACAATTACAATATCAAATCTTAGTACATAAAACATATATAACCTACCAATTATAATTTCAATCCTCCATAACTCCACTAAAATCACTCACAACAATAGATATGAAAAGTTATCCGTACCCAAATCACTCGCAGTACGAATCAGTAATCCTTTGCTCCCTTTGCTCCGTCAGAACTATCAACATCAAAGACCGGTTAATTGACCGGTCTCTTTCCGCGCCACCGACGCCCTTGATTGCGGATCTAGGAGCCATCTTTCACTGACATCATTTGATAATCGGGTAATCGCTATGCCCTTATGATTTCAAAGCTCTGGGTAAAGCTAAAGCTTCGATTTAACCTTGTTAGACTATATTCTTGGAATCAGAGAAGTGTCTGGTCAAGTTTGACCAGACACATCCTCATGAACCGTGATAGTTAGACAGTTGAAATTTTCACAGATGATGTATTTCTGTTGCCGATATAACAACAAATAATAAAAAATAGAATAAAATAAATATTTAAGGGGGCTCCCATACAACAAACGTGATTTTTTTTCCCGTTTTTATAGATAATGGTACGGAACCCTTCGTGCGCGAGTCCGACTCGCACTTGGTCGATTTTATATTAAAACCTAGATAGATTTTCGAAATTAACAACATTAGAATTGAGTTTTGAGCGCAACTTAATCCAGCGGTCATTCACTATATGAGACGTTAACGAAATTCCAGCAAATTGAAAACATAATTAGTATATTAATTTAAAAAGCAATTATTCTCTCAATCTAGCTTCAATAAGTAAATGTCGTTAAATACTATTCCTCCCCCACCTGCATACCTCGCGGGCTTAATAAGGCGATGCTCGTTCAACGCGCATTTTTACGCTACTGTCATTAAGAGATCTGGAGGGTGCAGAAAGGTCACTGCTTTTTGGAGTGGAGAAAAATGCCTCCGGATTTTATGAAACTTTTCTTTAAAATGCGCGAAAAAAATGAAGTTCTAGAACTTTAATAAATAAATCATCATCATTTCAGCCCGACACGTCCACTGGTGGACATATACCTCCACATAAGACGCCATAAAAAGCGGTCCTGAGCCGCCTCGATCCATCGACTCCCAGCGACCGCTACGATGTCGTCGGTCCTTGCACTTGATAATTCACACGACATCATCTAGACCCAGCAGACATTGTGAGCGTCTTATATTATAACTTATAATAAATCAGAGATATATTATTGAAGGATACCTAAAAATCCTACATATTATTAGTTTATTAATGGTCTTTCTTACTCCGCAGTGACCCAAAGTAATTCATGGTGTCCGATACGAAATCTACCTACTTTCCATGACCATTATTTGCTAGGTCGGTTTTTAATATCTTTTTTGATATTTCGTTTCTTTGATATTGTTAAATTATTAACAAAGTATAATCTTTATTAACGAAGAAAATTACAATCAAATAATAGAATTAAATTAAAACTAGTATTTACAATTGAGACAAAAAAGTATACCTAATTATTAAGAAATCAGCTTCAATCACATTGCGAATAAACTCCAAGCTCTTTTGACTGGTTTTGGTCAGCCACAGTCTCGACCACTTGTTTTATCCTCAAAGAGTAACATAGTCTGTAGGTACATTTAACATTTCTGTATCATCTACGTAGTAATATCTCTGTGCAGGTTAAGGTTAGCCTTCGTGCCTTGGAGCCGGATACCGGCCCCCAGTTTTATGGTTTTCATTAATGAAGATGGCTTCGGGGCTGATCGTTCGAGGAACCTCTATCGCGCGGGGGTGATTTTTAATGGCAATTATTCTTTTTTTTTCTTGCTGATGGACGATTTGCCGTTCGGTGTCTAATTATGGGGAAAATATCACAGTAACAATATCGAGATTCTGAGACGCGATAGGAGGTTGTTTACGTGAAACGAGATGCTTATAGGGTACGTAGAATGTAAACGGTCGTGGGCTTTTGAAATCGACCGAACCTTCTTAACATGTCAATTTAAGGTGGGACTGAACCTCTAAGCTCCCATACAAACGTACTGTTCGATTCATTTGGAAACTACGTCCCCGATTTTAATGATTGCATACATAATCGAATAAAATATGGATATGTTTGTATCGTTTTAGTTTTTCAAAATACATAATCATCATAAAGTGAGAACGAAAATTCATTTCTATCCATTTACAAGCGATTTTATTACTTTCGCTCTAATTTAATGATGATTACGTATTTTGAAAAACTAAACCTATACAAACATAGCTATTTCTTATCTGATTATGTATGCAAAATTTCATTAAAATCGGGGACGTAGTTTTCAAATGAATCGAATAGTACGTTTGTATGGGAGCTTAGAGGTTCAGGCCCACCTTAAAGACATAAGACCAATAAAAAAGTGTGTAGTCAACGCCAAAAAACTAAAACACCGGGTGAATTGAAACATTACGTACTGAACGTACATTCTTCATAAATAATTTCTGAAACAGTTGAACCAGTTTAGTTGAAACGCGCGCTGGCTTTAGAAACCTTCGAAACCCTTTTGTGGTTTGCATACAAATTCTAGCTATATCATCACATTTTTTAGAGCAATAGCATTGTATGATGCAGTTAAAACAAATCTGTCCCTGTGATGTCTTCAGAAGTATTTCTTGCATTAAAATTCTGCTCTAAAGTAAATCCAACTCTAATCCACCTCTTTAAAATAGTAATTGAATCGGCATCTTCCCTAGCCATCGGTTAATCGTGCGTATAATCAACGTCTTCATTCGCCGAGCACGCCGCTCTGTTCCGTTCGGCTTTCGGATCGGATGTAGCTTTCTTATAGTATGCGAGCTGGCTTTAAGATTTTACAAATGATGCCGTGATTACTATCAGTTGAATGGAAACGTTCACAATGTGATCTGAAATGTATGTTTTCGAAGTTTAACGTAATCTTGTATTCGAAAGACTCAGAAAAAATTAATAAATCCCAAAAATTTACGATCCCGACGGGATTCGAACCCGCACCTTCCCCTTCAGCGCAGGGGTGCTCTTTTTCCAACTAAGCTACGTGATCTTATCTAGTCGGCCCGAAAATCTTTGGGAGTTCTTTCGGCACTTACGCCGTCAGCGCCACCTACAGAGGAAACAATGAAGTTATCCAATTCTGCTCAAAGACCAAATTTACATTTAGTTCTTTGACGAGAGGTTTTGCCGTTGCTTGATTCTAAGGTTTTTATTTATTATACTCTGGGTAATTTCTAAGAAATTAATAAATCCCAAAAATTTACGATCCCGACGGGATTCGAACCCGCACCTTCCCCTTCAGCGCAGGGGTGCTCTTTTTCCAACTAAGCTACGTGATCTTATCTAGTCGGCCCGAAAATCTTTGGGAGTTCTTTCGGCACTTACGCCGTCAGCGCCACCTACAGAGGAAACAATGAAGTTATCCAATTCTGCTCAAAGACCAAATTTACATTTAGTTCTTTGACGAGAGGTTTTGCCGTTGCTTGATTCTAAGGTTTTTATTTATTATACTCTGGGTAATTTCTAAGAAATTAATAAATCCCAAAAATTTACGATCCCGACGGGATTCGAACCCGCACCTTCCCCTTCAGCGCAGGGGTGCTCTTTTTCCAACTAAGCTACGTGATCTTATCTAGTCGGCCCGAAAATCTTTGGGAGTTCTTTCGGCACTTACGCCGTCAGCGCCACCTACAGAGGAAACAATGAAGTTATCCAATTCTGTGATGTGTGATTCTCTGTAGGTGGCGCTGACGGCGTAAGTGCCGAAAGAACTCCCAAAGATTTTCGGGCCGACTAGATAAGATCACGTAGCTTAGTTGGAAAAAGAGCACCCCTGCGCTGAAGGGGAAGGTGCGGGTTCGAATCCCGTCGGGATCGTAAATTTTTGGGATTTATTAATTTCTTAGAAATTACCCAGAGTATAATAAATAAAAACCTTAGAATTCGAAAGACTCGATTAACATTGTATTGTTTTTTAAATGCTACACGTCCGGGAAGCTACTACGTAGGGTCTACTCATAATTTTTTTTTTTCTCGTGAGCTCCTTGCCTATATGCCATAAAGGTAATTTATTTTCTGTTATTGTTATCAGTTTTTAAATATTTTTAAACTTACGCGATCTGAACACATATTTATAAATACTATTTAACGGGTTTAACGGGTAATTAAACGCGATAAATACCCGTTAAATAGTATTTATAAATATGTTATCAGTTTTTGTTAAGTTTTCATTTATACTTATGTCTTTGTTGACATAAAATATCTTGAACTTCATAGCTGAACGTGCATCTATCGGCGCTACCGGCAGTCATCGCATTTTCTCATGGCATTCCGCTGAAATGCCGCGCGCTCGGTGCCGATAGGTGCGCGTTGCTGCATACTATTTCATATAAAGATTTAGAAAATTCGATGACTGCAGGGAATGCCGCGTCTGCCGCGCTCCCAGATGCGCGGTCACCTTAAATCGGAGTATAGTTCATATGAAAGTCCATAATAATCTCACTAATATTATAAACGTGAAAGTTTAGATGGATGGATAGATGGATGGATGTTTGTTCCTTTATCACGCCAGAACGGCTGAACGGATCTGGATGAAATTTGGCACAGAGATAGATTATAGTCTGAAATAGAACATAGGCTACTTTTTATCCCGGAGTTCCCACGGGAACGGGAACTACGCGGGTGAAACCGCAAGCCGCTGCTAGTAATAAATAAATAAATCACATTTATTTCAGACATCACAACACAGTCCATTATAACGAGTTACATACAAAGACAAAGAGAGAAACACATACTACAATAAAACACTAACTAAGAACCAATGTGAACTTTCGTCCAGTGCTGCATAAACGGGGAGGCTGTATCCAGCCTTCCTGCAATGACCTGCAGGTAGCTGTTGGCGCTGCCGCGCACCCTGCGCATCATAATGATTTTGTGTTTAACAATAAAGTAAATCAGATTATGATGTAGAAAGCTCCTACCTGTCTTCGCTTCTAAAACGTTCCACCGTGCGTCCGAATACTTCCCAAATACTTTGAATTACAAATCGGTAGGTTCTTTTCGAGATTTGATTCCGCTCCCCCCGATTGCCGGTTTGATTGCTATTTTAATGCCTCCCCGGGTTTTCTTTCAGGAAATTATCCGGGATTATGATAAACTTCTAACGGTTAATGTTTGAATATAATGGCGAATGAAAATGGGTATTGTATGCATAGCAATAAGGTTCTCAAGACTATAGGGGCTTCTGAAGCCGGAGGTATCTTACAGAAACCGTACTAAAAAATGTGTTGAATTTTTTTGGTTCGTTTGGCCTCTCCTATAGCTCTAGCTAATTTTATCTCCGTTTCTTTGATTTATGCCATATTCGTCCCGAATGTTCGGCCCACTTCATTAAAAAGTCTTTGTTCGTCCCGCACGATAATATTTGTCCAGATTCGTCCCTCATACCAAAATTATTGTAAGTACAGTGAACGTCAAAGGTATAATTTATCACCACAACCAAATCTGTGTTGTATGTTACATTTCCTTTTCATGAGAATCTACCTTGAGCATAGGAAGCGTCAGCGCCAGATTGCAAGGTGGGTCAACGACAAAACATAAGTCAAAATCCAAAATTCTTTATTTCCATAAATACAAAAATGTACAATTAGAAAAGGTCAAATTCTTAAAATCGCAAAGCGTCAATGGTGCAGTTAAAACAGGATGGTACTAACTTTTAGAGATCGATACCACCAATACCAAACCCAGCTATGGGTAAAATTAGGTCTGTTCCGCGACGATAAAACGAACCTGCTACTTTCCCATTAGAAACTCCTCGCGCTACGCTACGCAGGATTTGTCCATCTTCGGCATTTTTCTTCCAAAATAGAAGTACAAGCATAATCTAATGAAAGCTCATAAACTTCCCCGCAAGCAACTTATTTAATCTGTCTGTCGATTCGCTAAACAAAGCGGCATTACTGGTATTTTTCAGCGTAATCACAATAGACAGCTCCGAGCGCTGATGGATGCTTCCAGATCTTGATTAATTACTCACAAACGGAATAGGATATTACGACACTTTTGATGCTAATTATTTGGTCGATTATCTACGCTAATCTTATTGGCTGCCGTTTTTGATGTACCTTTTCGGAACAATACGCCATGGAGAGGTATTGTTACGTGATTTTGTTAATATTGCTTGCTTCTCGTTACTTCAAATCAAACAATATTGATGAATATTTCGAGCTACATCATCTTGTTAGCCCCAAAGTAAGCTAAGCTTGTTTTATGGGAATAAAATGCGATCCAATATTTCTATTGAGTTTGGTTCGATACTGGTATACTAAATATCTTCGTTTGATACATATATCAAAGGTACCTATGCTTTGAACGCGTTGCTAAGAGTGAACGACAACTACGAGTCATGGGTCACAACGTGACGACGGTGACATTAACGCCTTTGCAACGTCGTGAAATAAAAACCGGCCGGCTGTACGAGTCAGACTCGCACACGAAGGGTTCCGTACCATTATAAAACGGCAAGAAAATCACGTTTGTTGTATCGGAGCCCCCTTAAACACTTATTTTATTCTGTTTTTTAGTAAATGTTGTTATAGCGGCTATAATATAATATATGTTGTAATAGAAATACATCATCTGTGAAAATTTCAACTGTCTAACTATCACGGTTCGTGAGATACAGCCTGGTGACAGACGGACAGCGGGGTCTTAGTAATAGGGTCCCGTTTTACCCTTTGGGTAGGTAAGGAACCCTAAAAACGAAAAGGCTCAAGTTAAATACTTGGCAAAACTCTATTGACGCTATCAAATCGCGAAAATAAAAAAACGGTACTAATGTGTTGCAAAAGTAGGATAAATAATAGAAGCTCCAAATTTCTGTGCTTCAAAATAACTCGAATAATCAACAACAACGATAATATTCGCTAAATTATACAAAACCCGAACAATAGTCGAAGAAACGCGATCAAATCGTAATGTCGTGACGCGGACACTCGTTATCACCCTTATTGTTGTTTTTAATGAAATGTGGCCGAAATGCTCGAAGCATTGTCCGAGGATCGGATCCATTATCCCCTGTTCCCTCAAGTTTCGTCGGTTGAAGCTGCTTTCGTACAAACTCGATTCACATTTTGCTCGAAGATGTAGGTATCCTATCTTATACATACTACTCAGACATATGATTCTTCTGAGATACTATGAGCTCTAAGCGGTATAGGTATATCTATAATCCAAGCATAAAATCGTTTAAGGCTCTCGTTTGATTTTCATGTTTACATGAAAAGCATATGCTTAAACTATTTTACGGTTATTTGCGTTACCTTAGTGACTAGTTCCCGTATAGACCTAATAGATAATTTCCTATAGCCTATAATCCTTACAAGTAAAAGTGCTGGAACGCTTCATAAATCATCCTTCGTAGATGTAAACGCCATAGATTCAAAAATTCAAAATTCAATAACTTTATTTCTTTAGGCTTACAAAATAAGCACTTAGACAAGTCAAATTTTATACATAAACAGTTTTATAGATTATCAAATAAGAAACAAAATGTCATTGATTTTGTTCGCTTCAATTTTTTGTCCACAGATGAGTTAACTTTCCCGATGGATCAGGACACATTTGTATGAAAGACGCTGGAACTATCTTCAGCATCGTAACACCCGAAAGGCCCGCAATAAAATTCGCAACGCCATCCGGTCCGGTCCGATCGACAACTTTAAACCATTAAGTTTCACGATAGTTGACGAGATTCCACTGTGATGGCTGTTCGTTGAACCCTGCTCATTGATGACGTGGAAACAATGCGTTGATTCTACTGTTGGACATTAGAATGTAGGTACCTTTTATAACCGAACTTAACTGCTGAGAAACAAGTTATTGGCTTATCTTAATTAAACGTTATGAGTCTGGGCATCGGTTCTTATAAACCCTTCGATGGATGTTTGTATAATTGATAGTCTGATTGTCATGTCTTTACTCTTCTCGGCCGACTATCATTTTGCTATTCAAAATTCAAGAACTTTTTTTCTTTAGGCTTACAAAATAAGCACTTAGACAAGTCAAATTTTATACATAAACAATTTTATAGATTATCAAATAAGAAACAAAATGTCATTGATTTTGTTCGCTTAAATTTTTTGTCCACTAGTGGAAGAAGCGAAAAATAAACCACTAGTAAGTTTGTGTATCTCGCCATAGTACTCAATAAGTGTAATCAAGGTTCTAGCCCAAGTCAACTTTCTTTGTCTTTAGATTTTAAACAGCAGAAGAAATGTCCCCAGCGAATAAACAAAAGGCCCCGACCCCCAATCTGTTTTCGACTATCGGCCGGCAGAATGCAAATCCGACAGAAAAACTGCCGAAAAAACGTCCTGGAAATTAATAAAACACCCACTAAAGCGAAAACAGGCGGAAAAATAGAGTCGAGGGGGTGAAAAAAAAATGTCCACCGAGCAACGTGCTCTTCATTAAGTCGGAATGGAAACACCGGATGAATTGATCAATCAGAAATTTTATGGGCCAGAATCACTCAACGGAAAATAATTCTCCGGCTATTCGGCGTGGCTCATCGCCGCCGTTTTAATTTCGCCCTCTTGGGGAGATCGAGTGTCATCCAATCTATCTGACGACTGGAAAAAATAGCAGCTCACCCCCACCTCCCCGCACTCCTTAAGACGGTAATGGACGCTGCGGGACTTTTTAAATCGATTGTCGTGACGTCACGCCTGTCATAAATTGGTCGGATTACGGGTGACGAGAGCGGTTCGGATTACTGTGGGCGGTGGCTGGACAGGGGAGCGGCGGGTAATCCAACGTCTCGAAGTACAGTTTGAATTTGTGTGATGGCATGACATGTTGACCAAGACGAGGCAGTAAATGATCGTCATCACCACCAGAGCGCACCAAAGGGTAGAAAAACATAACCTTAATAATGATAAAGATACATTTATTTGGCAAACAGGAACATACAGGTTTACGATTATAATAATAAATAAGTACCTATTTATAAGTAGGTACATTTACACAATTTTTTTAAAAGTAAAGTAAAAAAAGTAAAAGTAAAAGTAAAGTAAAAGTCATTTATTTGCAAAAACACGTGTAAAAAGGTGATAAATAATTATTTTAGAGTCAACATGTTTGACCAACATACATTGGTGTGCAAAAATAATTAGAGAGTAAGGCATGCAGGTTTTAATTTAATAGTACATAGCAACAGCAGATTTATAAGCATATTAATTAATCGATTTGAATTTAGTATACCTAGCATAAAATTAGAATACATCATTTAGAAATTCATCAATATTATAGTAGCATTTTTCACATAAAAGTTTTTTAAATTTAGTCTTAAATAAGTTTACATGTAACTCTTTGTAGCTCTTAGGTATTTTATTATAGATAATAGGTGCCATGCACACTACACTCTTTCTCAACATAGTAGTTTTTGATTCGTGTCTGGCTAATCTATCTATACTATGCTAATCTATATATACAGAGTTCCGTTCAAACGAAGATGAAATTGGTTTAGACATCAAAGTCAGCCGAAGATGCGTCGAAGTCCGCTCCAAGTGCTGCATACTTAATCGCCAGGCGTTTAGACTTCGAATAATTTAAAGTGCCTTTCCATTGCCTGGCTGTAACTAAAACCGGCTATAGCTAAAACCTTTTCTTGCACGTCTATATTCATGACATAATATTTTTAATCATGCAGACTTTAATATCTAAAGGGTTGCTCCAACGAGCATCCACAAAGAAAATTACATCGCAAACCCTCAAAAAAAATGACTCGCAATCGCCCATTTAATATTAAAACTCGCAATGCCTTTGATGTTAATCTTCATCCCGATAACTAACGAATAAACAAACAAAGGAAAGAAGGCGCCCTTGCCGACGTATAATTTCATTATTTGCACGAAGCATCGCTTTAAATATAGTCGATCTGCAGGGGTCGATGGCTTCCGATGGCTATGTCTGTGGGGATATACAAACAGATGATAATATTTGTATATTATCATCTGTTTAACGTGCAAATGTTTATGTTACTGGCACTAAGGCGTTGTGTTTGAATACATACATATTCTTCCTGACCTTGTTTTTGTTTTCATTTCTATATCACTGACGAACTAAGCAAAGTTATCGATATAGCTCTAAGCATAAGCAAGCTGAAGTGGCAGTGAGCCGGCCATATTACCGTGGGGTAAACGTGTTCTTGAGTGGAGATCACGACTCGGTAAACGCAGTGTAGGACGCCTTCCGGCCAGGTCTGCCTGCAGTCTTTCGCAGGACGTCACCTGCGAAAGACTGCAGGCAGATGCTGCATACGTCAAGCTAAAGACAGGGCGCTCTGGCGCTCACTAGGGGAGGCCAGCTGTGAACTAACATAGGCTGATGATGAACGAACCATGCAAAAGATATACCAATCTGATGAGAAATCTCTAGTTTCTCTACTGGAACCATTGACCATAAACTTGAACCGGGTCGAGCCTCGCGTGTGACAGCCTCAAGCATTAGTAGAATAGCGTGATCAGTAAAGCTTTAGCATCCTGAGGACTTTGTCTGATAGATGTTCCTCATAGTTCTGGGTAAGCCTTATCCAGAATGCGATCTAGAGGTGATATACTTATATTTTAATACTTTATTTACTCTACGTAGAAAATGACCAGCACATCCGGAATAAATGCCTGCAGATCGTACAAAGATTTGTCCCAAGGCGGGAGTCGAACCCGCAACCTCCTGCGTCACAAAATACGGTCACAAATACTTGACAAGCAATATCTGAATTTTTCAAAAACTGTCCAATTCCTCAGGAACATTAACCTGGAGTCCATTACCCACCCCCGCCGGGAGGGGGGATGTCGAAGACGTGTTTTTGTCGTGTTTTTATTAGCGACAACAATGATGAATTAGTGAACGCGTTTATTACTCGACCGTGAGATTTTTGTCTTGGGATTTTTTTGGGTTCCGCAAAAATGATAAGGAAAAAAATTTGAAGTTAGTTCGACTCCGATGTAACTACTGTCTTAAGAAGAATCCGATGTAACTGTTGTCTTAAGAAGAATCCGATTTAACTACTGTCTTAAGAAGAATCCGATTTAACTACTGTCTTAAGCTAAGTCAGGTTCACACATTCTCATGTGGTTAAGAGGTTATCTACGACGCAGTGGGCGTAGGTCTTCGGTACAGAAGGTCGTAAGATCGATTCCCGCTGCGAGTCAAGTTGTAACTCCTTCCAGTAACTTTCTTTGCTACTTTTACACCAATATATACCCAGATACGGCAGCTACAATAACACGATTATTTGGGACTTATTTCTCGCCGACCGAGTAGTCGGCGAATTAATGAACTATGAATGAGTAATCATAGTAATATTCAGTGTTCATTAATTAATTTAGTTACAAAAATATAACAGAGTTTTGTAATACCTTTCGTCCATCGGCCATTACAACGTGTTCAGCTATTCTCTTCAGCTTAAATCCTACAGAACCATCCACCCCCCACCGCTCAATCTCTTAACTGTATATTTTTAATTTATTTCCCTAAGATAACACGCGTCCGACGATGGCCCGCGAAAATTTGTATTAACAAGGGCGCTATACAGGGGTACATTATTGGGAGGTTTCCTCCTTGTAGTAAATTAAATTGTTTGCACCCCCCCCCCCCCCATCCCCCCCAGGTGTGTGCCTTATTGACGCGGGATATAGCTGATGAGGAACTTTTAAAAGGTGAATGTGGGTTATTGGCGAGGCGATGAGTTTGGGAATTTGTTTATTATCGTTTTGGGAGGTTTTGTGTGCTGTTCCATTTGATGCCCTATTTTGGTATAGGCATGTGTTAATAAAGAAGTGACGTCTTTCGTGTAGTTTTTATTCGCTTTGTGTACTTAGAGAAAGCATTTATTGGTGTAAAGTGTAAGCGATAAATTTAAAACATTTATTGAAATTAACGCCCATTGTTGTTAATGTTGACGACCGATGTGGCGCGGCTGGCTAAGGACCGTCTGCAACGGAGGTTTTGGGTTCGATTCCCGCCTTGGGATAAGTGTTTGTACGATTTGCATGTATTTGTTCCGGGTTTTCTGAGTATTTTCTATGTGTAGTAAAAATTATCTATCTTTGTAATGTAATCTATTAAGTATATCAGTGTAGTACCCATAACATAACACAAGCTCTGCTTAGCTTGGGGCTAGATGATGCTGTGTGAATTGTCCAGCATTATTATTTATTATAAATAGAGAACATGGAATTTGCAATTTAAGGCGTCTTATTTATTATTATTATTCATTTTATTTTATTTATTTTTATTTTAATTTGGTTTTATTTGGGAAACAAACAGTTCTTATAAACTAAACAGAAAAACTACTAAAGTAACACTTAAACCAGCAAAGTTTCCACCATTAAATGGAACATTTATAGAAATAGGAAACAGACAGTTCAGACATCATTATGTAACTAAAACAAATATCTATCAACAATTAATTAATTGATCGAACAAATTTAAGTAACAAAATAATTAAGAGAAGCAAACAAAAAATTACATATTAACATGAAAGGCAAAAGAAATAAGGAGTAACATTAACTGTTTGTTAATGTTTTTAATTAATTAATAACGAATTCTTAGTTAATTCAATTAAAGACGAGAGCTGATAAGTCTACAACAAAGTGCGTTTTAAGTTTTTCACCACACTTGTGTGTCTCGTATAGTGGTCTGGTCAGATTGTGCGTTCGTAACCAGTGGTCGTGTCTGTTTTGTATATTTAGTAAGTTTTAGAGCCTAGATCTGAAAACATGAGCCCTAGAGTTCAAAGGCTTTGTTTTGGTATATTTCTATGCAAAGCTGATGTACTTCTTTTTGTCGGATAAAAAGTGTCATGTAAAGTTGTTTGGGCAGGTGTTATAATTCAGACTTTTAGAGTAAACTTCCTCTCAATATAAAACGTCTATTATGGCGTTATTAATAAACAATGCATCGTTCATTATTCCGTGTACGTTTTGTACCGAAGAGTAAGGAAATGAGAACTGTAGAGTGAAACAAGCGCGTAAGCATGTTTCTTGTTCAATCGTCTTGAAGATTACTATTATTATTACTATGTACTATTACTTTTAGCCTGGTGTGTCCCACTGCTGGGAAAAGGTCATCTCGATCCTGGGCCAGCTGGATACATACATGGATACAAATAAATCAACAATAACAGATTTACTAGACAATTCAAAACCAATTTGGTTAAAACAATCAAAGTAAAAAAAGCTATAATTAGTAGCAAGTAAGTACTAAAAAATAACATTAAAAATCATTGTTTAAAAAATAAAAAGTACCTACTTTTTGTTAGATTTTTTATTATAATTTAAATATATTTATTTTGTTCAGTCTAAAATAATAGGTGAAACAAGAGTGGAGAATATATTTTTCCTGCTATTTTAATATTTATAGTGAAATACCGAAACAGTACATAAATACCGAGTTCCAGAAAAAAATATTGATACCGGAAAAATATCGGTTTGTCAATAACTACCACGGCTACCTACATAAATTATATTCCATACTTTCGCAGTCATCCCTCCGTTCCTAGTACACTGAACGTTCAGCCCAGACTAGACACGTTCGTTAATATGAAAATTAGCCCGAACGAGCTGCAATAGGAAATTGTCTGCAGCACCCAGCACCCAGGGCGCCGGCTTATAGAGTACAGAGCTTCCATTCTAAACGTGCGCGTGGCTTTGCCGCTTTTTTGACAGATTGACGTAGAAATGTAGTCTAAAACCCTCGATGACGATGTTGCTTTAACTAAACCATCAATCATAACATAATAACGGTTGCATTTAAGTGCATCCAAAAGAGTAAAGCTTCATCATCATCATCATATCATTCCACTGCTATATCACTATCGCACTGCCTATATCAGTCCACTGCTGGACATAGACCTCCCCTAATGAGCGCCATAAAAAAAGTAAAAAAATTAAAAAAAGTAAAAAGTGAAAAAAAGTAAAAAAAAAGTAAAAAACTGAAAAAAAAAAGTAAGTAAAGCTTTCAATTAATTCACCATTCAAACAAAAATCTAAATTGAAATTGGTTCAACCGCTTTTTAAGTTCGATGCCACTGACAGACTCACAGACACAATACACACAGATAAAAATATTAAACACCCTCTTAAAAGTTCTGCTTGTAGCAGAAATCGAAGAAGGCCTTCTAATATTAGATTGAGAAACCCACTCTTAATTTAAAATTAGATTGTAGTGCCATGCAGCCGTGCGCAACTTTAAGCTGGAACAACTCCACCTACCTGAACGGCACGGTCTGTCTCGCAAACGTGAATATCTGAGAACTAAACTATGTATTGTATTCGGATATGCTATTGTTGTATCAGCCTGAGTATTGCACCCTTGTAGACTAGTAGAATAGTTCCTGAGTGACCAACTGGTATTAAACAAACAGTCGTGCATCTATTCAAATCCGTAAAGATAAACCTTTTAAAAGATTAATTGAAAGAGTAATTAAGAGAAATTTCATGGAGAATCCAGATATATATACATATGAGTAGGTCATCCTACATTATGATCGAGAAATCCGCGAGAGAATGCACATGTCCCATTCGCGCGTGAAACGCGACGGACGCCGCGCCACTCGAAGGGCATTGCTTGCAAATACCCTGCCACGCCACTGTAGCAGCTAAGACCCCTTAAAATAATTAAAATAATATAAGATGAAACGAGTGGAAAATATATTTTTTCTACTATTTTAATATTTCTAGGGAAAAACCGAAACAACACAAAAATAGCGAGTTGCGGTTTAAAAAAAATATAGGTACCTGTAAAATATCGGTTTGTCGATAAGCCCAATACCCCCCTTCACGCCCTCTTCAACATAACTACCCTCCGTTTTCATAATACTAACATATTTTTGTCCCGGCGGCGGCAGCGCGGCGGCAGTTGATGATTCCATCTCTTGGTAATGAAAACAAAGTTTTTTGGAACTATCGTGATTACGGTCACTATAAGCACTCCAATGGTTAATTTTGACGACCTCTGTGGCGCGGTGGGCGAAGGTCCACCGCGACGCAGGAGGTTGCGGATTCGATTTCCGCCTTGAGACAAATGTTTGTACGATCTGCATGTATTTGTTCTGGGTGTTCTGGTCGTTTTCTATGCATAGTAAAAATATCTATCTATGTAATGTATCGTATTATGTATATACTGATACCCATAACACAAGCTCTGCTTAGCTTGGGGTTAGATAATGCTGTGTAAATTTTCCAGCTTCATTTATTATTTATTGGTATAATATAGTCTATACACGTCTAATACTAGGTACACCTCTAAAATAAAGGGACTTAAGTACTCGTTTAGTAAGTTTTAGACCCTTGATTTAAAAGCATGAACTTTGTGTTCATAGACTTCGTTTTCTATGCAGCCCCTACGACACAAGTCTAACCACTTAGTGTAGGTGCTGCAACCCTAAACTGGATGCCAAGCCAAAAAAGAGTTCATGTATTTAGTTTATAATTCTTGAAGTGCTTGATTTGAAATAAATTATTATTAAATTTCGTATATTTCTATGAAAAGTTTATGTACTTCTTTTTTGTCGCTTGTAAAAGTAAAAAGTGTCATGTAAAGTTTTTTGAGCAGGTGTTGTAATTCAGCCTTTTAGAACAAACTTCCTCTCAATATAAAACGTCAACAATTAAAATAAACAGTTATCTAGGTATAATATTTTAATAAAACCTAAATAAATTTTATTTTATTTAGGTTCTCCTTTAATCATGTGGATAGCCACGTGGATAGCCAGTTTTAAATCTTGTTAGTAGACACAATAACTCATCACAGACGCAGTATTATTTCGTGTCTTAAAACGATGTCTTTACGCCAACTTAGCGAAACCTTTTCATAATAAAGAGGCACTCATCGGCACAATTTGATTGTCCATCACAAAGCAAACCTCCAAATGGCAACACTGGCAACAATCTAAAACGCAAATGGCCGAATAGCCGAAGCCGGTAACGTTATTCAGAATTTTAAATTACATCCTTCAAAACGAATATCAAACGTTACGTTAACTAAGAGCGGAACACGAAATATATCAAAGCGGAACGCTTCTGTAGCAGCAGGGTTGCCCACTCGTGCATATTCTCCTCCTGATTCTCAGTTTTTTTTCTAACTTTTTCGTGTTGTCTAGTACCTTGAGGTTAAGTTCCATTAACTAAATCGAAATTATGTGATTAGGTTCCTTCTGGATAACCTAGTTTTTAGGATTCCGTACCTCAAAAGGAAAAAAGGAACCCTTATAGGATCACTTTGTGGTCCATCTGTCCGTCTGTCAATCCTTTTGAAGATGTTTAGTTACGGAACCCTCGTTGCGCGAGTCTGTCTCGCACTTGACGTTTTTATTTTACTTATTGTTGGTGATGGTTCTTACCTAAGAGCCTTGTTTCTCTTGATTATGTAGAAATGTGGTATAAAATTTGAATTTTTTGTCAAGATGTGACATAGGATCTTCATCTAATGCTATGTCTGGACATAATCAGGTAAGGTGGTGGCATCACCTTTAGGTAAGTACCATCACAGGTCAAATAAACCAAGCTATCGCGTCTCAATTATAAAAATTTCTTGAGAATGAAAATCTCATAAGTTATTTTCATTATCGCACCCTCGATGCTAAGTATCTATTTTATACCATGGTGACTACTCCAATCCACGTCACAGAACGCCTTCCATCCAATTCACTTTGTGTCATTTCCAATTCAGTCTAGCAAAAAAGCGGTAATTCCTCACAGCAAGGCAACCCTGAGCGGAAAACGTTTTCCCATAGCGTTTACCGGAGAAAAATTACATATTCGCGTCTCGAACGTCTCAACCGCCGGCTGCAACAAAGCTCCTTGTTACCTTTCGCTCCGAGCGCCCCCTAATGGCTCGCTTTGACTTACTAGATGGAATTTTTAATGCAATAATTTCGATAATTTATCGCTAGATGGCGCTCCTTTGTGGCGCGGTCCTGGCGCAAATAGGGTTTCTTTTTATCAGAGTGGCCGACTCGATTGACCTCGGGTGATGAGGGGGTGTGGTAGTACTAGCTATGTCGACTGGTCTCTTCATCAAGTAGATAATATTGTGTACAATCAAAGTCAACGACCAAACTTAGCTGTAAACTTTCTTAGAGGTATAAGTCGCGCTGAGAAAGAAGTGATTGAAAATGACAGCTTCTTTCATGCAGTTCTGCTTAGATGATAGATCAAGATTATCTAAGCCGGATAGCATGAGAGAGGCTGTCATTTTCAATCATTGTCTAGGTGCCATAATTTCAATAATGTAAAAATAATGATGTTCTAAACTTAGCAGCTCTTTTCGTTGGCTTTTTAGAATATCTTATACCACAAATTGTCAATGTCTCACGCAAACGACTGGTGGGCATAGTCCTATTATTAACCGGACACTGGCAGAAAAGTGGCCAACCATACACATGTGGTCAATAACAAAGGAGTCAGGTCAGTCCCACGAAGATCGCCACAAGTGACCTACGTTATCATTTAGAAAAGCAGACTTTATTCATGCTCGCTCATGTTAGGATATATTGTTTTGTGATCATCGTAATATCAGCACACACACTTCCACCTTTGGACATAGACCTCCTCCATAAGACACGGTCCTGAGCTACCTTCTTCCATCGACTCCCTGATCATCTTCGTGTAACGCCTACTCAGTCAAGTTACGTAGAGCTTGTTTTAAATATTTAAAGGCTAACGCAATCAGCGAAGGCCATTTTAAGTCTGACCAGTATCTTAGTTTTTTATCCAAACCACGCCTGTGACAGCCTTAGTTCCAATCATTCCGTTATGGCGCTGCAGTCGTCAACAAAAAAAAAAACAGCACGTCCCGGGTGGCGCCATTTTTTCCTTCAGCTGTCAAATCGCGCAAGTCGAGTTGTGGTCGAATTCGATTGTCGGTCGATTTCTTACGTAGTTATTATATAGTCTTTGGGTCGATTGTATACTCTTTGGTACCGAAAAAAAAATATGCGAGGAGAAGAGAAGAGAAAACAAAACTAACCGCGGTCGGTTAGTTTTGATTTCAAAACTTACCGCGGTCGGTTAGTTTTGTTTGCTTGAGTTGAGATACCTACCCGATTGATACGCCAATTTGTCCTCTCTCGCCTCATTTAGTTGAGATGATAGTGCCTACGAATGTATGTACATTTATTTCGCCATGCCGCCGCTAAAGTGCTGTGTAGGGGGTTGCAATGCAACTAGTGAATCTCACCGCCTATTTAGTGTGCCAAAGGACGATAATTTAAGAAATTTGTGGATGTCTTTCCTTGTTCCGACTAATCCTTTCCTCATTGGACTTACGACAGAGCAGTTGTTGAGAAAACGAGTTTGTCAAAAACACTTCGACAAGGAACAATTCGATGAAGAAGGTCGAAGGATCCGCTTCTCGTATCCCTGCCTGTTTCCTTCGAAAGAAATAGCCCATGGATTACCTCTAAGTTCAGAAGGTATGTAGGTACATCCAATTACCCATACTCTTCCGTAGCTTCTGTGGACTAAACTAATTAAAATGTGTTCTTTCAGAATATCATGTTCTGGATGAACATTATTATCACCAAAAAGATAATGATATTGATGATGTGGCTGAAGCTGAAACATTGATATTAATTCAAAAAGCAGGTAACTATATACATATAGTGCACAAGTACCTCAAACATAAAACCGGCCAAGTGCAAGTCGGACTCGCGCACGAAGGGTTCCATACCACTATATAACAATACTATAGAAATACATCATCTGTGAAAATTTCAACTATCTAACTACCACGGCTCATGAGATACAGTGAGAGAGGGACAGACAGACGGACAGCAGTGTTTTAGTGATATGGTTCCTTTTTTACCCTTTGGGTACGGAACCCTCATAACTAAAGTTTGTAATAATAAATCATATGATATCACATAGTGTAAAAGAGAAAATTTCACACAAATTAGAGTGTATACCTTGCATAATTATGATTATATGCCTTATAATCTAATCAAAATATTAGAAAATTAGAGTCAAGAGAAAACGTATAGAAAAAATAAAGAATTTAAATAACTAAATGTTCATGTTTTATTTTACTCCAGAACCTACTGTAGTTTAGAAAATAATTGAATGAAAGAACCCTAATCGAATATACGAATAGAGAGGCACATCACTAGAAAATCGATTGATTTAATCGATGTGTGATGATCGTAATCGAGACGTTATCTATCACTAGTTGTCTACAGATGAGCCACAGAGTAAAACAATAAAATATGCGACACCAGCGCCAAAACGGAACATTGAGAACTGTTGAAAAATTTCACTGTCCTATCTGTACCTGGTACATATATAGTGATCTGTGATCCAAACCCAGAAAATACAACACTTAGTTGTCAGTTTTCCAAAGATTGTCAATGTCATCCCATCTCGTGCATTTGGACAAACAAAACCAGAGGGTGGATAGACATCTCTACGACCCTTGCCAAGGCAACTCATGATGAGAATAAAACCACTCTCCGCTACCTAAAATACACGCCTCGTCTATATATTCATTAAATGTCTGCGATTAAAAATAAATCTTTAACTAGAGGTGAAATTAAAAGAAATCTAGTTTAAAAAGCTTGTTGTTACAAACTCCTGTGGGCCGTTAGCTTTCAATTCAAAGCCAATTTTGAGGCTTTCGTAATTAAATACGTGACGTCATTTAGCGATGGTACTTTTCAAGATGGCCGTTGTGATAATGTGACCGGATTCGTGGGTTTTTTCTGTAAAGTAACGTTTTATAGTACACGGTTGGGTGTGCTCGTTTACGGCGTCAGAGATTAGGGAGTTAATTTTTGCGGATTGAAATATAAGAGATTTGATTTGAGACTTTGTAGCGTGTAATTATTTAGAAATTTTCTTAGTTATGATATTTAGTATTGAATGTATGATAATTATGTTGAATGATTACCACAAAGCAAAGCTAGAAAAGGTAGCGCACTCAAGGTTTTCATTCAGACGTCTGCTAGCTAAAACGATTTTTTTTTCTTCAAGTTGCTTTCGTGTCACTTCGGCCATGATGGGCATATTGTGATCGCCACAACATAACAACCTACAGAAGTACAGAAACCGAAACCTATCTCGGAGTCTTTAAGTCCAATGGAGCAAAAGAAGTGAATAAGAAACTTATTCACGGTGTTGGAAAAGTGTGCTCTATCCTAGGCCACATCTTCACTTTCGTAAGCAATATTTTGGTGAAATTTCAAGAAAAAAAAATTAAAACGAATGTGATGATAGCCGTTTTCGTCCATACGGCGACTGTGTGAATGATTTTACCAACCTCAACATCTTACTATGGTCCACTGCTGGACGCAGACCTTCCCCTGACAATCACCTTATTAGCTTTATCTCATGGAGGGTAATGCCCATTATGGGGACGCCCATAGGAATGCGGGTCGGGAATCGCAGTTCGGTGGCTATTCTGCAAGAGACGCTGCTGCCTTCCCTCTGGTATATAGAAAGAAAGAAAATACATTTATTTTTAACTACAACCAATTACACAGTTAAAAAAATCTTAAAACTAGTACATTATATATAATAACAATTGTATGTCCCTTAGTCGCCTCTTACGACACCCACGGAAAGAGTTGGGGTGGTGCAAAATCTACGTTCACACGGCGTCGAGTCTAAGCCGGGCACCGCACGATATTTTACCAAAGTACTATAATATATATACATATATAATAAAATCTCGAAGTCTCCAGTCTCAATAACACAGCGTCCCATCCTCTGAAATGCAGCAGAAATGTCGTGAACGCAACAACCGTCTGATAATCCGACGCTGTGCTGCCTTCGGTATCGGAGTCTCGCAGTTTCACTGCTTATACTTAGCTTTAAGTGTTTCTATAGAGCTGTATTTTGTAAATTGAATTGTGAAGTTTTGAGTGTGAGGTGTACACGTTGAAAAGGTTAACGTGTGCTGTTTGGGGCCATTGGAAGTCAAAGTATTTTTGCTAGTCTGTTATAGAATACAATAATAATACAGATAAGAGTCAAAGGTCAATAACTTTATTTCTTTAGGCTTACAAAAAAGCACTTAGACAAGTAAAATTTTTATATATAAACAGCTTTACAAATAGTAATTATCAAACAAAAAAAAATGTTTTTTGTTTTTTTTTCGCTTCAATTTTTTGTCCAAGAGTCTTGAATATGTTGTTATCAAAGTGTTTGTTAAATAAATTTACCTAAGTTTGTAATTTTTCTTAGTACTTACGAGTTTTTATTTGACACACTGTAAATGCATGTTATTAGCTCTCAGGCTTTTTATTGACATACTTTTAGTTAATGACTTTTTGAAATATAATTTGGTTCTAATATAAATAATGTTTACAATTGAATCTAGAGCCTTATTATGAAAGCTTCCTCAGTTTTCGATCAGTGCTTGAGTAGCGCCTATGTAATAAATATCACTCAAACATAGATCTATCACTGAGCAAGCTTTTATAATACGAACCTATTAGATTACAACTGGATTTAATATCTTTAGGTACAGAGATATTAAATTCAGTTGTAATCTAATAGGTTCTCGAACTCGAATAGAATTTATCAACATTTACCTGAGCACGTGAACGAACCCACGGGCCGAAGCTAGCTTATGATAAGTCTAAGGCCCGTATTATGAAAGCTCGCTCAGTCACCGATCTATGCTTGAGTGACGTTTATGCCATAGAAAAGCGTTACTTAAGCATCGATTGATAACTGAGGAAGCTTTTATAATACGGGCCTTAATATTCTTAATATTTTGTTGTTATTAAAATTGAATTTACTTGAGCACACCGATAGCGAAGGATTTTCGTGAGTTGGCTGCCGGCCAGCACTGCTATCGGATAGTGTGAGATATTAACGTGCTGTTATTACTTACGGTTACCTCTTGCGAGCAGGAGTTTGCTTTAACCGACTAATAAAGGAGGCGCGGTTCTATGTTCGGCTGTATGTATGTTTTTTTGTGCATGTTGATCGATTTCTCCGGCAATTTTTGGGCCGATTTTTTTGAAAATTTGCTAGTGTATTGAGAATACTAATAATTGTATATGAATGATTATTAATCTACTGATGGACGGCTGCCTTCCCTAGTGAGCGCTGTATCGCCCTTACTTCAGCTTGACGCATCCAGCATTACGTGCAGACTATCGCAGGTTGACGGACCTGGCCGGAGAGCGTCCTACACTACATTTGCCGATCATCGTAATTCGTGAACGTGCAATTAGGTGTTTTTTTTTCTAACGTTGTTTTTTTTCTTAATCGTGTTTTCACGTAAAAGGAACCAAAGAAAAATTTAGACTTTTATGTAATTCGAGTTTTTAACCACGGGAATCCCGTGAGTACTGAGATCTAGTCCTAGTTTGACAAGCGAACACGCTAGGTCCGCCTCTTAATATAATAATTGGATATAACTCAGATAAAGTTCACTGATTACTTTTTTCTTCCTTTGCATTCGGATAATAAAAAGTCCATAACAATTTCGTCTTACAAGTTTGCAATCCCCGATGGCCGCACCGATAATTCTGAAATACGAGGTGTACGGAACCTCGCGTCGAACTAAACTTTTCATTTCATTTTCCAAACTTTTAATCTCAAAGTAGCCGTGAAAGAAAAATGGAGGCGCCGAAGAAATCACCAGAGGCACCTATTAACTGCTATTTGCTTTAGGGTGGTTTTACATCCACGGGGAGGAGATGCAAGGTTTATGTTAATTTATGGAATGTTGGAAGTTATTTTTGATGAAATTAGTGTAGGTTGCCTAACTCCTGCCTGCGGAGACACGCGGTTTTCCTGAAATAAGATGTTATTCGAAGTCTAGCGTGTCAGCAACATGTTATTATGATCCAATCGGTAGTGATCGTGAAGAATTAAAAATACCCATCCCAACATCAAAACTTCGTGTACATAATGTTAGTATGACGTGAAATAAATAAATAATGCTGGACTATTCACACAGCATTATCTAGCCCCAAGCTAAGCAGAGCTTGTGTTTAATACTAGATAACTGATATACATAATAGAATAAAATACATAGATAGACATTTTTTATCATACATAGAAAACGACCAAACACCTTGAACAAATGTCTGCAGATCGTACACATATTTGTCCCGAGGCGGGAATCGAACCCGCAACCTCCTGCGTCACAGGCAGGCCTCCGCCCACCGCGCCACAGAGGTCGTTAAATAATGACATGATCGCAAAAACAGAAATCAGATCGCGCCTTTGCCGCTAGGTGCAGCCTTTTCTATCATAAGTATAACATGTATCAGCCACTACTGCTAGCCATAAAGTAGGAGTCAAAAGTAATTTTTGCAGCTATAAAGGCTCAGGTTTTAATAGATAATAATCGATTGAAAAGTTCTCAATAAACTCTCGAGAAAACGCTGTAAAGAGTTCATTCGTATCTCCTTATGTAGCCTGAAAAACAAACAGTAACTCAAATCGAAATGGAAGTATAGACACGGCTTAACATCTTCCAATTCCCCTATCATCCCAAATGAGACTGTAATCCAACGACGTTACGTTAGGGTTTTGCGCGTTCGGTGGCTGTCGCTTACGTGATAACCTGATTGTTCTGGAAGAGTCATAAAAAGTAAGATATTAATGTATCGCGGGAGGCATTAGAGACGTCGGATCGATTCCTATGCATAAAGAATGCTAATGGCCGACGGGAGAGCGCGATGTGCCCGCGCCGCTGATTTATGTCCACAACTTGTTCTTGTGCCGTGAACTGTCACGGCCGTGTAGTGTATTGGACGCGACAATAGCCTGAGCAGTGTGTTATACTGCGGAATAGAAATGTGGGCTATGTTTACGCGATATTTTTGCTAATAGACCGTTCTTAGGCCATGTTCTCCATGGCATGTTGGGTCGAATGAACATCAACGGAAAGTTCCCTATAGGATTTGGTTCATGACGAGAATCAAATATATAGAATTTTGTTTTGGGAATGAGCTATAAATTTACGGTTTTCAGGTTTTCCCTTTACTTGTTATGTGTATTCATATTCTTTATTTGCTGAAATGTAGGTACAGTAGGTCTTACATTATATTATAGTCTCACTACTTCCTGCCTCAAAGTGCGTGCAAATCTAACATAGGTAGTACATGCATACAATAGTAAAATGATTAGTAAATTACCCATGACACAGATTTATATAATTTAAAAAAGAAACAGAGCACCTCAACGTGTTCCTGAGAAAAGATTGACAGACGTACAACAAAGTGATCCTATATATAAGGGTTCCTTTTTGCCTTTTCGAAACTGGTTCAAGAAACCAAATAATTTAGTAATAACTAAATCGAAACGATAAGTCATTTCAATAGACCGCAAGGTTCCTGAGATCTTCACCAAATTATGCGCAAAACAGTGCACTTTCATTATTTTTTTCTATGGTTTTCTTTTTCTTAATCTTGTTTTCACATTCAAGGAACCAAAGAAAATAAGGTGAATTTTATGTATTAATACGAGTTTTTTACAACAGGGATCTCGTGAATACTGATATCAAAATCAAAAAATCTTTATTTCGATAAATACAAAAAATTAAACTTAGAAAAGATCAAATTCTTAAAATAAAACACTGAGACGGAAATAAAGTGGTACTTTTGATTTCTGTCGCTTCGGTATGTAGACTAAAAGAAGCGACTAAGAAACCTTTAGCCTGTTAGTTGTTACTTTTCGAGTTGGAGCAAAACCCGTCCCAAGCTTTTGAGCTAGGCCTAGTTGACAAACGTACCCGTTAGGTTCGCCTCTTTAAGAAAACTTAAATTTGGGTCGTCTAAGGTTGTAGATTTCCTTCATAAAACGAGCGTCTCAAGATTGTAACGTCCATCCAAAGCTAGTGAAAACTTTTGCTGTCATCTGAAGCCACTTAATCTTGCGCAGGTGGACTAATTCGAAGCCTCAAATCGTTTTTAAACGAAGCTCCTCCACAAGCAATTAGGCAAAACAATACATTTTTATACAACAAATAAAACAACAACCTAACACAATTTACAATAGCGAGGTGTTTGAAACTGCGATACAAAAGTTTTTCTTTCAAAGATACCATACAATGCATAGAAAACTTTTGGAATACAAAACAATTACTCTTTCAAAACAATCACAATACACAAACATTGGTTTCAGCAATTATTTGTTTCAAAGTTTATTTGTCGGAAAGGGTACTTGTAGCGCCATCTAGCGTCGGGTAGCGGAAGGAATTCTACTCGGAGTTAGTCGTACTTTTGAGTGTGCGTTTTTCTTAAATCTTTTCGGTTTAATAACGGCTTGTTTTTATTTTTATTTATATTATTTTAGAAAACATGACTGCCTAGAACATGCTAGATACTTACCGATTTGAACCCGTGTGAGGTATCGACATAAACTGTTGTCATCAAAGGTCAAACAGACCTAATTATACGAATAGGTACTTAGCAAATGAACGTATTCTTGTTGCGAGACAGGTTAGGTATCTCGTTCTAGCTGACTTTGAATTTTAATGGACCCTCGATGAGAAACGAAGTTAGATGAGTTGTGGTGACACCTTCGGAATCTTTAAAGTTTCACACAAAATGCTAAACTTGACAGTCAAATTACTATTTAAATTATAAAGTTTGCAATGCAAATAACAGTATCCTTTACAAGTCCTATAAATAATTTCACATCAAGCGAAATCTTTTATCTAACATTAAAATTCCGTCCGCGGAGGTTGAATTAAAAAACAAACAATAATTATTTGAATACATGCACAATCTTCGCAAACTGTTTCTCTGGTCACGTAATACAAAATGGCCGACGGAAAAAAAACGTCATATCTGCCTCGGACACCGATCGCGATACACGTACGCACGCAGACTGAATAATTTTATTTTTTTATTATATTATTTTATCAAAATATGGAAAAATAACCCCCTTTCAGAATCACCCGAACACCCACCTTGGTATAATTGTACCGGGCTTAGCTACGTGTGTTTCTGGAATTTTAATACGCCCTGTAAGCCACGGGTCCCTTATTTTTATTGTGCTTTTGCCACTGAATTTGCATACGTAATTCATTATTGTTTTATGGGTTATTTTGCGATATAATAAAATCTCTAGGCAAAAGGTACCGGAAAGGATACCGACTACAAACTCTCATCTGTAATCAAATGATTTAGTCCATTTGTAATTCTCTTAGTCAGCTTCGTTATGATTAGCAGATATCGAACAATTTATAAAAAAATATTTGAAGATAGAGAATGAATAGAGGTATATACTAGCCAAACTCGATTTAGAATATTTGTAAACAAACTACGACACAAATTGCATAAGCTCACTTGCTTGGCGTTGGGTTTCAGATATAAATTATAAGCATTCAGTTGCTTATAATTTATATCAGCTTTCGAGAAACATCGACAGCCTACACAATATTGCGTATTATCGTGACTTTACAAACTTGTAATGTTGGTAATTAGGTTTATTTTGTTTTAGTTTCTAAGATTTGATTTTGGTTTTCCTGACTCATCAGATCGTCATAATCGCATGTGCGACAGAGCCCTTAGTAAAGAATAAAAAAAAAACTTAAGAAAGGATCTCATATTGACAATGTAAATTGCGTATAAAAAGCCGCGACATAATCTGAATTTAAGGTTAAGTATGGACAGTTTTATTAGAAACATTCAATTCCGTCGAGTTTGGCTAAGATATAGTTAAATAATTGTTTTAATTGAGAGATGTGGATTTTGATAAACCTATAATGTTCTCCTGTTATTCCTAAGTAGGTCTACGCAACTGGTAGGACAATCGGACAATCGGTTCGATCCGATAACCCTAGATGTGTAAAAAATCTTTATTTCTAATTTAAAAGGTTATTGCTTAACCGTGAGATTTGGTCCATTATCACTTTCCGTACGACCCTGGCTGTCGGTGGCCGTCGACGAATTTATGCCCTCCCGCGGTGACCGCAACTCGCGAGTTTTGTAAGAGGCGCGGCTGTAGTTAGTGCGAGAATCATAGTACAAAAACAATAAGTACTTCTCTACCAATCTATGTAGTTGATATTAATTAATAATAAAGATGCGACAAAGTATTACATCCTACTTACTTACTTACTACTTATACTCTGACGACAGCCAATTGTTGGTTTTAGAAGGATATTATTGTTTCCGATGTAATTACGTTTAATTGGCATGGGGAAGGAAGGTATATCTTATTATCAGCTATTATTATTATCACTGTCGTATTATCAGCTCTTGTCGGTACAATGATGCAATTTCCTCCACTTCTCTCTTTCCAATGCCAATCTTTAATTCTTTAAATGACATGACAGCGTCCTTCATCCTACCTAAAGAAGTAAAGAAAAGACTATTTCTACAACACCGTACACTTCATTACCTGTAAGGTTCATTTTATTTTAATTTAAACGAACTGTTCAATTCAGATGTGTTCGAGAGTGTATCACTAGTAAAATTTTCGCTCATTTAGAAGAAAAACCTATAAAAACAGATTGACTGAACCAATGAGCGGGGAAAAAAGGTGATACGAATACACCTGAATCGATGTGCTGTTTACCTCGAATTCACGGATACAATGCAAAAATTAGTCCTGTAAGTAGATATCTGCTAGATAACGGACGAGGCTCTGGCGACCGAGACATGGCGGTATAGCCAGACACCCTGCCACCGGCCGGAAGAGGCTTCACTGACCTTGGGATCCAAATAATCCCTAAAATATGTGGTGCAGAAGGCAACGGGAAACCACTGCAACTATTCTCCCAAGATAATCGTCATTCAAGTAAAACCTACGGAATCACGATCGCCTTGCGACCCGATTAGCAACCGACAGGGAGAGATGGCGACATATCGTGAGGCAAGCGACACAGCCCCTACAACAAGACTCGTCATGACGACCACGACCGTTCTGCCAAGAACGCTACGAATAAGAAGAAAAAGTAGATATCGAAACTTTAGGACAGAAGGCAGTGCTTTACTTAATTCTGTAAAACCTTTTGGTTTCTAAATCATTCCCGCTAATCCTCGCACCCCGCCCGCGCGTTACCGCGGGGCCAGACCACGGCGGGGGGCAAAGGGTTAACTCTGTTTGATTCTTTTCGATAATCACTCGCTAATGCACTCTCGCACCTCGCTGGATCCGTTTTCCGGTGGGGATCGGATTCGCCGTGATAATGGTGGTGCGTTTAGGGTTATCTGTTTCTTACTGAAGTGAGTTCTTATATTTTTTTACATGTTTTGATGTTAAAGAGGACGCTCCCAGATTTCGCTCCCGGGGGTATAAATTACACTAGTGCCGCCAAACGAACAGGAATTACTAGCGATAAGGTCGCCCATTGTACTTTTACGTTTTTATATCTATGTTTCTTTGAATCTATTTTGTGGACAATAAAAAACTTTGTATTATATTGTAATTCAATTTTTGAGTTTTCCAATATTTCGGCACAGTTTCATGCGCCATGATCACGGAAGAACTAAAGTCACTGCGAGTTGGTTTTTATTGGCAGACATACCGATCTACCCTCATTCTTTGTCTTTCATAGACACCTTACCTAGATATAATTACTGTTTGTTGTTATAAGTCGTAACTGTCGAAGTATTTTATTATTGCTTGTTTTTACTAGTGTAGGTACTGTATAAATTGTTGTATTTTGTATGTGTGTGAAGTTGCAAATAAAGTCATTATCTATCTATCTAAGTTGACTACCTACCGTTAGAAGTAGAGGCAAGCCCGTAAGTGCATTAGACGCGATCCCGTCCCATTTCACAGTGTACAACTACGATCAAGGCAACTTTTTCAATTTCCTCCGCCTCTCTGAACGCCGGCCACGTCAAACGATAAATGATTATAACTATGGCGGAGGGAGACGAGCTGAGGCGGTCCTGTAATGAGAAATAAGGCGAAAAAACGGTCTCTCTATACTCTCTATACTTGTAGACGGTCCTGTCTGTCTGAACGGCTGGCTTATGCCGGGTACAGATGGGAGGGAGGAGGGGGGGGGCTGTGTCCATGCTTTAATAGTTGCAGTGCCTAGCTTGCTTTGCTTTCTGGATACCTAGTTTAGCTGCTTGCCTAGTATAGATACAGACCTGCCTTACATGGCTCTTCAAGAAATGTAAGGCACGAATGGCCTTAGGGGAGAGTAGCGCAACAGTCGCCGATCCCTAAGGCAAGCCTGGTGGGGCATCCTTCACGTGGTTGTCCCCTGTTATTGGTCTAATTCCCTCAGAAATAGACGCAACTAAAACCACCAGACGAACACTGCCTGAGACACAGATGTCATGTCCCGGCGGGTCCACCATCAGGCGATGTGCAGATGGTGGATAGTAATGACACAACTACCCCTCCCGCCCTCTCAACTAATTCCCATCCTATCCTTATCCATACATCCGCTACGAAGCAAGGTGGTCTAGCTTCGTGGGCCTGCCATCCCCGAAAAGAGTGACTGGCAGGCGGGGGGAGGACCACCTACGTTTTTGATGCTGAACGTAGGGGGCCCGTAAGGGGGGATGCAACTGACCTGGTGGCTGAGCGGACAGATGTCTCTTCCGCAACACTCCTCTTTGGTGTGAATTTCCTCCGAAAACGGGAGGCCACGGTCTAACCAACCGTGGCAATTCAGCATGGCGGGCGGCCTTCAGCCACCGCTGGTGAGAGGAGGGGGTCGATGGGGTCTGCAGCCGGCGGTGCACGCCTTAGCTCGGCGATGGTGGTCAACGCCGAGTATAGTGGTGCCGTTGAGGCTCGTAGGCAGCGCGATCTCCCGTTCTATATCGGACCGGCAACCCTGGTGTATAATGCAATCTATATACACCCCCCTGGTTGGACTCCGTGGTGGGTGGGGCCCGGAAAGATGAACAAAACCCCAAAACAGTAACATGAGCACCACCAATAAAATTGACCACTATGCGCCCTCAGCAGGGGAGGCAGTGGAAGCCTACGCGGCCATCAAGGTTGCTGAGGACTCTACTGCTGGCCTATGGTCCACCGTTGGACCAAAAAAGGCCAAAAAGCAGTACAGTAGGGCAGGGAAAGAGGCTAAGCCAATGGCTGGAACCTCTACTACCGCAGTTCGAACCTCCGGGGTGGCTAACGCCTCCCGAGGCAAGAACACAGGGAAAGAGACAAAGCCAGAGG
Source organism: Eupithecia exiguata (assembly GCA_947086465.1). NCBI lineage: Eukaryota > Metazoa > Arthropoda > Insecta > Lepidoptera > Geometridae > Eupithecia > Eupithecia exiguata. The sequence continues at coordinate 1,444,208 of OX352247.1, forward strand.
CAGGATCCTCGAATACCGCTGTTCAAACCTCTGGGATGGCTGGCGCCCCCCTAGGCAAGAACGCCCGACGAAAACTGCGGAGGCTACAACTGAGGCTTGAGCAACAGGAAGCTCCGAACACCGGAGCAACTGTTTCAAACGCCGAAGGACCTAGCTTCTTCTATAAGCAGAGACAAGAAGGAAAACAGGTGTCTGACTCCAAACCTCATGCCCCGCCGGCGAAATCTACGAGCTTGCTCGTGGAGGCAGCCGAGCCTGAAGGAGGAGGAAAGGAGAAGAAGACAAAAGACAGGAAGAGCTTCAATCGCCAGAAACGCGCAGCCAAAGCGATCGCAAGATCAGCTCAGGCATCCGGTGTGGCTCCGATCCCGGCTCCGGCCTCGGATGAAATGGAGCGTGCCAAGAGGACGCGTCTGGACGATACTGTGTCCCCGAGAGGGGATCACAAGAAGCAGAAACTGGACAGCTCTCGTCGTGCTCTCACTGTGAGCTATGCTGAAACTGCCAAAAGCAACCTCAGCGTGGCGGTGGTGAAGACCGACAATAAACAGTTGGTGGAAGAGCAAGCCAACGTACTGAAGAAGTACCTCCAATGTCGACTTATGGATGAGGCGAAAAACCCCAACATCGACTTCATTCCGGTCTTCCTGGGTAAACCCATCTTCACCGATGGGGCCCTGAAGCTGTGGTGTGAGGATGTGCCTTCAGTCGAATGGCTTACAGACGCCATTGAACAGCTCCCCGAATCATCCTGCCCAAACCTCACGGTTGTCAAGCAGAGCGAGCTGACAAGGAAGATACGTGCAGCTGTGTTCATCCCCGAATGCACGTGCTCCTTGGAAGATACAAGTATCTTGCTGGGAAGGCAAAACAAGTGGGCGCAGGTCAACCGGTGGATCTTGTACACCCATCAAAGGCAGGCAGACGATATACTCCTCGTGACGGTGGGGATACCGGAAACCCTTGTCCCTACCATCATGGAGAGGGACCGTCGGCTGGCGTTTGGGCTGGGAAGCGTATACGTACGCTTCTACGGTTCTGATGGGAAGCTGCAAGACGACCCTCCCAGCAAGACGCCTGAAACTGAACCCGTAGGACCAGAGAACGAACCTGGCCCCAGTGAAGCAGTTACGTCAAAAGGCCACGACCTACCAGAGGCCGCCCCTCCGCACTCATCGCCCAAACCGTCGTTCTCGGGAACGATGGAGGTGATGTGTGAAGAGTTGAGCGAAGACCTAGTGCTGGCCTCAGACGATGACGACACAGAGAAGGAGAAGAAGGAGAAGGGAAACCAAAATGATGGCGACCCAAACCTCCTCCACTCATAATGTCGTCCAAGCAAACCTCCAGCACAGCCTCACTGCTACGGCTAACCTGCGCAGAGTGCTGGGGGCCCCAAACAGCGAGACCATAGCCTTGATCCAGGAGCCGTGGATCAGGGCAGGGCGAGTGTGTGGTCTCAACAACTTAAACGGTAAGCTCATATACGACTTTACCAGTAGCAATCCGCGCACGTGCATATTTGTACCACGCAACATAACAGCTGTTCCTTTAACTGAGTTCTGTTCCAGAGACCTGACGACCGTCAGGCTCCAGGGCCTATTCGAAGGGATAACCGAAGACGTAGTGCTCGCGTCCGCCTACATGCCCGGCGACGAGGTCGTGCCCACGAAAGACACTACGGATTTGGTAAGACAATGTGAACTGAATAAATCCAAACTAATAATTTCAGCAGATACGAACGCGCATCATCCCATATGGGGCATGCCCGTTTCAAATAGCAGAGGTGACGATCTGGTAAACTTCCTGTTCACCACCAACATCTCCATAGCAAACAAGGGCGCAGAACCAACCTTCGTGACGAGGAGATGCCGCACCATAATTGATCTAACCCTGGTAACAGATAATTGTTCAGATCAGGTGCGCAACTGGAGGGTATCAGACGAGGCCTCCTCCTCCGACCACAGGTGGATAAGATATGAACTGTCAATAAACAAAACAATTCCAGGACCCATGCGCAATCCGCGCAAAACAAACAAGGTACTGTTTACAAACACTCTGCAGCAGCACCTAGGTGAGGGTTCGGTATCTATTCTAAACAACACAGCAGAGATAGAAGCAGAGGTACAACACATCACGCAAAGCCTTACCAAGAGCTTTGAGGCGGCCTGCCCTCCCACCGTCATCAGAGTAACTGATGCAGGTAAGCAAGGCTGGTCTCGTCGATTAGAGGAGCTCAAGGCTAAGGTCCGTAAAACTTTTAACAGAGCCATGAACACATATGACGACTCCGACTGGAATGTATATAAGAAGGCCCAGGCCAACTACAAAAAACACATACGCCGTAGGAGTCGTCAGAAATGGAAAAACTTTTGCACAAACATAGAATCAAACTCTGAAGCGAACAGAATAAGGAAAGTCCTAGCGGCTGAACCGAATCGTGAGATTGGCTCATTAAAGAAGTTTGATAACACCTACACCAAAACGACAACAGAGACACACGAACTTTTACTACAAACACATTTCCCGGGATGCTTAATAGACGGTGAAACAGAGTGGAGCGACACCAGTCAAGTCACACCATCGGCGACCGACTGGGCAGTAGCAAGCTCTGTGGTAACTGAAGATAAGGTACACTGGGCCATCAACACATTCAAACCTTACAAGTCGCCTGGGATGGATGGAATCTTTCCCGGACTCCTTTGCTGGGGTGAAGCACTTATGGGTGGGACGTTGACGACTATCTTTAGAGCCTGCCTGGCCTTCCGATACGTACCGCTCATGTGGAGAGAGGTTAGAGTCCTATTCATACCCAAACCAGGAAAAAGCGACTACACCGAAGCAAAGTCCTACAGGCCGATTAGTCTTACCTCATTCTTACTCAAGACCTTAGAGAGACTATGTGATCGGCACATTAGGGACAATATACTAACTATAAAACCACTGCACCCACAACAACACGCCTACACCCCAGGAAAATCTACAGAATCTGCGCTACACACAGTAGTTAGTAGACTAGAACAAGACATTTCGAACAAAACACTTTGTCTAGCAGCCTTCATAGACATTGAAGGGGCCTTTGACAAAACAAACTTCAGCAGCATCAACGCAGCCCTACAGAAGCACGGAGTAGAACCAACGCTGGTAGAGTGGATCATCGGCATGCTCAGGCTAAGGGCGGTACGGATAGACACAGACGGGAGCACCCGAGGAGTGGTATCGAGGGGATGCCCACAGGGCGGAGTCTTGTCACCGCTGCTATGGAACCTGGTAGCCAACGATCTAATCACCAAGCTAAACACTCAACGCTTCTTCACGGTAGGCTACGCGGACGACCTTGCGATACTCATATCGGGACACTTTGCCAGTGTGGCGTGTAACATCATGAATAACGCACTAAAGGTCGTCGAAACATGGTGCACAGACTATGGACTAACCGTGAATCCAACCAAAACAGAACTAGTAATATTCACTAACAAGCGGAAGTTAGGAACCTACCAACTCCCTTTCCTTTTCGATACGCAACTTGAACTATCCGAAAAGGTTAAATACTTAGGTATAACCTTGGACAATAAACTGAACTGGGCAACACACTTAGAAAACAAGGTAAAGAAAGCCACCATTTCATTCTGGCAGTGCCGCCGAATGCTAGGCAGAACATGGGGCCTCAGCCCTAAGATTACCCTATGGCTCTATAACACTGTAATCAGACCATCTCTGACTTATGGTGCCCTAGTATGGTGGCCGAGAACGAACCAAAGCACTACCATAAATAAACTACAAAAGTTCCAGAGACTAGCCTGCGTAGCGACAACAGGGTGTATGAGAACTGCCCCCACGGCAGCTCTTGAAGCCCTGATAGGCCTGACTCCACTGCACTTACACGTGCAACAAGAGGCAGCCGCGGCTGCATACAGACTCTGGGCTTTACATTTATGGGAACATAACACTAGAGCACAACATACCTCTATAATAGACGAGTACGCAAGGAGTAATCCCATGCTACTCTCACTCTATGACAGGGTACCCAAAACACACGTACACTCAAAAAGCTTCACTACACAAATGCATGAAGAGCCTAGTGATAGCTCAAATATACACGAAGTACGAATATACACAGACGGCTCAAAAATGAATACAGGTACCGGGGCGGGAACGTTCTCGGAAGATCTCAACATTCACATAACAACAGCACTGGGATCACACAACTCCATCTTTCAGGCTGAATGTGTGGGTATTTTACAGGCCGCGACCGCGATACTACGTAGAAAGGTAACTGACCAAAACATCAGGATCCTCTCAGATAGCGCGGCAGTACTACAGGCTCTGAACAAGAGAGAACACAACTCGGGACTGACCATACAGTGCCACAATATGCTGGAACAAGTAAGCAAATCCAATAGAGTTACTCTACAATGGATAAAAGGGCACAGTGGATCCAGAGGAAACGACGAAGCTGACGCACTGGCAAGGAGAGGCTCAGAACCGAAACCGATAGGGCCCGAACCAATAATTCCCCTACCATTCAGTCAGGTTCGCTCATGGATCCGACAACGAACAACGAAACAACACCAAGACTACTGGGCAAGTATCCCGGATTGTAGGCAGTCGAAGGAGGCCTTCCCGGTCTTAAACCCGAGATTCTCCCGAAAGCTCCTCAATCTGAAACGTGACAAACTCCGACAAATTATCGGTATTGTCACAGGACACTGCATGCTGAACAAACACCTATTCAATTTGGGTATCACGGACAGCCCCCTTTGCAGGGGGTGCATGAACGCAGAGGAGACGGCCGCGCATGTGCTTGTAGAATGCGACAGCGTGGCTTCCCAAAGAATGCATCACCTTGGGACACCGAGGACGCCTAGGGAGGCATGCACCGGCGTCAGCGAGCTGCTGGCCTTCCTGGAAGACATCGGGTGGTTAGATTAGCAGCCCACCACCCGACACGCAAAAAGGGCCCACCTGTGGCCTAGTTGCGGAAAGCAGTCCAGGGACAAGTAACAAGTAACAAGTAAGCCGGGTACAGATCAAGCGAGCGAGAGCGAATGCAAACGATTGGGATTTGACAATAGGTACGTTCGTTCCCTAATGTTTTGATGTAGCGACAGCCGCCGGAGCACGGCCGAAGACGAACGAAGGCCCTTGTTTGGACTCGCTTGCTTTCGCAATGACGTCCACACTGGTACTTTTGCGTTCGTTCGTAAGCCTTCGCTCGCTCTCGCTCGCTTGGTCTGTACCCGGCGTTAGGATCCTCGAGAAATTAGATTTATAGCGTAAATATTAAAATGGCGGACGATAACGTGGTGTAGTTTCGGAGTCCCGTCTTCATGAGCATTGGATAGTTCCCTCAGGACGACTTTGTCCACTTCCTAACTTGACCACTTCCTGAATCGTCACTTCCTAACTTGACCACTACCAGTGTTGTCCGCTTCCTAACTTTATGTAGGGCTGGGTGAAAAATACAAGAAGACGTCTAGTATATCCGATAACCTACGACTGCCTCGCTGTATTGACGACCTCTGTGGCGCGGTGGGCGAAGGTCTGCCTGCGATGCAGGACTGCGGGTTCGATTCCCGCCTCGGGACAAATGTTTGTACGATCTGCAAATATTTGTTCAGGGTGTTCTAATCGTTTTCTATGTATAATAAAAAAAAAAGTATATAAGTAATGTATTGTATTATGTATATCAGTTATCTAGTACCCATAACACAAGCTCTGCTTAGCTTGAGGCTAGATAATGCTGTGTGAATCGTCCAGCATTATTTATTTATTAGTATATTTAATGCAGTCATGTCGGCAAACTGAAGACAGGGCGCTATGGCGCTCATTAGGGGAGGCTTCTGTCCAGCAGTGGACTAATATAGGCTGATGATGATGATGTCATGCTCTGTCCAGTGTTGGATATGTGCTCTATAATAAGGTTAGTGTCCGTTAAGATTGGCCACCGTGGCTGAAAACTCGGCTAGAAGGACCTCATCGATCTTAGATTTGCTAATTCGCGCAACTTATAGTTTTTTTTTCCATCAAACATACGATGAGACATCGAGACATCATGAGGCGAATCACAACAGCCACATAACAAGAAGAAACATAATGACCACGACCACTCTGACAAGAGTGTTACGAAGAAGACGATAGATGTCGCGTGCAAACACTAGTCGAATATCGCAGAATAAACGAGAAGCCTTGGATTTTGTTCTTTTTATTGATTAAAAAAGTTTCGTAATCATATTCGCCGGCGCTCGGCGATAGTTCACTATCAGACGGTAATGTGATTTGTTGTTTTGGCATTTGTTGACGAGACTCGCTGAGTTTTACTGGTTTCTCTTTGTTTTTATAAGTTCACGTGTTTTTTGAAAGTTACGACGTGGGATTGGATTCGATTGGCAGTTGTCTCGATTCAGTTGTATTCAGTTATCTTCGATTGGCGAATTTATAGTCGATGTTCATAATTGGAGAATCACAATAAATTTGCTAATATGCCGCTGCCTGATTTACATATCTGAGAATGAATGAATGAATGAATGAATACTTTATATCTAAACCTTATATCTAAATTTTAAAACATGACCAGTACAATAGGCGGCCTTATCGCTGAAAGCGATTTCCTCAGAGTTTCGTCAATTAATAAATAATGTGCCGGCCGTACTTTACCTTAATTTTAACCGTCAACAATGATCAATAATGGCATGCCCTTGCGAAAAATGTTGAAATTTTAATTCGAAAACGAACGAGAGATCACTTAAATGATGAATGAAAGCTTTCTTAACTAAAAATTCTTTCGAACTTCTGTGTTTTGCTTCGATGATTGATACCAATGTAGTTAAATATTTTCCACCAATATTCCTTGGGTTTTGTAACCCCGTTGTATACAAAGGGTAGGGTAAAACCAGGTTTTTTAATCAGAGTAGGTATGTATAATTGTTGTAATTTATATGAGTGTGTCTGGAGTTGCAAATAAAGGTTGATAAATCTATCAACTCTGCAATAAGCTCGTAAGTCGTAACTAACGATTTCCCTAGACCTCCGCCATTTTCTTCACTCATTCTTGTAACATATTTTGTTTTCTTTACTTTACAGAAGCTGCATTTCCTCTCGCCGCCAGCGTTCACCGTGGAACGTGTGATGACCAGCCCATGCGGAAGCCGCGTGTGTGTATGGGGTGCGCGTGGCGTCAGCGTGGCCGAGCTACCGGCGCGCTGGGGCCGCGGCGGGCTGTTTGAGACCACCAACCACACGGTGCTTTGCAAGTAAGTATATAAAATCAGTGTCTTCTGTGACCATGAAGCGAGTGATGTCAGCATAGAGTGGAGTGTGCGAGTTTAGCGCGGTGTCGGCGTCTTTGAGACACCTACCACACTGTGCTCTGCAAGTAAGAACAGATCCACCTATGAAGTGTCTTCTTTGACCGTGGAGCGAGTGATGGCAGCGCATACAGTGGCCTGTGTGAGTGGTGCGCGCGCGGTGCCAGCATCTTTGAGACACCAACCACACTCTGCTCTGCAAGTAAGTACATGTTCCACCTTTGAAGTGTCTTCATTGACCACGTAGCGAGTGATGGCAGCGCATACAGTGGCATGTGCGAGTGGTGCGCGCGCGGTGCTAGCGTCTTTCAGACACCGACCACACTCTGCTCTGCAGGTAAGTCTATCCTACCTAGTGTCTTCTTTGACCGTGGATCGAGTGATGGCAGCGCATAATTTCTATTGAATTTTTATTACGCTGTATTTTCTATTTGTACGGTGTTTAAAATTTGGTATGTACCTACTTATTTTGTAAACAAAGAGTTAAATGTTATTGATTCTCGCTAAAAGAGGAGAAATGATGCTGCACAATATGGCACCCTAACTACCTACCTACGGTCATTTAGACCGCTGCTGGTAAAAGTTTTTTACTAAACAAGTAAAAACGCGTGCGTTAGCTTACCGTTCTTTCTGGTATGGATACCAATCTTTATCTTTCCGTTGTCCGTCTCTTCAGCGACTTAACTACGCAATAAAGCACCGGCCCCTACATAATATGAACCGTTTAGACAGCAAACAATTTAACCAACTACCATAAAACAAAAAGCTTAAACATACTTACCGCGTCTAGTGAAGAAACTAAACACCTGAAATCTAATAAACGCTGATAAGTTCCCCAGGACGTCGTCGGCACGTAAGCATCGTGTATTTTCTACTATCACGGTAAATTTTGTTACCTATTAAACTCCTCGAAGCGGCTATAATGTTAGCCTGAGGCAACGATTATGACATAGATTAGCGGAGACCAATGTCGCAGAAGAGGCGCTTGTCAAGTAATCCGCCAACAGGCATAGCGCCAACTAAAAATGTAGAGGCAATTGTCTCATAAACAACACCAGCACTAGTCAATGTCATCATCATCATTCTCTTGCCCTTTTTCCCAAGTAGCTGGAGTTGGCGTAACATGTTTTTATCTTCCTTTCACTTCTCTCAGTTGTCGTCTCAGCACTCACACCTTCCCTGGTCATCATTGTAACGTAGCGTTTTTTTACAGTGACATCTGTGATCAATGGAGTGTACTGGTTACTCTAGGAGTCACCGATATTGATTCCTACAAATAAGAGATAAAAGCATCTATCACCGAAAGTACCTCCCCGGTTAGGTAGGAAAAGTACAACTTACATTATGAGACAAAATTTATCTAATTCAACGAACGTGGTGGAGATTATGACCTCAATCGGAAGGCTATTGCACGAAATTTTCCACAAAAAGAGAATAGAAAATGGGAAAGTTGCGTAAAAAATGTAAAGAATTGGTTCTTGCCGTCTGATATTCTAAGCTGTCTTTCATAAAATCTTAGTTATTAAAGTCCTCAAAGAGACAACCTATTCGTAAGCACAAGAACTTCAACCCATTCCAACATCTATGAAAATCGCGCGCTCCAGTCACCACTCTTTTGTACACGTTATTAGCCGAGCTATATCTCGCGATTTGCATATTCCCGCAGTAAAATTAATTCGAAGATTTCCCGCATCCCGCCTAGACGGGCCGCGCCCGCGCCCGTCTTGGGGGGGTCGATGTTGTGTTTTTGGAATCGTGCAGTTGGGGTATTCGGACACGGAATGAGACATCTTGCAGATGAGCTAAAAACATAGTCTTCAACATCTGTGAGATATTAATTTGCCTGTCCTAATTAAGCATCTTCTAAATAGCAGATCTGTTAGATAGTCAGACAATATCGTCGGGGAGGCAGTCGTTTTTCTCGACGACATCGTCTGACCATGTGGATGAGAATCGCACAGGACCGATAAAGCTAGCGATGGTGTGTAAAAGAAGATTCCTATACCCAGCTGCGAGTGCTGAATACATATCGCACAAGTTGACTGAGTCATGACGAGTCTCAACTCGCTAAGGGTCATCAAGCTGTCTAATCCAACAAAACATACAACAATTCGACTTATCGATTTGGGCGATTTTGGTCGATGCGGACGCTGGACGTAAAATTACATTAACACGCTTTACATCATAAAAATGCTATGACTCGCAGTGTCTCTACTGACTTTAAAATTATCTCCACTTATTCCGTGATTCGGATTTGTATTTACCGATACGGATTGCGGTTTAGCCTGTAATTCGTCTCGGTTGCTTCCAATTATGCCGGCTCATTCAATTATTGAATAGATTTATTCTTCTTTGCTCGCGTCAGAACTCTTTGATGCTCAGATTTATTACAAAGATCAGTCTAACCTACTCAGGAGTGTATAATTTGATAAAATGAATTAGCATCCCAATTTCTGAATGTATTTTGTTTCTAAAAGATTTTTGAGTGTCGCGAGTGCTAGCATGAATATTGTTGAATAGCAGCTGAATATTTTTCACACTAATAGCTTACCAGTATCATCCCTGAGGTACTGTCTATTCTCTAAGAAACAGAGCTTGTTTTGTGGACACCTTGACTGATTACTGATAAATACATTTTACTATAAAGACTATCGTAATTTGACGAATTCATTACGGATGTAAGCGGGTTAACTTAAGCGGGTTCAGTTAAGGGATGAAACGTTGGTGTTCTTCCAACACAAATAAGGTTCGTAGTTAACCCGCTTACATCCGTAATGATAAATACATGTTTTGATATATGAATAATTAGCCATTGTAACGTATGTCCATTTATTTGAATTTATTCATCAAATAAATGATTTACTTATTTCTACATCTAACATACAAGTATAAAGTTTTCTCTGATTCCTGCTGAAAATCTTAGATTTTGACGAAGTTCATCCACAAAGCCTGTTCTAACTTGTGATAAGTGCACATCAGATCCGACTGCTTGACAGATGCTTCCCTATCTTCTTCCATCGTCTTAACTTAAAAATGATTCTTAATTCTTTATTGTACAAATTGAAACATACAATTACTTAAACTAGGGAGATTCTGACAAAGAAAAGCTTAACCCTAAAAAGGGTTATCTTCCTGCAAACCTTTGGAAAGAGAGATAAGTTTGTAAGTATAACTTTTCTTTTCTCTAAGTTTTATAATATAGGTACACCAAGATTGAAGAAGCACCCCAAGGCACGTGATGCCCACTATCGTCCCCCGCACACAGTGCAACACAAACAAACTGTAAAACTCAAATCCGCAGACAGAAGATCTTAGCATAATTAGCGGAAAGGGTCGTTTATTGCTAATATTAGTTGTATGGATTAAAGGCGGCGCGAAGGAGGCCATTATCATAAGTCTTCGCTTAAATCTTAGACGGGGAATCGAGAACGGGGTTTGTTTTTATATTTTAAGTTTCATCCAAATTCTTTAAATTTCCTGGCATCGCTTACGTGGTGGTCAAGACTTAAAGGCAATTGGAGTGACCGGCTGGCAGGAAAAAGCCAAGAATAGGATCGGATGGCGAAGTTTACTCGACCAGACCAAGGCCCACCCGCGGCTGTAGAGTCAGGATGATGATGATAATGCTTACGTGGTACCTGGGGCTGAATACCACTAAATTAAGCTAAGAATAAGAAATTATTATTTGTAGCTAAGACATATTTTGGTATTTACCTTTGATAAAAGAAACTACAGATGGAGGGACGCGTTTCTTAAGTATCAAAGGTTAAAACCTATCTATCATTCTCTCTGTGCAAATAGCACCGCACGCGCACTATCTAGGGTTACTTTCATCTACATATGTGGTCGATTCTGCGTCAATGTGATTGACATAGTAGTGGATTGGGTAGCAGATTTCGGCCGTTAGATGTTGCGTACCTATAGCCTAATACTATAGCTATCCCTGTCCGGTGTTTTCCCAAAGCTGGACAATGGTGTACCTGATTGTTCTCGACTCGGTCCCGTTGCATTTCTTGCGACATGTTAAGCATCTCGGTCGGACCAGCTATGGAATAATGCTAAATAGATTTGATGTAGGATCATCTAGGCCCAACGTTAGCAAAGCTTGTTTAGTGAAATATATTTTGTTGTTGCGATCGCGGGGTAAGAAGGACCGTTCCAACTCAGCCCGTGGAAGTCGTAAGAGTCGACTAAAGAAACCTACCAGAGGAAGGGCAGGAGCTTAGAATAAAGAATTAGTACCTCATCGTTCAAATAATCTATAACAAACATACATACAAACACTTCTACAAAGCAATATAGATAAGTACTTTAACAAAATATTATTAGTATAATTTGGCGGTACCCGGCACCCGAGCCGTAACTCGTTCGATAACCCCTTATCGCCGGTGCGGGTGCATTTCCTGCATCTTGCCTCCTCTTAAACATACCGGCGTGTTTTGCGATACCTCCCGCCATAATAACTTTGCTTTTGTACTAATGTATTGTTTTTGTATTCTGTGTTGGATAAACAGACAGTGTGACACACATAACACAAGCTCTGCTTAGCTTGGGGCTGTGTGGATTGTCCATCCTTATTGGTTAATTTACTTAAATAGTGTTTCTATGAGTTCTTAAGCTAAATAGAGGAGTGCACGAAATGCTATCTTAGAGCCCTTGCGTGCTAGACGCTAAGAAAGTCGTATAAGAATAAAAATCATTTCGTTTCGTCTTAACGTTTAATTGGAATGCAAGGCATTTTTAGAATGGATAGCTAAATTGATGATTCGTAGCTTCATGATTAGGATTTAAACTAAAAAGGTTTTATGCCGATCAACTATTTTGAAGTTTCATACATACGACCTCTGTAGTGCAGCTGGCGAAGGCTGGCCTACGATGTAGAAGGTTGCGTTCGATTCCCGCCCCGGAACAAATGTTTTTACGATCAGCAGAGGTTTGTTCTGGGTGTTATAGATGTTTCTTTTGAAATTCTTTAGCACTTTTATTTGTGCTTATGAATTCTGATTTCCAAAACAATCTAAAGCACTTTAGTAACATTTTTGATCTGTGCTTTAGTGAGGTAGTAGTTCTATCTACACTAGACAATAGTCATTAAGAGCTAGTTGCCTACGTAGATTCTTACCTCATGGCCTGCAGCTACCGACCTTTCCTTCCCCAAAGTTCCAGTTTAAATTGGTTTATCTACAACAAAAGACAATGTCCCCCAATGAACCTCACTCATTCTAACGACATACAACAACTGAAGCAGTGTCCATTATTGGCACAGACAGAGGCCAAACACGATCCTTTGCAAACACAAATAAAACAGCCTGGGAATTGAACCTGGTATATAACGGTAGTTTTTGGATCGTATGCTTTTACGGTACGATGCTTCCTTTGATTTGTTTGCGGGGATGTTGTCTGGTTCCTATAGAAAAGGATTCGTAAAGTTCAGTAGGGAATTAGTAAGAGTAAAGAAATGGAAGGTGGGATGACGAGCGAAAGACTGCTGGCAGACGCACGGTGTGGCCAGCTAAAGACAGGGAGCTATGGTGCTCATTGGGGGATGTATTTTCCGGTATAAGACTAGCGTAAGATGAAATTGATGAAGTATAAACATTTTAAACATCTCTCTTCAAATAAACATTTCTTACTCAGTGACGCCGTAACGGTTGCTGCCAGAATCATAAAAAGAGATCGTCGAGATCGTTGATAGGGTCATGATCCAATCCTGAATTCCTTGAGCCTTTTCCAGTATCAATCAACGCTCTACAAGGAAACTTCTAAAAACAACCTCCCTCCACGTACCCTGCCAAAAAGGCCAAACGCCACTAAACAGCCTCAAAACCACACAATTTGTCAACAAATCGCCCCGACCCCAGCGACACGAGATCAATAGATAGCGATACATCGCTACGTAATCCTTTAACCGCCTCCGATCCGACCGAATGATCCTCTAAGTCTCAATTACTGGGTTACCCTGATTTACCCGCGACCGATCCAATTTGTAAACCTCACCCGATCGAGAAAACTATCCTCGAACCGAGCAACCCAAACCAAACTCTGTATTCTAACACACAGAGCATCAACTCGCAGTTAGGCATCCAAGACATCACCTTCCAAGTCGATATTGTCTAGTCATGCGAGTGATGACCAATGTAATCCTGAGTGATGGGAAACGGGCCCTCTGACAAAACGATAGGATGCCTTTTTGCTTGGAAGGACTTGTAATGGGACGGCGTCCTGGACCCCAATTATAGACCACAAACTATTTTATCTGAAAACGGTGTGACAACACTAATCTTATTAGAATCTATTGGCATCGGTACGTGAGCAGCGAGCAAAGGGAGAACTGGTTGGAATGTTTTCTCGTTAAATGCAAAAGGTATGGGTTCCTGACAAATTCTCTTTTGCCATTTGTAGTCTTTGAATGTAAACTTTCTACCTTCGATAAAGAATCAACTTGTTGATCGAAAAGGAATTTGGAGTATGTATCTAAGTACGAGTATCGATTACTGGATGGTGCAGCCGTGAGATCTAAATAGGTTATTTAGTCTAACATAACACGATCGTGATTACTTCCCTGGCATCCTGAACTGGACTGCTGCGTCAATTTAGTTGGTAAATTGACTCAGCGATTTTCTAGCTTTTGCTCGTAAAATCCAAAATATAAACACCAAAACACGTCACATGTTCAAAGGCATTCAGGCAATCAGCTGATCACCTCTTCCCTACTAAAGACACCTATACAAACACCCTCGTGATTGATTCCCGGGCATCCTGATCCGGATAGCTGAGCCAATTTACCGGCTAATCCGGTCGACGCCTTCGCGTTACGTGTGTGGGATTGACTTGTGGGTTCCGCTCGATGGGTGGCTTGGGGTGATCGGTTTTCAAAGCTTTATGGCTTTACCTTGTTGAAGATTGAAGAAATACTGTGAGAAGTCTTGATATGTGATTATTTTTTGTATGTTGACCAACCAGTGAACCGTCGAATTAGGATCACGGTTCATACAATTACGTAGAAAGCTGTGCTGTGTATTAACAAGTAGGTAAAGCTGCCAAATCCATGTAAATTACATTGAAGCAGAAAACTTTTTCAACCTGTTAAATATTCCAATGGTGGGCACACGATCCATGTCAAATATATAAAACGTCCAAGGAGATTTCTTCTCACGTTCGAATTTAAGCTGCGTAATCGCCCCCATCGAGGACCGCACACCGATTTGCGGTAGACACACAAAGAATCCCTTTTTTATCCCTTCAGGGAAGGGAGCTCCCTTGACTCGGACTGTGTTACAGCTATCGATAACAAATTGGGGTGCCCGACTTCTTAAAGGGTTACGAAGTTTCTTGTAAGAGGGTGCACTTATTGAATCCTTTTTTCGACATTTTTACCGAGGTGCTTTACCATGACACGATATTATGATGATACTGTCCAAACAACTTGTTGCTTTTATTACTACAAGTTGGGGGATATCGGTTACCGGTTTGATGGCGGATGGGGTCAAAAGGAAAACGACGAGGTGATTTTATTTGGGTAGGGACTGTTGGGACACTGGAACGAAACGCAAATGCGGAGCACAAACGCAGGTATCCGAAAGAGGACCGATAAAACAACAGCGAGGGTAGTTTTGTTAAGCAATTAACGGGGCACAATCCGACGTTTAATTCCGAACCGCAATAAAGGAAAACGCGACCGTGTGACCAGCCACCGAGAGGGAATGTGATGAAAAAGGCACGATGTCCACACACACTTGAGGAGGAATGAAATTACAAACGGCGGTCGCTGCGGCCGCCGTAATATCATTCCGCGCGAGTCTTGAAAACGAAATTAAATTTTGCATGAAAATTGTACAATATACAAAGAAAGTGGCCGGACAAAGGCAAAGTGGCCGGCCGCCGGTTGGTTAGCGGCCGCCGGACTTATCGCCGCGTGTGTAATTTGTTTCTAATCATATTACATTTTTGTTGCGGCCGTGTCTTTGTGCTCCGGGTAAGATTTAATTTTAATTTAGATTTTTTGCATCGCTTCCTTTGTTCGCTTTCCGGTCGCTGCGCATATTCTACGAAGCTCTGATACCTGCAGCCTACGTGTGAGTATGTATTCCTCGTTTCGTGTGTACGGTTATTCGGCCGCTGTAGGCACCTAGGCACCTCTGGTCCATTATTAATGGCACTCGTCCCAGTTAATTAGCACTTCATAATGTACAAACGGTTACTGAAATCCCTCTCTTAAAATGTACGCACTCATAAATACGTGTGAGCAGTGATCTCGGGATATTTCAGTTTTCGGCGAGCGGTTTAATAATTCATATCTTAGGCGCTCTGCTCGACTAAAAATGAATTCTCTAATGTGAATGGAACTTAGCGGCGTTCGTCGACGGCCAGAGGCGAAATAATTAAAGCATACCATTAAAAATTCTTCCAGTGTGAGCTCTGAGGTCCGGATATGTGATAATATTAATACGAGCTCACTGCGGCCGCGGTGCTGGCCGTGCATTCTAATTACGATTCCAGATTATAAATTGATGAGCTGCTTGGTGGATTTTCTTTGAGCACTTGTATTTATTGACCTTGTTGACCCCAAGCCTTGTCAGTCGAGTTACACACAATATAAACTCGAAAATACCCAATTTGTAACATTCACCTATGAATGGTCATGGGACATCCTTCCATCCGCAGTCGGAGTCCACCTACTGTATTTAAATATGTCCACCGATAGCGTTTATAAAAGTTTAAGAAGAAATACCAAAGCGGCTCAAACGAGACAATATTGACAAACTAATCCAAGCAAACATTCAGAATGTCCATCGATAAACAATCAAAATATCAGCTCCTCCTCCCGCTGGCTGCCTCGATCAACATCTCAAGGGTGTAAACAAGACTGGCCGCAGATACTACTAGTGATGTGCATTCGATCCCTTACGGAAAGGTAGTTAAACAGCGGGCTTATTGTTCGGAGACGAACCAACACGTGACTAAAGAGCAACTTACCACAACAATAGTTGTGGTAAGTAAGTTTGTATGCAAAACATTTATTTAAAACTTATATTTAAAAGGGCTTTTAGCGAAATACAGACTACTTAAGCCCTGTTAGTAAAAAGGTTGAAAGTTTCTTCAACTAAAGCTGCTGTGTTTGAATGAATGTCCTAGATGGAGCTAATCGCGTATACAGTAATAGTTATCCCGTACTAGACTTCGCTCCAAGTTTTCACAATAATTCCTACAATTTTGCCGTGTTTCAATTTTTTTTCACTTTCTCTCCTACATGTTCAGCTGAAGAAGTACTTGTGCTGATGAAGAAATGGAAGAAAGAAAATTTGGGCCACGTTTTCGCTTCGGTTGTGGTTTCTAACTCTACTAATCGTGAGTTTATCGGTAGGATTCGTACCCTATGGCCAATACGGCCAATACAGATCCACTTTAGATTTCCGCGAACCAGCTGCTTCTAATCAACATCATCATATAAGCAGCACCATTCAAAAATATTACGGTATATAAAGTCAATAACTTTATTTCTTTAGGCTTACCAAAAAGCACTTAGACAAGTCAAATTTTATACATAAACAGTTTTATAAATAGTAATTAGGTATCAAACAAGAAACAAAATGTTATTGATTTTGGTAGCTTCAATTTTTTGTCCACTAGTGGAAGAAGCGAAAAATAAACCACTAGTAAGTTTGTATAATCCTTAAAATGTAATACAATGTTATTTGCTTATCTAAGTCTAAATATAATTTGATTTAGATACAGGTCAATATTTATATAAAACTAAGCTTAAGATTGTTCTCCCATAAAACTATTGTCGGTGTAGAACTGGGCGACATCTGGCCAAGCATTAACATCATTGATATAATCATCTATGGAGTAAAAGGCTTTCTTGATAAGATTTCGTTTTATGTACTGTTTAAATTTACGAATAGGGAGTTCAGTTGCTTCAGATGGAAGCTTGTTATAGAAGCGTACGCAATTTCCCATATGCAGACGATAATAAAAATCCGTATTAATAAATGACGGACGGCACATCACTAGTGGAGACTTCGGACTTGGACAGACTACAAGCAAACAGTTCGTAGTGTATTAACGATTATAGTGTAATGCGTCCGATTATGGATTACCACTGTTAGCATAGGGCAGTGGCTATGTCTACAGGGTGGTCACTTGATTAACTTACTTGCGGTGTGCTAGTGGGTAGTGTTTACATTAGTGTCGGTGGTCTTACAATGTTGATCACTTACTGAATTAGTAGTTGAGTTGTTAGAACTATTTTGAACTTGTCATATATTATTTATCCTGCGAAAGACTGCTGGTAGATGCTGGATGCGGCAAGCTGAAGACAGGGCGCTATGGTGCTCATTAGGGGAGGCCTATGTCCAGCAGTGGACTAATACAGGCCGATGCTGATGATGATGATTAGTTAAATAAATAAATAAATAAAAAACAACATAAAACCAACTATATACTATAGTATATAGTTGGTTGAATATAAATTTTGCTCGCTTGAATATATTCAAGCGTGCGTTTTCGTGAGCCTATTAAAACTGGCAGTATTTTGTTCTATACTGCATAATATTTCCTCGACCGACATTAAAATTTCGCACCTCGCTCTTATCATCCTGTTTCTCCTGTTGTCTTTCGATGTTTATGTGAAATATCTAAGTCAAAACACACTAGGGGCAAGTATTCGATCGTCGTAAATATAAAACATTAAAAAACACACAAGAATCTTAAAAGTCATTAAAAAAACCGTGCAAGAACTTGTAAAACTTTCGCTAAAACCTTTGCACTTGCACATTTTCGATTTCCCAATCTCCGACGCTAAGTGGCGTTAGCGGGAAAAGTTGCTAAATAAATAGCGAACTCCGGGAACTTAGTCTGGATTTAGTGTTATTCGCTCGCGGCTCGCGCGAACGGGAATCACTAGTTACAGTGCGGTGTAACTCACCCTGATCGCTGGTTGCTGATACGTTGGATGGGAGCTGTTGTATATTGCAAAGTGTGAGAGGTTTTTTAATGCAACTAAAATTGCTAGACATTTCATACAGCTTCATTTACCCGCTAAGGCGCTGTGTTATGGTACAAAATACCTACGAGTATATAGCAGGATGGGAACAAGTTCACTGAATAATACATAAAGAACACGCTAAGAAAAGACAATCGCAGACCATGCAAACATTTGTCCGGCGACGGGAACCGAACCCGTCCTTCTGCATCTCAGGAACACGTCCGCCCAATGCGCAACCGAGGTCTTTAATATTAATAGCTCTAATGATGAACCATTTCTTAGTTCGAACTAGAAGTTGCGGGTAAAACCAGGCTTTAACAAACCTTATTGTTTAATTGAGCCACATGCAAAATGAACCACAAATTAAGCCATTTAAATTAGTCCCTTAGTGACCATTGGACAAACTGCGCCTAAACGGCGCTAGATAGCCTAGTTTACATTTGCGAGCACAGAATTTACCCGTTCACACATTTGCGGCCTGACGGCGACATTTGTCGTGCATCAAGCGGGCAAAGGTGCAGTATTTCTAGCAAGCAGCAAGGCGTTGCGGTCTCATGTCCTGCGCAGTGTATGGTCTTACCATAGCTGTTGACGCGAAAAAGGCTTACTTACTTATTTACTAGCGTGGTGCAGTGACCCGAAGTGGATCTTGGCCTCCGACACCAGAGATCGGCAGTTGTCCCGGTTCCTTGCCGTTTCAGTTCAGTCGACGGCACGAACTTCTTGTAGGTCTTTCTCCACTTCGTTGCTCCATATACCTCGGGCGACCGATGCGCGATGTATGCTCTGCTGGCTGCCCGATCCTCCCCCATTACGCCTGCATGTCCTGCTCAGGCCGAACAATTTCATACCAGAATTATCTTCACACGGCATCATCTGGCTCAAAGTATGCGGAGCAAAAAAATCTCTCCATGGTGTCAACTTAAGGTAGTCCGAGTTACGATTGAAGATAGAAATAATCGAAAAAATCAGATGCTCAGAATACTCATATATCTTTCCCCTCTTTTTTGTCGGATGGTGAAAAACATTGACATGGCGTTGTGAGGATTTTTATATTTTATTCTGACCGTGGCCGGCTTAAGCTGATTCTGCGTTGATAAATGTAGCAGGACCCGAAGTGACACTGCGGTGACGTTTCTTGCGCCTGCTAAATGACCATGTGGACACGGTTATTTGTAGCGGGGATATCTTCATCTTCACACACAAATTTAATTACTGTTATTGGAATTTGAAAGTTTAAATAATACCTACAGAAAGCTTGGAAAATCTGTAAGATTCTTTAAAAATTCAATAACGCATATCATCTATTGACTATCCTCTCCAGAAATTATTTCTTCCTATAAGCCTACTTCAATGACACCAAGCTTACATGACATACCACATTTTTCGTTACCAAAAATCAAAGACAATTTTGTAAGTATCAGACATAATGTCAAGCAAAGCAGGTGCCAGGGAGAGACGAATCACGCTCTGCACAGAAACATAACCCCGCATGATCGGGCTTAACCAGCCGTGAGCACATAGTCGCGAGAACCCAGCGGAACCTTCCGGAACCCTCTCATTACAGGCCGGCCGGGGTGGGCCTTATCCAATATTTATTAAGTTATTTCAAAGAAAATCGTATAATTAACACCATAGCCGAGCCACCCCAGACGCCCCATGCAACCTTCGCCATAGATTAGCGAACGTGAGATGAGATACTTTGCGCAGTATACTGACTTCGCTGATCAATTATTCTGTTTTAATAACGATTGGCTATCTGCTTGACAAGTGTGTAAAGAGGATTAAGCGTATATCAGACGACGAAGATGCTAATATTTCATCTTAAGATAAAATATCGCTCGCCATACAATCACTATGAGCCATCATACACGGTTAATTATATATATTTTCATAGTATATTCTAAGGTTATTTTCGCGAGAACTCATAATAAAAAATATACAAAAAATCACATAATGAAATATAAAATATACGCGATCAATCCGGTAAAAACAGTGTTTTATATTTTCATGTTACGGTATCTTAAGATATTGAGCGATAGGGTCGATAATATTATATTATGGTCGCATTCTCTTAAAAACGGCGAAGGTTTCACACGTGTTTTTTACAAATATTTGCATAGCAATCTTAAGATGAAGTCGATCTTAAGATTGCTATGCAAATATTTGTAAAAAACACGTGTGACACCTTCGCCGTTTTTAAGAGAATGCGACCATAATATAATATTATCGATGTTATCAGTGTGTGATACCTTAAGATGCTATAATATTTTATCGTAAGATATCTTAAGATAAAATTTTATAGTATCTTCACCGTGTGTGACCTTTAGCTATTTGTTTTCGACAATGCATGCCAATGATGGAACAGGTTGTAGTTTTTTAAATCTTCAATTCAAATTGAAATCTCTACTAATAATGTTCTCTAGGTGTAGGTGGTTAAGTGAAACAACTATGTGCTACTTAAACATAAGTTGATATCCTGGCCAAAGTTTTACGAAAATGATTCAATAAATTCACACTAGCAGTGTTTCTATTTATGCATCTACAGAAAGAAATATTAATTATACATTCAGAAGAAGAGGACATACAAATAAAACGAAAAATAAATCAAACTAGAAATGACGACCGATGTGGTGCGGTGGGCGAAAGTCTGCCTGCGACGCAGGAGGTTGGAGGTTCGATTCCCGTCTCGGGACAAATGTGTGTACGATCTGCAGACATTTGTTCAGGATGTTCTGGTCGTTTCCTTTGTATAATAAAAAATATCTATCTATGTATTGTATTATTTATTATGTATATCAGTTATCTAGGACCCATAACACAAGCTCTGCTTAGCTTGGAGCTAGATAATGCTCTGTGAATTGTCCAGAATTATAGAGCACAAGTCCTCAATGCGACATACAATTAGTAGGAAGTCATCCACCGATGGGCCGCTCTGCGCGCCCGCGCCGCTTCAGCCCCACAATTAGCATTCAGGCAGCGCCTTACGTGTTCCAAACTTAATGAGTGTGTGCGACTGGCGTATTTTTGAAACTCGCATCCCCCTTTGAAAACACGGCCAGCGCAAAAATATGTAAATGTACCGGAGCGATAGATATATACCTTACAGTAGAATTGGTAGGATTGACCTCTGTGGAGCAGCAGCGAACCTGTGAAGAAGACGGTGGCAGGATTTATCCTGGACCTGGGACCTATTTATTTGTTCGTGGTCTGGTAAAATATTTTAAGACGTATATCTGTTAGGTTTCCATGACTCCAAATCAAGCGCTTACTCACTCATGTGCTAGATATTTCTGTGATTTTTACCGACTTCAGGAGGAGGCTTAATGTTCGGCTGTATAAGGCCTTATTAAGGCGGGATTCCCCGAGCGAAACTAGTGCCGCCACCTAATTTATCTTATTATTTCGTTAAACAAATGTAATTTCAAAATTTTCAATTTGCAGTTTGTGATAAGTAGTACCTATTATGAGCTTTTTTCTAATGCCTTTGCAATATTTTTATTTTGTATAGTATATATATATATTTTTTTATTTTTATTTGGTAGAGATCCGACGTTGCACTTCGGATCTCTGCCTACTGCAAACTCTACTTTCGCATCTCATTCCTAAACTATATAAAATAAAACTATCACAGAGGCATTGAAAAAAGTGTTTTTACTGTCCTATCTACATTGTGCCAGTACCGACCTGGCGAAAATTGATTATGTCTTTAGGCTAAGCAATGTAGTGTGGATCTTTGAATATTCTATGTGTTGTGATTCGATTAGGCAGGTCGCCGGCGAGGTGGGCTTACTTATTAAACATTCATGCGAACTCTTTTGTACACCTCGAAATTAACAAGCTAATATGATATATTTTATGCTTGCTTATTGGGGCTCGGAAATTGGAAGCTATTCTTTATCAAAAGTGTCGTAATCGTAAACTTTTAAATCTCTAAAAAATTAAATATAAGATTTAAGTTCGATGTTGTGCGACATTACGATGATTTTTTTTTTAATTCACAAAACGTGTTTGCATTCATGTATTTTATTTTGCAATCCTAAAAAACTAAAAAGTTCTTAAAAATTTATTTTAAAATTTTAGCCCTGTTAGGGCGCAATGCAACTTGAGAGGTAGCTAAGCTACCACATAATTAAGTATCACAATTCTAGTACCTAATTAATTATTCTTAATTTCTTTATTCGCTAGAATTAATATAATCTAAAATCTAGCCTGACTTATGTTAAGTTTATATTAATCTAATGTATCGTCTATGAATTCTTTAATCGAATAATACGTTTTATCTAGGAGTAGATTTAAAATTTAATATACGGTTAAAGAGTTACCAAATGACGTTGCCGTTTAGGAAAAGTAGGTACAGCATTTTATCAAATTTCATTGAAACTTTTCAGTTTATCTGACAACGAAAAAAAGTAGGTAAAGGTAAATATTCGGCGGTACCATACGATATTTCTCAAAACACACTAAAAAAGCAATAATTCCTAAAAGGGCAAACATTGACGATCCTCGTCAAGAGAAAACCCGTCAAAAAAGGAACGTGCCAATCACTCCCGCATGTCATCTCGCCCGTCTACGATCGGGTTATTAGCCTCCCTTATCACACCGCATCTCGTCATTCCAGCTTTACGATTCCATTCATTGTTTTTGCGACCTCATCGCGGCTCCCCGATCCGAATCGACATCTCCTGCAATCGTAAAAACTGTATTATAAACCTTAATACGTCACTGTACAGGTCATGTTAGATGTAGCAAACGGGATGCGCGCTTGAATTATTTAGATGACAATCGTGCCTGTGCTGTGATCGCTTTTTCTCATTTCTATCGAATAGAAAGTATGTCTAACCTTTTCTCTCTCGCGCTGTTAGACAGGGTAGCAAGATCTCTAAGGTCGGGTTGGGAGTATGCAAAGCATGCGTCAGAAAGTGATGGTCTAATACGTTTGGGGTTGCATCCTGTTCTCATGTTGTGTTAATAATGTACCGACCGACATTGCAGGATCAGGATCATCTACTCAATATGCACACCGTATGAGCATCAAGCACTTTTTATTCCGTTCCAATTTCAGAAGCGATTTGCAAATTGCGTTCCGTTCTTGTTTTTCTGTGTACGATAAATACTGATTAATGGGGGTTCGTTTGTTGATCTTATAGCACAGATTGTAAGCTTTACTGGCCTGATTTAGGCCTCCTCTTTGGCCACACTCTCAAGGAAGGTGTGTGAAAAGAACCAATTATCTTGGTGTCAGATTAGTGATCGGCCATCGGCTCACCTTGTCGCGTGGTATTGTGTTTTCACTTCCTTTCTTTTCTACAATTTTTTATCACCAGAAATGTTAAAATTTAAACGCTTGATTTAGACATTATAAGATGTATGGTTCTTTCCGTATGACTTCAAGTGCTTAAAAGAATTGAGAACACCGAAATTCTGGTACCCATTTCATTAATTAACTTTCTTCTCTTTTGCTCCAACCCCGCCATAAGATACCTGAGCTTACGGCGTGTCATCCTAAAATCTAAAGGGTTAAATATTTTCTCGTCAATGGGAGTAGAAAGAGTAAATAGAAGGTCACATCAGCTCAATGGCCAATCTTAGTTAATATTCATAGATCGCTCATGGCGGTGCATTCAGATCTCAAAATCAAACGAGCCATTGAATGACTACTCCAGTTCAAAGGACTTCAAACAAAGTCAAATAGATGTGTCAGCACAGTGGGTTATAGTCAGATTTTTAGTATGAAGTCTTGGGTTAGAAGCTCCTCTATATTGCATAGTTGTGACCGATTTTTATGCACGCATTTTACCGATTTTTTTTGCAGAGATGTTGTTTTGATCAGCTACTGTAACTTAATATGATGTTCCTCACGTGCTTTCCAATGTGGAAGAAGATATATGTAGAAACCTTTAGCTTAGGCCAAAATTTTGTTATTATATATATATTTATGTATTGTTATTATGTCTTAGTTTTAGGGGTCCGTACCCAAATGGTAAAAACGGGACCCTATTACTAAGACTCCGCTGTCCGTCTGTCACCAGGCTGTATCTCATGAACCGTGATAGTTAGACAGTGGAAATTTTCACAGATGATGTATTTCTGTTGCCGCTATAACAACAAGTACTAAAAAGCAGAATAAAATAAATATTAAAGGGGGCTCCCATACATCAAACGTGATTTTTTTGCAGTTTTTGTAGATAATGGTACAGAACCCTTCGTGTGCGAGCTGACTCGCTCTTGGCCGGTTTTATTCTTAGCCTTATTTTGATCCTTGTTCTAACTGTTATTTCACATACATGGATATACTAAATCTCTCCAAAATTTCAACTCTATTTTTTTTATAATATCAAGCAATTTAAACTCGATCCGTTCCGTACCTAGTTTAAGCATTAAGGCACCCTAAGAAAAAGTCCAAAGTATCTCGCCTTTAATATAAGTGTAACGCAACATCGACACAAACTGAACACAGGTACAGAACAATAAAATATACGAGAGGTGAAAACAATAAAGTAAACGAGAGGTGAAGCAGTTCCTATTCCAACGAACAAGCGCATGCATTACCATAACACTGGTAACTGTCGAAGTATTGCAAGACATTTTTCCCGCTGGCCAGCGATGCCGGGCTTCGTAAATTAAAATGTGAATAATTAACACCGACCTGAACCCCCCACTCCACCCCGAGGGGGGAACCCCACACGCCACCCAGATGTATTAGTTTTAAGCTCTCACTTGGTATGAATGCGATTTAGGGTGAAATTTCAAAAAGTAGTTGACGTTTGGCGTTGAAATCGCGCGCCGCTCCGTCTACTTTTCGAGAGGACTGGGTCCTTTTGATCGGGTGTTGTGCATGCGATTCTCTCCCTTGCGGCTTTTGTAGTTTTTGCACGGTTACTTTGACGACTTTTGGTCATTAGCCGTGCACATGTTTTGTTTTAAAAGGTTTTGAATGTTCTGTCGGTGGTTTTCCGTGTTTAGTGAGGGTTGATTTCTCCGTACAATACTGGGTTTCTATGCCTTATGTGTGATATATACATCGTCGGCCACATCTTCACTTTCCATCAGATGAGATTGTGCTCAAGCAAAAGTCTATAGACTATAAAAAAAGAAGATATCTCTGAGAGTTCAAATTCGAAATCCGGACACTTTGACGCAGTATCTGTAGCCCCAAAGAAAGCGGAGCATGCGTGTTACGAGCACCTGATGACTAATTTAGTACTTAAAAGTAATTTGACGACCTCTGTGGCGCGGTGGGCGAAAGTCTGCCTGCGACGCAGGAGGTTGCGGGTTCGATTTCCGTCTTGGGACAAATGTTTGTACGGGTTGCAGTTATTTATTCCGGGTGTTCTGGTCATTTTCTATGTATAATAAAAAATATCTATTTATGTATTGTATTGTATTATGTATATCACTTATCTAGTATCCATAACACAAGCTGTGCTTAGCTTGGGGCTAGATAATGCTGTGTGAATTGTCTATATTATATTAGTCCAGCATTATTTGTTTGTAACGGGATATTTACCATGATTTGATTTTTGAGTTAGTGGTAACGTTCGTAGTAAAAGACAAAGAATGTAGGTAGATCGGTATGTCTACCAATAAAAACAAACTCGCAGTGACTTTAGTTATTCCGTGCATGAAACTGTGCCGAAATATTGAAAATCATGGTACATATCCCGTTTTAAACGACTGTTTTTTTAATACCCATGATTATTTCAAAAGTTTTAATTTAGTACATAATATTTATTTTATGTCAGAACAAATCACCCATACCCGGAAGAAATGTGACAGATCGCACAAACTTTTGTCCCGTAATGCGAATCAAACTTACAACCTACCAACCTTCTGTGTTCTCAGAACGAGCTCGCACTACGTCGCGTTGGTCATCAAATAAATCATTACGGTGCTACGTCATTGACACATCATCAAAGAGCGACTCCATTCGACGCCACGGCCTCGTCCAATCACGTCGCATCAGTTATTCAGCAGCACCAACCAGAAAAAACCCGAAGTGGTCTCGATTGTTAATATTGATCAGCTGATCCCGCATCGGAGCTCACTTCACGGCGTTCATTTAATTATTTAAATAAACAAGGAGGTAGAGAAC
The DNA here is from genome assembly GCA_947086465.1 of Eupithecia exiguata. Classification (NCBI taxonomy): domain Eukaryota; kingdom Metazoa; phylum Arthropoda; class Insecta; order Lepidoptera; family Geometridae; genus Eupithecia; species Eupithecia exiguata. The sequence goes on from OX352247.1 coordinate 1,470,597, forward strand.
ATAGAGGTGGCTTGGCTACCGTGGGAATTATGAATTATGATACAACTCATTTTTTAATCAAGTTAAATCCGGTTAAAATCTACCACTTTGAACAGAATCCGAGTATAAACTGAATACATGAAGCAATAAAATTAGTAAGTAGGTTCAGCTATAAATTCTTTAGTCAAAAAAATGTACATCGACGTAAACTACGGTTCAATTCTTCAAGAAAATCTTTGATTCGTTATTTTTGCGCTGAAAAAAGGCGCAAAACTTGTGTAAATGTACTATTTTGTATATGTTAAGGTGTAACTTGCTGCTACGTGCTACGGATTCTGCTACGCCCATGTGCTACGACGTAGCAAAACACAACATGTCCCTGCTTTGTTTTCAACTTCCCACTTGGTGTAAGTCAAAAGTAAAAAAAAGCATAACACACATCTGCATGAGCTCCTGTTGCCCGGACTCGTAAGAGCTCGGTGTTAACAGGAGCAAAACACACACACACCACACACGCACAACACACACACACACACCCACACACACTCACACATGTTGTCTCCTGTTGCCCGGACTCTCAAGAGACCGGTGTCCTCAGGAGCACTTGTCACGAACACACACACAGTACAGTACACACACGCACTCACGCACACTCATGGTGTCTCCTGTTGCCCAGACTCTTAAGAGACCGGTGTCCTCAGGAGACCCAACACATACTTAAATTATAATATTTTCTACACTATGTTTAAACTAATTTATTTATATTTAAACGTTAGCTTGATATAAGTCTTATGTAAAGAACCCATGGAAGGAGATCCCCAAGATACAGGTTTATCCTAGTTTGGGGATCAATGATTGTAATAGTTTTAAGTCTTAAATCTTTTCAATAAAAAATATTTTCATATTTTCATATTTTCATATTTTCAAGTCCTGTCTCAAGGTGGAACGTGCGTGACGCTCGAACCAAGTGTTGTTTTCGCGTGTCTGGACATTATGCCAATTTAAAAAACAAGTTTCTTGCATATCAATAGACTGTAAAACAACGATTGATTCGAAGGTTGTTTTAGTATAGGTTCACATATCAAAAAGCGACCGTTGTGACGGTCGCGTAACTACTGATCTGCTATGCTAACTCAGTCGTACTTGACGTCGACCATAAATAAATACGTCACGTTCCACCTGAATACAAAATGCAATAATTTTTTTACTAAACCACACCAAAAAAATTAAACCAGCTGGTTCATTCATACCCCTTTATCTTGAAAGAAAGAAAGAAAATACTATAGGTATATCCAGATCAGAATCAATAACTTTTATTTGGTATGGCTTATACAATAAGCATTTAACGAAAAAAATTACTCCTCTTCGACTCTTCACTTTGTTTTTTTAGTTTACTAGCGAAAGAAGGGAGGCATTTGCCCGGCACTCAGTGTAGCCTAATAAAAATAGCAGAAAAACATATACCCAATCTTAAAATACAAATAGTACTACAACCATAAATAAAAATTGTCATTATTTTGTTTTTATGTCGTTTCTGCTTTCTCTAGATCCACGGCAGCTCGCTTCAGTAAAATTGTTGTTGTTTCCGGTACAAGGTGAGGAGTGAGTGTTACTGAATTTTAAAACTGTTTGACCTGTAGATATTTTTTTTGTTTTAGCTGTAACGCCTCACCGTCGATAACGGTTGTTTTTCATTTAAGAAAAAAAATTGTGAATTAATTTCGAAAAATATCGTGTGTAACTTTTTATTTCGGGGTGACGGAATGCAATCAAGTTGATAGTATTATGTGATGGAAGAATAATTTAATTAATAATAATAAATAATGCTGGACTATTCGCACAACGTAGCCCCAAGCTAAGCAGAGCTTGTGTTATGGGTACTAGACAACTGATATACATAATACAATACATTACATAGATAGATATTTTTTACTATGCATAGAAAACGACCAGAACACCGGTATAAATACCTGCAGATCGTACAAATATTTGTCCCAAGGCGGGAATCGAACCCGCAACCTCCTGCGACGCAGGCGGACCTTCGCCCACCGCGCCACTAATTAATTAGGTACTGTGTCCAAAATTCTTGGTCAAAACGAAGAAACGGGTTTTTTTGCAACAACTGATAGTCAGCATTCTCTTAAAATTTTTAGAGTAGCATTCAAAATCAACAGCAACTTGTTCATAAATCACCATTTTACTCAATTTATTTTCAAAATAAAACCATTCAAAGTTCAATGACCTCAGTGGTATCTCTACCCATAACATATTGTCCATAGATAATCTAAATCCCTCGAACATTATAAATAGAGAACATTAAAGCACCCCCGAGACGGCCCGTGCATATTAAACATCACGCACAAAAATACATTGAAATTAATTAATAATCCTATTTTTCTATTCAAAGCCCCCTTTGGCGATACTACTGGTTCAAGAGTCAGAGGAATGTCGTTTGTAAGTCATTTTAAATGGAAAACTGTATAACTAGTGGCGTCTTTTAAAATAATAAGTGACGAGAGACAAATTTTTACTTTACGGAGGACAAATTTTTGACCATATTATAAACATACTAGCTGCTGCTCGCGGGTTCGCACGCGTTGTTTAAGGTTATTTCTATCCCATGGGAACTGATTTATGGGATAAAAAGTTCAATTCAACTAACTCCATGCCAAAAATCAAGCCGATTGGTTGCTTAATTAAGGCGTGAAGGAGGCTAAACAAATAAACAAACACACTTTCGCATTCTTATTATTATAGTATAGATATAGAAATATTAGTATAGATGGAAATTTACATGCGACATAAAAATTTGTTACAACATCGGACAGATTGTGCTTAGTTAAATGAACAAAATATAATATTTATGTATATTGCAAATTAAGAAACCAGAACGAAAGTTACCTATGTTGCTTAGGACGTATTTATTCAACTTTGCATTGATTTGCCAACGCGTTTTCAAGACGTTTTACTATCGATCTTAAAAACCTCGCCATGAATTCGCTTCTAGAAGTTCACTGTAGTATCATTTGGTGACAAATGGTAACTCATTCGGAGTCACATCTATACGTCGTTCGACCGCATATAAAATAGCAGAATATATTATATTTTGTTGGTTTAATTAAACACGATGACCCCCTGTCCGATGTTGTAGCAATTTTTTATCGCGCATGTAAATATATCGTAAATTTTACTCGGTGTATTGACTTTGGTCGGTACGCGTCAACGGCTTAAGTATTTATTAATTTTGGGGTATTTTACTGTTGTTTAGGATACGATTTTTTTTCTAAATTGCAGGAATAACATATATTTCAGTTCATCATAATCATCATGCTTTTCCACTGTGGAAACAACATAACATAAACATATGCCTGCCTGTATGAGCACGATAGCGCGCTATCGTCAGCTTACCGCGTCAAGCAGCATCATCATCGTCCTACAGTCTCATATGCAGTTAAGTCTAGCCAAGACAAGCCAGCCAATGTGATGTATGCAACCCGAAGTGGGTAGCCTTCGACACAGGACTTCTCCAGTCGTCTCGGTTTAGAAATGTCTCTCGCACGTAGCATAGAGAGGATATGCTAACTAAAAATAAGTTCTTAATCACTTTTGCGAGTTCGAGTCGCTAAAAAATAAAAAAAAACTACATATTATGTCAAACGAAAGCAGGGTTATTGAAGATTTTGGAAAAAAAACATAAGGGCAATAGTTTATTGATTGATTCATAAAAAGTACAACTGTTATTACAGGGGCACCCAATTCAATAGTAGTAGGTATATTGTTAGTTATTTTCATCTGTGAATATCTCAGAAACCTGACGCTTTAGGCATTATGTTACATAATATTTTTTATTTGTATAGGTGTCCTCTATACAATTATATAAAATTGAATCTGCTCTAAGATTTTTTGAAAAATGTTAGTGCCACCCTCCGTAAAAAAATCTTTAAACCCCGACCAGAATTCGCAAAAAGTTACAAAAAATATATACTCAGATTTTTTATTGACACTGGTATGCTTAAGCTTGAGTGTGTCAATCAAAAAAATCTGAGTAAAAAACGATACCATATCAATGAGTGAGTTCAGATTTGATTGAAAAAAGAAAACAACATGTAAGCGCTTGTCTAAAATGTATTTTAAAAGCACTCTTTTCAATGCTCCCGAAACATTAATAATCACATCCGATCCGCAACCCTTCATCGAGGCGATTATTTTAATCATACCCTTTCGGTCCATACATTCATTATTGGCGTTAGAAAAAAAAATCCTTCCAATCGCCACACGTCCATTGTCCCGTTCAAATAATCGTAAATTCACGAACGGACAAAATATAATAAATTGCCGATGAGATCTGTGCATAGACGCCAAAAAAATGTATTTGCGATTTCGAATTTGACCCTCCCCTCTAACGCGCGGCAATAGAGCGCAAAATTGTTTGAATTACCGTTCAAACGCTCGCAAAATCGACACCACCGAGTCTATATTTGCACTTCGGACCCTTTGTTGTCGGCTTTTTTCGGTTGTTTCCGAGTAAAGGCTGATAGAACACGTTTTTCAAATCATTAAACAGTTTCGACCACGGCCGCGGTTGGAAAAAGGAGACAAAAATAAAAGAAAATGCGAAGCGATGGCCTGCGCGGGACGCCGCACCTCGCTCCTGCTCGTTTTGTGGACTGTAGTGTTGGACATCGGAACATCACTGAGGACATGCTTTAAACTTCGTGATTGAATATCATAATACCTCATTATAAAACAATTTAAATACCAAGAAGTCTTATAAGATACTAGCGGCTGCCCGCGGCCTCGCACGCGCTATTTCTTCGCAATTTGCCTATATCTGTCCCTAGGACACAATTTACGTCCCTGGCAAAATTCATTAATATCCACTCAGCTGTTTGGCGTGAAAAGGTAACAGACTGACAGACGAGCTACTTTCTAATTTATAAGATTAATATAGATTGAAGTTTAGTTCAAACATATTCAAAAGTGTGACACTATAAATTCTGTAATATACAAATCCATCCAAAGATCTCTTTAGAACTTAAAGAAGCTTAGCTTGTTGTTAAAGGTAAATGTACAAGCGCTTTCCAAAAACGCTTTTTGAAAGAGTTAAAATCTGGATAATCTATTCATTTTGTAAAAAAAAAAGTACACGACCTGAGTATTCAAGTATCAAAAAGCTTAAATCAAAATCGCATTCGGTCAGCTAGCAGTTCATTCCCACACTTCCCACGCGTCCATATCGACACCTCCGTGTTTGTAAACACGCGTCATCCAGCGCGTTGACTTCCCTATCAATTGTACGGCTTTTGCACATACGGGGATGTGTTTCGTTTCGATTTAGGCTCTTTAACCGGTTTTTTTTATTTTTTAAATGATCTCGATAATTTTAACGTAAAATAGTCGTTTACTAACTTTGCAGTCAAATAACTGAAAATTATAGTGATCGAAAAATCGATGAAAAGTACTAGATTCACTGCATCTTACCCTAGGGGCGTATAAGTATATCTAGGATTAAATTAGTACCTAGTACAAATAGTAGAAGGGCTCAAATCATCTAGCTTATGTAAAAAGTAAGTCAACGATCTGGTTCAATACCGTGCGATCTCATCAGCGCAAGCTAGAGCTCGTCCACTGCTACTAGTGACATCTAGTTAAATAAACAAACAACGATTTTACAAAAACATCAATTATTCGCCTTAATTTCCCTTTATTTTTAAACTTATTTTTATTTTTGGTTATTACAGTTTATGTGTTACTTACTTTTAGAACATTTCATGTGTCTGTCAATTAGGCACGGTTTAAGAGATTACCTTGACAAAAGTAGAGCAAAAATAGCAAAAATAATCATTTTTTGTATGGGAGCCTCCATTAGTTTTAATATTTCTTGGTGTTTTATGGTTTTTTGTTATAGCGGCAACAGAAATACATGCTGTGACAATTTCACCTCATACGGTTCGTGAGATACAGCCTGTTGACGGACAGACGGACAGACAGCGGAGGCTTAGTAATCCGTATTCACCCTTCGGGTACGGAACCCAAAAAATCAATACTAAACAGCCAGTTTATCAAATATGTTATACTGTCTTTCTATGTTCACCTTTTTACTGAAAATCCATGGAAGCTACATTCCCAAAACATAAATAAGAACCTATTCAGCATTATCCATTGTAAATGGAACGGGTCGCAATTCTTAAATCCGAAGCGGTCAGCGGCGCCACGCAAGCGAAAACGGTCCGCCTCGCACGTGGACGCACATAAATTTGCAGGCCCCACAGCTCCAGGATACCACGAAAGTTTCACACCATTAATTCTTGCCCGCAGTCCACTGCACTTTTTCCATCGTTTTTCATATAAAAAATCGGTTTTCTATAGCAGCAAGAGCGCAGCAAAACTCCGACCGCTGTTCGGACCACCGTAATAATAGGATCATCTATACAATTTCAATTTCGCATAATATATTGGGGTATTTTTATGTTTTATTGGTTGGGCGGATTTCGGTTCCCATTTAAACTTTTTTTTTCGAATTTTATGTTACGGAAGATATTGTTCTTCTTGTTTGAATATTTAATGGGGGTTTGGGATTTTGCTCTTGATTTGTTATTGTTTCCGCAGAGTTTCGATCGATTATGGCGCAAAATTTTTGCATAACATTTTATTATATTATTTTTATGTCGAGGGCTCATGTTTGTGTAGAGTAGAATGGATGCGCTTGGAGAAATTCTTGATGTTAAATTGATGGTGATGATGGAAAGGCTCGTGTGATGATGATGGAAGGTATGAATGTCAAAGTAGGCCTTATTTCCTTGGGGATTTTTCTCCCTAGACGCTAACAAATGAGAGTTAATTATATTTGGGGTCGGAGATGACGTGAAAGCGAACCGTCATCGCATACAATACAAGTCGGAATCTGCATCCAACGATCGCGTATTGCCACAATCAATTTTCATTTGCCTCAGAAAAAGCATCCTTCGAAAAGGGCACAGATGGCGAACCATTTTTAATAGACGAAGAAAGCTCGCCAGTCACTCGCAGACAAATCGACGGTAATTAATGACTGTGAGGGCATTTTTTTCCACTCCGATACCAATAAAGGAGGCCACATTACGAGAAGGGACAAAACAACGGCCGGGTGTCGAACGAAAGGAGAATTTATCATCTAGACGGCAGCGGCAGTCGGCGGTCGCCAATGTCCATTTGGATAATGCCCGACGCGATTAAAAATATAAAAATACCCCCCACCACCCCGGGGGGAGGGGGGCTTGACGGAGGACACCGCTCTGAGGACACAAAAGGATTATAAATGAGAAGGAATTTTAGATAATATTTGTACGTTGGATGTGGATTGTAATGTTGGAGATCGGGACGTCGGCCGCCGCCCCCTGGCCGGGGGGAGCGCCTTCCGCGATCCTAATGAGTGTTTGTATCAATTTGTTAGTATTGTATTTGAATATTTTTGTGCGTTCGTTACGATTTTAATCCCTTGCGGTTGCGGGTTCGCGATCGATGTTTTTTGTTTAATATTCCTTCTTTTTGTTTTAATTCTGCGTTTGATCGCCGTCCGTTTGTGCGTTGATTAAAGGGGCTCGTCTGGGAGTGATCGTTTGCCCTTAGGCAGGACGTACTATCGGGTTCTTTGATAAAGCTGATATTAATTGGGTCAGACGTGTTTGATTCGCGCCTCATGAATGTGCGCATCACATTCGCCGTTGTCAAAGGCGCTCGCCTCGCGGAAAGCGGGACAGTTTATTTAAAAAATGCTAATTAAACTCATGATTGCGCCTTTGAAAAAATATCAGCAGGTGCCGGCGCGAGGTGCGATACTAGAAGGGTCGTATAAACATGGAAAATCTAATTCACATCATAATTAATACATTTTTGAGAAAAAAAATTGTATTTTTTCCCTCGACATTTTTATACGAAGGATGAATCCGAATGAGCGAGAAAAGAATAACACCGCCCGAGCGACACGGCGTGTTTTCAATTCATTATCTCGAAAACAAAAATTTCATTAGCCCCGAGATTTCCTTTTTAAATTTAATTATTCATATTTAAATTAAACAAAATATTATAGAGGTCTGCGGAATAAAAAAGCGGCTTTATCGTATCATATTTTATTAACCGAATTTATAATTCTCCGCCGATTCGAGTAAATCCCCGGCCCCTCGCGGACCACGGAAAATATTTATGAATGCCAAGCAGAAAAATCCACAATAATATTTCAGGGTGGGCGCCGCGGTCTTGCTCCGCCCTGATCTATTTAAAAGAGCCCGGAAGGACAAAAGGGCTGCGGCTCGTAAAAAAACTGGACACGTAGGTAACCGGCCGCTGGCGTCCGGTGCCGCGCGCTTTGTCTGATTCTTATTTTTTACCGGATCGGATCCTCCGCCGTTTTTTATCGGTTTTTGTTCCGGAGACGCGACCACCGCTGTTTGCCCCGTTTGTTCTAATGCCCGACCATTTGTAATTTTATATTTTTACGGTCGGTTCATTTTTTTAGTTGTGCGGTTAATGGCGTGGCCCTTCCGTGAAGGTGGATCTATGATAAGACTGTCCGATGTCCACCACCTCTTATTGTTGGGCCATTCATTTTTACATTTGAAACGACAGATAAATGAACGCATTAAATAATTCAGTATTATTTATTGTAACTTTCATATTTCTGAAAGACAGTAAATAGATCTATGAATGTTCGCTCTATATGATTTTTAAAGTCCGTACAGATTAAGCAAAACATGTTATAAAACATTTTACATTATTTAGAACGTGGACTTGTTATATACTACGTTACTTAATCTGGACGCAAATATACTGGTTTTCATAACTAGCTTCTGCCGGCCGGTGGATTCGTCCGCAATATTCGCACTAAAATAGTTTTATTCCATCTAGGTCCAGAATTCCATCTACACAAAATGTTTACTCAATCTTCTCTGCGGTTTTAGCCTGAAGAAGAACCTAGCAAATCATTCATCTAACTAAACTATCGCATCTATTATATTATACCTCGATTCGAAAACCTGGATATTTTTTGTATACAAAGGTAACAAAACCCAAGGAATATTGATGGAAAATATTTAACGACATTTGTATCACTGAAGCACACAGAAGCTTGAAACAGTTTTTCGTTTTGAATGCTTTCATTCATCATTTAATTGATCTCTCGTTCGTTTTCGCATTCAAATTTTATCATTTTTCGCTGCACATGTGAGATTATCCGTTGTCTGACAGAATAAGACAAAGTAATTGAAATCAAAGATCTCGTAGCACCTCTACGAAATTGCTACGCCGCGTATCGTAGCCATAGACAATGCGTAGACGTCTACAAATGTCTACGAGCTTTGTAACCGTAGGTCGTAGCCTACTTAAAAAGTCTCTAAGAAAATCGTACACGTAGAGAGTAGGGTAAAGTAGGGATAGTCGCCTTACTCCCGAATACTCAAGCACAAGTCAGATTTAATCAGATTTAGGGTACTTTTCCACCAGAGATGTGCTTCGTTGCTATATTTCCAGCCGACCAATAGGATCACTCCATTACCGCATCATTTTTGTCAGCTATAAAAATGACGCGATAATGGAGGGATCCTATTGGTGGAAAGCGCCCTTAAGCACGTCTCGATTCCCTGAATCTCATTTGCGTTTGAGTATTCGGTGGTTAGTGGCGCCACAATGCCAAAACAAAAATCACAATCGAATATCGATAGGCTAATATTTAGAAAATATGTAAGTGTAGCTTATTTTCTCAGCTAAATGTTGACCCTATCAAAACTTGATTGCAATTTTTAGAAGGGTGGTTTTTTGGCAGTGGGCACGGCACGTATCCCTGGGGCGTCTATCCAAACTTTACCCTACACGTAGAACGTAAATCCAAGGAACAATGCCCGCTCAAGTTTCGTTGAATTGCTAAGCAAAGAACACTGTCTTGTGTAGTGTGATATAGAGTTGAATATTCAACAAATGTATTTGTTGTTATATCCCTTAGATGAAGAAAAGTTATGGGTGTATTGTTTTAAGTTTTATTATATATATATGCATAACTGTTGTCCCATAACTGTTTGCATGCAAACAGTTATGAGACATTGATAAACGAAATGTAATAAATTTCTAAATATTGGGAACATATTTATTTAAAGAAAATTACAATAACAGAATTAAATAATTACAACTAATGTTTACACTTAAATCTATTTTCTAAAAACCTAAGCCGTCACCAGAAGGCAAAGTGCCCAGAATGCTGGCAGCATTGCCATTTTAAATGAAAATGCTAATTCGTTGACCGAATAGGTAATAATAGAAATAGGTTTTACCTCTAAGGTAATAACTAAGTTTACAGTCATCATAATAGAGATACACGACGTTTTGATTTATTTTTCTGAAATCCGGAATAAGTATTACCTCTGAGGTAATAACTAAGTTTACAGTCATATTAGAGACAAATTTGTTGATGAATAATTAAAATAAATATATAAAAGAAAATCTCAAATTGGCGCGTAATGATGCCCACGTGAACTCCTACCGCGTATTTATCATAGGGAATTATTGATGGGACCTTTTTTGAGGTCGATATGACGACGAACTCGGGTGCTCGGGTAGTAGATATGTGAGGGATTTACATGCCACTGTTCAATAAACGTTACAGAAAGTGTCAGCTAGTTTCTCGAACGCTTGGTTTGACAACCATAGTTGACTAATTAATAATCAGCGTTTCCGGAAACCTAAAATGTTGAATGAATAAGAAATTTTGATCAATGATTTATAAACAGACTGGTCAAATTATCTCAATTGCAAATCAACCCAAAGCACTAAGAATTTGACCTTTTCTAAGTGTACATTTTTGTATTTATGGAAATAAAAGAATTTTTGATTTGATTTGCACTTCACACACAGGTGATTTGACCATTCATCAGTTAATTTAAAGATGATCTGCATTCTTTTTGCGATTTTCTTTTTCCTTTGTGTTTATAATTACCTACTTACATTCGACAAACCGGCTGTCTACTGAGACAGCCAGTTTGTCGAATAACGGAGGTACTGATCTACCCCTATAGCTCAGAGAAATGTCTCTTGAAGTTTTATGTTAAAAATAATAATCCTGGACGTTTCTATGCAGCATCATCTAGCTTTAAAGTAAAAATAATTAATTCCTTCAGAAATAAACATTTGAGACAAGAACTCCACCAGACGCAAGAAATAAAATATACCTACTTAAAGTGACGTAACTTTCAATAACACCCGCCCGTCACATCGCAAAACGTGCCACCTTCATTCGATTATCCGCAAAGTAAATTATCGAGTCACAACCCTCTTGTACCCACTAAATAATTCGATGCACATCAATTAGCTCACTTTTCACGTTCGCATACGAAGGCTGGCTCGCCTCAGACTAACTCTAGTAATCTGATGTGTGAAATCTCGAGGGCGGCGCATTTGACGGGAGAACACATGTAATAAACTAACGAATCGAAAATTGCCCGTTCTGACTTTTCAGATGAAGGAGAAAAGAGGGTAACTCGATTGCTGGAAATTTTTAAATTCAGACAACACAGGTTAACTATGTTGAACTGAATGCATGGGTCCCACAAGCTGATCCCTAGGCTGTAAACGTACTAAATAAATTTATAAGTTGATTTTGTAAACAGGACAATCTTGTCTGGACTGGAAGTATAGGATCTCGGTTCTTGAATCCAAGATATTTTACCTCGTACGTACTTAACGCGTACTAAGAAAATAGAAGAACTTTATTTAGAGAATGATGATGTGTAAAAGAACATATTTTCTATATCATGGACACTACAAACAACGATTTGAACTATAAAACTTGCGCAGCCGTAGTAGGGGTCTTGAATAGGTTACTACTTGTCGAAAAGCCAAGGAATTTTAATTTTGGTAACATATCATTGCATCAAACCCGGTGTAAAACGTGTTTTATTGTAATTTCAGAAGCTGTACCCTAGATGAGCGGTTCCTCTACTCCCAAGGAGAGGTCCGACGCGTCCATTGGCACCCGAGTTCCCTGTCGCATGTGTTGGTGCTGGTCTCCGATAATACTATCAGGTGAGCCAACAGTCTCGTGGACTAAGGAGATCTGTCTCACTGAAAAGAACGCTATGCTTTCTCACTCCTGAACAAATGTATATTTTATTTCTCGTAATTTCTTTCCGTCCGTTGTCTTCCACCAGTTATGGTATCGTACCAAGTTAAAAAGTAAATATTTGAAATGATAAAAAAATATCACAAGACATGTTACATATCCCTTTCTAAGTGATTTTGTGCAAGGCATATGTGGCTGCAAATAGCAAAAGACAAGAAGTAGCTGACAATAGCGAAAGGAGGCTGATTACCACCGGTGGGTGATCCCAGACTACAATAAAGTGCCTTTACTTTTAAGAGTAGGTACCTATCACAAATGCCTGGTTCCCGTCTTTCCTCATTTTTTTGCGTTATAAGGCCCTTATAAGGGTCATCTTTCTGCTATTAGTTTTTAAAAATTCAAAATTCAATAACTTTATTTCTTTAGGCTTACAAAATAAGCACTTAGACAAGTCAAATTTTATACATAAACAGCTTAATAATAGTAATTATTATCAAATAAGAAACAAAATGTTATTGATTTTGTTCGCTTCAATTTTTTGTCCACTAGTGGAAGAAGCGAAAAATAAACCACTAGTAAGTGTATAATGCTTAAAATTTAATACAATGTTATTCGCCTATCTAAGTCTAAATATAATGTGATTTAGATACAGGTCAATATTTAGATTAACACACATGTACGTCCGCTGTTAAACTTGCCTATTAGTTGACTTTCTTTTATATTGATTCCAGACTATACAACATCGCGGTAAAATCCGGCCCCAAACTAGTCCGCATCACCGCCACGGGAGCCAAACCCTCCAGCCTCCTCGCGGGCCGCACGCTGTTGGAGAGTCTGGGAGACACGGCGGTGGACTTCACGCCGCTGCCGCGCGCGGACACGCTGCTCGTGCTGCGAGGCAATGGAGATGTGTACAGCATGGATGTGGAGCTGGACGGAAAATGGTGAGGGTTCTCCTACATATAGCCAGAAGAGATAAGGTTACATACAACAAAAAGTTGTCCGAATACCTGGTAAGTCCCTGCAAATGTTCACAATTCAACCAGCTCCAAGGTCTTTCTTCGGGTTTCCATCTCTTACTTTTATTCTATTAATTATTACAATAATATTTTTTAAGATAGAAATAACTGGATTACTTACTATGATAAATTAATAATAAATTGTGACGTATAATTTGACAAATTATTAATAAAATGGTTATCTGTTTATCTTGGACAAAGCGTCGTTTTTCGCCAGAGAGCTTTAGTATCGATCCATGTTTTGCATGAAAACCTGGTAATCTCTAAATTTCTACAGCTAAAGCCTCCAAGGTTTCTTCCGTTTCGTTTCTCCTGTGCAATCAAGAACCCACTATGGTATACCAGTGAGTCTTTCTTTCTTCGTTCGTTACCGAAGAGACTTTGGTTTTTTTTTCGGTCTTAGATATTTAGTGTACAAGCCACTGCTGGGTGACGACATAAGCACATCATTGACACCAGTTCCAACTGCATCTAACCCTGACCTTCTGTATTCCAGCCCCCTCGACTGCCCAGTCCGTGGTCCGCTCCCTATGTTCCCGCCAGCAGATGACAACTACGGTTCTGAATCCTGCTGCATCACGGCTATAGGCACGAGGAATGCGCCGCCTCTAGTCGTGGTCGCTACGGCGTCGGCCGCGCTCTATCACTGCTTACTACTGCCTAATGTAAGTGCAATCCTACGGGCTGCGCCAGAAAAGTGTATTAACAAGCATGACTAGTACCTCGCTATCTACGACTGCCTAATGTAAGTGCAAACCTACTGGCTGCGCCAGCTTCCTGTATTAACACACATGTCTAGTACAGTTTTGAATGCTGCTTGCATCATTATGCTTTGAACTCGTTTAGGCCGTGGCGTAATAATCGACCCCTCCAATTGAGGCCGTGGATGTCGTAGAAGACGACTAATGGAATCTTCCAAAGAAAGGGAACTTCTTTCTGTGTACTTATAACACCTCCACTGCAATTCCCAACCTTCTAAGCTTCTTCTTGATAAGCTAATTAAGCTCCTATTTTCTAGATAATACAGTTGAAATTCTCCCTTATTCCAGGAGGTGGATGATGAAGAAAGCGGGCATGCACTATACGTGTTGGAAGCTGTTGAACTGAATAGCACGGACGATGTGCTGCATTCTTATCCAGTGCATTTGTACCCAGTAAGAAGCTCCAAGGCCCAAGCGCATCAATAAATACAGTAGAATAATAATAATAAATTTATTTAATATAATGAGGGTAGTACAATTTTCACACCGAGGCGAGCTAGGGGCTGGTTCTGACAACGAGAGTATCATTTGAGGACCGAGGCGCCTGTAATGACGTACTTTTTGCCTGATATGTTGAAACGAATAAGCCACTATCCGAGTAGGTGATCTGGTGAGCGGGTGAAATCAAATAAACGATGCTCAAGGTGGTGCATGTCTCAGCATGTTGCCGTATAAAGCCGTATCTTGTTGATTTTTCAGACAAAATTTCAAAAAAAAAACAAAAATTCAATAACTTTATTTCTTTGGGTTTACAAAATAAGCACTTAGACAAGTCAAATTTTATACATAAACCGTTTTATAGATAGTAATTATTATCAAATAAGAAACAAAATGTCATTGATTTTGTTCGCTTCAATTTTTTATCCACTAGTGGAGGAAGCGAAAAATAAGAATAATAATAGACACATTATGCTTGAAAGGAATTTCGGGAACTTTGAGTTAACGAACTCTGGGTATCCACAAAAGAGGCCGTGGTGTAAGAATCGACCCCTCCAACTTAACCTGTGGTGGTCGTAACAGTCGACTAAAAGAACTTACCAAAAAGGAGGGATGGCAGCTTCATTTTGTATAACCTTGACACCACTGCAATCAGCAGCGGGTACTAGATAACTGATATACCTAGTAGGTACATAATAGAATACATTACAAAAATATATATTTTTTAATATACATAGAAAACGACCAGAACACCCTTAACAAATATTTGCAGACCGTACAAATATTTGTACGTTCTGCAAATATAATCGAACCCGCAACCTTCTGCATCGCAGGCAGACCTTCGCCCACCGCGCCACCGTCGCGTCGTCAGAAGTCAAAGTGTTGATACATTACTATTTCTTCCGCAGTGCTCCAGTAACAGCTACGCAGTGGTACACGCGGGTGGCGTACACACGGTTTCGTTGCCGATATTGTCGCAACTTGTCGACTACGCTATGGCTGAAGAAGGTATGTCAGTACTCAGTGGCAGCCTCAGCGGTTGTTCAGGGTGTGCTGTGCAGTGCATAAGGGCGCCCCGACCTCGCCCCGGAGCGGCCGCTGGGTTACCGCCACCGCGGCCGCCGCCTATGTGACAATACAGCGCACGGCGCCCTCCTGAAGCGGCTTTCTTTGCTCTCCGTTATCTGTTTTTCTTGCAGGTAAGACGAAACGTATCCATTTCGATCGCGCGTCTGTTAGAGGAGGTGCCTGGGTGGTAGGCCCAGTTGCGTCATTACATTAAACAAGATAACTGAGCTTTAGAAAGCTGGAGTCTAGACGCGGGCGGCCATGTTTCATTCACAATGTCCTTCAAAATGGCGGCGATGTCACGACATGGCCTAGGACAACGCCACCGCCTTGACTCTGCACCTTGGCCTCGCCCGTAACGTGACCCAACCGTAGTAAATGAGCACACTGCCGTGATAAAGCGAAGACGTGGCAATGGCAAGCCACTTTTACGCTCGCGTCAATTTTTTTTCAATCAGTGAGCTGTGCCTTTTTTTGACCAGCATTTGACCTATGATCCTATGTCCTTTCCAGCGGAATCGGAGAGCATGGTCGTCGCGCTATGCTCGGGCCGCAGCTCGGCGCGGCACCTGGTGCGACTAGCGCCGCCCGCGGCCGGGCTCGCGCTCACGCCTCGCCCGCTGTCTCACTTGCTAGTTATGACTACACAGGCTGATCTACTGCCCAGGTATTGTCTCCTGTATATAGCGGTAGGATCAACTCTCCCACATGGCATTACTTCGTGCGGTGGGTGATCTAATCTTTTAGTACCTATCTTAGATTATATTGAGTGAAAATTAACTAACCCTAGTGATAAGATTTTGTAAGTACTAACAAACTATGGATCTAATGTGTTGTCCGAAATAAAAGATTTTTATTTATTTATTATTTTATTTATTTATTTTATAGCCTGTATGTAGCCCGATTTGGAAAGTTGTTCAGTTTGTACGCCAGATTAAAATTTTCATTCTAAAAAGGAAGGATCGCTGCTCTCACTGCTTTGTTTCGTTTAGCAACCCGCCGAAACACTAAAACTTGTTACAGACATTTTCGCGGCTTGCTTCGGTAGATATAGATGTCGCCTCGGGGAGTTGAGAACAAGCAACCTTATCTCATGTTGATCCTTACACATCAGCATACATACGTCCACTATTGGACATGCCTGTCTCAAAAAGGAAGGATTTACGATAATCACCACGCTTGGCAGGCGGACTGGTACAAGACTGGTGAACCACAGTAGATGTGTTAAAACCTACTGCCCTACTTCTTGTTGGTTCGTCGGCTTTTACAATATCCTGAATAGCCTATTTGACTACATTGAAAGAAGTTCCAAATTGTTTTCATCCTAGTCAGTGACAACGTAACAAAGCGTAATGTGATTTTTATTAAAAATGTGCCTATTTTAGGTAAAAAACGGGAATAAAATTACATCTTTTTTATATATGATCACGTGACCGAAAACGCTCTGCGTTTGGTTGCATCGCTGGTGACGTCACACCCATCAAAGATTACAGTGCGTGTTGTTCTTCTACTTAGGTTTGGTGTGCGGTATGACGTCATCGAGTCATGTCACCGGAGCCATGACAGAGAATATCGTTTTGGCGCACCATTATTTTATTCAAACTTTAAAATTAGGTTTTATAACTAATACGACTGGCTTTGAAGAAATATTAATTACACTTTACATTAATTTTATCAGACAATATGTTAGAATTATTTTCCAGTAGTAGTCAAGTAGCCTATTGTAGGGGCCTTACGTCGTGACAATATACGTGGCCACATATTTTTGCTAAATAATAACTCGGAACTTAAACGAGTACCTAATTGATTACTGTATATCATTTCCAGGATGTTGGAGCCATTTGACCTGGAGGAGCAGCTCTACAAGGATATGCAGCTGAGGAACCCAGCGCTTGAACAAGATGATATCAACTCGCTGCTCAAAGAGGTTTGTAGCAATGAACGAATTCTATTCCTCCTCTATTTCTCTATTGTAAGCATTTCTTTCTGTAATGTATACAGTTTTTGTGTGGTTTAATAAAGTGCTTTCTAATTATCTCTAAGTATCATATCAAATATACAGGGTGTCCCGAAACTCAACGTCAAGCCGAAAGCGGAGGACAGCTGGGTTCATGACAACCCAGAAAACTCACAAAATATTGAGATCCGTAGTCACAGCAAGAATGCAAGACAGCAAGAAAAGTTTGGCGCTGAGCAGGGAATTTATAATTTTCAGTAAATCGCCTATAACTCAGAAAGCATTGAAGCTTGAACCATGCTTTCTTGGTTTTTCTCGACTGTCATGAACCCCGCGGCCCTTCGTTTTCCGCTTGACGTTGAGTTTCGGGTCATTCTGTAAATAGATAAATAAAAACACTTCACAATAAATATAATGTATTTATAAGAATCAAATATATTTCGCGGTTCGCTCCGCTCGCCGTTATCTTTTCTTTCGTATTTTTATTTGCTTACCTTAACATACAGTGAATTTCCTTGACTACCAACCAAACACCATTTCGAACACCAATCCCAAACGGCTGTGTTACAGGACAAAAAGTGGACCCTCGGCTTTAATATATAATGGCGTTAATATCGTTACTAATCAAAATCAAATTTCTTTATTTCCATGATTACAAAAATGTACACTTAGAAAAGGTCAAATTCTTAAAATAAGACACTGACACGGAAATAAAGTGGTACTTTTGATTTCTGTCGCTTCGGTATGTAGACTAAAGTAAAGAAGCGACTAAGAAACCTTTAGCCTGTTAGTAGTTATTTTTCGAGCTGGAGCAAACCCCGTTTCAAGCGTATAGCTTTAATCGGTACAAAAAACCGTCCTACTAGTTTGTGACGTTTTTTCTTAAGTTACGGTTTTTTTTGCATATTTTTTTGCAGAGGCAGAAGCTGTCTTTCACGTCTATAACACAGGAGATCCTGGCCCGTGAAGTCTCTCAGCCGATTCTCAGTATGGGCAAGCGTGATGAGCCGCCGCCTAAAGAATCCCTGGAGGTAAGGCTTGAACAGAAAGAGCACCAACCTTCAACAGAATTAAACAGATTATTACACAGACTAGACAAACACAACTCAAGAGAAGTTAAAAATCACCCCCTTCGGTTAAAATGGAGGATTCCATTTTAACTGCAGGTGCGATGACGCTCGTGAGAGCAGCGTGGCCACTGTACGTAATGTTATTATTAATTAGATAGGTAGTAGTTTGCACTGTTTTTTTGCATTGTATTATTTTGTAGGCTGAAATTTGCAAAATTTCAAAATAAAACGACGAGACTTCGAAAAAAGGAACAGGTTCAATGTTCGACTGTAGGTATGTTTTTTTTATATACGTTCGTGGATTTCTCCGTCTTTTATGGCGGTCATCTGTACCGATTTAATCGCCGTCATCTGTACCGATTTGATCTCCGACATCTGTACCGATTTGATCTCCGACATCTGTACCGATTTGATCTCCGACATCTGTACCGATTTAGATCATTCTGTGGCAGTTGGGTAGACAATGATCCAAAAGAGGACCCATCGAAAAAATATTTCCGATGGATTAGTGTTTAACCCGCAAAACTTTAAAAAACTAGAAGAAATTCGAAGTTGTTTTTTAATTTTTTCGAAACAACCAAATTATTATACACCCAGTTTTCAATGAATTACTTGTTGGCCTCTAATATTGTGTTTTGCTCCAGCTCCTCTGGTCCGTGCTAATCCGCCTCCGCTCCGAGTACATGTGTCGTCAGACGCGCGCGTGCTCCGCGCTCGCCGACAAACTGCGTGCGTTGCGCGCGCTCGCTCGCACGCATTCAGAGTGTCTACAGAATTTACAGGTAACATAATATGCGTTTCCATCAATGGTATCCACTCGACCCACCCGGTATCAAAAGTATCCAGTTCGATCTAAACCAGCTGGTCGCATCCTGTATCAAATGTATCCAGTTCGACCTAAACCAGCTGGTCCCACCCTGTATCAAAGGTATATAGTTCGATCTAAACCAGCTGGTCCCACCTTGTATCAAAGTTATCCAGTTCGACCTAAAGCATCTGGGGCCTAATTCTGCTATGCAATCGCTTCACTATGATACTACAGTATTATTATATCTGTGACTATGACAATGGTATCGACGCAGAATCGCCACGTTATAATCTTTAGATGAAATAAACTCCAAAAAGTCCGTGCGGTGGGCATGGAGATATTGACAGAATGGTTCTAGATCAAAACGTGTCTATGGTGTAGTTTCTGCGACGATACCACCTGTCATAGTGTATATAGGCGCAGACAGTCAGTTATATTGTTCGAGGCGCCATCTTTTACCCAAATTCAAGACTTTTTCCTGTCCTTTCAGAGTGACGTGGACGAAGTGCGTCAACAGTCGACAGTGCTGAAGGAGAAGTGCATCCTCGCAGAGAAGCACCAAGACGATCTCAAATATAGGTGAGTTCCACACACCAGCTGGCCCTCAAGTAGGGAACCATTGGGTTATCGGCAGATTGCTCATTATACCCCGTTCACTCTCTCGGGTAAATGCACTACTATGAAGTTACCTAAGTGTTGACAGGTGAGTGAATGAAGACTGAATGATAGTATGAAGTGTTTTATACACCGAAAAGCAAGCGACGCCACTAAGAAAGAAGTTGAAGTTTTATACACAGTTACTTTTGATTTTTTTTTATTCGTCACCGCAAAATATAATACAATTACGAAATCCATTTATTTACTATTACAAAATAAGAGAGACAAATAATAGAGAAGATGAGAGAGAGATAGAGAGATGAAGAGCCGACATAGAATGTAACGAAGATTATTGCAGATAAATTTTCCACGAACATAGTAATGGTGGTGATTTTTCATTGAACATAACTAGGTACGTACATAGTATAAAAATTACAGTTTACAGTAGGCCTACCACGGGGATTGTCCTCGAGGGTAGAATAGACAATAATGACATCGTATTGTCATAGCGTACATTATTGAAGTTGAAGGAATGAATTTCTAATAATTCACGTCACGCATTCGATGACAAAGTGACGTAATTTTTCTCTATTCTACCCTAGACAATAATCCCCGTGCTTGCCCTACTGCAGTGACTCAACCTGTCTTCCTTTATATCACTGTGTACTGCTTAAATAGTTTAAATGCCTACCCGCATACGGGATGCGGGTAGGCATTTAAACCTACCTTTGCAATTAAATAATAGGTATCCTAGTATGACCGAATTCTAAACAATGTATTCTTGCCCTAGTTTTTAGTAGCAGTTATTGGTAATATTTATTTTAGCTTCATATACTTAGATATAGTTTGTTTATGTTAATAATAGTTTATTTATCTATAACTTCATGCCAAATGTGTGGCAACACGCTGTAACCGTAGACGCTAGACAAACCTTCTCTGGTTTATAGTGTCTTTTAAATAACAGTAGTATAAGTTTTTGATAAATAAAGAAATACAATACAATACTAATACACGCGTGTAATGCCGCAGGCAGTAGCAAGTAGCAAATAAAATAACAAAAATAATGCTATTTTATTCAATTGAATATTCTGATTCCAGAAATAAAATTGTTAGAAGCCTGAGTAAGGTCTAAAAAAGCATTAGGACATGACTATTGTTTGTCCGTTGAACTATCGGGACGGACTAACGGGAATTATGAGAGTGGTATTACTATAGTAAGGTTTTCGATCCGGCATGAAACTATTTATAATAATTTTATAATAGGCTATTTTGCAACTATTTTCCTAAAAAAATCTAATAAGTCTATGGCTACCTCGGGAGTAGGTAAGTGGCTTCTCGCCGCGTGAAGTGGAAGGAAAAGATAATATTGAACTTTAACAGTATATGCTCATCTATGCGTTTAATGATCATAAGCAAACTTAGTAAATAAGCAAAGTAAATTAAATTAAATATAAAAATGTGCAGACAAGTGAAGTAAGAGAACAAAGCTAAAGCGCGCGAGTGTTTGTAAGCCAGGTAGCCGACGGAATATTAGACCCCACAAGTCCGTCAGTTAGATTATCAGAAGATATTAAATAGGTACATATTTTTTCTTTTGTCAATCAAACAAAAAATTACAAAGATACAGCGCGTCAAAGTTTGTGAGTGGGGGCTCGTGACGTCACAATTAGACGCAAGTCGCTGAAAAGTATCGCCCGGGGTGTGACGTCACGCGGAACTTTATCTGGCTATAACAGCATAATTTTTTGTTTAATTGTCAAAAGAAAAAATACGTGTCCAATATCTTCTAACAATCTAACTGACGAACTCATTAGTTATTTTTTTGTAAAATAGCCTATTATAACTTCCATGTAGCTCGAAGTGGAGGCGTTGTACCAAATACCATACAAAAGTGGAACGTCTTACTGATGACACGATATTATCGACTGCCCGAGCTCGGGAGTATTCTACTATTATTATTCAGCTCTACTGTACTATTTTTTCAGATGTTCATCCGTGATCCGAGCGTGGGGCACCCGCGGCATGTCCCCCGCCGAGAGACAGCTTCTAGCCGAGCTGGTGGACGCGCGGCACAGGAGCGATGCGCTACAAGACAGACTGCGGCAGTGCAGGCTACAAGCACACAGGCGCATAGAGGAGGTAACATACATACAATAAAAAGGGGGGGGGCACGTCATGTTGCGAGTCGCCGTGCATGAGTAGTGTTTTGATATCTCAGTCGCACTTTGGTGTAGGTACGTCTTTCCCTCTTTTTTCTTCATTAGGTAGATATATTGTATAAGATTGGAAAAAGCGTGTGCCCTTGCGTTTAGTTGTAACACAATATAGACCATTTGTTGAGTTAGCGCTGGGAAAACGTACCCTATCTTCCGAATTTCACTTAGATCGATGGTTTTTTGTTCCAGTTGAAGAAATGGGAGGAGGATTACAAGCGGAAGGACGTGGCACTCGGCAAGTCGCACTCCGACACCATCGCTTCGATCCTGCAGCAACAGTGCGTACACTCTTACTATTTTAGAACTAGCTCCTGCCTACAGCTTCACATGCGCTTTAACGTTAATAAAAGTAGCCTACGTCCTTCCTCGCGATACCATCTATCCTATGTATATAGGTAGGCCTTTTATTGAGCCACCGATGATTACAAAACATTAACAATACCTACATACGGATGTAAGCGGGTTAACTACGAACCTTATTTTTGTTGGAAGAACACCAACGTTTCATCCCTTAACGTGGGACTTCTTCACGTTCGTAGTTAGCCCGCTTACATCCGTAATGAATTCGTCAAACTACGATAGTTTTTATAGTAAAATACCTACATACATCCTTGCTCCTCCTCAACAGCCTATAATGGTCCACTGTTGGACGCAAGCCTCCCGCTGATAATCGCCTAGTCACGGGATTCCCGGGGTAATAAACTCGAATATCATAAATTCTAAATTTTTTCTTTAGTTCCTTGAATGTGAAAATTCGATTGTGAAAAAAACACAAAAAAAAACACGAAAGAACACTGTTTTGCACATAATTTGTTGTCGAAATCTCAGGAACCCTGCGGTATTGAAATGACTTATGCTTTGATTCGCAGATTGTTACTAATTATTTGGTTCCTTGAACCAGGTTCATAAGTTGTGTACTTTTCTTGTAAACAAGCAAAATCTTGATTTTTGCACTCACGCCTGTCCTGCTTCTATGCCTATCGTGCTAACAAAATGGCGCGCATTGCGCCTTCTTAAAGCTGGAATATTTCGAAAAAATTAAGATACCAAGCCGTTTTGTATAAAAACAAACAAATTTAATTACATAAAACCAAAACTAATGTAATTGGACGACCTCTGTGGCTCGGTGGGCGAATGTCCGCCTGCGACGCCGGAGGTTGCGGGTTCGATTCCCGCCTTGGGACAAATGTTTGTACGATCTGCAGATATTTGTTCCGGGAGTTCTCGTCGTTTTCTATGTATAATAAAAAAAAAACGATCTATGTAATGTATTGTATTATGTATATCAGTTATCTAGTACCCATAACTCAAGCTCTGCTTAGCTTGGGGCTAGATTCTTTATTTATTTATTTAATTACGAGACTCGGAACCTATGACCTATGATATGTAGGTAACAATACATACCATCACATTCTTATGTATTGTATTTTCAGTGTTGTCTTATTTGTTTTTCAGGACAAGCCAAATATCATCGCTCATCGAAGAGACCAAACTGCTGAAAGATCAACTGAGCATTGTTTAACTGTCTAACGTTTTCAAAGAGAAGTAACTTCTTCTCACTTTTAACTGAAGTTTGTAGACATTTGTTTAAATCAAACAAAACGAAGTTTGATGATTTAAACGGGCATGTGCATGTTATTTACCGTTCTATTGATAGATTAACAAATCTCTGTTTCTCTTGTCTTTGATGGAATACCTTAGGGGCCAGCGGAGGTTGAGTTGCCCCAACAAACGTAATAACAAAATTATTTGTAATCCGAGCATATTATATTTCCGACATATTGTTATTTTTTATTTTCAAATATTATTTATCTATTTGAAAGTAAAAAATATAAAAAACAATAAGGTTAAGGTAATGTTTCTTTTTTTTTCAAAATACTACTATAAAATTAAATGTAAGCCAGTAAACATTTTGCATATTCTGTGTCAAAAATTACCTACATTTTTATCTAAGTAATTTAATAAAAATTATCATAGCCTAAATTTTCTAGATACAGAATAACAGCATTCCAAAATTTGAAAAACAACAAAAAGTTTTCAGTGGTCATTTTTGATATTACAGAGCACAGAAACATTTGGTATCAAACAAGATTGCTCGCGCGCAGGCAGCTTAAGGTACCCCGGCGCACACTAGCACCGCCGCCGTCGCCACCTATTTTGTCTAATTATTACGTTGAACCAAGGAAATTTCAAAAATCCATCGCTTATCGGTCAAAATATCGGTATCTCTGTTTAGTTGATGCGGGAGCGCGTGCGTGCGTGCGCGATAGCCATGTAGACGTTCAATATTTGGTATGAATTCCGAAGTACCTCTGCATTGAAGTTAGTTTATCATGGAAAATCGTTAACAATTTGTGTCGAACTACTTTTCCGAAGTAGTTTTATTTCACAAAGGACGTGGTATAAACAAACAACAAAAAAATTCGCGCGCAACGTAAATCGCACGCTATTAAGACCACTAATAACGCATATGAGCACTGTACCTACTATTTAGCACCACAAAATATGTGTAGATTCGAAGACAAAAGAAACATATTTGGCATATGCCTAAATTTTGCCCTACAATTTTTTATTTCGTTATATTTTTTCGCTTTTCCTTTTTTCTTACATTATGCAACATACCATAAATGCTTTGACGCCTAATCGCGGATAGGTAACGTAAGGTTTAATTATTTATTTTTGGTGTTTGGTACAAGAATAATTATTGTTTTACATCAAGGAACCTTTCTATCTGTTGATTTAGTCTTAACTTGTAAGTGTTAACACATTCATTGTACCACCTGATTGCTTCTATGACTGAGTTATTCAAAACTATGTGAAGTACTAATAAAAAAGGTGGTTCTTCCTTTAAATGTTAGCTATGTAAGTGCTCACAAATGATAAGTTAAGTTTTTTAGTTATAGTGCTTACCCGCGCACTTTGGGAATCTCTGAGAAATGAAATATGTTCCCAAAAATATTTTCTCCCGCCGAAACCGAAAATTTTTGGGAACTTATTTTATTTTATTTCATTTCTCAGATAAGTTAAGTTGATTTATTGTATTCTAGTTTTTTCTAATAAATAATTTGAGAAATAAATACTGTCTATCTTTATGTCCTCGATGAACATTCACAAGTTTAAATTATTATGACCAACAATGTTAGCTGTGAAAGAAATTAACCACAGCGAACTTTATTTCAAAGTACAGTCAGCTGTGAACCCATGTTTTGAAATTTAACTGAATAGTAGTAGGTAGATAATTTATATATTCTGACAATAACGATGGCTACTTAGTATGAAAAATTTATGTAAAATAAAAGTGAAAACTTGGAAATATACATATCTGAGCAGCTGACTGTATATATTTACCTCAGTCCTTAGAATTGAGTAAAAATATTAAGAAAAACCAAATTAACCAGATAATCAAGTTTAACCTAGCATTGTTTGTATTTCGCGCCCTGTCAACTTCTATGTTAGGTTGTCGTTCATTCATTCATTCAATTCACTTAGCAAAACAATACAAGTCATAGAAAATTTGAACCCAAACTCACTACTAATAAAATATAATTTTGAATACGGTTTCATTGACAGTCCATCGACCAATCATAGAATGCCGCAGTATGATCTCATCGTAGCGGAGTCGCCCTTGCCACGAAATCACGAAACTAATAAAATTACTCGCAAAAACACTCACCGGTTGGGTTGGGTCGGTTTACTTGGTTTGGTTTGGTAGGTGCTTCCTGGGTGGGAGCTAGGTGGTGTGAGTGAGGAAGTAAAGTTTGTCGCAGTCCGGTCGGTCTAGAAATAACTTTGAGAAACAAAAACCATTAAAATAAAAACGGTAAGTGCCTCAATATCATAGATGAATAACATGTACCTACCTAGATGTTAGTTTTTGTGGGTTTTCCTTAAATTTTGTGTTGTGATGATTAACATCAGAGAATGCGATGCGAGTCAATGCTAGTTGATTTCATCCAACGAAATGTTGCGAAATCATGTTTTTTTTTTTTTTAACCAGTGATTTTATTCAGGAAATGTAGGTAATAAAATAACCTAACATCTCTTTATATACCTATCTCTTACTAGGTACAAGCTCTGTTTGCGGTTTGAGTCAGATGATGCAGTGTTATTTGTTCCGTATTTTTATGTACCATACCACCTACACCTACTTACCTACCCACAGATTCAGATTCAACAAGTAGATGGTAGGTATTGCTTCATGAGATTTTTTCTTCATTTAAAAGTACCTAATTAAAGTAAAGAAATAGTGTCTATTCACATTTAAGGTAGGTACTTGGATACCTACTTCTCGGGATATAATTTTATATGTCTGATAGGTTTATATACAGGGTTATTGGTAAATTAGTGACAATACGTGAACTGCAGGTTCAGCCCATTATCACAAACACGTTTGTGAAGACGCCAGGTCTTAATTCTTAATTTTGATATTGGGTACCCCTCGCAATTCAATAATCGTTCGTTAGAGAGGTTTTATTTGAAACTCAACTTAAAAACAGCTCTGCCCTGAATTAACAGAAGAAATGAAAGTGAAAGATCTTAAGTAACTCGTTGGGTTCCAGACAAAGATGTTTTTCGTTTAGTATCAGAGGTGACTTATATTTTTTTTTTAATTTAGACTTGGCGCCTTCACAAACGGTTTGTGATGATGGGCAGGACCTGCAGTTCACGTATTGTCACTAATTTACCAATAACCCTGTATATATATATATATATATATATATATATATATATATATATATATATATATATATATATATATACCTATACATATATATAGATATTTCACTTATTTGGTAGTAAACCAATTCCAAGAATAGCAATCAGCAAATAAACGCAGGTGGCTAGGTACTTATCAGAGATAAATATTTATGCAGGTTATCTATTAGGTATTCTAAATACCTAACTAGGTAGGCAGGTAGGTATAAAAATGGAATGGTCAGTTTCGCATGGTTAAGAATTTTAGGCACGTAAGTTTTAGTGCTGTATGTCGTGGCTTAAACAGCGACTTGGTCGGTGCAAATGAAATACAATGATAAAAGAAAGCCAAAATTGTTTCAGATTTTCAATATGGCACCGCTGGAGGATGGTACTCTTGGCCAGAAGCACAAGCATTACAACAAACTTGTCGAAGAAGCTGTTGCGAAAAACCTCTCGCAATCAACAGATCAAACTCTTGGAGAAGATGACATCGCAAACCTCCTGAAAATCGACGTTGCTTGCAAAACTAAAAATCTAGAGTTCCTGCTTAACATTTTGAGAAGTGAAGATTCACTGTACGTAGCAAGAGCTATCAAGAACTCGAAATGGCTTATCACAGAGAAAGAGTACGCCCATATCGTGAATCCGGAATATTTATTCACGCAACTCGCCCCTGAAATGACTTCTAAAGCTTTCAATAAACTAATGTTGAGCGTAAGACTTAACTTAAAAGACGAGAAACGCGTGGAAGGCTTCTACAAGTACATCGGTGAAAGAAACCAACGGGATTCCTTTAAATGGCTCCTAAACTGCTCAGTGCCTTTCATTGAAATTGAGCTCAAGAAGCACAACGAAGATATACCGAGCGACTACCTGCCGCGACTCGCTGAGAAATCGATTTCAATTTTCGAGGTTTTCATGAAAAGCAATTCCTACAGAAAATACCAACTTATGAAGGACAGTGTTTTCCTAGCCAACATCAATACTGAAAAGTACTTGGATGTCGTTGAAATGAACAGATTAAATGTCACTTACAGTTCAAAAACTACAACTATTTTCATGAAAAAATGCCCTAACCGCATTCTAGACAAGTTTGAGTTCTACGCAGAGCATCTCCACATGCCTACGTTCGCCAAATATCTAAAATCAAAACAAGATATTAAAACTTTTCTGTTGAAACAAGCTGAGAATGATAAAATGAAATGGTTTTTCACTTACAAATACATGGAACATTTCATTAAGCACATGTCCAAAGAAAATAAGTTTGAGTTTGTAAAAAAGGTATTTATCGACAAAGAACTTTTCACTGACAAAGGCGAAAGTTATGAAGACGACTGCGTGGGCCTATGTTCTGCGGTGGCTTATAAATGCGGAAGAATAGAACAAGATAATAACGCGTACCAATGGTACAAGTTCGCCCCGTTCGATGAGGCATTTCCCGATTTGAAGAAGCTCATACGTTCAGAATCTTCGCCAGCTACTAGAAACTTAATACTCCAAGTACTGTTGACTTGTGCCGGTAAAAATATGAATAATGTGCGAGCTGTCTTAAAATATTACCATGAAAAGCATATTAACGAGCCTTTCAAGTTCAAAAACCAGTTTGTAAATATGTTCCTAACAAAAACCGATTCACATGAGTTTGACAATGAAACCTGGGGCTTGCTGAACCAATTGTTCCAAAGTATGGAAGTTTACGTTGAGTCAGATAATAGTACGAAATCATGCGTCAAGGTGATTTTAGTCCGTCATCTCATTCGAGGCGAAGACGTGCCAGAAATAATCAAAGAGAAATTCACATTTGAAACTTTAAAAGAATATCAAAGCAAATTAAAGAAAGAGGAAGACAAAGACGCGGTTTTTAATTATTTGAACGACTATCTAGTAGCGAAACACGATGCCCAAAAAATATCCACGCAATCCGAACTTGGCGAAGCTATAGCACTTTGTGAAAGTCATTTAAATCTTTGGAATGATTGGAAAAAAGAACTGAAAAATTGTCCTTTCTTAATAAAGCGAGTTAAAAATTTATTAACAACCAAACAAGAAAATTCGTGGAACACAGAAATGAATACGTTATACAACTTCAACACAGCGTGGAAAAAGTTGTTATTCAACGAATCAATTTCTCTGTGCCCAAGTGAAGCCGTGTGTGTAAATATTCTGAAACATGACCCTAAACTGCTTACGCTACATAAAACCGATGTTGAAGCCATCTTGAAAAACGATGGCATTTTTCTACGAGGTCTTCTGAGCAAAATAAGAATCTACTGGTCTGACTCTTTGGCCGAGGAATGGAAGACTTCATACCTTAGTCGTCTCGAAAAGTCCGGAGGGCATAAAGCGCTTGTCACCGGATTATGTGCACTTCTGCCCCAAAAACAACTTAACGAAATCGCCCAAAAGTACGCACCTTCAGAAAGCAAGATTGATTGGAATGAAGTTGACGAGCTCACTATAAGCCTTCAGAAGCAAATAGCCAAAAACTTATCCAAGGCCAGACCTCTGACATCGCTTGAGACAGTTCTTTTGTATGCGAAAGGCGACTATTTACAGTTCGCGGTACCTTCACTCAACTCTGTCCTGAGTCAACTAAGTGTAAACAAAATTCGAAAATACGTACCCAAACTATTGGATTCACCAGTTTCATTGCAAAAGTTTGGAGTTCGTTATGCTTTCAACAAACTAAGCTCCCAAGAACTAAAACCTATTTTTACAGAAATTTGGAAAACTACGAAGAACTCGTCTATTCGAACTGTTCTTTTCACCCACACGCACGCGCTTTTGTGCAAAGAGAAAAATGAAGCTCACCTTAAAGAAATATGGGAGCTTTTGAGTATGTTCATCGACAATTTATCCACGGAAGAAAATAAACAGATTTACAAGAAAATGGGAGATGTTTCAGGCGTTCCTATAAGTATTCGACCGCAATTTTTTATGAAGAGCTACACTTTTTTGAAGTCGTTACCAGCAAAAGCTAACTGTGAATCGATCCTAGATAATATGAGGTACACATCCCCAGAAGTTATGGAATGGTTGGATGACGACTTTGTCGTAAATGTAATGTTGAAGAATATCGACGAGAAATTTAGTAAAAATGACGATAACTCGTATGATAACGGAAAGATGGTTGCAGCATTCATGTTGTTTTGCAAAGACGAAGCGGCCGCAACAAGTCGGTATGATAAATTCCTCGCTCCTCTACTCGACCGGAATTTACCGCTATGGAATCACGTTCACGAAAAAAGATACTATGTGAAATCTAACGTGAAGGAAATTTTGATGAAGCTGATATTCTTCATCGATGAATATAACTTGTCAAAGAAAATGAACGTACCCGTGAAATGTTTTCAGAATATTTTGTCGAAGTTAGAAGCCGCATTGTCGCCCGAAAAAGAGTACGTGTTCCTTACAACGTGGAAACTTGCAGTTGTTTTTGTAGAATCGGTGGATGAAAACAAAGACATTCTGAACAAATTGAACGAAGAGGCAAACGAAAATGATTCCGATGAAGATAAACAAAAGAAAAACTCTGAACTGCATACAAAGATGGCGCCTTTATTTGCGAAATCTTGCATTCAACTGCTAAAAAGCGACTTAGAACGGTTCAAATCATCAATCTACATCCTGTTTGCCAAAGCTTTTAAGGAATTCTTCGAAACTGTCCTATCGCATTATATAATAAGGAATATTGACTTTTACGAATATATGATACAAATATTAAAGTGCAGCGATGAAAAAGAAGTTTATCTCGTAGCCTATCAAGTGTTGAAGAGATATGTGTACAATTTATATGAAGATGTAGACAGGGAAAAAATGAAAGTATTACGGAAAATATTGTACGCTCATCCCTCGGAAGAACTGAAGATGCATTATTATCAGCTGTTCAACGACACGCCAGACTCTGATACTGAGAACTAAGGCAACTACGCACCTAACTACGCACCTCACGCATTTGTTAACTTTAAAATAATAACTAATCTACGATATGTTACGTTTGAAAACAAAAATATTTAGTGTTATATCAGGCTGCATTTTATTTACATGGCCCTATTATAATGGTAGGTAATTTTGCAGTAGGTATCTAGCACCTACTACACTGTGCTACTACTGTGGCTTTACATTATCATAGGCTCAGACTAGGTACTTAGTTTGAGATCATAGGTACCTAGGTAGATACATTATTAAGGACCCTAATTTAATTATTCTGGTAAAACATTAT
Organism: Eupithecia exiguata; assembly: GCA_947086465.1. Lineage (NCBI taxonomy): Eukaryota > Metazoa > Arthropoda > Insecta > Lepidoptera > Geometridae > Eupithecia > Eupithecia exiguata. The sequence goes on from OX352247.1 coordinate 1,501,512, forward strand.
CGTTCGGGTTCGATAGAACGTGATCGGGGGTCCAACTGGTTCAGAACCGTGATGCATGAAGGGTTCTCAGGGTGAGGCCTTTGCCCAACAGTGGGACATTATAGGCTTAATGTAACAGTCTTCGATTAAAGTAAAATAAAACCGGCCAAGTGCGAGTCGGACTCGCGCACGAAGGGTACTATTATCTATAAAAACGGCAAAAAAAAACACGTTTGTTGTATGGGAGACCCCTTAAATATTAATTTTATTCTGTTTTTGTCATCAAATCATCACGAATGATATTGAAGACAACACCATCGACGGCGAACAGACCATAGACCTCACCAGCTTGGGACCTGAAGCTGAAGCTTTTGGGTTACCGTCAAACGAAACTGGTTGGTTCATCTTTGATTTTTCTATTGAATGTGTTTTAAGTATTCATCTAAAACACATAAAAACCGGCCAAGTGCGAGTTGGAGTCGTGCACGAAGGGTTCCGAACCATTATCTATAAAAACGGCAAAAAATCACGTTTGTTGTATGGGAGCCCCCTCAAATATTTGTATTATTTTAATTTAATTATTTCGTTTTAAAGTGAAAATATAACTAAATATTGCGTCTATCTGTTGCCATTATCAATATCGAGCAAAAAAAATCACGTTTGCTGTATGGGAGCCCCCTTAAATATTATTTTTAATCTGTATTTTAGTATTTTTTGTTATAGCGGCAACAGAAATACCTACATCATCTGTGAAAATTTCAACTCTCTAACTATCACGGTTCATGAGATACAGCCTGGTGATAAACGGACAGCGAAGTCTTAGTAGTAGGGTTCCGTTTTTATCCTTTGGGTACGGAACCCTAAAAAGGGTAACAGTAAATCTTATCGTCTGAAATAAATGACTTTTTTGTTCTTGGCTAGGCTTAGGTATGCTGTACCTACTCATGTCGATGAATGCGCTGTTATCCAGCCCACGCTAATGACTCAAAGGCTATCTAATAGGTAGGTAAACTTATTAGGTCAATTCTAAACATACTGGCTAAAGCTTGTGACCCAAACGTAACATAGGTATAACAGACACAGATAGATAACGCATCATATTAAGTAAAACTATAGATCAACGCATAAAACACATTTAGAACAACATTAAAATCAAGGTCATCAACTCATCCATCATACAATAAAATGGTATTTATCTATTGGTTAACTATCTGCTAGGTAGTAGGTACCCTAGTACAATACTTACCTATATCAAGATTGAGTAGGTGTGTGTGTATATTTACTTAGATCCTTGGTCTGAGCAATTTTACAGTGTACCTATTCATGTTCATTCAGTTGTTCCTTCATTCCAATCAAGCAGTAGTTCAGTGTTGCCAAATCTAATGATTTAGCAGTAGATCTACCTGATTTTTGAACAGTCTACTGATTTATTTCTTTAAATTCGAGATATCCTTTCTTTGAAAGAGACTCCTGGGTTATTATAACAATAAAATATATAAACTTCCATTTCATCGGTATTATTTCGATTTCTAGCCTATTCTCGATGAATCTAACCCCTCTTTGTCTGATGAACGTAATAATAATAAAAGTAAATGTTTTATGTAGTAAAAAACGATACCTACAGAGTCATATTCATAAATTAAATCACCTTTTAAGTGTTATGGAAACACTTGAGATAGGTGATTTCGCTCTTCCACGTTTTACTTGCACAGTCTCTTTGTAAAAAGTACCACGGAACACTTTCGTAGGTTAATATGTACAGTTATACTACCTACCTTAAAAGCCTAAGCCCTTGAATATAAAAAACCTGTGCGAAATCCGAGCTGATGAGTGGTTTTAATCATAGATAAAAGAAAATAAAGGGAAATGAGGTACTACCATCTCGAAAGTGTATGGCTCAAGTAAAATTAATAGTTGACTTTCTACTTATTTTGGGAAATTCTATCTGGCAACACTGTTGGTAGCGCCAGTTTAGCCTAATAAATTAGATTTATCTCTTTGGTTGAATTTATTTCATAGATTTGTTTTTGTTGTGCTTTGCCAGGGTAAGTGAAAAATTATTTGTTGTTTTTATTAAAATAAATGACAACAGTACATACACAGTACTTCATTGTCTTTTGTTCATATTAGTGGTGTACAGAAAAAAGTTGGAAATGATGTCATCGCGATTTTATTTGCGGAATTTGCCAGATTTATTTTTAGTTTTGGTTTCTTGAGAATACTAGACTCGAATGTTATCAGATTTAATCGCCGCTGTTATTTTTATTTCCTGAATATTTTTTCATGATCTTAGACTGTGATCATATAAAGAGAACAAAGTTAAAATGCATTACTAGGTAATTCAACTTGCACCACTTATTTTAAGGATTTATATATCTAAGAAATGAAATACCTACCTAAGTTTCCAAAAATTTCCGGTTTATTTATCTAACCTGCCTGTTAACTTATATCACTTCTCATTTTCAGGAAAATGGCTACGTCTGATTTGAAAAACGAACCACTAGGCTTAAAACATAAAAATTACAACAAACTCCTCGAAGATGCTATTTCTAACATAGAACTAGAGGAAAAAGTATTCAAGCCCGTTGCAAAAGACCTGGATAATCTTATAAAAATAGACTTAGCGAGCAAAAACAAAAATGTTGATTACATACTCAGTGTTTTGAAATCGAACGATATGCTTTACATATCTAGAGCTCTAAAAAATAGCGAATGGCTTGTTGAAGATCAATATAAGGATATTATAAATCCAAACAATCTAAAAGAACACTTACTACCTCAAATGACTGCAGAAGCCGGCATCAAACTGATAAAATTAATACAGAAAAACTTGAAAAATGAAGCCAGAGCTGAGGACTTCTTCTCAAATGAAGAATCCCCTATAGTCGCTGCAAAATGGCTGTCTCGATGCTCGATACCTTTTATCGAGAAACATGTTAAAACTCATCTCACTCATTTGACTAAGCTAGAACTGAAACTGCTCTGTGAGAAGTCTGTAACGATTTTCGATGCTGCTGTCAAAACTGACTATGACTATTATGGATCCCGTCCTGTTATAGAAGCCGCTTCATTCCTACTTAAAACACATGTTGACAAATATTTAGATGCAGTAGAGAAAACATATTATACCTTCAGTGCGAAATCTACAAATGCTATCATGAAACAAGTGCCTGATAGAATTAAAAATAACTTCAATAAATACTTTAACATTATTCACATACCGACATTTGTTAAGTATTTTAAAAGCGAAGAAATAAAAGGATTTTTGTACCAACAAATAGGTGAAGATGATAATAACCCACGCGACATTAACCGTAAATTCTTCAAATTCCCTACAATGAAAGAGTTTATTCAGAGAATGCCTGTGGATGAACAATTTGATTTTGTTAAAGAACTTTTCATTAATAAAAGTTACTTGCTCCTGGAAGAATGTAATGATCCAGTAGCTAGGAGAACTGAAAAATATTCTGCGTGCTTATTCAGTGAATCTGTTTGTGCTGTAAATCCTACTTACGTTTGGTATGAGTTTGCACCGTTCGATACAGCATTCGCTGAAATAAAAAAACTGCGCTCCAACTCGAATGACAGTGACAAGTCGGCTGCCCTCAATGTTTTACTGCTTTGTACTAAAGGTGACAAGGCACGTGTCCAAACTGTCTTATCTTACTATGTTTCTGAACTCCATAAAGAAGATAAACGAGAAATGTATGAGTTTGTATCAAACCTTATTGACAACAGTGATATACTTATGATATGTTATGATGAGGCTTTGTGGGTTTTATTAGACAAAATTCTCGATAGCATGGATTTTTACAAAGAAAATGATACAACTCTACAAAACTGTTTAGAAATAGTAATATTACACAATGTTCTTAAAAACAAACCGATACCTGAGATAGTGGAAAAGAAGTTCCATTCAACTCTGAAAAATTATCGTAAGAAGTTAAGCAGAGAAGATGGCGACAGAGTATTTGAGTATCTATTGAACACTGCGAAGAGGGCTATTGATAATACTCAAATCTCCGACCAAGAAACATTTAACGAAGCGATCTCACAGTTGGATAAGCTGCTTAATCTTATCTTGGACTGGAAGAAAGAAATGAATGACTACCCATTTATTCTCGAGAAAATTCGAGCTTACCTCAAACTAGCTAAGGAAAATAACTGGAAGAAATCGAATCTGTCTTCGATTTACAACAAAAACAAATCTTGGAGGAAGCTCATGTTTGAGGAGTCGATAATGCTGCACCCAAGTGAAGCGGTCTGCGTGAACGCCATTAAACATGACCCAGCATTACTGGAGCGCTACAAGGACGACGTAGAAAACATCCGCTGTGACGACAAGGAATCCTTGGTAAACCTACTGAAAAAACTGAGAATATATTGGCCAAACACCCTAGCAGAGGACTGGACGAATTCTTACATCGTACGTCTGGACAAACTAGGGAACCAAAAGGCGCTAATTCGTGGACTTTGCACTGTACTCCCTCAGAAAGAACTGCATGAAATCATAGTCAAGTACGCGCCAGTAGAACATAAAGTAGATTGGAATAACATTGATGAGCTGACCCTTGGTCTGCAGAGAAGTATTGCTAAAAACATGCACATCGCTCGTCCCAAGCCAATACCAGAAGATGTGTTATTGTATGCTAAAGGAGATTACCTAAAGTTCGCTCTCCCCTCCCTCCACGCTATATTTTACAGCTTGAGCAAAATCGACAGCAAAGACAAAGTACCGAAGTTGCTCGATGCTCCAGTCTCCCTGCAAAAACACGGTCTTCGTCTTTCGTTCGTCAAGCTCGACCACGATGAACACAAACTACAAATGTCAACCATTTGGAAAACAACCAAAAACAGCAGCATTAGAAAAGTAGTATTCCAACTCGTGTTTGAGAGGCTGATAAAAGAGAAAAAGGACAAGGAAGCGCAAGAACTGTGGGAGTTACTAGAGGTTTTCATTGATAACTTGAGCTTCCAAGAAGATGATAAGATATACAAAATGCTTCCGCGCGTTAGCGACGTGCCCTCGTGTGTGAGAGCAGAATTTTTAAAGAAAAGTTACAGGTTTTTGAAAACACTGGTAATAAACATCAAAAAAGACCGCGATACATACCAATACCATGTGGACAGATTGGAGGAGTATACAAGAGACATAATGGAGTCAATGCCGTCTGATTTCGTTGCTGAAATCCTGACCGAGTTTATCGATGAAAAGTTCTTCAAATACGACAAACACCAAAATGCTGTAACATCTGGCGGCGGCTTGACTACAGTGCTGTCTGCTTACCTTTTGTGTGCAAAAGAAGAGGTTACGCAAATGCAACGGTATGAACAACTTCTAAGCCCTCTCTTAAAACGGTCGATTACTTTATGGAACGAAATAGAGGAAGGATCCCTCTACATTCGTCGGAATGTCCAATCAGTCCTCAAAAGCCTATCGAACGATCTTGTAGACTACGTAGTCAAAAAGAAAATGGCCATCCCAACTAAAATGTTTAAAAAAATCCTAGACGAGCTGAACAAATTACCCATATCTGAAAACTATTTGATGGTTACTATATGGAAGCTTACCGTGAAATTGGCAGAACTCGTCGAGAAATCTAAGGAAAGCGATTGGGAAAAGATAAGTGCAGAAATAGGTCCAGAGTTTGGGAAAATCTGTCTCGAGCACTTGAAGGGAGATGTGAGCGACTATTTCACGTGTATTTACGTTCTATTCTCAAAAGCTATGAGGGCGCCTTTACAGCAATTTCCTGAGTCTATTCAGATGGAAATATTTCGCGAGATGCTTTCTGATAAGGAATCTGTGCAGGCTTACCTTGCGACTTTGAACCTGTTCCCTAGATACACAAACTGCTGCGGACTTGAAGCGAAGACGAGTCAACTTAAGGAGATCATGGCCAGCCATCCATCGCTTGAAGTAAAGATGCATTATAAAAGTGTATTTTAAAATGTTGAATGTGAATAATTACGTCATATAAGTCACAGTGTACCTTCTCACATTTCTCTATAAGATACGCATTTTTTGACACTCTAATTACACTTTTGCCTGATTAAAAATAATAATTTGCTAGTCGCTTTATTATGTTCTATTGAATAAAACCAGTATTAAATGACAAGTTCTTTTATTTATATGCTCACGGCGGCGGCTTAGGTAGGATTACCGAATGGAATCTTTCATGTTATAGCTTTGTCCAGCAGTGGACTTCCTTTGGCTAAAATGATGATGATATTTCTGTGTGAATGATGATTTTCATCTGTCGTTTCATCGTAAGTTCTCAATTCCTAATTTCTTATACGATGCGACTTACATAGGTACCTAGCTGTATGTCTAACTCTTACCTATCTGAGGTTCCGAAGGTTGCGAGTTCAGCTTTAGTTGTAAACCTATATTCTAGCCAAACTCAATGTGAAATGTTTGTGAACAAAAAAAAATCTCACATGCATGGCGGCGTGTTTCAGATATAATGTTAGCAATAATGAAGGAACAATTTCAAATGGACAAAGAAAGTAAATTGCGTATAAAAATACAAGGACACAAAATGAATTTTAGAGTAAGAGCGGATTGTTTACGAACATTTCACATATAATTTGGCAAAAGTAGTCTTTATTGTTTACATGTTGAAGAATGGGATCAAAAGAGAATAAAAAACAAATATTATGTAAGTCATCTTTATTGACTACAGTTGCACCTTAAAACAAGTAATGAGGGACAAATCTTAACACTTACTTAGGAGCTATAGGTACCTAAAAGAACTGCAGTATGCAGATCTATATTTACACCTAAATCACCGAATTTATTGCTGATTTGATACCTTTCATTTTATTTAAAAAGTGCCCTTAAAGAAAATCGAAAATAAGTAGTACGAGGAAAAGTAGTTAAGCTGTAAAAAATATATATTTTTCTATATCGCAATAACTTTAACTATAGATCTATATCTACAAACGCCACATGCATTTCAGATAGATCGCTCCACAAACTTTGGAGATAAGGGAATGAGTCATCTGGTTTGGTTTGCGCAATATGAGTGTTAAAAAGAAGTTCTTCCGTATTATATGGAAAGGTAAATTTTCGACTCTTTTTTCGAAAAAAAAACTCCTTCGACATTTTTTTAAATAGTGTTAAATTGTTTAACATGTAATAAATATTACATACCACAGGTTTGTTAACACCTCAAAAGTTTTTTTCAATTTTTCTAAAATTTATGCTAATTTGGAAAGACCCACCATTGTAAAGTGATGGATCATATCTTGGCCTACAACAATAATATTGTTCGATAATTATACAAAAAAAGGTTCAAATCTGCAAGTCCGTGCCAACAATCTGTAAACTTGGAAGTTTAGAGCTACATACTTGGAAGCCAATTAGACATAGACATAGACATTCGTTTATTTGCTGCTGCAGTACAAAACATAAGTAGGTACATAAAAATATAGTTTAAGAAAAAAAAGTAACAGTTTAACATAGAGAACATAAACAATTTCACAAAACATTTTTCAAAAAGACAATTATTTCACAAGCACGATGTTCACCTTACACATATTATATCTCTATCTATATATCGCATTAACTGCCGGGCCTCACGGCTCTGGAGCAAGACATCTGCGTCGTGGGCCATGAAATTTAACAGAAGAATACTTATACAACAACCTTTACTTACATCTATATAGGCATTTATCTTCTAGGAGTGTGGCGTTGTTTCACTAGATAGTTAAATAAAGGGTTTATAGAATTCCGTTGAAATAATGTGAAGCCGCGATTCAATAACTATCTATTTTTAACGTTATCACATTTCATTCGTTGTTGATTCGTTTAGCGTTTACGACTGATAAGTAGTTATCGTTGAGTGAAAAGTTAATTATTGAAAATGGAGGGGTGTGGTTATGGGAGGGGGTTATTGCTGCATGTGATTAAGCTGATCTTTCTGATTTCTTAGAGACCCCACAAAGGGGTTCTGTCTCGAGTGGTTCTGGAGTTATGACGGTTTGAAATTCCCTTAGAGGCAAGTTGCAAAGCTTCTCCGCTGATCACTTAAAAACAATAGATCTTTCTCTCTTGGATATGGAGATAATGGAGTGAGAGGATTATTTTCTTCCTTATCATATATTTTTTTAACGAGAGGGGTATACCTACACTGTGTATAAACTCGTTTCTTGGCAATTTTTAATGTTAGCTTTACGTCATCAACCACACGTTTAGCTACATCGGTCATGAAATTCTCAACGTCTTCGTTGTTAACAACTTTTACCGATCGATAGTTATTTTAACGGTTATCGTTGCCCATTATCTTCCCTTATTTGTTATTTCAACAAAAAAAACATTACTGAACGTTGCTAGCATAGAAGCCGTAAACCGTGATTATGTCGAGAAAGTTAGTATTCAAATTAAATAGATAAAATTGTTATAGAGTATGACATTTTGTGTCGCCGCGTCTGCGACGCCGCGACTGAGCGACAGATAATGTTCTATGCAAATGTATGAAATTCTAGGGAACATCATTCGAGCGCAGCGACACTAACGCGGCGTCAGTGCCGCTGTAACCGCCTTGTCAGATGCCCGCGTCAGTCGCTCGGCCGCGCTTGCAGTGTCGCTGTATTTTGTTTAGAGTTTACATTTTGTAAAATGGCATCTGTTGGCGCGGCGAAAGTGATGCGACATTGCGTCTGTCGTCGGTATCCAAAGTCACTTTGGTGTCACTGTCGCGGCGTCAGTGACGCGGCGTCGGTGACGCTATAGACGCTGCATCTGTGACGCTTGGCTCGAAAGGGAACCTTTACAAACATCACTGACGTCTATTATACCTACAATGTCGATGTATAATGGAGGTCAGTGATAAGCATGTTATTTCATGTCTATACAAACAAAAAAGAAATATATTTTAAAGTCATATTTGCACTTCAATTTCCTATTTGTAAGTTTATTTACATAAAAAATGTCTGCCTTAGTCATGTATTAAAATAAATCTTATTTCTACAACAATGAAGTCAACATTTGTCACAAATAAAAACAGTAGGATAATTATTGAATTATAGCTTGTATAGCACAAACAAAAACAGTAGGTAAATTTTTCAAATATAGCTATCAGTAACAGAAAGTGTGTCACCATGATATCGAAAACTTGTTTCTGCTGAAGACCTATGTACAGAGAGGTAGCTTTTAGAAAAGGGTGTAAGGCCAAATCCCACTATGGGAACTATGAGAATTAAGAGAAAAGTCATATGAGAATTATAACCTTGACAACTGAGAAAACTGCTTATTTCTGTAATTTGTTTTTAAATCATTATGAACAACCTGGATTTTATTAGGGTTTATTTTCGGTAAAGAATTAATTTTGTAAACAACATTGAATACATAAATGGCAAGTAAAAATAGTACCTTTAAAGTAGGTACTTGTTTTCTCATAAATTGAGCCCATGCATCCCTTACATGAGTTTTCTCTTAATGTCTCTTTCTGGTTTGACCATACACGCCATCTCAAAATGCCGGCAAGTGTTTTGTACCAAGATATAATTACGTGAATGTTTAGCATAACCAGCACTCGCAGGTTTTTTATAACTTATAGCTATTACACATTACATAAATCAAAATTAAAGTGTCAATGTCATACTTGATACCTTTGATTCATAATTCTTATTGCAAAAATGAAGTCCATTAAAAATAAGGCACTTGGCCTCATCATTTGGTACAGGAAGTTACAAAATTTACTAACAAAGAATTTTCCTAAAAATAATAATCGTCCCCATACAAAATGTACTCACTAATTTTCCATGATGAAACTCATTTCTTATCTGAAAAGAAAAACAATATATTTGACACATTTTACACTTGAAGTTGTTACCTTGTTTATTTTTTGCTAGATATTATTAAGAAATTAATAAATCCCAAAAATTTACGATCTCAACGGGATTCGAACCCGCCGAGAGAGTGCCGAAAGAACTCCCAAAGATTCACACCTCGGCGAGATAAGATCACGTAGCTTAGTTGGAAAAAGAGCAACCCTGCGCTGAAGGGGAAGGTGCGGGTTCGAATCCCGTCGAGATCGTAAATTTTTGGGATTTATTAATTTCTTAGAAATTACCCAGAGTACTATAATAAATAAAAACCTTAGATAATATTATTTTTATGATTCGTCACTCACACAAGTTGGGGCGAGTTGGATGTTGTGAGTTGACGAATCACTCTATTTTCAACCTATAGATTCCATGACTATGAAATTTCCATGAACCGGACACTGCAATATTTTAGCCCCGACACAAAAAGGGTTGTTTTAAGTTTGCTGCAGTATATCTGCTAAAATCGATTGTTGAACATGACATTCTAATGGATGATGATACGTCAAATGACCACGACGATCATAATTTAGTCCTTCGAAATGAAAACGAAAATATTTAAATATGAATAGAACCCTGGCGAAAACAGAAAATTGCTGTTAACTTGTAACGCGGAGTTAGATTATGGTTTTAATACTGTAGATAAAGGTTTGTTTATACAATCGTTTAGTTTAGAAATCTCCATCTAATACGGCATTAAAGTGAAGAAAAACCTTCGATCAAAAATAAGGAGTTCGCGGCCTCCCCCGTAGATAGATACCTAGAGCCTTACAAAAATGTCACTCAAAATTGTCTTCGTTTTGTTTTGACGCAGACAGTTTGCGCAGAGCCTGACAAGTTTTTTCCATACGGAACAAGAGATTGGTGGAGTCGAATTCATTTTATTTTATTTTAAGTAGGTAGGTACCTACCTGAGAATTTTATACCTACCTACTCAGTTTATTTTCTATAAGGATTAATTAACAGAATTCAGGTAAAGATAACGAATCATTTATTGATGAAACTATAAATTGGTGTCTCAACAGTAGGTATTTATACAAAAGGGTCATTTCAGACATACAATAATTTAAACTTACAATACAATTTCAGGCAGGCACTCTAGATTAAAAAGAACTGGTTGCTGTCTGCGGCTTTGCACGAGTTTTTTTTACGGGACAAAAAATAAACGTTTTATAAATTCATACTTCTGGTAGGTAGATAAGAACCTAGTCTTTCTTTTATTAGAGAGTCTACGCAAATGAAATTTTAGGGCGGGCCAACTAGTTATTTTAAAAATCATCAACGAGTAATGTTAAACTTATTTTTATGAAAAATATATTAATACATACTACAAATGAAAAAAAAATGTAGAAGAAATAGCCTCTCCATTTATCAATTTAGAACAAAATTAATATTTTAACATAGGCAAACCAAACAACAATATTTTATGCTGATTTCACAAGTATATGACTCACATCTCAATATACGGGTAAAAAATATATATAACCTTACTGAAAATAAGAAATTCCATCCTTTTTCAGCACTTTGGACGAGTGATTCTTGCATGAAATGAAAATGATTCTTGCATTTTTTGTACGAGCACTTACCCATGCTTTTTGTCTGAACGCTAAAATGACACTAGTTGAAAAGCTTCCCTAACATATCAAAATGTTTCTCTTTTGCTACTGAAGGTTTTGGGGTGCGCATTGTGAATCTAAGGGGGGCCGGCAAAGCCGGAAATTTTTGATCGAAGAGAAAAACAAATAAAAAGAATATTGATAAAAATGTTAATATTTAATGATCTATTCGTTGTACAAAGTCAAAATCTTGCTTGATTGTCTGTATGTATAACCATTGTCTAAAGATAAAACTTAACTAAGTTGCCTAGTTTTTTTTCTTTGATTTTTTTTGTATATTTTATGATCCAGTCCGATCCGATATAGCGTAACTTCGTTTTTTTTTGTAAAAAACTACATGATCTGTCGATGCCGGAGTTTTACTCAGTGCTTGAAATGATAAAAACTATTGGTTTTTGTGATAATACTGAGATGAAACAAAATTGGGGTAAATTTTACACTGTGCGACGCTTGCGATATCGTCCGCCTATTTCGCCGCTACAGCTGGACACATTTGTATGCTGTCTTTGGATGCCAGTTCAGTCTTCATACTCCTTAAATCATCAACAGACTTAATAGTCCACGGCTGAACATAGGCTTAAAAATATGTAAAATATTTTTGTATATATGATGTGAAACTTACATTTAAAGCACTAAGCTTCAGCAGCACCTTCATCGGCCGTAGGTGTGTGCCATGTTAGCCGTTCTTCATAGAACTGAATGACGACTTGAGGGCACTTTGCATTGGCTTGCTTCGCTGGCACAAGGTCAGCCTCGTCCGTGCCTTGCCATTTCATTAGGAACATTAGGTCCCCGCTACTGTCTGTTGCTCCTGAAATGTTTATGAAATGCTTCAGTTATTGGCAGAATGTTTACTTCTATGTTCCATATCTGTACATATACTTGCACTGCTGAATATGCTCCACCAGCAAGGGGAGTTCACCACAGGACAGGTAGATTGGTGATCGCAGTTGGGGTGTATTTATATTAATATATATTGACATATAAGGATGAAAATGCGGCAGATGCGGCTTGTTCCCACAAGCCAAACTAGATGTGGAATTTTATAAACAAAACTTGATAAAAAAAACTAAAATTCACTTGCTAGGCGTCGTTTTTCTGATATACATAATTGTAAGAAATATTTATTGAAGGATCTCAAATGTAAATTTCAGAGCGGCACTTCCGAATGCATCACTTAGGCTAACCAAACGCCTACTGAACCTGACCAGAACGGATCTACGCGTCCTAGTGGGGACACTCACAGGACACTGCCCACTGAACAATCACCTCTTCACCATCGGAGCGACGGACAAGAATCAGCTTCCCACGTAGTCCTGGAATGCGAGGGAGTAACGACGCAACGACACGAAATCCTCGACCACTCGAGGTCACTCCGCGAAGCCTGTGAAGGCCCCAGGAAGATTCTGCGCTTCTGGACGGAGTTGGGCTGGCTACGCTAGCAGAACGATTACGCACAATGGACCAACCCGAGTCTCAGTGCGGAAAATATAGTACACACACAACAATGACAACAACACTATAAATTTTATGTAAAATGACGCGGCAACGAAGTGAATTTTAGGTTAAGTAAGAGCGGTTTGTTTACAAACACTACATTGAATTTGGTTGGAATATAAATAAATAAATAATGCTGGACAATTCACACAGCATTATCTAGCCCCAAGCTAAGCAGAGCTTGTGTTATGGGTACTAGATAACTGATATACATAATACAATACAGTACATAGATAGATAATTTTTATTATACATAGAAAACGACCAGAACACCCTGAACAAATGTCTGCAGATCGTACACACATTTGTCCTGAGGCGGGAATCGAACCCGCAACCTCCTGCGTCGCAGGCAGGCCTTCGTCCACCGCGCCACAGAGGTCGACATATAGCGATGGATTGGGCTGAAGTTTTTAAAAAATGTAGTTCTAGACTTGGAATAGGTTAAAGGTTACTTTTTAGCCCTAAAAAGTGTGAAGCCATGGTATTACTATTATAAAATAATTTTATATAATATAACTAGCGATCCGCCCCGTCTTCGCACTAGTATATTCTATCGCCTGTTCATCAGGGATAATGTAGGATTCTAATGGTGAAAGGATTTTTCAAATCGGTCCAGTAGTTTCGGAGCAAATTCAAACACAAATCTTTCCTTTTTATAATATTAGTATAGATTACGATTATTGTTATTTTTAAATAATACAACTTACCTATAATTTTCTCAGGTTCTAATCCCCTATCGAAGCCCGATGCCTTCTTCTCATCGATCTTAGATTTCTTGGCGCCTTTTAGATCTGGGGTGGCTGCGGCAGATTTCCGTTTTTTGGCATCTTTGTCTAGTTTTGGTGCTTTAAGGCCCTCTGAAACAAATTTAATGTTTGGAATTATTTATTTATTTATGTCTTTACGAGCTACGCCCTCGCGATTTCATTCACGAATGATGAATATTTTTACCCAGTATGGTAAAAATAAACAGCCTTTCAAATATGGTACCAAACAGGACTACAAGGTTGTTACCATGCGTGTTGCCTATTAAAATCATGAACTTTTATTTCATCATCACCAGCCTGGTTGTTAGCAGTAGACATAGGCCCGTATTATGAAAGCTCGCTCAGTCACCGATCTATGCTTGAGTGACGTTTATGCCATAGAAAAGCGTTACTCAAGCATCGATTGATAACTGAGGAAGCTTTTATAATACGGGCCATAGAGGCCTATGAGCACTATAGCGCCCTGTCTTCAGCTTGACGCATCCAGCATCTCAACTGTTTTATTTACGGACTTTACTGTATTTGATTTACTTAAACTAGACAAGTAGGTACTACTTAAGAACTACCTACCTATTTTAACAAAAACAACCTCGGTCTGCCTCTCACTTGTTCCTTTATAATTTAAGATTAAAAGGAACACCAACAAAAAGCATATTCATAAGTCATTTTTAAATGATATACTAAAAATAAATATTGAGTTAATATGTATACATTTATAATTAATACCATTAGATGCACACCGATCTTACCCCATATATATCCAATAATCCTATCCATACTGGGTTGTCTGGCAGAGATCACTCTTGAGCGATAAGACCGCCAATTTTCACTTATGTTATTATTGTTTAATTTGTAAATTCTTTTGTTTTAAGTGTGCAATAAAGTATGTTCTATCTATCTATCTAACTAGTAGTAATTAGTCTAGTTTAGCTTAGGAGTAAATCCTATAGGACATCTTCTAAACATTTTGAGAGCAAAATTAACTAACTGGAATTTATCACTAATACAGTTTTATCTTATTTATTTTTATCAAAAAAGTGAACTACTAAAACAACATTGAACAGAAAAACGGTATTTAAAAAAAAATATAATTCTTTTATAATTTTGCATAGCTTAATAGTTGAAAGGAAACATAATAGTATATTTATTGCAATTTCATGTGGAACATTACATGTTGGTACGCCATGGCATAGAACTTCTACCAACCTTTGAATAATTTGATTTATAAAAATTAAACCATACCTTCAAATTACAACTTTTAAACTACACTCGAGAGCAATGAATCCGGGTCACTCAAAGAATCCAAAAAATCTCGGAAAGTAAGAATGCTAGGTTAATGCAATAAATTGTATTTAATAGACAATTTAATACTCCTTAAATGAAAGTATTAAAACTTCTTAGTTATTGTAAATGAATGGAAGAATATTCCCCAAAATCGTATAAGGAACTTGGTGTACAGCATGCCAAACCGCGTAAACGCAGTAATGGAAGCACGAGGAGGTAATACGAAGTATTGAAATTCAAGAAAATCGTCATAAAGTTCAAAAATTTCATGTTTCCTATTTTTGTTTTTGTTATGTCCAATAAAACACCATATTTAGGTAAATTACGTGTATTGAGCTTGGTAGCAATTCATAACTAAAATATAATATAAAACCAGAACTACCCTCACTTAGTCAACCTTATTGTAGAAATAAGGCGGACAAGTACCCGCATGTTTCATACACAACATACCTTTCCCCCAAGTATGTGTAAAACATAAACTTAACATAAAATCAAAATGAACACTTCTATGCAAATTAGCTACATAAACATCAACACTGTTATTAAACATTGAATAAAAACTATATACTTAAGAACATATATAAAAGTAACACAACAGTAAAGATTTAATAACAATCAGAAAACAAACATTAATAATTAACAGAATCATATCTACTCTACTCCTTACAGCATAAAGTTGTTATCATGAGCAGGCCTTGTATAGGGAGACCTGCCATGAATAGAAAGCTTATTTTTCAATTTCCCACCTGCGTAACTGGGTTCTGACTGAAGTGGTATACCTAGCATTTCTGCCCATTTATCTGAACTTGGTATCTCTATTATTTGCTCGCTATCCCGACTAGTATGCCCTGCTCCATATTCCATGACCTGCTCCTCTCTTTCCTCTTCCCCCTGTTCGAGACCGTCCATAACCTGATCACCATCTTGGTCGAGAATACCTTGTTCTGTCAGTGGTGGTTCAGTGTCCGGTGTTTGCTTCCTATATATCTGATCAATGTGCCTACTGACAATGTTGCCTTCTCCGGTCTCTACTTTGTAACTAGCTGGACCTTCTTTGCTCACTATGGTCCCCGGCAACCAACGTGGTCCACAACTAAAGTTCCGGTACATTATGGTTTGCCCTAAGTCTGTCTGTCTGTTCTTTTTTGTGTTGTTTCTCAAAACTTGATCTTCCCTGCTTTTACGCTGTCGTTCATGTGGGTTGATCGTGTCAAGCAGTGTACGTACACGCCTATTAAACAATAGTTCTGCAGGACTCTTATTTGTAGATGTACAAGGTGTAGCCCGAAGTCCTAACAGCATAGCTGGGATTTTTACATCCCAAGACATGCCATCCATTTTGCGCAATTTGTCTTTGACTGTTTGAACCATACGTTCTGCCAATCCGTTTGTGGATGGGTGGAACGGAGCAGACCTGATATGCTTGATTTTGTTCGCTTCCAGGAACTGCTTCATTTCCGCAGACACAAATGGCGTACCGTTGTCAGACACAAGAGTCTCACACAGTCCATGGGTGGCGAAAACCGACCGCAAGTGCCTTATCACTGTAGTTGAGGTCATGTTATTGACGATGAAAACTTCAGGCCACTTAGAATATGCATCGACCATAATCAAAAACGTTTTATTCTGAAATGGTCCTGCGAAGTCAATGTTAAGCCTAGACCAAGGTTTAGATGGCATTACCCACTCATAAGACGTCTTAGGCGGCATATGACGATTTTCCAGACATTTGTTGCAGTTTCGTACTAAAGCCTCGATGTCATCGTTTAACTGTGGCCACCAAACATAACTTCTGGCCAGAGACTTTGTTTGTACGATGCCACTGTGTGCTTTATGTAAAGCGCGCAGAACAGCGTCTCGCAGCGATGGGGGTACCACCACGCGACAACCCAGCAGAATGCAGTCTTCGTGCATCGACAGCTCTGCACGATGCAACCAGTACGGACGTAGCTCAGCATCTGATTCTTTGGCCGGCCAACCGCATAGTATGTGATGACTTACCCGACTCAAGACTTTATCACGCTTAGTAGCTGATGCGATTTGATCTACGTCGATTGGAAAGTCATCGGGAGCCTCTGCCATGAGCAGTACGTCGCACAGTTGTGGCTCCAATTGTTCCGGAACTGGCTGCGGCCAGCGACTTAAACCATCAGCGTTACCTATCTGTGGCCCAGGTTTGTACATGATGTCATAGCTGTATGAAGTAAGTACTAGAGCCATTCTCATAAGTCGAGGTGACAAAACATTCGGTATAGGTCTTTTCGGATCGAAAATCCCCAACAAAGGTTTATGATCTGTAACAATCATAAAGGACCTACCCATCAAGTAATTGTGGAATTTACTCACTCCAAACATGATAGCTGTAGCCTCTTTGTCCAGTTGACTGTACCGTCGCTCGTGCGTGTGCAGAGTCCTCGAGCCCATGGCGACCGGTCGCTCCTGTTCGTCGTCCATGACGTGGGACAAGACGGCCCCGACTCCGTAGTCGGAACTATCGCAGGTGAGTACAAGCGGCCTGTTCAGGTCGTAGTGTACGAGTGTCAGGTCAGAGGACAACAGGCGCTTGGCAGTGTCGAAACTGCTCTGTTCCCGGTCGGTCCATATCCACGCCTGAGTCTTGTCGAGCAATCTGTGTAGAGGCTCAAGGATTGTGGCTTTATGAGGTACGAACCTCTCGTAAAAATTGTATAAGCCTAGGAATGCCTGTAGCTGTTGGATATTTTTAGGTTCGGGCGTACTCAGTATCGACTCAATTTTACTCGGTGCCGGGTGTATACCGTCGGCGTCGATAACGAACCCTAAAAATTCCACTCGCTCCTTGGCGAACTTACATTTGTTCCCGTTGAGCCGCAAACCTGCCTTCTCGATCCGCGTGAGAACAGCCTCCAGGCGCTGCGTCATCTCGGGCACGGTGCGGCCGCTGATGATGACGTCATCGATGAGCACTGCGACGCCGGGCACCCCCGCCAGCAGCGCCGTCATCAATCTCTGGAAGATACCTGGACACGCCTTCACGCCGAATGCTAGTCTGTGTACAGTGTAAAGGCCTTTGCTCGTGTTCAATGTTAGAAGTCGCGCCGTCGCGTCTGTTACTACCACCTGAGTGTATGCCCTATCGAGATCTAATGTCGTGTAAAATTTCCCCCCAGAAATGGTGGCGAAAACTTCGCTAGCGGTGGGCATCGGATACGTGTCCGACTCTGTAGCTTGATTAACCGTGCTCCTATAATCTCCGCACAGGCGGACCTCGCCGTTCTTTTTGATGATTGGAACGACAGGAGTCGCCCATTCGGAAAAAGATACCGGCCTAAGAACATTTTCTCCTACCAACCGATCTATCTCCTTTTCGACCCTATCTTTGATCGCGTAAGGTACAGGTCGCGCTTTTAGAAATTTTGGTACCGCGTTCGGTTTCAACTGAATCGCAACCGGATCCCCCCGGTAGGTACCGAGTTCGTCTTTGAAAACCTCACTATACTTAGCTACTACCGCCTCCGTTCCAGACATGTCAATATCTAGAATTTTGTTCACATTCAGAGAAATGTTAAGCGCCTCGAACCAGTCTCGTCCTAGCAGGTTTGGTCCAGCGCCCCTAGCTATCACTACGTTTAGATCCCGCTTAATGTCCTTATACGTCACCGAAACCGTGGCCTGTCCGAGAACCGAAACTCGCGAATCGTTCCACGTGCGCAGCTTCGTCCCGAGCGAGCGCGGCGCGGCGCGCGATGGTAGGCGCGCCCACGTGCGCTCGTTGAGCAGCGAAAAGGCGGCGCCCGAGTCCACCTCCATGACGACCGGCACGCCGTCCAGCGCAACGCGCACGTCGTAGGCGGGCACGCGCGTGCGCGCTCCGGCTACGCTGTAGATCCCGTTCATGTTCTCGTCGGTGTCATCGTTCGCGTAGTGCATTTTTCCCGATGCAATTTTCTTCTTGGCGGTGCAGATCTTCTCGATGTGTCCTTTCTTCTTGCAGTAGTGGCATACCGCGTTGATGAAACGGCATTCTCCGCCGTGACGATCTCCGCAGCGATAGCACAACCGAGCGTTTGTTTTGGCTTTGAGTGCGTTCACATCCATCGGCTCGAATGCAGGCGCAGCGTCGTCACGTGACGCCGCGAGGGCGAGGGGCGCGGGGGCGGGTAGCGCGACGTGCATCATGCGCGCGTCCCGGCCCGCGCTCTCGGCGGACAGCATGGCGTCCACGACTTCGGCGTACTGCAGACGATCCCGCTTCAGCAGCTCGTACTGCAGCGAACGGTCACTCATGCCGCACACCAGCCTGTCCCGTAACATGCGTTCCAAGTTCGGGAAGTTGCAGTCGGTACTGATCCTCCTCAGCTGAGCGATGTAGTCTGACGATGTTTCATCCTTCCCCTGATCGCGTGTGTAAAATTTGTATGAAATCGATATCTCATTGGGCTTCGGACTGAAATGCTTGGTCAGAATTTTTACGATCTCATTGAAAGATACTTCGTTTGATTTTCGCGGAGTGATCAGTGCAAGTAGTGTTTCGAATGTCTGCGGGCCGCAAACTGTGCAAAAGTTAGCCCTTTTGACGGAATCGGCGTCGATTCCATTGGCTTCGAAGCAGTATTTGAGTCTCGCTATGTAGTTGTCCCAATTGTCCACTTTTACGTTAAATTCACTAAATCTCACTAATTTAGTCGCCATGACTCACTTTTAATCCAAGTCGCCACTGTTATGTCCAATAAAACACCATATTTAGGTAAATTACGTGTATTGAGCTTGGTAGCAATTCATAACTAAAATATAATATAAAACCAGAACTACCCTCACTTAGTCAACCTTATTGTAGAAATAAGGCGGACAAGTACCCGCATGTTTCATACACAACAGTTTTAAGGAGAGATCAGCAGTTTTTTTTCTTTATGTAATTTTGTGTAAATAAAATGTATGGTGACTCATATTTTTTTAACTTTCATTTAAGGAGTATTAAATTGTCTATTAAATACAATTTATTGCATTAACCTAGCATTCTTACTTTCCGAGATTTTTTGGATTCTTTGAGTGACCCTGATTCATTGCTCTCGAGTGTACTTGATTTTAAAATAACTGTATGACTAAGTATTTGTTTTACATCTACTGATTATTTAATTTTAATTCTGCTAATGTTCGTTATATGCAAATAACATTTTGATTTTTTAAGTATTTCAGATTTTATAATGTTTGACATTTTGGAATGTATGTAATTTTGGTCAAGTTTGAATAAAATTATTGTGTAGTTGCTGAAATTTCCGTTGTTGAAAATAATTTTCACTAACCAAAATTCACCACTTACCAGCTTCCTTCTTCTTCCGGGCATCCTCAAATGTCTGGATGAGGTCAGGACAGTCCAGATTTTCTTCCGGTTCCCAGGTGTTGTCCTCATCACTGTAGCCTTTCCATTTCAAATAATATTCTACCTGGAAATATTAGTACAACTCTATATTTTTTTTAAGATGTTAGATGTTGTTGTTTGCAAACACTTGAAATTGCCGCCAACCTTGAAATTGCATGTTTCATACCTTTCCGTTCCTGATGCGACGGTCTAGAACCTTCTCTACTGAGAACTCCTCCTCGCCTTCAGGCTCACCAGGCTTTTTGTCTGCCATCTGAAGAAAAAGATCATGTAGTAAATATTGTTAGGTAGAATGACTTACAAACATAACCTAGCAGCAATGCAGATAGCCCAAGAATATGCCTCAAACGATAGTTTATAACAATGGCATTACATTATTACATGCGGTGGTTTAGCTGAGCTTGTAGTTATATCCAGAACTTTGTTACCGCCATTTTGACAAAGATGCTATGATGCATAACTTGTTTTACAAACAATTATGTATGTGGGTGGGAATCCTATTGATAAAGATACACGCCAGCGCACATATTTGCGACTTGGTAAGGTTTCTTTCTTACCTTTATTTCGGTTCGGATAAACACAAAATTCACAATACCGGCGTCAATTTATACAACGGACGAGCTCACCACCCAGTGTTGCCAGGGCCATTGAGTCGTAAGTTACGTTTCGTGTCCTGAAATGTTACATTTTTGCTGCAAAAGTTACATTTTTTTTACGTCCCCTCGGTGAAACCCGAAACCTAAATATCCTTCAACTCGTAGCCATGTCCACAAATCATACGATCAGAGCCACTTAAATGAGCGGAGGAGTAAGGAGTTTACGTTTTTGGAGTTTGCAAATTGATGTCAGCAAAATGGCGAAATATAAAGGAATCTATGATGTATAATGATGTATTTAATCTTATGCAGGGCCGTAGCTGGTATTACACGTTGGGGAAAATCTTTGTTAAAGGCGAGTGGAGTGAGCCACAATTTATTATTTGCCGCTGTGAGTAACCATTATCAAAGTGATAGAAGTCGGCAGTAATAAACAAACATCAAGCTATGAGTGAGCTAAACATTTAGGGGCACACCAGCTCTGTCCCTACGCCGCCCCTGATCTGATGATGAAAGAGTCAAGCACCTAACTTATTCTACTAGTTTGAACCAAAACTACAAGGTGGTCATCTGTTAGTTTTACACCGAACCATGACTACAAGAGTCATGGTTCAATGCTTGAAGTGAAATACTTTTTTAGACGCACCTGTTTTAGGTACGTTCAATATGGCTGCGTTCGTAAACTGTTTGCAATAAAAATCTAGTATTACAAATCTTGCTCGATGTTCTCAAAAGTTACGAAAATTGCCATAAATATATATAGAATTACTTACTTGTTACGCGAGGGGGTCAAAAGTTACGAAAAATGTAAGAAATGTAACCTTCTGGCAACACTGACACTACCACACACACTGTAATTCTCAATCTACGCACACTGTCGTCGTCGTGATGAACATGAATGAATAAAACCACAGAATAATAATACTCAATAAAACAATGAAAAAAAAAACCTCTGAGCGAATGAATAGATCAATGAATAACAATGGATAAAATAAAATAAAACCGGCCAAGTGCGAGTCCGACTCGCGCACGAAGGATTCCGTAACAGTATCTATAAAACGGCAAAAAAAACCTTGGTTTTATGGGAGCCCCCTTAAATATTTATTAAATTCTCTTTTTAGTATTAGGAATAGGAATGTAGGAAGTATTAGCAATAGGAATGTATTTCTATTGCCGCTACAACAACAAATACTAAAAAGAATGATGTATACATTATCTGTGAAAATTTCAACTGTCTAACTATCACGATTCATGAGATACAGCCTGGTTACAGACTTACGTCTGTAAGTCACACACACAGACAGACGGACAGCGAAGTCTTAGTAATGGGGCCCCGTTTTTACCCTTTGGGTACGGAATCCTAAAAAAGAAAGGCTAAAGTATCATAGACAATGTGTCAAGTAAGAGAAAAGTCAACTGTCGACCAAACCACTAGCATCAAGCTGAGCAATCAATCATCGATTCTTCGATCAACACACGAGTCCAGACTGCCAGAGAGCCGCATACTCTACAAAAAAAAGATAAAAATTGTTGTCTTTGATTCGGTACGGGAAAGTTGTAAATAATTTTCTTCAAAAATTTGATTTAGATAATTTTTTAGAAGTTTTTGATAACTACAAAGTGTTCAAATGATTTTAAAGTGAATGCTAAAAGTGATGGAAAACTATGCATGGTGTACCCAATGAAACAAAAAACCATCATTGCGCACGATACCCCAACGCCATTTTGAAGCGAAATTTTGTATGTAAGTGCCAAGTATTTTGCAATATTTTTGCTTCTGGCCCTTACATTAAAGGTGTGACCAGCGCTGAATTAAAAAGGTGAATATTCCATGCAACTGTAATCCTTTCAAAAACTGTCAACTTTCATCAAAATGTCTTCATAATCCGATGGTTGCCTCGAGTCGGGTTGCGGTGCCGTTTATCTGGAGCTCGCATAATTAGATTACTGGTGTAAGGGTCTCGTCAATTCTCGAAATTGGAAATATTCTGTGGGTGTTCCATGAACTTGTTTCGCTGTATGCTATTTGTCATGAGTTTGGGAGTGTGTGAAAGGTTTTGGCGTGGCTAGGCTTATCGGTGTCGTTTCCGACTTGCAGATAGCGAGTGGTGCGGAGGATGGCCCAGTGCCGCAAGACTATTCTAATCAAGTGACAGACGCTGCCGGCGCTCAGCTGGCTATAAAAGTATGCATAAAATCCTCAAACTCTTGCTTGACATTGATTTTCAATCATGTTGCCACACAATAGAAGAATGTACCTACTTGCTTGTTGTTAATTTAATACTGTAATCTGGATGTAGATACATTCTATGAGATAATGTTCAACAAAGAGAATCCCTGAAGCCAGTGTGCAATTTTGATTAATTTGAAAGCATCTATCCTGTTCTAAAACTTGTCTTTTCAAGGTTAAATTGTGATAAAAAGAACTGGGTAAATTGTAGATCTACAACAAACCAAACGAAAAATCATTTTTTTTTAAATCAAATTTGAATAGTCATGCAGAAATTTACATCTGTATTGAACTAACTACTGACTTGGTACTTTGTCTTTTCAATTGTAAAGTTAAGATGAAGGTATGTAAATGATAAAAAAACTCTGTCATAGGTACCCATTTGAAAAATACCTAGATTCAAGATTGTTTATTGTGTTCATGTTGTACAGTTTCAACATGAGCCCGGTTGGGGCACAACAATGGGTAGGTAATGTTTTATCCGTCCTAAAATTAGTGAAATAATTCTTAGAGTTTAGGTATATAATGATATAAATTAACAATCAGAAGAGCCCTGATTCTACTCGATCTAAGCTTATAAATAAATACAATTTTCATAACAGAAACAATTATCTGAACATGTTAGTATATAAAACCTTATTCATGAAGATTTACATCTAGTATTTACAATTGAAACAGTTGAGTTAACTGTAAACTGCTGCAAACAGTCTAGAGGTAGCCTAACTGATCTCAATCAATAACAAACTGTAAGTAGGCACAAAAAAGCATTTTAAGGTAGGTCTCATAAGTAATTTGAACAACATAGTATATCAAATTATACCACCACTTGCAGCCACACAATGCCCCGACCAGGCAGCCTCAAAGATCCGGACATTGCTGAGCTGTTCAGCCGCCATGATCCAGAAAAGATATTTGAGGATCTCAGGGAGATTGGGCATGGTTCCTTTGGGGCTGTGTACTATGCCCGCTGCAATCTCACAAAGGAGATTGTGGCAATCAAGAAGATGTCATACTTGGGAAAGCAGAGTGAAGAGAAGTGGCAGGACATCTTGAAGGAAATCAAGTAAGCTTTTGTAAACCATCTAGTTTCTGCACCTGCACATGACTTGTTGCAACTTTTTCTAAGATTTTAAAAGTCTAACTTTATTTATTTAGGCTTACAAAAAAGCAATTAAAAATATAAGGATGGACAAAATGAAAAAATACCTATCAAATCAAGACATCTTGGTTTGAAAGGTATTTTTTCATTTTGTAGTTGGCGTCGTTTTCTTCTACAACTTGGACTACATTTTGTTAGAACTTATCGGAGAAGGCTTTTTCGCGGAATTGTTACTAAATATTTTCATCCTTATATTTTGTAATGGATTTCCGCAAAGTAACGCCTGAATCTATTATTTAAAAAGCAATTAGACAAGTCAAATTTTATACATATATGCTTTACAAATAGTAAGTAGATTTAAAGTAGATGTGTTATGTTATAATAAGATATGTTATGAATAACAAATCCAGTGCTATCCATAATTTAAACTACGAGAAGGCCAGGCCATTCTGCAGTTTGAAGTAGTAGCAAACAACCAGACAGTTCCCCTTATTTAGAATGAGGTGTTTTCTTATTGTCAGAAAACAGTTCTACCAGACTGAATTTTGGCGCTTTTAGTTTCAAATTAAATGGCATAGACCTTGCATAGGTACTCATATTCTACCACATCCTTTATTCTTCCGCGAAAGATCCCTGCTATCTGTTGAGGTCCCAGGCAAATAGGTTTTTTTCTTTTTTGGAAAACTACTCATTAGAACATCATGTTCACAAAGAAAATGGTGGGGATGTGTAGAGTATCTATTCTACTCACAACAACAAATTAGCTCCGAATAGGAAAGAAATGAGAACACAAACTACACTTGCTCTGTAGCTGCTAAAAGAGGCTAATAATGCCTTGATCATCATCAGCCCTTGTTGACCTAATGCTGGGCATAGGCCTCTCTATGTTATGCCATTCTCCTAAGCCCTGCGGTTGTCTGGGCCAGGTATAGCCCACGGTATTGGCCGGCCTACAGCCATCTCTCAGCCACCACTTGGTCAGTGCTTTGGCCAACCTGCCATCACTCCATTTTACTCTTGATCTTAATTATAATTTAATCTGCTCAAATGTTTTAGTATTTAAAGAGGTGATCTTCTTTCTTTTACATGAGAGAGTTTCTTTTTACATAGAAATCTGAGCCCTTTTACTTTAATTAAACTTTTTGACTGACCTTGCTGTCTTTATGTATGAATGGTCTTGATTCTGATTTACCATTTATTTGTCCACAGGTTCCTAAAACAATTGGAGCATCCAAACACAATAGAGTACAAGGGATGCTATAAGCGTGAGCACACGGCATGGCTCGTCATGGAGTACTGTGTTGGCTCCGCATCAGATATTATAGAGGTAAGTCGTTTATTTAAACACTAACTTCTTCCTGCAGCTTTGTGTACATGGCATGTGGATGAAATTGCATTTGTTATGTCTACTATTAGTCTTTAAGGACTTTGTATAAGGGGAATGTGTTTTTTGGTGTGTGGGTTGCAGAGCTAACCGTTTTCAGACCACCTAGTTTCTTATATACAAAAGGACAATCAATGAAGGGTTTTTTAGATGGACGTCAATCCGATACTGGAACTCTATTGTATACATGATGTGACTTTATTGTCTTTAGTGTATCCTCGTTATGTGGCTTACTGAAGAGCGGTGTAAAAAAAATTAATTTCTTCAAAATAATCAAATAATGTTGATATGATGCGATTCTCAACGTATTTTGACTTAAAATCTAGACTTGATCGGGAACACGGTCTAAAACCTTCCTCCGATCTTGGATCGCACACCGTTAGTAATATTGACGCATTATTTTCTGCTTAATTACGATTAAATTTATTGAAAGCGTACATTTCCTTTTTCTAAACCGGTCACTTTGATCCATGGCGATCCGATTTACATGCAAAATACCAGTTTTCGTCCAGTTTCTTATTAGAAAGTGATAAATATATGCAAGCTACTTGACTAGAAGTTTATTAGTGTGTAATATATTGACAAATCGTGGTACTATATTGAATCTGTATGAATAGTGCAATTTTTGTTAAATAATGAGTTGATTGACCTTGCGACCTCTGAATCAATATGATCAGGAGATTCTGCGTGCGATGACGTTTAATGCAGTTTGGTAAATTAGTTCGCTAGTAAATTTTTAACAGCATTCAGTAGCATTCTCTACGAGATAAATTTAAAGAAATTAACATAATGACAGTCCCCTGTCAATATATTTATTGAAAACTTGTTGTACACTCATAGAAATATCAATCAGTTCCTTAAAAATAGCGACATATATAATTTAAATACTAGAAATAAGAATAAACTCGCTGGTGCCCATAACTAGACTACACAAGATTAATGTTTCTGGAATACTATCGAGTGTGTGAACTCGCTCCTACAACTGCATACGCCATCACGAAAAAAAAGGACTTTGTAATACGGATGCTTTGTGAATAGCGCCCTTAGGTTACCTAAATAAAAGCTATAGACTTTGATAACTTAGATAGCAAGCAAAGAAAGAAGCAAAGCAAAGAAAATGCCTTCCTAGCTAGACTACAGCTATAAATCTTTAACCAATTGAGCATGGTAAATATTTACATTTCGCAAGTAGCGGGCATTAGTTACATAATTTGATGAATTCGGTTATAATTCTTCGAAATTGATGACTATCCCATCCGAAATTGCGAATTCTAACACTTGATTGCTGACGTCACGGATTCTGAGAAAACTGCACTGAATAAATACAGTCCTTTGACTCATATAAGTTTTTTTTCTGTTTATCAATTTTTAAAACGGAAGTTAATAATAATGTAAATACAGTTAGAGAATGATCATCATTCTATTTGAAACTAGTTTCTGGTTGCAGCTTCTTTTTTTGTATAAAAAGTACCCTTGTTAATCCAGTTACCTGAGAGGTATCTTGAACTTCGCAGAAATAACCCAATCCATCAAAGTCAAAGTTCGGTTATTGCTTGAAAATACAATGTTTTAAATAACAATTAATATATTAATGAAATAATATAATGGCCCGGACGGGGCACGGATTTGAAACGATACGTACATTTTCTATGAAGCAGTTTATATTAAACAGTGCATTACGGGCCATTATGAGCAATCTTACGAATTACATTCTGAAAAATAGGTAAATAAACGCGTTACATACCCTTGAAGTAGTAATTATAATAAATTATACCTCTACTAAAAAGTATAGATTAGATAGGTATGCGAAAGATCGCGACGATTAGAGATCTATGAGCAGTGGAGGCCTATGTCCAGCAGTGGGATTAGCCCAAGAACGAGGTTGGCTAAACAAAAAAGTATAGATTAAATGACTGATAATTAATCTCAAAGATAGCTTTTAATAGTTAGGTAGATTAGGTATCGTTTCTCAAAATTAACAGTGTTAATCTACAGGTAGTCGATATTTATTATTCAGTGTTCTTATCATTATCTGTGACACATAGATAGCCGATTATTCAATAGATAGTTTGATTCATTGTAAAACTGAATACTTGCTGTAGTAACAAAGGCTAGAATGGAAGAGGACATAGGTTTGGTGGTGATTCGATGGTCAGAAAATTATCTCTAAACATTTACGAGAAGTATTCATATGAGAGTATTAGGGTCAGTTCACACCTAGACGCGAGATGCGATGATGCTTGAAGAGGCCAGTGGTGTCGCGCTGCGCAGCACGTCGCATCGTGGAGTCGCTGGCATGGCAGCGCGATGACGCGCAGCGGAACGTGTCTTAAAATCAAAAATTCTTTATTTCCATAAATACAAAAATGTACACTACAATAAGAAATAGTCAAATTCTTAAAAGATAACACTGACACGGAAATTAAGTACTATTTTTGATTTCTGTCGCTTCGGTATGTAGACTAAAGTAAGGAAGCTACGAAGAAACCTTTACGTTTTTTAGCCTGTTAGTTGTTATTATTCGAGTTGGAGCAAAACCCGTCATAAGCTTTTTTATCTTCTAGTCTAGATAATCAGATATTTTGTAGTAAGCCTTTTTGCACAAAAAGGTTTTGACAATTTGTTTGAATTTATTTATTCGTTCGGTAGTATAAGTCCGATATCAGGGGCCCTGCCAAGTCGAGTAGACCTATGCACGTGCGATTTTAACAAAATCCCTGTCTATCATTATAATTTTCATTCGAGCACTTGACTGAACTGCATCAACTGTAGAGACAAGTCGCTAAGACGGCTTCAGGCTGCGCCTCTCGATGTCGCCATGCGCAACCTATGGCATTTTAGTATTATATGAATAAATTGTACATCTTTTGACGTAGTTAATAAAGTTGTATTTTGAATGACTATCTGACCTTTAGAGCTCGTCCTGGGGATGGATACCTTTGTCAGCATTTGTTTCGGATTGAATTTTTTTACTTATTGGTTAAGCAAAATCTTCAGTCCTTAAATCTAAACAATTCAAACCTTAATAACCTAACTTACGGTCAATTAAAGATTTACCTTTATAAATGGTACTCTCAAAATACTGACAGTCAAATGCACAACTAAACAAAATACGAGTTACATAAATACTACTGTAGTTATTATAAAATAATTAACTCTTAATAATAATTGACTGTAGCTTAAGTTAAATTAGATCTGTAACTTTTCTATGGTCTGAAATAAATTATTATTATTATTATAAATAAAATACAGAACAATAGAAATACAGTTAATTTTAACCTAAAGTATGAAAATAACGGCGAAATCACTGCAAACTATTCATAAAATCTTTGCTAAGATTTATAAGCGCAGGGTAGCATGTAGTTTATTCCTACGGTGCGTAAGTAAAACTGCAATGGTCATACCACTTAACATCAGGTAGGCCTTATGCTTTTCCCGTCAAGTTCTGACGTAGCTAACCAATAAATTCTTGCAGCGTTCAAGTGCTGTTTGCCATATTTGTTTTAGTCCTAAAGTAATGAATAGATTATCTTAGGTACACCCCCTGCCTTTCTTAAATTCACAATTCTTTCCATCCCAAGGTTGCCTGGAAGAGATCGCTTCTGAGCGATAAGGCCGCCCATTGTACTTATCGTATGTGATGTGATGACTCTTTCTTATGTTATTTTCTGGTGTACAATAAAGAATTTTTGTATTATATTGTAATGAAATTCTGAATTCTTGTCCTCAGGTCCACAAACGCCCTCTACGCGAGGAGGAAATCGCCGCCATCTGCGAAGGTGTGGTCTCTGGCCTCTCCTACCTACACAGCCTCGGCCGAATCCATCGGGACATCAAAGCTGGCAACATTCTCCTCACAGAGCAAGGGACGGTCAAGTTGGCTGACTTCGGCAGTGCCAGTATCAAGTGTCCGGCGAATAGCTTTGTTGGCACGCCGTATTGGATGGCTCCTGAGGTTATATTGGCTATGGATGAGGGGCAGTACGATGGCAAGGTAAGATAAGATAAACTTATTTGGCTATGAAAAAAGGTTAAGTGGCACTGGGCCTGCCATATCTCGCGAAGAACCGACAACCGCTAGTAAACGTGTTCTTGAGTGGGGACCGCGACTCTGCAAACATAGTGTAGAATTACCTGGCCTGGACCTAGCTGGGTGGTTGGGATGACGACCTATGAAAGATTGCAGGCAGATGCTGGAAGCTGAAAACAGGGAGCTTTATTGCTGGCGCCCATTAGGGCAGGCCTATGTCCAGCTGGCATAGTATAGTAAGATACTCTAAATAAAAAAAAAAAGTAACCTGATTTCGGCCGCGAGAGTATCAAGCGTCGGGCTAACTGTTGCCGTTTACAAAAAGAACCCTAAATCCTGGTGTAATTAATCTCTAAACCGCAGTTTGATTACTAAAACTAAACCAAATCAAAAACCAAAACCAAACTCGGATTTGGTGGAGTTTGGTTTTGGTTTTTGATGTCCGAATTGCGGATATGTCCGTAGCAGATAGCAGAGACGAGGAGAGACATTGGAGACTGTTTAAAGCACATCTCCGCTCAGCTCAGCTTTGGTGGAGTCTGACCCTAAGAGTAGTCTTTAACCTGATGCAAAATTACAGCCCGTTCTTATCAGTAGTTTTGGCGTTAAGAGGTAACGAACATCCAAACTCTTGCATTTAACCCTTTAATGCATAGTGCATAACTGCAACATAAGGTTTTTATTTTCCCTATGTTTCCCTGCATTAGAATGTACATTTCTACAAGATAAATTTTTTTCAAGGTGTCAGTAAAAATCATGCATTGAAGGGTTATAATATTAGTGTGATTTCTCTGCATATTCGTATATTTTGGTTCCAGGTAGACGTATGGTCGTTAGGTATAACGTGCATTGAACTGGCAGAACGCAAGCCTCCCTATTTCAACATGAACGCTATGTCCGCGCTATATCACATTGCACAGAACGAGTCCCCGCCTTTACAAGTAAGTTACTTTCTTCTTGACAGCTTGAGTCTAGACCTAGAGACTTGATCACGTAGGGTAATTGTCGATACCCTTTTATTAGGGCCCTATCACATTAGGACACCATGGTGCGCCACCGACAAAATGTGTACAGTTTTATGGAAAGTTGCTCACCTGGCATCAACTTGGTTGTGCAACCAAATTTGTTGCTGGCAACCAAACCGTCCGCTGGTGACGCAGTCATTAATATGTATAGAGCTATTGTTGGCGTCATGGCGTCTGTTTAGGTGTTCCCTTGGTAGTTCAAGACACCATGGTGGCGCGAGCAGTGGCGCCACCATGGTGTCCTAATGAGATAGGGCTATATGCACACAGTAATGGTAATGGTTCCTTACTGAATAATTTTATTTGCCATTTTTAATAACTAACGTTGTTTTTCCTGCACATGTTTTAAGCGCAAATTTTGGTTAAATTTTTGTGTTAAACTATAGTAGTACACGGTTTGGTTTCTCTACGCATGTAATTATTTGAATCGGCCACATGTTTTGCAGGCGCCCGAGTGGACTGACACATTCCGTTATTTCGTGGAGGCCTGTCTCCAGAAGAACCCCCAAGATAGGCCTTCGTCTACGAATCTCCTCTCGCATCCGTTCATCATCAGGTAATATTACGCAAAATCAGTTTATATAGTCTGAGAAATTCTTTGGGGAGAAATCAGCAGCAGTATTTAATTTAGTAACAAAAGAATAACAATCTAATAATTCAATAAAATTAAAAGTAGTGTTTACAATTGAGCTAACTGCAGACTGTTGCAAATAATCTACATGTAGCTTAACTGATCCATATCAATACCAGTCGTAAGCGTGCCCAAGACGCTAGCTGCATTGCCCCTATTTATTGCTCAGTAAATATTATTGTTTGTATTGTAACAGGCCTAGATCGTCGAACGTCCTGGTGGATCTGATCCAGCGGACGAAGGCGGCGGTGCGGGACCTCGACAACCTTAACTATAGGAAGATGAAGAAGATACTCATGGTGGACGGTGATAATGAGAGTGCTATTGGTGAGTCCTCATTGCTAGGTATTAGCGGCTAAATATGTCAGAAGTCACCTAAATGAGTTCCCTACTGGGCTGAAGCTCACACCTATCCCACTAGACACTGTCATTGACTAAAGCTACCCAAAATAAGATTAGCGAAAGCAAAAAATAAAATTGACTGTAGGTGTAAAAATCTACAGTAATCTGCCGGAATTCATAACTAGTGCCGCGTTGACGAATAATCACTTACAAACTGAAGAGATTGCTAGTGAAAAGGGCTGACTGACGCGTCGTGTACTGTGTCGGCGAACCTCGCAACAAATATCGTTTTTTTTTTTATATCCGTAAATACTTGCAGGGAATCGCTGACTGACGGGGCAACCCGTATAGGCTTTTCGAACGTTTCTTTCTTCTCCTACCCTATCTAAACCAGCTATAACGTAAGACATCTCTTGCAGGTGACAGCGAAGAGGCCGCTGAGGAGCGTTCAGGCGGAGACAGTTCCAAATCGAACTCCGCGACGTCAGAACACAGCGCGGCCGGCGCCTCCAGTCAGAGCTCGTCTTCAGGCAGTCTGCGCAGGCGACCGCATCCTGTTAGTATTTATAGAACCACTCTAGGGTAGTCTACAGCAGTATTATTTCTTTGGTTTCGTAACTCTTTTTTGCAAAAAATATCTTGGATTCAAGAACCTAGTATTAGTATAAATAAGTATTATTTGTTGTTATTATTATTACTCTGTTTGACGACCTCTGTGGGGCGGTGGGCGAAGGTCCGCCTGCGACGCAGGAGGTGGCGGGTTCGATTCCCCCCTTGGGATAAATATTTGTACGATGTACGAGTTTTCTATGTATAATAAAAAGTATTCATGTATGTTAATATATTGTATTATGTATATCAGTTATCTAGTACCCACAACACAAGCTCTGCTTAGCTTCGGGCTAGATAATGCTGTGTGAAGTATCCAGCATTATTTATTTATTTATTACAGATCCAGTTGAATGCGAACCACCACAGCCAGCACCAGCAACAGCCTCAGTACCAGCACGTCAACCACCAGCATTCCTCACACGTTGTCAGGTCAGTTGTCCTATATTACTTGGTTTGGTCTAGACTATCCTCCAATTCTTACCCCCGCATAGTCAAAGCTACGTGTTCAAGGGTACTTAGACGTGACCAGGGCTCGTACTTGTGGAAACGGAAATAGAAGTTTGACACAAGCTCTGCTTAACTTGGGGCCAGATAATGCTGTGTGAATATCCAGCATTATTTATTTATCTCACTGAGTGCACGAAAATGAATTAGCAACTTCGATTTTTGTTTTTACGCGTACGGACACAGAGGGCTCGTTATCGTACAAAAACGATCTATGTATCTTACGAGAAGGTTTGGCACGAAAACGAAACAAAAATTTCGATTTTCGTTTTCTGAGTTGGCCCCCCTGCCTTGAATAAATGACAGCCTTGTTGAAAACTAAAATATAAATATTTATTTATCATTCAGCTCAATTCCAAGGTGCGTTTTCGATTCAGTATACTGTTAGGCTCTTTTACATGCAGGTAGAAGACACTATAGTAAGTTTGCATGAGCCCAAGCTGTTTATACTGCAACCATACGCATGAAAAAGGGTCCTAGTTTTGGGCTACAAGATGTTATGTCAAATTTCTGGGATATTTTATACATCTTTCTCTGACTTTGTTATATTATATTATAAGACAAAACGAGGCTGTAAGTGGTTCAATGTTGTATTTAGATTACTGTAGACAGAAATTATTGACAGCTTCTCTTGTTGCTTTTTGTGTGTATATTTATCTTATAATTTTCTCAGATCTTGGTTGTTTGCATGTACTCGTAATCTATATGTTTTTATATTTATAGGTTCTTCAAACCAATTATGTTATAGTACAAATTATCAAACTATTCACTTATAAAATCAGTTTTATCATTTCCATCAAATAGAAAACCAGTCCTAGTCAAATCTGAGGCCCTTAGATCTATCAATTTAGCATTATCGACCGCTGGCTAGTCTTTCTATTTATTTTCTGAGCATGTGTTTTATTATAATTTTGTCGCTCTCTAGAAATCATATTAAATGAGTGATAGACCCTTTAGTTCCCTAGATATTCGCTTCGCACTGCAGTAGACGCACGTTGCACCACACTTTAACCTTTCAGGCGCACACCTGCACGCAAACGTTGGCACTGCCTATACTCATGTTGGTGTTTCCTACGCAGAGAGACCGAGAGTCCGATCCACGACGACTATGTTAATCGAGAGGCGGTTCGCGAATACGCGAATCGGGACTCAAGATGCGATGACTATTGTGATGACTACGCGAATAGGGACGCTATTCGGGAGGCGCAGAGAGAACGGGAGAGAGAGAGACAGGCGAATGAATATAGGGAGTATGTGAATGCGCCGGGGACCTGGCAAACGGATGGCAGTGATGATAATAGGAATACGCAGAGGAGGCAGAACAGGGGTGAGTTTTTGTTGATGTTTATGATAGTCAATAAACAAGAGAAGACAATGCCCAGTGCATTGGCAGAGTTCCGTTAAATTAATCGCTTCATCACATTGTTTTGGATGATTTGATGCATCGTCTCACAATAAAAAATAAAACCGACCAAGTGCGAGTCGGACTCGCGCACGAAGGGTTCCGTACCATTATCTATGAATACGGCAAAAAAAAACACGTTTGTTGTATGGGAGCCTCCTTAAATATTTATTTTATTCTAATTTGTTGTTATAGCGGCAACAGAAATACGTCATCTGTGAAAATTTCAACTGTCTAACTATCACGGTTCATGAGATACGGCCTGGTGACAGACAGACAGCGAAGTCTTAGTAATAGGGTTCCGTTTTTACCCTTTGGGTACGGAACCATAACAACAAATCGTTTATTTGGACAAGTACTCAGGTATAATATTATTATTGAACGAAAAGACCAGACAAGTTAAATAGTAGAATCAGGCGTTACTTTGCGGAAATCCATTGCAAAATATAAGGATTAAAAACGACGCCAACTACAAAATGATAGGTATTTTTTCATTTTGTAGTTGGCGTCGTTTTTCTTCTACAGCGCGGACTACATTTTGTTAGAACTTAGCGGAGAAGGTTTTTCGCGGAATTGTTACTAAATATTTTCATCCTTATATTTTACCAGACAAGTTAAAATCTGCGGCGTTGTCTCGTGTAGTGATTGCCTGCATTTATGCGCTTTTTAGACCACTGAGAAAAAGAGAACAAGAAAACAGCACAAGTTATATAATTTACGATTTTTAGATTCAATTATTGATAACGACTACTGATAAGCTTAGTCGACAGTCGCATCATTTTAATGTAACAGCTGCTAGTATTAGTTACAAAAAGTAAAAATGCGTTTTGTAAACCGATATATACTGCTAAATACCGTGGCGTGAAGATTCCTATATGATTAAGTTCTCGCAACTCCTTAGGTGAGACTACGTCTTTCTTACTTATTTAAAGCTTTATAAAAAACTAGTTTCTGCCCGTGGCTTCGCATGCGTTGATTAAGATCATTTCTATCTCATGGGAACTGATTTATGGGATAAAAGTAGCCTATGTTTTAACAAACATCTAAACTTTCGCATTTATAAATATTAGTGTGATTAAATTAGCGACTCCTAAATTTTGCTAACTCCATTGTATGTATTCCAGTGAGCAACAACGTATCGGCGGCGATGTCCATAGTATCAGAACACGGTGCCAACAACTTCGCCACGATACGGACCACCAGTATTGTCACCAAACAACAGAAAGAACACAATCAGGTGAGACTTGTCATTGTTTAATTGCAAAATCACTCGCTTCACAGACGTTGGCTTTCCCGTCGTTCCTCCAGTTCACAGAGGATCTTCATGACTCGTCGGTAGCTTCTCAACAAGTCTAAAATTAGGCGTTCTGAACGCGCGTTTTTTTAACGCTTGTAAAAAAACCATTTGGTCCGATACATCCGTACACAGTACACACCCAAACGCATGCTTTTATGTATTCAAACCCCTGTTTGAATGGAGGATGTAGAAAACAGATGGTTTTTATAAAGCACGTGCTTTAAACTTCAACAACTTCAGATCCGTTTTAGGTCTATTTTTTGGTGGGCAGTGAGTACGAATTATTTGCAGGTTAAATTGTTCTCGCTGTCCACCAAATGTGCACTCTTCAGCCTTATGTAGGTCTGTCTTGACATCGACATTTCCATTATTGTATGTCCTTATCTGTCGTTACAGATAAATATTGTTATGTCGACGTATCTGTCCATGAGGCATTTTGCCTACAAAATTTCTTCTTGACAATCAATCTTGACCCATAAGAGTTGATTGTTAGAACTTCGGTATGTTGTATAGCAATATCCGATTGCTTACGCGACACAGAGAGGCATTGGGGGTGGCAAAGTTTAAATTGTGCGAAAATCATAATGCGTTGGTATAACGCACTGAACGTATTACTCGTTAAAACAATATAAAAGTTCGGAATCCTTCGGTTTACGTTTAAGACATAAACATAACATTCTGGGTTATAACAACAATGCAGAAAGTGTTACAATTAATTACAATACTTATACAAGCTCGGCACTCTGCCAGCCCGTCACCTCATAGCGCGTATAAATAGTGTTCTCTTAATTATTGAACCAGATACTAAACGCTCTTCGACACTTGACGGTTCACTTTACATCACCTTGAAATGTTTTGTTGTGTTAATGAATATGGGTGAAGTGTTGATTATAAAAATAAGTTGAAAATTTGCAAAAAATAAGTTTGAAAATGGATCATCCTTTGGTAAATATTTGGCAGTGCTCAATTTGGTTTTGTATGGTATTGTTTTCTAAATTATTCAGTTGTATTTGAATGCTGCTGAAAAGTGTGACTACTTTGTGCATTCACAGTTTCTTTATAGTGTGAATCTTACGCGAGAACTGTTTCAAAACAAACAAAGGATAGATTCATTCGGCAGTGCTATTACGCGGTTCCATGGTGTAACGGTTAGCACTCAGGACTCTGAATCCTGCGATCCGAGTTCAAATCTCGGTGGAACCTGTTATTTTAAAACATTATCGCTATTAGTATCAAAGTTATTGTATGTAATTTATGCCGTGTAACAGAAGTACAAGTAAAAAATCAAAAGATTCTGAGCAGAAATGATTCGTTCACGCGGTAAATGCAAAAAACTTTAGACAAGCGTTCAGAAATACGTTATTTCAGTGACGATTATTTCATTTTGTTGTGCATTTGCAAAAAAGATCGGGACACAATAGTCTTTAGTCGCAGCGCGCAGCATAGTGTAGCTACCACCTGGTAACAACTCCTCAAAGAAAAATTTAGCTCGCTAGGGCACAGAAAACGCGCCTTTGTCAGTTGTGTAATGAGTTTTATTAACATTTAATTTAGGAAAGCTAAAAAGCCCAGCAGTTATGTAAAGAACAAGATAAACAATTTAGCTATAAAAACCCCTCTATTCCAGGAAATGCACGAACAAATGTCCGGTTACAAGCGAATGCGGCGCGAGCACCAAGCTGCGCTGCAGAAGCTCGAGGAACGGTGCAAGGCTGACGTGGAGGCACACAAGGCACAGCTCGACAGGGAATACGATGCGCTGCTGCAACAGCTGTCGAGGGACCTGGAACGGTTGCAGGTAATGACTCGGCTACCTGGGGCATCGCTCACTATAGCCTGTAGCTCGAGGAACGCTGCAAGGCTAATGTGGAGGCACACAAAGCTCGGCTCGACAGGGAGTACGATGCACTACTACAACAGCTGTCGTGGGACTTGGAACGTTAAAAGACAAATCAGGGACAAAAGAGGGGTGGGGGGCATCGCTCAGCATATGCCCAGAAGCGACACATAAAACTACGGCGTCAAAACATAAGTCTTTTCTACCCGCTGATTCATATTGGTACCTGTCAAGAACCCACAGTTTTACAAAGAAACCTTTTTTATCCATATTACAGACAAAACATGCCCAAGAAGTCGAACGCAAGCAGAAACTTAACGCTGCGGCAGAGAAGAAACTAATGAAAGACATTTCTACGCGTCAGGAACAAGACAGGAAAGCGTTCGAAACGCAGCGCAAACGAGAGTATAAAGCGAACAAGGAACGGTGGAAAAAAGAACTCAGTATGGACGACGCTACGCCGAAACGGCAGAGAGACGCGACATTACAGTAAGTATTTAGCTAACGTAACGAAACTATCCAGCAGAGAATGGATGAAGGGATGATTTAACTTTTCAGATAAATAATAATTTATTTTCCATAGTGCGTTTTAAAATTATGAAAGACCATTCAACTGCATCGTCGGGAATGGTTATGTGCAGTTGACTCGTATTGATCGATGAAAATTTTCTACTCAAGGACTTATCTCTAGATACTGAAATGACACAGATTTGAGCACGATGGCGCCTCGTCATGCGTGTATGAAAGTACCAATTTGAATGAATAAATAAGTACTTAGTATCTTGAATCAAAATTAACTCAACCTCGTGATGATTCTGGCGGACTCAATACTATACTAAAAATTTTAATACTGCTGTTCACTTGCAGGTCACAAAAAGACAGCCTAAAGCAAGCAGAAGCCGTAGAAGAAGGTCGGTTGGTGCGGTCGCAGCGGGAGTACCTAGAGTTGGAGCTGCGTCGGTTCCGGAGACGCAGGATGCTGGCCGGACATCACAAAGAGCAGGAGTTGCTTAGAGAGGTATGACTGAATGCAATGAATAGCGAGTCGCGTTCGACGTCGTAAAAGTATGCCCTTACTGAAGAATCGGAGCTATGAATATGTTTGTTTGGTTCCAGGAATTGAACAAGAGACAACTACAGTTAGAACAAGCCCACGCGATGCTGCTGCGGCATCACGAGAAAACGCAAGAGTTGGAGTATCGACAGCAGAAAGGCGTGCATGCACTTAGGTGAGACATGTAAAAATAGCCGAGGCTGATGTTGGACTTCTGCAACCATGTACGTTGCATCATCGCTCATGCTGTCCATGTGTCTACCTTTCTAGTGCCCACTAGCCTTTCCAGATTGGTTCCGTCTTTTCTGATATTGTGTCCAACGACTTGGATTCTGCTTTTCCAGAAACTAAAATAGTCTTATTGACCTAAAGACCCTTGATCAGTCTGCCACTGAACTGATTAAACTGGAAGCTTATACGCAGCAGTGACTGTCGACCGGCTAAGAGGTGAATGGCTTTGCTAGACTGAGGAATTGTGAGAATCATTAAAAATCATTTATTTAGTAGTAACATAGGTCGTAAATAATAGTGTATTATCAAACATGGACCCCGTTGGGGCGCTACAAAATAACTTAAACTAAGTAGGTAAATTTAGGTGTTATTTCAGCGTATTTTTAATCAAGTTATATTAATTATTTAATTAATTTCAGAGAAGAACAACTATCGAATCAGCACGCGACAGAACTAGCCAATCAGAGAGAGTACATGCAAAGAGCAGAGCATGAGCTCCGGAAGAAGCATGCGCTGCAACTCAAACAACAACCTAAGAGCCTCAAGGTAAACATTCCTACCACTCACTCTGATACTCTGGTTTGAACGTTAGGTTATGACGTTAGGCTTCTCAAATGAGGAGTTGGGACAATAATACACTCAGAAAGAACGCAATCTATGTGGCGCAAAGGATGAACTCCCGCTTCGAAAGCTGAAGGCCGCGGGTTCGATTCCCGTGTAAGTTGTTTCATGTTGGGGCGTTGTTTGTCACAGTTAAGGTTAAAGATTTTATGTATTCTGTAGCATGCTATTTTTTTTCTGGGGTCCTTTAGAAAACTTCGCTGGTTTGAAATAAATAAATATACTGACGTTTATTTTCTCTGAGAAATGTATTTATACTTACGTACTTATAGTAATAATGTAAGAGCTATTGGTGGTAGAGTAAATAAGTCTTAATTGTAGCCTGACTAACATGTTTTGCATTCTCGAAATGCCAGTTGTACTATACTTTTCTTTTGGTTGTTTCAGCAAAAAGAAATGCAAATACGCAAGCAATTCCGGGAAACGTGTAAGATACAAACGCGCCAGTACAAGGAGCTCAAAGCGCTTATACTGCAAACCACCGCTAAGGTAACTTCTCCACTATTATCCTACTTGTACTTGCCACAAAATGATGATGTGTCCTAGCTTATTTCCGCTACGGTGACTGGCGTTACTCATACATAGGGGGTTTATTGTCTACCGTTTAATGTACGAGCGCACTTTGGGCATGTCAAAATGCCACCGACGTCGTTGTAATGAATGGCCGATACCACAATATATCATACCATAACGAATGAAGGACACAATATACGAATATATACTAATGGCTCTCTGCCGTAGGTAGGGTAATCAAGTAAATCGAAGGTGGGATATCTGTCTCAGACTGAACCAGGCTTGTAGTAAACAAAAACAATGAGACGAATTGCTGATAGTATCTATTTTTTACTATAAATTTGTAATCGCGTTAGGCAATCGGAAAACTAAGCAAAAAAAATTACAAAATCAACCTAAATGCAATCTTCTCAATATTAACAATAGTCTTACAAGTTTTTTATACTTACAGGAACAACAAAAAGAAGTGATAAAGTCCCTAAAAGACGAGAAACGGCGCAAATTAGTACTACTGGGGGAGCAGTACGACCAAAGCATCACGGAAATGCTGCAGAAACAAACTGTCAGGCTCGATGAGAGCCAAATGGTAAGATCACTCCAGCAAAACATTTAACTTTACTTTTATATATTGGAAAAAGAAAAAACCGCACATTTTTCAGTATCGTTGATAACCGCCAACTTAACTTCAACTTTTTGCTAGATGGCTCTGGACCGCCGACTCGAGAGTGATCATGTTTCTCAACTATTATAACTTCCCAGATGGAATGCCAGCAACTCAAGATGCAGTTGGAACACGAGCTCGACATGCTGAGCGCATACCAGAGCAAGAGCAAAATGCAGGCCGAGGCGCAGAGGAACCGCGAGCGCCGCGAGTTAGAGGAAAGAGTCGCTGTGCGACGCGCGCTTTTAGAACAGAAGGTATTAACCATTATTGCTTCATCATCATCATCATATGCGTATGTTAGTCCACTGATGGACATAGGCCTGCCCTAATGAGTGCCATAGCCTGTCTTCAACTTGACGCATCCAGCATCTGCCTACATTACAGCTTACACTTTAGCCATAGTTAGCGTATAGTTGAGGCGATTTATTATGTGGTCGGCCTAAGATAGTCAAGCTTGCGACGATGACATCTAGGACAGGCCAAAGCGGAGGAGAGCAAACAGGCTTGCCGCTTGATTTCGCGATCTTTAAATTTCCTGTCATCTTCACAGATGGAGTCAGAGTGCGCACAGTTCGTGGCGGAGCGCGGCGAGCGTACGCGCATGCTGCACGAGAGGCACGAGCGTGAACTCGACCACTTCGACAACGAGAGCGCACGGCTCGGCTTCAGGTGAGTCAACATACTGCATAGAGACGCGATGTCTGTTAACCTTGTGGCCGGCAACTGAAAGTAGTGGATCTCAGACATCTACCTTACGGGATAGCGATGCTGCGGAATCTCACCAACTACAAAGTTGTCACAAGCAACAAGCCATTCGCAGTGTAAGTTCACAATAAGAATCCAGAAAGACGTTGGCGTTGTTTTTTGGAAGAATAAATAAATGACTCGCTAGTCATTTAGTCACATGCATAGTCCCACAAGGGACTAAAAGCCCTCTGCTAATCCCTCCCTGGTGGGATTCTCAGTCGTTATTCTAATAAAAACGACCTACGACGATCTTTGGACAATTTTGTCTTTTTTTGGCGTAATCCAAAGAGTTTAAAATATCTTGCAATTTAAAACATTTTGTTTTCAACCAACATAAATTTACCACAATAATCTCAAAGCAATCCTATTTTGCGGCTCACTACTCAACAAATGCCGTTTGCCCCCATCTTGTCAAAAACATAATTCACCTCAGAAAGTCTGTGGACATTATCATGACCTATTTTGCCAGTTCGTAACATGAGTCTTAGTGGGTCTGACATAAGGCACCTACATCACTCCAATGTTTTTAAAAATAACGATCTTTACTGTATGATCACCAATGTCATCACTGTCCTAGTACTTACTCGTAGACTACTGAGTCTACAAGACTGATATACATGTGGTCTGTAACATGTTTATGAACCCAAAACACCCTCTTCCAGCGCTCTAGCGATCGCGGAAGGCAGCCGGGAAGGCTACGGCGAAGAAGAACAATCCCTCTCCGGTTCCATGCTGTCTCTAGCGCACAGCAACTCGTCAGCTAGCTTTGCGGCCGGCTCGCTCTAACTGCAGGCTGAAGCGTCGCGGCCGGCTCGCTCTAACTGATGCGTGCTACGAGACGAGGTATACCACACCTCCGTGATTTATACCGTGTTATGCTGAGTGAAAGGTTCATTTTGCGTTGCCCGAAGTTTCCTGTGGAAGGTCTGTCATTGCAAGTGGAATTGACACCATACAGAGTTTTCAAATGAGTTGAAAATTGTGTTCCTACTATTTATTAAGATGTCTGATTGACCCAAGACATCTACAAATTTTTAAGAGATTGGCTTCAAATGTTGATCCAGGAGCGCGTGCAGAAAACGGACGTAGATAAGGATTGATAAAAACCAATATTGTCTTAACCTCGATAAAATTCGACGAAAACGAGCTACTCACCAGAGACTAAATCCGTGCTTATGGTTTCATATCGAGATCCTTGCTTACGCTCCTAGAATAACATTTCTCTAAATGTAAGGAAGTACTCTTACTTCCTTCTCGGAAAAACGCGTCTGAAGCTGGTCGTCATAATCCACTGCCTAATTGTAAGTGGAGTCATGCAAAGTCTGTCCCGCTTGCAATGAAACCCGTGTTCGTTTTGCCTTCGAATTGGACAGTGTTTTACCGTAGCGAGGCGAACATAGCAAGGGAGCTCCTGCATTGTTCTCGTTGATAATGTAGATAGAGTCAATATTAAGGTGTTTAGGCGAAACGAACTGTTAACACTAGGATTTATCCGTGATTTTTAAGTTCAGAGGCACAATTCAAAGACAGTGTGATCTTTCTACCCTAAGAAAGCTTAACCTTTTGTCCTAAGATAGTGTGCTACTTTTCCATTCAAATGTTAGCTTTTTTTTACTATTTATTTATTTTCTATCGTCTTTTCGAACACAACTCTCGATCAAGTTGTAAACTGGCCACTCCTTCCAGTACAAATAATAATAAAAACTATGTAATATATAACGAGAAATTCCTGTAACATTGGCCAAAACTGAAGGTAGCTTTAAATTCATGTTAGAGGCCTATCCTTTCCTGTTAAGTAACTTTTTAATCCTAACCGTCAGAAATTTATAATCTGCGTATTTTAAGAATGGGATTGAAAAAGAGGTCATCTCATAAGCTATCCTGCTCAGTGAAACTCCGATCTGAGTAGGACAGCATGAGAGATGACGTAATTCTCATCGCTCTCGCAGGTTCTACTAAGAATACCAAAATTGGTTTTTGACTGCATTTTTAAGGCATTTTATAACTCCCTTCCCACTTAACTGAGACTGTCTCGCTCTCCCGCAAATGCGAACAGTCAAATCGTGTTAACATTTTGATATCGTTGTCAAAAGACAACACCTTCTTTATGTAATTGATTGATTGATGACTAATTTACTACTGGGGCCCAATTCTGCTAACCAATTACTTTACTATGATATCGTCGAAGAAGCGTAACGTAGAAGTGCGTGCGGTGTTATTTGCAAGGAGAGATTAATTAATAGAATGGTTTCAAACTTGCGCGTTCCTTTATCTGTTGTTTCTTTCATATAAGGTGCCAAAATGTGTCATTCTGTGGCGATACCAATTTCATAGTGAAAGTGAAGCGATTAGTTAGCAGAATAGGGCCCCTGAAATCGGCTGTAAGATCAATACAAATACGAAAATTGTAAGAGCAAGTACTCATTAGGCGTTTTGAACAGCTTCTAGGTATTCAAACGCGCGTTTGGGTGTGCAAGTATTTATCGGACCAGATAGAAGGCGACGTTTAATAAGCACTTGCTCTTAAGCTAGCAAGTATAAAAGCAATAAATGTAAAACTGGAACTAAATTAATCTGACACATGTTTTGGATGAAAATCTTTAATAGCATCAAAATCGCTTGTTTTTTTTTTCTTAAGTCCCTTTACTTACCTTGCTCAACTTTTAAACAATTACAATGCGTACAAATGTTTGTCGTTCACGAATGTCTAGTTTAGACATATAACTTAGCAATCGCTTATTTTGAGAAAGGTTTTATGTAAGAGGGATTATGGGTGCTTCTTCACCAGTGCTACGTTGCTATGTTTCCAGCCGACCAATAGGATCTCTTCATTATCGCGTCATGAAAATTACGCGCTCCTGTTAGTCGGCTGGATACATAGCAATTAGCAACGTAGCACATCTGTGGTGCAAAAACACCCATAATGTTGAGTTAGTTGAGAAACTGTGAATTTATTTTATGATTAGGAAAAATTATGTTATGTCTTCCATATGATTATACGATGCAGTATTGGCTTTGTGATTCGGGAGGGCTTTCCTATTTTGTACTACACTATAAGTTCATTGCACTCCAGTATAATGGGCGGTTGCGGTTGAGTCGACAAGAGCCTTCTTTATTTTATACAATTGACGTGAAAGAACTCATCGCTATTTTATAAGCTTCTCCTGTTCAAGAGTCGTAATAAAATCCATACTTGCCATTCGTTTTTAACCAATGTCAATAAATGTAATTAAATGGTATTGGTAATTAAATAATTGTATAATAAAATAATTTGATCAATATAAAATCAATGAACCTGATGATTTTGGGCAAGAACTTAAAAGGTTGTTAAAAATTTAAGGTACATTTTAACTAATTCAGCATTCCTTTTCTTGTCGATTCTACTTTGCCTCACTGTGTTTCTGGTATTCCTTAGAAACTTCCATTTATATTGGGTTTAA
This sequence comes from Eupithecia exiguata, assembly GCA_947086465.1. Classification (NCBI taxonomy): domain Eukaryota; kingdom Metazoa; phylum Arthropoda; class Insecta; order Lepidoptera; family Geometridae; genus Eupithecia; species Eupithecia exiguata. The sequence continues at coordinate 1,546,104 of OX352247.1, forward strand.
CCCTAGTATGTACCATGTCAGTTTTAACTTGTCACCCAATGTACCACCGATTGTAAATTCAATGTAGATTTACTCCGAAACGCCTCAATAGGAGATTATGTCAAGGCTTCTTGTGCTTTGCTTTGTAATGCCCGAGACATATTGTAGCACAACTTGTCGCTCGTTCACCCAGTCCTGTCAGTTATTGACATATGTTTCGACTGACAAGTATCTGTCAGGACTCGGTGGGTGTAATTGTGTGTCTGTTGTTCGATTACCGTGAGAATGAAATGCTTTTTATTAGATTAACTAGTTATAGGGTGGCGTTCTGTTGATTTTGGATTTATACACTAAACATGATTGTTGTAAACTTATTCTCAGTTTAGGCTAAGTTACTTAGAATATTTTAGACCGTCCATGTCTACAAATAATGATACTACCTAGTTTCAATCAAAGTGGAAATTTCCAAATTTTAAAGCCAACATGTTTCGAAATTGCCATGGTTCAAAAAGCAACGGCGCGCTGCACCCTATAAACGAAACCTTAGTATTCCTGTTTCTACTCTTCGTGTATAAATACGTAGTATATATCGTTTCCATGGTGGTTCTAGCTAATTTTTCGTCTTGATCTACTGGCGTACAAGATTGAAAAAATTTATAATGTGAAACCGTCGGTATGACGTCAAAATTTTAAGGTAAACTTGTGTTTGGGGTTTGTCCTCGAGGTGTACGCTTAAATTGTTTGACAGGAGGCATTACTCGTCTCGTGTAGCGTCCGCCGAGCCCTGCGCCCGCCTCCTCGTGTGACTGTTCACTGTTGTTATACAATTACAAACGTTAGATAGTCAAAATTATAATTCATATCATTAGGTTTTACTTTAGGAACGATTTTGCATGTAATTGAAATGTTGATTTTTTGTAGAGGACGGTTTTTGACAGCGTTTTTGGCCTATTTATTGTTTTTACAGTATACAATATTAACGCTTATTCTTTTAAATTTAGAGTTAAATGTAACACGCTTTATTTAACCGAGTAACGATGCAGGTGCTGTGAAATGTGAATTGTGTAACTGACTGCCAGTTATGTTTTGTAAATATATAAAGTTATATTATTGTATGTATTAGCGAGCACACAATTGCCTTAATATCTGGAGGGGCGCACGGAGCTCGGCATTTTGTATATAAAGAACAATAATATAATATTATAATTAAACTATACTATATAGTTTGTTACTTTTGTAAGGTGCGGTGAGATTTGTTTGTGTAAAATGAAAGGAAGACCCCAAGCGGGGCCAATGTGCTATCTTCAGTAATTTAGTGCCCAAATACACATTGTATTTTCAAACTAAGCTTACCAGTCAATATATAGGTAAATACAATTTATATTATTTAATTTAACTATTTTATTAGTCATAAATATCCAAATTTAGTTAATGCTATTTTAAAGAAAGTATTTTTTATTTTATTATTATCGTTTTCTTCCTATCGCATTGCTTGTGAGCATCATCTCGAATGTGCTGCGAGATCGTGTTTATCGTTAGTGATACAGTCCCTGCGACCGATAAATGTAAATTATTTATACAAGTGAACAATCTGTACGTAAATTAATATAAAATTGTGCGACTCGCTTGGCTCGACAACATTCGCTTTGACTATAGATTACGCTTTGAGCGAAGCGAGTGGCACAATATAATTTATTGTAGCATCCACACTATCCTCTCCACAATCGACCAAGTTAATGACAATAATCTCTAGACACAGCCTAACTGGAGTCATCCTCTTTATAGTAAGAGGTGCAGCAGCCAGAATCATTTACTATAACTGCCATTCCGATTAAAATATCGGCCAGTTTAATACCAGTTCAGAGCTATTTCTGGTCCAAATCTTTGTGCATTATTTACATTCCATAGTTTTTTCACCATTCGAGTAAGTAATACTCGATTAATTTTCACTACTTTTCCTAGTAAAAGGGCGGTTTAGCTGCTGCATCTCAGTAAAATTTACATCTTAGAAAAATCGGCAATCGAAGCACTATGGAATTGAATAGAGCGTAATTTCGCTTGCGTGCTAGATCGCCGGTACTAGTTAGGCGCGTAGAATCGCTGCTCTTAATATTATTACCCCGTGCGGTGATTTTAACAAATTCTAACACAAAATTGAATATCTAGCCCACAGTACGCACGGGGCGGTATGATAGTGCGTAGGCCCATCTCCCTCCCCCAATCCCCACCACTTAGCTGTCTAGAGTTAGGATAAATCTAAAGTCTTGTTCGCTCGCTGGACAAATAATTTTAACGATATAGAAGTACCAAACTTAGTTAAAAATCACACTATTATGTACATTTAATTAAATTTTGATATTTTACCATTGTATAGGCGTTTACCTGGTATAGTATAGTATAGTATAGAGCGTGACTAGTGCCTGTGCCTGCGCCCGCCGCGCCGGGGACTCGGGTTATATTTTGCTAATTGTTTGCGGCTCGCTCAGTGCACCGTTGTTTTAATTTTATTTTTTTGTTATATTATATTTAAATAACACTGACTTGTAGTTTAAAATTATTATCATTAATATTGTAATATAATCTTATTAATGAAAAAATCAAACTGAAAATAAATAAAATAGAATGAAAAACCTGTTTGTTTATTTTGTAATCCCAGATTTCTATCTTAATAATAAAGGTACAACAGTTCAAAACCTTAAACGTATAAGTGTTATTGAATCAATTAATATTAGGGATATTTAGTATCAAAGAAGACAAAAGGCTGTTATAAAAATCTACTTTATTTTTGAAAAACAAAAGTAACGAAAAAATAACAATACATAAGTAAGGCCTTAAAATTACATCAAAATTGATCTTACGAGATATTTTACATTTAGATTTCATATAAATGCTGTACACACTGTAAGGAAAAGCACACGATTTCATACCTACAATCTATAAAAGGCATAATATTTATAATTTTATTAAATTGGGTAAATGCTTATCTTAGCAGTACTTAGTTGTGTTGTTAGGTTCTTAGCCATGCAAGAAACATGCTGCTCAGTTTAAAAAACAATTATAAGGATACAAAAGTATTATACAGGGTGTAACAAAAATGTAGGACACCACAAAACACTAAAAAAAAACAACTTAGTTTTAGAAAAATAAATAAAAATGAAATTACTATGTACTACACTGATGCATTTGCATAATGTCATAAAAAGGACTATACGTTACTGTTTACATCCACTTTAAAACACAAAACACTTGTCGCGGCGGTTTACGACCCCCCGACATCATCGGAGTGGGCGATGCGCCATAGATGCGGTAGGTTGTACTACAAATGCATTTTTCCTCGGTTCTATGTTAATAAAGCTCATATCAGTATCAGTTATTGCCTAGTGTTGATTCAGTTTTTATTTATTTATCGAAAATTAAGTCTGTTTTTTTTTATATTTTCTTGTGTTCTGTGATCGAAGCTGAACCCTAAAAGTTCGATCCTTCATTTTTGTCGAATATTACGTAGAAGATTTTTAGATGGATCTTATTTTCTCTTACATTATGCACGAATGAAAGCTCTACAATTTCACAGGTCACCTTACGCGGATTTCACCTAAACGGAGATGTTTATCAGCCAATAGTATCTCGAATTTATGTCGTGATAATCATGTGACGTTAGTTTTAACCGACTTCGACAAAAGGAGGTTCTGTGTTCGGCTGTATAGTTTCCTAAAAAAATCAAATTAGTTCGTTAGTAAGATTATCAGAAGATATTGGACACGTATTTTTTCTTTCGTCAATTAAACCAAAATTGATGAAGATATAGCCAGTTAAAGTCCCGCGTGACGTCACGCCGTGCGACACTTTTTAGCACGGGAGTGACGTCACGAACTAAAGCGCGTCAAAGTTTGGGAGTGGTGCTCCCAAACTTTGACGCGCTTTATTTTTGCAATTTTTTGTATGATTGACAAAAAAATACATGTCTTCTGTTTATCTAATTGACGGACTAAATAGATTTTTTTTTACCCAGGACACTACCCAATAGAATAAAAATTGGAACAGTTTACAATAAAACAGTTCCAATTTCTATCATAATTTCAATGTCACAAAATGCATAAAATCGAAAAATAAATCGATTTAAACTTTACAAATCTTTTTTACAAATCCACCCAAGTCCAATTCCAGTGGTGCACTTCCAAAGTCTACAAAAACTAGTTTGTAAATAAAATTAATTGTAATTAAAAAAAATTGTTTACTAAATCGAGCCAATGACTTCTTTCTAACTCTCACGGTTTCGGATTGAGCCATACACTCCCATATCAATAATCTGACCGAAACCGACTGCGAGTTTTTGTAAAGGGGCGGTTACACTGTGCCTTAACCTAGCTGCGGCCATGTTACGTTAAATCTGAGGCTGACTTCGGTTCCTCGATATAATCGAGACATAGAATTTTTGTATGTGATTTGCGTATATACATTTCTGCTCGGTAGAACCACTTTACCAAATCTCATACAAAAGTGAGACATCTTGATACTGTCGAGAACTCTAGAGCCTTGATTTCTGTTTGACATAGTGTCGAGACATTTTAACGCGTCTCATTTGGGATTTCATTGCTTTGGGATTTGGTACAGCGCCTCTACCGTGCGGACATGGAACTACGCAAATCCAACACAAAAATGATAAATGTTATTCTATAAACAGGTTTATAAATAGTAATTATTATCAAACAGGAAACAATGTGTTATTGAGTTTGTCCACTTAAATTGTTTTATCCACAAGTGGAAAATGAACCACTAGTAAGTGTAAGATACCATTGTAAGCCTTCCGCAGTATTCGCTACCCACATTTTTGTGTCATGTCCGCACGCTAGAGACGCTGTATCAAATACCATAAAAAGTGTGACAAAAATGTCTTGATACTTTCGTCAAAGCGAACTCAAGACTCGGAAGGCCTATTGCAATTCTCCTTTTGCCATTCCACGCAATCCATTGTTTCAGTTTTTTAATGCAAATTGGTACTTATTCGTTTTAGAGTACACCAAACCCGCCGAAATGAAACACGAAATTTCGTGTTGGAGAATTGAAATAGGCCCCCTGTAGGGCAAGCACGGTGATTCTTAGCGGCGATTGTTGTCTAGGGTAGAATAGAGAAAAATTACGTCACTTCGTCATCAGATGCGTAAATTATATGAAATTAATTCCTTCAACTTCAATAATGTGCGTAATGTATGACGATGCGGTGCTATTCTACCCTAGAGAACAATCCTCGGGCTTGGCCTGCTGATGTATGTGTCTACTGCGTGGGTGAGAACTCCGTAGGCTCGAGGATGCGGCAGTGCATCTCTCTGATCAGTGGCACAGTGTAGGCCACGCACTCGTCCCACCCGGGGTTGCGCCACGTGCTCTCGCGGGTCTCGCGGCGCGCTTGCAGGTTCTTGTAGCCTGGGGGAATATACACATAATATTAATTAAGATCATAAAAATTAATAAAAAAAAATACAAAATATTAATTTCGAATAAGACATAATGAATGATTACAATTGAACGATGAGACAGCAAAAGTTGAAAACTGTGGAGCTGCCTCATCGTCACCTTTCCAACAAGTGTCTAAGGTTGAAAAAGGTTAACGCAGGCATCGAACAAAGTATTCACCATCAGAGTACTTACACCAAATATGATGCACGTTGTACAACCGTCCAATTTGCGAGAAGTACCCTGCGAATGCTTCGTTCTGTGCGCGCCGGAAGGACAGCCCGCGCGCCCAGTTGTTGCCCCACTCTATCATGGTGCCGGGTTTAAGGCTGGAAGAGAGGAATTGTCAGCAAGAAAATGGCAAGAATTAATGTATGGTGGGTGTTTAATACATGGATCAACAGAAAGGGATTTGAAGACATCGCTTCAGATGCATCTTGACAACATTATCAGCATAACTCGTCACACGAAGAACGACTTAGGTATCATCATCATCTCCCCGCGCGACCCCGCGCGCAGTAACGTTGCGCTCCGTAGAAATAATTGTTTTAAAATAGTAAAGCCCTTTATTTTGAAGTTACCACAACATTATCAGCTAATGTAAGCACGAATATATAACAGTGAGTGTTATCTCGAAGAAAGAAACGCCTCAACTGTGTGAAATAGTGAAATATTAGTAACGAGAACTGTATCACATAATAACATCGCAATACGAGCTACTGAAGAAAACATCAGACAACTGGCAATATACAGTGAGTAATTTTGACCTGAATCTCATTTCCAGTCGGAAATAATAAGCAATAAATTATACAAAGTTATTTGAAATCACAAAACTTGAAGGTACAATATGAGCAAAGTAACATAACCTAACAGAAATCAGACAATAGACGAACAGAACAATGACCACACGGTGACTCATTAGTAACCGTCAAAAGTAACCAGAACAAGTACAAACGTGAGACACTTGCTTAATTTCGCCACTTCATGTAAAGCTCAGCCAGCGCGGAGGTTTGTGGTAGAGACTGAATCTTCATGTGTCGTCTCCGCTCTGGGTTCGAATCCTCTAAAGATATCTCTTTTTGCACTTAAAATCCAAAATGGCGCCAACTCGTAAACAGATTGCAATACAGGAAACTCAAAACCAAATCTGTAAACTTACCACAGAGCTACAAAAAACACAAGCGCTCAACATAAAATTGATAAAAGAACAAGATGAGTGCTCAGAGGATTACAAAAACTTGCTTAGTCAAATCGCTGAACTAAAAGCCTTATTGACATCCAGAGAAAATGAACTAGAAGATCTGTATCAACAAAATATAACCTTAAAGGAGAAGTTACTACAAAGCATGCCAGATGTTTCAGAGTACGAGAACGCTTTGAGTATTATCAAAATGCATGAAAGTAATGTAGCGTTGTTTGAAAAACTACAGCAGACTAGTCAAACAGAAAATGAAGAAGCCCTGGATCTACTGAATAGGGAAATACAATTGTTAAAAAATCAAGTAATAGTCCTTCAAACAGAAAACATTGAAATGAAAAACCAAACCAGAAAAAGCATACATACGGTTAATAAAGAAAAAAGAAGTAATGAACAGCTGGACGCTAAATCTAATAAAATGAAAACATTGATGAATTCCTCTAAGAATAACACTAAAATGTGTAGTAATATTAAGAATTCGATGAAAAATAAAACACTGAAAAGTAAAAAAAAGGAAAATTCTACGATAAAACCAGACATTGTATGTGAAAAAAGGGACGACGATACAAACAAAATAAATAATGAACCTAAAGATACTGTTTGCAGTCCCTTAACTACTGAAGGATTCGAACAAAAAAAACCGAAAAACATGCTGATTTTATGTGACGTGTATGGTAAATCAATTGCGGAATACATGAAAAGAACTAATGACCAATACGACTCCATTCTCTCCATCTGTAAGCCAGGTGCCCCTATCGGAGAACTTGTGAATAACTTTCAGGCTCTAACAAAAGACCTATCACAAGGAGATGATGTCATCATCATTGCATCGGACTCCCACCAGTATAACATAGAGACTGTAAAGTACGTTCAACAGGTATGTTCTAGTCAAAAGTTTAAATTCCAAATAACCACGTTACCATATCGTTACGTGAGAAACAGTGTAAATGATTCGTATAATGAAATGATCTACTGGATAAACATCGAGCTCTACAAAATAGCGAACCATTCACCAGGAATGACTGTAATTGATATAAATCTATTTAGAAAAAGGTTCTTAGTAGCTAAGCACCTAATTACAAAAACATTTTGTAGGTACTTATGCAAAATTATTGAACATAATTCATGTTTTGAATTTACTCATAAATATGATGGTAATTTAATTGTTTTACAAGATTGTGTTATGCCATACTCTACTGAAAATATTACAGATACTAAAGTTAACACCCTAGACATAACTTCAAAAAGTGATCTCAGCAACATAGCAGTTCTGCCGTCAATAGCATAGTTACAGTAAGTCGCATTTTTGTCAATACTGAGTTAGATATACAGCCGTGATCACGACAGCGAGATCTACATTTTTATCTTATCCATTCATTTGTATCGTTTTTTAATCCAAATTTAACAATAAAAAATTTGCAGTAAGTCGAGCATTTTTTTTACATCACCAGGCATGATTACAGTAGGTACACTTACTGCAAAAGTTATTATTCAGAGTCACTCGGCCAGACTACAGTATGACATCTATACCACTAATATGTTAAGTCATTTACTGTATAAAAACTGGATCTGAGCCGAGCAAATAAACACTAAGAAGATATACTGTTTTGATCCTAAGCAGTTTCCCAATATGTACTAAATGATTTAATAACAGTATGCTGGGATGCTGTACCTTTGTTTGGTACATGTCCTAATAATTGCCTTTATGTTACATAATAATACAGACGGTAAGATGCGATACTGCATGTATGCTAAACAAGTAACGATCCAAATGTAGGATCCAGATTACTTACCACAAAGTCAGTACCAGTACAAATTGGACAAAAAGAACGTAGAAGACCATAAAGATGATGACACCTTTTACGTATGTGTAGATCTTCAAAAGGTGGTAATGCTGCCTCGCATGGACTGCTACAAAGTAGCAATATTCTGTCCTCGAATAATTGCTTTTAACGAGACTTTTGCTCTTGTAGGTAAATCTACTAAAGAAAATAATCCTTACGCTGTCTTATGGCACGAAGCCATTTCAGGCCGAAATGTTCATGATATTGTTTCGACATTCAGAGCTTTTTTTTACACCACCGGAACAAAAATGATTTGGTAATTTGGGCAGATAATTGTGCGTCACAAAACAAGAACTGGACACTCTTTTCGTTTCTTGTCAATATTGTCAACAGCGATATAATTGAAGCTCGCTCCATTACTATGAAGTATCTAGAACCAGGACATACATTCAATTCAGCTGACAGCTTCCACCACCAAGTTGAGCAGTCTCTTAAAAAAATGAAAAATGTTTGCGACTTTAATGACTACGTAGAAGCCGTTCGAACTTCAGGATTAAATTTGCCAAAGATAATGAACATCTGTGATTTCTACAATTATTGTGACTTTCATTCTGAACAGAAAATGCGTGCGTTGAAAGACCGGGTATACGTTAAAGATTTAACTGTGGTCAAAATTGTCCGTGGAGAATATAATTTGTTTTAAAAAAATTCCATGCTGATGAGGAATTCAGGACCTTAAACTTTTTACAAGCCAAAATACTCAAAACCAAACAATTCCCTTGTGCTGAACAGAGATGTTCACCAAGGGGTATCGCCTCTTCACGAAAAGAGAAAATTATTAAAGATCTCGTTCCCTTGATGTTACCCAGCCGAAGGCAATTCTGGTTAGACTTGCCAGTTGACGATGCATCCTTAAATCTTGAAGATTAATTCTCGCATTATTGTTTTCATAGGAGTTGATTCCTAATTAATTGATTCATTTAATATTTTAATTTTGTTACATTGTTAAAGAAGAATGTTTCATGTTTTTTCCTAAATGGTTTTACTTTTATTATTTACGACTTAAGTATCTCTATGATCCTTGTGTTGTTCTATAGATCAATAAGTGTTGATTTGATACCGAAGAAACGATAATAATTAGAGTTTGTTTGAAATGTAAAGCTACCTTAGATTATTTACTTTGCCATAAATTAGCATCTGTGATTCCCGAATAAACGAAGACTGATAAATACTTATTAAGTTAACTTGAGTTTAGTGATTCATGTAAGAAAACTAAATTCTTAGTTGTGCTAATTTTAACTGGAAGGACTGATTCGAATAGATAAATTAAGAAACGTAATTTTGTGATTAATTATGTGATCATGGGCGGCTTAATTGTAATAAAGAAATTTTATTTGAACTAAATGCTAATTTATTTCTCTAAACCTATCATGAACCGATCAATATTATTACTTGATTATTTTCAGCATCAGTAAGGTAGTACCAATCAGAATATTTGAAACGGGTTATAATTTTTTTCAAATATATTTATAAAACCAAAAGCTAATAGTGTGTAATAAACCATTGAAATTTATATGGTTACTTAGCATAGACAGAGTAAAACACACCCTTACTATGTTTATGCTAAGTGTTCCCAATTAGAGACTTTTTAGGAGATACTTAGTATAAGAAAAATAATGAATTTATTTTTTCCTTCGATTGCTCAGTATTGATTTCCAAATAAGTAATACATAGGTGCAAAGGTCTTCTTTCATTTAAGGTATCAACCACTGTAATCTGATTACAAAAAAAGGATTTATGGAAGATTTTCGTACCAACACTTTTACCGCATTTTTCTCGAAAACATCGAGAGCGCACTTACTGTATCTATGCTTTTGACGGCAGAGTTGCTGCCAACTCTTTTTTAGACATCCTCCACGGAGACCTAATGGTGACATAGATAAATCCAAAATAATGCATCAAAATTATTGTAGCGTAGGAAATAATATACAGCTTTTAGAAGGAATTGTGCATGTAAATAGAAATAGCCCACCAAAACCAATTATGTGTAAAAGTAAATGTATGACTAAGCCGACGAATAAAATCTTAACAATCTTAAATCAAAATATAAATAGAATAAAAAATAAAACCAAAAAGTTAGAATGTGAATTGCAACTTAATAATTATGAATTTGATGTTTTATGCTTGACTGAACACTTTTTAAATATGGATGACATACGTAATGTAAATATTCTAAACTACAAATTGGTTAGTAGTTACGGACGATCGTCAAAAGATGGCGGTGGTGTATGTATTTATTGTAAACAGCCGCTATTAGCCATTGAAAGAAAGGAACTTGTTAATTTATCAATCCAATCCCACTGCGAAATATGTGCAATTGAGTGTATAAAACTGGGCGTGATTGTTGTATGTTTGTATAGGCCACCCTCGGGCGATTTTGACACTTTTTTCGCAAAATTGAATAATATAACAGACATTTTAACTACTATTAATAAACGAATAATTATTGTCGGAGACATGAACCTTAATTTATTAGTTAAAACGAAATATACTAAACAGCTATCTGACTTTTTGAAATCTGTAGGATTAAAATCAATTGTAAAATTCCCAACCAGAATATCAACTATACAATCATGCATAGATCATGCCTATACTAATCTCCACATAAACTCGAGCATCAAGTCTAAGTCAATTGATCTGAACATATCTGACCACCTCGGAGTGGTGCTAACCATTACTATACCTAACAACTCAGAATCGAATCCTGTGGGATACAAGCGATTGTATAGTGATATTAAAATAGATGACTTTAAAAATAGTATCTCTTTGCATTGTTGGGAATATGTATTAAACAAAACGCAATGCCCTAGCTTAATTTTTGACAATGTATGTAAAATAATAAAGCACTTATTTGACATTCATTTCCCGTTGAAGAAATATCCAATTCGCAATAATGTAAAAATATGGATCAGCGACCGCGCTCTCGAGTTAGGTAAAGAAATCAATACCACTAAATACCTCTTGACAGACACACAAAATGATAAATCGTGCTTAGAACTGAAACTCACAGACTTAGAAACAAAATACTCATTAGAAATCTTTTCAGCACGTAGGCAGTTCATAAATAATACAATTTCTAAGTCTGAAAATATTTGCCGAGGTGTGTGGCAAGTAATAGCGTCAGAAACGGGTCACAATAATAAATGCAGTGCTCTGGATGCACTTGTCAGTCGAGCTCCAGGCAACTGTGACTGCGAGCGCTTCGCTTCTACCGCAGGTCAACTAAATTTATTTTATGTCAATGCAAACAAGAGCTCCAACACCTCGCCGTGCGTTGTTAAGGCTATGCTCTACCTACGTAGATTTGTACACAAACGCACAACAGAGTTTTTCTGTGTACCGTTCACCCTAACAGAGGTCATGAAAACCATAAAAAATATAAAACGCAAAAACTCAAAGGACATAAATGATATGACTACACGGACATTTGACTACCTACCACCTTTTATGTATGATATCTTCTGTAAGCTTTTTAATAAGTGCCTTCAAGCCGGTGTGTTCCCTAATACCCTGAAGGTAGTAAAAGTGCAACCGATCTACAAAGGAAAGGGCGAAATGACCGAATGCAAAAACTTCCGGCCCATATCTCTTATTCCGATATTAGCTAAAGTACTCGAAAAACTCATGAGCAACAGATTAATGACTTTTTTCAATGAATTTAATTTACTTAACCCGCAACAGTTTGCCTATCAGCCAGGAAGATCTACGGTAGATGCGACACGTGACGTAGTGCATAAAGTGATGAGTAGGTTGGACCTAGGGCAACATACAGCGGCGATCTTTTGTGACCTATCACGCGCGTTTGAACTAGTTGATCATAAACTCCTCCTCGCCAAACTAAACCACTATGGAATAAATGGCTCTTTTCTAAAGATGATTACCTGCTTTCTGTCGAACCGCAAACAAATAACATCTGTACATGACATCAAATCTGACACTCTTCCTCTAGATAGCATAGCCGTTCCTCAGGGTTCAATTATGGGAAATAACCTATTTTTGATACTAATTAACGATCTAACGGTAGCCTCCACACAAGCGGAATATGTCATGTACGCGGACGATGGATGCTTAATAGTATCTGCTGAATCCCATAGTCTTCTCAATGTAAAGGTCAATCACGTGATCGAAAAAGTAGCTAGCTGGTTCTCTGCGAATGGAATGGCACTAAATATAGAAAAAACAAATATTGTCCACTTCTATTTAGGCCCAGACAAAAACAAAGGTCAACTAGATGTAGCTTGTAATGGACTTAAAGTCCCCATCGTTGACTCTGTTAAGTACCTTGGTTTTACTCTGGATCAAAAACTAACTTGGGAACCCCATATAGATATAACTTGTAAAAAGCTATCTTCTGCGTGCTTTGCACTGTCCCGCCTGAATGGAAGCCTGAACCTGGACAACAAGCTAATGGCGTATCACGGGTACTTTCATTCTCTTTTGACCTATGGCGTCGAATTTATTGGACAAGCGGCTGAACGATTAAGACCTTTCCGTCTACAGAAGCGAGCGATCAGAATCCTCTGCGGCGTGGAGTGGGACCATCCCGCCCGGGTACTCTTTAAGGAGACGAAGATATTGACGCTACCAAGTGAACTGATTCTACAAGCGGCTAAATATGTCAGGAATCACCTTAATGAGTTCCCGACGTGGGCTGAAGCTCACAACTATCTGACAAGACACCGTCACCGACTAAAGCTACCCAAAATAAGATTAGCGAAAGCAAAAAATAAAATTGATTATTTAGGTGTAAAAATTTACAATAACCTGCCGGAATTTATAACTAGTGCCGCGTCCACGGCAATATTCACTGACAGACTAAAGAGAATCCTAGTGGACAGGGCATACTATAGCCTAGATGAGTTCCTATTAGAAAAATTTGAGGAAACCGCTGTCGATGATCCACATTTATAGTAGGTAATTAAATACTTTTGGTAAAATTACCAATGAAAATTATACTACTAAGCTATATGTTATTTATAAATATGTTTGTACCTTTTTGACGTGTAAGAAATAATTCTTATAAATAAAGAACTGAACTGAACTGAACTGAAGGTAGCACACAGGTAGGCCTTTTTGCATGACAGGTGGGGGATTGCTAACGGCCAACGCAGACCGAGACAGGATGGCAAAGGATTCTGCTGTCAGTCTGCGCACACTAGCCGCTTAGATACCGCGGCATTGCAGCGCCTTGCCACGGCATACCACGACAAAGCATGCCGTCGTCTCCGATAAATTCTCGTACACTGTCGTCAGAGACGTGGGCGCAAATGGTATGCATCCTTCTCTACCCCCGCCTCACCCCGCGGTATGTCACAACGAGCGCCGGCGTCCTCGGCATGCCGTTGCCTACCGTACGCCTCGGCATCCCACCGCGGGAGCCCGTGACGCGTCTTTCAATGACATCCCTTTCAATGCCACGGCATCATTTTAATTTAAAGCATAGCAATTTATGTCGTATTTCTGTATCGATACATTTGAATGTCCATTGGTAAAAATTTAAATATCTTGCATCCTGTCCCGGTCTGCGTTGGCTTTAATTAACCACCCGATGTCCTCCAGCTCATCGGGTGACGTAAGAATCGACCTCGTAAGCGCGTAAGAGCCGGCTAAGAGAACCTACCCGAAGAAGGACAGTATTTTCAGTAGTAGATCTGTGTATTTTGACACCACTACAAAAAACTAGGAACTAAAGTGTTCACATTGAACTTTACTAGTGATATAGGTCTTTCTGTGTGTTATTTTACCTGTATGATCGAATTTCATAGATATTGCTAGGGTCCCGTGGCTCGCCGTTGGGCCAGAAACTGAACGCGAGTAGATACTGCAAATGGCGGGAGCGTACTAAGCCTCCGCGCTCCTTTTCCAGTGTACTGTATTCCTGCAACAAACAAATTTACACTTCGAATTAAATGTAAAGGCAAAAGGCTCGTCCAAGGAAGCCCTAACACCCTTTCTTCTGCCAAGCAGCACTACCGTGTTCAAACGGGTATGGCTGCTGGTGAAATTACAGGTTTAACACATTCACTGCCAATAGTGCGAGTACGACCTGCGCAGCGAGATCGTGCCGCTGCTACATGTGGTGATGATCTTAAGTTTGTATCCTCATCAGCAGGCATAAGTGCAGACAAAACGTGCCTCCCCCATATGATACGAGGGGTTTGTTGGTGTGTTAGCTGACAATTCAAAACCCAGTATTGCACAAAACTCATTAGTCCAGTCAATGAAGCCCAAAAAAGGGGGTTTGGTGAATTTTATTACTATTTTATTATTAAAAGGTTGTAAAAAAATAGTATTAGCTATCATTGTGTAGTATGTCGAATTTCCTATGACGCATCATATATGAGATAACCAAAAACAAAAAAAAGGGACCTTTTTCGTGCCCCCACTCCTAGGGCTCGCCTCACAGGGGTAAGTGACTAGTATGTTTGTCCACAGATATAATACTAGCTCCGCCCTAAAGTGTTTGTCTCATTTAATATTGCAAAAATATGTCTTTTATTCATAAATCATGTTTGTTTTGTTTTGTTGATTGAGTTACAAATAAAATATTTTAGTTCTATTCTCACTATGTAGTCCAAACTAAGTCTAAACTTTCTGCTTTCGACTGTTCCATCCACAATCCTTCGACATGTGTTTTGAAGGGTAAAGAGTCAAATGTATTGGTTGCAAGCATATTGGTTACAAGGCTGAATTAATTTCAAACTCATTACTATGTATGTTATGATGTTGATATGGTATGGCCGAATTATAAAAATAAAGAGATATTTTTATTTCTGTTGCATTGACACAAGTAGACTTAAAAGTAAAAAAGTAAAATCTACGTAAAGAAGTGAC
The DNA here is from genome assembly GCA_947086465.1 of Eupithecia exiguata. Taxonomy (NCBI): domain Eukaryota; kingdom Metazoa; phylum Arthropoda; class Insecta; order Lepidoptera; family Geometridae; genus Eupithecia; species Eupithecia exiguata. Next base: position 1,561,410 of record OX352247.1, read on the forward strand.
GAAGAAACCTTCACCCTGTTATTTTTTTTGGAGTTGGAGCAAAACCGGTCCTGTGCTTCTTTATCCTTTAGCTAATAATCTGTTATTGTGTCTGATCATTCGAAGGAGGCATGGTCAGCAGTGGATGTACATACGTGTAGTGGTGAGGAAGTTGAATGCTACTTACAGGGTTCATTCTAAATAGCTCCTTAGCAATGTCAATCTTCTCGAAGCCACCGACGTAGCGCCACAAGTGCAGCGCCTGGTCCATATCCCCCACCGACACGGTCCATGACCCCACCAGCTCACAGCCGAGGTCTGACTTGCGGGATTCCACAAACTCTACAGATGTCTTGCTGTGGATAGGTAGGTACAGTTAAATGAGGTACCTGATGCTAGGTTACCTTTGATTTAAGTTTCATAACAGGTCTATAATTAGTTACAATCTCATCTTTTGTTTATGGACATTTTGTTTCAAAACATTCCGTCTAAATCAAATATTTAAACTAAACTACCATTTAAAATCCAGTATCATAGTCCAATGCACAGCAGGATACCTAAAGTTAAATTAATAAGTGGAACTGTTTTTAAGGGTAAACAAACCTTTTTCTAAAATTATAGGTTACTACAAAATGATCTGGTTCGCTAGTTTTTTTCTTGTTTGTATATTAACATTATTATTTATTTATACTTTTGATTTAGTAATGATAGATTGCTGAACAAGACTTGTTAGTTGTGATATTGTTCCCACAGTGATAAGCTGATAAACAAAATGTTCTCAGTTCAAAGTTCAGATACTTTAGTAAACATGCAGTTCAATATTCTCTACAACAATAAAATGATTGACTTCTCTTGATACAAACATGTTGTAGTTTTAATGTTGTTACAGCTTATGCACATGCAAACAACATAGGGTGCCCAGCCTAGCTTCGCAGGTTCAATTGCATAACATTCGTTATGTCGACTTTCGCCGGCTTTCTTACATAATGAATATACGTACTAGTTTTTCAAGTATCTTTCCATACAATCCGGCCTGATGTTGTGTGTATGAAGAGCATATACAATCTCTTTATCGCTGAGCATTCGACTGTGGGACTCCTTGGTCGGCTCGATCTTCCGCACAAGTAGCTTCGAGAGCCAGCCATCGTCGGCGTTTAGACGTGCACTGGTCGTCGATAGCAATCTACAAAATAAAACTAAATAAATACATTCTACGCTTCACGCCGGGCGAAGTACGTACAACTTTATAACGTAGTAGGAATACCTCGAACTCTTCTGAACTGATACACTTATACCTAGCACTCGGTTGAGAGAATTCATGTTCGCGACACACGCTAATTGCTTAGTACTGCTATTAATTTAAAAAGTTAGATCCTCTTTTGTTATCAACAAATTGACAAAATCACTTGAAGGCAGTTGAAGGTTATCTCGAACACGAAAATAGAACAGACTTGGTTTGTTTTATTCTCGTTTTGAAAAAGTAGCGACATCTAGGGTGACATTTCCTGAATATTTTGACAGCAGACAGCTGATTAGTGACAGTGAACTTCTTTGCGTGGGACGGAACTGAACATGACCTCTGTGAAGTTGGCCGCCAGACTTTGTCTTTTTGAAACTTCGATATTGCTAATCGTTTGAGAATCGTTTGAGAGAGATTGAGAGTTCATTAACATCGTTTGAGAGTTATTAATTTTTATGTAAAAAGCATTTTAAATTTTTGTGTGAAGTTGGCCGTCATTCCGGCAAAAATGTACTTGGACGTTTAATTTTTGTTTCATTTGTTTGAGAATCGTTTGAGAGAGATTGAGAGTTCATCAACATCGTTTGAGAGTTATTAATTTAATTATTACAGTAAATAATCATTTCTGAACCAGCAATTTTGAATTTCCCCGCCAAATAGTGCACTTCCGGTCTACGGCGCAGGCGCAGTGGATGACCGAAGAGTGAGTAAACATTTGAATGAAAGAATGAGTGGGAAAATACGTCATAGAATGACATTGACATTAATTAACAATTGACGTACGTCATTTATTCTCAGCCAGGGTTGCCAACCGTACGAGGTTCCTCGTACAAATACGAGATTTTTGGTCTTCCGTACGAGGTACGAGGGCACTGTCAACCTCGTACAATTATGTACGAGATTTTGACATAACATAACACTTGTCGCATTGGCGCGATGATTGTCTATATAGTTCGCTCGCTATCCCATGAACCAAGAAATCCCCGAGAAATAAAACATTTCGTTCTTCGCATTATTTGTCTGTCGCCTTGATCACACATGTCATAGCGCCAACCAGAGAGGTGTAACTTCACAAAATAAATAAAAATCTCGTGCAAAAATAAAAAGAAAAACGATGCGAATGAGATGTTCCTAATATTTGGAAATGAAAACTGAGACTAGAAGTACATAGTTACCTATGCAAAGTTTTCAACCTACAAACAAATCTCGTTCATTAGTTATTTACGATAGTAATATTAAGGATTATTTTAATACAAAGTGATGTTTTATTTAGTAGAAACTTGCAATAGTTTATTTCGTTGTGTAAAACGTCCTAAATTCAACAGTTTGATATGCATTAATTTTGGTTTAGTCACCTTTTAGAGGCAAGTAGGTACGAGGTTCGAAAGCCAAAATACGAGATTTTTAGCTGCTTAATACGAGGAAAAAAATTCTATGGTTGGCAACCCTGTTCTCAGCCTTTTGTCTATATCTGGGTAGCAAGCACTAATAGATGGATTTTTTTTATGATGTCCCGAAAATAAAATTAGTCAATAATTTGTCATTTTGGCGAGACTATTGTACATTATATAATAATAATAATTTATTTCAAATCAAGCAATTCAAGAATTATAAACTAAATACATGAACTCTTATTTGGCTTGGCATCCAGTTTAGGGTTGATTAGTGTACATGGTACAATAATATACTCCGCATATGACCATGATTTTGTAGATTTGTTAGCGCTATTTAGACCCCCGCCACGTACACCTTGGTCGGATCGGACTCACTCCTCTACACACGAGACCGCTGGATGCGACCCCGGGTGCTCCTGGAGCCTCCTCCGAAACTATCTCCCAAGAAGACCAGCAGCCAATAGGCTAATAAACAGCTCAGCTTTTAATAAATGGGGAGACCTTTGCCCAGCTGTAGAAAACCTTGTGTTAGGTTTATTACAATACACCTGATAAATAGAATAAACGATAAAGGTTACAGTTTATTGCTAAAAATTATCTTGTTGTGGTTCAGGTCCTGCAGGTAGATATATCAAAACCTAGTGTTCGTTATTATTAACCCATGCATTGCCCAGCTTACATCCCGCGATACAAAGTACTCTGTAGACCTTAGAGGAATAGGTATACTCGATCTACACTGTAGACCCACCCAGCCAGCACATCTAGGTACCTACATCTGTGGGAATGTGGGAAGTTGCCATGTGTTTTGTTGGCAATGAAATAGTTAGTAGTTAGGTATATTAAATGTATCTGCTACCAAACTATTCTGAATAAAACAATAAGTGTATAATAAAATAACATTATAATATTATATTATCATCACTAATCTGTTAGGTATATAATCATCAATTTTGGCATCAGTGTTGTTGCTTGTCTCCATTATCAATTTGCATGGATGACAGAAACATTTAAGGCCCTATACTAACTCAAATCAACTCTTCAAATATAAATTTCTTCCAAACAAAGGTAAGTAATCATCATCATCCATTCTACAGTAACAAGAATAATAATAGTGTGGTGTAACATGTAAGGAACATACCACACCTTTCCTCGTTTCATGGTCAGCTACTACAATGATCTTTTTTTATTAAATAAAAATTATATTATTCTCAGTTCAATAACAATTTAGTAACTTTTACTTTTTGAAGATGTCAGGCTGTTGATCTTAGATCAGAAATAAATATTATTGGTGATCAATTGTTACTTAGATTTTGTCTATAACAAGTCAAGAGTTCTGGGCAGACGATTAGGAAAGGATGCATTTGAATTATTTACTTACAAGTATCTCTACTTTAATGATTAAACTTAGCCTACCTGAACTATACAGCAAACATAATATTTGATAAGTTAAGAGGTACAATCAATGGAAAGTACTAATTAAATTTACATTAGAACTACAAATCAGTTCCTCAATCAGAATAACGTTAAACACTAAGCAGACACATACACCTAAATGAAATATATCAGAAAAATAAATTATGATTTTAACACAAGGAATTTTAACACTTTCTCATATAAAAAAAACTTCCGACTAACTTACTGAGAAGTAGTACATAAATGTTTGAAGCATATTGATTTGTGACTGCTAATAACTAGTATCACACAGATCTAAAATTAAAAATTTAAATGGAAAAAAGCTAAATTGCTTGGCTTTACAAAGTGTTTGTATGATAATTATTTTACAGGATAATCAAAGTTCTCTTTACATCGCATTTACATTACGATTCATAATAATGCTTCCGTTAGCTTTACTTACAATTAAATAGGTACCATTCACACATACATAATCTAAATTAAAAAATGCTATATCTGCATGTTTCCCACCAATAACATATTTGATATAGCGATGAATATTTACAAAATACTGCTCATCGTCGCAGATGTCACCGACGCAGCAGGCTCTCCTCGAGCACTACGCGAAAGGTAGCATGATATCAAGTAGGTACCAGCATCTTATTTGCCTTTTAGTTGTGATAGTGACGGAAGATTTTGCAGGTTGCGGTCAGGGATGTTAGATGCCGACTCAGAAATTATGACATCGGTCTGTCAAAAATATGGTACTTTTCAGAAAATTAAGGTACGGTTTCTAAAAGTCTCACAGTCACACGGTTATTACTTGGTTTGAGTTAATATTACAGTTTTTTGTAGAAACATGGCTAGCTAAGTAGAAAGGTATATTAACTCGGGATAACGAGCGACGCAAGTCACAGATCGAACCTAAAACAGATACTAAGTTAAGTATCTGTTTCAAAATTTGTGAATTGTGTTGTATTTGATACAGTTGTATCAAATACAACACAATTCACAAATTTTGAAACAGAAAACAGAGTCACCGAGTTTCAAAATTATAGATAAACCAAGAGTTGCTATTACTACTCAAGCCAGTCAATACAAGATATTATCATAAACCGAATGAACGAACCGTATGAACGGATGAATGAAATGAAGAAAGAAATCTTCGGTTCGCGAGAGAGATTCAACATACACAACTTGTATTGGCTATCCTCCATCTCTCTCGCACCAGTGCAGTCAACGTCAAACGTTACCTAAAGAGGCCGTTTCATTCTACGCATAATACATCGATTGTAAAATTATTCTTATGAGATTAAGAGTAAGGCTTCATAGCACAGATTTGATCATATTATACGTACAGAGTAGTGCTTAGCAGCGGAAACGAAACGTTTCTGTCGTTCGTTCCATTACATGACAAAATAATTTTGATGATTGAAAATTATGGTACATTTGCGTACCATAATAGAAGTACTATGGTACATGGTACGAAGACCTGGATTATGGTACGTGTACCATAATTATGGTACGTCTGACATCCCTGGTTGCGGTATAATGGTGATCTCATCAACCTAATAATAATCTTCAAAGGCTTCAGCAGACTCTTTCGCGAACCACTTTCATCGAACGTTAAAAAGTGAAAAACTTAAAAAAAATTAAACCGGTCAAGTGCAAGTCGGACTCGCGCACGAAGGGTTCCGTACCATTATCTATAAAAACGGCAAAAAAAAAAACACGTTTCTTGTATGGGAGCCCCCTTAAATATTTATTTTATACAGTTTTTATATAGTATTTGTTGTTATAGCGGCAACAGAAATACATCATCTGTGAAAATTTCAACTGTCTAACTATCACGGTTCATGAGATACAGCCTGGTGACAGACGGACAGACGGACAGCGAAGTCTTAGGGGCCGTTCAAGTATGACGTAAACACTATAGGGGGGCGAGGGGTCCTTGCTTTGCTTATTTTGAATGACATGGGGGGCAGGGGGGTCTAGATGATGATTAGATCATCGGTAGTTAGGTATTTACTTTTTTACACAGATGGCAACCCACACATTGTCTTTGCTTGAAAACGAATCGCATTTTCAAGGATTCCCACAAGTAATGCATACGTTTAGGCACTCGCTTAGAACGAAGTAGGGGAATTATCGCGCGCTATTGTCTAAATTTCCTCTGTCAGTGTATTGTTCCGTTTGGATACTATAACGAGTAGACGTATCGTAAGCATAGCAAAGCAAGTTAACATTTGTGTTACCGTTGATTCCATTAGCGAAAGTTTATGGTTTAAATAAGATGTCGCTTCAAATAGACAAATCCAAGCTATACCAAAAATTGTTAGAAAATTTAAAAAAATCTCATACAAATACGAAAGCACAAAATGTACAGAAGTTAGTTAACGAAGTGTGGCGAAATTATAAATTACAAGCAAAGTTGCAGAATTGAAGAAGAATTGCAAGCGGCGACTAAGAATAAATCCAATCTACTAGGTACATTTTTAGATTTAGAATCTATTTTCTTATTGTTAGAATTATAACTTCTGCTCATTATTCATTAAAAAAACAATACATTAATTAAAAAATGTTTATGTAAGCATGGGGGGAGGGGGTAAGAGCTTTGCTTACTTTTGCTGACAAGGGGGATAGGGGGGTAAATAATTGTAATAAATCTGCTTACGTAATACTTGAACGGCCCCTTAGTAATAGGGTCCCATTTTTACCCTTTGGATACGGAACCCTAAAAACGAATTGAATTGGGAGTGGGGAGGGGGCTTAAAGATCAAGAAAGAAAGTTTGAAAATGTAACTGAATAAAACAGCCAAATTATTGTTTTTTAATCTTTATTTTTTAGGTTCTAAGGTTCATTTTGTCATTTGAAAATGGGTTCATTTCCTCCTTGTTTCCCGCTCAAATTCAAATAAGAAGTCAAATAAAAAAAATGTTCCAACGAAACGAACCGTGTCAGCCGTCGTTAAACTTCGCCAAACATCGTAGAGCGAGAAAGTTAGAAAAAAAAGAAAAGTCATAGTCCAGCTAGTCTAGTCATAATACCATTTCACAAGTTAATACTTTGAACTATATTTAAATAATCATAAAATATCCATGACAAATATTCTAAAATATAAAAATATCAATTTAGATACTTACTACACCCAATATTATTAATAAAGCTTTTTCTTAATATTCATTATTATTTCCAAAGCAGCCATGCACTGCTTTGGAAATTTGATTTCCTACTTGTTCGCTACTCAAATTCGAATAATAAGACAAATAAGTTTTAATAATGAATATGCAAAAGTTTTATTAATAATATTGGGTGTAGTAAGTATCTAAATTAATATTTTTATATTTTAGAATATATGTCATGGATATTTTATGATTATTTAAACATATTTCAAAGTATTAACTTGTGAAATGGTATTATGACTAGAATAGCTGCACTATGATTTTTCTTTTTTTTCTAACTTTCTCGCTCTACGATGTTTGGCGAAGTTTAACGACGGCTGACACCTTAGCTGACACGATTCCTTTCAATGAATGTCAATGTCTTTCTATGACGTCTTTTCCCATTCATTCTTTCATTCACCCTTTTATTCATTCTTCTTCACTGCGCCTGCGCCGCAGACCGGAAGTGCACTATTTGGCGGGGAAATTCAAAATTGCTGGTTCAGAAATGATTATTTACTGTAATAATTAAATTAATAACTCTCAAACGATGTTGATGAACTCTCAATCTCTCTCAAACGATTCTCAAACAAATGAAACAAAAATTAAACGTCCAAGTACATTTTTGCCGGAATGACGGCCAACTTCACACAAAAATTTAAAATGGTTTTTACATCAAAATTAATAACTCTCAAACGATGTTAATGAACTCTCAATCTCTCTCAAACGATTCTCAAACGATTAGCAATATCGAAGTTTCAAAAAGACAAAGTCTGGCGGCCAACTTCACAGAGGTCTGAAAATGACTGAGGTTCTGAGTCGGGAGTTCTTTAGGTGCCCATTCCACTCATCCAATATCTTTGTCCAATGTACATTTGATCAAAGAACTTCGATGACTTCATCCAATTTGCTAGCAACACCGATATTTGATCAAAAATTTGGATACTCGTTTCTGCGCACGACTTCGCACGCGTTGTTTCTATGAAAACTTATACAGGTTAATGCTTTCACGTGGAAACTGAAATTTTATGGGTTAAAATTATAGCCTATGGTTTAATTCAGGTCAAGAGCTACACCTATGCAAATTTTCAACCCGATCTGGTGAGAAACTTTTGGCGTGGAGAAGTAACAAAATTCCTTCTATCCATCCAAACTTTCGCATTTTTAATATTAGTGTGACGCAAATTCCTTAGGAATCTGGACAAAGATATTAGATGAGTGGAATGGGCGTCCATTATTTATTTTTAAGGGGTCCCATTTCACTCATCCAATATCGTTGTCCAAGTTCTTTGTTCAATATTTGATCAAACTTCTCGGAGTTTGATCAAATATTGGACAAAGAACTTGGATCAAACTTCTCGGAGTTTGATCAAATATTGGACAAAGAACTTGGACAAAGATATTGGATGAGTGAAATGGGACCCCTTAAAAATAAACTAATGACCTATCTAAGGAACGGAACGTTACAGTAGGCTGACTTTTTTTATTTGTTTGAGTTCAACTCAATGAGTTGACACCTGACAGCATACCACACTTGACAGTTTAACATCCCCTTTGCAGATAGATATTTTTTTCTTTTCATTTCTCTATTTACGATTACACAAAGCGAATGATTACATTTTTTATTATAAAGAAAAACTCGTGCACGATTTAAGTACGTAAAAAAAACCTCGCTACGGCTGTCAGTCTTCGTCATGGGTGAGTAATCGGCAACAAAGCAAATGTTTTCGTCGAGTGTTGTATTTTGTGGGCGGTGTTTGTCGGTGCAGTTCTGTAATGATGTGTTGTGCAGCTTCCAGCGAGGTGACGAAGCTGCAGCAGCACTTGGCGCTGCTGAAGGAAGAGTATGGGAAGTTACAGAGCCACTGCGCGGAGGTCGAACGGAAGTATACTCTCGCGGCGGCTTCCGCCGGTGACCTTAGCGAAGCTAGTTTCGTTGCTAGGCTGCTCATGACCGTAGCACAGTTGTACGGAAGAGAAACTTACTCGGATATCGCTATCAAACTGCAGAGTAAATCTATGCCTGGGCATAAGTTTGTTCTGAACGCTCGTTCTGATGATTGGAGCGAAGAGGCTTTGAAGGATCTTGAGGAATTAGGTATGTTTAACAGATTCCTATTGGAATACCATTTTATATATTTATCATACTAGGCTATGGTTCTTAAACACAGAATACACAGGTTGTCTCATAATAAGTGTATAACCTTGAAGGTTTTGGGGGGGGGGGGGGGCATTGGCAAATATAAACAATAATTGAAAAGAATGTGACCCGTCTGGGATTAATTCCTTTTTTTTTTAAACTTTGTCAAATTCATATATTTGTTCACATGTTTGGGCATTATGCCTACAATTTACATTATTTTTTCATTCTATTTTTGGAATGTACATGTACATGTAAGGAAAGGAAGAATAGTTTTATGATCACTGTTTAAAATTATTTGGTATTTATGACCAGTAATTATCAAGACAAATGTAATGTATATATTTTTTTACATTTTATCATGCAGTTTGAGGAATAATGGGGTTATTTTCTATTCTATTCTCTCTAGATAATGGCTCTCAGTGGTTAAATGGCGCTATTCTAACTAAAAATCAAAGTAAACACATCAATTTTGCATCATGATCGCAAATGGGGTCTTTGTCACTTAAAAACAGTGAGCAAAATCTATTTATGCTCATTAAATTGTTCTTCATACTAATGAAAAAATTTAAATGAAATATTCCAGCACAAGCACCTCATTCTCATTTAGGGACATTCTGTATAAAGCTGTAGAAAATGTAAACTCAAATTCAAATAGATTTGTAGCAACTTATACAATTTATCCATACCTACTGTATTTTAGATTTATTTTTACAACAGGATGTTTCTCTTTATAATTTTCAAAAACTCATTTAGAGAGAGAGAGAGATATATAATTTATTCATAAAAACATTGGTTACATAAATTGGTTAGTAGTGCCTTAAAGCCTATGGGTCATTCCATGTCAAACGCTACCACGCCAAATTTTTTGAAGTTCTCTTTTTGTTTACTTTGTAGCTGCTTAATTACCTCAATTGCATTGATTCATATGAATTGGCCGAAAATTTTAACAAAAAATATTTTTTTACCTATTTTTTTGTGTGTTGAAGTATGAGAAAAATGTTCACTTGGTTGTAGAAATATTAGACCTTAAATGGCAGCACTGTACAGCTAATATGGTGTTAGTTGTGAAAGCTAACTTCACGTCATTTTGTGTAGTGATACATGAACGACAAGGTGCATGTGCTATTTTCTGTAAATTGGTAAGTTTTCCTGTGTTTATAGCACTTTTTAATAATGGAAATCACATGTTACGACCATTACGAAAATAAGGGAAAAGTTTAATTTGTAGCTTACTAAATGCAGTAACAATTTCACGGCTTTGGGAAAGTAAGGTTATGTTTGCAAACAAATGGTCAGTATCTTAGATTTTATGCTAAACGTTGTACAATAATAATAACGCTTGATTCAAAATGTGTTACGAACGTTACAAAACGGTATTTTTGAGAAATTTTGCGGGTGCAGTGGTTAGTAGCAAGTTAACTTTTAAGTGATATTGTAAGCCAGTCGCGTTTCTTTAAAGACATAATGTTAGTGAACCCGGTTTTAGCACTATTTCGTATCTAACAAATTGATTTTCTTTCATGTATTTTAGACCATTAATGCCAAAAATATGTTTTATTCGCTTTTACTTAAATTTTTTCTTTGCTCATGCTTTATTGTTGGTATTTAAGGCACGCGAAACGATGCCTTCAGCAAAAGAAAGAATGAAGAAGTATCGAGAAAGACTGAAAAATTATCCAGAGAAGCAAGCCGAACAAGGTTGTCGACGTAGCTCAAAGGATTAGCAAGCTGAAGTAGCAGTGGGCTGGCCATATCGCGAGAAAAACCGACAACCGCTGGGGTAAACGTGTTCTTGAGTGAAAACCGCGACTCGGCAAACGTAGTGTAGGACGCCCTCCGACCAGGTGGGATGACGATTTGCGAAAGACTGCTGGCAGATGCTGGATGTGGCAAGCTGAAGACAGGGCGCTATGGCGCTCGTTAGGGGAGGCCTATGACCAGCAGTGGACTGATATAGGCTGATGATGATGATGATGAAGCCGAACAACCGCAAAAAGAGAAGTCGGAAGAGACGAGAGGCTATGAATTTGAATGCTAATGCTAAGATAATATCAAACGCACAATCAAGGGATAGAATGCAAGCTTACAGAGCAAGATTGAAAGCAGCAAAAAAATGAATATTTGAAAATTTATAATTGAAAATGATTGACGAGGATGCAAAATCATTCGCTAGTAACGAAAAAGACGTTTTTATGTCCCTTTTGAAAATATAATTACAATTTTACCGGATCCAATACTACAAAATAGGGGTATCCGCACTTACTACAATTTTGATCACAGTATTGATATTTTTGAGAAGTAAACCCATAAATTTAATATTTAATAACGTAACGGAAGTTCCTACATAGTTTAAGTCTGTTTTGTGATTTGTAATGTTTAAGAAATTAAAGATTTTTCATATAATTATATTTTTGATTCGTACTCGTTACGACAGTTACAAAAGCCTGTTACGACTGTTACAAAAAATCTCGTTAATATTAAATTACTTATAGCACGGTTTTCTTTAATAAATGGTGTAGGTAGTAGGTTATTAATTGGGCTACGGCTTAAGGTTAATTTTTATTCATAAAATCAAGTTGATTCGCAGAGTTTCGAAAAAACGTCGCGCCACTCGGAAATGAGAGACAAAATCAAGTTACGGCCGTTACGGTATTTGCGGCCAATTATAACAAAAACTATGAAACTTATAGAAAACTTAAATGACTATTTACTTAGTATAGGCTAAAAGGCCATCATTAATGTTATAAAATTAATATGTTTGCCTTAAAGAACATGATTTAACTGCCAGTTGAAAGTGTACGACCCGTTGCGACCGTTACATGGAATGACCCCTATGTTAGGTTTGTCTAGGCACTGAGTTCTCCTTAACATTTAATGTACCTTGACTACTGTAGTTTACATTTAATAATAATGACATTAAACTACCTAGCATTGAAGTTTTTAATGTTGATGATAATAACCAAAAATAATCCTAACTCTTATACAAACTACTAATCTAAGCTAACAGTCTTGAGCATGAAAGATACATTTACTCATACTCGTAGGTATTTGTATATGTGATTCAACCAATTTATCTATACTAATATAATAAAGAGAAAAGATTTGTTTGTTTGAATTCTATAGGCTCCAAAACTACTACTAATTCTTTCACCATTAATACTTAAGTAGTTTAAAATCACTTTTGTTACTTAATGTGTGTCTGCAGACGAAAATAAATTATTCATCTATCTATCTATCACCATTAGAATCCTACATTATCCCTTTTGAACATCGGCGATAGAATATACCCCTGACAAGCCGGGCGGACCTCTTGTTAATAATAATTACATATTAAAATATTCTTTTCGTGCACTTACTACTGTACTCAATATTTCAGACTGGACCAATCTCCCCGATGATGTTGGCTCAGCTCTCCTGAAGTGGCTGTACACTGATTTGGTAGATCTCACAAGAGGGGACTCCTTTGCCACGCAGCTCATGAAATCTGCAGCTAGTTTCAAACTGCATGGTCTGGTTGGGAAATGTGAACAGGCTCTTATCGCTACAGTTGGTGTGAGGTAATACTATGATAATATTATTAGCTTTTGCATATTTTTTGAATAAAAAGTTGCCATAAGTTTTATTTATTTATTTATATAAAATATTGTACACCTATCCTTACAGGCACCCCTAATGCGATAGTGTACATAACTTAGTAATTATATTCATAAGGAGATTCACAATCACAATTATAAAATGATTAAGTTATTAGTTACTTTAAATCCATACAATGTGGTAACATTATTAATACATCATCCATTATAATATAATACTAAGTGGATTGAAATTATTTATTTATAATAAATTATTGTATTATTTATTTATTTAAAGGACTCCCAACAGAAAAATCACATAACATGAATTATTTTTGCCTGTATGTTCCCTCTGCAAGACAAAGACCTGTAGTAGAGTAGGAAGCTAGGGATTCCCCTTCACTTGTTATATTACAACTAAGAGAAACTGGTATTGTTATCATTTTCAAGTGGCCTTGTTTTAAGGCTTAAAACCACTTGATGTGCATCAGACCATAAATACAAGATTGTTGGAGCGAAAAAGATATTGTGTATGGAATCTTGACAAAAGGTGTGGGCAGATATCAGTCCAAGCTTTATATGAGACACTAGCTTCTGACCATGGTTTGACAGGCACTATTCCCACGTAAAAAGTAGCATAATGTGTCCAAATAATGTTCTACTTTTAGGCCAACATTGATCTTTCTTCGGTCAGGAATTTCAGAGATCTAAGCATAAGAACGCAGTAGTGGCTGGTCGCGGTTGAAGCGGCTCAATTGAAATCTTGTGGCGTTTGAGTGCGCACAATCACAAGCATTTGCATATTAACCGATTTATGCCATATTCGTTCCTAGGAAGTTCGACCCACATGAAAAAATCTGCTTTCGTCCTGAATGCCATATTCGGCCCATAATGTATTTTATTTCAGAAAATCTTATTTCGTCCTACTTTTCAGCTCCATATTCGGCCCAAGGTTTTTCTATAGGCGAATTATAATACTTTAGTACAGTCGAAGCAATAAGTCTTTACTTGACTGTTATATTTCTATGATATGAACAAGGCTCAGGTAGGTTAACTCTATTTAAAGCGCACGTTTTGCGGTGGTCACCACTGGAAAAGCGCTGCGCTAGTGCGTAGGAGTGCTAAGGTTACAAAAATGTTCACATCTTCGCTCACAAATACCTCCATAAATTAGTACACTTGAATGCTGATGCTGTAATAGACTTGCCTAGCACTTATAATTCCCTAACTCACTCTGTTTCTCTTTTTTCAGAACTTGTGTGAAGTTTTACTCAGCAGCTGATGAGATAGGAGCAAGTGCGTTAAAGGAACACTGTTCAGGACTCATTTCTGCGCACTGGGATGATTTAACAGGTAAAATAAACGTAGCGTGTATAGTGCGATATATCTGTACCTACAAACAACGTGTAATCGCGATAAAAAAGTATGCGATAAACTTGACAGTGCGAGTAACGCACTATAAAGCAAAAAGCGAAACATACAGTTATTATGAATAAAAACATACTTATCTAATACTTATCTTCAACCAGCTAAGTTTTCACCATTAAATGACACATTAATAGAGAGCACACAACCATCTGCTCTCCACCAGAACCGCGAATACACTATGAGAATGAACTCATTCTCGTAGTGTATTGGTGCAGATTCTTTTGGGATCAAACCCAAACGAACCATAATTGTAATGACTTAAAATTTTGCCATTTTATTTTAGCCTTCTCAATTTAGGCTTTGGTTCTTACAGATTTTTCTATTTTAGCCTAGTTGGTTTTGAGTTGGCCAACAGAGTCAACACTTCTTTTTAGGGTTCCGTACCCAAAGGGAAAACGGGACCCTATTACTAAGACTCCGCTGTCCGTCTGTCACCAGGCTGTATCTCATGAACTGTGATAGACAGTTGAAATTTTCACAGATGATGTATTTCTGTGGCCACTATAACAACAAATACTTAAAACCAGAATAAAATAAATATTTAAGGGGGCTACCATACAACAAACGTGTTTTTTTGTCGTTTTCTAGATAATGGTACGGAACCCTTCATGCGCGAGTCTGACTCGCACTTGGCCGGTTTTATTTTATTTGTTTCGCACACTGTCTCTCCTCTCTGAATGATCGGATCCTCGCATAAATATGTGTACAATTTCTTCCATGTATCTTAACTAGACCATTCAATATAGATTTAATTCGTCAATCACACTATCTAATCCAACACATACAAATTCAACGAGATAACATGCCCAAGCCAAATTATCAAACGCGCTCTAATTTCACCATTTCAAATTTACCAAATCTGAAACTAGATGGCGCTGTCTTACTCAACCATATCAAAACTTGCTAACACTAAACTAGATGGCGTGGTCAATTTCTCCCACAATTGCAGGTGATGACTTCGCGCACATGTCATCGGCGCTGCTGTACAGGATGCTGAAGAGTAAGACCACGCAGCCGCTGCATGGAGCTGTCAGACTGATGAGGGAGGATGTGGTGTTCCTGTGTCTAGTGGAGAACCATGCTAATGTGAGTATCTAGATATTAATTATATTGGTTTTTGAGCCCTACTATTTATTTCGTTTTTGAACAAGTAAATAACACGTACGTACCTTTATTGCGGGAAGTGGTACGGGCGAGGAAGCCACGCCTGTATAGCGTGTGCTTCAGTGGAAACGTAGACCCACGTTGTCACACGTTGTTGTGTGGGACAGAGGCTTCAAACCTCTATGGTCCTCAACCATGCCTTTATTGACGTTAAAGTTTGTTGAAGGTGCAAGGAACCCCTTGAAACGAAAGCTATGTGTAGGTAGAATCGACCGACAGTGGTGTCGAATGAATCGAGGCTCTCATAAACTATGATAAAAAAAATATGCGTGAAAAAGATGCGTTTTTTTTTCTCATGAACCTTGGCGTAAGATTTGTTATGAATCCATAATAATCCAGGTTATAATTTACCAACAGCCTTCGCACTAGGCAAAGCCTGTATCGTGAGCCTTGGATGATGAGGGTAATTATAAACCACTCAAAATTATGTATTTACCCAATTATACCTACTTCTAAGCCATAGATTAAAAATCACGTATTACATTTTGACTGAGATAAAATATTATTTTGATAAAATAAAACTATATAATACAACAATCCGCCATGACACGCTGAACACCAATCAGAGAATACTAAGGCATGACGTCACGCCGTCACAACATGTAATGTGAAGGCACAGAATAACCACAGTAATAACTATGGTAAAGGTCTGACTTTCTTCAATAAATAGCGTTCTTTGTTTCTTGACAATATTGCAAATACTACTTCTAATTTGTTTCTATTATTTGATTGTAATTTTCTTTGATAATAAAGAGATTTTATTGAAAGAAACATTATGGTCATTCTGTATCATCAGATATTCTAGCATCGGTGACGTCATAGACAGACGCCACTAGAATTGTAGCGTTTTAGAGCTCAATTGAAAATGCATTTTTAAAAGCAAAATTTATCCATTTTTTGCAGAAATATGATTTATTTTGTATTCAGTTGATGTCTTAAAACGTCTTGGAGTAGGTAGTTTCCCAAAATCAGTTAACATGCTATTTTCTGAGGAAAACAATTTATTCACATTTCGGCACATTACACTTGATACCTCGGAATGACAGGCGAAAGACAATGCACACCATGCAAGCAAAAAAAAAACACCATTATTACAAATTGTACAGCTCCTCCTATATAAACTTTTTGTGTTGTGCGTGCATCCCTAACTTTGTGTTGTCTTACAGGTACAAATCAATAGTACTATTCCAAAATATTTTTAGCTGAATAATCTTGTATGAAAATTTAATTTTATATGTCCTCTTTACTGAAGTTTATAACTCTTTTGACATAGACACTGGCAGAGTTGTAGCAGTAAAGCACAGCAAGCCATGAAATAAGAAGTTGAAGTTGAAAGCGTTCCTGAGTTATTTATTAAGTACATTACATTAATGAATGAAAGGAAAATGAATAAAATAACAAATGGTAAAGCAGGAATGATTAAAATTTATTCATTTACATTTTAGATATTACATGTAAAATTAAAAGTAGAAAATAATTCAGTTGCTGTTGCTTCGCAACTTTTAAAATAATTTCCGAAAACTTACAATTTACAAGCGATAGCTCAAAAAATGTAAAAGATGACACCACTATCTACTTTAGTGTCATCTTTAAATGTTTTTTTGTGATGATATTATATTTTTTTATACAAAGAATATACCTATCCTGTCGTTTCTTATGAAAAGTGATTGTCAGAAACATCATAAACTTAGATAGTTAAAAATAATATTTTACTAACAAAATCCTTTATTGAAACAATATTTTCTAAACCACGTGGAATAAAATTACTAATTTATGCATAACAATATTTTCGGGGCAGACAAGGAATATAATATGGGGCGAACGTGGAATTTTACATGTAGGGCAAAACTCTGCGGGGCGAACGTGGAACAAATCTTAATGTGGCAATAATTTTAGTTTCCGAGTTGGTATGTCATAAGAACTAAAATACTTCTATAAATCTAGCGCACTAACATTATCACTATCTATATTTCTACTTTTGACTAGTAGAATGCCAAGCATACCTCTTTGGAAAAATAACTTATATAATAACAATATATTCTAAATTATACAAAACTTATCTAAAACGTCAAGCGCACTGGCAGTGAAAATAAGAAGAAACATAAATGCTGGAATAAAAAAAAAACATTTTAAAATGATTTAAAAACATAAAAAATACTATTACGGAACTATTTTGACGATTAAAAACACTCATAATAATAAATAAATAATGCTGGACGATTCACACAGCATTATCTAGCCCCAAGCTAAGCAGAGCTTGTGTTATGGGTACTAGATTACTGAAATACACAATATAATACAATACTTTTTTTTAAATTATACATAGAGAACGACCCGAATACCCTGAACAAATATCTGCAAATCGTACACACATTTGTCCCGAGGCGGGAATCGAACCCGCGTCGCAGGCAGACCTTCGTCCACCGCGCCACATGAGTCGTCATAGGTACAGTGCGCGTCAGAATTAAGTATCCCCCTTGTCTACAAAATGATTTTTAACTTCTATTCACTTGTAACTAATTTTCAATGCAAAAACTAATCAAGCCGCTTGGGATCGAACCAACCATTCATTATAAAGAGACTCGAATTCTCGACAATAAATCGCACTGTACATAAAATGTACCTATGTCTCCTTAGTAGCAAGAGTATCAAAAAGTCGATAGGTACCTCTAGTCTATTAAAGTACGTAATTAGGCCCGGTCAAAGACGAGAGGAAAGTAGACGTGTAAAACTAATAGGGATCAAAAACGTGCCCAATGATTCATGTAAACATACCTACTTACTGATATTGCGTCGGCTTCTTTCCGAACTTGGCTGACGCTCTTTCGCCCATCTCGATGGAAACACTTATAAAATGAGCAAGCAAAATACCAAAAAGTTAAAAACCTCTGCGAAAGTTTATCTTACGCGCGGTCTAAGCGGATGTTAAACTTTAGTAAGTTTTACCGTATAGTAGATAAAACATTACCTACCCATATTGTTGTGCCCCAACCGGGCTCATGTTGAAACTGTACACATTAATTTTAAGACCTACTATGTACAACATGAACACAATAAACAATCTTGAATCTTGAGGAATGGAGACGTGTACAACCAATCTCTCTTCTATTGACTTAAATAATCTGGAATTCATGCGCGATGGTCATGTGACACAGTTAGTTGACATCATGCTGTTGGTAATTTTTAAAAAGCCCGCTTCAGTCAACTGAATACCAGAGATGCGTTATAAGGTTATAACAGTAGAACAGGTTCCAAAAAACCCTAGCTATCTCAAAACCAGCAACCCTACCATAAATCCTACAAAAATGACTCTAGTCGTTAACCCTACTCCAGTATTACATAGATCCCCCCTGCAATGACAGTGTTCGGTCCTGGTAACCCGTTCGACGTCGCCGGGGCTTTCCACGCAATCTTCCGGGTAAACCTCGTTTATCTTCGTCACCCACTCCCACTTGCCGTTTCTGAGCTCTTGGTAATCTTTCAAGGTTTGCTTCGCGCAGCCGCGCTCGTAGATTTTTGCTGGAACAAAAGTTATTCGGTTATTTGTAATCTAACATAAAGATGGTATGGTTTTTATTACCTGTTTGTTTTTAATTTAATTATGATATGAAATGTCGCTAAAGAGTTATAATAAGGATAACATAAATTTATCCCTTGTCCTTGCTCTTTAAAAATACTTATAGGGAAGGAAAGTGTATCAGCAGGATAATTTGATAGGGAATAGGTAATATTATATGCAAGTCGTATTATTTAACTGTTAGGTACCCGTAGGTTTATATTGTACTTAAGTAACAGGAAATTCGTAATGAAATAAAACCAGACTGTAATCTTTCTCTGTGCCAAATTTCATCCAGATAGATAGATAGATATTATTTATTGAAAGAAAGATTACATATTTTTGGTGCATAGTATCTTAAATCCTAAGATAGGTTTAACTAGACACTAAATTTACATTTTTTTTTTTACTAAATTTGATTAAGATCCGTTCAGCCGTTCTGGCGTGGCTAAGGAACAAACATCCATCCATCCATCTAAACTTTCACATTTATAATATAAGTGGGTTTTATTAGTTTTATCATAATCATAACATTTTCTGGGTCATTCATTAATTGAGATGTTTGTTATTGTTACCTCTTCACGTCAAGACTACTGAATGGATCGTGCTGAAATTTTGCATACAGGTAGTTCTCGGCCAAAAATAAAACAGGTTAATTTTATCCCATAAATCAGTTCCAGTGGGATATAAATAACCTTAACGCTTTCACTGTCTCCCAGCGGTGGTGCCGAGCCGAGTGACATGTGTGTTGTTTAACACTTCGATGGCCCGGGGCCATGGAAGTGGAAAACAACGCGTGCGGAGCCGCGAGCAGCAACTAGTAATAATATAAACGCGAATATAATATCGTTATATTCGCGTTTACGTCTAAACGGCTGAACAGATGTTAGTGAAATTTCGTAGTGAGCTATACAATATTCCGGGGATGGACATAGGCTACTTGAAAAGCGCGTGCAAAGACGCGGACAGAAGCTAGTTTTGCAATAGATTCAGATTCAGATTTTTTATTGGCAACACAGTTACAATAAAATAACGTTCTTATAATCGTATTCGTGATATGGCCATATAAAGTGAACCTTGACGACTACACAAGTGTAGTGGCCTGATTACCCTTCTTGAGTGCCGATTGCGCCATTTGGTAGAGTTCGTGTCGGGTCATAAAAGGATATGTTTCGAAAAAATTACAACGGGAAAAACTTCTATTCTATTACTTAATTGATTTGAAACGTGACTTATTGAAAAGATCAGTTCTTAAAACTGCCATACTTAAAGTGGATGCGAGCCTCTTAGCGCACATAAAAAAAGTCAAAAGTCAATAACTTTTTTTCTGTCTAGGCTTTCAAAATAAGCACTCAGACAAGTCAAGTTTTATACAGAAACAGCTTAATCATCATCATCATCATCAGCCTAGTCCACTGCTGGACATAGGCCTCCCCTAATGAGCGCCATCGCGCCCTGTTCAGCTTGCCGCATTCAGCATCTGCCAGCAGTCTTTTGCAAATCATCATCCCACCTGGTCGGAGGGCGTCCTACACCACGTTTGCCGAGTCGCGGTCTCCACTCAAGAACACGTTTACCCCAGCGGTTGTCGGTTCTTCTCGCGATATGGCCAATTGAGGATAAACACTAGATACAGCTTAATAAATAGTACTTATTATCAAAAAAGTTATAAAATGTTATTGATTTTTAACAGCTTAATAAATAGTACTTATTATCAAAAAAGTTATAAAATGTTATTGATTTTGTTCGCTTACATTTTTATCCACTATTGGAAGAAGACAAAAACGTACTATCCGATTGATTCGAACACTACGCCTCGATTTTAATGAAATTTTGCATACGTAATCACAATCAGATAAGAAAGAGCTATGTTTGTTCCGTTGTAGTTTTTCACAAAAGTAAATCATCATTAAATTAGAACGAAAATTCATTTCAATTCCTTTTTAAGCGCTTTTAATACTTTCGGAAAGTACTTCATGAACATGTAGAACATGTGGACCTTATTTAATCTATATTTTAACATAATTGCATGCTCATACCATGTTAATACTCATGTTTTAGGCAAATAAATGATTCTTATTCTTACTTCGCACCCACCCTATGTTTAAAGCGTCGAACACGATTTTGTTATAAAAGCTATCCTTTTTAAATTCACTTGACCCCAACAGATTTATTGCGGCTTATTAATCTGATGCGAGAAATTTACCATTTCTTATGTATTTTACAATGTATCTTCTTACAAGGACGTAATTCCGTTGATTTTAAAATCGCTTGCACCTTTTTTTGTCCTGATATTTAACCTAAAAGGCACCGACACCGGTCGATCGTTTTTAGTGCTTTAAAAACGTAATCTATTGTTCTCGATCAACTGATGCTTTCAAAGGTCAATGCAAAGGTTAAGCTGGAGGCCAATGCCGCTTTTCGGTACATGTGAGACATTCCTTAGAGTTTGGGATGCCACTTGTGCTAAAAATAACTACACATTCGTTAAGGATGACCGTTTCGGGTTGGCATACGAGTTTTTTTTGTGTTTTCGACTCTTTCAAGGAATAGTGCTAACGGAATGTAATTTGCCGCAAATCGTAAAATATTTCTATGAACCCTTAATAAAACCAACTCGATTGTATTTTGGGACCCTTTGGGAAAATGTTGACTTTTAACCCAAAATCGATGTAAGTAACCCTTATTTACCCAAATGCTCCAAAAATAACAGTGAATCGAAATTATTATATTCAAAAGTTAATAGAAAATAATTATTAATACTATTTAACGGGTATTTATCGCGTTTATTTACCTATTTTTCCCAACGTTTCGACAGGTTTACACACTGCCGTGGTCACGGGATGACAAAATGTGTGTGTGAGTTGGGAAAAATAGGTAAATAAACGCGATAAATACCCGTTAAATAGTATTAATAATTATGTGTTCAGATCGCGTAAGCTTAAAAATATTAATAGAAAATGATTTACGATTTAGGGCAAATTAATATTCCGCTAGTTTCATTCATAGTAGAACGCAAAAAAAACACATTTTTTTTATCTCGCGGCACCTCGAATCGTTCACAGAAGAGGTCGTCATTATTTCGTCAATATTTATTGAACCAGGTGAAAACTCTGTGTCTAGTTAAACCTAACAAAGGCTTTAAGGCACTTCTAACGTAAAATGTTATGTTGTTTGTTTTATATGAATAAATAAATGTATCTATCTTATCTATCTACAAATAAAATAATTCGTAAACTAAACAATCCTTTGTTTGAATGACTGCATAGGTGCAGGTGCAGGTTACGTGGAATAACAATCAATCAATCAAATATTTATTGCAAGAAATACATGGTTTTAAAAGTTGTTATTAAAAAAATCAATGTTTCAATGTACTCTGCCCTAGTGGGCGTGCAAAGTCTTAAAATTTACAGAACTATTAGGTACTATTCTTAAATAAACAAAACATAAAATTCACAGACAGATAAAACAATTATAATAATAATAAAACAATCAATAGAAAACAAATGTCAATAATAAAGTAGATGAAATTAAAAATTGTAAATGAAAATTCAATGAAAAAAAATAAAAAATTACAATGTTACATACTAGAATTTATCGGTCAAAGGTAAAAAAAAACACAAATGCTATTTTTACCCGACTTTCAAAAAAGGAGGAGCATCTAGTTTCGGTTATTTATTTATGTTCGTGGATTTCTCCGTCCATTGAGGACCGATTTGTTTTTATTTGTATTGAGGATGATCCCGAGGTAGTCCCAAAAATTGGTTTCAATAAACTAAATAACACTGTTAAATTAAGGGACACGAAGTAGGTTTAAGGTTTTTCAAAACAGCCAAATTAGATCCCATAAATCAGTTCCCTGGGTAGAAAAAAAGTACCTCTGAGTAAATGTGTAATTCCATTGTAAAACCTCGTGCATTTATTATTGAGGATTTATTGTCATTTGTTGTGGGGAAAATTTCTTGACGAATTTAGTGTTTATCCTCAATTAATATGAGTTACGTTTAAATATAATTATCCTTCTGTCTATGGTATATGAAATAGTAATTTATAAATAAACATTTATATAAAAAACAAACAACTGCAGGTGCGTTATAGTTATTTTACAGTTACAGTTAGCCTTTCATGTCTGCCACAGCTGGGCAAAACCTCCCCCTGTACGTATACACGTTCTATCGAAGGTGTCTAGTTCGTCGCGCCAACGTGTTTTGTTTTTCGGTCTACCGTGACGCCTAAGGCTGCGTTTCCACCAGAGATGCGTAGCGAAGAATGTGTTTATAACAACCAATGGAATCACTTCATTTCGAGCCTCGCTTAGCACAGCTCTGGTGGAAACGGCAGCTCCGCGGAGCGAGGTTTTCGTACAAACAAAAGAAGAGATGTGTGCGAGGAATGTGTTGCAAGGGATGTGTCCTAGCGAAATGGACGCGGGCGAAAATATGGCTCTAGCCTTGCTCGCTTATCTGAAAAGATCCCGCTACACATCCTCGCACTGGTTAGCGTGCTCGCACATCTCTGGTGAAAACGCAGCCCTACGCTGTTGGGACTCCACTGAGTGGTGATCTTAGCACCCAGGTCTTCGTTTATAATTATTATGATCTTGAAAATAAGCATGGTAATTGAACTAAGTATAAAAACATTTTAAACGTTGCGTTTTTTTATAATAGTTTCTTATTTAGTCTCACTATCTCACTAATATTATAAACGTGAAAGTTTAGATGGATGGATGTTTGTTCCTTTATCACGCCAGAACGGCAAAACGGATCTGGATGAAATTTGGCACAGAGATAGATTATAGTCTGGAATAGGACATAGGCTACTTTTTATCCCGAAATTCCAACGGGAACGGGAACTACGCGGGTGAAACCGCGAGGCGCTGCTAGTAGATTATAAGCAAAACCTTGATTTTTGGGCTTGCGTTGTTCTGCCCTTTCCCGCTCCTATGAACGCGAAATCCTATGCCTATACTTTTCACAAAATGGCGTCGTATAGGCTCTTCACGACGGTAAAATATTCCTGTAAATGAAACCCACCAAAACGGGGTGACGGATCTGACAAAGACAGTATACTTACTTCCAAACTGTGTTGTAGTTATCCTCTTATAGCACATGGATGAAGTATCGCACTCCGTGACATATTTGTCGCTGTAGTCGAAATGTTGGCACATCGGCTCGTCGAGTGTGTGAGTTACTGGCGCCGCCTCGCATTTGTAGCAGTGGAGTCCTGTGCTTGAAGACACTGGAACTACTGTGGAAAAATAATCAAATTAGAGAAAATTCTACCATAGCGCACTGAAGGAAAAAAAGCGATCGGAGGATCTCTATTTTCAACAGGTCGTCGTCGGTCCACCTCGTGGGCCCACGATCTACTATAAATCCACGATATAATCATAAGCCTGTTAGTCCACTGCTGGACATAGGCTTCCCTTAATGTGCGCCATAGCGCCCACGATATATTGCTACACAATAATTTATCTATTTCCTTTCGTACCGACCTTCAAACAGTTCGATATAACACAACCTTCAGAACGCCTACCGAATACGTGACAAAATTATGCTGGAATTTCTTTAATGAAGTTCGATGCCCACATTATTTGGAGGCACTAGGTCTTTATTTGGGCAGGTACGGTTTACTACCTATTGTTTTAGTTTATGTACTTACGGGGTTCTTTTCTTACGGGGCCCCGGCTTCGCACGGGTATATTCTATAGCCTATGTTACTCGGAGCTAATGTAGCTTATCGGCAAAATAATTTTTGAAATCGGTCCAGTAGTTTTTAAGTTTATGCGTTACATACAAAAATACCAACGGTTCCTCTTTATAATAAAAATATATTCATGAAGTACAATGTAGGTTGAGTTACTTAAAATTCTATATCAAAGCAAAACAAGATGTTATATTTTTTTTTGCGCTTTCATATTAGGGTATCTTGTATATAGCTTTAAACATAGGCGTGCAAGTTAATGGTAGATCTTTGCCTATAGATCAAAAAACATGTTTTTATAAAAAAAAATGTATTTTTATTTTGTATGTTAAAAATGTATGCGACACAAGCTTGTCCTATTTCTTATTGGTCATTAGGGGAGACCTAGTCCAGTTATGGATAGGGTGATGATGATGATGGAGCTTGTCATAGTGGGGTCTATTGCTACTGTTTGAATTTGTAATCTTACTTGAATTCGATGCAATTTGTTTATCAAAAGCATTATAGTTATTGTTATCAACATACAAAACCAGATAAGTTATCATAGTTTGATAAAGTGGCTAAAAAGGTCAGAGTCAAATCAGAATATATGTTTTTGGATTAATTTGGTTCAACCGTTTGTAAAGTCATTGATAACAAAACCGGCCAAGTGCGAGTCGGACTCGCGCACGAAGGGTTCCGTACCATTATCTATAAACACGGTAAAAAAATCATCTCTATTATATGGGTGCCCCCCCCTTAAATAATAATTTTATTTTAATTTAATTATTTATTTTATAGTGTATATATAACTTAATATTTTGTGAATATTTCAAGCGTTGCCGTTATAAATATCGAGCAAAAACGAGCAAAAAAATCACGTTTGTTGTATAGGAGCCCCCTTAAATATTTATTGTATTCTAACTTTTACCCGACTACCAACAGGGGAGGGTTATGAGGTTAGCACCCTATGTTTGTATGTTTGTATATTTGTATGTTTGTGGCCGATTTCTTTGTTCCCACGTAGCGCTGAAACTACTGGTTCGATTTCAACAAATTATGTATCGATTGATTCCGTCTCAATACCCCGATGGTTATAGGCTATAGGATTTAGGGCTCCGACCCCGAATAAGCCTTCAAAACGCGTATTAAAGTTTAGGTAGCCGCAGGCTGCAGGCCCCATAGAGAAAAATTACAATTACCTACGACCTATTTTCATTTTCAACTCTATGCCTATCAAATATGACCGATACGTCATTCTATTTTGTCAATGTAAATGTTTCAAACTTTTATAACTTTCACGTAGTCGGGTTGTAGTTTTTAACTTTATCTTGTTAGTATTTGTTGTTATAGCGGCAACAGAAATACATCATTTGTGAAAATTTCAATTGTCTAACTATCACGGTTCATGAGATACAGCCTGGTGACAGACGGACAGCGGAGTCTTAGTAATAGGGTCCCGTTTTACCCTTTTTTGACTGTTAAAAAATGGCTTTGTCACTCGAGATGATGTAAGGATTTTAAAGGTACATACATCCAAATCTGTTCAGGCATTTAAAGTTACGGTGAAATAAAAAACAAACTCGCATTCATACAAACACCCTGAAACTTGAAAACATAACAATTTCTCATTGTTATCTTCTTTTGTTATTACGTGTAAAAACTTGGAATAATGCATAACAAGGTACTTTACATCTACGAAAACTTTAAAAAGTTTTTGTAGAAGATTTACCCCAGTGCAAGTAACGCACTATAAAGCAAAAATACTATTTATATACGATATCTCGGGTAGTCGCTAATTTTTGACACACCAACGACGAATCAAATCCTCGATGCAGATCCGGGTTCTTTGCTAAACTATAGAGTTACACATTGAATCACCTGCAGAGTTATTATTCAAAATTCAAAAAATTCAAAAATTCAATAACTTTATTTCTTTAGGCTTACAAAATAAGCACTTAGACAAGTCAAATTTTATAGATAAACAGCTTAATACTAGTAATTATTATCAAATAAGAAACAAAATGTTATTGATTTTGTTCGCTTCAATTTTTTGTCCACTAGTGGAAGAAACGAAAAATAAACCACTAGTAAGTGTATATATATGTAATTAGTTACGTGAATGCGTTGCATACATATGCCGCTGGGTATCCTTGACCGATTGTTGTATTACCATATTGATGTAGGTTGCTCTCAGTTTCATGTTATCACTACATAGCATAAAACAAAGTCGCTTCCCGCTGCCTGTCCCTATGTATGCTTAGATCTTTAAAACTACGCAACGGATTTTGATGAGGTTTTTTTATAGATAGAGTGATTCAAAAGGAAGGTTTATATGTATAATACATCAGCACCCGTGCGAAGCCGGGGCGGGTTGCTAGTTGAAAACAAAACACGATTTTAGACTTAAAATATTTTAAGTACTACTTACATGCAACATTTACAATTTACAACTCTTATCTCTGTAAAGGGGAACACGAACACAAAAGAGAATTTCCACTTGGAATTTATTTTCAGAAAAACATTCTCAGAAAATAAGACCATTGAGAATTTTCCATGAAAAGTTTGTTAAAATACGTTTCTAGTTAATTATTTCACAACAACCACAGAATCCTAACAGAAAACCAGCACGAAAATACTCACTCTTCCATAACATCGCGAAAATCACGAAATACTCGGTCAAATCCATTATTATGAACGAAACAGCCCCTAAATATGTCACTTCTATACATTAATAAACTTAACAGCACAATAAAGCGGACCTCATTACAATGTCACATCGACGTTACGTTCTTTTTATAAATTTTCGCGACGCATGTGGTCGGCGGCTCGCGTCCGACTGATATTGGCAACTCACGACTTCACATGATTCACAGGAAGGAAACCCAGAGTCAGAACGGGGCATGTCCAAATAATAATCGATTAAGGGTCTTATAACTGCTGTGTTAAGGATGAATCATCCGGTCGGTTCTGGCGCCGGCGCACTACTAACAATTTTGGCGGTTGAACAGTAATCAAATTAATCTGTGGATGCTTCTTCATAATCCGCTCCCGGATTTCGTCGGCCAAGATTTTTGTAAGGTTCGAAGAAAATGACTAATATTCAACATTTGATGATCTCTATTGCAATGCAATGCAAATATGCCTTTACATTTCGATATAACTTCGATCATTCATAAATATCTGACTACTTATTGATTAAAATCAATAACACCTTATTTCTTATTTGATAATAATTATTTACTATAGGTATATAATAAAGTTGTTTATAGTATAAATTTTGACTTGTGTCTTAAAGTTAAGTGCTATTTTGTAAACCTAAAATTATTAAGTTTAAGTTTAAGTTTGATTGCAATATCTCTATGCGATTTTCTTTAAGCTTGATAAACAAGAGACCTCTTCTTGTTGATCAAGCTAGTGATTTGTGTCAGAGAAAAAATCCATTAGGAACTTTTTTGTATGGAAATTGCTGATCGTACAAATATAGTGACGTCTAACTCATTATTAACTCTTAACTTGGGAATTACAGTCGCGGCTTTACCAGACGCTTGTGAACCACACTTATCTATGTTTGTAATTGTTTACCTGATGCTCCGTCTGTTGAACCTAAGTTTTTATTTTAAACTAAATTGGTTAATTGTTTACACTAGCGAATATTTAGTCTGGAATTCTGGATCAACGCCTTCATCGACAGAACAGAATCATCTGCGTTTTGTTTCACTTTATTATCTCTACTAACATGATAGAAGATGTACATCATGTTTTGACGGAATGTGTCCGTAACGAGGCACAACGACAAGACTTTAGATGTTTCTGTGATTTTAGCGTAGGTGTTTGTAATAGCATTTTGTCTTACCCGTACTCCGAGGAAGCCAAGATGCTAGTCAACCTTTATTTGCGAGTTATATAGTGTTTTGCCATGTTTATTTATATAGAACTGATCTCTTATGGGAGTGACAGTTACTTTGTGACAAAACTCCATTAAAATAAATAACGATAAAAAAAACTCTACCTTGAGTAAATATGATAGGCATTGTAGACAATTTGCTACAGTCCGCGGCTTTGCATACGTTTTTTGACAAAAAAATGTCTACATGATATTCCAGGTCCAGTACAGATCTTTATTTGCAAGAATTCAGTCCGGTCCATTTAGTAGTTTTAGCATTGTCTACGGCGAAACATCTTCACAGAGGCACATATTTTTCCCTTTATGATTTTTTATTATATAAATAATAAAATACTAATAAAACACTGTTTTAACCGGATTGATCGCGTATATTTTATATTTTATTTTGTATATTAATCCGGTTAAAACAGTGTTTTATTATGAGTTCTCGCGAAAATTACCTTAGAAGATACTATAATATACTATATATATTTAAAAAATTCTTTAGCAGTATTTGTAGCGCATCATATTACGTGGTGTTACTATAGAAATAGTAAAATGTTATTTGTGGACTCTGATATTGATTTGATTGGTTTGATTTGTAAGTCATAAATAATCTACGAATATGACTATTCATTCATAATCCTTGTAACTTAAATAATTTAACTTAATTCATCTAGGAAAGCCTACCTACAGCTTATATAAATACGAAATGAGTTACAAGAATCTAGTAACAAAGATACTCAATGTGTAATGTCCTTCACGGCGCAGTGTAAATATTAAAAACGCTTTGCAATAATACAGTTTGGAAATTGATAAGAATACAATTTGCAAAATTTAAGTTACAGTCGTCGAGATTACCATCAGGAGATTCAAAAGAAGACAACTAAAAAACTAAACTAAAACTAAAACTTTCATAGAATAACAAAGACTGCTACATTATTTTCTATCTTGAGTTTTTAGGGTTTCGTTCCCAAAGGGTAAAACGGAACCCTATTACTAAGAATCCCTACTAAAAACCAGAATAAAATTAATATTTAAGGGAGCTCCCATACAACAAACGTGATTTTTTTGTCGTTTTTCTAGATAATGGTACCTTCGGAACTCTTCGTGCGCGAGTCCGACTCGCACTTGGCCGGTTTTATTATTAAACATAACACTGTCTGATGTGTTGTTATTGTCACTTTGCCTGCTGTGTTGTGAAATTGTTATCATTCCAGTGACATCCTTTTGCAATGAGATAAAGCCGCTTGCTCGCGATTTCTGTATCATTGACACAAAAAATGTAGGTAATTCAATGAATCAAATAAATTACTCATATCCTATAGGTATATATCTTGATGTCTATAGGATATAGACATCAAGATATAATCAAGATAAAAGTAAAAAAAGGAGATGCGGCATTACCATTTCGAAAATGTATGGTTTAAGTCAGGTCCAACTATGTTCCCTTACCTCAGTCATAGTCGGACCGCGGGTGGTGGCGTTTGTGTTTCGCGTGCTTCCTACGACGTATAATTTTGTGTGTTTTCGACTAAAACACCACGACAATGCCCTCGTGTTCGTTCACCAGGTGTACAAATAGCTCCAAAACAAAAAACAAAGCCCAAGGCTTCACATATTTCCCGCGTAAGTAGATACACCAAACTGAAAATTTTCTGATAATCCGATACCTTATCATTATTTCATCTGTGACACGGTACCGTTTTTGAGTGAGCGCTGGTAGAACGTACCGTATTTTCCTTCTTTTACTTTTATCGAAGGATATAGATGAGTAAATTTAATTAGCACTACCGTCTGCGGAAGCGTTAATAAGGGTCAAATCACTTTGCACTTACAGTGGTCTACAGGTTATTGAAGTGAGTTGTTACTAACCTCTCAGTTATGGGATTCCAAGAGTACTAACCACCTGACGCATACGCTTCTACAGTACCCGGCGATAAATAATGCACATCGACCTTTGGAAAGAGACAATCGGCTAATTTCGGCTTCATAGAGCGTTATCTATGCTGTTGTACACAACAAAACTCCAAGTGAGTTGCAAAGATTATCAATGAATAAATTCAAACAAATTGTCAAACATTTCCTTTAGGCTAACTACAAATTATCAGATTATCTAGACGATAAAAAATCTTGGGACGACTTTTGCTCCAACTCGTAAACTAACATTCTAACAAGGTAAAGATTTCTTGTTCGCTTCTTTGCTTTACCTTAAAAATATTGAAGAAAGTGATCACTTTATTTCCTAGTTTTACATATGTAATTTGTATTTTGTGACGTGTCCAAGAGTCCTGTAAGGTCTAAAGGAAATAAAGCACTTTGATATTGATGAACAATTTAGGAACCGCTTAGTCATGGTAGTCCACCAAAACAAAAATTAGTTAGGTACATGAAAGTAAAGTTAAAAGGTTATGTCCGCGGTCAAAAGGTTTATATATCGTCACAATAACAAATACAAAGTAAAAAGAAAGAGTGTACAACCTTGATAATAATAATCTACTCGAGAACAGATATACAAATAAAATCGGCCAAGTACTAGTCGGAGTCGCGCACGACGGGTTTCGTACCATTATCTATAAAAACGGCAAAAAATTCATGTCTGTTGTATGGGAGCCCCTCTTAAATATGTGTTTTATTTTAATTTAACTATTAACTTTAAAGCGAATATATTACTAAATATTTTGTGAATATTTCAAGTATCTACCTGTTGCCATTATTAAAATCGAGCAAAAACGACCAAAAAAATCATATGAATGTGTTGTATGGGAGCCCCCTTAAATATTTATTTTATTTTTATTTTAGTATTTGTTGTAATAGCGGCAACAGAAATATATCATCTTTGAAAATTTCAACTGTCTAACTATCACGGTTCATGAGATACAGCCTGGTGACAGACGGACAGACGGACGGACAGCGGAGTCTTAGTAATAGGGTCCCATTTTACCCTTTGGGTACGGAACCCTAAAAACAGGAATAATATTATATTTCTGCGTATTAGCAAAGTGCAAAACCATTTGCTATTCGCAAAGCAAAAGGATGCTAGTGTTTGTTACTGCTTTGTAATATTCATGTGTGGTATTGTAGTCTTCCGGTTAGTTAAGTACTTGACAAACGTGGCTCTTGACCATATTAGATACGTGATCAGTTTTTGATAATCAGTATAATTAAAACATTTGAAACAAAGTCGCGTTACCCAGTTGCACCATTTATAAGATAGACCAATAATATTGTATTACATTTTAAGTATGTATTATACAAACTTTAGAGATTTATTTTATTATGATAGAAGTTTATTTTTCGCTTCTTCCACTAGTGGACAAAAAATTGAAGCGAACGAAATCAATAACATTATGTTTCTTATTTGATAATCCCACGAATATTATAAATAATTATTATTTATTAAGCTGTTTATGTATAAAATTAAATTTGACTTGTCTAAGTGCTTATTTTGTAAGCCTAAAGAAATAGTTATTGACTTTTGAATAACGCAAGAACGGTTGGGTCTATTTTTATCTTTGATTTTTTAGATTAGTCTCCAGAATAACTAATTTAAAATATGAAAAATTCACGATACTAAAAAATAGTTTTCTCATACATTTTTCGTATGTAACGCCATCTCTGATTCTAACGCGCGGAGCGAATTTTGCCGGGTCAGCTAGTTTAACGCATTTACTGCCCAGTCTCTACACAGTCGCTACACGGAGTTCCGGACGAACGAGTGCGTTGAGAGCCATGAAAGTGTTAACTTAGTACGAGTGAAAGAAATAACTACACGATTACTTAGCGTTACTTACTTAGGCTTGAAACTCGCTGACTGCTTCTGTTTTTCCGGCCAACTACAACCTGGGTTGAATAGGTAACTTTAGAATCTTTAATGTAACTTTAGAAACTTTAATGTACTATGTGAATTTGTAATAGCCAGCAATATAAACCATTAGTAGATTAATAAATAGGTAGCTTTTAATATTAGCTAGTACCTAATTACTATTTTTGTGTTATTCAGGAATCTAGGAGTGGGGCGTTGTCACTACCACACAGTTTTTTAAGCTTCGGTAGTGTCATCATTTCAATAAGCATCAATGATCTGAATAAATGATTTTTATTTATTTTATTATATAGGTATCTTCTAGACCTTCGCGATTCATCTCGACAACCGAGTTTGTGGTCATCGAAGGTCTATTCACGATAAAAAACATACCTAATTTTAGGGTTGAATCCATGAAATTGCCAAAAATCTATTTATCCTACAAAAACACTATGAATATGTACTATATACTCAATTCAATAATCAAACTCCACTTCAAATAAAGTCCCATTGAGTATCTGTTTAGGCAACACGCCACATCCTGCCGTGTGCGTGGAGGAAACGACTTCTGTTCTCTGTAATCAAATGCAATAGTATCCTATTACTTTGTGTTCTGTTTTTAATGTTCTGAGTAGTCGTAAAATGGATGGTCGTTCCTTGTAGACATTTCACAAATTGTTTTCCTGTATTTAATATGGAAAGTATTATTTCATCTAGTCCAAGAATTTCAGTAACGGTCTTTGCCCCGCTTGCATCATCATCATCATCAGCCTATATCAGTCCACTGCTGGACATATGTTGCTTGCATGATGTTTGTTAAGTATTTAGCGGCTAATAAATATTTAAATTTGACGTAATTGTATGGATTTCGATTTATACAATAACTCCTTGAATACTTCTTCGTGATGTATCTTCGGACACATCGTCACTTACCATCAGACGAGATTTTGATCAAACGAGGGCCATTGACAATAAAAAAATTTATGAGATACCTACCTAAGTGTATTTGCCTGCCTTGTCATAATGGGATATAGTTTATGCATATTTTTTTATATTTTTTAACTAGTAGGTATTTGTTTTTTGATACCTAGGTAGTAGGTACATAGAATAAAAATATAAACGCGCACAATTTTTTTAATTAATACGGAAAATTTAAATTATTAGTTACGGAACTAAAAATAAAGGAAAATCGAAGTTTCTGTCTCGTGTTCGTGCAAAACCAAGTCTTATGTCACTTGTATAAGATAAGCGTTTGCACGAAAACGAATAAAAAAGTTCTTCTGTGATGTCACCGTTCACTTTGTCAACTCAAAGTGGTTCTATTCCATCAATCAAAATAAAATTAGAAACAAATAAATGATAAAAACCATCATGTTTGTTGTTTGTGTGTAATGTTGTGTCTATTATATTCTTTCTTTCAAAAAAGATATCCCGCTAAAGTGTCATGAAAATACGGTGAACGGTGACGTTCCACTTTTCCAACATTGATTTTCAATCAACACTCTCATTTATGACTGTATCTAGTCTGGATTGTCTTTGTCTCCGGATTTCTGTCTGGTACAAATCAGCGCCAATGACGTCAGAGGCTCTCGTCTCGCACTCGACCACTCGAGCTACACTTAGCGTAATTGACTGAACAAATAAAATAAATAATGGATTTGTGCAAATTGTCTTATCTCCAAAACGACTGCCACATTCTGTTAATGTTTGTTACTCATCACCAGGATGGCATGTGTTGTGTGTGGATAAATTGGCTGGGTTATGTTACGATTAGGTCACCTTATCTCTAAAGCCCTTTTTTCGTTTTCGACTTCGAAAATAGGAGGTTGTAAGTTCGGCTGTATGTTTTTTATTATCTGTGGGTGTCGATTTCTTCGTCATGTTCCATAGGAGTTGGGGAGACCTATTGTGTGGGACGCACATGCGTCGACACACGCGCCTTCCCATCTTCCTAGGACTTCCGCGAGGGCTGGTGCGGCGGCGGCAGATTTGGCCGAAGATTTCAAAGGCGTAAATATGCAGGTCTCCACAGAGCCTACGCATTTGCTCCCCTTGAGTTGAGACCAAGGTCCGTGGGTATCGAGGCCCTCCGGGTTTTCAAAAAATTGTCTGAGCGTCTGGTCGAAGCGACGCTTAACCCGAGAGCTGGTGGGTATCCGGCATTGCCATACAGCGCGGGGCAATGCAGCCAGCGTCTTGGACACGCTTCCGACAGGTATGGATCTCTAAAACTTAATGAACAGTTTAAAACTGAGGAATTCGAAGTCCATTTCTAGTTTTTCCTCAAAAACCTTTTTTTTTCTTGACGAGGGGAAATATTTGCAAACATACTGCAAGAGTTTTTTTGCATTAATTACTTTCGGTTCTTCAAAAGAACTACTCTGAGTTTTTTGCATTTAGTGTTATCAGAATTATATGTGGGACACCTACGATAGACGTAATAAAATAACTTATCTGGGCCATTATTACCACACTGCCTCAGGGTAGCCCGAATTCGGATTTCGAGAAATCATAGTCAATACTTTAGACCTTGAGTACCGATAGTATTATAATATCTGTGACCTAGGTTTCTCGATTAGGTCTCTATGTGTCAGGTCCATCGATCAAAAATGTCCGGCTTTGCCGGCCCCCCTTAGATTCACAATGCGCACGCCACAACCTTCAGTAGCAAAAGACAGACATTTTGACATGTTAGGGAAGCTTTTCAACTAGTGTCATTTTAACGTTCAGACAAAAAGCATGGGTACAAAAAATGCAAGAATCACTCGTCCAAAGTGCTGAAAAAGGATGGAATTTCTTATTTTCAGTAAGTTTATATATATTTTTTACCCGTATATTGAGATGTGAGTCATATACTTGTGAAATCAGCATAAAATATTGTTGTTTGGTTTGCCTATGTTAAAATATTAATTTTGTTCTAAATTGATAAATGGAGAGGCTATTTCTTCTAAATTTTTTTTTCATTTATAGTATGTATTAATATATTTTTCATAAAAATAAGTTTAATATTACTAGTTGATGATTTTTAAAATAATTAGTTGGCCCGCCCTAAAATTTCATTTGCGTAGACTCTCTAATAAAAGAAAGACTAGGTTCTTACCTACCTATCAGAAGTATGAATTTATAAAACGTTTATTTTTTTCCCGTAAAAAAAACTCGTGCAAAGCCGCAGACAGGAACCAGTTCTTTTTAATCTAGAGTGCCTGCCTGAAATTGTATTGTAAGTTTAAATTATTGTATGTCTGAAATGACCCTTTTGTATAAATACCTACTGTTGAGACACCAATTTATAGTTTCAACAATAAATGATTCGTTATCTTTACCTGAATTCTGTTAATTAATCCTTATAGAAAATAAACTGAGTAGGTAGGTATATAATTCTCAGGTAGGTACCTACCTACTTACAAAATAAAATAAAATGAATTCGACTCCACCAATCTCTTGTTCCGTATGGAAAAAACTTGTCAGGCTCTGCGCAAACTGTCTGCGTCAAAACAAAACGAACCCAATTTTGAGTGACATTTTTGTAAGGCTCTAGGTATCTACGGGGGAGGCCGCGAACTCCTTATTTTTGATCGAAGGTCAGGTGTCTATCAATTATTCTCTTCTATCATTCGGTTACAAACTCCCAATACACAGTATAAAGTTAACTGTTTACACAGAACTGTTCTGTATAAATCATGCTGTGTACACATACTTAGGGATACAATCTAGATCCTAATACTGTGTCTTTCTTATATTTAATGTTTTGATTGTGTTCCGTTTTGTGTGCCAAATAAATAAATAAAGAAAATTGTTTCAATAATGTCGTGGAACCAGGTTAATTTACTAAAAAGGTTATCCTAATAAATAAGGCAACTTAATTGAAAGTACATACACAAATGAAAATTGGCCATTCACCTTTATTGATTTCTGTGTAGTTAGAACCTAGGAGTGTCGCATCGCATGCCGCGTCCATCTATTTGAACACGGCATTAACTCTAGTCTGGATAATAAAAAACAATTGGATTTATTTGAAAATTTATAATTTTACCCTTAATTCTATTAATATATATCACTGATTAACCTTTGCCCGCGGCTTCGTACGTGCGTTTCCGGTATAAAAGTAGCTTATGTCATTCCTGGGATACCGTCTACCTCAATGCTAAATTTCATTGTGATCCGTTGAGCCACCAGACGTGAAAAGGCAAAACACAGGCAGACAGACAGACAGACATAATTAGTGTCGCTTTTATTATATTAGTTTGGATTATATGAGAAAATTTGGATGTATATTTATGATTTCATGTCAAAAGTCCTGAACGCATCGGAGTGAAATTTTGCAAACATGAGGTACTTGTTACTGGAATTACATATGAGCTAGTTTTAATCCGGAAATAGCACGTGGAAAACTTCTTGCAAGTGCTAGTTACAAAATACAGTCTTTTTTACAAGACTCTCTTGTTATAGGTACCTATCCTAAAAGTAGAACTTATCATAATCACATAAGGGACTAGTTATTAAAGAAACGCTTAAAAAGCGCACTTGGAACAAAATATTAATGACCTTCGCGTTTTGACGAATACATATTATTGAAAGTTGAATCAAGGTGTACTACACCTTGTTTCAACTTTCAATATGTATTCGTAAGTCACCAGTAGCCCGAGTGCGAACAAAAAACGCATGAACGCATTTTTAGCATGGCATTTCTTATTGTAACTCTTGAAAACGTTTGTTTAACCCAAGCGCTAATCACATTATCATCTTTGAAATATAGCATTAAAAAGCCTTTCTGTCGCTCATTTCGTTAGCACTATACCTACAACAATATATACTAGATCTCAACATTCGCTCATCGCAAAATTCCCAAGTAATCATACTCGTACGGTATACAGAAAATGAGTATAAATGCCCAGTGGCGGCGTAGCGTGGGCTGGCACCCGGGGCGTTTTTCTACCAAGCACCCCCCCCCCCCCCCTTGGGGGTCGGTTGACTTTCCGCAGTGCGGGTCGGTTGACAATCCGCAGTGCGGGTCGGTTGACAATCCGCAGTGCGGGAGCTTTGAGGGTGCGGATTCTGCACCCTCAATTTCTAACAACAGGAATTATAAGTAACGGCGAGCGAAGCGAGCCGCGATATTTTTTTGGATTTTCGGTAATAAGTAACTAAGTTTGTCTTATGTGACCTTAATAATTGACTTAATTGTGTCCCTATTAATATTAAATATGTGAATTTAAAGGTGACCTATAATTTAAAAAATAAATTTATCAATTACTAGTATTACTACGGTTAGCGGAGCGAACCACAATAGGTAATTTTGGAGTTCGATGAGGTTAGCAAAAATACAAGTATTCTAAAACCACGACGAAATTTTTTTTTGGCGATCAACAACAAAGTTAAAAACAAACCGGCGAGCGTAGCGAGCCGCCGAAATTTTTGTTACTTCTTTGAGTGATCACAAACAAGTTAAGGAGAGTATGAAAAAATTAATAACAGCGAGCCCTGAAACGTTTGGAGAAATTGCGGCGGCTGCGAAGATTGTTATGAAACAAATACAAAATAAAAATCACCGAGTGGAGTAAGCCACAACCTGTTTTGAAATTGGTGAGGCATACTTAGCAAAAAAAGTAAGCTATGACAATGAATGAGAAAAGATTTTTTTACGATTTACAACAAAATAAAGCACAGTACAAAGCAATTACTCATTATTGCACATCAAATAAAATAGTGACACAGGGCAGGGAAAGAATAATACAGATAAAGTTGTATGTACAATGTCTTATCGGTTTGAGCGATATCTGCTAGCCAACCTTTCTACACCCGATTTTAAAGTACCTATTCAAGTATTTATTTTGCAATTATAATAAAAAAACAACGGCGAGCGAAGCGAGCCGCAATTTTTTTATATGTCTGCGTGTGAGTTTTCGGTATCACCCCTTCGGATTCGGATTTGAAGTGCCAACGGCGCGCCCCGAGGGGTGCCGAGATGGCACTCCTTGGAGCTCGGTACCCGGGGCGGACCGCCCCTCCGCCCCCCCCCTTACGCCGCTAGTGTAAATGCCAATGTGAGACCGGATCCACTGTCGCCAATATCAATATCTTTCGTTATAAAAAAATCTAAGCAGTGCAAACTTAGAAAATTGTCGCATGTTTTTGCTATTGTTTGTAATAATTTTTGAGTATAAGCCAATAAATCCCTGCCTATTTGAAAATCTGTTTCCATTCTGGTCTCCTACGCGAGTGACATCTAGCGTTGAGTAGCGAAGGCATATTTCATCGTTTAATTCAACATTATAACGCTAGATGTCGCGGTGTTACAGGTTTTACTTTGATTGCACTTTGTAAAGTCTGTAACTTATTGTTTTCTGTATTCCGTGTAACAAACCTTTCATATCACATTTTTATTGCAGGAGATGCAGCATCTCCGAAGACACTATCTAAAACTATTTACAACGGGATATTTACCATGCTTGCTAAGTTATTCCGTGATCACGGCGCGTGAAACTGTACTGAAATATTGGAAAGTTCATAACTCAAATCATGGTAAACATCCCGATATAAATGACTAAGTGTTAATAACCATGATATTTTTAAAAATATTATCTTAAACTATTGATGTATTTCATAAGGTTAAACACTACTATGACTCCCATGATGTCGGTGTATCCCTCGTGGGTGGTCTTCGGCGATGAGTTGCATAAATCGCTTCGACAGTAACAGTATCTGAAAATTAAAAATACCTATCAAACATTTTGCTACTACAAAAATGCCTTACTCCTATCGAAAATTCAAACAACGCATAATTATTAATGTGGGATGGTAATGTCTTGAACATTGCCATCCCACTGCAGGTCAAAAGTCTCTTTGCCCACCTTTAATTTTTCACGAGCCTTTTAAAAAGGATTTACAGTTTTTTTAAAGCTCGCGAATTTTGCAAAATTTATGCGCAGAGTGGCGTTTTAATCTTGCAAAAAAACGTTTATGTGACATATGTTAATGTTACTTCATAACTTATATGTATATTTTAGCAAACGTTATTGACCTCCAAATTATTTTACTAACCTTTTCTATATTTATCTGATTTAAATCAGATTTACAATTAGCATTTTTTACCAACGAAATTAAGAAATCGTCAACAATATTTTCATCATCCATCCAAGTTGATAATTGCTTCTCCATACCTGTTTTCTATGACCTTATCATCGCCGCTGATGCAGTCTTATTTATACGGCTCTACGATCTTTGTCCTCTTAGACCTTCCAGGTACTTGTGCTTCTGAGATGCTCAGCCTTTCATTCTCACTTACCAATGATATCACGAACTCAAGACTACATAGTTCGTAGCTTATCATCATATGCAACCTGACTTCGCCCATCAGGTATGCCTCCAAGGTTCATTCCTCCAAGGTATATCAATGATGTTAATGCTTGGCCAGATGTCGCCCAGTTCCGCACCGACAATAGTATTATAGGAGAACAATCTTAAGCTTAGTTTTATATAAATATTGACCTGTATCTAAATCCCATTGTATTTAGACTTAGATAGGCGAATAACATTGTATTAAATTTTTAAGCGTTATACACTTACTAGTGGTTTATTTTTCGCTTCTTCCACTAGTAGACAAAAAATTGAAGCGAACAAAATCAATAACATTTTGTTTCTTATTTGATAATAATTACTATTATTAAGTTGTTTATGTATAAAATTTGACTTGTCTAAGTGCTTATTTTGTAAGCCTAAAGAAATAAAGTTATTGAATTTTGGTTTTGAGATGTCGTCTGCACATCCCTCACCTCACCATCATATTTAATGGTCCACTGCTGGACGGAGGCCTCCCCCTGATAATCGCCTTGTTGGCTGCCCATCCCGTCGGGCTCAATTTCCGACGTACCTGAGTATAGAAGGACCGGAGGTTCAGCCCTGCTTCCTTGTACACCATTGGATATCGCCCTATCCTCCTTTTGATCTGGTTTCCGTACCAGTTGGTTGCTCAGCTCCATTAACTTAGTAACTTCAATGTTTCTCATTGTTGTTCCATACCTGTTTTCTGTGACCTTCTCTCCCTTATCATTGCCGTTGGTGCAGCCTTCCTTGTACGGCTCCCAGATTTCTATCTTCGGAAACCACTGCCCGTCCTTGTAGTCCTGGTATTCGTGCTTCTGCGGTGCGCAGTCACGAAGCTCTCCTTTTATTCTTACTGGAATGTTTTAACAGGAATATGAGTGATACTTTCTATATCATCCTAAAAAGAAAACACCCTTTCCACATAAAAGGTTTTTCCCGACAAGATAATATGAGAAATCTCACATATTTGATTTTTCTCTCGAGAATGTATACATAACATACGTACGTGCTGGGTAGGTACGGTACGAACGAGAGTGTTATTTTTTAGCTTGCTTCGACTAAGTAGTCCTTACAAAGATAGTTTTGTTTCTAGTTTGCGATAGAAATGCCATTCCAGTTTATTAATCTGTAGCACGGCTAATAAGTTCCTTCCTAGATAATTAGACCAGTCTTGTTTTAGCAAGGGTACTTGCTCTGTGTAATATGCAGTTTCAAACCAGGATAATTATTCAGTGGTCGTTCGTTAATCACGTTCCTCGTTTATTTCTGAATCGATGTTGTAGTTTTTATTAGTTTATTAATAAAAAGGTTAAATAATTTCGATTAATAGATGTGGAATTTTGGTGTTCTCTCATGTCATAAAATCCTCTCTTGATACACTCATTAGAAACCATGACCTTACGTTTACCTACGTAGCTTTAATACACTTAGATATTGAAGCATCTAACAGGGGCAATTCTGCTAACCAATCGCTTTTCTATGACACCACCTCCAAACATCAAAGAAATTCTAGATAATGCGTGCGGTTCTATTTGCACGAGAGATTGATAGAATGGTTTCAAACTTGACACTTTTGACACGCGTCCCTTCATCTGTAGTTTCTTTCATCGAAGGTAAGATTCCAAAATGTGTCATTCTGTGACGATATCATAGTAACAGTGAAGCGATGATTTAGTAAAATTAGGGCCTAGATCGGTATATATCAACTTGAAACGGAACACTT
The DNA here is from genome assembly GCA_947086465.1 of Eupithecia exiguata. Lineage (NCBI taxonomy): Eukaryota > Metazoa > Arthropoda > Insecta > Lepidoptera > Geometridae > Eupithecia > Eupithecia exiguata. Next base: position 1,602,859 of record OX352247.1, read on the forward strand.
CACTGTGGTCCGACATGCACGTTTTATAATTCCATTAGAAAAAGATAAATTCGTAAGGCCCGTAATATGAAAGCTTGCCCAGTCATCAATCGATGCTTGAGAAACGCGTTTCTATGGAATAAACGTCACTCAAACATAGATCGATTACTGAGCAAACTTTCATAATACGAGCCATAGAGAGTGAGAGATGACGTCATTTCTCGTGCTGCCCCGCTCGACGCTAATTTGATCTAAGCGGGGCAGCATGAGAGATGACGTCATTCGCAATTCCATTCTTTATGTACGCAGTTTATATAAGTTACATACCTCCATTCTGAATATCGAGATGGAATTCCTGCTTCATACACATGGTAGAGTAGGGACAGTTGACAATGAACTTGTCCGAATAGTCGAAGTGCACGCAGAGCTTCGTGGTGTTATAGAAGTGGCCGGGCGGCGGGTTGACTAGGCACTGGTAGCATTGCAGGGACGATACTTCTGAAATGGAACAAATATTTTTATGCACAAATAAAATGCCTTCAACTATTTGATAACGAACAGACAAACCACCTTAAACTGACTTTACTCATTGGGTAATTAATTACTTGTACTTGCCATATTAGATAAAAAAAATGTATAAGTATATTTAAGTTCTATAAGTGAAAACTGTTAAGCTTTAGTATATTTAGTATACCATTGTTTCTACTCATTTACGTTTTTTAATCTGTTTGTTGTCCATCTAAAAAAACTGGGCAATTCACTCGGCATCATCTAGCCCCATATTAAGCAAAGCTTGTGTTATGGGTACTAGGTAACTGTTATACTTAATACATTACATTACTTCGATAATTTTATTCTATAAAGAGAACTATCAGAACACATATCTGCACATCGTACAAACATTTGTCCCGAGGCGGGAATAGAACCCGGTAAATTCTGCGTTGCATGCGGATTTTCGTCTGCTGCAACGCAGAGGTCGTATTCGGTTACAGAGCATGGTAGAGTCGCTCTCTTTTGACCCGCGAGGTGCGGTTTATGTGTTTTTCTCGAGTGTTTCTATGTGGTTGGTGGATACTCTGTATTACCTTCAAGGATCAAGACGGCTAAAACGATGTTGATATATGAGGTATCAAAATAGTCTAGTCTCTCTCGGTTCTTAGCTACATTTTGTAGGGCCCAAGTCGGTTTATTATGGACTTCAAATTATCACTTAATTGTCATTTGATCGATTAGTTAGTTAGATCGACGCTCTTCAATCCATACTAATATTATAAAGTTCGAAAGTCACTCTTTTTGTCTGTCTGTCTGTTTTTCACGCTTAAACGGCTGAACGGATCTTAATGACATTTAGTAGAAAGGTAGACGGTATTCCGAGAACAACATAGGCTACTTTTTATACCGGTAAAATGCTTGCGAAGCAGAAAGATATTTTTGAGTACCTTATCTTCTTACGAGTATGTACTCGTAAGTTCTTACGAGTATGTACTCGTAAGAAGCTTACGCTAAGCTTACGAATTGACTACTTAGATAGCCAACTGGTAAAGGTCATCGAATTAATTTATGCTAAGAAGCAGCTATACTGCAACGTCTTTGATAAATTAACAATTCAATACCGGGACCGGTAATTTTAAAGGTTAAGGTGACTACTGGCCCATCAATCGAGTATCATTGACCCATTGATATTGACATTCCTGACCCGACTACCTACTCATTCAATTGACTTCATTCATTGAATTGACACACGACATTCTAGGTTCATTATTGACAATAGATGTTACTTCATCTTTTTTTTCTGTATTGTTTTCCTTATTTGTATGTATAAAGTTTTATCTATCTGTCCTTTCGATTGTTATATTCCTGTTTATGATTGTTATATTGTTTGTTTTTTAAATAATAATAAAAAATAATTAGAGATTAATTAAGGCACTCAGCCTTAATACGACTGGCATAGGACTGTTTTGAATATATCTTTTAAATTTATGTCTGTCTGGCAAACATTAAATTAAACATGTATTATTAATAAAAACCTGTTATTTAATGAGTTATCTAACTAGACAACTAATTAATTATGTAGTCGCAAATTGTGTGATCTATTGGGGTCGTTGACTTCAAGACATAATATGTTCCTTAAGAGCGTCAGGTAGATTGAACCACAATAATTGTATATTACTATATATTTTATAATAATAATAATAATTGTAAACCATTATTGTTTACTATAAGTGTTTCATTACTCAGTTGCTCTCTTGACTGTAAGTTTTTAATGTAGATATAATCAGAAAGCATGAATCACTTTATCAACTCCTACGCATGTTTATTACGCATCCCGGTGAATGATCTCTTGGCCACTCAAACATTTAGTTTAGGTTTTCACGTTTCTCTTAAAAATATGCACAATTTCATAAAAGTATACTTTCAAAAGCAAATTACCGTTAAAAAAATGTAAAATTAAATGTAACCTCTTTTTATTTTGATATTTCCCGCAGACCTGCCTTGAAGCCTGTTGCTAAATGACATTTCGTACCCACTAGAAATATACAAATCTAGGTGACACCGCTTAGAGTTCAGTTCGTAGGTACCTAAAATGTTGCTTCGATGTATTTGCGTAATTTTGCTAATCCACAAATGTACAGCAATCCCCCAGGATTATCAATCGAAAAATAATGATCAATACAGTTATGAGGACGATTATCCCAATTATAAACAATACAGCAACCCTGGACAACCTAATTCCAGTAATATAATTACTACAACCAGATCTATAGAGACTACAACTGCATCTATAGAATCTGATGAAGAATATGACAATGATGATGTGTTTGATCTTTTATATTTATCGCCCAAGAGAGTATCGAACAATACAGATAAGTTTCAACCAATCAAAAATATTACAATTTATGATAATGCTTCTGATTATTTGAGAACACAGAGTGTAGTGCACAAACCTTTTAAATTTGTAGATGTTCTATTACAATATGAGTATACTTATGATGATTATGCACCACCACCCGTTCCGCTTAGATTAGAATCCGACAAATCAGAGACACAAAATATTTCTTCGAAAATGGTGTCACTCAGTGGAATTAAGGAGTCAAACAGTACATATATCGAGGCAAATAGAGGCTATGAAGAAACTGAGGAATTTAAACTGCATGACGCTGATGGACCTAAGCAGTATGACAATAAGTCCCTAAAATATTTGGCAGAATTTTTCAATTTAGAGCCTGCAGCAGGTACTTGGACATACAAGGAGCATCTAATGCATATGGAAAACGATAAAGTTTGGTACGTCCCCGAAAAATTTCCTTGTTGGGAACTACCAATAATTTATGGAGCATTCGGACCCAACAGAAATGAATCGGAAGTATTTGCCGTTTTCTTGGGCAGGCTGAAGAACGTCATAGACACTAATCCCAGAAAACTGCCTTTGCCTAAAAACTTTTTATTTGCTGATCCAGCCAAAGTCGCTAATAAATGGTGTGGGGTATCTCCTTGCTTCGGTGATCATACACTTTGTATTTTTGCTAGGAAAGTATACTCTACGTTATGTCACAAAGAATTTAAAGTTTACATACCAACGATGACGGAGCGAATTGCTTTGGTAAATACACTGAATTCTATGAGGAATAGTGTCGCAAAAGGTTCGGCGGTAGAATATGATCATTTACCAACCGCCGCGGATATGAAGCAAGTAATATACGACTTTGATTTGCAAGACATGGCCGTGGCGTGGCTCAGGCAGTGTCTGCCTGGAGTTGCCCCGTGTTCCTCTATTGACAATGAATACATCATGCAACTGGAGTGCACTAAATTCGTCGACTACTGCTGTTTACATACTCATAGTAATTGGTATGTTATGTTATATATAGTGCTAGAATCGTTGCCATATTGTTTGTTTACATACGTATTCTCAAATATTAAATTCTCAACCGTTAACTTTTTTGTTTCTAGCGTACCAGAAATGGAATGTTTCCTAATGCCCGCAGTAGGCTGCATTCACGCTTGGTTTTTAACTGCAGGAAAAAATTTAACCAGAACCGACGTGGAGTGCGGTCATCCCTCTCCTAATACCTTTAACACCGTTCAGTTGCTATGGGCAGAAACTTACAAAATCGGTTGTGCATTTGGTTCGAGACCAAAAGGTGACATAAGAGTGGTCTGCAATTTTTCGCCAGGCGCACCTTTCTATATAGAAACTAATTACTTCTGTGGACTTATTTCGCACCGAGACATAACTCCGCACTATGGATTTAGTGATGTTGATATTACAGACATAGAATTCCTCAAGTCCCAAGGAATACATATTAATAAAGTGGACGACTTTCACGTGGACCTGCCAGATGATGCTGAAAAGCCGTACAGATATAAGAAGCTGCTGAGGACATCAGACTTGGACAGCTTAAACATGATTTATAGGAATGGATGGGTGAGGGAGCAACTGCTAGATTATAGCAACGGGACCAAAGGACTGATTGCTCGATTGATTTCCAAATACTCGTTTCTTGAGCATGACGAATCTAGATGTGATACGGATAAGCCTATTTACATTGTTGGCCCTCCCGGTTCCAGGTGCGTGGAGAAGGGTGTGAGGTTCGACTCACTGTGCTATGACTTCGGTGATCCTTCTCCGGGCTACAGACTTGTTGCAATCGTAGCTCCCATTGCTCTCTTTTCCCTTATTCTATTTGATTTATTTAGTGGTGTTGTGAGGCAAACTATCACTTAAAAAGTTTACTAATTAGCTATTAGTATTATTTTATACAATATAATTCTCTGCTATTAATTTAAATGTCTTAGGTTGTGTTATATTAAAACGTGCCACTTTACGGCTTGCTTTTGCGTTCGGTAAACACTTGTGTAGATTATTTGAACAGCTTGTTAGCGTATAGCGATCTTGACCGCGTCAGTGCCTTGTTGTCAATAACTAACGTTCATGTCATGACTCATTTATATAAGCCGAATAGGATACGCCTTTTACATTAATCTTGAATTTTATACAATGTTTTCATGACTCATACAAATACCTTGTTTTATCTGCACATTTCTGTTCAGACATGGACAAACTTTATTCGTAACTGCTCAAGATTTAACCTTTGACCTGTACGTTGCAAAATCTGTCTCATAACAGGATATATCAGTCACTTGAGAAGCCGTTCACAGAGCCTTTACTTCGTATTTGTAATATATTACAGTTTTGCATGCTTATCAGGTTTATTCGAAGTATAGCTACGAAATAACGTATTTAGCGTTTTGCGTGCGCACGGTTAATTATCGGTTACATGAAGCAAATCACGCGTTGGATTCGAACACGGAACAAATTATAAAGTGCATTAGCTTGTATATAGTTCCTGAACGCTATGCATTTCGTTAAATGCGAGGTCAAATTTGATTTAATATTACAAATCGAAGTTACCTCTGTCCCCAGTTTGGCCAGCACTTTCTTTTATAAGATCGAGATAAGAGTAGATTGTGACTAATTTTATTGAGTTGTGAAAAGATAACAGATAGACAGAGTTACTTTCGTTATGTACTAATACAGACAGACGAACTGCCTTGACTAGCTCACGAAGTCGCAACAATATAAAACAAATGTTTAAGTTGATTTAGCTCGGCACGAAATCTTAAAATTTACTATCTTGTTTAAAATAACAACCACTATAATACAAACTGCATTATCATATGCAGGATACGTGATTGTTTTGAGAACAACTTTTACCAACCTGTTGCTATCAAGGACAATATGGTTAGCACCGCGGCTAGGTATTGTTCCATGGCTCAGTTCTTTGGTTTCTTGCGTCGTGTTCATCAGATTTTTGTACGGCTTTCTTTCTCGAACCTGAAAAGGAGAGGATTCTCAGTTTGGTCAACATCTTATTAAACACACACACAGTGCTATTTCATCCACAGCTATCTATTGGTCTTTCTATCGAGGCTTATGCTAGTCAGAGCCATCATCCATCCCATAACTTTCTTCTCTTCTATGAGCATTAGTGCACTATATTTATAATGACTATGCTGAAGTAATAATAGTTCATAATTAATGATAGGGTCACCCTTCATAAATTCGAGCTTAGAGGTCCCACGGAATCAGATTTAAATAAGATGTGTATCTGGCGGAAATTGAAACGATGGTAATTATTTTTAATTCAGAATATGGATTTAGGCATTTCCTCCTGATCAATTTTACCCGAATGTTTTCCTAACCAGGTGTGCACTCTGCATGCCATTAACACTGAATGATCTTATGCCTTATGCCACTTTGGTGGCCCGGTTTGCATCGTGCCTTATGTTCATTCATTACGAAGGCGATAATTACAGAGGTGAACAGCTTGATGCGTGCGGTTGGAATGTCGGAGTCGTTCATGATAGGTGAAGGATGACGATCGACGTTTAGTACAAGACGCTAATCGATTTAGAAAATTACTTACTGGGGAATTCGAGAAGTTCTATGGTTTGCAAAGAATCTTTATCTATTGAGGATGCGACTGTATTGAATCTTATATAAGGTTCAAATTATGTTATGCGCAACTCTACCTCTGTCCAATGTATTGTAATAAACTTTAGCGGCCTGCTGTTATAGTTGGCCTCCGTATGAATTTAATTAACTAAAACATGTAGTAATAAGTTACTCTAAGAGCATGATACTTAACCATTTACACCACCATAAAGTGTTTGGTTGGACTGCCCACGACTGTCCAAAAGCAACCATTGTCCAAGGTATATGTTATGGTGCTAAACCCATCTACATCAATGGCAAGAGCGTGGGCTTGTAACCGGTTGACAGTGACTAAGTCATGACGACATCCTGAGAGGAATACTAAGCAAAAAGCTCAGGCTTTTGTGCTCATGTAAATAATGTGTGATATATCGATGCACATCATCGGTATATCACTTCTATATTGCCAGCACTGCTATATGCCCCAGCTAAAAATAGTTTCTGCCCGTGACTTCACTAACGAACTAAAGGGGCTACCATTCGACGCCATTTTGTGAAAAGGATAGGCATAGGATTTCGCGTTTATAGGAGCGGGACAGAGCAGAGCGCCTGTGTAAAAATCAAATCCAAAAATCAAGATTTCTTTCCAATTAAAAGAGTTGAAGTAGTTAAATATTTATTTTGGCGAATTGTTACCCTGCCTTTGCTTTATTTTTCAATATAAACATCAAGTCAGTAAGTCGGTTGGATTCGGAGGTGAAGGCAAATATGTATCAAAACTGAGATATTTTAGATATTTTTTTGTCATCAAACATACGCAACTAATCAAAAAACTGTTGACGCTTATGTTGGTTGCTTTGTACAGAATGACATGAAATATTAGGTATAGGAGTACAAGAAGCCTAAATTTCATAGTTGAACAACAGTAGGATCTCAAAGATCAAGGAAATGTTGATTTTTCGAAATACCAGCAGCCTTGACACACGTTCAAAGCGTAGCCGTATCAGCACCCAGGAATTTCGTATTCATTTCAGATCAGATTGCGAAATACTGTTCAACTGCTGTATCCCATCAATTATAAAGTAAAGCTCTGACCAGACAGTATTTTGACAGTATTGCGGAAGATTTAAGATTTCCTTGAGATTTTTCCATTTTACTTCATGTACTTTTACAATGCAGAGCGAGATTAAAAAAATAATTAAAACCCTACCTAATTCCCACGTACCTACCTACACGTATAACGTTTCATAAACTGCCAAAAAAACTAACAATGCAACACTTACGTAGAGCGTAAAACGGACCGGTTGAAAATCAATTGTATATAAAGGAACCGATATCTCTATACCGTAACACGTGCTAACAAAACGAGTTCAGTGTTATTGCGTTGTTTCGCCCCGGTCAGGTTTTCAAGGTCCTCGTACTTCTCGTTGTGGCCTTTCCCCAGTTACTTGGTTCCCTTGGTTTCGCCGGTCGAAAAATGGACTGACCTAGCTTTTGAATTATTAATTGTTTTATCTTTATCGATCTACTTTTCATTATGTTTGTCTTATATTATCTATCTGGGCTTAACAGGAATTTAAATTGTCAAAACCTTATCAAGGAATGACCTGAAACGGCTCGATCTCAAATATGTGTACAGAAAAGTCGATAATAATAATAGGAACACCTAGACCATAAATTTCAATATTCTTCAGCATAGAACAGATAGAAAAACTAATTCTATAAGGCCCATATACATAAATATACTAATATTATAAATTCAAAAGTAACTCTGTCAGTCTGTTACTACTTTTTGACGTCTCAACGGCTGAAAGGATATCAACGAAATTTGGCGGAGCGGAGAGGTCGATGGTATCCCGGGAACGGACATAGGCTACTTTTTATCCCGGAAAAGAGTATGCAAAGCCGCGGTAAGAAGCTACTAAATAAATACTTTACAAAATAACATATTATGTACATATGAAAATGACAACGATGATGTATGGAGGCTAGGTTAGGTTTAAAAACTTTGAAAGTTTGTGACAAAATGCTAATTTCCGTCTGGTTTTTATGACTCCATTAAAACAAAACTTGTAGAAATGCCTACATTTAAAATGGCTATTTCAGAAAAATCATTGTGGTTCTGTTCAAGTGAGTCAGAAACCGATAAACAATTCATAATGTCGTGATCGGCAAGGATGATTATGGATAGGCAGTTTAGGCATTGATACCGCAAAAAGCAAGCTTCTATCTATCTTACAACCAGAACTATTTCCTTTGTTATCCTTCCTTTATTTCCTTTGTTATTCCTTTGCTATCAAAACCAAAAATTACAAGGTTTTTGTTAATAAAGTGCCTAAGCCTTCACACTCAGTCTCAGGGTAATTTGGCGCTGCAGTCCGAAGGACGTCCTAAAGTTTTTCGACTCTTACGTCGCTTGAACTCGATGCGCTATCGGTAGCGCATGCCCGTACTAAAGAAGGTTCAAGTCCCTTCCCACGTGACCACGGTCACCCCACCGGTCGTCGATGAGCTACCCTGCGACGAGGTCGAAGGCCCCATGCCTACCATAGGCCCTACTCCCGCATAGCCTCGGGAGTCTTGCGTCCTCGACGCGAGATGGTGTAATGGAGCGGATCGTGACCTTCGCGACGGATCATCTTGAGGATCCGGCGGCGGCGGCGGCGGGCGGCGGCGGTCGAAATTTTTTGGTATACTATCTCCTTTCATAAAAAAATTCACGCTTGTCATATTATTTTGCAAGTCACTGTGTTTAAGGCCTTTTATTTGTTGTTATTCCTTGACAACATATTTTAAAATTTCAACACTATGCCGCACCTCAATGCGTATTGGTCCAACATAATGGTCAGACATGTGCACTTTGTAGCTTATGCGCAATATTACGTAAATGTACCAACACGGACCGCAGTCCGAAGCGCACTTCGAAATGTCATCCTCAGTTGGAAATTTTATGACTTCTAGGGTCTTCACGTAAGGTCTCCATACAATATGCAAGTGGTCGCCATACGATAATCGTTTTAAGAGGAAATATGGGAAAGGGTTTGTGTATTCCTTGATCATGATATTTGCTCTTTTGAGCGTATGTCATAAGAACGTGATCTGATATTTTGTCTAGGCGTTTCTATGTTATTCTAGGATCTTTGTTATGTAAATAAATAAAACTTATGCGTCTGTTTGTAATATCAAACAGATATTTACTAATTGCATTGAAAGTATCATCATCAGCAACATCAATTAGTACATTAGTTGAAAAATAAAACGCAACATATAAAATGTTATATATATATAAACTTAGTTCAATTACCATCCTTATTTTCAAGATCTTAACTTCTGTATTTATTGAGAAATTACGATATTAGTAAAAATTTAGAGATAACTTTGCTGTTTTTCTATCGAGATTTTTTTTTGAATTGTGTTTCAAAACATATGACAGATAGAGTAATTCTGTGGAGTAAATCCTGCCAGGATTTACTCCACAGAATGCCTGCCAACTGTACCATAAATAAATTTCATAGTTAAATATTCAGTAATTTGGAAGATATGGACATCCGGCGGAGTTGATTTATTGAGGTAGTATAAACTCTTAAGATCATAACAAATCGCTTTCACTTCTAAACCAAGTAGTTAAACTTGAAACGATCAGGTTATCTTATCTAAACCTTAATAGGCCTCTTAATAAAATAAGGTACTGGTTCTTGCATAACTGTAATAATAATAATAATCTCAATAGGCCTTATTTGTTTTGTAGGTAAAGGAGGTTGTATCCAATTTGCTGACTACAGTCTAGGTCAGCTCCCCAACTTGCAATGACATTGTATGAATCATTTCATCTGTTCATTATCAAGCATCAGTCATGTTTTTATCATACGTGAAAATCTTCAATTGGCTCTTTGACTACATTCCAAATTGTTTTCATCCTAGTCAGTGACAACGTAACAAAGCGTAATCAGGTGATTTTTATTAAAAATATGACTATTTTAGGTAAAAAGACGGGATTAAAATTACACATTTTTTATATGACCACGTGACCGAAAACGCTCTGCGTTTGGTTGGATCGCTGGTGACGTCAGACTATTATAGATTACAGTGTCAATGAGTTCTTCTTGTTAGGTGTGGTGTGACGTGTGATGTCATTGCTCAGAGCACGGGAGCCATGACAGAGATTATCGTTTTGGCGCGCCATTATTTTATTCAAACTTTTATATTAATTTTTATAACTAATACGACTGGCCTTGAAGAAATATTGATTACATTATTTTTATCAGACAAAACGTTAGAATTATTTTAAAAAAAATGCAAAATCTGCCGAATCCGTTCAATGCTTTTGGCGTTAAGGTAACAAACATCCATCTATTCATCCAACCAAACTTTCGCATTTATAATATTAGTTTGACAATGATGCATCGAAGCGTATCATTTCAGTAACAGATTAGGAAACAGCTGTGAGACCCGCTGCGTGAGCACCGGTCAAGTTCACCTCTGTTTCTAATCCTATCAGACCACACTGTAATACAAAATTATTGACTGCAATATTTTAAAAATTGCTACATCGATTGAAATTACTCTTGAAAGAGATTGATTGAGTGCATAGGGATAGGCTTTTGGGTTTGCCAATAATTATTAATTAGCTCATTTGTATTGAATAAAACCGGCCAAGTGCGAGTCGGACTCGCGCACGAAGGTTTCCGTACCATTATCTATGAAAACGGGGAAAAATCACATCTGTTGTATGGGAGCCCCTCTTAAATATTGGTTTTATTTTAATTTCATTATTTATTTTTAAGTATAGCTAAATATTCTGTTAATATTTCAAGCGTCTACCTGTTGCCGTTATCAATATCGAGCAAAAACGAGCAAAAAATTCACGTTTGTTGTATGGGAGCCCTCTTAAATATTTTTTTATTCTGTTTTTTAGTATTTGTTGTTGTTATAGCGGCAACAGAAATACATGTGAAAATTTCAACTGTCTAACTATCACGCTTCATGAGATACAGCCTGGTGACAGACGGATAGCGGAGTCTTAGTAATAGGGTCCCGTTTTACCCTTTGGGTACGGAACCCTAAAAAAAGACAAATCTAGTCAACAGTACAACCGTAGGTACAACCTCGATACGTGACCTTTGGACGCGTCACAAAATTAGGTTTTGTTCAGCTTGAATTTGGCTAGACGTTTTCCTATTTCTATCCTACTATCACTTAGTCAGAGATTGTCTAATACATTAGGTCGTTCGTTAGCTTGGGTTTGGACATCACAATAGCTATCAGTCTTGATATTTTACGGCACTTTGGCTAATAAATCAACTACGTTACGAGAAAATGTCGCACGTGTAAGTGGTTTGCGGTGTTAAGAAATTTTGTCGTAAACATAAGTTACAGTGTTTAAGATTAACGATTAGGTAGTTGTGTTTACTTGAAAACCTGATTTAATCTTATCCTTACTCGACTTAGCCGTAGACGTTGTCGTGCATTAGCCCTCTTACTCTTTTAAACCTCTTATAAACCTCTCTTCATCATGGACAACCCGATGTAGCCTTTTCCGTATAAGACTTCATCTAATGTGCCACATCCTATCCTACTGTCGGAAGTAGCGAATCACTGGTTTGTGTTTTATTCACATGTGGTTACTACTAGTGGTGACGAAATTTTAGACAATGGAATTTCCACTTGGATGTTTTTGTAGAGTAAAAAACGTTTCACATTGGTCATTGAATTTGGATACTAAACAATGCAATGCCGCACCGATTGGAACTATTGTCCTGTCTAGAGAGTTCAAATTTTGATCTCTAATAAATAACCAATATTTTTGTGATTACGAAAATTAATACATCATAAATTCAATGCGAAATCGAATGAGAATTTCCAGCGAGTCAATACCATAATGTCAAATTGTAACATATTGTTTTTTGCGAAACGCTGGCCTTGATGTAATTTTTATGAGTTTATTTTGCACTAGCGGTCCGCCCCGGCTTTGCACGGGTATATTCTATGTACATCAGGGATAATGCAGAATTCTAATTATGAAAGAATTTTTCAGATCGGTCCAGTAGTTTCAGAGCCTATTCAATTCAAACAAATCTTTCCTCTGTATAATATTAGTGTAGATTGTGTATTTATTATGGCTCCATACAGTAAAATCATATAGACAAAAGTGTAAAAACATTATACCTTATAACAAACATAGGTACGCTAGTGATGAGTATAACAAATAACCTTAAGTACATTAACAATATAGCTACAATAGAATTGGACAGGCATATGTCAAAATTAGATCTATCTAAACTACTATTTCTCATGTTTGCGTATAATGAAATTATTTTCATTGTTTTGTATTTACCGACATCGATAATATAATGTCATGGCTAAATTATTATCAATGTCACCGGTTTCTTAATTTTGATTTGTTGACATTCTTCACACAATCGTAGGCAGTTTGACGACGAAATTTATGAATTAAAATCTGTGTTAATCGTCTAATAAACAACTTGTTGAGATGCTTACGTAATAATGTTAATACGTGTGCGCCTGGATATTTTCTTTTATTGTAATGAGTAGGCTTTTTTTCCAACAAAAACTAATGGAGGACCTTGGAATTAGACGATCCTGAAGTATAGGAAGAAATGTCGTTAGCTACGCATCCTTACACGTATTTGATGGAAAGGTTGCTTATGGGTAGAGGTAGGTCAAGATATTTTCTTACTGAGATGCACGACGAAGGCAGAAAGTCCATCGTCTGGCTCAGTATTTCTGTTTGTACATTCCTTCTCACAGTATATTCTCTGTCAGTCAACACATTTTTATCCAATCTTTTAGACTGAAGAATAATATATCTTCATCTGGTTCTTTAAAGATATATTTCCCAATGTTCATATTACTGTATATATGATATTATGTAGCTACAATTTATAGAATTGTTTAGCATAGATGACGTGACATGTAACATTGGGGCCTGCGGATAAGGATTTGCCCATACAAACGCACTACCAAAATGATTTGTAATTAAAGCATATTTCCACCATATCATGTTATTTTTTGTATTCGAAAAGTATTTTTCTAGATCCCTGGTTGTTTTTTTTTTACTAGGTATAGTACACCTATAATGAAAAAAAAATATGCATAATGTTATTGTGCTTATTTTTACATCGAAAATGACATGTTTTCGTCCTATTTGTTTTGTATTATAAACAGTGATCGGAAATTCGGGCGCTTATTTACCTAAAGTTGGTGTAAGACACAACATGGAGCAGTTAAAACCATCTTTTTTGGGAATACTTTCCCGTAAATTCCTGGGATTTCAGAATATTCTAAAATAATGATTTTTCACCGGAATCTTATTTATAGACGAAATATAAGACACTTTTATTCTGACGTGTTTTTCACTAAAGTCAATATTTCTGAAAAAAAAAACATTTTTAATTATATTTATGATTTTATGCCAAAATCCTTTTTCTACACGAAATTTAAAACACTTATTCATACGCATTTATAATTTGTTTGATAATTGCGTAAGAATAATAGAAACAAATATTATAAAAAAAAATATAGGTATATAATTGTCTGTTTTGTGAGATGAACCCAAACTTGTTTTATTCAAAATGGGAATTTTGGAATTTTCTAGAATGTATTTTCACTGAAATCTTATTTATAGACGAATTATAAGACACCTTTTTTGAACGCGTTTTTTTACAAAAATCGATTTTCGCGTCAGTATAAAAGTGTCTAATATTTCGTCTTTAAATAAGGTTCCGGTGACAAAATCATTATTTTAGAATGTTATGAAATCCCGGGAATTTACGGGAAAGTATTCCCGTGAAAGATGGTTTTAACTGCTCCATGTTGTGTCTTACACCAACTTTAGGTAAATAAGCGCCCAAAATTCCGATCACTGATTATAAACTACAATATCTTACGTATTGTTTGATAAGGAACATAGCCTATATCGTCTAATTACAGAATAACAACATAATGTCGAAAACACAAAAAGTTTTCAGTCATCATTTTTGGTATTACGGGACATAATAATTTAGGAATTGAAGTTGCGAGCAGCTGTCGCCGGATCCTTAATTTATTTATTTATTTATTTGATGGAAAACCAAAAGCTTTTATACACAGAGTGACAAATTGATAATTACCAGTAAGCTTATCGAAGGTTTTCACTTAGTAAAGAACTATTGAACTAATAACGTATAAAAGATTGGAAAAAATGTGGAAGTATACTGATTATCTGACTGAAGACCTGAACTGAACAATAAATAAAGCGGTTAATCATTATTTTCTACACAAATTTCAAAAAAATATTTCCCAGATCTCTATTCCGCGATTGAAAATTCAACCATCAAAATTTTATCAGTTTGTTCTGATTGCATTGTTCAAAGCAACTTACGCATCTACAAAGCGAATCCCATAAAATCCAATTCAATCACAAAATACAGCACAAGTTATCGTGCGTGACACTTCATCGTAAATAAACACGTGCGTTCTCGTTTAACCGCGTACATGTGTCACGGTGCGAGGTGCGTTGCGGACTGGCTGGCTGGGTTGGCTTGGCTGGCTCGCCGGGCTTCAATGCCAAGACTGTTTGCTGTTTTGCCGGTGTCTTGCAAGGACTTAGTATAATTGTAAAGTTTGATGCAGTAAGACTGAGCTAGGTAATGCAAGGTGGTGATTTTAACAGACTGGTTAAGAGCCTATACTACGACGCCATTTTGTGAAAAGGATACGCATAGGATTTCGCGTTTATAAGAGCGGGGTAGGGCAGAGCAAAGCAAGCCCAAAAATCTAGTTTTTGCTTATTATCTATTAATTAGGACATTCATTACGGATGTAAGCGGGTTAAATACGAACCTTATTTGTGTTGGAAGAACACCAACGTTTCACACAAATAAGGTTGAACACAAAAAAGGTTCGTAGTTAACCCGCTTACATCCGTAATGAATTCGTCAAACTACGATAGTTTTTATAGTAAAATTAGGACATTATTTGAAAAAACGTAACCTATAAAGTGTTCTTTATACTTCGTTCAATTACCATGCTTATTCTCAAGATCTTAACTTCTGTATAAATTAAGGTTTTAGTAAAGTTTAGAGGTAGGTAACTTTGCGATTTTTTTCTATAGAGAAAATTTTATGGAATCGTGTTTTTGAAATATATGAACGGTAGAGTAAGTCCTAAACTTTGCTATATATAAATTTCAAAGTTAGACATTCAGTAGTTTGGAAGATATAAACATCCGGCGGTGTTGATTTGAGGTAGTATAGGCCCTTAAAAGTATGGCTTCGGCCCGTGTCTTTACTCACGCGGATAAAACGTATTCATTAAATTTTGCTTTTTTTACCCTATATCTAGTCATTTCTCTTAACTTCCTTAACCTGGAGACTTAGAGCTCAGGGATTGTCTTTAGATCCAAGACTTGCTGTTTTGCAGGTGTTACGTATCGCTAGGGACTCGTTATGTTGTTGTGGCGTAAACTGAGTCATTAAGGATGAGTAAGGTTCCTTGTCGAATTAGACTTTGGCATGCAGCTTTGCTCTCGTTGTGTGGTACCTCAATAAAACGTATCCTATACAACTCAGGGACCTGTGACTATAAGCCAAAGATAAAAACTCGCTGCTGTGTCGACAGCTCTACCGTTGGTTCTTGGAATCGGATTTGAAAGCAAACGCGTTGCCACTGTGGAGTAAAAGCCTCGATTTCCTACTTCTACTCTTCGCGATTTAACGCTGTAACAGGCCACACCCGGATAAGATTCAAGGAAGGACTCCAGAGTACGAGGTATGCATTCACTACCAGCCTCCATTGCAGCGCCAGCGCTACATCGACCTGGAGGTGGGTGAGTGCGTCGTGGGCCATGAAAGTTTTAAGTTTAGATGAATATATAATATTGAAGATGAATATATATAATAGTTTTGATAGTATTACGCACAAATCTGGCCGAAAGACAAGCAGCATGCGTCACTCATCATCACAAGCAATAGGGTACAGATGTAGTTACAGTAATCGCTGCCTTCCGCTACAAAGTGGCTGTGGAACACCGGGACATGTCAAGTTAACTGCAGTGCACGCCAATCAACCAATTGACGAAATACAAATATTACCGGTAAGGTCAGTCAGCTATTTTTAACCGAATTCGAAAATGTGGAGGAGGAAACATACACATATAGGTGTATATGTTTCTTTTATGTATGTTCGTTGATTTCTGCTACAATTATGGTATAAATTATTGTACCTATTTATGTATTAGCAACTCATCCACGTTGCCCGAAAGCGCCTTATTGGTTTTTATCGTAAGAGGGTAATGCCTATACTCCTCTCTGGGCACGAAGGGTTCCATGGGTCCATGGTGGATCTGTTCTGCAAGGGGGCTGCTGCCTGCCCGGATGTGTATCCCTCTTACACCTGCAGGAAGAGTTTGGGCGGTGCAAATTCTAGGACGGTAATGGTGTCATCACATCACGTTACTAATAAAACAAAACTTATCCACTTGGTAGGGCTCAGCGATCTGAAGTCGCTATTTTGATCTATCTTGTGCAGTACCAGTCCTCCGTTTGTAACCCTCGCAAGTTCGCGGCTGCAGCAACTTTCAAGTGTACTGCGGGTTGTCCAACGGATCGGGAGAACGAAAGGATTTGAAAGGATAAAATCAAATGTTATTTTTGACTTTCGTGACGTACATGACTTCAGAACAGGGAAAAAACAGCACGGAAAAATACTAGCGCGTGACCCACAAATTGGATTATTTATATTAGAATTATAGAAGAATTAGAGAATTATCAGACAAAAGCCAGCCTGAAAATCCACCCTGAAGACTACGAGCTTTGAAAGCCCAACCATACAGCTTCGTTCGGGGTGGATTTAGTAAGCTTGAGTGCTAACGATAAACTTTATCTCCTGTCTTTTTTTTTACAACTCCTAAAGTCGTGATGGAGCCCTATGCGCGAACGGAGCGAGCGACAACTATCTGATACTAGACGCAAATAGTGTTATTCAGTAGAGATCCGTTTGATCAGAAGACGTTTTAATGAGGTAAGGTAATACTTCTTTGTAGTGGTCTAATAATGTTGGTATTACCAGTAATTTGAATGTTACTCACGTTTGTATTTATAGGTTTTTGTGCAGGGTACAAGCAAAGGTGAGTGAGGTCATCCCATTATCATGTAGTGGTGATATCAACCGCTGATCTTCTCGATGAAGTCACTCGAAACACTACAGTGATGGTTGTTTTGATGAAGTCACTCAAAACTACAGGGTCGTTTATCTCGAGGATCATTGCAGCACGTTGGTTCAGAGTTCAGAGTTCTGTGATAAGAACTGACGACCTCTGTGGCACAGTGGCGAAGGTCCGCTTGAGATGTAGAAGGTTCGATTTCCGAGGAGGTTATGACTCGATATTTCGCTAGGGATGAACTTTTTATGAGCATTTTCTAAAATTGATCATCTTGATACGTTTTGTGGTATCTAATGGGGACCTATACCTGTTAAATTATTGAGAAACAATATAGACATGACCATCATGACGTCATGATGGTCATGTCTTTTATAATATTTTTACACCTTTATTCAAGCCATTTTCAAGATACAATGTTACAAGAACTCCACAAAATTCAAAAATTCTCTTGGTGGCGTCTTGTGTTAAAAATAATTCAGCATTAGGCAATTACGCTTACCTAGTAGGAAAGAGTTGAACTCTTTGTTGACAACCAGTACAAATTCTGTCAAAAATTCAACAAGAAAGTGATTTTTAGGTAAAGAATGGGGGCATGTTTACAAACATTTTATCTTCAGTTTGGCTGAAGTAAGAGTTCAGCTATTGTGTGACACCTCCCAACATTTTAATGTAAAGTTGTTAATTCACAAAAAAATATTTTTGATTACTTACGAGTACAAGTTTGTACGGAACCCTTGATACGCGAGTCTAACTAGCACTTGACTTTTTTATATTTTGTCTTTCACTCTGCTAGGCCGTTGTGGACAGGAAACCGGCCCTAGCCACAAACGTATTTGTCAATGTCACGTATTAAGCCAGAGTTCCCACTCTATAGTTAAACACCGCATTCTGCTGAACGACATTGACACGGATTCGGCCTTTAACGCACCTATTCTTACGTGTTATTATCACAACGTAAGCGGTCATTTCGGTTATTTGCATATTCGCATTTATAGTCGAGAATCCGAGATAAGACTACCTACACCTGTTATATTTTCTTTTTATTATAAAAAATTTCTTTAATTTTGACATTGCCCTTTAACTTTAGTAATTAATTCTATAATTATTCTATTTCATTTTATTTTTGACGATGCCTATTTACAGCAGACTTAGGATTCATCATCATCATCATCATCAGCCTATATCAGTCCACTGCTGGACATAGGCCTCCCCCAATGAGCGCCATAGCGACTTAAGATTACTTTTGTTTATTTGTGTTACTTTAATTTTATGAGTAAAATTTAAATAGACGTAACCAAGTGTGCCTTGTGTTCCTACGGCGAAAAATATACAAAAAAAAACTTTATTGAACACGAGAAAATAACATAACAAAGAGACATCACATAAGATAAGTACAATGGGCGGCCTTATCGCTTAGAAGCGATCTCTATAATATAATATATGAATATGAATAAATAATGATTGACTGACTCTTCAACCAACTTCCAGATTAATTAGTAACTTATAATTATTCTAAATACCTAACTTATAGGTAAAGGTAACCGATAATTTGGCATTATTATTAGATTCTTTTAAGTTTTCTTATAATTCTGTATGTTAGTCTCTAAGGTATTTATCATATGGGCCCTAGTTAAGTTACTTTGTAAGTATTTGTCTTAAGTTGCCTGAAATAAATAATGATTATTATCATTATTATAATTTATCCTGTCCAAAGTTGTTGGCGTTGAGTGTGCCTTACTAAATCATTTCTGTTTCACAAGTCATCGTAACAACGTTGCATTCGCGTGCAAGATTTTTAATGCACTTGCAAAAATGCACGAATTGACACGCTTCACACTTACATTCAAACACGAATACCAATTAATTTTATTGAATAACTTCAATATTCATTATTCAAAACCTAAGAGAGTACGGGGTTCAAACACCTTTTTTGAATCCCTAACTTCAGTATAACCTGCGTATTTATAGAATGGGACTGAGAAGAGAATGACGTCAACTTTCATGTTGTCATGCTCAGTTCGAATCCGACCTGAAATCACCCCGTTTATATGAAATATCTCTGTGAAAAATAGCTGATCAGAGCGCTTTTCACGAAGTACCGCCGAAATTAGTGTTTGTTTTTAAGCTAAATTGACTAAACTCCTTCGGTGGCACTGCCGACAGCGCCGCGGCCAGGGGACTTCTTTCGTGGAAAAGCACTTTAAATAAACCCTACATTTCATAATTTCGAACTTTAGTCTGATTAGGATCCGAATTCTCGCAAGTTCTGACACAATGCATTACCTAACGAGAAAGTCATCTATTGTGATTCCAGTATCACTGACGTGTCGTACGCGACTCGAATCCGTAATACTTGCAATGCTAGTAGACATACATAGATACTTGCAATGTAGCGCATACATTGTTAATTCGGACTGTGAAGCGTACTTTTCATTGTAATTCGAGGTAGTTTTGGACGTATCATGTGCCGGTTGATTTATAGGCCGGTCTATTAGGAAACATCGGTTCTTGATGCTGTTACGTATGTCTTTGTCATGTACGGTTGATAGCAAAAGTGATGTCGCCCAGTTCCGCACCGACAATGGTATTTAAGGGAAATAATGTTAAGTTAGTTTTATACAAATATTAACCTGTATCTAATTTTAAACATTATATTTAGACTTAGATTGGCAAATTATATTGTATTACATTCCATGTAAACTTACTAATGTTTTTTTGTCGCTTCCACTTGTTGACGAAAAATTGAAGCGAACAAAATCAATAACATTTTGTTTCTTATTAGATAATAATAATTATTTATAAAGCTGTTTATGTATAAAATTTGACTTGTCTAAGTGGTTATTTTGTAAGCCTAAAAAAATAGAGTTATTGACTTTTTATGGCCATGCGATGTGCAGTTTTTCGTACATGCTTTTTTTTCATTTAACAGGCTAGTTTCCTATAAAAATGTAATGCAATGTAGTCCGTCAGTTAATTATCAAAAGATATTGGATACGTATTTTTTCTTTTGACTATAAAATAAAAAAAATGAAGATAATATAGCCAGTTAAAGTTCAACGTGACGTCACGCCGTGCGACACTTTTTAGCACGGCACGGGGTGGCGGCGACGGCGTGACGTCACGAGCCTCCACGTTCCCACCACAAGCGACAGAGGCGGAAACACCCTGATGGTTTTAGTGGTGTTAGAGTCCCACATAATCGCACTGTCTTCCCGTGGCAGTACGATGTGCGTGCGCATTTCCACAGGAAAAAAGGCCTATAACCAGTAGTGGGGTGACATAAGGGTTGTTATAATTATTGATACTCGTAATATTTTATTGGTAAAAAAGACAACCAACATAGAGCAAATAAAATACAAAATACCCTGAAAAGATAATATTGGTAGCTAGTATAAAAGAAGATTTGTGTTTTTGATTGTACTCGCTAGTTCTTTCCACTGGTTGAATGATGAGCCGCGCATAATCGTTAATTGCTGCGTCTACAATTATCGTTTATCGCTTCGGTTAACAAGATTTCGATTTACTTGACTGACTGACTTCTGTTCACACTTATTAGAAGACTAGGCCGTGACTTCGCACGCCACAAGGTCCAAGAAATTATAAATTAAAGTTGTTTTTAAATGAGACAATTCCTGACCACTGACCTCGCCACCTTGCACTGCAAATAGATTGGCAAATGCATACAGTACGCAATATATGGTTCGCGAATTTAAAAAAATTGCATTTATAAGGAGATACACGCCTAGACCATTCAGCTACATGAGTAAAACATGAGAGAATTAAGGACAATATGTTTTTAATATTTTTTTGAGCCAAACATTCCATTAGAAACTCAGAAGTCGCTGCTCCTACCAAAAACGCATTCTTACTAGGATGCATTTGATGCAATGAAGTATCGGTCCGGTCGTACCAATCGGTCGGTGATTTCACTGGGATTTGAATTTATTACTATTCCTGCTTTTTATTTTTGTGGGAGGTTTAGTAGTATAGCGAAAAAAAGTGTTTTTGTGATTCTATTTTTCTTACTCACAAAAAATGTTTCTTGTTACAGCTTACAGACATAGTAAACGCTATGTCCTCAAGAGGGGAGCTACCACTAGAGCTGGCACTCCGCGGTCGTAGCGCCTCCATAGCAACGACACTACTCCAACACTGTGCTGATGCGGACGCCAGGGGACCTCGCGGTAGGACCCTGCTGCATCGCGCAGTCGACGCCAGAGATGCCTTCTCAGCGAAGTTCCTGGTGGAGAACGGGGCGGACCCTAACTTGACTACCAAGTAAGTTCTTCAACAGTACTCATATGGCCTAGCGGTTTAATTATATCTTGGCCTCTGATAAAAAAACTTCGCTATTGGTTGGTTCTATCAGTCCGCCGCTTGTAACTCTCTGACATTGGCTTCCACTATATGAACCGAGTAAGTTAGAGTCTTATCATCGCTGGATCCAATCACCCCAGTGCCTCCATAGCTACAACTCCTCCGAGAATGTGCTGATGCACACTGATCACCTGGTGGACACCAGGTGATCTTGCGGTAGGACCCCTACTGACGGCCAAGTCAGGTACAAATACTCGGGCGGAGATAGAATGGTTCTGGGCCTTCGACAGCAGAGATCGACAGGTACAGTTCAAAGGTCCAATTCTGCTAAACAATTTCTTCACTATGATAATAATATCGTTAGTGAAGAAATTGTTTAACTGAATAATAATATCGATCAATATAATATCAATTTAATGATAATAATATGACGACCTCTGTGGCGCGGTAGACGAAGGTCTGTTTGCGATGCAGGAGGTTGCGGGTTCGATTCCCGCTTTGTTAGCTTGGGGCTCGATGATGCTGTGATCGTTACACAATCGTCACGTAGAATCCAGATTAAAGAAACTACATACGTATTGCGTGCGGGGCTATCTGCATGGAGAGATTGCTAGAATCGTTTCAAACTTGATACTTTTGACACGCGTCCCTCCATCTGTAGTTTCATCTAAGGTAAACTACCAATGTGCGTAATTTTGCGACGACACAACTTTCATAGCGACCCGACGGCATTGAGTTCCTGTAGGGTTTTCTCGACCTCGTCGTTCCAGCGATTTTAATCGAACTGCTTGGCAATACCTTTCTTCCATGAATGGTCAGAATAGTGCCTTTGTTGGTATTCATTAGGTGACCCTAAACTATTAAACCATTTACAGTTCCTTGCTTTATCGCAATTTCCTCTAACGCACATGACACGTAATAAATAATGCAAGTGGCGACCCAGTCTACTTTCCATTACGAAGGGCCCAATTAATCATTGCACTGGCCATAAGAATCACTTAGCTTCGAGGAAGTTGTACCATGTTACGTGACACCTTGAAACGCGATTCATAATTCCAACGTGTCAATTTACTTCCCTGGAAATGATAGGATGCGTTGTTTACTTTTAAACTGAGAATGGTAAGATAATCAAGAGGTATTGCAAGGCTATTTTTGTTTGGTCCTTAGGGTTCTTAACCGTCAGAGTTAAGCTCCGTATCTAAGCGGCTAACCCCTGGATACTCAAACAAAAATGACGATTTTTAGACAGTTCTCCTAAAATCTGTCAAATATCTCTTGAAAACCGCCCTTACCTAGGTTACGTATTTATTTATTTAAAATTGCACCAACACAGTGTACACCACAACATTGATTGTGGGCTGTTCCTTAAGAATTACACATCTGAGTGCCACTACAATCATAGATACAAATCGAAATCCCTTTACAGGATTTCGTCCATAAATTAATATTAAATTCATTGCAACAACAAATAACAATCATTAAATTTCTGTCGATTTAAACGTTTAAATTTTAAAAAATAATACAAGTAAATTAGTTTTCAGGGGTAATTGTCCTATAAATCGAGCTTTTTGATTTAAAACGCCGATTTTGTTATGCAGTTTTGCTTTTTACGAGTAGCTCTCCAGGCTTGCATACGCGCGAAAATGATATCTGTATTATCGACGCTTTAATCGTACATTTGTCTCGCACTTGCACGAGAAAGAGAGAGAGGGAGAGACAAAAATTTTTAGTGGGTATTTAGTAAAATTTTGTTTTGTAGCCTGTATATATACAGGGTGGTACATCATAGATCGGTCAGTATGAAAAATGGTGGTCATTTCGAAAACTTACTAAAATAAACAGGATATGAAAACAATGCATTTTATTCATTTTGGCCATCATGTTTCATAGTAACATGACCTACACAATCGATATCTAAAAATAAATAGTGTTAGTTTTATTTTTAAAAACGTCTGGGTTCGATTACCGAGCTGAGTACAAGTTTTTTTAAATGTAAGAAAATGCAGTTTTTCTTGTCACTAAAATCGATGACATGGTTCCTGCTTTCGCCATGACGTCCACACTGGTTCAATCGCGTTCGGTGGTTAGCCTTCGCTCGCCTTTGTTCGCTTGGTCTGTACCCGGCATAAGAAGAGATCTTCGTACCCTCGGTTCATATAGTGGAGGCCAATGTCGTCTTATAGTTTCAGACTTTCCCATACTGACCGATCTAAATGTGCCACCATGTATACTTACGTATACGTAACCCCCCTTTTTCCATAAAGAACGTTTATTATTATTACTTTCCTTAACTCTTCATATTCTATTGACAGAGAAGAAGGCGATACAGCACTCCACCTGATAGCGTCTCTAACAGCCAGCTCCTGCGATGAAGAGACATTGGAGCAGATGGCCGAGATCGCAGAGGTTATGATTCAGAAGAACGCTAACGTCAATCAGCAGAATAGGAAGGGATTGTAAGGAATTTTATATATTTTGAGAATGTAGATGTAAGAGATGAAGAGTTGGTGTTCTTCTAACACAAACAAGGTTCATTGTTAACCCGCTCACATCCAAAATGAATTTTGAGAATGTGTTGCATTTTGTGAAAGAAAAGACGCAAATTTGCCGCAGTGGGAGAAGGTTCTCTTGCGTTGGAAGCGAGTTCGATTCTCGCCTCAAGAAGAGTGTGTGTACGTACGGATATTGCTCCGGTTATAAGTGTATTCATGTTATGTGTGCTACACTGCACTTTATCGTCTACTCCTGAACGTGCCTCCGATACGACGACGTGTTTTGCCATAATACTAATCGCTTGACAGCTGGAGTGGTGACCGCAGTAGAGGTGTTATATCCGATGTGGCGCGGCGGTTGAAGGTCCGCCTGCGACGCAGTAGGTTGGGGGTTCGATTCCCACCTTTAGACAAATGTTTGTACGATCTGGAAATATTTGTTTCGGGTTTTCTATTTATTTCTTTGTATGATAAAAGTATCTATCTTTGTTATGTATTGTATTAAAAATTAAAAAAAAAACAAATTTCATACCATAAATTTATTATCGAATAAGAAATATAGTATCGGATACCATCTACGTATCTCCCTGCTAAATTTCATTAAGATCCGTATAGCCGTTTAGGCGTGAAAGGTAACAGACAGACAAACAGAGTAACTTTCTAATTTGGATAATGCCTGTATTATTTTCTAGTATTATATTTTCATGTACCTACTTATGTTTTGTACTGCAGCAGCAAATAAATGAATGTCTATGTCTATGTCTATTAAAATCTATTGAGTAAATTCTTTTTCAGTTCGCATATGTACTTTCACTTTTATATTCTTTGTAGTAATTAAACTTATCTTCAGTAGTTACGTTGTTCTCGTTAAACTGCCTTTTACTTCACAAATTAGTTATTAAAAGTAATTGTATACTCTACCAATTATCAGTTATACTACGAAGATACTTATTTGTTTTCTGTTAATATGTTTTCAACTTTAATTACTTGCTTCAGAACAAAACCATACTACGTGGGTATGGTTTTGTTCCTCCTTCTGAATAAAATATCTTATCTCTTAGTCCATTTCATCCCACAAACAGAGTAATGGTAAATTTTAAAAGCTGTCGTTTTGTTTTTCGTATTCTGGATGCCTGAATTTGTGACGTCTACGTGGATAATAATTGTATGAAAAAACTACCGAACGGATCGGGCTGAAATTTTACAAACAGGTATTTCTAGGCCTGGGATAAAACATAGGCATATTTTTTATCCCTCAAATCAGCTCCCATGGGATAATAAAACCGGCCAAGTGAGAGTCGGACTCGCACACGAAAGGTTCCGTACCATAATCTATAAAGACTGCAATAAAACCATGTCTGTTGTATATGGGACCTTAAATATTTGTTTTATTTTAGTAATTATTTATTATTTATGTTTGAAGTGAATATAATATAACGAAATATTCGGTGAATATTTCAAGCGTCTACCTGTTGCCGTTATCAAAAACGAGCAAAAAAAATACGTTTCATACCTGTTTTACCCTTCGTGTACGGAACCCTAAAAATAACCTTTAAACGTTTCCATAGAAACAACGCGTGCAGGGCGCATGTAAAATCTAGTAAACCTATAATTAATCAAATCAATATTCATCCACAGCACACCGCTCCATCAAGCCGTGATATCTCGAAACCAGCGTGTCTTCGACCTACTCCTAAAACAACCGTCACTAGACACGAACCTGCGAACACTAACCGACGAACATCCTCCACTCTACTACGCTTTAGTCGACGACCGCCGAGCGTCAATATCCTCCAGCGAAACTCTAGTCATGAACGGTTCTAACCCCTTCGATGCGCCCGTGACGAATAAGAACGCGTTCTCAGCGGAGCCGGTGGAAGGCAGGCCGGACGCGGGGGAGAGAGGGTTCGCAGCGAAGCTGTTGGAGAAGGGATGTGTGCCTAATGCGCTGTATTCCGGAACAGGGGACAGTCTGCTGCATGTGCTGGCACAGGGCTGGTTCGAGGTGAGTGTCTATACAGCTGGAGCGATATAGTCCTCTAGCTTCGCGATTATCTTAGGCATTGAGTCAAGTCGCCCATTGAGTCAAGTCGCTCAAGAGTCTAGATAGACAGATACATAGATAGATTACTCTTTACTGTACCATGCAAACAGAAAATACAATACAGAGGGAAATGCTGAGAATCAAGGAAGTACAAAGGGTGGCCTTATCGCTTTGAGCGATCTTTTCCAGACAACCTTGGGATGGACTAGACATAAGAGAACAATATAGACGGTGGCGTTTGATTAATATAAGGAAAATATTTTTTGGAATACTCATCTTTAGCTTAATATGCCTTTGACACGCGGATCTCATGCGCTTCTTCAGAATTATTTTGATTTGTGAAGAGAAATAGCTATTTTTATATCGAAATGACTTACGAATCTTCTAAAATTATTCAGACAATTTCCTAATCTGATTTAGTAACAAAAACATTTTGACTGACGCCATCTAGAAGGCTCCTCAAAACAAACCGCAGAATCCTATTTCTAACTGGCTTGCTGATGGATCAAGCAATATTTATACAGATTGTACGGGTTTTGATAAATATTATCTCCTCTTATTGAAGCTCTATTTTTCATTCATTCCAGGACTCGGCAGTATTCCTAGCCTCTCACCTGTCCGGCGATCTCAACCATACAAACGAGGCAGGTCTCACTGCCTTACACGCGGCCTGCGCTAACGGGCTGGCGAGGTTGACAGCCACGCTGTTGGAAAACGGCGCCAGACCTAACCTGCAGACTTGTTATGGCGAACAGGAGGACACTGTCTATAGGTAGGACGGTCTTTTTTACCTAGTCGTGTATTTTCTGAACTAATTTCCACATATCTAGCTAAGTTTTATCAAAAGGAAGTATTAAATACAAGATGCCTGCTTGTAAAATGGCAGAATTAGGCGGCCATTTTGATAAGACAAATCCAAGATGGCGGCTATTGTAATGGCGGAATCAGTCCGCCAGTTAGGTGTAGTCGGCCATTTTGAATAGACGACATTCTACTCTAATATGCATGCTCTAAATGCAGCCAAATTGCGGAGTCGGTCTGCCGTTTGGATGCTTGCAAAATGGAGGAAACTTGCCGCCATTTTAACGAAAATGATTTGGGCATTTGTCAAAGAATAGCCTAAAAGTGTTGTATATTTCCAGACAAACCCCCCTCCACATGGCAATAGTAAGCAACCACGAGGGCGCTGTGCTAGCCATCATCGAACACAAGAAGCTGGTGGAGAAAGGAGATCTACCCGCGGTGGATAAGAGCAACGTCAGTCTCCTGCCTAATTTTAATCTCAAGAATTCGGAGGGTGATACGCCGCTTAGTTTGGCGCTTGTTGAAGGTAATATTGCAGCATATCAGCTTTCTAATGTCTTGGTGAGACTGTGATTAATTCAAGAAGAAGGCAATTGCACAGCGATGGTATCCAATGAACTCATTACAAAGAACATTGCATAGGTGTGAGCGGTCAAGTCAATTAAAGTCGATCCATAAATTGCAAGTGAGGGCCAGCAAAATGGCGGAGTCTTTCCGCTATATCGTCGCTAGTTTGAGTGGTCAAGTCAAGTACGACATAGACTGAGATTGCATTTTACTGAGAGGCTTGCGCGATTTGATGTCACTTAGGAAACTCGGTCACCTTTTTCACATGCAGGCGCTAAATTCATTGACCTAATCAAAATTTAAGTAATCGTAGCAACCTACCCTTTTTTCCTCTTTCGCCCTAAATTTGTCTTCATTCTTTGTTTCCCAGGTCACAAAAACCTAGTAGCCCCTTTGATAGAAGGCGGTGCGGATCCCAACATTCGTAACGGCAAAGGATTCACCCTCCTGCACCAAGCTATCGTGGACGAAGATTCTAGAACCTCGATATATTTACTGGATCATGATGCTGATATGAATGCCTTGTGAGTACGAGGTTTAAGCTTTAAATTTGGGAATTTATTCTGACAAGCTGTGATAAATTCGGTTGTTAATATAATGGACAAAAGCTCTATTAAATTTATCATTTGTTTTTATTGAGGTAAACTTCATTGAGCTTTTGCCCTCAAAAGTGTTGGGCTTGCCTTATAAAAAGGAGGTTGATTTAGTCCTGTAAAAAGTGACTGGCGCAGTCGGTAAGGATATCGCAAGCATTGCAAGCTGCAATTGTTTGATTGTTTTTAGTTTATCCAGTCAGCTGACCCGATCTTTGGCCGTTTATGAACAGTTGGTAACTATCAGCGTGCTAAACTGTAGCTTGAAATGTCATGTTTCAGAACGGAAGCAGGAGAAACCCCACTACAACTAGCAATCCACTGCCGTCTTGGTTTGGTAGTAGAAGCTTTGTGCGTCAGAGGAGTGGACATGAGTCGACTAGACGCCAACGGAGTGCCCCCTCTATGGGCCGCGCTTGACTCCGGGCAGGAGGAGGTTGCTAGTGTAAGTGCAACTCTATTGTACTGACAATAAAGTATACTTTAGTGGAGGCTCTCTGCATTAGAGTGGACATAAGTCGATTGGACGCCATTGCATAGATAGATAGTACTTTATTGTACCACAGAAAACAGTACAGAAATAAATGCTAAGAAGAAGTACAAATGAGGCCTTATCATAATGAGTGATCTCTTCCAGGCAACCTTGGGATGGACTGTATTTTTGTAAGCTATCTTGTTATTTTTATTATTATAATAATAAGATGTATTTTTAAACAGATTCTAGTCAGAAATGGGGCTGATGCCGACTGCTGGGGTCCAGGACCTGATGGCTGTCTGCAAACTTTATTACACAAGTAATATTATTTTATTAATTACACAACATACAATTACAAGAATTTCAGAATTTAACTCGGGAATTAGTACAAAGATGTCACATAACGTTTTCTATCTATTTATTTTCTGAGATCAAGAACAAGGATAAGAATTGGTGGAACAATAAATAGCTATTTATTGGTGGAACAATAAATAGCTATATTCTTTTTTCAATCAGGGTGCGACCCTTCTTGTCCTGAAGTTATATAAGCCGACCAAATTGCATTGCATATCCATAAGCTAATGAACCTAACCTCGATTGTTAATAATGCAGTATAGATAAGTACTATAATCCGACCAAATTACATTACAGAGCCATAGACGAGAACAAAGAGGCTCTAGCGACCTTTCTAATCCGGTCGGGCTGCGACGTGGAGTCTCCTCGAAGGCTAGGGGAAAGCGGGGAAGGCGCCAGTGTAGTCTCGGACGCACATACTCCGCTGCATCTGTGTTGTACGTGGGGGCTCACTGAAGTTATACAGGTAATGTAGGAGGAAGATGGATTATGCCCCCACAATGTCAAAATCGAAAATTCTTTATTTCCATAAATACAAAAATGTACACTTAGGAAAGGTCAAATTCTTAAAATAAAACACTGACATGGAAATAAAGTGGTACTTCTAATCTCTGTCGCTTCGGTATCTTCTAAATAATCTGATATTTTGTAGTATGCCTTTTTGCACAGAAAGGTTTTGACAATTTGTTTGAATTTATTTATTGATGGATTTTGCAACTCACTAGGAGTTTTGTTGTAGAAGTACATTGCCCTTTAAAAGATACATTAATCATGTGAAGCCTGGTTGTGGGCACAGCGAGTTTATGTTTATTTCTAGTATTTATATTATGTATATAATTATGAATGCTAAGGGAGAACTCCTCTGCTCCAGGCCAACCCATCTGGCCTCCATACCCAGGGCTTTACCGACCGTTTGTGGTCGAATTGTTTCATTTTATAACAACATTTTGAAACAAAGCGTTTGCGCGGTCTGGGGTTTGAAGCGCTCATGTTTGGTGCCATCTATGATGTTGTGTGATATGATCAGATGTCCTTGTAGCCAAATGTTGAATCTTGGGGTTCAACTGAATGAATATTTAGTTTTATGAATGAGTTGGTATAGATTTTTAGGCTGCAAATTAAACAATTTAGAACATACTAATGGTTTTAAATAGTTGATTACTCAGATTCTTGTTTTAATGAGTTTAGATTTACTTCGGGAACGAATTGGTAAGGTTAGGAATGCAGGCAATGCACAAAGGAATTTAGGGACCAAAATGAAATAAAGGAAGGGCACTTTACTTAACTTTCATGAGTGTCTGATGTACCGGCATGAACTTTTGGTGTTCAATTGACCATAAAATCAGCATCCAAGCAAGCTCCAAGTGCACGCTGTTTCCAATGAATCCTCAGATGGTTAGGTTTTTGCTGCTTCCAATGGTTTATTGTCCTGTCACGGTCGCCAAAGATTCTAAACCGCAAAAAAAAATACTCTCACACTATAGAAGTTCTTACTGAAGGTACTGTCTTTGGTGTCTCGATGCTTCTCGATAAGATGTTGATGTCTTGATGTAGTTGAGTGGAGATCGATGTACAGAATGGACTTATGAAATGTGCTGCTATCTTTGTGAGCCTATATCGGTCTAGAGGTTTTTAAAACGATTGCTTTATATTTGATTGCTACGTTATAATTGTGAAATTTATCTACTTTCAGGGCACATCCTCAAATTTTCTTTATCTCACTAATATTATAAACGTGAAAGTTTAGATGGATGGATGGATAGATAGATGGATGGATGTTTGTTCCTTTATCACGCCAGAACGGCAAAACGGATCTGGATGAAATTTGGCACAGAGATAGATTATAGTCTGGAATAGGACATAGGCTACTTTTTATCCCGAAATTCCTACGGGAACGGGAACTACGCGGGTGAAACCGCGAGGCGCTGCTAGTTTTTCCATATGCATGACAATCTAAAAGAAGTCCGTCTTTTCAGACCCTTCTAGAACACGGCGCGAACATAAACTCAAAAGATTCCGAAGGCAAATCCCCTTTACACATCGCGATAGAAAACCAACACGCAGCGATCATCTCTCTCCTTCTCTCCCAACCCGGGATAGACTTGTCAGCAAGAGACAACAAGGGGGTCTCGCCTTTCGCGGCTGCGTTGACTGCTAGAAACAATAAGGCGGCTCAGGCTATATTGGAAAAGAATCCTTCGGCTGCTGAACAGGTGAATATCAATCTTATTGTTTAATTTATAGAACAAGTAATAGATCTGGCAAAAGACAAGTGCGACCTGCCTTATGACTATCCTTCGGATGTTGACCAGGTGATTTTCATCGATATAATTTGTCTAAACTCTAGAAAAAGACAAAGATGTTGTGTGTCCAAAGTACGCTTTCTTAAAGGAATTTATTGACTTAATTTGCTAGCTAGATTATGAACACCGTTGTACACCTATACAACTTAATATATGATTAGATTATTGACTCTTGACTTGAAAACTCGGTTTGAGTTTAACCAACTTCGAAAAAAGCGCTTCTTCGTTTCTATGTTCGGCGGCAGTGTGTATGTTTTTTTTCTGTGTTCATATGTTCGTCGATTTCTCCGTCATTAACGAACCGATTTGGATGATTCTTTTGCAGTTGTATAGAAGATGATCCTGAGGTCTCATAAACTTATTTGATTCCCAAAGAAAAAAAAAGAAAGAAAATACATTTATTTTTAACTACAACCAATTACACAGTTAAAACAAAATCTTAAAACTAGTTCATTAGGTTGGTATTTTGTGTGTGGGTTGTAGTTACAAATTAGGAACTGACTCCAAAAAAACACACAAACAACAAACACACACACACATATACAAAGGATCCGTTTTTATCCCGCAAAACTTCCGCAAAACTTTTAAGTTGTATCAAAACAATTAATTTATTGATTTCCTTCTCAGGTGGACAAAAAAGGGCGCAACTTCCTCCACGTAGCAATCCAAAAGTGCGATATGGAAAGCGTCATGTTTCTTTTATCAGTAGAAGTGGACGTGAACTCTCGCGTACAAGACGCGTCGCTAGCGCCGCCGCTGCACCTGGCGGCCGCGGCGGGCAACGAGGTGCTGCTGCGGAGTTTGTTGCTGGCTGGAGCTCGGCCGAACGACCGAGACGCGCTTAAGTAAGTGGAGACAAGGACTAGGATAGATGTCATATACAGGGTGTTACAAAAATGAAGGACCAAACTTTAAAGGGGTTTCAGCTTCGATCACGGAACACAGAAAAATATTTAAAAACCCGACTTTTAGTTTTCGAAAAAAGAAATACAATGAATTTACGTGGTAGTGATTATTTCGTTTTTTTTTTAGGAACCTGTCGGGATTTTTTTTTTAATATTTTTCCCAAGTTCTGTGATAGAAGCTCCCCCTGAAAGTTTGGTCCTTCATTTTTGTTACACCCGTATAGTGGCATGAAAATTTGCATCCATATTAAACTACTACGACATAAAGGGTTATCTCTCAGATCACAATTTTTGGAACGACATCACTTCGACAACACTACTTTTTTGTATGATACAATGTTATATGTACCTGTTATTTTAATTTACGTTTAAAACTTTCCTAAGTGCAATGTAACGTGCCTATGAGAAATAAATTAATCAAACTGAAACGGAAAGCGTCATATTCCAACTTTCAGTAAAGGTTGATGTGAGCTCTCAAATGTTTTCGTTTACCTACATAAGTCCGTAGTTTAGTCCCGTAATTTTTGTGAACTAATAAACTATCTCATCTCACTAATATTATAAACGTGAAAGTTTAGATGGATGGATGGATAGATAGATGGATGGATGTTTGTTCCTTTATCACGCCAGAACGGCAAAACGGATCTGGATGAAATTTGGCACAGAGAGAGATTATAGTCTGGAATAGGACATAGGCTACTTTGTATCCCGAAATTCCTACGAGAACGGGAACTACGCGGGTGAAACCGCGAGGCGCTGCTAGTAAACTATAATCTTCATTTCAGACGCACAGCTCTGCACGTGGCGGCGGCCGCGGGCCACGCGACGATAATCTCTGCGCTCGTCAGCGGAGGCGCTGAGTACAGTGCGGTCGACGCAAGCGGGGACACGGCGCTCCATGTGACGTCACGCGAGGGCCACGCGCCGGCCGCTAGGGCGCTGCTAGCGGACACGGATATAGATGCCGCTGCAGCCAACATCAAAGGTTGGTATTATAATAAACTTCGGTAGAAGAATACCCTGAACTCAGGAGAGATGATCTACGAAAGATTAATAATAATAAAAATAATGCTGGACAATTCACACAGCAGCATCTAGCCCCAAGCTAAGCAGGGCTTGTGTTATGGGTATTATACGACTGATATAACACAACTGACTGACTGACTGACCGTACAGCGCAGTATATTTTAACCGTGTACATATCATGTTTGCATGATAGTTTGAAGCGTTTTCATTACGAAAAATGGCAAATTTCAAAAAGAGTCTTTCGCAGGTCGCAACCCCCTGCACGAACTGTGCTGGTGTAAAAAGGACAACGCAGCGACGATCTGCGAAATATTCCTAGAGTTCATGCCAGACTACCCCATAAATAAGACTGATCTGCAAGTGAGTTAAACTTATCAATATAAAAAAATGAAAATAAAATAATGCTGGACAATTCACACAGCATTATCTAGCCCCAAGTTAAGCAGAGCTTGTATTATTATTATTCATTTATTTCAGATAAAATATCCATATCACATTTTTAAAATTAACCTAGAACTTAAAATAACATTATTATAAAAATCAAATATTATGGGTACTAGATAACTGATATACATAATACACTACATAGATAGATATTTTTTATTGTACATAGAAAACGACCAGAACACCCGAAACAAATATCTGCTGATCGTACAAACATTTGTCCCAAGGCGGGAATCGAACCCGTAACCTCTTGCGTCGCAGGCGGACCTTCATCCATCGCGCCACAGAGTCACTCGGTTTGAAGTGTTTCCGGACAAATGCTATTCCCTCAAGGGTGTTTCTTTTTGGGACCACCACGGGATCATTCTCCATACAAGAGCAAAAGAAGTTTTAACATCCTTATATTAACGGAGAAATCGACGAACATACATAAAAAAACTAAAAAACATACTTACAGCCGAACATAGAACCTCCTCGTTTTTTGAAGACGGGTAATAATGGAATTGAAATACAAATTCAATTCGCTATTATGGTAATAAAAAAAAAATCACAAAGAAAATTACAATCAAATATTATAATTTAATTAAAACTAGTATTTACAATTGAGCTAACTGCAGACTGTTGTAAACAATCTACAGGTAGCTCAACTGATCCATATAAATACCAGTCGAAAGCGTGCCCAACACGCTGAATACTCAATTTAAATTCTTTTTTTGGTAGATCAAAATTAAAGGCACAAAGTTCTTGAACTTACAGCCGAAGAATCTCTTCCTGTTGTGTTGAAGTCGGTTAAAAAGAAACCTGCATCTAGCCTCGCAATACAATCGCATCATTTTGATAGCTAGTTTGTATTGATCATAATTCTGTATTTAGGGTAACAGTCCACTGCTGCTGGCGTACATGAACGGGCAGGGCGCCATGTGCCGCGTGCTCGTGAAGGCGGGCGCTTGTCTCGCGCAGGAGAACAAAGATGGCGTCTCTATATTTAACTATCAGGTGAGCAATGTGTGCACGACAGATTATGCAGGCGTTTGTGAGAGAAGGCCTATACACAGCAGTGAATGTCAGAAGGCTGAAATGATGTTGATAAAGCGGATGAAGCAGTATTCAGGTTTAAGTTGCATACCTTTGGTGCGGAATTTAAAGTTTCGCATTTAAAGTTTCACAGGAGATCTGGCCGAACGATTGTGTCACGTGAAAACAGAGAGTTGCGAGAGCCGTTGTGTGCGGTGAAGGTGGTTCGACGCGGGTTGGCGAGAAGTCAACAAATGTGATGTGTCGTTCCCACACATCGCTCGTTACACGTCAATGGAAGGAAACAGAGTTTTGGATGAGATTTTAAAAGAACTACATAGTTTTCTTTTAAAATCTGGAAGAGTGCGATTCCTAACGACCGATGTGGCGCGGCGCGCGAAGGTCCGCCTGCGTCGCCTGAGGTTGCGGGTTCGATTCCTGCCTTGTGACAAATGATTTTACGATCTGTAAATATTAGTTCCGGGTGTTCTAGGTATTTCTTTGTACCTACATAGTAAAAAATATCTATCTATGTAATGTATTCTATTTAGTATGTATATCAGTCATCTAGTAGGTACAGTGCACGTCAGAATTAAGTATCCCCCTTGTCTAAGAGAGGTAGGGAGATACTTAATTCTGACGCGCACTGTACATGGTACCCATAACACAACCTCTGCTTACCTTGGCTAGCCCTAAGCTAAGAGCAGAGCTTGCGTTATGTTACGATGCTTATTATATGTTTTCTTTTCATAGTTCATTGGATTTTTGATCAAGATCTATGGAAAGCACTTTACTTGTGAAGCTCACCAACTTGCAAAAGGTATTAGGTAGCGGAACTTTATATTGTTATGTTATCATACCAGGTGGCGACTAAACAACTGCTACACAGGCTGCTAGACGCTCTGCCCGCCGAAGCGCCGTGGGCCGAGAGTGACCTTTGTCAGGAGTGCGCGACTAAATTCACGCTTACTATGAGGAAACATCACTGGTAACCTTTTTGGTTTTACTTATCTCTTCCTACTAAAACATCGCTTTAATATTCTGAAAAAATGTAGTGCCTAGGTTACTATCCATGAATTACGCGAGTTGAATTTGGCGATTTTTCTATTTTTTTATTCGTGGTTTTAATTATTCTGCATTCTTGAGGAATAAATCTAACGAAAAAGTAATTCGCCGCAAATGGTTATCGATTTACTTTTCCAAAATTGAATTCCGCGCCAACACGAAACCAACAATATTTAGTAGGAACTGCTAAAATTGTAAAGAAAATGACGTGATATTCGCCCCCCTCGTCCCCGACGTGAGATTTTGCTGTGTTTTCTTTCATAAATGTCTTTGTTGACATAAACTATCTTAGATTCTAAATCGGACTAGGTATAGATTCTTAGTTAACCCGCTTACATGATGTATGCCCGATAGTCTTCTAATTCCCATGTTTAAAGTATACTTCTCTTACAGTCGGCACTGCGGCAGGATGCTATGCAACAAATGCTCAAGCCAAGACGTCCCTATACTTAAGTTCGGCATGACGAAGCCACAGAGGGTCTGCGAGATTTGCTTCAACGTACTTCAAGTTGGAGCCAGCTAGTTCTCAGTGATACATCATAGGTTATTATATTATTGATGATATTGGCACTTTGAATTTATAAATGAGGGAACCGCTCTAAAGAATACCTACCCCGGAACATCTCTCCGATTTTCTACAGGGAGAGGCAGGATTTACATACACCAAAAATAAAAAGGGTACTAAAATTGATCCTTGTGGGACGCCTATTTCAATTTTTGAGCCCCTAGATCTTTCTTTACCGATATATCTACTATGGCCATTAAAATCATTTAATGGACAAAATTACAGTGTTTCAATAGAATATTGAGTCCGTAGGGTCCTAAGCCTAGCCTAGGCTGCATTTCAGGATCCAAGGCTTCTATATTTCTGTAGTATTACGTTTGGGGGTTCTATTATCACCACACGTTTTAAACAGAGGCGGGTTTACCTTCACATTCCCAACAAAAATGGTGTTATACGTTAATATTCTTCCCTTATATTCCAAGAATTAGCGATGACGGGTCTTTGTAAAGTTTTATTCCCATAAATTTTAGGTTTTGTGCAACAATGCTCAAGGCAATTCTCACAAGTCGACCAAGTTTTGAGGATAATGTAAATTACATTTAAAGTTGGTGAATATTTTAAACCTGTCAATATGATTAACGACCTATCACCCTAGACAATGATTTGTCTAAGGTACTACAAGACAAAGGTTACATACATAAAATGCTTAAATAGATTCATTTTGTTATTTTTAGTTCTCTTAGTATTACTAAGCCTTGTCTAGGTTGGTGCTGATATGCTAATCATACTGCAGTTAATGGTTATGTGAAGCAAACGCGATATAACGTTCCCTGAACTAATAATGTATATCCTTGTATTTACTATGTTGTAGTTGTATTTAAATTCTGAAAATCTATGCGAAGAGTAGACAGTAAAATATGCCTAAATTATATGTATTGACAGGCCTGTCCAATAGTTAACATGTAGAGCCTGCCTTATTATTACTGTATAAGAAAATTTTTTAAAAACCTCGCTTTTGGTCAAGAGTTTTTGATATTTGATACATGTTATTGAAGCTAAATGAGCAGTTTAAGTCAGAGTAAGTCAATTTTGATTTAGTTTAAGATTATTAAGGACACAAACACGTAATCTTTCCTTAACCTAGTTTTTAAGATGTAACTTATTTACAAATTCTCTTTGTATTAACTGGCATTTCAGTTTTGACACATTCCAAAGTTTTTTTGATTGCACAGTACTGTTTTGTGTGTGATGTGCTACCCACACTTTGAGAAACTTCCTTGACCTTGTGGCTCAATTGGAAGCGCGTTCCCATACTGAGTGGCAGGTTGCAAGTTAAGTCCTGTCTATATTCTACCTGAATTCGATGTAAAAAATTTTTAAACAAACCACAGCACACATTACGGGCCTACATTTGGTTGGATTTATTATCATCGAGAAGGTTTTGCGCGGAATTGTTACTAATTATTTTCATCCTTGATTTTACAAACCACAGCAAAAAAACTTCTATTTGCATTATTTATTGAAGTAAAGATGTATAACCGACAAGGTAAAAAACATGGCAACAAAGTGAAATTTAGGCTAAATATAGGCAGTTTGTTTACAAACATTTCACATTGAGTTTGGATTGATTAAAGGTCATAAATTTTACCTTCATGAATGATGTAATAGGATAGGTTCAGT
This sequence comes from Eupithecia exiguata, assembly GCA_947086465.1. Lineage (NCBI taxonomy): Eukaryota > Metazoa > Arthropoda > Insecta > Lepidoptera > Geometridae > Eupithecia > Eupithecia exiguata. The sequence goes on from OX352247.1 coordinate 1,641,023, forward strand.
CTTAATTTCACTGTTGTTTATTAAAAGAAAATTTTAACTATAACTTGTGTATAAATAAGTTTCTAAGTTATTGCATTCTGCAATTTTTAATTCTTGACTTTGTGCCATTTCACTAGTTTGTGATGTTCGGAGCTTATTTCTATTGTGTTGAATTTAATATTATAAAATTATGTATTCTTTCAAATGTTTATTATATTTGCTACAATAAAATATTGTTATCCATTTATTTCTTATTTTATTACTATAATATTTCACCTTTAATAACTGGTCGGCCACAATGACTCATGAATTACATACTATAGCGCGTCACTCAGGCCTATGTGAATGAAGTTATTAAGTTTTATTATTAACAAATTAGGTAAATTTAAAAGGAAAGCTTAAAGGGAAGAAAAATTTGCTCAAGTTAAGGATAGAATGAAAATAGAAAATAACACTTATTTGAACTGTGATTATAATTTATTTATAAATAAACTTTAAATCCAACAATCATACAACATAAATTAACTAAAATCTACCTTCCTGGTGCACCAGCTTTTGCTAATCATGAAACATGATTGAAGTAATTGCTATATCGGGTAGAACTGTTTACTTTAATCGCTTGAACAGGTCTTTGGCTACGCATTTATCGAGGACATGGAGATAGTCGACAAGCTCCTCCTCGCAGGTTTCAGCGGTATTGGAGCGGGAGTTTACACGATCATTGCATTCCTGGAACTTGGCCCACTGGTTCTGGGCATCAGATTTGGCCGAGCATACTTCCTGTAAAATTACAGAATTGTGTAAGGAAATAACAATGTTATTAAGTTACAGCTAAATAAAATGACATTCAACTAAACAATACAATCCACTGGTATGCACAAATTATAACGCAAGCCCACATCAATATGTACTCTGGCTATAATAATGTTCTATAAAATAGAAACTGATTCGATTTTCTAATTAAGAGACATTAATTCTAAGCAGGGGAACTGCAATCTGCACTTACATCTAGCCTATAGTTGTATGGAAGTGTAGAGGCGGCAGTATCTTGGTTGTTGATTAGTAAATAACTTAAATGAAACAATTATAGTAACCTTCAGCATCAATAACATCTTGGTAAGAAAAGCTGGAAAGCTTGGTTTGATCACATGCATTCATGGTAAGTTGTTATGATCATACTCCATGAACAAAAACAATCTAGAGAAAAAAAGGTAAATAAAATTACTTTGTAGAGTAAAATTACACACAGAATGCTGTTGCTGCGGGGGACAGAAAAGCACTCCCGAGAATACAGAATACAGAATAATTTCTGGTAACTAACCTCTGTGACAAAGTTAATGATCAGGGTCATTCATAGCAGATGATTAAAAAGAGTATTATTATAATATACTTGGAAGCCTGTTCTGTTCCCTTGAATATAAATTTTGAAACCTTACCCTGAGTTCCTTCTGAGGGTCCACCAGCTCCTCCTCAGCTTCTTCCTCTTCGTCTGCCTTCACCACAGGAAACAACACTTTTTCAGACATAGTGGCTGAAAGAAATCAGTCACTCGGTATTAGAAACTTTAATTAGGACACAGTGGGCTCGATTGATTACCGATAAAATACAGAAAAACTCAGAAAATTACTAATTTACCGAAATCGATGATGCAACCACCGGGCACAGATAACAAATCCAGTGTTTCCAGCGCAATGTCAGATCCAATGATAAAAGAAAACCCCAATATAGACTAAGACGTGGGAAGGGAGCAGATCGCAGTCATCATCGGTAGATAAGACTTTATTTTCAAAATTTAGAAAAAAAGAACTAGTATTCAAGAAAATCATGGTGATATTAAAAACAGACAAAAATTTTGAATGAAAAATAATGTCTTTTTGGGAGTTTGAAATTTATTGTTGGCAATCTAATGTTATCAAGTGTCAAAATTTATCATTACTGACAACCTTTCAGCATTTGAAATGCACATGAAGTACGGGGTTAATTTCAACAATGTTTGTCTCGTTTCTGTCACCAAGAACTATAAACTTTACTGTAAACATTTTACGTAGAGTCAAAAGATAGTTTTATTTTGATTTGTGTTTCATAAATATAAGTAAAAAAATATTTCTTGACATGTAATTTTGCTACATGTAAATATAATTCTCGTGACTAAGGCTAAACCCCAAAAACAGCGTAAGTAATTTTATCGAGGTGATTTTTCAGCTTTCAACTTGCTGTCACCATGGAGAGAGCTTGCTGTAGGGATTTATTTTATATTTCGCTATTTCAGTGTTTATTTTAGTGAAAGTCTTGCTAAAAATGTGTGGATTTCATCGGAAAAGCGTCAAAGAATTGATACGATACGTAATTGCACCATAATTCGTATTGTTTAGTTTCTACAAATTGTAAATTTTTGTCACATATTGTTTTTCTATTATTTCAGGTTTGTTTTCTTTGGAATTCTGTTTGTTACACTAATTTATAGCTGTTCTTTCAGATCCTGATAACTCGTAAGAGTCCTTTAATACAAAATCTTGGAGAAACTACTATTGGCAACCAGAGGAGGTTATGTTGTCTAAACATTTTTTCTATTTTATCTTGTAGAATGAATGGAGGAATGGAGCATAAAACTCCTGTGCACAATGTGCTGCCTCACAAGGCGAAAAACTACAAGCTGCTTATGGACCCTTGCTTGATAAAAGGGGCAGCTATAGTGAAAAGATATGATGGAGTTGTTCCCGGAGACACCAGCTATCCTCCAGTGCAATGCAGGGACCCACGGTCCCAGCTATCTAGGAAATGGAATAAGACGGAACCAGCTGACTTGCCAGTTCCTAGGTAAGGATTGTCTCGATACCAAATAGCTATTTGCAAACACTTGAAATAATCACTTATAGACATTTTGTTTTCATATTGACTGGGGGATTTATGTTGCTGCAAATGCTTCTGAATCTGCATTAGAAGGTTGCTTTCATGAGATTTTGCCAATTTCAAAGATGCTCTTATGCATTTTCCCATGAAATCTGCATTGAACCTTGATAAATATTGCATTGATTTTTTACTCCACCTTTGTTGATTTAGTCCATTATAAACGCCGGAAGTTTATTTTTCTAGATGCTAATAAAGTTGAATTATCCCAATAACATAAAATTTATCTTCATTTATTACCAAATAACTTGAAAAAATGAAGAAATTGCTCTTTGTTTTTATTGTATTTCATTGACAGTGCTGCCAACATAACAAAGTTTGACAAGTACTGCAATGGTGGCAGATTTGAATTTCGGCATTGGTATTGGTTTTAATTTCTTATTGGTTTTCAGGTTCAAAATTGATGACAAATATGTAGGAACTCCTCCACAGATAGAAATAACTATTGGAAATCTAAATGATAATATTGATAGAGCATTTTTGTCGGATATGATGAATAAAGTTGGTCCAATTGAAGAACTGACAATCTACTACCATCCACATACAAACAGACATTTGGGGTTTGCTCGTATACTGTTTCAAGAAGTCAAATATGCCAAACTTTGTATTGAAAAATACAATGGAAAATCAGTTATGGGCAAGGTAAGTGACCCTCATACATCAGTTATTATTCTAGTTAAAACTTAAGTTACAAATCACATAAAATTACCCATGAGAAAGATAACTAAACCTCCTTTCATAGCCGTCGTAGCATAGCTAAGCAAAAAAAAAAAATATTCATATTTTGTACTAGCATCGCCTCGCGGTTTCATCCGCGTAGTTCCCGTTCAAGTGGGAATTCTGGTATTAAATAACCTAGTGCTATTCCAGACTATAATCTATCTCTGTGCCAAATTTCATCCAGATCCATTCAGCCGTTCTGATGTGATTGAGTAACAAACATCCATCCATCCAATCTTTGACATTTATAATATTAGTTGGACTATGCCTAGTTTGAGACTGTGGAACATGTTGTGGTTCACTGCACGGCCACAGAGGAAGCCAGGCGGAAAACAGGACTGAAAAGCCTATTAGGGGCAGCAAACCTGTCCACATCCCCAGAAAAGCTGAAACGAAGCTGTCAATCACCAAAAGTCCTGCTCCGGTACTTCAAGGAGCTGGGCTGGTTAGGGCCTAGTTAGGCAGGGAGACAATGCACAATACACTCCCATGCGAGATGTCAGTGCAGATCCCAGTTCCCCCACTTCGAATTAGAATTAGAATTATGCCTAGTTTTTGTACCCTTCTTAGACGTGGCTCCTATGTTTTCAGGTGCTGGATGTCTTCCATGACTCATTCGGCAAGAGATGCCAGGAAATGTATGAAAACAAGACGGGTGATAAGAAATCTGGGTTGTTTCCATTTCATCAAAAGTTTATTGAAAATGAAATTGCAAAGCCTCCAAAAGTTGAACTTCCGCCAGTTATAGTAAAGAAACCTGAGGAAACTAAATTGCCTGAGAAGGTTTGTATTTGCAATTTGTATGGATAATAAAGATCGAGATGATAATTGAGATCCTTTGATCTCAAATCTACAAGATCAACAAGACAACAAGATCTTTGTTAACATTTTCCCTCTTTCATGTTGTAAACCTGTTAACTTTATATTTTTGTTATAGTCTTTTTTGGCTAATCCTATACCAGATTGGGGAAGCTAGAAAGGACGGGCGGCTTTTGCTCTGAAGTGGGACAAAGTGGGCTGAAAATAAATTATCGTCTTCCTCAAAATTACAGGTACTGGAACCACCACCCTCCCGATACAAAGACGGCGAACACAGCGATAGCAACACTCGATGGTCGGACGAAGAAAGAGAGCACACACATAGGCATAGGCATCGCAGCAGAAGTGAAAAGGACAGGGATAAGGATCGCGACAGAGATCGCGAGAGAGAGCGAGATGGCAGGTAAGGGAAGTCTATAATTATTGTACATAAATTAAATGACTGGCCGTATCGGTGGCGGTGTAACAATCGTCCCCTCCATCTCAGCCAGTGGATGTCGTATGAGACTTAAGCGGTCTCTTACGCCACGACGCAATGTCGACTGTGCGGAGAAGCGGTCATTTTATTATTACTATATTATACTAGCAGCGCCTTGCGGTTTCACCCGCGTAGTTCCCGTTCCCGTGGGAATTCCGGGATAAAAAGTAGCCTATCTTCTATTCCAGACTATAATCTATCTCTGTGCCAAATTTCATCCAGATCCGTTCAGCCGTTCTGGCGTGATAAAGGAACAAACATCCATCCATCTATCCATCTAAACTTTCACGTTTATAATAGTAGTGAGATTTTTAGAATTCGCGAATGTTTTTTTTTTCTACCACGCTTGTCCCTCGCCGATGACGCAGACGGAACTAAAGACCACTCTAGACGTTTTGCATACGATTATATGTCCGACCGAGGAGCGCCGGCTTAGAATTTACACCACCCCAACTCTTGTATTCCGTGGGTGTTGTAAGAGGCGACTCCGAGACATACACGGAGGGGCGGGCAGCAGCGTCTCTTGCAGAATAGATCTACCACCGAACTGCGATCCCCATCCCGCATGCCCAGCGTTGGGATTATGGGCATTATGAGATAAAATCCAATAAGACGATTATCAGGGAGAGGCCTATTTCCAGCAGTGGACCATTAAAGGCTGTTGACTACTACTACTACAACTACTACTACTGCGTAGAGATGAGACCAAAAGCACTGACAGGCGACTTGACTTAGCCTTTGTATGAAGAACGTACGCGCTTGGCGCCCTCGCTAGATAGTTGTCAATTAGTCCGTAAGGCTCTAGGCGCTAAGCAAGTCGCCTGTCAATGAGTTCGTAGCGTTAGGGCCGAAGGAAGGCGGCAGCTCATCTGTGTAATTTTAAAACTACAACTGATATTACCAACCGCTTGCCAACCGTGGTGGTTATGGCAATTATGGCGTGGTGACCCTTTGTTTGGGGGAAGCATGTTCCAGCTGTGGACTTTTGTGTACTGATGGTGAATGTTAATGGTCATTGATTACAATCAAACAAAGAAATTAACTACATATGCCTCACTCTCTTTCTTTGCTGAATTTAAGATTTAGTCAGAATTTCGTATATCTTTTTAGTTTTTAGCAAGAAAGTGGTTTAAAGAACAAATAAATACTAATATATTCTTTATTTATTATTACGCAAGCTGCAAAAAAAAGCATAAAAGGAAATGCAGGCGGAAGTAAGTGACAGTGTGTTTTTTGGTTTGAATGATTTATAAGAAAAAAGTATTTTGTTTGTTTGTCTGCTCAAATATTGCATCAGAGCAAAAATGTAGTGAATTTGTATAGTGCTATAAATACTTAAGACATGTGTGTTTATCCAACAATTTTACACTTTTCTGTACAAGAGCTCCCACAACATAGCTTATTATGATATTTTTAGATGAGTTTATGTCAGTTTTATTTTTATTTTTGCTTATACATACACAAATAAAACCGCTGGTGAGTAAAGATTCTCGCGAAACGGAGTGTTGGGAGACCATCAACTCGATCGACCGACAACATTGTAGCGGTCGCAGGGAGTCGATGGATGGTGGCTCAGTACCGCTCTTTGAGGCGTCGTATGGTAGAGACCTATGTCCAGTAGTGGACGTGTGTGGATAATGATACAAACGAATAAAATATATCCTTATCCAATACAGGCATAGAGACAGAGAGCAACGCTACTCGCGGACCACAAGCGAAAACAGCGAAGAAAGTCGAGTTTTACCGACGCCATCATACGCGACGTCACATCCACCGGAAATACCCTACACGCCGGCGGGACCCGTGCCGTATGATCAGTACTATCACACAACACCGGGGTAAGTTATCTACATAGTTCAATAGCCGTTGCGATCAAGGCGTATAAATCGACCACTCAAACTCAGTCCGTGGATGTCGTAAGAATCGATCTTTCCTACTCAGTCCGTGGATGTCTAAAGAATCAACCCTGCTTACTCAGTCCGTGGTGGTCGTCTGAATCGACCTTTTCTACTCAGTCCGTGGATCTGGTAAGAATCGATCTTTCCTACTCAGTCCGTGGATGTCATAAGAATTAACCTTTCCTACTCAGTCCGTGGTTGTCATAAGTATCAATGTTTCCTACTCAGTTCGTGGATGTCGTAATAATCAATGTTTTATACTCAGTTCATGGCTGTCGTAAAAATCAACCTTTCCTACTCAGTCCATGGTTGTCGTAAAAATCAACCTTCCCTAATCAGTCCGTGGTTGTCTCAAGAATCGATCATTCTAACTCAGCCCGGGGACACGGTAATGTTATCTATACAGTATTGTAACTCGGCCATGTCCTTGAAATAACTACCTACCAAAACAAAACAAAAGCACGCGATAGGGCTGCCCGCCTGCAGTACCTATTTTAATTTCATCTAGGTACCTACCTACTTGAATTTCTTTCTAGTTTTGTGATTATATATTTTAATAGGTACCTAAATATAAAATAAATGATAATAAAACCGGCCAAGTGCGAGTCCGACTCGCGCACGAAAGGTTTCGTACCATTATCTATAAAATCAGCAAAAAACACGTTTGTTGTATCGAAGCCCCCCTTTAATATTTGTTTTATTTTAATTTTATTATTTATTTCTAAGCTGAATATAAAACTAAAGTACCTACCTTATTTAAAAAAAAAATTCTCAAATAGCACGCTTACTGCTTACAACATTTTTTACCTATTGAAAAGAAAAATCAATAACTTATCATTCGATATGACAATTCTGTCAAACAAAAAAAACATTCAAATTAGATAAAAAATAGTTTCATACCAAAAAGTTCGTTCTTCACTGCGCTGCGGCGGCGCGCGGCGCATCCCCGACTGGTTGTACCTACCACGATCCCGCCCTCACATGAGGTGACAGTTATGACTCGTGTTCCGGCCGTTTGTATGAAGACAGAATACTGTATAGATAACATTACCGTGCCGGGGATGTCATAAAAATCAACACCTCCAACTTTGTAAAAAACTATCCTGTATAAACGGCCGCTGTGTGAACTTTTCCTCAGCCGTGACGTTCCATTTTTAATTGGGGTTTTTTTGGTACAGCGCCTGTACCGTGCGCACATTAAACTACTGGGTAGCCCATGGATCGTCCTGACGACGCGATGATATAATGAAATTTTAACTGGATGTCGCTACTTGAAAAATGAAATAAAAATAATTATTAATAATTAAGACAAGAGTGAATAGGTATCTTCTAAACCTTCGTGAGACATCGTCGGCCACATCTTCACTTTCCATCAGGTGAGATTGTGGTCAAGCGAAGGACGACAGACTAAAAAAAAACGCGCTATCGATGGGTTTAAAACTACGTCAAGACCCATTTTCATTCCCAGAAAAGTATTGAGTCGGTTATTTTTTTAAAACATGATAATTTTTAGAAACAGTGTTAAGTTATTAATTTACAATCTTTTCTTAGCGGCTCGGACAGCGCAGACCGTCAAAGGTAAGGGCGTAGTAGCTCACACGTCCATCTTTTTTGATCGTGCTACTGTTATGTGTTATTTTTGTTTTGCATAATGATAGTACTTTGCCGTGACATGATTCTGAAATCACTTGTTCATCTCGATTGGCTTACAGGAGTTAGTATTTTGCATATCGTATGTTTTTGTTTGCAACTGTCTGCAGTTAGCTCAATTGTTTCAATTGTAAATACTAGTTCTTATTTGCTTCTATTATTTGATTATATTTTGCATCAATCAATGCATTTGCAAGACTCTTTCAAAATGCATTTTTTCTTAAATTACTTTACACAGATATTTTTTATTAAGTTTTTTATAAAATTAACTCGGTTTACATAGAAATCCCCGGAACATCCGGAACAAATATTGTCAGGTCATACTTCAATGAAATTTGTCCCAAGGCGGGAATCGCACCCGCAACCTCGTGCGTCATGGAGCGTCATAGACGCAAGGAGGAGTGGCCCGCCGGGCCACTCCGCCTTGCGTCGTTTCCCTAATAGAGGGGGTCCGCTTCTTCCGAACGATGTCGCGCCATCTACTCCGGCTTTCAGCGACACGTCTCGCTTCTGACATTTTGATGTCTTGTGTCTTCCGAATCTGGTCAGACCAGCGCGTTGGGCTCCTTCCTCTCGTAGTAATAGTCCTTTTTAAATTTAGAAAAAAACCGTCATCAAGTGTAAAATGTATTACCGACGGTGAGAATAAATAAAATAATCTCAAATAGCATCGTTCATACAGGTACGGTTACGGGTACAGCGGCGGCGCGACGCCCGCGGCCGGCGGGAGCGCCGTGTGGTGGGGAGAGCCCCACTGGAGGCAGCCCCACCACTCGCACCACTCCCACGTGAGTACCATTTTCATCACTACAAGATACACCACATTACTTCATACATTCCGTAATCAAGTGGGCCTCGGTATACGAAAATCACAAAATCGCGCCAGTTTTCAGTAACTGAGCTATACACAACACAGGACCCCTCACTGGGTGTCCACAGTCTTTATTATGAACTCAAAGCTATAAGACAAAAAAATCTTTAATAGCTAAGCGACAGACATAGTTAAGGCGATACCCCGCCCGACCCAAATTAGCGCCGCCGCCGTTCCGCCTATTTTATCTTATTATTTCGTTGAACAGAAGATATCAAAAATGTCATTGAGCAGTTTATGATACCTATTATGTGAGATTTTATTTAAGAGTTTTATTTTGTATAGCTTAGGCAGAGTTTCGAAGTTGCACTTTGTGGCCTCTGCCTAAACTTTACAAAATAAAACTATTATAATAATTATAATAATGCTGGACAATTCACACAGCATTATCTAGCCCCAAGCTAAACATTACAGAAGCATTTTAAAAAGCTTATAATAGGGATCACAAAATACCCAATCTTTTTTTGAATTTCCTTTGTTCAACGTATTAAGAAGATAAAATAGGTGGAGGCGCTGTTTGGGTCGGGGTAGCGCCTTAAGTAATGTGCGACTGTATTTTCCACACTCATATAAACACACAGACACACAAGAGGACCACACCATAGAACCTCAGGGTGACCACAGCCTTATTATGAAAGGTGATTGCTAAAAGTTTATTATTGTTCTCTATTCTTGGCATCCAATTGTATACAAGTGAAATTGAACCTTCTTTGGGTGCTCACTAAGTTTTAAATGCTATCCACATTTTTCCCAAAAACTGGTGGCCCAATATCAACGTATCAAACTATCAATCTAGTATTTATGTCTAAACAGAGAAGGTTCATAATACAGGGACCAATATCTGTGCCGATACAAAGTGTGCAAAATGCTGTAATCTTAGCTTTTTCATTCATTCATTTATTATTTATTCAATGTTATACAAATCCATTATTACCATTATGTGTTTCAAAGTGCGTGTGAATTATGCACTCGGTGTGGGTCCCATTCTGACTAACAGATAATCATTGTTTTATATAATGGATTTAACTTGAAACTGAGCTCTATGGCTAATACAGATAAGAACTATTGTCAAAGAACTTAACATGCGCGCTTTAAACAGGCTACTACAATCTCAAAGCAATATGGAGAAAATATTACTTACTCAAGCGAAAGAGACAACGCTATAACATAACCATGGCTCTGTCTCGCTCTTTCTTTAACAGGATATCTTCGACATGACTCCGGCTCCGAAACTACTGGACCGATTTGAAACATTCTTTCACCATTAGAATCCTACATTATCTCTGATGAAAATAGGCTATAGAATATACCCGTGCCCCGTGCAAAACCGGGGCGAACCGCTAGTAGATATGTGCCTATCATTGAACAAATATTAATTAAATATTGCTTTGAGATCGTAGTACGGCGCGTAAAGTTATTTTGTCGCTTGTCACAGTCAGTTTTAATTTATCTTCATTATTCCATGTCATATCATTTTGTGAATAATTAATCCATCTGTGTGTATCATGATAAATAACCAATAGAAATACGAAGAGGGGACTCGCCCGTCCGACCGACCGTCGGACCGAACGTCCGACCGAACGAACGACCGTGCGACCGACCGTCCGGCGGACCGACCGGAGCGGACCGAACGGCGTAGCGCGTCGGTACCTAAAAAAGAGGAAGTGAAAAAGCAACCATCGCCTGAAGTGGTCGAAAAGGAGGAAAAGGTCTGATGTAGTTTGCGTAGCATAGATGGCGCTTTTTATAATAAAGTAACAGAGTAGCATGTGCTAAAGTTACCTATTAGATAAGTTTGATATAATAAGTATTTTGAAACTTGCACGGGTAAGAAATTAATTAATACGCGTATGTACTGTATTTTTTTAAAGAAAACTTCCCTGTAATTTGTGGTCCAAAGATGGAAAAATATAATGGTGTGTTCAAAAGGAATGTGGAAAGCGAGTTTACTAAGAACCTAGTTTGTATTATAAGAACACTACGTTTCACCACTTAAGACTACTACGTTATTGTGTGTTGTAGTTTTAAGAAACTACGTTTGTATATAGTAGTTTTAAGGTAAATAAAATATCTTTTATCTATTCTACGAGGGACAATACAATACAATACAACATTATTGACATTATCGACATTATCTGAGTGCTTCACTAAGGCGATTGGTCGCGGGTTGGCGCGATTTTTTTTGTGGTTTATATTTTTCTGCGTTCCACAAGTGATAAAACTAGCGAAAAAGTAATTTGCCGCAAATCTATGAACTTTTGATAAAAATCAACTTTGATTCATTTGTCTTTTGGGAAGCATTTGGTAAAATGTAGACATTTAGCACAAAATTTCGTATTTTTTTCAAATGGTCTAAAAATACCAGCGTATCATAAAGGTTGGTTACTTTTTCGCTAGTTTAATTATTTTTGGAACGCAGAAAAAATTAAATACACAAAATAAATTGAATCTCGCTCCAACCTGCCACGAACAACCTTATGGGATGAAACGTTGGTGTTCTTCCACCGCAAACTAGGTTTATAGTTGAACAATTAACAAGTATGAATTATTCAAACTTCTATAGTTTTAACTGTCATAAGTACATTGCGCGTCAGAATTAAGTATGCCTCTTGTCTGAGAGAGATATAGGGATACTTAATCCTGACGCGCACTGTACTAAAAAATATGTTATGGTAACGCACAAAATCTTTGGAGTTACCTACGTTGTAGATTCCGTAGATATCAGTTAATTTAAAATGGGTGTCGGATATGTTCTATGATTCTTGAACACATCTTTTAAAGTTAAGTCTGCATTTAAATATTTACTCCTTACTAACAATTTGGTAATTTAAACAAGGTAAGTTCAAAGTTGCATTATGGGTTAATTTGAATGTTTCTAATTAATTTAATATCTGCATGTGCATTTAAATATCATCCATTTTCACGGTACTGTTCATTTTACTAACCATGTAACTCCTTCGTGCATGTTTTAATACAATCATTATAAAGTTATGCTTACGAGAATCTGTAAACCTATAGCCAATTGGTAATATTTGGTACCCACAATATTGAGACACTGAAATGTGGTACCAACCCGCCAGGATGTGTCACTGACTTAGAGCGAGGCCCCATTAGTGTGTTGCGCTGCGTCGTCAGCCGCGTCGTCACAACGTATCAACGCATTGTATGCCACTACTGCGTTGCGTCGACGCACGACGACGTCGCGACGCAAGAGGGTAGGTGTGTACTACACAAGTTTTTTTTTCACCTGGAGAACAGGCCTGATGTCTGTTTTCGAGAAACTACACTGAAATGTTTATAGACATCTACTGAATTCAAAATAAATAGTATGTAATTTCACGAAAAATGGATTTAGTAGGAAAAATTGAGCTTCTAAAAATGCAATTGAAATCAAACGCTAGAATGCTAATGGTGTCTGTCTATGACTACTATGACGTCACCGATGCACCAACATCTGATGATACAGAATGACCATATTATTGTCAAAACAAAGAAAACTATTGATTGAAGAAGGTCAGACCCACTCTGACTGCATGGCGAAGTTAGAATTGTGTAATGCTCTGAATGGTGTTCAACGTGTCATGGCGGATTACGATATTTTGTAGTTTAATTTTACCAAAATGATACTAAATCTACATTATAATAAAAAATTAAATAAATTAGTGTCTTGTAATCTAAAGGGTAGCCTTTGAGATGAAAGTGGACGGCCAAATCTGCAACCATGAGAGTTAAGAAAAGAGTTGTGAAATGGACAATGAGAAAACAAAAACTTCTGATTTTTTTAATTATTTACTTTTGCTTGAAATCGAGCCGATTGATTTTCCAAAAGAAATAAGACACCTGTATTATTGCATCACGGTGATTTTAGCGCGTATATTCCGTTATGAAAAGCTAAGCAGCTTAGCTCTAGTCTTTTCACCGAAAATCACGCATGTGGTCCTTCTGTTAGCCAACTCAACAGAAAAGAAGTAATCATACTGTTTTCTCAGGAGCCAGTGCCCGAAGCGCCGGTCATCGACCCCTCGCCGCGGCCGCCCGAAGACACGGAGGAGCCGAAAGAAGAAACCAAACCGCCTCCGCCTGATGACCCTAAGAACTTTGATCTCGATACTAGGTTTGTAGCTTGTTTTGCCCTATTAGGCTGTGGCCCATGGTGGCCCATGGGCGTACCATGGTGATGGGGCCACAGCCTTACGGTTTAAATATTTTTGTTTGTAAGATTTAATTTTTATTATTTGATCCGTCTAAGGTTGCCTTTTCACTAGAGATGTGCTTGCTACGTTACTATGTCCAGCTGTGGACTGATATTAGCTGATGATGATGACTATGTTTCTAGCCGACCAATAGGGATCGCTCCACTATCGCTTCATTTTAATAGCTAACAAAAATAAGAAAGAATGAGTAGCATCCCTGGTGGAAAGGCAGCCTAAGTCAAGATTGTTTATCTTATTAACAATAAATTGCAACGTGAAAGCTTTCAATTGTAACGGTGAAATTAGCTCTAAATGGACGGTATAGAAGTTGATTCTGTTACAGAATAGCTCTTCTCCTGAAAGGCGCGGGGAGCGGCGGCGGCATGGCGCCTCCCTTCCTGGCGTTCGGGGCGTCTCCGGGTGATGATGATAATGATAAGATGCCTGCTAGGATACCGGATCTGGACGCACAAGGGCCGCCGAGCGACGATGAAGGTACTTTACGAAATAACTCATCTCAGTCATCCGCACTAGACAGATCGACAGTCCGATGCTTTCGCTCCGCGCAGTGCGGTTCTGTGGACGCACTTCTATGACAAACGTATCGCCTCTACTTTTTTCTATTGAAAAAAAGAGGACAGCAACATTTTTATGCTAGTTTACTTGAATGACATGAATATTTGTCGATGATTCCGCAGTGTCTGGGAGTGAAGACGTGGAGAGCGTGGTTTCCACGGCGACTAGGAGAGACTTCGACCCCGAGCCTCTCTCGCAGACGCCGTCGCCGTTCCTCTCGAGAGAGTTCTATCTTGAATGTATCAAGGTCACTGTAGAAAAGGTATCTAAAAATTTTAAACATAACATGAAAATGACTATCAAAGTTTACTGTTCTGATTTGACTTGAAGTCCTGCCTATAACTGCCTGTGACCTACCCAATTGATCCACGGCAAACCTAGTGGATCCGGGGAACAAAGTGTATCTTGCATGTACAGCGTTACTGATAAAGTCGATTTAGATCCTTGAGGGGGTTGTAGTTTGTAATTTTTTTTTAAATAAAACCGTCCAAGTGCGAGTCGGACTCGCGCACTAAGGGTTCCGAACCATTATCTACAAAAACGGCAAAAAAAATCATGTTTGTTGTATGGGTTAAATATTTATTTTTTAGTATTTGTTGTTATAGCGGCAACAGAAATACATCAACTGTGAAAATTTCAAGCGTCTAACTATCACGGTTCATGAGATACATCCTGGTGACAGACGGACAAACGGACAGCGGAGTCTTAGTAATAGGGTCCCGTTTTACCCTTTAGGTACGGAACCCTAAAAAATTGCCTACGATCTGTATATTTTTACTACTTTTTTGTAATTTGTGCATGCAGTTTTATTTTTTTAACGATTTTTGTGAAGAATCGATATGAGCAGGTTGACTTAACCAGAGTAACCCTGTACTTTTTGTTAAGGCATCAATGGTGTCCAGAGAGCGTGGTTTCGGTGGCAATTAAGAGTTGACTTTTACACACATCCAAATCTATTGTATTCATGTGAAAATCCTCTAGAATGTTGACGTCATCGACTAGTTTCTACTGCTCTTCAAAATTATTATATCAAAGCGACCAAGCTTCATCATTATTGAAACTCGCACATGATCCAACTAAATTTTCTATTACTCCCTAACATAACAAGCAGTAATCTAATTGCTTGCCCATTTCAGCGAGCGAAAGAAATAGAGCTGAAAGAACACCAGGCGCGTCTAATGGCGCTCGACAAGATCGGCAGCGATATATCGTCATCGGAAGACGAGGTGTTGACCGGCGAGGAACCGCGCAGGTCGCCCGCGCACAGACCTGACAACTTGGACGACGATCAGGTAAACAAATCGAGCTGAAAGAACACCAGGCGCGTCTAATGGCGCTCGACAAGATCGGCAGCGATATATCGTCATCGGAAGACGAGGTGTTGACCGGCGAGGAACCGCGCAGGTCGCCCGCGCGCAGACCTGACAACTTGGACGACGATCAGGTAACCAAATGGAACTGAAAGAACACCAGGCGCGTCTAATGGCGCTCGACAAGATCGGCAGCGATATATCGTCATCGGAAGACGAGGTGTTGACCGGCGAGGAACCGCGCAGGTCGCCCGCGCACAGACCTGACAACTTGGACGACGATCAGGTAACCAAATGGAACTGAAAGAACACCAGGCGCGTCTAATGGCGCTCGACAAGATCGGCAGCGATATATCGTCATCGGAAGACGAGGTGTTGACCGGCGAGGAACCGCGCAGGTCGCCCGCGCACAGACCTGACAACTTGGACGACGATCAGGTAACCAAATGGAACTGAAAGAACACCAGGCGCGTCTAATGGCGCTCGACAAGATCGGCAGCGATATATCGTCATCGGAAGACGAGGTGTTGACCGGCGAGGAACCGCGCAGGTCGCCCGCGCACAGACCTGACAACTTGGACGACGATCAGGTAAACAAATCGAGCTGAAAGAACACCAGGCGCGTCTAATGGCGCTCGATAAGAGTTGCAGTAAACTGCTAGCTTAAACATAAGCAAGCCCTGTAGAACTATAATATCCCTTCGTCTGAGAACCCCAAAGCATAGAACCAGCCGCTATCATGACTCTTTCACCGTGATGGCGCCCAGACTCTGGAATGACCTTCCCCACTCAATACAAGCCAGTCCTTCACTTAGCGTATTTAAGTCAAAGGTAAAGGAGCATTATCTCTCTCTTCAGTCATAGCAGATATATATATACATATATTTAGATATTTATATTCATTTGATACAGATCGTTATATATTTTATTTTGTGTATTATTTGCTTTATTTATTTATTTATACTATTTGAACTTTTATTTTTTTTTTGTTTTCTAATTTGTATGTACACTAAAATCTATCCACACGCATTGCACTATCTCTCATTATACCCTCAGGTTTGCTGTAAGAAAACTCTTTTAGGGTTAAGCTCGCCTTTGTACATAGCCATTAATTGCTAACTTTATGTATATATATTTCTTGTGTGTACAATAAAGAATTTAAGAAATAAGCTTTTTTCCCCAAATAAATAAAATAAAATTAAACATTATCTTCTTTCCGATAAAATTAGATGATTTCTACCAACAGATGTCACTATCGTCCCTCTCATCGACGGAGGCCAAGATTGAGGAGCAAGTCCCCGCGGAGGCCTTCTACTACCCCTCGGCCCCTGCGCCCGTGTCCGCTCCCACGTCCGTCCCGTCGCATCCACATTACTACCAGCACATGTGGCCTACTGGTTAGTAAGATCCACCTCTCAGGCGTATGACATGGGGCAAGACATTGATTGATTGATTGATTGATTGATTGAAACTCCAACCCTCACCCGTACTCCCTTATAATAATAATAATAAAATCTTTTATTTCAGACTAAACACAAATATTGAATACATGAAATAGTCCATATTGTGAGAAATTTACATTTATAAGCATTCACTAAACTAACATCTAGAACTAACTAGAAACACATTATGAACCCCTCCAGCCCCCCCCACCTACAGGAGCTTTTATCTATGAAGCTCCCACTAGACACCCCACCCCCTAGCTGAGGGTGGTTAAAACTCCGAAGAAATTAAAATAAAACCCGTTAAGTGATGGTACAACACAGAGTTTATTGTTTCCACATTAGTAGGTAATCGAGGTCAATGCATGCTAACTCTAAATTTACATGAAATGTTCTGTACTAAGTGCCGAATAAGGTGGCACTACAGGTCGTTCACCTACTCCACGAAATCGCAAAATTCATTGAAATTTATCGCTACTCTGTCGCTTTCCATACAAAGCTAAAGCGATACTGGTGTCGCTAGACTATCATGGTCACAAAATAACAAGCGTTTTGTTAGGAAGCAATAGTCAAAATGCCCATCCCAAAAAAAAAACGAAATCGGGAACAATTATTGAAATTGTTTTCAATGAATTTACGTATTTTAATGCTCTAAAATACCCGAATTATTTTAAACCAATTATATTTTTCTTGACTGATAAACATACTATAACAAACATTTTGTGCTGTGCGGCAGTAGTGCAGTCCATATCTGCGACAACCTTAACTTTGGGGTTATATTCCAGCGTACCCCCCGCCCAGTTACGTCGGGCCGGAGCTAGCGTTGCCCTACCCCTCTGGATTCTCTCAAGCCGGCCCACCTCTGTTACATCATTACCAGACCTACCCACATCAAGCACAACCAGTTGAGGTAAGCTATGATCACATGTCTCAGTCTAGTCTTGACCCATTCACTTTAGTGAATAGGTGTCTATCGTCGACCACAAAATAGCTTGTTATAAGTGGTGATAGGCTAGTTTCCTAAAAAAATTTGGTCATTGGTAGCCCGTCAGTTAGGTTATCAGAAAATATTGGACACCTATTTCTTCGTTCGTCAGTAAACAAAAATGATAAAGATAGCCAGTTGGAGTTCCGCGCCGTGCGACACTTGGCGCGTGACGTCACGAGACCCCACTCCCAAACTTTGACGCGCTTTATGTAATTTTTGTTTGATTGACAAAAGAAAAAAAATTCGTGTCCAATATCTTCTGTTAATCTAACTGACGGACTAAATAGAATAATAGATCCAGGCGTTACTTATCGCCGAAATCAAAAAAATTCTAAAATATATAAATATAAAAACAAAAAAGTTAGGTCTGGTGATTAGAAGCTTTTGCACGGAATCGTTACTTTTCATCCTTATATTTTGGAGGTATGTATAGAGAACAAATATTATCTCCAATACTTGTCATAGAATAGAATAGAAAATATTTTATTGCACACTTAAATTTGAAATAATATACAAAGGAATACCTAGGTATTTATAGAATAAACGACAATTGGCGGTCTTATCGCTCAAGAGCGATCTCTCCCAGTCATGATGGCCAGGAGGGCGCTATTTTGACACGATGCTACATCTCCTTTCCGCTTTGGTACTAACTGGCGAGTTCTCTTATATCAAAAGGCAGCAGCTTCATAAAAATAAACATATAAATGCCAATCTGCTAGTTACGCTATAGGATAAGCTCATGGAGGGGCTTAATTTTTTTTTTAAATGATACTAAACAGTAAAATTTATGTTAATCTTTTTCAGGAACTAGACAACCCGCACTACTCAACAATAAACAGCGTGATTGAGCGAATAACGGCTGAACTGAAGATGATTCTCAAGAAGGATTTCAACAAGAAGATGATTGAGAGCACCGCGTTCAAAGTTTTCGAGGGCTGGTGGGATGAACAGAGCCGGAAAGCGTCCAAGCCTAAGGAGGATGCGGCTCAGCCCTTGCAGGTGAATTTCGCTTTATTTACAAACAACGCGCGTGTTTTCCTGATGTTGCAGGTGCCCATAGGCTGCGGTAACCGCTTCGCGGCCGCATGCTCCTTTGCCACCTTGGTGATATAAAAAAAGTCAAGTGCGACTCAGACTCGCGCAACGAGGGTTCCGTTTAACTCCTACACATGTTTGAAGCCAGATTAGGGCTCGGTTTTACGACTACGCTAGACTCGCATAAGCCCTGATCAGTTTCACAAGAGTCGGACCATTGCGATTTACAATACCCATTAGAACCACATTTACCAAACGTATTTTTCCGTACAGGATATCTCAAACAAGAAAGAAGAGCCAGTAGACACGATAAAGTCCATCCTAGAATCCCGCGACACGCCTCTCGAGCTCGGCGGCTACGGCGCCGGCATCGGGCTCGGCCTGCGCGCCGCCATACCCAAGATGAGAAGCTTTAGGAAAAAGAGAAAGATTCCCTCGCCAGTACAGTTGGATGATGATTCTAGAAGGCTGAGTGATCAGGTGAGTTTGAGCTCTAAACTTATAGTACTAAGGCTCGTATTATAGAAGCTTGCTCAGTCATCGATCTATGCCTGAGTAACAATTTTCTATTGCAAAAGCGTTACTGATGTTTTTATATTTTTTGTGTATTGTGTGTGTGAGCCAATAAATGTATTTTCTTTCTTTCTTTCATGCAGAATGTTTTCATAATACGGGCCTAAGGTCTTAATAAGTCGAGTAGGTGCTATAATTCCAAAGTTATAAGCGAACTATGGAAATACCTTCACGAAAGTTGATAAATTAAGTTCTGTTCATGTTTTTAGCAAACAAAATCGGAATGCAAGTAAACTCTCTGACAAACTTCATTGTTTATTTCAGGAGGAGATGGTACAAAACTCGGATGAAGAGAAGGAGCTACCGACCAGTCCTAGGAACAGAATAACGGGATCCTATCTGTCTAGGAGTCGGCGGCGGCAGTCTAGTAGTTCATCTAGGTAAGTTATTTTGCCGAGAAAAACATATACAGGGTGAATTATTTTACAGGGTAGTAAGTACCTTAGCTGTGTATCAAAACGAAAATGGTATTATGAGACCATCCATAATTTTTAGAGAAATGTTCTCCATCTCCATTCTCCATTTCAAAAAATAATATACAGTTTTAACATATAAATACACATGATCGACAGCCATATCGTCACTTTCCAATCAGGTGAGATTGTGGTCAAAAGAAAGGTCTATTGACTATAAAAAATATACTTTTGGACTCCTTAAAAGTGTAAGGGTTTTTTTTTGAGATTTCTGACTTTTTTAATGCTCCTCAGTTGGTCCGATAATTAATCAGTTTAAGAAACAGGATGGATGATAGATAGCATCGAAAAAGTTTTGGTGATAAATGCCCATTTTCTTGCTAACTGTACATTTTTTGAAAATATGTGAATTAGTCCCTAATACCATCAGCGACGCCGCGCCACCGCCGCAAGATACCCCACCCTTACGGCGTTTTCACACGAGGCACGACACCACACGACTACGGGACTACTTTTTAGGGACGACTCCGGGCGTCATACATTTCTATGAACCTGTCGTGCTGTGCGGTGTCGTTGCGTGTGTAAACGGTTCATAGAAATGTATGACGCCCGGAGTCGTCACCGTTTGTCGTGTGGTGTCGTGCGTCGTGGGAAAACGCTCATCCTGTATTTTAAAAATTATTACATCTTTAGACATTCTAATCTTCTTGACAAACACCAATCTGGTGCTGGGTTTTCAAAGTTCATGCTGTTCGTAGCGTTTGAAATCGTAGTATTCCGACGGAGCTGATATGTCAAAAAAACCGTCATACATCTTTTGTTACAGGTCATCATCATCATCGTCATCAAGTAGATCATCATCATCATCAGCGGAGTCGACGCGCAAGGCGCCGCCGCCCGTCGCGCAGAGAATATACTCCGATTCTGATGATGAAGGCACTGAGTTGGATGAGTCTGAGGTAAGCCGCTTTTCATCTTACTTAGGACTATTCACACCAGAACGCGACGCCCGGCAGCGACGACCCGGCGAGCACTTTCAGTGTCAAACTGGTCTCATATAATATTAAATTTATCTACCATATATATAAAACCAGGGTAATGTATACGCTTCTACAACAAAACTCTCAAGTGAGTTGCAAAAATTATCAGTAAATAAATTAAAAGAAATTGTCAAACATGTCCTTTGTGAAAAGACTTACGACAAAATATCAGATTATCTGTATGATTTGTAACGTCTTTGTTATTAATAAAGAACCATTGAACCATTGATTATCTAGAGGTCTATCTATATCAGATTATCTTGATTATCTAAAAAAACTTGGGACGAGTTTTGCTCCAACTCGAAAACTAACATTCTAACAAGGTAAAGGTTTCTTGTTCGCTTCTCTACTACTTAAAAAGATTGAAGTGAACAAGAAATCAAAGTGATCACTATATTTCCTAGTTTTACATATGTAATTTTAATTTGTGACATGTTCAAGAGTCCTGTAAGGTCTAAAGGGTATAAAGAAGTTTGATGTTTGACCAGTACCTATCCAACCCAGCGTGAATTGAGACTTGAACTGTGGTCTGAAACGACAAGGGATAACTTTCGTGTCAGAGGCCAAGATCCACTTTGGGTCTCTGCGCCACATTAGTAATAAGCCTGTGGGATAAATAAAACAGCTGGGCATCGGCGTCAGGCGACGAACGGTCCGAAAAGAGTTCTAGGACTTTCGGACCACGCTGAGTAAGGCTGTATTGAGTGCTATACGGACGATCCGTACGGACCATCCATATAGCACTCTAAAGTAAAGAATTTATGAAATGAAATGACAAAAATTTAGTTGAAACTAAATTTTTTGTCTTTTCATAAATTATAGTTATTTCAAGGATAAAATTATAAATTCTTATATTTGGTATTTGTATATGTCATGGATCCCCGTAGAGACATTTATGGCACTTGATACTTTACATGCGAACTTACCTACTGTTATAACCTCGATCATTCAATATCAGTAAGTACTTCGTTGTATAAACTCTGCAAATCGTTTTCAGTTCAAGGTTGTGGCTGCTAAAGAAAGACTGTCGGTGAACAAGGAAAGGCTGAGAAGAGTATACTCCTCTTCATCTGAAAGCGAAGAGGAACAGAGTAGAAGAGGTAACAACTTACTGCTGCTCCCATAGTTACACTTATATTATAAATGCAACAGTTTGGATGGATGTTTGTATGTTCGTTATCGCTTCACGCCGAAACTACTGACATTATTCAATTTTCATAGAAAATCACTCATTATCTGCTTCCTGCGACCATTTACCAGTGCAAGCTTATACAGGTAGCATCAAAATTAAAAATACATCAAACTAGTCAATGGCGGTAAAAATTCCACAAAATAAAAAGCCAAGAAAATAATAATATTTTTGAAATAAGATTGAAACAGATGCTTTTGAATAAATGCTACGTGATACATTTGGTGACATGTAATTGTAATTTTCCATATTTTTTGACATACCTTTCATATCATATTATTAAACTAGTATACTCAGTATTTTAATGTACAAAAAAAGTTGAACAAAGTTTCCAGTACGTACCTACCTACACAATGTTACTAGATTATTTAATTGACTATCGCCCCTATACAGCAAATACCTATTGTATTTTCTTTTTTCATGGTTTTTGTGTTAATTTGACAAGTCTTAGCCTGTACACTGAAATTTTGTAAACCATGATTTTTCACGTGTTTCACCTTTGATAATAAAGATTATTCTATTCTATTCTATAAATTATCTGGCCGTCTCCCATTGCAACACCCTGAATGGGTACATATTGGGTGTATTATCTATTAAATATAGTCAATAAGTTCTGACAAATTTTAGGTACCATATTATGATGCAATAAATAAATGAATAAATTAACAAGCTCACCCAGCACGATAAGAAAGCTATCAGTTCCACCACTTTTCTTCCACTACACTTGTCTGTTCATAGAAAAAACCCCGATCCCCGACATGGAAGCCTCAGCGTCGGAGACCGAGGCGCGTCTCTCCGACAGCTCCACTCGGAGACAGTCGCCGACGCCGACGGCGCAGCACAAGGAGCGAGTCGAGCGGCCAAAGGACAACGACAAGAAGGATATACTGGACAGGGTTTATTCAGACTCCGAGGAGGAGAGGGAATATCAGGTAACACTATTTATACTAGTGTTATACTTTTTGAAAGTATTTCATCAACATCGTCCGCAACTTGACTTCACCCACTGCTGGACATAGGCCTCCTCCTAAGGTCAACGTCGCACAGTGGTTCCGAATGGAAAAAAGTAGACATAGGGTCGAAAGTCGGAATTTTGACTTGGTTTTTTTTTTACAGAATATGTCTCAGCTATCCTGACAACTTTTATTAGTAGAGAATGTGTAGAAGTCTTTTTTTTCGATTCGGAACCACCGTGCGTCGTTGGCAGAATCGCCACTCTTGGCAGGCAGATAGCGATCGCAGTTCCGCGGTGGGTCTGTTCTGAAGGGGGCGCTTTTATTTATCTTATCCTGTTAGCATGTGTGGGACAAAAATCTTGGAACTGAATTTTAAACCAGTTACCCTCAACTGATTGAGCATACTTATGCTTACTTAAGTTCAGTGACAATGCTATGTCGTGGTACCATCGAGCTGGTCTGATGATGGAGGCAGAAGGTAGCCATTGAACGTAACGACTTCACTCCGTTGCGTTTAGTTTCGCTGGATTAGTCTTCCCATCCCAAGCACATTGGACCTAGATAATACTCTTGTTATTTAAAAGTTTAACAATTAAAAAAAAAGGATTAAACGTTCTAGTGTACTGTTTTGTCTTTTCATACTTGAAGACTACACTTCGCTATAAATATGTTAAGAAAAAACAAAAAATTCATCATCATATAAACACCCATTATTTGAAGAATTCCCTACGCTACGTTGGTGCTACAGAGCGACCTTCCTCGGTCGGTGCAACAGATCTAGGCGGTTTAACCGCCACCTTTAATGTTGTATTCTTTCTCGTCTGCGATGCAAAGCTTAGATAAAGGAATATAAGTTTTTTTCATCAAATTTTACTAAATTCTGCTCATTGACTCACCTGATGACCCCAGTAGCTACTATTTAGGTCTGGTTTGGTTTCATATTCAATAGACCTTCGTTTGACCAGAATATCACCTGATGGAAAGTGACGATGTAGCCGACGGTGTATCGCCAAGGTCTAGAAGACACCATCCACTCGTTATTGTACGGAATTTGACTTCGTTACTCATTTAGAATGTAATGTGTGTTATTTCTTCCAACTTATTTTTTCCTTTTACTAATAAACTGTATTTCTTTTTAGGAGAAAGTCCGCCGGAACACGGAATACATGGAGCAAATCGAGCGCGAATTTCTTGAAGAACAGAGAAAGCTGCAGGTCGATAGTACGCCGCGAGCGGAAACACCGCCGGAGAGAGAACACACGTAAGTTCAGTCTCTATAACCTGCGTACTTGAATGGGATGGAGAATGACGTCAACTCTCATGCTGTCCCGCTCAGATCGGATCGAACTGAGCAGGACAGCTTGTGAGAACATGTCATTTGCAATGCTATTCTACGCAGGTTTAGGCATACTTTACCAATGTATGTAGTAGCAGAAATATGGTACCAGTTTTTTTTAGAATGAGAAGAATGAGGCATATATGTTGTTTAATATTATTACGAAATATTAACCCTTAATTTTCACCTTCCAACAGCACCCCCGAACCAAAATCATCTGAACCGCGCTCATCGCCCGTCAAGAACCACCTCAAATCCCCCGACAAGAGTAAACGGGACTCTCTTGAAGAGGGCGAACTCTCGTCCGAAGAAGAATCGTTGCAGCTCCGACGGAAGAAAGAAAAGAGAATTAAAAAGAAGGCGGAGAGGAAGAGGCTCACGTCGCTCAGTGATAATAGTGCGGCGGAAGGAGTTAATGGGGTTAAAGATGTAAGTGGGCTTTATTTAAATGTGCTTTACTTTATTGTAAGGTTACACTAATATATGATAAAATCATGCAAGAAAATATGGTTAGAAAATTTAGCAAAATTTCAGCCTGATCCCTTGTCTTCAGCGAAACATCTTTACATCATCGGCACAATGATGTAAAGATGCCTTAAAAATGTTAGTGCTACTAAAAAAGTTAGTTACTATTAAAATGTTCGTTTAAATGTTAGTAGATACTTTGACAAGCATAAATCATTTATTTGACACTAGTACATGAAGAAAGAAGAAGAAAATCATTTATTAGACACAACACACAAACCAAGTAGCTGTTTGTATCGAAACATTACTGCAAGACCCAATAGGGTAGGTATTTAACCCAATTTTTAAGTGTCTCAATTAGATACGATAGTGCTAATAAATCACAATTTAAAAATACCAAATTTTTATTTAATCGATTAGTGCCATAAAAATGCATTCAAAGTTTACATTTTCCGGTTTCGCGCGTAGTTTGACGAAAACGCTGGACGTAGAGGATACCATATTGATTTGTGGTCATGACGTCAGTTGTCTGTGTACGTACCTAAGCAAATGCGCTGATGTTACTGATCACAGTTAGAGATGGGTCGAGGGTTTAAACCCAATTGGGCAAAAAGGGCATAAACAGGGCAGATTGGGCAAAAACGAGTTTCTGCCCAAATAAATGCCCGATGGCAGGGCAGAAACTACGCTTGTAGTTTTTAGACTTTTTGAATAATTTTGAATAAAATATACATATAATTATGTTGGGAAAATGTATAAATAGCACAAAATATATTGTTTTGTTGCTGATAAAACTTAAATACACGAGGAGTACTATTATGTTATTGTTATATTTACTTAAATATCACTAAAAATTATCTTTCCCACGTATCAGTGTTACTTGAACGTCGATGTCAAATACACCGTCTCGCAATAAAAGGTCAGAGGGCGTCCTACACTACGTTTGCCGAGTCGCGGTCGCCACTCAAGAACACGTTTACCCCAGCGGTTGTCGGTTCTTCTCGCGATATGGCCAGCCCACTGCCACTTCAGCTTGCTAATCCTTTGAGCTATGTCGACAACCTTGGTTCTATGTCGGATGTGTTCGTTGCGAATCCTAACCTTCAGAGAAACTCCGAGCATAGCTCTCTCCATAGTTCGCTGGGCGACTTTAAAGTGGTGGACAAGCCCTACCGCGAGTGTCCACGTCTCAGCTCCGTAAGTCAAGACGGGTAGGACGCACTGATTGAAAACTTTCGTTTTCTAGCATTGCAGTATGGATGACGAGAAGACTCGACGTAGTTTCCCAAACGCTGCCCAGCCCAGCTGGATCCTCTTCTTGGCCTCCTTCTCGAAATTGTTTTTACCAAACTGCAGAATCTACCCTAGGTAAGTGTATTCGGAAACAATTTCGAGAAGGTGGCCATGTACGACGACCGGTCCCGGATCAATGAGGCCATTGATCATGACCTTGGTTTTATCCAAGTTCATCCCTAGACCGATACGTCGCGAGGCTGAAGCTAGGCCGTCCAGCATCTGGTTCAGCTCCTCCAGCGACTCCGCCATTAAGACTATGTCATCAGCGAATCGCAGGTGTGAGATGTAACCGCCATTTATGTTGATGCCCTTACCTTTCCAGTCCAGCGTCTTAAACACATCTTCCAACGCGCTTGTGAACAGTTTCGGGGATATAACATCCCCCTGTCTCACTCCTCTGCGCAGTTGGATAGGTTTAGACTGCTGGCCCTGTACTTGGACACTCATGGTGGCGGCTTCATAAAGACATCGATCGATCAATATAACGATAGTCTACTTGGCATCGCTGTAAGGATTCCAGAACCGACCAGGTTTCGACAGAGTCAAAGGCCTTTTCATAGTCCACAAAGGTCAGACACAAGGGCTGATTATACTCTTCGGACTTCTGTATAATCTGCCTCACTGTGTGTATGTGGTCTATGGTGCCATATCCTCCGCGAAACCCGGCCTGTTCCGGTGGCTGGAATTCGTCGAGTCTCCTGGCGAGACGGTTCGTGATCACTCGTGAGAAGAGCTTATAGACGTGACTCAGGAGTGTGATGGGTCTGTAATTTTTAAGAAGGGTTTTATCTCTCTTCTTAAAAAAGAGCACCACCAAACTCCCGCTCCACGCCTTTGGAGTTCTCCCACTGTGAAGGACGGTGTTAAACAGGTTCTGTAGCTCCTGTATAACAGGAGCTACAGGGGCTTTTCCATTTTTAAGCTGCCTCAGAGCCAACACGATCTCGTCTTGACTGATGTCTGGCAGTGCGTCGGTGTAGTGGCGCGTCAGGGTGGCTCTGGAATCGTGGTCGTCCCGTAGAGGACGAGGGGCATGTGCAGCGTATAAACGGCCATAGAAATCCTCTATCTCGGCAGAGATCTCCGGCTTCGACAATACGGTCCTCCCATCGTGCGTTTTAAGCTTCGTCAGGTGGCTCCTGCCAAGCTGCTGAGTGAATACTTTGGACCCTCGGTTTCGCTCTATCGCCTCTTCAATGAGGCGTGTGTTGGAGCTCCGAAGGTCGCGCCGTACCATCTTCGCAATTTGCTTGTTCAGGTCTGACCTCTCAGACAAAGTCTTTTACTTCAATCTTTACGTGCCTAAATCACAACTACAAAGCAAGTTAGCGACTCGCCAACAAGTTTAGTTTGATTTAAACTCGGGGAAGTACTGACTGCGATGCGCGGAACGCAGTGAAGTGAAGTTCGTACCTTGTAGTGCAAAGCGAGAGCAATGGATTGAGTAGGTACTAACTTCACTTCATTGCACGCTATGACCAGTGCGAACATACCGAGCTAACACAAACAAATACCTACAGACAAACGAAAACTCACTTTTATTTACTTTATCTCGTACAGTTGCTTATGAAATATGTACGTCCTACTTACTTTTCCTCAGTCT
This sequence comes from Eupithecia exiguata, assembly GCA_947086465.1. Classification (NCBI taxonomy): domain Eukaryota; kingdom Metazoa; phylum Arthropoda; class Insecta; order Lepidoptera; family Geometridae; genus Eupithecia; species Eupithecia exiguata. Next base: position 1,668,760 of record OX352247.1, read on the forward strand.
ATCTACAAATTAGTTTTAGCTATGTTAAAAAAAGTCATTTTTATGTAAGTTATAAAAGCAAGAATGAAGAACATAATGGATAACAAAATTATAATATCTGCCCTGTGATTGGACATTTAAAGGGCATAAAAAGACATTTATTCGGCATTTACTCAATGCGCCCAGTAAATGCCCGGCATAAACCCATCTCTAATCACAGTTGATTTTTAGTTTACGTACTCAGCCGTATGACGTAATAACATCGCGCCTACTATTCCATGGTGTTAAAAACCGATAAAACAGAAACCTTTGAATTGACGTTATTTTATAAAATAAAACTAAAATTTTCCGATTGCTTTTTATCTAAGCTATCTCCATAATTTATTTTTAGATTTTTCTCTATAAGAGAAAAAAAATTCTCTATAAGAGAAAAATCTAGAATACCCAATTCTTGTCGTGATTTATTTTATAGTTGCAGCCAATTTGTGGGGTCGTCTTTATCCTATTACAATCGCGACAACCAGGCAACAATCGTTACAGAATACACTCACTTGTGCTGTTTCAGTTATTTACCATATTTTCGAATATGGTTTTGCTAGAAAGTTGCCACAAAAATATAACCTAATATTTAATCATCTCATACATATTAGTTTCGTGTATAAACCCCAATAACTTCCTCAGGCAAGCAGCGCAGTCTCCGAAACATCATCCCCGCAATCACAAGCGTCGCAAGCGTCACAAGCGTCACAGGTCGCACTGGACCACTCGTACTGTCGACCGGCTCCGGATGACGACCCCAAGACTAACTCCAACCACCTGCATCACGATCATGGTATGTTGCGTTATCTCAGCATCACACATGTGTCCATTGATGCACATACCTCCCCCAAACAAAGGGAAACTTTTTTGCGTAGTAAATAAAGTTATATTTTGAATCAAGGTGTCCGCAGCGTCGAGCGCCCAATAGGATCGCTTCTATATCGCGTTATTTTTGTCAGCTATAAAAATGACACGATAATGGAGCGATCCTATTGGTTGGCTGGAAACAGGAACGTAGCGCATCTCTTGGTGGAAAGACAGCCTTAGATGCATCAAATATTTAAAATTGAACCTTAATCCTCGGTACACAAGTTTCCTTCTCCCTTGCAGGCTACACATGGATGGAGGATCCTCTGGACGACCCCGAAAGGACCCTCTCGCCGATCGTACCCTCTCCGTCAACGCCGCCCGAGAGCAAGCCCGCGAAGGAAGGCAAGCGGCCCTACAAGAGAAAACACGAGGCTAAGAAACTAGCGGAGATTCAGAACAAGTGAGTTTAGTGACACAAAATTTTGAAAATTATTCCAAAAACGATTTAAAACTGACTATTTATTGTTTTTTTAAGTTTTGCGGGCCAAGTAGTAATCAAAAATATTTTATTTATGGGACAACCTTGGGATCAAAAATGATTGTTGCAGCAAATGACAAAAAATGAGGGTAGATTTATATCGCTAGGTCTATATATCAAAACTTATCTTACTCGCCGTAACGAGTAACGTTATTCCGTGATGGATTTCGTATACTCAAAAGCTCAAATACTGTTTTGTCTATTTTTCATATTGAATACATGAAGAAATATAAAAATAATTATCAAATGCAAAAACCACCCACCTAATTTCCACCAAATCAATTACCGATCTTTTCAACTATAGAAGTTTGACAAGTTTTTATACCTTCCAGACTTTACGACACTCCAGACTACGAATCCATGGTCCATCCAAACGTCACCTTCAAGCCACGCGATATTATGGGAGAAATGCAAATTATGTACGAGTTCTTAACGCGAGGCATCGACCGAGAGGACGTGCAGTATCTGAAGCGGGCGTACGAGGCGCTATTAGCCGAGGATGCACAGGGGTACTGGCTCAACGACACGCATTGGGTAGACCATCCGCCCACAGACGTCTGCTACAGTCCGCCCAAGAAGAAGTCGAAGCGGTGGAATAATATCTACGAAGATCTTCAGGTTAGTTTTGATATTTTGTATAGTATCGCTTTGACCGCAACTCCGTAAGCGTAGTGGAGAAGTGGTATGATGATCTGCGAGAGATGCTCGCAGATGCTGGATGCGGCTGAAGACAAGGCGATGTGGCTTGAGTTACGGATGACCACTGTTCTGTGTACTACTTATACTATGTCAGTTTGTGGAAAGGATCAGAAAATGATACTCGCGAACATCAACAAATTTCACTGGCAATGACTATAGAGTTTCTATAACAACTTCAAAAGTTTATATAAGGTGTACTTGACGTAAAAGCATTTGCTCACTTTCTATTCTATTCTATTTACAGCTGGTTTACAGTTTGTCAGAAAATTTTAAAGTTACCTTCGCACAGTTAAACATTTTCACAAATATCCAGGGTCACTCTTCCGGCTCAGCGCGAACCGAAGGCTACTACAAGATGGACGTGCGGATAAAGGCCAAGTACAAGTACCACCACGGACGCAGCCTCACTGGTCCAGCGGCCGCGCCGGCGCTGTTAGATAAGATGAAACAAGCCAGCAAGATGCAGCTGCTCTCGAGAGAGGCGAGGTCTAACCAACGGAGACTGCTCACAGCTTTCGGTAACTATCACTCTTCATACGTACCGTCTACTGCTGGGGCTTTGGCACAATCACCACGCGTGGCAGTCGCATTGGTGATCGCAGTTGAGATATTGAGAGTTGAGTTATTAACAATACACTATGACGGTTCGATTCTTTTTTTTTCATTACTATTATATACACATTTTAGATTAATGTTTCATACACTAGAGCATAATTACAATCTAGCCACAGAATTGGCTAATGGGTAATTTTGTTTACTTATTTTTATATAAACTTTATACTAAAAACGTGTCCATTGGCAGTTTTCTTATTATCTCTATTTAATTAAGGTTAAGGGTTAAATTCTTGCTCCTTTTTTTTCAGGTACGGATACGGATTCGGATCTGCTGAAGTTCAACCAGCTCAAGTTTAGGAAAAAGCAGCTGAAATTCGCCAAGTCTGGTATCCACGACTGGGGTCTATTCGCTCAGGTAATTCACTTCTATACATTACTAGTTTCCGCGCGCGGCTTCGCACCTGTAAAAGTAGCTTATAGATAGGTTATTATTATTATAGGTCATGGTAGTTTTTATGCCCATCTGTCATTCCATAAACATTAATTTTAGACCGACGTCTAAAATTTATTTGAACCCGATCGGCTCAATAAACGTCCGAAGGGATAAAATCATAAAAGTAAAATAAATAATGCTGGACAATCTACACAGAATCATCTAGCCCCAAGCTATGTAGAGCCAGTGTTATGTATAGTGATAACTGATATCCTCAATACAAAACATAAAAAGCGTTGGCTTTTGTAATTTTTTTTTTCTTGCTCTAAATTTGTTAGTTAATTATGGAAGAATCGAAAATTATATAATGCGTGAATAGATATGAGAAGATTACTATTTCTGTAAAAAAAATCGGAGTTCATGAAGTCCTTCATTATGTTTCTTCCTATTCAAAAGGAATGTTTTTTCAATGATTAAATAAGTTAACAAAATCCAGTTAGCTCTATGACTAAGACATGGTTTAACCCACAGGAGCCAATAGCAGCTGACGAGATGGTAATAGAGTACGTGGGCCAGATGATCCGGCCCATCGTGGCCGACGTGCGCGAGGCGCAGTACGAGGCCACCGGCATAGGGTCTTCCTACCTGTTCCGGATAGATCTAGACACGATCATAGACGCCACCAAGTGCGGGAATCTCGCCAGGTTTATCAACCATAGTTGTAACGTGAGTATCGCAGTAATGTATGAGTAATTTTAACTTGTTAGATAATTATGAATAATGTGTTTTAATTTTAAGTAACTAATGTAATTGGTTTTATAAATCGTGTTAGTTACGATATTTAATAAACAAAAAATAATTAAAAATAAATCGAACTTTCATCTTTTAAGTTCACGAATTATATATAAAAGAAGTAATTATTACAGCAAAAAACATAAGTAATTAGGTGCACATCCATAACTAAGTATGTACAAAACAAGGTAGGTTTTTGAGGAAGAGAAACATTTTACACGTAAAATAAACCTGGTCGGAAGACGTCCTTCACTACGTTTGCCGAGACGTGGTCCCCACTCAAGAACACGTTTACCCTAGCAGTTGTCGGTTCTTCTCGAGATATGGCCGGCCCACTGCCACTTCAGCTTGCTAATTCTTAGAGCTATGTCGATAACCTTGGTTCTCTATCGGATGTATTTTTTACGAATCCTTCAGAGAAACTCCAAGTATAGCTCTCTCCATAGCTAGCTGCTGGTGGACCAGCCCTACCGTGGCCACGTCTCAGCTCCGTACGTCATGACGGGTATGGTATGATAAGGATATCATAGTATGATCGATATATTCACATTATATTATATTGTCCACAGCCAAACTGCTACGCGAAGATCATTACAATAGAATCCCAGAAGAAGATCGTCATCTACTCCAAGCAGCCAATCGGCGTCGACGAGGAAATAACATACGATTACAAGTTCCCGCTGGAAGATGAGAAGATTCCTTGCTTGTGTGGCGCGCCGCAGTGTCGAGGCTTCTTGAATTAGAACTTACTGTGTATACCACAAGGTTGGAATTTATCTGAATGCGCTCAAAACGCACTAGAAGTAGATCTAAATAGACCTTTGCGTAAAAAGTAGGTCAAAATATATAGACCGTATTGCTAACGTAGCAAGGTTGAAGCTAAGATCTTGTAAAAGCACTCGAAGCTACCGCTCTAGACCTAACTGCTATAAGAATAAAGTTGATATATTAATGAACGCTGCGCGTCAAGCCATAAAAAATCACTGCGAGGGTATAGCTAAAGCATGCGAAAAATGGAAGACGCTTAGCTAATTACAGAAAAAGATACGGTATGTCTATAGTAAGAATTAAAATTCTCTTTTCCTGAGGCTGACCTGTATAGAAAGATTTGCCGCTTCGACGAAAGTTGTAAATTAAAAATACATTTCACACTATATATATAGTGATTAGACTGATACAAACAATAACCTCTTGTGGTGCATCTTGAAAATACATGACATGTGTTCATCATTTATCACTCGACGCATAACGTTAGACAAATAGTGTTCATGGTATCAGTTTCGAATATTTATTATCATGCTATAATCAATTGTTAAGTGTTGTTTGGTGGCTAATCTGGTTATTTTTTGTATTTTTTTATATCTTACTGTCTTTTTCATAATCATTCTAAAGCTTGTATCAAAGCGTTCTTGTCTTGTTATCTTGTAGGAGTTGTAGGTGAAACACTCAGAAATATGTAATATTGTGAACAGAGTCTGAAATCTTAGGTCTTCTGGTAGGAAGTAGTACCATTTTATAAAACTCATAAAATTGAATGACTGGTCGGTGTATTATATAATATATCTACGTAATTATAAAAGCTGCCACAATACTATGTCATGGCGTGTGTTTGTGCCCCTGATCTGTCTGTAATTATTAGAATAACGAGTGTATTGTAATTATTATGTTGACTGACGTTGATCCAGTGTATTTGTGTTGTATATTATTTTTGTAAAAAGATCTCTGTATTCATGTCTAGTACACTGTTAAAGTACATGAATTTTATAGTGGAAACTGAATCAATTTTGTATTTTTGACAATTGAAAATCTTCTGATGAGATTAGGTGATGGTGTTGGCGTAGTCTAATGAAAGTGTTCTCAATTTCCACTTCATATTTAATGTAAAATGTATAAGTTGTAAATAAACGATTCCATACATTATTAACTTGATTTTTTTATTCCTATTATTTACTAGATTTTTAGACATAATAAAGGATAAATGATTATAGATATCTTTGATGGATTACTCTAAACTAAGCTAACTTTCCTTGTGAATGACGCAGACGGACGACTCCCTTCTGCTACACTTGAAACTGGACAGAGAATCTCACTAATATTATAAACGTCAAAGTTTAGATGGATGGATGGATAGATAGATAGATGGATGGATGGATGTTTGTTCCTTTATCACGCCAGAACGGCTGAACGGATCTGGATGAAATTTGGCACAGAGATAGATTATAGTCTGGAATAGGACATAGGCTACTTTTTATCCCGAAATTCCTACGGGAACGGGAACTACGCGGGTGAAACCGCGAGGCGCTGCTAGTAAATAATAAGTCTATTTATTCGTAGCTTCTATCCTTCCAAGGGCGAATAGTAAGGCAAATGACCTTGGGCATGTCCGCGCGCCTATATGCAGCAATGAGTGCTTGTTTTCGATTCAGCATACCATGTAGTGCCCTAATCAACCAAATAATACGATCCTCTGCGGTTAGGTGACGAGTAACTGGTCAGGTTTGTATCACAGATTTTGTAGGCAAAAATACGTTTTTACGTTTAATATCGTTATTTTGACTGCTTTTCGACGATAATGGACCGCCAAGAGATAGGTATGAACTATGTGAATCACTATACTGAGTTTAGTACTGATCGAATTTGAGACACCGATAAAAAGTGTGTTCGAAGCAACTAAACACACACTATAACAACTAAACTATAATTAACGGCAAACATTTGGGACCGCCAAGCTTTTCGTCAAGATATGTGTTACAGGATATATAAATTTCAAAACTCCACAATTAATATTTTTGTCAGAAAACGGGTTCAAAAACACCTAATTTTCGTGTTTTTGCCTTCATATTCGCCTTAATATACACCCAGATGTGATGTAATTTCATTTAAAATTAACTACGCAAAAACTTTTATCGAAGTACGGTCTTGGACAAGATATTGGATAAGTGGAATGGGCATCCATTCAAGAAATTTGAATATTGGACGAGTTAAATGGGATCCTAAATTATATCTCTAAAATGAATCTAATATAAAAGTAATGAGTGAAATCACAAAATACCACATCAAAGAGCAATATCACATCAAAATATGTGTAGGTAGGGTAGGGGATACCCTACCTACACATATTTTGATGTTTTTATAACAGTCCCTATATGAACGTGGGGAGGCAAACATACGTGCACACGTATGTTTGCGTCCCCACTTGGTCTTGGCTATACCACAAACTATATAGGGATACTACGTATGGCTATACTAATTTTCCAATGGCGCGCGCGGAGCGGGCGGTGTCTTCCCCCACACCCGCCATCTCCGCGCGCCCCGCTGCACCACTTCGTCCTCCGCACAAACACTCGCTTTATTCACAAATAGGTACAATGCAAATAAAATTATCAAGGTAGGACGCGTCGCCTACAATATGCCCAATATCATATCAAAATATCAGCAATACGATGGAAATGGTTTTTGAAAAATATAAATTTGCTCTAATTATTTCGCAAGGCGCTTCACAAAAATGTGTTTTAGGGTTTTATTATTGAATCAATCTTTACAAAGGAAAGGTATGATACAGAAGTAGTTTTAATGATTTATTAAAATCTTGGTGTTTTCTGGGGGGTTAAAACCCCACGCTCTTTTCAGGATTCCGTACCCAAAGGGTAAAAACGGGACCCTATTACTAAGACTTCGCTGTCCGTCTGTCATCAGGCGGCTGTATCTCGATGATGTATTTCAGTTGCCGCTTTAACAAAAAATACTAAAAAATAGAATAAAATAAATATTTAAGGGGGCTCCCAGACAACAAACGTGATTTTTTGCCGTTTTTGTAGATATAAATAAATATAAATAAAAATGATAGATACGGAACCCTTCGTGCGCGAGTCCGACTCGCTCTTGGCCGGTTTTATTTTGTATTTCCAACAGTGATTTATTTATTCCAATCATCATTGTTTATGGGAACTGGAAAACTTGTTCCCGTGATAAAAATAGCCACGAAGTATCGTGTTTACGTGATATGATAATACTTACAGGGAATGAAAAAAATTCATGGATTGAAATAACAAACATATAATTCAAACTGTTTATTAAATTAAAATATAAATTATAATTACTTATGTGGAAAACAAATGAGCATTGCTTACACAAAGTATTCTAAACTGACGTCATGTCGCATATTAAATCACAGTAAATTGGTCGTAATTGTTAACAAGCCTTATAACTTGTTAAAATTAAAAACTCGACTTCAAAACTAACATATCCTTACAAATAAATATAAATAATTAAGTACATACACTTTGTATGGACTAACATAAATTCTAAACGTAGTTAACAGTAATTAAAACCTAAGGCAAAGTCAATTTATCAAATGACAAGAATATCAAAAGTACGTACGCGAACCGTAAAACAAGCTAAAATTTCATTCAGCCTACCACCAGTTATCATAACAATTAATATGGAAAAACGTGCACACACATTTGTAACAAACATTTTTCATGGAAATTGTTGATTTAATTCTATTATGCTACAAGCCAAAACAGCTGAAACTTTCGTCGTAAGAAAAATAATCATATTCCACGCTTGACACTAGATAATGTCAAAACCCGTTTTTGTTATCGTTATCGACAAAATATAATTCTTGCTATTTACGTCAGTAATATAGCTTCAGACAAGTACTATATTTTCTCCGGCACATTGCAAGCACATTTTTGCGACTTTATATCCTCGTAATAGATTTTACAAAGTCCTATTTCTGTTGAAACCTAACCTGTCTCGTAAACATCTCTGCACACAAGTCAGTCGTGCACTTAGAAGACGGCTTGTCGTCACTGGCAGTAGAGTCGGAGTCGAACTCGGAAGTAGTAACAGGAGATTTCCTACCCCCAAGCGAAGATTTACGGCTCAAATCCACTTCTGTAGTCAAAATCTGCTTTATCATAGCATCGGAGTGGTCCTGTCTGTTTTTCTCGCGTAGCTGACGAGCTCTCGTTCTTATATCGGCGAGAAAGCCTGTCGTAGCTTCGATACTCTCTTGAGAAATATCTTGAGGGGACGCAGATAAATCAGTGTTTGATTGACATAAATCTACGCTACTCGTGCTGCCTTTGGGATCCGATGCTATCGTGTCCAATGAGTCGATTGAAGCGCCGATGCTTTTGAACGCAGACATGCCTTTGATTATAGAAACTGTATACACGTCTTCGTCTTTAGCTTGTATTATGATGCCATTAGGAGCGGTGCCGAGGAGAACCGGTTCTTTGATCTTTAGTTGGTATATCTCAGGCGCGAAGCATTCGGATGTCGTTGACGCTACGGAATGATTATCACACGTGCATGGAGGAGCTTTGTACGCGTCATCGCTCACGAAAATGATAGTTATTTTCTCGTCTCCAAGTAGATACAGTAACGGAGCTACATACTCCCAGGTGTATATTGCCGTGCTCCATTTCGGATCTTCGTTTCTTGTCCGCTTTCCGTACTCGTCGACGAATACCCCACATTCAGAGTAGCATAATAATATTTCTATCGGTTTCTGTTTGATGAGCAGTATCGCTTTCGGTGGCGAATGTTTTTTAGCGGCTGCAGCAACTATGGATTCCTCTATGGCGAAGGTTTCCAAGGCTCCTGAAGGCAGGTTGATCTTCAAAGGTTTTTCTCCAGCTATGTAGAGACACTTGGGTGTGAGTAAGAGGGAGTAAGGCGGTCGGTCGACGGTGAGAGAGCGAGTTATCTTGAACTCTGAGAGTGCGGCGTCGAAACGGAGGAGGAACACTCGTCGGCCGCAAGCCACGGCTACGCATGTGCCGTCGGAGACGTCGCCTGATGTCACCTGAAACAAGACAAATCTAATTAAATAACGTACTTTACTTAAACCCTTCACCTATCAATAATATTCTCATAGTTAATACGACCTTCTGATACAAAATGAAAAAAAAAATACAAATTACTAAATACCAATCTACCACTCCCAATGCCACTTCAGGACAGAGCCGTTAATAGTTTTAGTTTTAAATAAAGCCTCTCTAAAGAACGATTTTGAATGGAAGGGGTACCTAATACCAATACTAAGTTTAAGAATTAAGACCTGGCGTCTTCACAAACGTATTCGTGATGATGGGCAGAACCTGTATAGGTATTTTACGTGTTAGCAAATTACCAATAACCCTGTATAGATGAGTACACAAACATTTCGAGAATAGATAGAACCATTTCAAACGCGGGTTTTTTTTTCAAACACCACTACCTTCTGCGTCTTTGGTATACATTATTAACTACAAAACAGCGGTCATCCAACCCAAAGTAAGTTCTCATCGAGTTCCAAGTATTCTACAACACTTACCTTCAACAAACGCGGCGGCGTAGTATCTGGCAGCTTGACCGCACCGACTTCGATGCTGGGAAACAACGAGCCAGCTCTACGTAGTGCGGAGCCTAGCGCCAGGAGCGGTCCCTGAGGAAAATAGTTGTTTGATAAGGTGGGGCAGCATGGGTTACTTTACTAGAAAATAAAGTCAACGAATACTGCTACACCAAATAATACAATATAAATGAAATTTGGGTCGCGCTCAAGTATTATTATATATATACCCGCCTTGGAACAAATGTTTATACGATCTGAGATATTTGCTCCGGGTGGGGTATTTTCTATGTATAATAAGAATAATGTATTTGTAATGTAATGTATTCTATTAAGTATATCAGTTATCTAGTACCCGTAACACAAGCTCTGCTTAGCTTGGGGTAGATGATGCTGTGTGGATTGTCCAGCATTATTTCTTGAAATTTATTTAGTTATTTAAAAGTGCATGACTAATTCAGAATTATAAACACGTGATGTCCGGCGCGATGCGCCGACGACATCATATATCTAGGCGGATTATTCCAGTAAATCGTCCATGGGAATCTGATGTTTGACCAGGACAAAAAGTAGCCTATGTTACTCTCCATCCTTTCAACTAACTCTATGCCAAGAATCAAGTCGAGTGGTTGCTTAGTTAGGGCGTGAAGGAAAGACAAACAAACACACTTTCGCATTTATAATATTAGTTAGGAAGTTAAAATGAGTATAATATTACCTGCACTAAGACCCCGCTGTAGACAAATAAGGCCCGTCCGTTGACTGCGCACATTGCGGCCACGCCGTCGCTCGCGCGTCTCACAGGAGACACGTCCGAGTTGAACTCTACGCGTACTGAGCCACGGAGTGAGTGTAGACCGTCTTTGCAACCTGCGGATTTAAAATTTTGTCGATTGATTTATTAATAAAGAAGAAAACGAATACATTAAGGACTTATACTACCTCGAAATCAACTCCGCCGGATCTCCATATCTTCCAAAGTACTGGATATTTAACTATGAAATTTATAAATAGCAAAGTTCAGGATTTACTCTATCGTTCCTAAGTTTTGAAAACACGATTCGACAGAGCGACCCGTAAAGGCACGCCGATGCCGTTACATGGAGCTTTAGAAGAGTATATAGTACATTATGGGCGATGACAGTGTAAGTAAAGGTATTTATCGCATTCGCTGCCCAGCCACGCAGCGGGCGGCGCGCCGCTGCTCTATGGAGCTCCTGAAGGGTATGTGCGTATTCGGCAATTAAAGGGGTACAACTCACATATTTTTTAACAACATTCCTATACTTCATTGATTGAGTGGATACTATAACTTACCAATAGCAATAGCGTTGTTAGCCACAAACAAAGCCGCGACTGGCTCGGAGTCGTGCTGACAGATGGCCCCGGGGATATAATCCAGCGAGGCTATGGGGGACGCCTCCAGCTTGTGCAGCCAGGTAGACCGCGAGGACAGGTTGGGGCAGACGATGGCGGCGGTCGGGTCTTTGATTGGACTAGTTTCTAGTTTTATCTGGAATAATATATGAAATAATATATGTATTGTGTGTATGCACCTACGCAAGTGAGTGTAACTACAGTGGAAGGGCGTGCATTTCAAGAATGGTTTATCCTACCTTGGTTGTTCTCAATAAGCAAGTTTTGAATAACAAGTACTTACAACAAAGGCCCGGTTTGCCTCGTTCTGAGGCAGGTTCTTGGCGTCTGTGTGCAGCAGCCTCGCTCGTAATTCCCTCTCTCCACTCTTGAGGACAAGTTTGTTGTCTTCGCAGCGAGCGTGCATTCTTTCGCGTGTGTCGTCTGGCCTGCGACACAGAAATACCTTATTTAGATACAACCTACGCTAAAGAGGCGACTATTCATTTAAAAGGATAAAGAAGATTTATAATTTTTAACTTGTGTTTAGAAAAAGTTTTTTAATAATTATTTAGAAGAAATAAAAACTTATTTGATCTAACACAGAAACACTCGCACTTGCATGGTCGGGTGTTTTATCTAAAATTAAGTTAGTTTTCTCAGCAATTACACTAACTTTTTACCCGACTACCAACAGGGGAGGGTTATGAGGTTAGCACCCTATGTTGGTATGTTTGTATGTTTGTATATTTGTATGTTTGTATGTATGTGGCCGATTTCTTTGTTCCCACGTAGCGCTGAAACTACTGGTTCGATTTCAACAAATTATGTATCGATTGATTCGTCTCAATACCCCGATGGTTATAGGCTATAGGATTTAGGGCTCCGACCCCGAATAAGCCAACAAAACGCGTATTAAAATTTAGGTAGCCGCAGGCTGCAGGCCCCATAGAGAAAAATTACAATACCTACGACCTATTTTCATTTTCAACTCTATGCCTATCAAATATGACCGATACGTCATTCTATTTTGTCAATGTAAATGTTTCAAACTTTTATAACTTCCACGTAGTCGGGTTGTAGTTTTTAACTTTATCTTGTTACCTTAGTTTAAGTAAGCTCTTTTGGCTGTTGTTGACAATGTGGAATGACTTATGACGGGCAGGAAATGCCATCGGCATTATGCCCGCCATTTGAGTATTTTTTTGTGAATTGTGAAATTTTATAAATAAATTAGTTAACTTACCAAACAACAAGTAAAGTGTCGTCCACGGTTCCATCAGGAGTGTCTATACTTGTGACTCTGCAAAGAGAATTTCATTTTATCAGTGAACACAACTCGCCTGTTTCATTGGATTTGAACAGAAAGTAGTCTTAATTTTATGAAGGAAGTTATTGCTTCAATCTACATTCAAATAATCATTTTAGATTTCAAGAATAATTAGTCACATTTTTTTAAATTACATTATCACCATGTTTTCATTTGTAAGTAGGTATTTTACATTGTTCAATCTTGGTTCCAGAATCCTAAATATTTTTTGTTACTAAAGGGTTTACGTTACTAAATCAAAGAAATATAACTGATAATCTCACTAATATTATAAACGTGAAAGTTTAGATGGATGGATAGATAGATGTTTGTTCCTTTATCACGCCAGAAGGGCAAAACGGATCTGGATGAAATTTGGCACAGAGATAGATTATAGTCTGGAATAGGACATAGGCTACTTTTTATCCCGAAATTCCTACAGGAACGGGAACTACGCGGGTGAAACCGCGAGGCGCTGCTAGTATTTTATAAATGAATGAATAAATGAACATATCCATACTATATACTACACTATCGAGCAAACAAACTAATATTATAAATTCGAAACTAACCTGTCTGTCACGCAACGGCTGATCGGATTTCTATGAAATTTGGCAGGGAGGTAAATGATCCCGGGGACGGACATAGGCTACTTGAAAATCGCATGCAAAGTCGCGTGCAGCAGCTAGTAGAACTCTTATCACTATCAGAGCAAATTAGAAGTTCTAACAATTTTTTTTTCTGAAAGTTTATACTGGGCGCCATGGTGTAAATTCGGCTATATACAATACAATACGTGTCCAAGAGTCCTGTAAGGTCTAAAGGAAATAAAGCACTTTGATATTTGTATAATAACATAACATTTACCCGTTATAGGTGGGTTTGGTCCTGTCCTTCTTGGGCGTAGGAGTGAAGCTATTGACGTAGAAACTGGAGTTGCTTGCGGCGAGCTTTGCCCGCAGTCTGTCTACTTCATCGCGAAGCTCTCTGGGAAAAGAAGTTGATGTTACTAGAGAAAATAAAAGTTTTTATAGGTATGGAATATTAATTACCAAACCGCGTCTTCGCACGCGTTTTATTCGGCGTTCAAAGTAGCCTACATATATGTGTCCAGGTCTAGAACTGGATCTGCGCAATAATGTTTTGGCGTGAAGTAACAAACAGCCTTCGCTTCCTATTTCTATTTATTTATTTATTTTTCCTTCGTGTCTTTGGGAGAAAACTACACGTAGACGCATGTGTGTGTGTGTGTGTGTGTGTGTGTAGATCAAAGACCGTGGGACGATTTCGGCCGAACAACAGAGCTGGATTTCACTTGTTGGTGTTTGTTCTTGAAGTACTCTATGAAGTTCTTCCTGCTGGAATTGCTCGAAGAGTACCGGACCCATGGGGTTCTTTCTAGGATACCGCTCCCAACCGGTCTACGTAACATCACAGGTAATGTGATGTTTACAATCACAGGACTTTTATCAGCCAAAACACTGCTAGGCATTAGACAGCAGTTACACTTGTTGTGCCAGACGCAAAAAGGAAAAAAGATCTGACGTAGTTTGACCGAATAAACGGGCGCTTGCCAAGTAATCATAGAGAAGTCATTTATTTGTACTCCCGAAAATACTGACCGACTACACCAAGTTTAATGATTATCAAAACCACACCGTAGGCAAATTTCACGTCTACAGTGTTAATAAATAGAGTTATTGTACCTGTTGGATCGTCTAAGTGGCGGCGAAGCGTTGTTCCGCCGTCCAGAACGTCCAAACAGCTTGTTACTAAGAGAGCACTTCTTACGCGCCGCTTCTTCAACTTTAGCCTGCAAATATAATGTACATATTTCAACTAAAAACATAAATCATAGTACCATTTACAGTAAAGTAGGTACATTTAAGCGTCTACACTTTGCCGAATCAAAAGTATATAGGGGGCGTTTTGTTTTTACTTCAGCGGCGGATTTTATACGGAAATAAAGCGACGGACAAAAGTAGCTCCAGGTTGCCCATCATAAAAGCAGCCTTAATCGAGGAACATCAGTCGATCTAGCTCGCAGCGAATAGTCGTAAGGCTGTAGGTAAAAAACTCAAGCCTAAGCGCGAGTGACTATAAAATATAATACTTTTATAAAATACTGATCAGAGTGCTGAGATGGTTAAGTCTGATATAACAAGTTACCTGTAGAAAGTCAATAAGTTTGGCTTGCTGCCTCAGCGTGGCCTCTGTCTTTGTTTCCCGAGTGCGCCACCACGCCGTAGCCGCCTCGGCCGCTTCGCGCGCCGCATCCAACTCCTCCTGTTTAAAATACACCATTTAAATCGTAAGAACATGGTATTCATGGTATCATGTCAATGGTTTTTTTTTATTCTTCTTTATTTATGGGTCTTTGAGTCATTGGTATGACTATGTCAGTCCGTTATAATGACAAACAAACTATGTATACTTTAATTTGACTGCCGCATCACTCACGGCGTGCACGGAAGACGCTATGGCAGGTTGTTCCTTCCATAGCAACCGCTGTGTTGGCCATTTTTGTTTTAACTTTGATTGGTTGTGATTTTCCTTTATTTTTCCTTTTTTTCTCCACTACTTCATAATTAAAACCGTTTTTTTATGCAAAAATTGTATTTTATTATTAAAAAAACTGTTTAATTTAATACATTCTATTCGATTACTACGATTTTTCCCGACCTATCGTTTTTAATCTGAACATTGACGTTCGTTACCATAAATAAGTGAAGTAAGTAAGTGTGGTGTTTAAAAATACCCATTTTGCTTGATTCATGCCTTAGGCGTACTTGCGTTGCTTACCTGAGTGTCAGCTAGTTTAGCTTGTAACTGCAGAGCGTTGGAGTGGTGCTCGTGGGCTCGCGTGCGCAGCGATGCACACTCTTCCTAATAACAGAAAACAACGAGTTACAAAAATAATACAATTAATATTTGTCTATGCTACTTATTATAGTGAATACGCACGATTTTCAATGATGCTTGTGAGGTGGTCATTTCCTTAGAGGCGTTATACGATGGTGCCGACAATCGAGCACCGCATAAACCATCCTTCCGTGTAAAACGTTAAGGCCATGGTGATTACGAAACTTTGTATGATTAATCTATGAAAGTGGCACAAAGAAAGATTTTCGCTGTTGACGTCCCATCTGGTCCACATCCCTGGGGACTTTCGACAGACGACAGGTTGTTTTTAGCCAGTTACAGTACATAGTATATGCTTAATAATAAGTATTTTGTTTCGGAGCAGGGAAATGGAGGCAGAGTTAGCTTTGACCTTTTTGTATAGCTTACATTATTATGTAGGACATGACCACAAATTCAAAATTGTGTGAATAGACACATCAGTCACAAGCTCGTCTATTATTGAAAACATAAAAACGTACATTACGTATATAAATTGTTTTTCCTTTTGTTTGTTTATATTTTATATTCTTGTGTCGAAATAAATGTTATTCTATTCCTATTTTTCGTCAAAGAGAATACTATACATAGGATGATTTTTCGTATTGCACGATTTAGGAACTTTTTATGTCCAAATCGCCTTCTCTTTCAAAACAGTGTGTGATGAATATTGACATGCGGTACCCGCGTACCTCCACTGCGGCTGCGTCCCTGATATGCCTACCAAATTTTTTGACAGCTATTTATTATTTAGTACCTGCAGGTCCCGCACCCGGCGCGCGGCGCTGGTGAGCGCGGCCGCGCTGGAGCTCTGCGCGCCCTCTAGCGTGGCCACCAGGGACTCTAGCTCGGCTACTCGAGTCTCGCGGTTTTCTAGCCTTTCCTGAAATAATATTGGTGATTAGATGCATAGTACTATCAAACCAAACCAAAGTCATCACAGCAAGCTGAACTGGGAAACGCGTCATATCTCCCGAAGACCCGACAAACGTGTTCTTCAGTGGAGACCGTGACTCGGTAAACGTAGTATAGGACGCCCTCCGGCTACGTGTGATGACGACCTGAGAAAGCTTGCAGGTAGATGCTGGATGCGGCAAGCTGAATGCAAGGCGATATGGCACTCACTAGGGGAAGCAGACATCCAGCAGTACACTAATTTAGGCTGATTGTAAACTCTATTGTTTAGACATTAAGGTTGTAATACCCGCAACAGCTCCAGTTGGCAATGCGCGTGGCTGGCCGATTCCCTTGCCTCTTCACTCTGGCTGTTAGCGTGGTTGGCGGCTGTGCTGAATTCGATGGCTTGTTTCTGAGATAATTCTAATCTGAGGCGGCATTCGGATAGGTCGCCGCGTAGGCGGTTTATTTCATCCTGGGACAGAAATTCAATTTTAAACATGACAAGTTCACAAGTAACTGGACCAAGAGCGGGGACCTACTAGTGGTCCCCGCACTGGGTTCAGTTGTACAATTCATGTTTACTTTTAGTAAATAAATGCCATTTGTATTTGATTTGAAAATTGAAAAACTGTACAAAAACCCATCTCGATCCAATTTTTTTTTATCACAATATGTGGGGCAAGGCATAAAAAATAAACTTAAGGCGCATACTAAGGCAAAAACACGAAAATTAGATGTTTTTGAACCCGTTTTCTGACGAAAATATTTGTTGTAAAGTTGCAACTGTTGCAGGACTAAAAACAAGAATAAAATAAATATTTAAGGGGCTCCCATACAACAAACGTGATTTTTTTTGCTCGTTTTTATAGATTATGGTACGGAACCCTTCGTGCGCGAGTCTGACTCGCACTTGGTCGGTTTAATTTTTATTATAAAGGAGTTATGAAGGAACTAACCGAAATGAAAAGTTGAGGTCATGCTTACCATTATGAGGCGTTTACCTCATTCGCATGATCTTCGCTATTGTCTTGTTAATGAAATTGTATGTCATAGCACGCACGTATAACTAAGCTATAATAATAGTCATAGGTATGTAAGGTTGGTATTGTAGGATATTATTGTGGTAGGCATTGGATGATTACCGGTCTCAGCACATACTGAGTGTCGCACGTCACCGACACTACGTGGTAGTAAATACGTTTATTTTATGTATGTTAGACTAAGGTATATATTTTATATGGGCCGTAATTTTTTAGTATTTAAAAAAAAAAGAAAATACATTTTTTTTACATCCTGTACTAGACTAATGTTACCTGAAATTTATGTTTTACTAGCGGTCCGCCCCGGCTTCGCACGGGTATATTCTTTAGCCTATGTTACTCAGTGATAATGTAGCTTTCTAACGGCAAAAGAATTTTTGATATCGGTCCAGTAGTTTTTAAGTTTATTTGTTACATATTTTTTTTTTACATAAATATCATTTTTTGGTCTTGATTTGTATTTATTTTTGTGTAACTTGTATGTAACTGATGGACAATATGTCTGAGTAAAGAATTTTTTTGATTTTTTTTTATTTGAAAATATAAATCTTTTCTCTGTATACTTTTAGTGTAGATTATTATAATATTATTATTATTGTTACATACCTCAAAGTCTTTGTTTTTGAGCTCGTGTATATCGGCCAGCTTCTCGAAGTCTGTCAGCTGTTCCTCCAGCATGCCACATGCTTCCTGTAGCGCTTTGTTGTTCTGAAATAAAATCGTTTATTTATTATAACAACGTCTTGACTGTGTTAAAAATCAGTGATTTCTACATTTTAGAGTCAATATTGGAGCATTGCCAAAAGTTAGCACTGGAGAGCTTCAAACAGCATTGAACGAAATAATATATAATAATAATGCTGGACAATTCACACAGCATTATCTAGCCCCATGCTAAGCAGAGCTTGTGTTATGGGTACCAAATAACTGATATGCATAATACAATATGTTACATTACATAGTTTTTTTTTTTTATTATACATAGAAAACGACCAGAACACTCGGAACAAATACCCGCAATCGGAATCGAACCCGCAACCTCCTGCATCGCAGGCGGACCTTCGCCCACCGCGCCACAGAGATCGTTAAATAGAAATGAATGTTTGTTTTGCGATTTTTTCGGGCAACCGTTGTTCTATTTGTACCAATTAGGCGATGTAGTCGCTCAGAGACAAAGCCTTTTGTTGTGTTGAATAAAAAACAAAACGTTCAAAATTTTTGACCTTTACCTACCTATCTGTTTCGTTAGATAAAGATGAAAAATTCTAAATAACGATATTTGACCGATGTTTGGCTGTGAGGGTTAAATCATTCTGGACATTTCGCGTTCAGTAATTCGATAAGCTCTTCCTAAAAACACTACAACTTAGTAAGAGATGTCGCTACGCTCAAAAATGTAACACAAAGGTTGGTAGTGCGACCGTAACTCAACACTATGTGACATAATTATAATACAAGCAGGTACTTTAGCCATAAGCTGCTCGTTTTCAAGAAATAAATATATAACAACCTCTTCTTCAACCAGATAGAACATAAGAAATCACTTCGTCGCTTTAAAAAGGTGATTAATAAAGAAACACTTCGATGTTATTGAACTTCGACGTATTTAAAATATTTCACAACAAAGCGTGAACAGAACACATACACACACGCATCCACCAACAACTTGGATAAGACTAAGATAAATGCATTGCGATCGACAGTATAGCGAGATCGGATGAGTTCCGGTGCGGTATTCTATATCTTATCTGATAAAGCACTATTTATTATCAATCCCATAAGGAATGTTACTGAAATTCCCATGGTCTTTATACAGAACAGCATAATAAATAAACAGTAGGTTAGTTTCCTAAAAAATCTAATATAAAGGTATGCATAGATTTTTTTATTATATTGAAATAGATTTTTTGTGTTATTTCATTACTAAAAATAAATATAACACCAACAATTTTTTTATTTATTAAGTAGAAAAACGAAACAAAACTGCACCACTCGGTTTTAGGTCATCAAAACGATGCCCTTTTTCTGTGACATTGATTGTCAATAGAAAAAATACGTGTCCAATATAGTACGAGAGCCCACGACCAAAACCATGCATCAATACGACGGAAACTGTATAAAATCGTCAGATTATATGATTCTGAACCCTAGGTGTGTAGTAACGGTCAAAGGTGTAGCAACTGCGTGGGAGACCATTTCTGCTGTGACAAAAAAAGGCAGTCGAAAAGTACGTGCGAATCTACGGATAGAAGCGACTATGATATTATGCTATACAGTCATACCACAGCAAAGTGCGTGTTCATAATCCCCAGTGCATTGTCGAGAGCGCGGCACCGGCCCTGCATGATGTCGGCGGCGAGCGCGAGGCGCACGCGGCGCGCCCACGCGCCCTCACACGTCGACGGCGGCGCGCCGCATCCGTTCAACCACAGGTAGCGCAGGAACAACGGCTTCGGCCGGATTGGGGGCTTCTCCCTTCTATCACTTAACACTTCATAGTCCATTACGACTAAGTTTAAAGTTCACTCGCGTGTTGAAGCGTGCTTTGGAGGTACATAAAGTGATAAATCGCTGTCGCGGTTTTTTAAAAGACACTGGATAGTATATTGAAACCCGAGTAACGTAAAAGCGCGGGATTAGGTTTCTTCTGTTTCTTATATCCTTTTACTTTAAAGTCCATTGCAAGTTAAGTTCGAACACCTTTTTAACACCTTGTTATTTCATAGTCCAGTGCACCTGTAAGTCTTTCACTGCAAGATTCCACTTTGCTCACTCATGACATGAAATGTCAGGTGCCCCGCTTAACGCTCCGGGCGCGGAAATCATGAAGGCACTGAATCGCTTAAATATGACAGTCATTTAAAGCGAAATAGGTGGCGGTAGAACTGTTCTAATGTTTTATTGAGCACGGATCAAGATTAATTTCAATTTGAGTAAAGATTTACGGTTTTTGCACACATGGAAGTTGGGAAGCTTAGCGGAACTATGTCTACAGATACGACCGACCGCAAAAGTAACATAACAATCGGAATTCACCAACTGTTTAAAGTCCATGTTTTAAACGCTTTTATCCGAAAAAAAATACTTCCGATATTTGAGAATCTTTAATAATTTCAAACGCAATTGTAAACTATTTTTGAATAAATGATTATGAATAGGTATAAAATGGCCAATAACAGTGTAAACACGCTGGCCGCTTGGAAGAAACTAGATGACACCCTATCCCAGCTATTGTTTTCCTAAACTGGTTTGCTGTGACATACTTGTTTGTAATAACAAAGACAAAAATGTTATTGAATACAACGTTGGTTGTTATGATGCAATAACTATGGAATCTATGCCAAGAAACCTACAATTTGAGTTATTTAATATCAATACGACGGAATAACACCTGGGATTATGCACATTTTGAACATTTTATCAATCTCTTGATTCTATGATCGAAGTGACTATACTCGTGGGAAATAATTAATAAAAATAATGCTCAACAACCCACACAGTATCATCTAGCCCCAAGCTAAGCAGAGCTTGTGTTATGGGATTTGTTTGGGATATGTGTATTTGTTTGGGACAAATTTTTCCCGAACCCGCAACATCCTGCGTCGCAGGCAGACTTTCGCCTGCCGCACCACATCGTTCGTCGTAAATAGAAGAACATACAGTATGTCATAGTATTGCGTATCTCAGGGAATATCATACATTACACACGGGTCATCACGGTACATCATACATACGGGTGACACGCGAACTCTGTAATAGTCAACAACTACTCTCATACATGTGATGATGCACATACACTACATCCCTCCACCACTATTATTAAAATATACTCAATTATAAGCTTACATATCTAACTAAACCTATTCAAAGCTTATAATTAAGGTTTCCTAGCCTTTCTACTTCTGGGATTTCAGCAGGGTTGTTCCTCCTCACAATCAGAAGGGTCTTCTCTGCCGTGATCCCTAACATCTGAAATAGGTGAACCTGCATCCAGAAACTCAACATCAGACCCCTCAGACCCGACTTCTACTCGATGGTTCTTTATTAATAATAATAATAACTTTATTGGCAAAAAACAAGCATAATCACTGTGGAGATACATTAAGAAATTACAATTACAGACAGACTAGCTTGGTATATTAAAATTTTGTTCCGTGGTAGAATAACAAAGATGTTACATGTCTTCAACCCTACTATCTCTGTGATGGCCGACAATCAACTCTCGGGGCAACCTACCCTCATACATTTTATGATGCACAAACACTACACATAGCTTGGCCTTGAAGGCAGAGGTTGCTAGGTTACTCTAGCGACGCTAGGTTGTCATATGCTTTTGTTTAGACCTTCGTTAGACACAATGCAATGCACTCATTGCCTCGTGTCTCGAAAACCGTGTATGAGTACCCTATGGTCATGAAAATAAAGTTTCAACTCACCTTCAAAAGTGTGTATATTTTGTTGAGGACATTTCCTTTTATTTTGTTGTTTAAAACATCTTCCAATTTATGAACACCCTACTATGATTCAACTATAGACCCTACAAAATAGAGAATAAAATTCAAACTCACATGTAGAATTTGGTTATCGTCACCTATCTGGGCGCGTTCTCTTAAAGACATCTCCTCTTGCTCTACCACCTATAGTATCCACTTTATAAAGACCCCTGACATAACCCTAAAATAGATTCTAAGGCCCAGTAAATAAAGTTCAAACTCACATGTGCCAGTTGCGTGTTATCGGCCCGTAGAATTTGGTTCTCGTCTCTCATCTGCGCGCGTTCTCGTGAAGACATCTCCTCTTGTTCTTCCGCGTGTAATCTTCTCTTTTCGCTGTACTGGAGCTCGCATTTTAGCTTGCGGATGTCGTTGCGTGATCTATCGAAGAAATAAATAACTTCTTCATTAAAATTATGATAAGGAATTACGTGATTCATTCTTGATGATGTTACATTTGTAGTTTTTTTTTTGTTTGTGTTGACAAAACTACACTGCATAAAATTGTAATGGATTAAGATTTTTTTAAATTAAACGACTCTTCTCATTCCTCCATATTAGATTTTAAGGGTTCCGTACCTCAAAAGGAAAAAAAGAACCCTTATAGAATGACTAAGTTGTCCATCTGTCAAACTTCTTTTATCAGGAACGCGTGTAGGTATCTAGTTGAAATGAACATCAAATACTCGAGTCCGTAACCTCTTGGATCGTGACAGAAATCAAACTTCTAAATTAACGCAATCAAAAGTTACAGCCGTTTAAAGCCATTTTTTTTAAATTTCCAATGGAATCACTTGCACACCTATAGGGTACTTCCCGTTGACCTTGAAACATAAAATTTAGCAAAAATCAAGGTTTTATAGCACAAATAAAGGATAAAATCCTAAATTTATTGTTAACACGAACGCAGAGGTTACGCACGTGTGTCTAGCTTAGCTTTGCAAAAAAATGTATGTGATAACGTCCACTGCAACCCACGAACACGCTACGCACGAATACGAGATAAATGACGTCACTGCTACACGCGTGGCATGCTCGAATATGGCACCCACGCAGTTCAACGCTGTTAACGCTATGCACGCCGTACACGTAAACCGGTAACGTAAACCCACGTTATCATACGAACGAATCCACGCAGCTAAAATGCGCCGCGTGGTCATGCACAGCGTGCGTGGTTTGGGACAGCGGCTTTAACCTGAACGTTATTCTAATATGGAAGCAACATGGAAACTAAACAAACGTAAACAAACCTATCAACTTCATTCTGCACAATCTCGTGAGTTTTTTGCAACTTTTCCAGTTGCTCCTTCAGTCTTACAACATCCTTACTCGCTCTCTCATACTGCGGTTTCAATGTTTCCATCTCGCTTTGAAGCGTGTTCGCTTTCAATTCAGCAGCTTTCTTCGCATCGAGCGCTGTATTGAGACGCTCTTCTAAGCGCTTAGATTTCTGAGTTGTAGTTTTCATTTCTACTGATAGTTCGTTGTATTCTCTCTCCTGTGAAAAGATACAAGGAATTGAATTTTAAAGAAGGTGTAGTTTCATAGTTTTATCTATGGAATTATTGGTATCCCTGATATTGTTGTACAAATTCAAAATCCTGATTATGAGCGTAAGGTATTGTAAACCTTAAATAAATTGGAATAAAAAATTGGTCCTTAAATTGGACTGAGTAATTAAAACAAGAAGATTTTTTTAGACTGAAATAGTGAAAATTTTATTGCCAACTAACCTTTCTCCACCTCGCTAGATTAGATTGTCTTGCTTCTTGTTTGAGTGCAATAATTTCTTCTGATTTAGCCTGAAAATATCAAATAATCAGAGATTCCATTCATTTCATTAATGTATCTCTGGTACCATAAAATGAGTAAAAGCTACATCATATTTTATTGCATGCATGTGTTCGTTCTCTGTAAACTCTGGAAACACCGTAGATAAGATAGACAGTGATTTTGTCAAGAAAGTTAAGGTTGTTCGTCGCGGGTTGGCGCAAGATTATTTTTTTTTGTTGTTTTAATAGGCTATTTGGCTACATTGAAAATAAGTTGCAAATTGTTTTCATCCTAGTCAGTGACAACGAAACAAAGCATAATCAGGTGATTTTAATTAAAAAAATATGCCTATTCTTGTTTAAAACGGCATTAAAATTACACATTTTTTGATGATCACGTGACAGAAAACGCTCTGCGTTTGGTTGCATCGCTGGTGACGTCACACCCATCACAGAATGACAGAGATTATCGTTTTGACGCGCCATTATTTTATTCAAACTTTAAAATTAGTTTTTATAACGAATACGGTTGGCCTTGAAGAAATATTAATTACACTTTGCATTATTTTTATCAGGCAATACGTTAGAATTATTTCCCAGCAGTAGTGAAGTAGCCTATTTTTTTCTGCGTTCCAAAACCAATAAAACTAGCGAAAAAGTAATTTGCCGCAAATCGTAATCCATTTTCTATGAACTTCCACGAACCAACTGTTCTACTCGCTACCCTCGAATACACAAATTAAATTTATACACATATTTAATAGGACCGATACCACAGTGCCCTCTCTTGACTTTATTCCTTTAACCTACTAAAGTGAATAAAAAAAATGGGGAGTATTTTTTTCTTCACTGTGTTCCTGTTAGGAGTCCTACCTGAAATAACTTAGCGTCAGCGATCATATCATCCACAATTGTGAAGCATTTACTTTGAGAATAATATATGTTATATTTCAGGATTGATGCTAGAGTGCCAGGGTTTCGAAAACATGATTACATACATTATCACAATAGAAAAAAAATCCAAATTTCGCTCTAAACTGTACAATACGTACAAATCGTCACTATTCAATAAATACTTTAAAATAAGCCTTGATACTTTGTACAGTAAACATACAGAATATAAAGCAGACGGTGTGTTTTAGATTTTCCAAATCACTATAATTATTTAGATGTTAAGCAAAAACTTGATTTTTCTCTGCTCTGTCCCGCTTCTATGAACGAAAAATCCTATGTCTATCCATTTCACACAATGGCGTCATGGTAGCCTCTTAAAATTATTGCTTACTCACCGATAATAACGTCTCAGCTTTCTCCAACTGTTCTTTCAACAAAGTGACTTGCCCGACCGCCTCCCCCATGCCCATACTCTCTGTATCACTCTGTCCATCTCTCTTCTTCTCTTCGAGACTCTTGTTAGCATCTTCGCCGCTCTTATTGGCCTCTTCCTTGCTCTTGTTGGCCTCTTCGGCTTCGTTAAGCGAGCAATGGACGCAGGCGCGCGATTCTAGGTTGGTTACTTCGCGTTCTAGTTGGCGGACTAGTTGTTCTAAGGAGGTGACCTGGAAAATTTAAAGATGGTTTATAACTTAGTTTTGGTAGGCGCGAAAAAATCATAGCTAATCATAACTGGTATCGGCATTGACTGATGGCTACACGCCGTTCCTGGCGCATGGCGTCCGCGTTCGGCGTCGCGATCTCGACAATCGGTTTTGTCTTCCCGTGTACATATCATATGGGCGAGATAGCATGAGCCTCTGTTTTTGCTGACTTAAAAGCTTAATGCAAAGCACTTAAGTCAATTATTGTGCAGTCAGTACAGTACAGATGTGTTACCACTCGGTGGGATATGTACAAACCTGCCACAAGTACTTGTCGACGCGACTGTTAAAACTAGTAAGGGTGTTTGGATAATGTAGTAGAAATACATGGGCATGTATTACTCATGGGATAAAAATTTTAGGAGCAATAGATGGACTAACCGTACCTGGCATTAGACTTACACAGCAGCGTGGCGAAAAGTGTAACGACACGTATCGTATAGCACGCACAAGTCGTTTCACGTACTGCTGCGGCTACGTTCTCGATACATTTTTTAAATTTCAAGCTTAAATTATTTAAGTAAGATACCTTTTCTCTATGCCTGACATCCTCCTGCATGGCGACGGCGGCGCGGTTCTCGGCTGCCTGCAGTCGTTCGTTGAGCCGCGCCTCGGTCCGTGCTCCTTGCTCCTCTATGGCGGTCTCACGACGGATCGACTCCTCTATGCCTTTCTCTAGCTCCTGTCAATTAGAAGTACATTGCGGTGGCGGTTCGCGTGACGGAGACCGAGACATGTATGTCTAGGTGGTCTCTGTCTCAGTTATGACCCAAACCGCTACATTAACATTAACCACACTGAAAACAAATTGCCACAAACAAACAAAATAGAACATTGAGATGTTCAATTTGCATGTGTGGCCGCACTTGTTCTTTTTAGTTTCTGAAACAATGTCGTTTTTGATGATAGACCTTCTCAGTCGCTCCCTTGGCAGAGTGGTCGTAGTTAGAGTCACATAAGTATGATCTGAACATTACTTTAGCTTTGCGTTTGAAATAGGTTTGAGCACTTGTAGTATAGTACTGACCTGTACTTGAGCGACTAATGTGGACACTCGCAGCTTCTCCTGCGCCAGTTTCGTCTGAAGTTCGCCCAGTTGATCCGACGAAACGTCTATGGAGCGTTGTTTGTCGTTGATCTTTGTCTTTAACAATGAATATAGTATTAGAATCAATTCTTATTTAAACTGTCATTCATGGAAAAGGTTAAAATTTTCGTTTATTTCTCAATTAAATTCTTCTCTTAAATAACTTTCTTTACAAATTTCTGCCACATCGGCGAATTAATCCTGCCAGCTGATGAATCTTAAGAATCTTTCGGCTGAGACCTACCTGAGCAGAAGCTAGCTGACTCCTAGCCATATCAATCTCAGCTTGCAGTGACTTGTACTGCGCCAGTAGCTTGTCGTACTCGTCGTTGAGCGATGCAAGCCGTTTCTCCATCTGCTCCCGGTTGCGAGTCTCTCGAGCTAAGCTTGCTTCGGCCGCGGCGATCTTGAGGCTTGCTTCGCGCAGCTCATGGTCGCTCCCGGAAAGGGTCTGGCGGCGGATTGCGCGCTCTTTTGCTACTGAATCCTGAGGGATAAAAGTAGTAAGTAATGTACGTATACCTTAGCCAAACTCGATGGATAAGAAATCACCTAAAATTCACTCTGTTTCCGCATCTTTTGTCAAGCGACAGACAATAATAATGATCAAAACAAATCGCTACGCAATTACGATGAAATTGGAGCAAAGATGTTAAAAAACAACATGATAAATGAAACATGAAATGAAACCTAAAAGAACTAACGAACACTAACTACCAGACTAGTAAAGGGTTATCTAAGAACTACAAAATGTATACTAATTTGAATACACAATCTAGACTAGTCTACGTATCTACGTATAGCTGCTGCAAACTCACTATCGCTCGCACGTTGATCTCAGTGAGACGCCTGTGACGCAATGCTTGCGCTTGTTCTAAGATTTCCTATACACATAAAATTTATTTAGATTATTTTTTTACCAACAGAATGGCGACTTCTCGTATTCGAGGCGAAGAAAATGGCGATTCCTCGTATCGGAGGCCAAAACACACTTCAGGTCACTGAGCAATGGGAGTTAGTAAGATTATTTTTTATTAAACTTGGAGATCCAGGAATCTCCACCATTCTATGATATCTACAGTAATATTATGCGACGCAGGAGGTTGCAGGTTCGATTCCCGTCTCGGGACAAATGTGTGTACGATCTGCAGACATTTGTTCAGGGTGTTCTGGTCGTTTTCTATATAGAATAAAAAATATCTATCTATGTATTGTATTATATTATGTATATCTGTTATCTAGTACCCATAACACAGGCTCTGCTTAGCTTGGGGCTAGATAATGCTGTGTGAATTATCCAGCATTAATTATTTCTTTATTTATTATAAAGATGTTTGTTTGAAAATTTCTTTCACCATTAGACATCTACATTATACCAAATGAACATAGGCGATAGAATGTACCCGTGCGAAGCCGGGGCGGACCGCTACTGTCATTATAAAGTAGAGGATGGTAACTTTAAAACAAACTATTATAATCATAATCAAAGAAGAATTCACTTGAATTAATTAGAATGACTATACTTTTTACTTCTCCCAGGGCTAAGCACCCCTCCAATTTTTAGTAATTGCATTTGTTTAAAAGAATAAGGGTGACGGGTGAAATAGTTTCAGAGTAAAACGAACCTTATAATGTTGGTGTTGAGCTCTTTGTGCGTCGGCCGCGGTGAGCGCTCTCGCCAACTCTCCTTGCAACTCCTCTATACGGGACTCCAGCCTGTAGAACAGATTTTATATATGTGTCCGGCACCGCATACCGCAGCTTACTGCGTTGTGATCAAGAGACCAAGGTTTTATACACGAGCCATGGAATCAAACATCAGCTTCAACATAACAAACATGAGTAGGTTTTCGAGGCATCCTCAGCCGATTTTGAGAAGGCTCATTTTTGCAGCATCTCTCTCGTCACTACACAACAAGCTAAAATAGCCCCTATATCTTACCTAACAACGTCCGTTTTAACAGCCTCCCTCTCGGCCATCGCTCGGTCGGCCTCGGCCCGCGCGCTCCTTGCCTCGGCGCTGCCGCGTTCTGAGGCCACGGTCGATAGCTCCTGATTTGTCCGTTGGAGAGCCATTCGTTCTTCTTTCTCTACCTCCACTTGGCGTTCTAGTCGTCTGTGGAATGAAGATACGATGTTGGTTAAGTTTTAAATAGGCAGAGGACTAGGAGATGAAGTTTGTAGCTAAAATTAAAACATTCTATACTTTGATGGATTGGTCTGCCTGTATATTGTTGTTCGAATATGAATCTAATCTTTTGGAATTTCACGGCATAATCTCGTGTATGGTCATGGATTAATTGGTCAAGGATGAATTATACAGGATGGATTTTTTGAACCAGGCAGTACAGAGGTACCACTCTTAACCTGTGTAGCTACAGGAAAATGGTCTTAGGAGACTATCCATATTTTTTAGAGTAATTTACATCCCCATTCACAGGTTTTTAAATATTATATAAACTTCGAGTTAGCAAGAAAATGGGTATTTCACACTTACTTATTTTGATGCCATTTAACCCTGTTTCTTATACTGATAAACAACTTCGACATGACTTGTGCGCTGCTCTGTAGTACGCACAGTCATATTACGGACTCCTCAGTGGCCGCGTTCCTAATTAGGCCGCTATCTTACTGAATGAATGAACTCGCCTGTTCTGTAAACTGAGTGCAGTGATGTCCGCCTGTAACCTAGCGCGCTGTCTCTCTGCCTCCGCCTCGAGGTCGCGTCGGGTCCGCTCAGCCGCTGCGCTGGCGTGCGCCTCTGCCGCCGCCAGCTTGCTCTGTAGGGTTGTTATCTCACGGCTACGCATGGCTGCTAGCTTCTCCGCTGATCTAGACGACGAAAAAATCCGTGAAATCAACAGTCTGCAAGTTTGCGCTGTGGGGAGGCTACGGCTGATAAAATGGAGCGAAACACGCAAGAGCACCACGACAGGTAAGATTGTTACAAACTACAGTAGTTTCGCTCAGGTTAGGATTGTTACAAACTACAGTATTTTCGCTCAGGTTCACATCTGACCTGATGAGCGAAACCACCGAAGTCTTAGAGACCTCCTGGTCTCTAAGACTTCGGTGGTTTCGCGGTTTCGCATATCTTAACATTTCTAGTGTTTTTTCTAGGCTGAAACTCAAGTAGTGGTCTCTAAAATGCTCTCAGTCGCAGCCTGGACCGCCTCCTGTGGCTGAGACGGGACTGATTGACGCCGCCTCCAGGTTGGCGGCGGTGTAGAGCGAACGGGGTCACTCATACTGTAAATAACATTCATTTGCAAGAAAAAAAAAATACTGAGACAGCAAAAGACTATCTTACTTGAACGTAGCCAAGTCTATGGCGGTGCAATCGTGTGAAGAGTTGAATCCCACCGAGCTGAGTGTGTCTTCGCTGTCATCTGGCGCCACGTAAGAGTATCCTGCAAAAACATTCAGGTTTAATGTCTCACTAACACAAATAGCGCTATTTCTGTTAGAGCAGCACGCTGAGCAGAGACCCGTTAGACGTACCTACCTACACACGCTCTATCTTATAACTGTGTTTCTGTTATTTTAGCTAGCAGACCATATTTAAGTAGTCTCTCTGTTTACCTTACCCTGGTATATTCTGTTTTTTATTTTACATTAAGTTAGAGTTATTGAACCTACTTACTTAATTGTGTGTAATTTGTATTGCTTATTAAACTATTTCATTTTAATATAACTGTTAGAACACAGAAGAATATTACTTCGAAATCACCATGAAATCGATTAATTAGGTGTTAAAGCTTTTTTATATGTAGGTGTTAAACTATATAATGAACTAGAACATGATTGGAATACAGATAATATAAGCAATTTTAGTATCACAATCAAAAACAATTTAATGGAAAAATCTTATACGACAAAGCTATGGCTGATAATCTCATTGTTATACCTAGATACCTAATAATTGTATATTCATGTACTCTGCTTGTACCAATTTTATTTTATATGAACTCGTATTAATTTGTCGCTTAGACGTATGAATTTACTTTTTCAAGCGTACCAATGTATCTTTATGAACTAAATAAATACAATACAACACAAAACTTTAAAGAAAGAAAGAAAGGTTATCACAGAATCAAATATCTCACACGTTTTAGGGCTGATTCGTACACACATGGTTCTTGACTCACCAACAAAAGGCAGTTGTCCGTTGAAGGGAGGACGCGTGCGAAAGGGCGTGGCTGAAGGCGGCGGCGTCATTCTGGCCGGTTCAGGGAGGTAGGACGTGTCTTCTACTCCGCGGACGCACGGAACCCACGGCGGTGCCTAATGGATGATGAGAAACAGAAAAAAAACTAAATTTTTTGATAATTTATAAATACATTAACAAGATAGAAGATTAATATACAAAAATGCATAAGAACACTCCGTATTGTGCATTTTTTTTTATTACATTACAATAATTTATTTTATTTTTTATTTTTATTGTTCGAACAAATTCAAAATATACTTTGTTGGGGGATACATAGCGTTACCTGGTCCCTTTAGTATGCACAGAGATGTCGGCCAGAGCCGGGTACTGCAGCGTGTCTAGATAGTTGTATCTCCTTGCGAGCTGCAATCAGAGTTACCCGGCAACCAGCAAGCGCCAGTCGCTAGAGTCTAGCCCAATAGTCTAGCGGCTAGACAATTGGGGGAGATATACATAGCGTTACCTGGTCCCTTATAGTATGCACGGAGATGTCGGCCAGAGCCGGGTGCTGCAGCGTGTCTAGATAGTTGTATCTCCTTGCAGGCTGTACGCGCAGTAGTCCGCCTACCAGCGAGCGCCAGTCGCTTGATGGACAATTGGGCGAAGGGAATGGCGGTTGTGGGTTCGGATCGCGTTCGTAACTGAGGGACATAAGGTTTAGTTTATTAGTCTTAACTGTTTATAGTCTTAACTCCAGACACAGAAGGTTGATAGTTTACTCTTAAAGATATTATTCTGCATTTGTAACTGATGACCTTACTTATGTACTTAGTTATACAACAATATCGTCATACATACATACGTGTTTGACACAATAGGTAAGTACTTTGTTGATGTTTTCTTTCACTGTTTTGGTTTAGTAAATACAGTAGATACTGTAAAATCAGACTTGTAGTACAAGAGTCTGATTTTAATTACTTTTTTCACTAGAGTGGCAGGTAGCCTATTATCGTTGAATTAAAGAACCACAAAAGAACATGAAGAGAATTAACAATGGATTTTTATGAGTAGCAAAACCACTCAGTGAGTCAGAGCCTACGAATGTCAGAGCTCACCTCTCTTTAGTCACCTGCAAATTGCAAGCGTCAAAAGGAGTGCGGAAAAAATAAATACAGGCTGCCTATGAATGAAATGTACGTCTTGGAGCGTGCTTTTTTTAGGGTTCCGTACTCAAAGGGTAAAAACGGGACCCTATAACTAAGACTTCGCTGTCCGTCTGTCAACAGGCTGTATCTCATGAACCGTGATAGTTAGGACAGTTGAAATTTTCACAGATGATGTATTTCTGTTGCCGCTATAACAACAAAAACTAAAAAACAGAATAAAATATATATTTAAGGGGGCTCCCATACAACAAACGTGTTTTTTGCCGTTTTTATAGATAATGATACCCTGACCCTTCGTGCCCGAGTCCGACTCGCACTTGGCCGGTTTTATTTTCAAAACACATGCCTGGATTGGTTCACGCTCCTAAAACTTTTACTTAAGGAGTGTATACTACCTCAAATTGCTTATTTTCAACTCCTCCGTATCTCCATATCTTCAAAACTCCTGAATATTTAACTTTAAAATTTATAAATGGTAAAGTTCCGGACTTACTCTATCCGTCGGATGCTTCGAAAACACGATTCCTTAAAAAAAATATAGAAAAATATCGCAGTTACCTCTAAATTCTTACTAAAATATTAATTTCTCAATAAATACAGAAATGAACTAAGTTTAAAGAACGTTTTGTATGCTGCGTTTTCGTTTCAATTAATGTCCTAATTAATAGATAAATAAATAATTAATGTTGGACAATTCACACAGCATTATCTAGCCCCAAAACCAATCTCGATAATAAACAAAAACTTGATTTTTACGCTTACGCCACTCTGCTCTGTCCCGCTCCTAAGAACGCGAAATCCCATGCTTATCCTTTTCGTTTGTATGAAAAGGGTAGGCGTCATAGGTCGCCGCGAGGAGGGCTATAAGCCTCACACTCAAAACTTACCTTTGTATATTGCTAAGAATTTTCGCGACTGAGTCCTCTTCGTCAGACGAGAATGGTCTTCGCAGCGTCACCAGCTCAAAGGCAACCACACCCAACGACCAGTAGTCACAAGCTGACTGTACAGAGAATGTTAGTTGTTATTTACAGATACACAAGGTTCTACATCTTAATTCAACAACGAGATAATATGAAATATATTTTTTTCTGACGTTTTCGTGTATAAAATTTTTGAACTAATCATGGGAGTTCCGGTTCTTCTAAAAAATAATAGGTCTATGATACATTTTTATTACCGTTTTTGACATACTTTTTTAACACATACAAAGTCTTAATTAGTCGACGAAGCTTGTAACAGTGTGGTGCTTTTTCTCCGCCACCATTTTGGACAATGATTGAATATCGGAATTGAGGTTTTTAACTAAACTTAAGTTTCACAATATTTATTGAATGTTGATTGCAACACAAAATAAAATTTTAACTTCATAATATTATAGTTTAAAATTTGACTGGTCTATGAGCTTGTTTATTTATTTATTGCAAGTAGAAATAAAAATTATTGATTTATGATTTGTTCATTAAATAACATAATTAATAATTCAAATAAAACAATTTTTCACACTAAACTGTAACGCTAGCGTGCTACATAGGCATGTATTCTCTTCGTGCCATGCTAGTTAAACAATCCAATCTTGTTTTGCATGTGTTATTGACAAACATTTCAGGCAAGTATTTTCAACATAACTAGTTTCTACAATGCGGTGGGATACCACAGGCAATAGTTATAGTTTCTACTGGTGCAGATTATCAAATAAAGCAGAAGCGTTAGGAGTTCCAGAGGTTTATCTACGCGAAGAACGTTAATTTTTTTTTTCTCATAAAGGAAATGTTTTTCTTCTTACAAATATAGGTATCGTAGTTTGACGAATTCAGGATGTAAGCGGGTTAACTACGAACCTTATTTGTGGTGGAAGAAAACCAATGGACGAAACCCCGTTGGTGTTCTGTTCTTCCAACACAAATAAGGTTCGTCGTTAACCGGCTTACATCCGTAATGAATTCATAATTCTGGACAATTCACACAGCATCATCACAACACATAAACACAGTCCCAAGGCGGGAATCGAACCCGCAACCTCCTGCGTCGCAGGCAGACCTTCAGCCACCGCGCCACAGAGGTCGTCTTTAATTCGTCAAACTACAAGTTATTATAGTAAAAGGTTTCTTTTCATTTCCAAAGGCTAAAGGTTATAAATTATAAATATTTTTAAACTTCCGCGATCTGAACACATTTATTTATTTTATTTATAAATCAGTCATGCCGTGACCACGGCAGTGTGTAAACCTGTCGAAACGTCGGGATAATAAGGTAATTAAACGCGATAAATACCCGTTAAATAGTATTTATAAATAGGCTAAAGGTTAACTTAAATATCAGAGTCGTTGTCGAGTCGAATGGTCGTTTTCGATGGACAGCGTGAGCGATTTTTGACCTAAGCGATATTGAATTATAGTTTTTAAGAAAAACTGAATCTAAGTTTTTTAATGAATGCACACAGAGTACAAAACAGTTGTTTACGTTATTTTGATAACAAAATAGTGGTTAAATGATTTTCATCAGATGAAATTCAAATATACACCCTAGTGGGTGTGTAGGTATAGATACCTACTCCAATTCAAAAACCAGGATATTTTTTGTATACAAACAGGTTACAAAACCCAACGAATATTGGTGGAAAATATTTAACGATATTGGTATCATTGAAGCAGGCGCAGAAGATCGAAACAACAGTTTTGAAAACTCTTTTGCGAATTTAAATTTAACCGTTTTTGAAGATTGAGATTTTGAGAAGTGTTTAGTTAACCTTATTGTTTTCTCTTATTGTTATTAATTTTTGTTCAGTTTCCATTTATAAATATCTTTGTTGACATAAAATTTCATGGACTCTAAATCGGAGGATGGATACACTTCTGTGTCTGATTTCTAATATTTCTCTACAGCCCTAAACTTCGCACAAATAAACCTCGTATAACAAGTCTGACCGCACATTCGCCACTATCGCGTGAGTGAGCTTTGAGGCTACTGAGACTTGTCGCTCAAACTTCCTTTCTGTTGCTTGAGTCACCGAGCGGTTGACTGTTCTTTTACGCGAGGACAACCCAGCG
Source organism: Eupithecia exiguata (assembly GCA_947086465.1). Classification (NCBI taxonomy): domain Eukaryota; kingdom Metazoa; phylum Arthropoda; class Insecta; order Lepidoptera; family Geometridae; genus Eupithecia; species Eupithecia exiguata. The sequence continues at coordinate 1,703,770 of OX352247.1, forward strand.
GTAGGTTTTAACGACCTGCCTTGTTGCGCGAACACTATAGATAGACACTTTGACGCTCGCGCGATAGCAGCAAATGTACAGCCAGCCTAAAGGTCAGCACCCACAATGGCCTGCGTAACAATCCCGCGGCAGTATGCAGAACAGACTGTGTGCGTTGAGGCGCAGTGAACGGCCGCCAGCAGCTCCGGTGCCACGTAGTCCGCGGTGGCGCCGGGCAGGGTGCAGGTACCGTCGGAGGAGAGGCGGGCGCAGGAGCCGAAGTCACCGAGTTTTATGTGTCCGCATCTGTAGGGGAGAATGGGATTGTTAGAGTTCATGACCAGCAATAGAGATGGGCTTTATCCTAGGCCCGGAACATTAGGTGCTAACGGACGAAGATAAATAAAGACTATCACAGAAAACAAAGTCTTCTACCTTCAAGTTCTAGATTAGACAAGGATTCTAGTCCAGAGCTTTTAGAAAAAAAAGCGGTTTGTTAAAATATCACACAATTTTAATGCACCACGCGACGGGAAACAAACATATACAAAGGCTTTAGCTACATATAAACTTACCTATCCAGTAGTTATGTCGTTAGGTGGTAAGCATCATTATGGCAGGGCTTCACTGACATCTCTATTCATATAGCCCATCCCGTGCAGGGCCTTCAACGCGTGCGCGACCTCATACACGTTGACCCAGCATCCAACTCAGAAAGAGGGGGTTTCTACATGCGAGTAGAGCACTCATTTGTACAATATGCGCTATAATACCAACTTACCTGTCCAGTAGTATATTGTGCGGTTTTACATCCCTATGGACATAGCCCATCCCGTGCAGAGCCTTCAACGCGTGCGCGACCTCGCACACGTAGAACGCAGCATCCTTCTCAGAGAGAGGATGGTTTCTACGAGTGAGTAATAAACCTATTCGTACAATATGCGCTATAATACCAACTTACCTGTCCAGTAGTATATTGTGCGGTTTTACATCCCTATGGACATAGCCCATCCCGTGCAGAGCCTTCAACGCGTGCGCGACCTCACATACGTAGAACGCAGCATCCTTCTCAGAGAGAGGATGGTTTCTACGAGTGAGTAATAAACCTATTCGTACAATATGCGCTATAATACCAACTTACCTGTCCAGTAGTATATTGTGCGGTTTTACATCCCTATGGACATAGCCCATCCCGTGCAGAGCCTTCAACGCGTGCGCGACTTCACACACGTAGAACGCAGCATCCTTCTCAGAGAGAGGATGGTTTCTACGAGTGAGTAATAAACCTATTCGTACAATATGCGCTATAATACCAACTTACCTGTCCAGTAGTATATTGTGCGGTTTTACATCCCTATGGACATAGCCCATCCCGTGCAGAGCCTTCAACGCGTGCGCGACTTCACACACGTAGAACGCAGCATCCTTCTCAGAGAGAGGATGGTTTCTACGGGAGAGGAGGCCAGCTAGGTCGCCGCCGGAACATAGCTCCATTACCAGGTAGAGATTTGTGTTGTCCTGAAATAAGATCGTCTTGTTGAGATACCTGATTTATAACGAGATTTACCTAATTTTGGCCTAGTCGTAGCGAAAGAATCGTCTTTTTTCTTCTACCATCACGCACACGAATCTCTAATGTTTACTACTCTATGTCTATTTGAGTTAACTATGCTAAGAATTAAACATGAAAAGACAGGACTACACATCTAGTCTAAGTTTTTTTATGGTTAATTCTTTGTCCATGTAAATCACTCCTCACCCAGGCTCTACCTGAATACCAGCGTAGCATTGGGCTTAGCCAAATACTACACATGCTGAGGTGGGGAACCTTTTTTACCCCATTTTTATATTATTTTCTTAATTCTATTGTATTTTTGTAGTTTTTAATTTTAGTTATAGAATAGTACCTAGTATGCAAGTCTGTATGTTTAATTAAGGGTAAAAATAAATATTTTTCTTCTTCTACGAAAACTTTTTAATAATATCCCAAAAAAATTCGATTTCAGCAGGATTCGAACCCGCTCCTCACCTTAGGTACAGGTGCGCTCTAACCAACTAAGCAACGAGATCGACACGTGCCTGGTCGAAAATATCTGGGACTTCTTCTCTACGTATTAGCGTCGTATTTTTCTTCTTCTTTTTGCCTCAGCCTATGGATGTCGTAACGAGGCGGGAAACGAACCGGCAACCTTCTGCGTCACAGGCGAGTTTTCTGCCTAATTGGTCAATGTGCTCACCATACTAAACTTACAGAATAACAATACAATGTGAAAACACACAGCAGCTCATTTTTAACAGACTTGAGACTCATTGTTGGTCTTAAGGTGGATCTCCTTTTCATAACTAGCTAACTTAGGGGAGACCAACAGATTTAGGTATTGTTGCTGTCACTTCCTCAGATTTCCTTCTAGAAAGTGTTATGTACCTGGAATGCATATTGCAGGCGAGGCATCCAAGAGGTGGAGGCGGTTGCAAGCACATCCCTCTCATCTTCAGCACCTGCAACTCTCTTCCGAGCTAGCTCCTTGCGAACTATCTTCAGGGCATACACATCATGTGTTTGCTTCTCTCGTACCATCTGCAGACATCAGGATGATACAAATACCTTAGATGACCTTGGGGGCCTTTTATGGGATTTTCTGAAGTAAAAGAAGCTTGCAAGTCATCATGCGAGCACTAGAAATACTTAAATTATTGTATATTGATTGTGAGAGAAGTTTGATCATGCAATCAATGCTACAAATATCTTGAGTGTCCTAATTGGTCAAGGTAGCAGCAGGCAGGTAAGCCATGTAATTGACTATAAAAAAATCACAGTATTAAATAGTTCAAATTATGGAAAAACATCTAAAAATCTTGGAGCTGGAGATTAGAGGAAGGTGACCAAAAACTTCCCCCCTCCCATCATGGAGTACTTCTGCAGTCCCTTTAGTTAACTTTCTTTACAGACCAAAAATTACAGATTATGATTAATTACTTACTTTATGTTAGATTCTAATACTTACGTGGACTTCACCAAAATATCCTCTTCCAATGGTTTGAAGAATTTGAAAATCTGAGAAGCATACTCTTGTTTTTCGTAGGTCTGCCAATGTGCTGCGATCTGAAATTACATTGCAAATGATGTATTTATTGAACCACCAATGAAAGATAAAATCATATAAGCATTTTGAGGATGCTTCAGACTGTTATAGTTATGGATCAGTTAAGCTACCCGTAGATTGTTTGTAACGGTCTGCAGTTGTTTCAACAGTACATATTAGACGAATTTGTTTTATTATTTGATTGTAACTCTCTTTGTTAATTACAATTCAAATTTCTAATTAAACACCAATAATAGACAAAAATACAGGAAGAATAATTACATAAAGGCTCATGTTCCTTACATTACTAGCTATCCATGTAGAAGCTATGGGGCATGGTACATTTTACATAAAGAAAGGGTATATTTTAAGTAAAGTATCTCAGCATGATGATTGGAAAACGATAAACAATGATTTAATAGAGTAACAGATAATGGGTTATAACCAAACCAAGAGTATCTCACTGCATGGCATAGGCCTCCCCTGCTTCCACTCATCTCGGTCTTTAGCAAGGAGGGCCAACTCTTTATTACCTCTACATTTCATTTATTAATTTATTCCGAAGGTGTGAAGGTCCATTCCTTACCATGCAATGCAGGCAGCCACAGAACTGCCTGAGAACATTTATCTTTGGCAACATGGCAAATTACTTACATTTGTCCACAAATACTCGAACGAGCTCGTCAGTTTTCTTGATTGGGTCATCGTTACACTCATCGTACAAGGTCGTGAGGGCATCCAACAGTGCCTCACGATCTATTGTCTTTTTGATAAATTTCGTTGAACCACTCGTCACTTTCCCTAGAATTTGTCGGTTTAGACGCGTTATTCGCACTGCAATGGCTTCATTAGAAGGTTCCATTTTGTCAATTACACTAGTTCGCAGAGTTCAATAGTTTAAATTATAGTAGTTTTGAGCATCTCCCATGCTTTGTTTATTTTTTTAGAATTTCTTTCACCAACAAAACCATTGCCCGGTACATTTCGCCGTTATTTTGAAAATCGAAATTCCTAGGATATTTTGACATTTAGGGCTGCCAGCATAAAATATTTTATTAAAGATAACAGTGCCATCTAGTAATGAGTAGTAGTGATGACTAAACCATTACACAAGTGTTAGGTACTGGTAAACACGGGCAGGGGGCGAAAAATCGCCATAATCACCTCACGTAATTTCTGGATGCCCCCTTACTCACTGCGGCCATGATATGCTTATTGTGATCGCCACTTTATACGTTCACCACTGATGCTGCGGCGTTCATAATAAATATGAATAATATATGAATAATAAACTTGTTAAGACGACAGTGGCCAGTCAGGGCTGAGCTTTAGTGTAGTGTGTCGTCCGAGTGTGTAGATAAATATTCCTTTTTCCGAAGACCAAGTGAGGGTACTAGTTGCCAAAAACGCTGCCCGCACTTCGCAGGGGCGAAGCTCCAGTACTCCAGTCATCCCGTGACCGACAGTGTGTAAACCTGCTGAAACGTCGGGAAAAATAAATAAACGCGCAGGGACGAGAAAAATCTCGTCCCTGTAAACGCGTTAACTACCCGTGAATCACACTAATAAATAATATAAATGTAGAATAATTAATTTACAGCGACATAGTTAGACATAATTGAGCGATGATGTAATGCGACAGTTTATATGGATGGATGGATGTTTTTACTTATTCACGCCAAAACTGATATAATATCAGGCTGATATTTTGCCTAGATGTAGCTATAATCCGGGAATCAAACAAAGGCTACTTTTTATCCCATGAAACGGATAGAAACAACGCGTGCGAAGTTAGGCGCAGAAACTAGTTGCGATAATGTGCTCAGATGGCGCAAATTTTACGTTTTTTATATAAACTTAATAGTAGTTTTTTTTCGCTTCTTCTACTAGTGGACAAACAATTGATGCGAACAAAATCAATATAATTTTGTTTCTTATTTGATAATAATTACTATTTATATAGCTGTTTATGTATAAAATTTGACTGTCTAAGTGTTTTTTTGTAAGCCTGTTTTTTTGTAAAGAAATAAAGTTACCTATTGAATTTTGTTTTAAAAAAACTTAATTTTAGGTGTAGTTAGATTCTAACTAAGATTACGAAGATGATTTATTAGTTAATTGTACCCGTAGGTACTTAATTTTTTGCAAAAACATCGAAAAAGTCTATCTATCATCAAACCAATGTTCAAGGAAAAATCAATTCAATGTTCCTAAAAAAAACGTCATTTCAAAATTTTCCTGTCATTGTCAGGTAACTTTAACCTTACTTTGTAAAAAGTATTTTATTATAAAAATCAATTATTTTTATCATTTAACTTATATTTTTTATGGCCTATTAGATCAGAGTTCATGTGTTTCATTCATTGTTGATACTTTATATTTTAATTGGTTTAACTTTAAACCTGCTACCTATTTATGTTTTTGAGAAGATTTTCTAACCAGCGCGCGGCGACCCCGCTCCCTTACAGAGGCCTTTGACATGACATGCACCTTTTTTCGTAAACATGTGTGTGGCGTGTTCAACCGCTGATAATGTTGTCCGGGTTCATATCATGAGCCGGACCACATCAGGTTTTTTGGGGTTTTTCTAGCAAGAAAAATATGTAGTAGAAAGAAAAGTAGCGACAGCGACCCATCAGGAAATGGCAGTGTTTCACCCCCGCCCCGTGCCCAGGTGGTTCAGACCAGTTCAGACAGATTTCAGAATATAGGTGGAATGCGGAATTAATATAATTTAATTATAATTATCTGCCATTTTTTATGCTGATGCAGAATAAATTCGATGATGTGAGCTTCAGATTAAATTCGCGAGTCGTCACAAACATTGATTTTGTAAACCTGCGACTACACTATGGCAGTACTGAAAATCTTCGACCTAAATTAAAATATAAACTTAATAACTACCTACTTATCCCATTGAAAAAATCCTCTTTCGAATCGGAACATCCGGGTGGGAGCTACAAGTCGAAGTGGGGTTTGTGGTGCCTTATAACCAAGGGAATATTGTATTAATAAATGTCTACGATGTTGTCCCTACTTAGCCAGGGTTATAATAAAAATGTTTTCCATGCAACCAATTTTATCAGCCTCAGTGAAAAAAATAATCTTAATCCAAATTCGATCATAAAATGAATGTCATCTTTGTTTTCACAAAACCTGCTACTATTTGGAAATTCCATGGTGCTTTTAAATTTACCTACACCATTTCGGTATTCATTAGCGTGTCCAAAATATTATCAAGAATTTACATCCGTCTCGTAAGATTTAACGGCCTAAGAACTTTTTTTATTTTTTATCGAGCTAACAACCAGACAAAAATAGTGATCTTAGATATCATAGAATAGATAATCTTAGATGATTGATTAAAAGGGTAATCTAGGTACACATTTACGATTTGAAATAGTACCTTCATTCTGTTTTGACTACGATTCCGTTGAGGGTAGGTAGTTGTAGGACTGCAAAGATATATCAAAGCATCCTGTTATGATTTTTACTATAAACAGAATTGTTGTTCTGTACGCGTAGTATTAATATTATCTTTGATTAAGTGTGCGTGTGAACACGGCTTAGAAACCTAAGTTTTTCAATAGGCAGCTTGTTTATAATACGTGCTGATCACGTTTCGCGCGCAGTTTTGTCCTTACTCAGCTAGTGTGCGCAATCATTTGAAATTGGAACAGTTCGACACAATTTTTTTCTGTGTTCTATTTTGACAGTGCAAAATGACGTTCCTTCAAGGACCTTCGTTGAAACAATTGGAGATGATAAAACAGGAGCTGGGTGAGGGTCCTGGTGATATGGAACGGTGTGTCAGGGACCTTAGGAGTATGCTGGCTGCATCGCCTTATCTACCAGATGCAGATAGCTTTTGTAAGTATTTTTTCTTTACCAAGCTTTCCAAATGTTTTTTTTTATGTAATGTTTTTGTTTTTTTTTATGTTATGTTTTTGTTTTTTTTTCATTAAATAGGGTTCTGAGCTTGGTGGATGGTTTTTTCACATTCAAGGGGTTCTGGTACACAAGGTGGCAGACTGTGTACCAACCCGAACTTTTATGTTAAATGTCATATTAACGTTTTTTAAAACATTTAAGTCTTTGTTAAATTTACTACTCATTTTATTATTGTGTATGTACATGATGTGCATTATGTACCTTTTTTAATTTTGCACGTACTTAAAGGCAGAATGTAGTGGGCCAATTTACAAATCTAAGACCTACTGCACCTACATTTCAACAAATAAAGAATTACGGTTATGATTAACGCAAAAACAGTATGAGAAAACTATTAGGTTGGAGGACCCATAATGTACAATTACAACCAGCTAACAAAGAAAATTACAATTAAATAATAGAATTAAATTAAAACTAGTAAGTATTTACAATTGAATACAATTACATAATTTACTATTGAGGCCATCCTACGGAGTTAAGGTACCTACCTAAAACAATACGAATTAATATAAAGAAAGAAATCGGGATAATCCCCCTGCAGTGCCAATGCATCCTGCAATGGGATAAGTAATGCGGGGAAAAACAAGAAAAGAAACCCTGTCCTAGAAGGTATTAAGGCCCATTGTACTTTTTACTTTTTTAAATTTTACATTAATTCTTTAGGTTATTTAATTTTGTATTGAATAAAGAATTATGTATATTGTACCTACTCAAATAAATTATAACATCCTGTCAGGATCCCTGACTCGATGTGAACGCTATGTGAATTCCTAAGCGCACGTCACCCTCTGCCCAGATGCAAGTATGCAACTTGATCCTGCCTAGCTAGTATCCGATACGTTAATGTACAATATACGTACGTAATTATATCTAGTTATTGCTAATGAAGGTATAGGTAGGCCAGTGCCAGCCACTCTTTGAATGCAAGTAGGTACAGTCAACGACAGCAACTGTTGGACCATGGATATGTTCATGTTTTGGAAATCGTCAATTTTCAATAGCTTGAACAATGAACATGCATCGGCTGCACATCCAATTCTGCTTTGTTCAGAGATGGTCCTGCACCTATTAAACTGTGAAACTCAGTTAAACTAAACTAACTCTTTCATGGCCTATACGACGCACATGTCCTTTAAGTGGCAGTTAATGCGTTAATAAATATTTAAGAAAAGTTTAAAAGTATTCATATTCATTTATTGCACACACATACATTCCATAATTTCTATATATAATTTCTGTATAACTTTAAAACAGAAAACTTTGGAGTTAATAATGATTTAAGCTTTTTTGTTCTTAATTATACAAAGACTACAAGATAATATTTTTTATTATGGAGTTAAACGAGTTTTATTATTTATTAGTCTCAATCAATGCACGTATTATTAGTTTTACATAAAATATTCGCCATATTGTTTGTTTGCCTGCTATAGATACAGTCTTGTTCTTATACGTAGGTTGGAACTTCCAACCTATGTATCGTTATTGTATTACGTTCCAACTTGGAACGTAATTATGATTATATAACATTTATCATTCTAATTTTCATAATGAGCTTATTAAGATCACCTGCAATAAATATTGAGGAAAATCACTCTCTATGGTTGTACGCTCAGTTGTACGGTAAATGTACGTAAGTAATAGATTTTTTATTTTTAAAGACACAAACTTATTAACAGATCTATCTGATTAAGTATTTTATTAATAATACTTTAACTTTAATACCAACTCAGTAAAATAATTTATTATTTTATTACTTATTTTTTTTAAAGTTTCTAAAATGCTATATATAATGTGATTTTTAAGGTAAGTATTACGATTATAGGATTATTATTTTTCCAACAAGATAAGTGTTAAAATATGATGATTTCGCATACCTACCTGTAGCTTAGGTTAAGTTAACCTCGTTTTGGACAATTACGTTTAGGTACATAACCAGTGGTTAGGAATCCTATTTCCCACGGTGGTTTTTACAACCAACTATCTTTAGTATGTGCATAGTTAAACGAGCATTCAACCAAAGAAAAACGGTTTTTCCACCTAGGTATTTTACATATTTGGCTATTTAAACTAATTTCATGGTCATAAAACTAATGTGATAACAACCTAGTATTTGTGTAAAATCCAATTAATTTGTTAAAAAAATATAAAAGAGAACAAATTGTTGTTGAATAATAATCTGCTAAAATTCAAGTCACTGACATTGAACACTAAGAATCTATGGAACCGGTGCATCCAGAATATCTTTTTGGCACAATAATTGTGTAATACAAAATACACAACGCGCCCGAATAACCCCTCGCCGGTACTCGTTACCGTTTCGTATCGAAAGGACATTTAAGCAGAACGCCCTATTAACAGAACGTCCTAAAAGCTAAACGGCATAATATTAGCATTACGGTCTAATTAGCAACATGACCTAGTAGCAAATAGGACTAATATCAAAACGACATGTACAGTCTTGTACACCATTAAATGAACATGAAAAAAGATTTCGTATCAATATGATTTGAATAACAAAAAATAGGAAAGGCTCTCTAGTGGCGGTTTAGGGTATTAATTAATTTAGTCACGCTTCGAGATGGAGCTAAATATCAAAGGGGATCAAAATACCTGCATTGGCCATATTACCACCTTCTAATATTAGCAACTAGCTGTTGCCCGTGGCTTCGTACGTATGCGCTTTTCAAGTAGCCTATGTCCGTCCCGGGATACCATTTACCTTCCTGCCAAATTTCATTGAGATCCGTTCAGCCGTTTAGGCGTCAAAAGGTAACAGACAGACAGAGTCACTTTCAAATTTATAATATTAGTAAGCAATTAAGCATGGATAAGTGGGTAGTATTCAAATATATTGCTAAAAAAATACGAATCCTAGGTAGTGTTAAAAAGCATTGCTAAAAAAAATCACGACACAATATAGGTTACTAGTGCTTGAGAAAAATAATTTTAATGTAATCTTTTTTCCACAGCCTCGAACGTTCTGGAATTATTCGTGTGCGGTTGCCGGATGGATATGGAGAGAGCGAGAAGCAAGCTAGAGGCATTCTGCCTCGCTCGCGCTCGCCATCGGGATCTATACGAGCACCGGTCCCTGAACGAGCCTCCGCTAAATGACATCTGTAAATTCATGTAAGTCTCTGAATGTCTCTGATGTTCATATTATGTCGTTTCGGCGGAGAATTTATAATAATACTAAAGTATTCGGCGCTGGCTAAGAACATGACTCTTTGAACACCCGTTGTCGTAATATCATCACCAATATTATCAACCTTTATTAGTTCATATCTGAGTATAGACCTCCTCTTATGAGCGCCATTAGCGCCCTTTCGTAATACCTACTTTATAAATACAACCTAAGAATTTGATCAGGGGAGGAGGGGCCATAGCATTACTTGTGATTTTAATTTAAAAAAAGATTACATATAAAATTACAAATAGTTAAATGAACAGAGAAATAATGCTGAACAATCAACAGAACAATATCTAACCCACAGATCTAGCCTCAAAATCCGTAGGGCTTGTGTGATATAATAAGCAGATGGTAGGTAATATTGTCCACAGGCAACACTTGTGCTTAAAATAAAAGGGAATAAATTAAATACCCACATTTAATCCATTACATAATCCAACCTAATAATCAGGCTGGTTAAGAATGTAGGTAATTTACATGCAAAATATGGAGCCTGGGCGTACAGTTAGTATCCAACGAGTCTCTGGACAAGCCTGTTTGACAACTAACTTGCATCGTTCGCTATTGACCCCTCGAGTCTCGCTACAAGCGAGTCAATTTATATAAATTATGTATAATTCATATGTTTAAAATTTACAATCTTGAGCTAAGACCTAGGTACTTCTATTATAATATATGTACTTATGTTCTTATAGAATTTAATGTAGTAAAGTTAAATGTGTATTATTTTTTGTTAGGTACAGTCAGCTGCTTAGATATGTACACACTGGAAAGTTTTCACTGTTATTTTACTCGGAACTTATCATATAAAAGTCTACGCACACATTTTTTCATACTAAGTAGTCATCGTTCTTGTCAGAATACGATATAATATATCGTATTCTGACAATGATATAAACGACGAATTTATATTATAAATTATCACAATGACTTTACACTTACTATTCAGTCAAGTTTCAAAACATGGGAGTGTATAGGTACATATTTTCGCAGCTGACTGTACAATGATTTGGTATCGAATACCTGTTTCAAGCTCCTTCATATAAGTAAGGAATTAAAAAGACGGTTTCTTTGGATAATAGTTTTGTTGTCCAAGTAGATAAGAAAACAATGTCTTCGAGAAAAATGCTTCCTCATTGTTATTATTTTAAGTGCTAACAATTCTCTTGGTCATTAGATGATTATTATTCATAACAATTAAAAACATATAAATATCGCGATCTAATCTCTAGAAATTATTTCAAGCAATAAAAAAGGTTTTGCACGTAAATGCGTATAAAATACCTCGTGTATCATGAAGAAGCATAATAATCTATCCTTTGATCATTAATTTCCGACATTCTAAGTTATCTCATGGCACTGTTCTGCGTGAAACGCTGAGCCAACCCCTTTTTCGGCGCAGGGTCATGGAGGCAGAGTCACCTTATTCTTACTACCACCCTTTTGTTTTGTGTCACTTACCTTACCTTACCTCCATGTTAAATTTGTTCTTGTGTTCCGCTTTATTTTATATTTGTGTGTAAAATAAATGTTTTTCTATTCTATTCTATTCTATAAACGTCCGAGGTGGCCAAACATAATGGCCACCTCGGTGGCACGCATAGTCAAGGGCTAAAATATGATACTGTACAAATTATCCTGCATTAAAAAACTGTTTTGTTTATCGCATTCAGAGATATCGTGACCCTACCAAAGCTGACTGACGAAGGCTTGCGAGTGACCATCTTCAGAGTGAAGCCCAACTACCCTGAGAGCTCCGCTGACGTGGCGGCGGCAGTGCGGGCCATTCTCCTCATCAGCGACGCTAGGATGCATGATGAGAAAATGATCGCTGGCGATGTATTTATTTATGAGGTGAGCGTAATTTTTTTTAAGAATTTCATACCCGTAAATGTGACCTTACTTACGTCCTACACCGTCTGTCTACCATCTGTCCTAGGGGTAAAAACGTTCCCTGAATTTTTTACCTTTAACTGTTTCACACTATGTGATACAATAATATGGGTTTGTCGTAAAACTACTCGTCCTCAAAAAATGGACTTGCTGCATTATTACGGTCACAGACATGGAGAGAGATCCAGGATACAGAAGAGGCTTGTGAACGCCTGTCACAGAAGAAAAATATAAACAAAGGTTAAAATCTCCAAACAAAATCCAAAAGACAAACGTCAAACATCAATATCATACGATTCTATTTCTAAAAATGTTATGTTGATGTTTGTAACCACCAGTAGGCATCTTCTTACATTACATGCTTATAGATGGTCGATAAAAGTGATTCAACTTAATACGTATAGAAATACCTAACTATTACTCATGGTTCATTATTGTGAGTAAGCGCATTTAAATTTCACTTAGGTAAGCAATTTTAATGAACTCATTTGATGCGTTGTTTTTGCTTAACAAGTAAGGCAGTTGTCCTAGTTTTATTTCCATAAAGGACTTGGATTAGCAAAACAAATCTAAAACAATCTTAGTATGTCGAGGTCACTTCTTTAAAACGATAACAAAAACACAAAAAAAAACCCCCATTAAACAAAAATAGTGCGAAATATTAACCCATGAGAGGTAGACGTTACGTAATAAGTTATTATAATTTAAGATTATAAAACTATTGCAGCTATTAATAGCAAAAAAAACCGGTTTTAAGAATGTGGTTATAAGAAAAAATAACACAAAAAAACCCCCATTAAACAAAATAGTGCGAAATATTAACCCATGAGAGGTAGACGTTACGTAATAAGTTATTATAATTTAAGATTATAAAACTATTGCAGCTATTAATAGCAAAAAACCGGTTTTAAGAAGGTGGTTAAAGTTGCTATTTACACGTACTTTTCCATATTTACTGGCCGACGCAAAAAAACAACTTTGTTTTGATAAAGCAGAAGGATCTAATGATCGTTTTATATTACAACTTGTTTTAGTCTAGCAGCGGTGGCATTTATTATTTCCTGTATGTATATGATTAGTTTCAAATCCCAGACCTCAACCATGACATTGACAGTACTGCGTATCGCGATTTGTAGGTGTGTCTTTCAAATTTAATTAGGTAAATCAGTATCGTTTCAATAACAAGGAAATTAGAATACAGAGTTCGTACTTATAATAACTTAAGTTATGAAACCTGTTGGAAATAGTATTTACAATATGTGAGAATAGATCTTTATTAGCAAAGAAAATTACAATCAAATAATGGAATTAAATTAAAACTAGTATTTACAATTGAAACAATAGAGCTAACTGCAGATTGTTGCAAACAATCTACAGGTAGCTCAACTGATCCATATCAATACCGAAATAGTCGCGCGCGTGCCCAAGACGCTGGCTGTATTGCCCCGCTGTATGGCAATGCTGATGCGCTGTGTGTGCCAGATACTCACCAGCTCTCGGGTCACGCGTCGCTTAGACCAGACGCTCAGATAATTTGATAATTCTTTTTTTTCAAATTTGAATCTCGCTTCAACGCGAAACGAACTATATTAGTAGGTATTTTATTGTTCGATTTTTACCTGACTACCAACGGAGAAGGATAATAGGTACGGTTGCACCTTCGATCAAAAATAAGTAGTTCGCGGCAAATCCGGAAATTTTTGATCGAAGGGTTGCACAGACAAATTTGAATCTCAGGCCAACACGAAGCGATTTTTTTTTCTTTATTTTAACATTGAATTTCGTGTTTTGAAAAATCTCACGTGAGATTAAGGGAGAGGTGAGGGGTCTAGCAAAATCTCACGACATCTCTTCAAGGGGAGAGGGGGGTCGAAAATCTCCAAAATCACCATGTAATTTATGGATGTCCCCTGACCAGTTCGTTTAGGTGTTCTTCGCCTCTAAAATCTTCACAAACACTGCTAGCTAGATAGGACTAGATGAATTTTGAATAATGCCGTGTGGATTGTCCAAAAATAGGTATATCGGGGTATGATCGGACGCGGGGGAAGACCGTATGACACGAATTGTAGCCGAATTAAGCCATATTTTCTAATGATAATAACATTTATGCCGACGCCATTAAATGGAGTCGTAGAAAATGGTCCCCCGCGTCGGATCATACCCCGATATACTACTATAAGGTGTTTTTTTTATGTCTTCATATCTAAAACCACTTATAGTATACTAAGATTAACTTATTGATAACCTTCGTTAATTTTTCCAGTGCACAGAAGTCCGGGCCTCGATCACAGGTCGCGTAGCCTTAGCAGCTGGCTCCATCAAACGAGGGATCCAGCTGGCTCAGGCTGCATACCCTCAGCGGCTGAAGAGGATCCACGTGGTGGGCTCCGCATTCATAGCATCTTCCATGCAGCTCATGAGGAGCTTCGTCACTGAGAAGATTAAAAGACGGGTAAGAACAATAACTTCGTAAATATTTTTAAACTTACGCGATCTGAACACATATTTATTAGTAATAGCCAAGTGTACTCGTCGTAGTCCGACTCAGTGCGTCGCGGACACTGTTAGTGTTGTGTGTCGTCCGAGTGTCATCCCTACTGTCGAAAACTAAGTGAGGGTAGTTGTTAGAGAGATGAGACCCCGCTTCGCAGAGGCGGCAACTCGAGTACGCCAGTCATCCCGTGACCACGGCAGTGTGTAAACCTGTCGAAACGTCGGGAAAATAAGGTAATTAAACGCGATAAATACCCGTTAAATAGTATTTATAAATAACTTCGTAACTGTGATTTGCAGTCTTGTTCGTGGTGGTAGAGCGACAGCGGAAAGCTGGAGAAGCGCTTCAACTTGTACCTACATTCATACTTTCAGTAACTATTCTGGTGAGATCGCAGAGGTTTGACAGGACAAAACAGTGAATACTTTAAACGACTTTCTATGGTTTTTATGGTGTGCTATGACTTCTGTGTAGGGTTCTTTAGGGCCAGGACCACCGGTTTGGGCTGTGCCATATTATCACAGTTGTAACCTTTAATAGATCCTGTTATTTATGGCCCCATTAAGGGCCATTTAGCGATTATATCGATCATACGCCCGAATGTGGCGAAACATTGGTTTTCAAGGTCATATTGCAATAATCATTGCAGCTGATGTGTTTTGTACGTAATTAAGTATAAAAATAATAATAAATCTCTGAATTAAGTACCGAGACTTGAACATTAACATACCTTAGGTATTGGCAACGAATAGATAGGTTATAGAAATAGATATGAGCGAAGCCCCAGGAAAAAGCCAGTTATCGACAATAAACTAGTTTATTGATGATGTGGCATGTGCAAACAAGTATTTCCATCTATAACGATTGAATATGGATTTTCTTCGTTATTAAACTTTTAAATTACATAAATACTATCAATATCGCTTAGCGATATGGCGTAAATTGTTTTGTCAGCTTTGACGTAAGAAAAGATTAAATAAGTACCTATTAGGAACTTATTAAAATGCTTCTAACAAAGAATTAGTCAATTATTAATTAGAACGGTGGCGATTGCCAATTACACTAATTAATTAATTATAATTAATATACAAACAGTTAAAAACACAAAAATAAGATCAAATTGAATGAATAATTTTATAACTTTTCTATAAAAAAAATGTCAAAATGAACTTATACATTGTTAATAATAATTTTAATATACGAAATCGATCATTCATCCCTCGCACAATAGAGCATACAAAGTAACTTTAGGTTCATCCATTCGTCCGCTAATCACAGTCTGGAAAAACTCTAGGTAACCCGTTGAGGGCGTCGAGAGCGTGAGGCAACGGCGATTGATGGTGTCCTACAGTACGGCAAGGTGGTGAAGCGGTGGTGAAGCGGTGGTGGAGCCCGTGACTTCTACCGCGAATATAATTGTTTGGACATAAAGGCGAAGCAACAGGTTTTGTAGATCAGGGCTTTCAATAACGTTCTTAAAATTACACAGATACGGAAAATGCAGGTTTTCAGGTCTTTGATAGCGACGAATGTTTATTTATTTATTTACTACAGGAACACCAACAGTAGGTTATATTTTCTTATTTTAATAAATGTTTACATAATATGACAAGCTTATAAAAGGTGGACACGAAATTCAATATAGGTACTTATGTTTTTACGAATAATTAACAATTTGAGATCAGTTTTAGGTACTTTAAAATTACAATAATTTTAACTAAGGCAATTTAACTTAAAATGCTAAAAGACGTATGTCTTTGTAGGTACCTAACCTACCTAAATGCTCAAATGTTAAATGGACTTAGCAACCATAAAATAAGGAGAGTTAACTATATACCATTACTCATTCAGTACCTACGTCTATGGTACGAAGTCTAGTAACGTGAACAAAAATTTAATGGGCAAATACTTCTTATTAGCAGGTAGGAACTAGGTGCGTTACCGAAATCAGCCTACATGGATGGGTGGTGGCTGTGTTCGTCATTTCTGGGCATTGTTGGACACTTGCTTGTCGTAAAATCCTAGTAGGGAATTGACTTTAAAATATCTAAAAATATATTAGCTTATTTTACTAAAAAAAACTATCGTAGTTTGACGAATTCATTACGGATGTAAGCGGGTTAACTACGAACCTTATTTGTGTTGGAAGAACACCAACGTTTCATCCCTTAACGAGGGACTTCTTCAGGGTGAGTGCGGTTCTAGGCGCGCGCGTTCCGCGTCCCTCCGAGCACAGATAGCTTAGCTTTAAATAGCTTAGTCAAAAAGCAGTCGAAAAAAATAATTTTAGTTCATAAAATAACAAGCTACATTTTAAAGTTTAATTTTTAAATCAATTTTTAAAAACGGTGTAATAGTAGTTTTCTTAGGGTACTTCGACTTAGTAAAAAAGTTCTATTTTAAGTGGTTTATTAACACCATAAGTAGCACTATAATTTTTTTTTAAACTTACGCGATCTGAACACCTAATTATTGTGTCATCCTTGGACCACGACAGTGTGTAAACCTGTCGAAACTCGAAACGTCATCGGGAAAAATAGGTAAATATACGCGATGAGTAGCCTAGCAAAAATGACCGATTTCGTATATTTAAATTTAACAATTTAACAATGTGTAATTTTATAGATTTTTTTAATAATTATTCAATTAATTTTATCTTATTTTTGTATTTTTAACGGTTTGTATATTAATTATAATTAATTGTTTACTGTAATTTGCAATCGCTTCTTATTAATAATAAATAAATGACTAAATGTCATGATGTGTTGGATGACTGATACACTTAAATTCAATGTTAGGTGCCTTGCCTACTTAGGAACCTATACCCAAACCCAGAATGTGCAGTTCTGACAAACATTTGTCCCGTGACAGGAATGGAGTCCGCAACCTTATGCGTCACAGATAGACCTTCGCTCACTGTGCCACTGAACTCGTCACTACGTGTCTTATGGAAAAATACAATAAATATGTACCTACATCAGTTTGACCATTTTAGAATTGGACTGGTCATAGTTGTTACCACACAACATGCAAATTTATTGAGACGTCACGCTATTAATGCAATCATTCAATTTCCGCTTCAGATTGAAAAGGAGTCAAGTTTATGTCCTTGAAATATTTAAAATTGAAATGAAATAGAAACGTTGTTAACCTTTCCCGTATCAAAGCGAGTTGGTTGACTTGAACTCGCTGCTAAGTGTAGAAAAAAAATACAGGGTTTACATTGTGTACATCAATATTTCGTCATGTCTTCTTTTAAAGTCTTGGGTAGGTATTCGCGTCCTCTTTATAAAGGCATCACAAGGAAGCATGCAGTAAATAAAACAATCAGGTTTTGTTTTCCGATACCGTTTTAGAATTGGATGGGTCATATTTGTTACCAAAAATAGCGGATCTTGACACTTCCTGGTGACTGGCTTAGGAAATTATGAGTAACAGACAAAATAACTCGAAATTAAACTACCTACATTAGATGTAAGATAAAGTCGCGTATTTTATGATTATAAACCCATGATCTTGTAGTGTACAAAATTCTATGAGATGCCCTGGTAGTAACAAATTTGTCCGGCCATCAACCTTATTAGTGTACAAGTGATAATCCTTCCTAATTCAGAAGTGTTACAAAATACTCTTCAACGCCATATCAACGCCCATTTAGCAACGTCATACATCCTTCCAATCTTCTTCCATACGTAGGTACATCCTTTTTAATTGACATTACCTACTTCCCCTTTTGGCAGGTTAATAAAAACATTTCGTGTTCGTAACGTTGCGTTGGACCATTTGATTGTTTAATGAAATGGTCCAACGCACATTCTCTTCTTCCATTTTTCATTGTTTCTTACATTTTTGTGTGTGTAGGTAGCTACATAAAACTAGTATCTTGAATCAGTATTTTTTGTTTCAGTACTACCTCCACGCAAAAGTCGAGGAGCTTTTCGACCACATTCCAGCCCGAGTACTGCCTATCGAATGGGGTGGCGAAGAGGAATCGATAGAAGTTCTAACCAAGAAATGGAGGACCAGAATCGACGAGGTGCGAGATTTCATTAGGCACATCAACGAAGTCTGCCAAAGAGCCCCACAACCAAAACCTATCTCCGATTCGGATATATACGGGACGGCTGGTGCGTTCCGGAAACTCGAAATAGATTAACATTAGGGACATCACTAGAGCTTGTGCTAGCGAATCACGGGAGAGCGCGGGAATCACTCGCGTGTGATTGGTTATTTGACTGGAAGTAGGGAAACGAGCTAGATAGTTCTTTATTCAAGTTTGAATTTCACATAGATAAGTACAAGTATGTAAGATTCAGAAGTGAAAAGATATTATGTTGGTAGGTATGTGTATGCCAAGCCTTTTATTAGGACTTTGTCCTTCAAAATTCGCTAAATCATCATCACCGAATACCTACTTCTGTCTTCTTTTATTACTATAGCATGTCGATTTTTTGTTTCATTTAATCGTGTGTCGTTCTGCCACATCAATTTTATTGCTTTATTGGGCTAAGCAAACGTTTTTTTTTCAATTATAGATTTGTTCCTTTGTTTTTACCATAGCCTTGGTTTTTATGTAAAAAGCCAATGAATTCATTATACAATCTCACATGAAAATTGTTACTAAGCAATTAAGTTTTGAATTATTATGAACAACTGCAGAGTACAGTTATCGCCAAAAATAAGTTAATGGGCTTATTAATTAAAATCGGCATCGAAAAGTATTACCTTAAAGAGGCGTAAATAAATGTCACGTATTTTTGAAGCGAACGTAATATCTGTTAACATTTAAATCTAATCAGGTTATTCCGCAAAAAAGATCCTAGCTGGATTTACAAAAAAACTTGTGATATTTTATCTATGTATAATAATTATATTGATAAACTTATAATTATATGCACCTTCAAGGTATTTCAGCTATTTCGTGTTATTTTTAAGGCTAAATACACTAAGGTATTAGAACATTACTTAGTAAATATCCTCTAGAAGGTAGGTAGAATAAGATACTTAATAAACATATAAAAATATTCTGTATTTTATTTAAAATAGTTAGCGGGTTTTACCAGGTGGCAAATTGAAACCTATTAATCAACCTTATATTTGTTAAATTAGGTTTGCTTCATGGGATTAAAAGTCGGCTATTGAGAAGTTAAATTTATTACCTAGTAAACTACAATAAACAAATATAAATTTAAATAAAATTAATTTAAAATTCCTCATAAGATACTATATGCCGTAACGTAAATAAAAAATAGTTCGATAATCTATTGAATGATGGTACAAAATAAAACCGGCCAAGTGCGAGTCAGACTCTCGCAGGAAGGGTTCCGTACCATTATCTATAAAAACGGCTAAAAATCACCTTAGTTGTATGGGAGCCCCCTTAAATATTTATTTTATTCTGTTTTTTAGTATTTGTTGTTATAGCGGCAACAGAAATACATCATCTGTGAAAATTTCAACTGTCTACCTACTATCACGGTTCATGATGAGACCTGGTGACAGCGGGCAGACGAATAGCGGAGTCTTAGTAATGCCCCGTTTTACCCTTTGGATACGGAACCCTAAAAAGCGATTATGAGATTTTTTTCACTTAGAAGATCTAGTAAGATAAATGGGTAGGTAGGTAAGCTTTTAGTTATTATGTAAATTAAGGTCCAACCTCTGTTACCTAGGTACTAGTAGGTACCTAAACAAAGTTGCTATACCTTCTTCACGAAGTGAAGAGGTCATTCTCGCTTTTGCCACTAATAGAGCTTATTTTGTATGTAAATTATAAAGACAAACTAGAATTTTGTATCAAACCTGTTATATCTACTACCTTCTCAGGCATGACCTATTCTTTTGAATAATATGTTACCTATCAGTTGAGCTACCTGTAGATTGGTTGCAACAATCTGCGGTTTGCTCAATTGTAAATACTAGATTTAATTTAATTCTATTATTTGATTGTAATTTTCTTTGTTACCTATATGCCTCGGCCGAAATGGCAATTGCCTGTTTCGTATAATTGAAGTAATCGAAACTCATACTTGACCTGCATTGCCTATTTCGCTGCCTTTGCAATAATGTACTATTCATCTGTGCCTAGGTAGGTATACCACAAATAAAATAATGTTATACCTAGGTACTTACTTCGATAAGAGTAAAAATAGGGAGATGAGGCATTACCATCTTGAAAGTGGATGGCTCAAGTTAGGTTCAACTATGTTCCCTTACCTCAGTCATAGTCGGAACGGGGCGGCGGCGCGGGCGTGGCATTTGTGTTTCGCGTGCTTGCTATGACGTATAATTTTTGTGATTTCGACTAAATCACCACGACAATGCTCTAGTGTTCGTTCACCAGGTGTACACATCGATCCAAAACAAAAAACAAAGCCCAAAGCATCACATATTTTCCCGCGTAAGTACCTAGACGAGACGACGAGAGAGATACATTAAACTTGTGTAACCTAGTTGTGGGCACAGCGAGTTTATTCTTATTTCTAGTATTTAATTTGTAATTTTTTTTTTATTCTATCCCTATTTTTGGAGAACCGATTGATACTCATAAGGGTGTACAACAAGTTTTCTTAGGTATATTGACATGGTACTGTCATTATGTTTATTTCTTTGAATTTATAACGTAGTCATTCTCTGGGACCCATATTAAAGATTGCACGAACAGCCCTCTTCTGCAGCACAAATATGGTGTTGATATATCTGCAGCGTTCCCCCACAGCAGTATACCCTAAGACATAATACCGTGGAAGTAGCTGAAATAAACAAGTCTAGATGTATCCACGTCTGTAAAGATGACGGATTTTTTGACTGCATACGCTGCATAACTAAGTCTCTTCGATAGCTTAAATAATACTCAATGGTTCTCGTACAGTTTTCTACAATGTCGGTGCCCTATGACATGCATGTAGCTATGTTGAAATTTTGGATCGATGAACATGCGATCTCAGACTAAGTAAGAAATCAAGACGGAGCCCCGCCGAAAAACCACACTGAAGCCGGTAAAACTACGCCTTGCCGTGTATATACACAGTTACACGCACACACATATAACGAAACTACGCCTTACCTTGTCAGTCGCGCTGTACCGGCGCGCGGACTGTTACGTTATTGTTATTCGCGATTTTTGTAGCAAAAATACCAAATTGTGTTGTGAAAGGGTATAGAAACCAATCATCGAAGAATAAAAAGCAGGATGGAATCACATTTCACACGTAAGTAAACATAAAAATCAATTCAATCAATTTTAATAATTTTATGGAAAGCTTGGAACACAAAACCTCAACAACCTCCACCAGTGTTGCCACGAGTAAGCGTCACAATAGTTCCCGTTTATTAAGCAAGTTATTCATGTGACGTAAAATGTAGGTAATGTAACAGTTCATTTGTTTACCTATTTCTATTATTACCCGACTACCAACGGAGGAGGGTTATGAGGTTGACATCCTATGTATGTTTGTATGTAGCCGATTTTATGTTCCCACGTAGCGCTGAAACTACAAACCCGATTTCAACAAATAAGGTGTCTAATGATTCGTCTCGACACTTCGGTTGTTATAGGTTATATGACGTCAGATGAAATTAGGGGTCTAATGAGGTAGCGGGGTCAAAGTGAAGGTGACCGCGAACTAGAGAGCACGACAGACGCGGCATTCCTTGCAGTGATCGAATTTTCTAAATCTATACTATATATTATAATAATAATAATATCTATACTAACATAATAAAGAGGAAAGATTTGTTTGCTTGTTTGAGGAAATGAATGGGCTCCGAAACTACTGGATCGATTTGAAAAATTCTTTCACCATTAGAATCCTTCATTATCCCTGATGAACATAACTATAGAATATTGTCAAAAAAGTTAGGAGGAAGCGAGCCGTGCTGGTAACCCCACGCTCCCAGCCCTCTTGAACCCCCCGCCCCCAACCAAAATATCTGATATGGGTATCGTTTCCTATTAACTTGGTGTCGACAATTTCGAATTTGATGACGGCAAGGTCGCAGCAATACAACCACCGTGACCCAGCAAGGCGAGCCGCGCTTCGTGTTCGCATTCTGTTGGCGTGGATGCGAACCGCAATGACCACCGTCACACCATAATTGTGTGTGTATAACACTAGTGGATAAAATCAAGAACACCTTGTTTTTTATTTGATATTTATTACTATTTGGAAACCTGTTTATAGTAAAATATTTGACTTGTCTAAGTGCTTATTTTTTTAACCTAAAGAAATAAATGTTATTGAAATTGAAATTGTTTTATTTTTCCCCTGTCTAGTCGGAGTAAACATACTTATATACTAGGTACCCCGTAAAAGAGGTACCTTTACAATAAAAAAATGCTAACTTAAATATTTACTTAACTATTCATCCTGCTAGTACTTAGACAATAACATTTAGGGTAATAAGTTTTTACTACACGGCAACACTCACTACGTGCACACATGTTTACGAAACCGGCTTCATTTCGTTGACGACAGCGCTCCGTCTTTATTTCTTACTTAGTCTGAGCATGCGATGAACACATGGATGGAAAATCTCTCACGATTTCTCTTCGATTTCTAACAAAATTTAGTTTCATTTACTGTTCACATCACACACACACACAGCTTACACTTTTAAACGGCCAACTCAAGTCATCTATTGTCAAGTAGCTAAACTAATAACAGCTGACCTATTCAGCAACAGATGGCGCTGAATCGCACAACTAGTGCTTTCGTTTCAATAATCACTCGATTGTTTTTAGTCGATTTACTAGCGAATGCATGTTTATATTTGCTAATAGGACAAAAAAAAAATATACGCAATTTTTCGTGATACGTCAAAGCGGGTGAACAGTGACACTTGACAGTGATGTGCAATCACGGCTGATATCAAATTGACTGTTGACTGATAGACAGAACGCACCACCCACAATGCCAGATCGAGGGAATCCCCCCAAAAGTGGGGATCTCTTTAGAGCTATGAAGGACAAATTTTGGGGAGAATTTGGGGATATTTATTAGGTACCAAACCTATGATCTAAGAAAAGACGTGTTAATAAAAATATATTACCTGAACTGAACATCAGCTATTATGTCGTTGCCATTTTCGAACGCAGTTTTTGATACAGCATTCTCCTAGGTGGCTATCAGCAAAGATAAAATTAGAAATAGGTTAGTTAGCTGCAATGCCGAATCAATTTTAAGGTGGTTCGTCGCGGGTGGGCGCGAGATTCACAGCTTGCGCAGAAAAAAATAAAACCACATTAAAATTTGAATCCTGTGCCAACCCGCGACGAACCACCATAAGAGTAAGGTACACATTGCTAGACGGTTGCATTCATTTTAAACCTTCCAAGCCTACCTTAAAAATGCTAAACATGGAACTATAACTCGTCTGAAGTCCCGTACCCTTTGTACGGGACTTCAGATGACGGATGTGAAGATGTTGTAGTAATGGAAGCGATAGCTGAAATAGTATATAATAAACTTTATTTTGACTTCACCGACATTAATTTTATTTAGTTATTAAATATTCTGCATTTGGTTTTTTTTTCCTTAAAACTTGAGTTTTGGGGGGATTTTAGGTGAGATTTCGGGAAAATGTGAAACCGTAACCTGGCATCACCACCACCTACGAAAAAAACAGTTTTTTTAGTACTATACTTATAAATCTGTGAACAGTTTCAATCACATAGGGTTGGGGGGAGGCCGTCGCAGCCGTTGCTTGCTCGATTTTCGTCAAAAATAATTATTAAATCATGTCTTCAAGGACGGGTACATTCAAGAATCCGTTCTCCAGACCATGGATGTCCGAAAACGGTGCAGCGGCTGCGGCAGGGGGCGGTGGATCGACCGGACTAAAAGGTGTTGTTGCCGGAGGAATTACGGGCGGCATGGAAATATGTATTACATACCCTACGGAATACGTAAAAACGCAGCTCCAGCTGGATGAAAAAGGTAAGGCTCATAGTCTATTGCTTATCTACACTCTCTCATTGACATGTGAATGTAGGTACTGAGTAAGAGGTCGTAAACATGGGACTGGGACATCATTACGACTGCTAAACTTGTTTTGGGTTTCTGTCAAACTTTTCCACTCCTGATCTACAACTAATGCTGCATTTATTCGTGTTTATTATTTTCAAGTTCTACCATGGTTTTACCAATCAGATTCTTCTTAGACACAGGAAAATGCTTTCACTATGTAGTTTTTCAGGTTAGACCTTGAACATTCTATCTTTAGGTTCATATATAATTTAAAAGTGTCCGGAATTATTCACGCGGTGTGGACTTTGGTCATTAGCATTACACTGTAGATGTAAAGTCAAACAAACAAATATCAAGGTCTTGATGTATTGAGTGTAAATATATTACTAGCTTGAGATATGTATCTAATCTACCAAGCATTATTCTTATCATCCGTTTTGACTTTTGAATTTGGCCTTCTAAATGTTATGGCATAGGTTTTATGTTATTTCACTGTTTCAAAAACTTACTCATAAATATTATTGTAACCACACATCTATTCCATGACTATGAAATTTCCATGAACCGGGCACTGGCAGATAAGTGATGAACCAGACACATGTTGCCAATAACAAATAAGACAAGTCAAGACATTATGTAGCATCTGGGTAATTTAATAGGGTATTTGCATAGATTATCTTAATTGTTTAAATTGATTATCTATGTTATTTAATTACTGAAAAAAAAAAACACCTACAAATTTTTAAATAATTAAAGAAAAAACAAGAGATAAAACTGCGTAACTGCAGTTTTTGACAAAAACGTTGCCCTTTTTCTGTGACGTCACCGTTCAGTTTGTCAACACAGTGCTTCAGTTCCTTAAATGAAAATAAAATTAGAAACAAATTTACTAGAAACTGCATGATGATACGGTGAACAGTGATGTCACATTTAGAAATTTTGCGATCAAGATCAAATATCTAAAATAAAAATCAAAAATATCTTTTAAATTATTAAATTTCATAATAAAAACATCAAAATATACCAAATAAATATGCGAAAGATATATTTCTATATCAATAGAGAATGTAAATTAAAATAATCAACTTTTTTTAAGTCACCTGCATACCTATTGGCTGCTAACTTCTTTATTATTAATAGGTGTGTACCGATAACATTATTACATAAAGTGAATGCCTAAACTTTGTTATCAGAGTCCCATGATCAATCACTAAGGCTGTTAACCTCACATTGGACTTGACCTCCTAACTCATGGCCAATTTCTTATAAGACTAGTAAACAATGCAACTAGTTAGAATCTTATTTAAAATTCAATAATGTTTCTTTAAACTGTGCTTGTGCACTTTGGCCTTTATTGGACAGGAAAATGTACCTTGATCCGTAACAAACTCACTTCGGGCACTCTGGTAAGCAGAGTCTTCAATAGAATAATAATCATAATTTTATTCAACAATATCTTAGGATAAAAGGTTAACAAAAGTAGTAAAAATAACTTACATTCTAGAGGTAATTCTTGTGCCTGAACTAGGTTAAACCTGTATCTCAAAAATAAGGTAGTCAAAATTGTGCTCCTTAGAAATACATACATAACATAAACATACATACTTAATATGTATATTTTACCTTAGGCTGGAAAAATTAGCTCCTGGAGTTGTCAAATTACATACTAAATTACTATCAGAAATAGTCAAAATTTTTTTTGATTAATAACATATGATTTTAGAGTGCTCTTCACAAAAAAAAATTGGTTCTTAGAATGCAGCTTAAGATGGTTTTCCACCAGAGCTAAGCTAACCAAACCAAATAGGGTTTCCTGATTTTTATAACTATAAGATCCTATTAATATATGACTAAATGATAATATTAATAAATTGTATTAAGTACCTATATCAGTCATCTTACCTCTACTTGGCTTGGGGCTAGATGATGCTGTGTAGATTGCATTAGTTATTTACTTGTATTATTGTGTATTCGACATATTCTCCCACTTATCTACGCAAGTATCTGTTGCCATACCTAATCATCTTGTGTTTCTACATGATAAGGCCACTTTTACAGCTGGTTTTGTAAAAGTAAAAACAGTTTCATGGCATAGTGGGTTAGAGCACACCCGTACTTAGCGCCTATTCCCGATTGTCTCTACCCCTGCGTTCCTACTAGGAACAATCGGGAAAAAAATTCTCGATTGTTACTACTAGGGACAATCGGGATAAATACATTCCCGATTGTTCCTACCTCCTTCAAACAATAATAAAAATGTCTTAAATTAGAATGTTAGGAATGAAAAAACGAATCATCAAATAAAGTAAAATAATCATTTTGATTAAATTTAAAAAAAAAAGGTGGGGCGCAGGTTCGAGTCCCGCCGAAACCGAAATTTTTTGGGAACTTGTTTCATTTCTTAGAGATACCCAACGTGCAGGAAAGCAACTATAACAAAAAACCTTAAAGTAAAAATGGGACAGTCCAATGTTAGGGCACTGCATTCGAACAATGCTGCGATAGCGTGCGAATTGCAGGGCCTAATTTCTGACTGTAACTACTTACAGTACCTACTTTAATATCAATTACATACCTATAAGTTGTGCCTACTAACATAGTATAAGTTGTTACTAAACATGATATGGATCTGTGTCTGAAATAAAAACATTTTATTTTATTTAAAAACAATTAACAGGTGGAACCAAGAAATACTCCGGTATTATCGACTGCGTGAAGAAGACTGTCAAAGGCCACGGCATCTTCGGCCTCTACAGGGGGCTCAGTGTGCTAATCTATGGATCCATCCCCAAATCCGCAGTCAGGTACGTTGACTATCATATAAGGTAGGTACGTTGACTCTCATATAAGGTAGGTACGTTGACTATCATATAAGGTAGGTACGTTGACTATCATATAAGGTACTGATCGGTGTTACGGTCCTACGTATTGTACCATTCACAGCAAGTCTGATACATTACGCTGAGGCTGGTATTTCGAAAATAAAACAACATTTCCATGATCTTTGAGATCCTACTGCTGTTCAAATATGAAATTTAGGATTCATAGACTATACCTAATATTCCATTACATTCTGTACAAAAGCCCCAATATAGTTTTTTGATTAGTTGCTTAATGTTTGATGAAAAAAATTATCTAAAATATGTCAATTTTGATACGTATTTGCCTTCGTCTCCGAACCAATATGACTTACAGACATGATTTTATAATGAAAAGTAAAGCAAAGACAAGGTAACAGATTCGCCAACATAAATATTTCATTACTTGAACAGTACTCTTTTGATTAGAAGACATCTTGATTTTTGCACTTGTTTTTTTGCACACGCGTTCTGCTCTGTCCCGCTCCTATGAAAACGAATTCCTATGCCTATCCTTTTTACAAAATGGCGTCGTATGGTAACCTCTTACTACGTCTCTTTGCTCGTTGCAAGCGCATTCTATCCCTGTAGGTACTAGGTACTGCACGAACGCACATTACATCACCCTTTGTACATTAGTGCAATACAGTTTTAAATTGATACATTACGTCCTGTGACGCCGCCGGCCGCCGCCGCCGCCGCCGTGCCGTACCCACCTTTAGTGGTTGTATCACAAGAGGTTGTGTGTTCGATTTTTGACGCAAGACTTTGTTGAACAATGCCCGATTTTGATCATGTTTGAACTAAAAAATCGTAGTTACAATCGCAGTAATGTTCGTGTTGTATAACAGAAAAGTTTTGTTGTAGGCACAGTATGTAACCCATAGGCACAAAATTTTAAAAAAAAAACTAGTAATGTAACCCATATGTGCATTACAGCTAAAGTTAGAGTACCTAACCTACATATAGTAGTCAAATATTATTAACTAGTGGTTCGCCCCGGCTTCGCACGGGTATATTCTATCGCCTATGTTCATCAGGGATAATGTAGGATTCTAATGGTGACAGAATTTTTCAAAACGCTCCTGTAGTTTCGGAGCCTATTCGATTTAAACAAAGAAATCTTTTCTCTTTATAATATTAGTATAGATTACTACAGTAGATCGAACTGGGCATGGCGATCATATTTTGGGTAGACGTTGAAAGTTTTTTTTAAACTATCTCTATTGCAACACACTAAAAATACCTCTCCGATGATACACAAAAATAGATGCATTCGAGAGTACGCAGTGATTTTTCTAACGGGTTTTCACGTTTTATTGCACTGAAAGTGCTGAAGATTTTATTTCCCAGCTTATGACCGCGGTTTTATACCTGTTTTTGGGGTTCCGTACCCAAAGGGTAAAAACGGGACCCTATTACTAAGACTTCGCTGTCCTTCTGTCACCAGGCTGTATCTCATGAACCGTGATAGTTAGACAGTTGAAATTTTCACAGATTATGTATTTCTGTTGCCGCTATAACAACAAATACAAATGCTATTAAAACAATAAAATGAATATTTAAGGGGGCTCCCATACAACAAACGTGATTTTTTTGCCGTTTTTATAGATAATGGTACGGAACCCTTCGTGCGCGAGTCCGAGTCGCACTTGGCCGGTTTTATTCCGATCTACTATCTAAATATTTTAAAAAATCTACCTACTGTAGTCTAACACTTAGATGGCTCAAGCAACGCAGCTCCTCGAGGCTGGGCAGTGAATGCGATTAGGATTACCATTTTTGGGTATTTTCTATGTATAATAAAAATTGTATAATATATATTGTATTAAGTATATCAGTAAATCTATTACCCACAACGCTCTGCTTAGCTTGGGGCTAGATGATGTTGTGTGAATTGGTCTTAGACCAAGAAAAAATTACTTTTCTTAATCTTTGTCTAAGCACACCAATTAAAATTTTGTGGACAACCTGCAGTTACCTAACCGCAACAATTTTTTTATTGGTACCTATGCAACATGGATAGGTACCTATGCAACATAGATAGGTACCTATGCAACATAGATAGGTACCTATGCAACATAGATAGGTACCTAAAGTTGCATAACGCATACAATTTATCTGAAAGCGAATGATAAGTTGATAATGCCCAAACAGAATGTTTGTACTAGATTATTTGGGTAAGCTTCTTATCAGACGTTCATCCAAAACACTACTGATAAGAAGATTGCTTTGCTTGACATAGCGACGACATACATAATCGTGAGTGAGTTAAGTGCGCATTGACACAGCGCATCCGTTTATACAGGACCGCTTTTAGGGTTCCGTACCCAAAGGGTAAAACGGGACCTTATTACTGAGACTCCGCTATCCGTCTAGCGCCCGTCTGTCACCAGGCTGTATATCTCATGAACCGTGATAGACAGTTGAAGTTTTCTATTTCTCTGTTTAGCTTCGCTAACTTCTTTAAGAGTCTTATCCGTATCTTTTAGCATTCGCTATCTAATTACAAACCAATCGCGCGGCTCTCACGTTTCTGTGATATAGAGCACCGCTGATAACAAAGGTCCATCCGTCACCTGATCCCACCGTGATGATAACAAAGGTCCATCCGTCACCTGATCCCACCGTGATGATAACAAAGGTCCATCTGTCACCTGATCCCACCCCGATGATCACTGCATGGTAGGCTCAATGACATTCAGGTCATTTTCATTAGCGGAAATATAGAGCACCGCTGATAACAAAGGTCCATCCGTCACCTGATCCCACCTTGATGATAACAAAGGTCCATCCGTCACCTGATCCCACCGTGATGATAACAAAGGTCCATCTGTCACCTGATCCCACCCCGATGATCACTGCGTGGTAGGCTCAATGACATTCAGGTCATTTTCATTAGCGGATATATCTTTTGACTTACACGAAGTTAATGTAAACTTAGCTTATATTATTACGTCGATGCTAATAACTTGGTACCTAAGTATGTTATCGATGTACGGTTCTACGTCTACTTCGGAATAAAAGAAAACTGCACGTAAATTATTGCAGGGTCTAATAGGGTCCCAAAGTTCCTAATATCCTATATACCGATGTTCGAACTGGTAAAAATTGTATGCGATTGTAAGCTCCATGGTGTTCACCAAAGAGTTCTTAGCCGTTTGTATAAATAAATAAATAATGCTGGACAATTCACACAGCATTATCTAGCCCCAAGCTAAGCAGAGCTTGTGTTTTGGGTACTAGATAACTGATTGATTGATGATATACATTAATACATTACAATGCATAGATAAATATTTTTTGTATAGGTATTTAAAACGACCAGAATATTTTTTTTATTTTGTTTTCCGGAACTATCTGCAGATCGTTCAAACATTTGTCCCGAGGCGGGAATCGAAACAGCAACACAATTCACAGCACTGTATCAAAGTATTCGATTAGTACATTTTACACATATCACCGAAGATCTCAGCTTGTCTCTACCATATTGGAATGGAAACTTTATTTAACACCTGCACTGCCCGGAACCAAAGATTTAAATCGTCTTATTCTCGTGATACCGAGGAAAATTTTCGTGAGCGTTTTCTCATATTAACTAACACACAATACTTAACATAACTAAGCGGTTTGGCCTGTAGGTACCTACATTAACTTGTCAGTGAGACAGGATAAAGGATTTAATAATGTTTAAAGATAAGATATTTATGACGTGCGATGCGATGTCGTAGGCGGAACCTTTAAAATCAAAGACGTCCGATATTATTTTGACATAATATGTCAAAAAGAGAATCAAAAGAGCACGAGGTTAAAAAAGCTTTGCACTCGAATGCAACACGTAACTTTTCATCCCACCTCAGCGAGCAAAATACTCTTTCCGAGATGGGGAGATGTTTTTTTTATCGATATTTGACATAATATGTCAAAATAATATCTGACGTCATGGCTTTTAAAGGATTACACTTCCATATTATGGAAGTGCTAGAAACCCGTAGGAAAAAAATCTCTACAACTAACAAGTTATGCAAAGCAATTTCGCTTCGACCTTGACCAAATTACGCGTTACGTCGTTCGAGAAACCATTCTACTAAACATCAAGACAATCATCTAACACAAAACGTAATTTATTGCTGTATCAATAAGGTATTAGAATGACCTATGTAGGTGATAGAATTTTGTCTCTTGGTATATTTTGCTTCCTAGCAAAAAAGTTACTGCTCAAAATTCAATAACTTTATTTCTTTAGGCTTACAAAATAAGCACTTAGACAAGTCAAACTTTATACATAAACAGCTTAATAACTAGTAATTATTATCAAATAAGAAACAAAATGTTATTGATTTTGTTCGCTTCAATTTTTTGTCCACTAGTGGAAGAAGCTATGTTGCCTAGCAGAGTGAAAAAGAGAAGTTCTATACCCAACAGTGGCCAAATGTGGGATGAGTTGATAAATGTGTGAAGTGTTGGTAAGCTTAACACATCAAAACAACTCTTTGTGCCTTTTTTAAGAAAAATTGTGTTTAATAATACCCTATTGTGGGTAAGTAAGTATTACCCACGATAGGGTATTATTAAACACAATTTTTTAAAGGTGTCTGTTTTAGATTATATAGTGCTAATGCACCACTTACAATAGTTATTTGTTATACAAGAGTGCAAAGTTGCTTTTTAACCGCGTGCTCAATTTTGATGATCGAGCAAGCGAAGGATTCTAACATTAGAATCCTGAGCGTTAGCGAGGGAATCAAAAGAGCACGAGGTAAAAAATCTTTGCACTCGAGTGCAACACGTCAGTTTTCATCCCACCTCAGCGAGCAAAATACTCTTTCCGAGATGGCGGGATGTTTTTTTTTTTTTCGATTAGTGTCATAAAAATCCATTTAAAATTACATTTTCCGGTTTTGTGCGTAGTATGACGAGAACGCTGGACATAGTGGATGCCGTACTGCTCTGTGGTCATGACTCATGACGTCGGTTGTCTTGTGTACGTACGTACCCAAGCAATGCGCTGATGTTGCCGATGACATTTGATACTTTTCAGTCTATGTACTTTTCAGGTACTCAGCCGTATGACCGAATAACATTGCGCCTACTATTTCATGGTGTTTAAATTAAAAAGTTTGAATTGAATTTTAAAACGTAATTTGTTATTTTACGGAGTAAAATTAAACAAAAAAAGATTTTCCGACTGCTTTTTGCCTAAGCTATCAATTTATTTTTACATTTTTTCTCATATAAATTAAAATACCCTAAAAAAATATAAAAATATGTATGCAACATATTTTTTATATTTATAGTGGTTTATTAGCACTATAAATATATCCTATTGAGACACTTCAAAATGGGCGTAAATGTGTACCTATACCCTATTATGAATTCTTTCATCGGTTTCTGCTTTATTATTTGATCACGACGAATGATACCGTAGAAAGTACTGTGCCTATCCCCAGATTCTACTTAACACGGAATATAAATCAGAACATTATCCCTTCTCATTCCAGATTCGGTGTATTCGAGCAAGCGAAGCTCTTCATGGTAAAAGAAGACGGCACCCTCTCAACGGTAGGCAAGCTGGGTTGTGGTCTATCGGCCGGTGTGGCTGAGGCCATCTTGGCGGTAACTCCCATGGAAACTGTCAAAGTCAAGTTTATCAATGATATGAGGCTGGCAAAGCCCAGGTTTAAGGGGTTCTTCCATGGTGTGCGGACTATTGTTAAGGAAGAAGGTAAGTGATCGTTTTTAGGGTTCCGTAATCAAAGCTGGTTTTTCAGTGTAGGCCAAAGGCAGGTCACGTCACGCACGACCATCTGTGGTTGTGCGTCTAAGATGTGATTTACAAAATATTTAAATTAATAAATTTGAAATAGAATAATATTTAAATAATAATTGCAGGTTTAGGCGGCGTATACAAAGGCGTTTCAGCCACTGTGATGAAGCAAGGCAGCAACCAAGCCATCCGCTTCTTCGTGGTGGAGTCGCTAAGAGACTGGTACAAGGGCGGCGACCGAGACAAGCCCGTGCCCAAGCCGATAGTGGGGATGTTCGGAGCGATCGCTGGTAAGATTAGTATACAAAGGTGTTACAACCACCGTGATGAAGCAAGGCAGCAACCAGCCATCCACTTCTTCGTGGTGGAGTCGCTAAGAGACTGGTACAAGGGCGGCGACCGAGACAAGCCCGTGCCTAAGCCGATAGTGGGGATGTTTGGAGCGATCGCTGGTAAGATTAGTATACAAAGGTGTTACAACCACCGTGATGAAGCAAGGCAGCAACCAGCCATCCACTTCTTCGTAGTGGAGTCGCTAAGGGACTGGTACAAGGGCGGCGACCGAGACAAGCCCGTGCCTAAGCCGATAGTGGGGATGTTCGGAGCGATCGCTGGTAAGATTAGTATACAAAGGTGTTACAACCACCGTGATGAAGCAAGGCAGCAACCAGCCATCCACTTCTTCGTAGTGGAGTCGCTAAGGGACTGGTACAAGGGCGGCGACCGAGACAAGCCCGTGCCTAAGCCGATAGTGGGGATGTTCGGAGCGATCGCTGGTAAGATTAGTATACAAAGGTGTTACAACCACCGTGATGAAGCAAGGCAGCAACCAGCCATCCACTTCTTCGTAGTGGAGTCGCTAAGGGACTGGTACAAGGGCGGCGACTGAGACAAGCCCGTGCCTAAGCTGGTAGTGGGGCTGTTTGGAGCGATCGCTGGTAAGATTAGTATACAAAGGTGTTACAACCACCGTGATGAAGCAAGGCAGCAACCGGCCATCCACTTCTTCGTGGTGGAGTCGCTAAGGGACTGGT
Organism: Eupithecia exiguata; assembly: GCA_947086465.1. Taxonomy (NCBI): domain Eukaryota; kingdom Metazoa; phylum Arthropoda; class Insecta; order Lepidoptera; family Geometridae; genus Eupithecia; species Eupithecia exiguata. The sequence goes on from OX352247.1 coordinate 1,737,990, forward strand.
AAAAAGGGCGGCGACCGAAACAAGCCCGTGCTTAAGCTTGTAGTGGGGCTGTTCGGAGGAATCGCTGGTAAGATTATTATACAAAAGCGTTACAGGCACCGTGATGAAGCAAGGTAACAACCAAGCCATCCGCTTTGTGGTAGTGTCGCTAAGAGACTGGTACAAGGGCGGCGACCGAGATTATGCTACTTTTCTACATAGGCTTACTTATACCACTTTTCTTTTGTGTTTTAAAATTAAATATTTCCCCTCATTCCTCAGGAGCCGCATCTGTCTTCGGTAACACACCAATCGACGTCGTCAAAACGCGAATGCAAGGTCTCGACGCCAAGAAGTACAAAAACACACTCGACTGCTTTATCAAAACGTGGAAGGCTGAGGGTCCTCTCGCCTTCTACAAAGGTACCGTGCCTAGGTTAAGTAGGGTAGTCTTTGATGTGGCTATCACGTTTACTATCTACGATAGTATTATGGACGTTTTTAACTATTTGTGGAAGTGAGGATATTGAGGCTTGAGGAATACATGCGATGGGGGAATGGAACGTAGAACATAATAAATAAGCCCTTGGAACACTAAAAACTGATCGAGTGGACGCTTGACAGAAAAATCATAGTAGGAACGGAAGAGTCACGGCGCCAATCACTTGCCGAAGTGTTTATATTATGAACAAAGCGCTCGGACGAGGAAAATGTTAAATCATAGGCGTTAGCGCTATTAGTGTCCAGTGCCTTATGAGCCTGGGCATTGATTGCATTAAATGTCGCCGATAATTTATTACTTTGAAAAGAAGTAGCAGTCACTTATTACACTGCAGAACCTAAGTTTCTCCAGTCTGTCTTCCAATTAAAAAGATCAAATTAAACAAGGAAACAAAACATTTTCACTTAATTTAGTTGTCTTTCGTAATAACATTGTTTAATTACGTCTGAAGATATAGTTATAGAATATTTTTCGAAAGCTGTTGAACAGCTACTTTTCACGTTATGATCCTCCATCGCATATGAGTAGGATCGAATGTAGTTTGTATCAGAATGTTACTAAGCACATTTGATTAGGTGTTTGTGCACTAGATATTTGATGTATCTTTAATGAATGTTTTAGTACACTGTTGACATTTGTAACTTATTATTTATAAGCTAGATTGAATGTCTGATTACTAAGGGGCCACAAGTACTCTATTTTTTAAGAATAATTTTACAGGGGACAGAAAAAACTAAATATTTATGTAATGGAATGGAAATATATGTTGATTTAATTATTTTATGTTTGTTAATTAGGTAACAAGGTATTTTAACACATTTTTTTTATATTTTTCAATACTTATATTAAGATAAATAACATTAAAAAAACCATGGACATGTTCCCCTTTAGAAGTCAATCATATTTCAAGTGGACATATGCCCCTTTAGTACCTAATGTAAACAAGACTTAAGAAATAAAAGAAAATAAATTGCATGCATTACTTTTATTTATCGCTTAAATTATTTAATTTACTCCACAGGCCAACTGTAAATAGTTTCTCAGTACGGAATATGCTCGGCAGGGATGTATTCTTTCAAAGTTTTTAAATCTGTAATTTTTTTCTTAGCTATAGGAACTGGACCTGTATACTTTTTTTGGATAGGTAGAGTGATAGGCTTTATGTTTGTTTTTCGCAATTCAAATGTTACTGACGTAAAGCCATCAATCAATTCTTTGGCTACAATACAGTGCGGAGCTTCTGCATTGAATTGAAATTGATGGTACTTAGAGATCATGAATTTTTCCTTCAATTCTCCACGCTGTGCAGTTTTTGATGTGTGGGAACCAGTCCTGAAAGTTGTAGACAACATCTTTTTGTGGCGTGTAAACTACAAATTTTTCAATTCATAATAATGGACTGGATGTACTCATCCACTGTATACACTCTCCCAATTTTCTTCAGCTTTCTTTTAATTAGCCCAAAACGTCTGTCGCAGGGAAGAAAAAAGTGACCACGAAAGTGTGACCCCCTTTTTTCTTTTCTCTCATTCGAATCCCTGTCGGACATTGTTTAACGACGACAAACAAAGATTTCTGTCACGAAAACAGCACAACAAACAACTACAACGCTTATGAGGCGCCAAATTGTAAATCAAAATGACATTGACATTTTGTAGGGTGCGTTCAAAAATTATTTGCTAAAAAGGCTCATGTCCATGGACAAGAGGCCGTTTTAACTAAACAGTATTTTTGTAGGTTTGTAACTCTATGGGTAATGATCGGATTTGAGTCATTCTCATACAAAACGGTGTAATTAGGTGTTGCTAAGCGATACAGATTTACAAAAAAAAATTGGGTAAAAATGTGACATGTGTCCCTTTAGTAATCAGACATTCATATATTATGGTTATTGTTGAAAGTATAGGATAGTCAACGATGGTAGGGTTAGTCATTTAGGTGTTATTATTTAGGGCACTTGTCTACCAAAGTGAAGCGGGAAAATAATCTTATTTTACTGGATAAAACAAAGAAAATGTTATTTTAATGAATTCGAGGTTTTTTTATCCGCTTCCCTTTGAAGAAAACACGTTATAAATTATATTGCCCCTGTAACTTTTTAGAGTTTTACAATTATATAGTTTTTACCATTCTCTTGTTGTTGTACGAACATGAAGCCAAGCTAAATGATGAATTAAAGTGATAACTTTTATGTTTAAGTTTTACCAGAGCTGAATTGTATTTCTGTAAGCTTGAACTTTTTGATTTTTATTGTATTTATTTGACTCTAGGCATTTTTTGTAGGTATTTATTGAGTTTCTTATACTGGTTTTGTTTTTGTATTTGGATGTTACAGCGATTGTCTAAAAGAGCAGCAGCAAGATATATTAATTATTAAAATGAATTTTATATTATAAAATAATATGAAACTGTATATTAACATTTTGCTCTCAAAACGAATATTTTCTTTTTTACCGTGTTTGGATTTAGATAATCGCTATGCAGATATATAATTTATTTTGTGTTAAGTCGTGTTATTTTGCTGTAAGTCAAAACATTTAGATAATTCGTTTATTATTTTTTGTAGATAAGAGCTCTTTTATATTTCTTTTGGATTGTTTGTGATGATAATGCCAAACTGTTACGTCAGGTGGTCTAAAGTATGCGAATTTAAATGTAATGTAACCTATCTCTGTAGATACCTCAACAGCCAATGATTATTCTTGATCTGTATATTTATATCCAACCTATCTTCCAAACATGCATTTTAATAGTTTTACATTTGTATCAAATATTTTGGATTTATTTTTAATGTTACAATTTTATACAATACCATTTTTGTAAGTGTTACATTCCAATGTTTTTATTCAATGACACAGAAATACTTTGAATTTTATATTTTGTTATTTTATTTTACTTGACATTTACCATTTTCTGGTTATTTATATTTCTTTTCGAATAAATACTATTTTGTGCTTAAATATGCATTTTTATTGATCACATTGATATATAGAGATAGTGATAGAGGTTAGTGTTATAATAAGCAAAGGCAGCAGGGTAAAATTTTCAACAATTTATTTAAAAAATATATATTACAAAATATTTTTCTTACTAGTTAGTACTTTTTCTTACTTCTTATAATTGAGCATAAACGGGAAAAGTTTACATAGACGCTATAAAACAAATATCACAATGATTACGTCTTAGACCAAAGAACTTCTAAAAACATTCATAGATTTGTTAGGCGCTACCCCGAACCAAGCGCCGATGAGAACAAAATAAATTTCGAAAACTTCATTGGGCATGTTGTGATACTTAATTTAACTTTTTTTTGAATATCTTTGTAATAGTTTTATTTTTGAAGTGCAGTCAGAGAAATTATCTTAAGAGATTTCCTTTGTGCAACGTAATATTAAGATAAAATCGGTGGCGGCGCTGTAGTTTGGTTAGCACCTTAAACTCAAATATTTAATGCCTTGTATTGTAATCTACAATCATTTCACACCTCAAGTTTTTACCATGGGGTCGTGGTTTATTTATTCAAACGGGTAATACTTGATTCCCTTAAATGCGGTACCCGGAACACACCTGTGATCAATATTGTAGCTCCCTACTATATTCATTTCACTGTCAGTGAGCGCGAAGTCAAAGATATTAAGGTTTTCCTCAATGCGAGACTTTGTGAACGACTTCGGCAGCGCGGGGATACCGCGTTGAATCTGTAACAAGAAATAAAACCATTGGTGCTGTTGATGCAGTGGCAACCGAAGAATAGAACAGTCCAGACCTGCCGACAAACTGTTTCACTGCCGACAAACTGTTTCACAGTTTGGCAGACTGCCGACAAACTGTTTCACAGTTTGGCAGAAATTAAATAAGGAAATGTACTTTAAGTTGATAAAAAGTACCTTTGCTTAGTATGACTGTGCACAATAGTCAATAGGAGAACGAAAAATGTTTTGGAGAGCTTCTATCGAGTTTACACGAACAGAATAGCCTTTTCCCACGATGCAAGACACCACACGACAAAATGCGGTGACGACTCCGGGAGTCATACATTTCTATGAACTTGTGCGGTGTCGTTGCGTGTGTAAACGGTTCATAGAAATGTATGACGCCCGGAGTCGTCACCGCATTTTGTCGTACCTCGTGTGAAAACGCCGTAAGTTTAAAATAAATAATGCTGGACAATTCAACAGCATAATCTAGCCCCAAACTAAGCAGAGCTTGTATTATCCTTCATATATATATACTTCAAGAAAATGAATGAGACAAGACAAATACAAAATTCCGTGAAATAACCTCTGACAAATCTTACAAAGTCATTCAAAAACTTTTTACGTTAATATAAACTCGAATTAGGTATGAAACCATTCAACCGCTGTCAAACTACGAAAAATACTTTCTTTCTGATATAGGACGGTATGAGGCGTCAAATGTATCCCTATAGTATGTACTTTCACGAAAGAAGTCACGCGGCAAATAGCGGAATAAAAAAGTTAAACGCTAAATTCATTTGGCCGCATTCTTACAGCCAGCGCTGCATCTAGTGTAGGTACTTCTTTCGTGAAAAGCACCCTACATATGACCGCTTCAGTGCTGTTGATGGAAGCGCCGCGCCACTCTGGCCTGTCTGCATTGTAGCAGGCGTCACAGGCGTGTCCATCGTTCGTTATGCATCTCTCTAGTTCTGATAGCTAGCAGTATAAATACAGTAGGATCTAAAACTCACCAAGTATCTCAGAGCTATCTGAGCGCGCGACTTCCCGTACTTATCAGCGAGCTCGCCGAGTTTTGGGTCCGTTCTGATGACGTCGAGTCCTTTGAACTCGGGTCTGGCCTCCGATATCAGTCCTAGGGGAGTGTAGGCGAACGGGACTACGTTCCTCTGCTTGCAGAAGTCAACAAGCTTATGCTGCGTGAATGTTGGGTTTATCTGCAAGGAGAAGAGATTGGTAATTTAGTCATCTATTTATTGTCTTCACAGTTATCTCCTTCTCTCGTTTGGACCCTGATCAGGATTGGTTTTTGAGTACGTTAGACTCGCATAAGCCCTGATCAGGGTGTACCATAGTCGTAAAACCGACCCTCGATTTGGTTCCAAGCGAGTCTAGGGGGGTTAAAAGGCTTATGGATAAATCATTATGGTGCCATGGTGCTGAAATAAATGATATTTATTTTTTTATTTATTTTATTATTCTAACACTCGTAAGTTTAAGATACTGCTGGGATGATGCTTTTGAATTGCCAGCGTTTTTAAGGTTCCGTACCCAAAGGGTAATAAAACCTGAGAGACTGGTGACAGACGGACAGCGAAGTCTTGGTAATAGGATCCCGTTTTTACCCTTTGGGTACGGAACCCTAAAAACGGGACCCTATTACTAAGACTTCTCGGTCCGTCTGTCAACAGGCTGTATCTCATGAACCGTGATAGTTAGACAGCTGAAATTTCCACAGATGGTGTATTTCTGTAAAAAAACAGAATAAAATAAATATTTAAGGGGGCTCCCATACAACAAACGTGATTTTTTTGCCGTTTTTATAGATTGTACGGAAGCCTTCGTGCGCGAGTCCGACTCGCGCTTGGCCGGTTTAATTAATGTGTTTATTAGAGGTAAGTATAACTTGAGTATAGGTAGGTACGGTACAGGAAAATTTTAAAACCTGGCGCGATTATCTTGTTTTTCGTATGCTGGAGGTATTTGGCTGGAGGCCTGGATTTGTGACGTCATCGGCTTGGATAATTTTATGAAAAAACAAAAGACAATTGTGCCAGCTTTTTAAAATGTAATACTTAAAGGTAGTTTCATCATCTCAGTCATGGTTGGACTATACTATCTGGCTAATATGACTCCGCGGCACACATGCGTTCTCTGTGGAACGTGCCTTCCCCAAATAAAGTATTGACCTCTGTGGCGCGGTGGGCGAAGGTTCGCTTGTGAGTAGGTTGCGGGTTCGATTTCCGTCTGGTTCAAATGTTAGTACGATCTGCAGATATTTGTTCCAGGTGTTCTGGTTGTTTTCTATGTATGATAAAAAAATATCTATCTGTGTAGGTATTGTATTGTATTATGTATATCAGTTATCTAGTGCCCATAACACAAGCTCTGCTTAGCTTGGGGCTAGATGATGCTGTGTGAATTGTCCAGCATTATTATTATTTATTAAATCCACCTTATGTTTGGTCATAATCACCACGCTTGACAGATGGATTGATGATCACAATTGAATAGTTAAAAATACACAGAAGCCCTTTCTCTGGTAGTTCCCGTAGTCGACTCTTACGTACTACATCCACGGACTGAGTTCGAGGCATAGAATAACTTCTATCGCTGGAGGTGTCGATTCTTACGTCGCGGCCGGTGCAGCTAATTTACCCTACCTTGGAAAAAAGTGGTAACCAAGTAATCTCACTAATATTATAAACGTGAAAGTTTAGATGGATGGATAGATGGATGGATGTTTGTTCCTTTATCACGCCAGAACGGCTGAACGAATCTGGATGAAATTTGGCACAGCGATAGATTATAGTCTGGAATAGAACATAGGCTACTTTTTATCCCGAAATTTCTACGGGAACGGGAACTACGCGGGTGAAGCCGCGAGGCGCTGCTAGTTTACTATAAATAGTTGGTCTCTTGGAATGTGTGTCACGGAAAAGTATGTATTTAAAAGCAAACGTAACAACTGGCGCTATAGTCCGAGAGGTCCCAAAGATTTTCGGTTGAACCGACTAGGGTTTCGTGGCTTAGTTGGTTAGAGCACACCCGTACTGAGGGCGCGGGTTCGAGTCCCGCCGAAACCGAAAATTTTTGGGAACTTATTTCATTTCTTAAACGTAACAAAGTAAAAAAGTTTATCATAACCTTACTTAATAATGTAGTCTAGGAATTGGCTTGTTCTGGCTAGACTCCTATGCTTAAGTTAAACCAATTTACATAGACAAAAAACCATTCTTATAGAATAAAATAATAACTTAGGTATGTACCTCAATCTGGTTGCACACTGGTTTCACCGTAGCACTGTCCAGCAACCTGTCCAGTTGCTCCTCATTAAAGTTGGACACACCAATAGACTTCGTAAGATTGGCTTTGAGTGCGGCCTCCATACCCTTCCATGTGTCTACGTAGTCAATAGCGGTGTCTTTGCCATCAGCCTGAAATTGTATTAATATTTTATACAACATAGAATTCCATATAAATTAAGGTATAGAAAGTGGTAGTCGGCTAACAATTTCATGTGTAGAAAACTAATTGAGCAATTAATGCACTGCCTGGCCTGGTGGAGGATGCTGGAGGCTGCGCCTAGTTTAAACTTTAAAATGTCCCAGACATTTTAATGTTTATGTATTGGTTGGTTCCTATAAGATGATGATCGTTTGTTAATGGCAATATGGTCTGGCTAGACACAATCCTGCCAGTGTCAAATGGGAAATATTTGTAAATTTTATGAGTTATCAAGTTTTGGAGATTGTTTGATATTTTCACCAGAGCCTATTTCATTATCTAGCAGGGTGTGCCGCGTGCAGGTTATGTTGGTTTGGGAAACAAGATGTTGGAGTCCCCCCTAAACCCCTGGTTGCTATATATCAGTGATCTGACCCATCTCACGCGCTCTGCTTTCTTTGGGTCCAGATATTAAATAATTTTTTATATTATATCCCACTTTTTTTTTTACAAAAATAACAGAGATGGTGTCTTAAGTTTCTAAATACACCTAAATAGTCCAGGTAACATTAAAATGTTGCTATACTCACACTGATTGACACAGGCCAATGTATCAAGTATAGGTCAACATAATCCAGTTTAAGCCTTGCTAATGATTCCTTCAGTGCTGGCAACACATCTTTCTCTGCATGCCTATCATTCCAAAGCTAGAAATAAAAGGAAACAAAATTGTTAGAAAATACTCCCAAACAATTTATATGGGGTTACAAAGTCTATGGTCAGTAGTGGACATTTGGGGGCTCATATGATGATGTTGAGGACTCATTCAACGGGACTGGTCACAAATTTCTACTGAAAAAAGAGATATTACTCCTCTTTTTTCTTTAGAATATTTTTTAAGGTGTAAAATTAAAAGCATTTTGCAAGGAAATGTCTCAGATTCCTTTAAAAGAATGGTCCAAGCTAGACAAACACCCAAATATAATAGAAAATTTATCAGTAAGTTCATGTAAGTACCTATAATTTATTTCAGTTAACTGGTACCCCATAACACAAGTTTTGCTAACTTTGATGCTGTGTTGGAATGTCAAATATTATTTATTAAAACTCATACAAACCTTTGTTTATTATATATTATTTATGGGATATCAGTTGCCCCGTGAACATTACTTTAGTACTATACTTACAAATCTGTGGTGAACATGACCTAAGAGAATAAAACCCCTACAACATGACAGGCTGCAACGCGATGAAAACATTGGGGAAATAAAAACAAAAGGTATGCAATAAATACAATGAAATAAAATAAAGTTAAAAACTAAAACCCGACTACGTAAAAGTTATAAACAAGCGTTCAAAGATGTTCCGAATAAATATTAGCGATTGAATATTATCCATCGTTGCATTTTCATACTCAGGTAGTCGGAGGCCTTTGTAGGTACATACAGAACTCCTAGCTTGGGGCCTCCGACTACCGAGTATGAAAATGCAACGATGGATAATGCAGGGACAGGGACGACGCTCTTAAGTCTCCCGATTGCTAGTTCATCTGTGTAATGTGCAACTGTGTTGGCTAACATACTATCTGTTGTAAATATTCGTTTTAATGTTTTTAGAGAGGGGGCTCCGCCCCCCCAACCCCCCGTCTTTCTGTCTTACAGGGATGACGCCCTCTTAAATCTCCGGATTGCTAGTTATTCTGTGTAATGTGCAACTGTGTTCGCTAACATACTGCCTGTTGTAAATGTAAGTTGACATGTCCCAAGTAAATATTTTCTTTCGACCCCCGGCTTCGTTTCTTAACGTGTTTATTGTTGTTTCCTACTAAATCCTCCGATAGCCAGATATAAATCTGTTTTGCTTTCTCCTGCAGCTTTCCCCTTGTCATTTTATATCTATAGTTTCTCAAGTAAAACAATATTAGTATCACACAATTTTACTAGCACATTCACTCTTTATTATAAATAAGTCTAGTAGGTACTTATGTTTGAAGTTATAGTACGATTTGCGGTATTTACTAGTATTTTTCGATTGTGGTTGCCTTGTAAGGTGCTCGATGTTCCTCAATCTTCCATATTATGTTTTCTATTTCAACCGCACACAATTTATTACATATTACATGCTATAGCTTAAGGAGGACGCGCAATGAAACGGCCACAACTCAAAACCCATCCACAAGATCACACACCGCATACTGGTAGCACTGGAAAAACTTTTAGTATATCAAAATCGCAGTTGGAGAAAGGTTCCAGTGATGCCGCAACGCAAACTGCGTTGCGGCATCACTGGAACCTTTATCACTGTTGTTCAAGACGTTCTGATGACTCTTTCATCAATATGCCTCAAAGGATATGGAGTAAGGTTCAGGTGATGTCGTAACGATTCACCACCGCAGTTCGCTGATGTGTCCCACGAATGATTGTTTGTTCAGTCACAAATTATAGAATTTCAAATATTTTTATCCAGTTTCGGGTTCATATTAAATATCTGATATGATATAAAATTATCAGATTTTGTTTTCCTTCATCTCTTGTTTGAAATATTTACATTTACATTGACAAAATAGAATGACGTATCGGTCATATTTGATAGGCATAGGCATGATGAAAATAGGTCGTAGGTATTGTAATATTTCTCTATGGGGCCTGCGGCCTGCGGCTACGTAAACTTTATTATGCGTTTTGTAGGCTTATTCGGGGGCGGAGCCCCAACCTATAGCCTATAACCATCGGGGTATTGAGACGAATCAGTCGATACATAATTTGTTGAAATCGAACCAGTAGTTTCAGCGCTACGTGGGAACAAAGAAATTGGCCACATACATACAAACATACAAATATACAAACATACAAACATAGGGTGCTAACCTCATAACCCTCCCCTGTCGGTAGTCGGGTAAAAAGAGATCCCTTCATAAATAATCTTTAATCTGTAAACAAATTTCAAAATTAAAAAAAGTTTGATTACAAACCTTAGTTGTAACAAAGAGGTCCTCTCTCTTGACAACACCCTGGTTGATCTTATTCAGAATAGCTTCTCCCACCTCCTCCTCATTCTTGTAACAGGCTGCTGTGTCGATGTGTCTGTAGCCGGCATCGATGCCGTCTTCCACAGCTTGCCTGAACTGACCCGGTATGATGGTTCTCTGAAACATCCAAAGTAAACATGCACTTTTGTTTTGCGAGTTTACTTACCTACTATTTTCTGTTACAGATGTTCTGTGTTGGGATAGTTCAGGTATAATGTAAGCTTGCTATTGTACAAACTAGGTCTATTAGCAAAACGAACTGAAAATTACGCAATTGCGAAAAAAAACCCCTTGAGAGTTTTCTTCGGTGAGTCTTGTTTACCTACACATCATAACTTACAGAATAGGTCCCCAGGCCTAGCATAGGCATTTCTTTTCCATCGGAAAGTTTTATATTGATCACTTGTGGAGCCATGTTTTCAAAAATTATACAATTTTCTTTCAAAAGAACCGGCAAGTTTTATTTTTTTAGCTCTAAGTTTATCTCATTGGGCCAAGCTATCAAAGCAAAAAATGAAGGTCAAGGTCAAATCAAGGTTACTGCTGTCGAATAAAATGCCATTGTCAAATAAAATCCACAATGATTTTGAAGTTTATGACACTCCTTACTGACACTGGCAGAGTCGTAGCGAAAAGCAAGCGGCGCCATTAATAAAAGAAGTTGAAGTTGAATCAAACATATTCGGATTGTAATCGAGAGCGATCATCATCGATCGAATTACCATCGATCTACCTATTTAATCGATATTGAGTTCATCACTATTGAGAAGCGGCAAGCAGTGTTGCCAGATCTACTGATTTAGCAGTAGATCTACCTGCTTTTTGAACCGTCTACTGATCTACTGCTTTTTTGCTCAAATTTTGTGAAATCTACCTGCTTTTTCCGAGCATCAATAGCAAGTGACTCCATGTCTTTATTTTAGCTCACGTTACAAGTTACCAATGACACAAACTTCACAAAACTGAAACAGATGAATGAAACTGAAGAGTTCCGTGTTCCTTCGTTTCTTCCTTCCAACTTTCACTTTCTTTCTGTCTGTCTTGGTATGTCTGTTCATTGTTTTCGATTGATTGGTCGGTCCGTTCGTTCGTTCGATAAACTTTTGCAAAATGCAAACTGAGTGAGACTGTTTATCCAGTTATTAGGTACTCTACTATGCACTAAATAATAGGTATATTATGTCCAAAACCACAAATCAAAGTTCGATCAGACTGAAACGAACTGAGCAAAGCATAGCCGACAGGCTGCCTGGCCTCGCTTTCCACAAAGCTAAACAGTTTAAGAATGTGGGCAAAGAAAACGCTTCCTAAATTTCAAAAAAACGGGTTAGTAGCTTTGTTGTATGTTTTTTTTTTGCATGAAAATACTCGCAAAACACAATACGTAGGTACTTATTTATAACATATTAAAATCTACGGTCTGCTTTTTTTCCCAATCTACTGCTTTTTTAACAAAATTTCTACTGCTTTTTTCAAATTCCATCTGGCAACACTGCTGAGAAGCGCTCCATGGTTCTTAAATTTCTTTGAGTAATTCTCAATCTACGTTAAATTTACATGAAAAGGTTTGTTGTAGCTTGTATTGCTCTATTTTGCCAATAGGATAGGGCACTCCAATCACCAATGAGTATAAAATATCTACTGTAACACTTAACTGAATTTAATTAATGTTATTTATTTGTAATTAGGTTAGGTTGAGCTCCGTTCTATGCACCGACCGTGACTACGAGCTACGGAGAGTCGGAGACACTAATCAGACACGAATGGGCATCGCGCGTAGCATAATCTTCAGATAAATCCCGTTTATACTTGAATTCAAGACCCTAGGTCAAACAGAGCAAGCGATGTCAGAATCTACAGAAGATGCGTTTGGAAGAGAAGCTGTGCAAACAATAGTGACCCTCCTGACTTCAAATCTGCCGAAGTCAGATATACCAAACATCAAATCAGAATTAAAAGCAGACTTTTTTCTAGGAAAAAATAAAACGAGAATATGGAAGAGAAAACCCAGGAAAAAGAAAAAACAAACTTTAACTAGAAAAGAGAAGAAAGCACTGGGTTTCTTTGAAAATACTGCACCTAACAGTTTGATCTACAAAGATTATCTACCAATGAATGCTCTTTGGCTACAGTACATGGATAGTGTTCTAGATATTCAAAATAAAGCTATACCAGCACCAATAGATAAAGCTTGGGAAATATTCACACAAAGTGTTTACAGAGCCGACTTTCATGGCAGCATTTTATCAGTGATCCGTTCAAAATGTCCAAGCTATGTTGGAAAAACAGGAATTTGTGTAATGGACACAAAAAATACTTTCAAAATCCTTTCAGAAAATAATGTTGTGACTACAATACCTAAAAAAGAATGTGTGTTTGAGTTGAAATTGAAAAATATGAAAATACAAATATTTGGTAAGCAATTAGTTGCGAGGCCTGCAGAGAGAAGTACTAAAAAAGTGAAAGGACATCTCCATCCAGATTTATAAATAAAAAATCTATTTAATGTTTTAGTTTATATTAAGGTTGATTGCTCAATCTAAGTTTCCTCAGAATAGTCTGGCAGTTTTCTATATTCCCTGTACAGATTTCCAAGTACATTTGCAATGGTAGAACTTTTGGAGAATTTATTTGCAGGAGTATCTTTCTAGCTGTAACCAAGTCTGCTCTTAGGATGTGGCACACTGCTGCTTTGGCCCACACAGACACTGCAATCATATCTCTGGCCTGGTACGGTAGAACTGAGACTAGATCGTGAATCATAGGAGGGTGTAGGTGTTCAATTGCATCTGCAATTCTGTCTAAATTGATAAGCGCCTCCGCAGCATAAATGTGAGCCCAGGCTTGATGTGCACTCGATGCATCCGTCTGTGTCAGCAGCTCATTTGCACTTATCAAAGCTAGTAATGGATCTTGTAACTGCAGTAAGACGTAACTCTGTAGCACAAAGACAGAGTTCTTTAGGTCACATCTCTGTTTCCAAGAGATTGGTGGTCCAGGGGGGGCCTGAATGATTGGAGTGTTTTCATCAGATGGTGGCTCTTGGTCTTGGTACCTGAGAAGAAACTCTGCATTTCTCAGACAGAGTATAGCAAATTCCAGAGATAGTGAAGGCATTGCAAATGATTCTACTGAAGAGTGAGTGTAGTGTTCTTTTGACTCTTTAGATAGGAGTACTCTAGTATGAGCCCCACTGCCTAGTTTCTTCATGGTGTACTGTGTTGCTTCATCACTGCAGCATTTCTTGATGCAGCATTCAGCCAGGTGGATCCAAATCTGTGGGTTATTTGGGTAATGCCGTGCAGCTTCTACAAAGCACTCAAAAGCACCTTCACTGTTGGTAGCTGCCAATAATGCCAGCCCTAAATTGTAGATATACATAGGCCTGTCCTTGCACACTATGAGTCTATCACCATCTTCACTGTCCAAAGCCCTGAAATGTTCCTTCACAGCATGCTGGAAGTATCTAGAAGCCAGAAAGGGTTTCTTTATTGAGAGGTAGATGACACCAAGGTTGTTATTCAGAGCTGCCCAGACATCTTCACCTTGGGTCTTCAAATCATAGTTGAATTTCATTGTTCTGTATTTCCCTAGCATATTGGCAGCTTCAATTACATCATCGCTCAAGTATATTTGTTGAGCTAGAAGAAAAACATTTTCAATTGTCTCTGGCTTTAAATTCAGTTTATTTTTCTGTCCAACCATCAACTGAGCTCTGCTGATGAGTCTCTCGTACAACTCACTTATATCTGGGTTAGTTTTAACTTTGTCTCCGTGAGTTTTAGCTATTTCTAGAGACTCTTCAAACGTCCTCCTGCATAGTGTAGCTTCTAACAGAAGTAATACAATTTGCTGGAAAAGTCTGGGATCTTTTACATGTTTGTTGGTGAGTAGCTTCTCTAGGATGACTACACATTGATAATAAAACCGGGAGTGGTAAAGAATAACTGCATAGTTGTATACCACAAAGGGTGAAAGAGAATCCTTGAGTTCAATATCAGGGAAGCTCTGCCCTGTTTGCTGAGCAATAGCTTTCTTGAACTTGCTGACGTTTTTCATATCTTCAAGGAAGAATTCCACGACAGCCTTGTTGTGTTGCACCCGTTTGTTGTTGGTACCAACTAGACCTTCCAGTTCCTTCAGGTGGTGTAGAGCCGATGCATAGTCTTTTTTCAGAAAACACTGGTGGGCCAGCACTGCCGGCTCTTCGCGGTCTTTGGAATTAGCCATCATTCGAAAAGGATTTTATTTCTTTTTGCCACAAAAACAAATTTTGTGCAATCGAAAATCACAACACAAATCACAGATTTATAAGTATAGTACTAAAGTATGCAGCAAGCACAGATTTGGCAGCAAGTGTTATTTCTCTGCTCGCTCAGTCTGTCTTTTTTTACTATGTACGATTACGGTAAAATATCTCATTTTGACACCACGACGCGGACCTTACCACAAACAACTGACCGACCGACGACGCGACGCGACGAGGCGACGCGACGACGACATGACATTTTCTTTAGGGCGGCTACACGCACCTCTGCCGCAGGGGCAATCTAAGGAGCACGGGGGCGGGGCGGCGCGGTTGGAGCAATATCGTAGTCTCTACTCTACACACACGCCTGCCGGCCGATCAGCATTCGGGTATAAGTTGAGCTGAACAGACGTGTTGAGAATGGCACCAGTATTATCTTATTATTATTGACCTGCATGGATGAATGTTATGAAATAATTGAAAATAGATGCCCTTAAAAACTTTTTACGAATGGATAATCATCAGGCATCACCAGTAGTGGTGGCCCCCCCAATTACAGGAATGTTTTTAGAAGGTAATAATTAAAAAAACTAGAAAAAATATTGGTAATAATATGATTATTTATTGTACTAGTCAAAATTTAATAAGACAAAGAGCTTTAAGGAAATGTTGTTATGTATCGGCTATGTACAAGGACGTCGAATACAAGTGACGACCTCTGTGGTGCGGTTGCCGAAGGTCCGCCTGCGACGCAGGAGGTTGCAGGTTCGATTCCCACCTTGGGACAAATATTTGTAGGATCTGCAGGTATTTCTTCCGGGTGTTCTGGACGTTTTCTATGTACAATAAAAAATATCTATCTATGTAATGTATTGTATTATGTATATCAGTTATCTAGTACCCATAACACACTGCTTAGCTTGGGGCTAGATAATGCTGCGTGTATGGTCCAGCATTATTTATTTATTTAAAGTGCTTCTTTTGAAGAGCTCCTTGCAATGGTGACACCATTTATAGAAAAAAATATTTTATCCCACATGTGGGGCCGGTCTTTAAGAACTTCAATAACTCGCGTCCAAACATCTTGCTCTGATTTATTATTCATATCCTCCACCGACCGTATCAAAATGCGTGCGCTCCAGCCTTGTGATAGTTTCCAACTGATTGAGAAATGGCCCCGATCGCGCTACACACACACGTGCCGCCGCAGGGGCAATCTAAGAAGCAATGATGGTCTGGCGCTCCCGCTGCCCTGCCGCAGGGCCAATCTCTAAAATTCTACCTGCTTGACTACACACGTCACAATTTAGGAGGCAATTTAGGGTCATCCCCACTATTACTCCCTAGATTGCCCCTGCGGCAGGGGTGTGTGTAGCCGCCTTAAGTTTACACTCACGAAGTTCACGCCTCACCTCACCACAAAAGTGGAGTGCATAGACTAATAGTATACTACGTAGTGGAAATAGCTTAGATGAAGTTCGATTCGAAAGAAATAGAAGTCCAGCCAAAGAAATCAATTTCTTCCAGAATTCCTGAAACCTAAAATAAAAAATATTAAGCAAAGCGAAAATAGTTTCGTTACAATATATTGCATAATATGTACGAAATTAAATGTAATCAAATCTCCCAAACCGTGCTGTTCGATGGTGGATCTGTGGCCTATTTGTTTACCTTGATTTGCGTGTAACCATCAGCCTACGGCGTATTATTATGAATTAAAACATCTGCAATACTTCTTTACCGTGATCTTCAAACAATAATCATGCCTCGTAGACCTTTATTCTTTATGGTTGCGGGGGTTGTGTTTTTGTATTTCTCTATTATTCTATTTATGTTGAATCCTCTTCATGGTGGCAAGGGAACATACTACGGCAGTAATTACATGAACCACTTGTCCATACGGCAAGTTCCGGCAGTGAATTGGTGTAAGGAGCTGCAATGGCGATCGCCACATTCTCCTAACGTGACTGCGCTTGTGTCGTTTCCTGGAAGCGGTAATACCTGGCTAAGGTATCTGCTGCAGCAAGCTACCGGTATGAATTGAGTGGTTACTAATGATTTTATTTTGCTGATTACACAACTTGCGACTTTATTTACACTCAATAAAAGCTCACGGGCTCAATAAGTTTTGCTGCAGTATCCAATATAGACTACCTATACACTAGCCAAACTTGATGTGGAATGTTAGTAAACAAACCACCACACAAACAACTAAAACTCACTTGCTTGGCATTAATTTTCAGATATCGTAAGCAATATTTATTGAAGGGATCTCAAATTGAAGAGTAATGGTCAATGTACACTAATATTATAAAGAGGAAAGATTTGTATTTTTGTATGTAACAAATAAAGTTAAAAACTACTGGACCGATTTCAAAAATTCTTTCACCATTAGAAAGCTTACTTTCCAGGGAGTGACATAGGCTATGTTTTATCCTGGGGATAAAATAATATTTGCAGGGGAACGGGAACTACGCAGGTGAAACCACGAGGCGCTGCTAGTTGTGTATAAAACGATCTGGCAACAGAGTGAATATTATACAAGTATTATATAAGTATGGGC
This sequence comes from Eupithecia exiguata, assembly GCA_947086465.1. Classification (NCBI taxonomy): domain Eukaryota; kingdom Metazoa; phylum Arthropoda; class Insecta; order Lepidoptera; family Geometridae; genus Eupithecia; species Eupithecia exiguata. The sequence goes on from OX352247.1 coordinate 1,755,456, forward strand.
AAACATTTCACATTGAGTTTGGCTAGTGTATAATTACCCTGTAATTACCATCACCTTTTACCACTGGGCTCATTACCATTCTCTTCTCACAGGAATACTCACAGGCTCAATATATATGGACTATGGCCTACGAGTGCATGGCTTCCCAGGTGAAAACATCACAGATGGATCTGTGCTGGTCGTGAAGACACATGAGGCCCCGCCACTGGACTTGAAGAAGTTCAAATCTGCTGTGCTTTTGATTAGAAATCCACGGGATGCTATTCTTGTTAGTATGCTTATTTAAATGCTATATTATATACATTTAAGGTAATTCAATTCTTATACCTTGAGAAAAGGGACAAAATCATTTAAACAGTGGAATAATAACTGATCCCATCATTTATTTTAAGGATATTTAAATTCATTACGGATGTAAGCGGGTTAGCTACGAACCTTATTTGTGTTGGAAGAACACCAACGTTTCATCCCTTAACGAGGGACTTCTCGTGCGCAGCGAGCGATAGCGCGCAGTGCTCGGAGGGACGTGGAACGCGCGCGCCTAGAACCGCACTCACCCTGAAGAAGTCCCTCGTTAAGGGATGAAACGTTGGTGTTCTTCCAACACAAATAAGGTTCGTAGTTAACCCGCTTACATCCGTAATTAATTCGTCAAACTACGATAGTTTTTATAGTAAAATAAGATGTTTGAATTGTGTTAAAGACACTGGAGTTATTTCTGTTTTGCATTTAGCTAAATGGATTTGTCAGTACTGATCCATCATTCCCACCTCCTTCCTTTTGTTATCAATCAGTTTTAAAAGATCAGGGTAATTTTAAGCGCTGTTTTGCTTAGTTTATGATTATTTTAACAATAGATAGTCAACTCCACTATCTTTAAAGGTGAAAGCGCACTACGCGTCAGCGGAACTGCGCGGCCGCGGCACTGCCCGTCAAATTAGAAAAAATGACGAAAAAGGCCACGAGGTTTAATGGTGATTTTGTTCTAATTTGACATAAAATGCCGCGGCCGCGCAGTTCCGTTGTCGCGTAGTGCGTTTCCACCTTAAGATGTCTGTGATCTGAGCTTAAATGTTGCACTTTTTTATCCTTTTGTTTTATATTTTGCATGTTTTTGTAAATGTTATGTTTGTAAAGTTCCAGTACCGTGAATGACTGCATTGACTTTTAAGTTGCGCTTCAACTATCATGTCACAAGATCTATTGTTGTTCAGCAAGGAGCATGGCATCTCTTATGTGGTAAATATGTTTTTCATTTATTATTTATCTAAAAGTTTTAAATTTTTCCACCTGAACTAAGCTGGGAAGCTTGTCATGTAAACATGTCAAACAAATCCAATAAAATAGCTTAAGGTGGAAGCTGACAAAACAGGTTTTTTTTTATTTCTGCTTTAACAAGTTAATAAGCTAGATGTTTTTTAGTTTTGCGCTCATTGTAAGCCATTTGCTATGAACCCACTCTAAAACAAACTACAAATTTATAGTACTTCTTGGGCCTATTGATATTAAGAAATTTATTACTAAAATCAACATTATATCAAGTCTCCAAAGCGATAATATTGATTCAAAGCTGGTTAGAAAGATTTCATAGCAAATGGCTTACAATGTGCATAATAGGTACTTCTTAACAACCTGCTATCAATATTACTTGTAGAACTTAGAAAATAGTAAAAACCCGCTTTTTTACGCGTAACATTTACCTATGAAAATAGAGAAACCTATTTCTTAGATTTGTCTCACTCACGCTCATAAATTTTCTATTGCTCAACTGCGTAGGGCTTCCCTAAGGCCTCGTTTACGGAGAAGCGGGGCGTCACGCGTTGTGCGTCGCGCGTGGCGTGGCGTCTCTCCTCTCTCTCGCACTCTACAATGCCATATGTTAGAATTCAGTGCGGGCCGTGCCGCCCATAGCACTGCGCGACCGACGCCCCGCGTCTTCGTGGACGAGGCCTCCACACCACTCATTTTGTTCCCCACTGCTCAGAAAGATGATTTAACTGTAAATGGAGCAGTAGGTAATCAAGCATGCAATATTTTTGTAAAAACGTATTAATTGTTACAGCGTGCAGCGTTTTGTTGTCATCATATTCAATTTTCTCATTTGATACCCTGTTGGTGTGTGGGAAATATTAAAATATTCAAGTATATCAATCCGTTTGACATATTTCAGGCGGATTTCAACAGACTGCACAAAGGGCATATCGGCTCAGCGCCAAAATCTGCGTTCGAAAATAAGTTGAATGATCACAAATCGCGAGCAGGTTAGTTCCGTACGTAACCGTTGTAAAATTAACTTGATAGGTACTTAATATAGTACAAGTTAATGTAGTACTTCATATTTATAAGTTACTACCTAAGCACAAGGTACAAGTGGCTAATGGAATCTACTCAGATGCCAAAGTCGTCGCCCCGCCGACACGTCTCAACCGCTTTGTTGTCGGTGAATTCCAAGTCGACGAAGACACTGTCGGCGGCCTGCATTATTCGTAAACCGAGAAGTCGCCACGTAGCCCTGTCGCCGACATTCTTCTATTAAATAATGCCGCCGACACCAACCTGTGTCGACGGACTCCTAAAGATTAACATCGCATCTATTGAGAATTAACTCATTACAGGGCTTGTTATCAAAAGAAAATACTCATAAATACGTCGTGGGAAAAATTACTGATACGCCTAAGAAATAATAAAGGAAGGCCCGTTTGCGTCATAGGGAAATGGCTTATGGCAAGGTTTATGTACAAAAAACGCGCAGTTGCGTCATAGACACTTCGCCTTTCCTGAAGTATACTACCTACCTACAATCACACACACAGACAGAGATACAGAGATTGTAGCTACCTACAATCTCTGTTTGGAATTTTATAAATGATGAATGTATACATAAATCATTGTGGTATGTTTTCTTGTCAGTGGAAGTCACAATTACTTCGCAATTTGTACAGTCCGCCGCGCCGGGAAAAATCTGTTTCTAAGATAAAAGTCGAATTCTCTTGAATCTTTTTCAAAACTAAAAGCAGCATAGTATGTTACTGGCTTTAACATCAGCAGTCTGCCAGTAAAAGTCCCGGCAAAATCGATCCAGCCGTTTCGGAGAAAAGCAGAAATAGACAAAATTTTATTGTTTGTTACAAGTAAATACTAAATGTATTATTAAGTGTGTATTTTCGTATGTGTTATTTGACATTACAAACAGACATTCAAACTCAATGCTTCAATTTAATTTATTTGTATATATTCTCTTGCTCCGCATGTAATAACCCTAAAAGCTCTCTTTTAATCCCCAGCTGACTGGTCCCACTACGTCTCAACCCAACTGGTAGTCTGGGAGACTCTCCACAGGCTGTGGCTGACCCGCTTCCCAGGCGCCGTACATATAGTCTTCTACGAGCTACTCGTGCGGGACACTCAGCGGACTCTGGAGGGGGTTCTCCAGTTCCTGAACTATAATGTTACTGAAGTAAGTACGTGGAGGGTAACTCCACAGGCTAAGCGCGCTCAGTGCCGCCGCCGCGGTAACATACGCCGTTTGAAATGATGCGATGTTACAAGGTTCGACGTAGTGATAATGCGCCGTTTTATCAGCGCACTATCGCTTCGCGCGACGTTTCATCAACGCACGATCTCGAGCACCATTGTGACGGGCGGACTGACATCAATATATTTATATGTATACTATATTATAAAGAGCACGATCTCGAGCGCCATTTTGACAGACGGGCAAAAATCTATACCAATATAATAACGAGGTAAAGTTTGTGAGGTTGTAGGGGGAGTAATATCTGGATCTACTGAACCGATTTTGAAAATTCTTTTACCAATAGAAAGCCACGTTGTTTATGAGTGTCATAGGGTAATTAACCCGAAAAATGGGAAACATGAACGCGCGGGCGAAGCCGCGGCCAGCAGCTAGTAATAATTCATTTCTTGTTTGTGAATCAGGTAATTTTACAGTCGGTACATAAGACTTATTGTAGATCGCTGGATTCTGCCCTGAGCGGCAGAATCAAATCATCAATCAACGTACAAACATTTCATTATGCATACCTACATTTCATTAAACATACCTAAATTTCATTATTCATACCTACATTTCATTAAACATACCTACATTTCATTATTCATACCTACATTTCATTAAACATACCTACATTTCATTATTCTTACCTACATTTCATTAAACATACCTACATTTCATTATTCATACCTACATTTCATTAAACATACCTACATTTCAATATACATACCTACATTGTTAAAATAATGGAACTGACAATCAAAACAATTTTATTTTATAAGAAGCATCCATTCATATTATAGATATATCTATAATTTGTATTAAGTACTTAACATTTTCAATCTTAAATACTGGTGATCAATGTTAAATTACGTTTAAAATAGACAACGGAGGCTTAGTAATAGGGCTCCGTTTTCACCCTTTGAGTACGGAACCTAAAAAGTAGCCTACGTCCGTCGCCGGGACCCCCAGCCTAGGATAGGCTACAACATAAACAACAAGAAACATTCAAGAACACAACTTTACCGTACGGAATTTACCTTAGACCGGTATAGAACCATTAGTCTATTTGTATCTTCCACTAGTGGACAAAAAATTGAAGCGAACAAAATCAATGACATTTTGTTTCTTATTTGATAATAATTACTATTTATAAAACTGTTTATGTATAAAATTTGACTTGTCTAAGTGCTTATTTTGTAAGCCTAAAGAAATAAAGTTATTGAATTTTTTTAATTTTTTCGTATGTCCTAGTAAAAAATAAGCTATGTTTCCTACAGTAACCTATAATACCCATAACACAAGCTCTGCTTGGTTTGGGCCTAGACGATGCTGTGTAGATTGTCCAGCAGTAGTAATAAATAATTTAGCTGATGCCCGCGACTTCGCACGAGTTTTTTTGGAATAAAAAGTAATTATTTCAGGTCTTGATCTTTATGTGTACGAAATTTCAGCCCGATACATTCAGAAGTTTTGGCAAACGTAGTTTACGCCCTCCGACCAGGTGGGATGACGATTTGCGAAAGACTGATGTCCAGCCGTGGACTGATATAGGCTGACGATGATGAGGCACAATCCAACAATCCTCTTAGTGTAAAGACTGTAATTAAGTTTATTTCCGTTTAAGATGGCAAACAAACTATGTTTTCGATACCTCGCGAAACAGCCTAGTGCAGGGGTCATTGTTAACCTTCATAACAACCTAAAATTGTCACCACTGAAGTCTTAAATGTGTAATGTTAAATTCTTAGGCCCGTATTATAAAAGCTTCCTCGGTTATCAATCGATGCTTGAGTAACGCTTTTCTATGGCATAAACGTCACTCAAGCATAGATCGGTGACTGAGCGAGCTTTCATAATACGGGCCTTAGAGGTGTTTATATAAGCTTTCTGGAAATAAACTTTTATTATTTATTTATTTTACAGACCGACATGAAATGCACGATGGACAAAAAAGAAGGCATCTACCGGCGGAAGAAGAAGCTGCGAGATTTCGACCCGTTCACGTACGAAATGTACCAGGCGTTGGACCAGGTCAAGCACAACATTGCCAAGTTAGTCGCTGACTACAGGAAGAAACATGACGATGACTCCAATAGCAATCGGTCGAACAAGGATGGGTATTATGAGTAGGGGAAATAATGTATGTAAGAAAGAGATACACGACCTGAGCGGCTGGTGGGGAGGTCCGCCTGCGACGCAGGGGTTGTAGTTTCGATTCCTGCCTCGGGACAAATATTTGTACGATCTGCATATATTTGTTCCAGGCGTATACTAAGTACAATGAAAAATCTATTATATGTAAGTTGGTACATTGTAATTTATCAAGATGGTATATCAGTTATCTAGTACCCATAAAATAAGCTCAAAAATTTGAATTTCAAAAGTCTCAACTGAGACTGGCCGCCGAGATATGCCAGCCAGATTTTTAAGGTTCCGTACCCAAAGGGTGAAACGGAAGCGTTCTTTAGTGCTAATGAACCACTAAAAAAATATAACATTTTGTGAAAGTCTTTACTCTCACAAAAATTTATAACATGTACAACATGCACAATGTATATAACATTTTTGTGCAAGTCTTTACTCTCACAAAAATGTATAACATGTACAACATGCACAATGTATATAACATTTTTGTGCAAGTCTTTACTCTCACAAAAATGTATAACATGTACAACATGCACAATGTATATAACATTTTTGTGCAAGTCTTTACTCTCACAAAAATGTATAACATGTACAATGCATGTAAAACTTTTGTGCAAGTCTTTACTCTCACAAAAATGTTATTTTTTTACCTTGTTTTCCAGCTCACTTCAAAAGTCCTTATGTGCCAGGAATTCTTTGAAAAGGTTTAAAATGTTTATATTTTACGGTAAAATACGAGCCATTTTATCGCCAAATCAATGTGGGAACATTGATTTTTTCCTTTCTGACCAGAGTCCCTGATAGCGAAATGGTTGTCGAAACGAATTTGTTATTAATAGTTTTTGATTGATGGTTTTCGAGGTTTCCACCTTTCTAAGTGGTGTGGGCCTAAGCTTTAGAGCTTTTTGAATTATCTTGCCAGTTATACGTAAGATATCTTCGTGCTTAAGATCTCAAAGTAAATAAGAATTGTATAAAAATAAGATCATAGTTCCTTGAATTTGAATTTGTTAATTTATTAAGCCAAACTTATTGTAAATTTTTTGTAAATAAATCGTCCATACTTAACTTAAAATTCATTCTGTTGCCGCATCCTTTTTTTAAGCAATTTACATTACTGGTCGATTTGAGATCCTTTAATAAATATTGCTTACAATTATATCTGAAACTCGACGCCAAGCAAGTAAGTTTTAGTTATTTGTGTCGTGGTTTGTTTACAAAAATTCTGCAAATAAGTATTTATTGTCGTTATTGGTCGTAAGAAAAACATGTATTTTAAGTTTATGTAGATTAAGGACTGGTGGAGTTTGTTAATAATAATATTATTTATTTATTTAGATAATTACAATCCATTGTGTTAGTTGGCTTATAACTAGGGGTTAGTACTTAAAATTAATTATTGATTTAGTCCTTTGGACCAGTTTGTAGATAACTGGATAATCAAATTTTTCAGCAATCGCGGTTAGGATGCGGTTAAATAAAAATAAAATATAGAAAAATAATTTTGTTAAATTTAACTACATCGCGGGATGGTATTAGAGTAGGTACATAGATATCATCTATATTATAAAAGCGAAAGTATGGATGTCTGTTACTTGTTCAGATACATAAACTACTGTAAGGATCGGGTTACAACTTTGCAGTTTTACATAAGGAAAAACATTTTCCTAATAGTATTTCAGTACGGATGTAAGCGGGTTAACTACGAACCTTATTTGTGTTGGAAGAACACCAACGTTTCATCCCTTAACCCTCTGCAACTGACATGGTGTCTCTTAGACACCTCCAAACCGATATGTTGATGCCATCTCGCAATACGGCGTGATATAGTTCTGTCTCGCTCAGTACCTTCCTCGATTAGTGTGCGGCAGCGGGCAGTGTGATGCGATCGGTCGCACGGGTTACACTTCGGGCGCTATAAGCGAAAGGTGTCTCTTAGACGTAAGTACAGCAATAAGACCTGATTCTGTTAGACGTAACCTCATAAAGACCGTTAAAATTCCATAGTGTCCAATATTCGTTAGCTCAGTAAAATATGTTACTTTCCATACATAAGCTTAATGTCTCGCATACATAAGCTTAGTGTTTATGTGAACAATTACATAAACACTAAGCTTATGTATGCTTATCTTCTAAGCTGATTGTCAGATTGTCAGTGTTGTATGTCAAATCCTGAGAACTCTGGTCTTGGAACATCCAAGCGATGTTTCAACGGGAGGCCACAGAATTATGATACACACATTGAAGACTGGCTTCAGAATTTAGAGGAAGAAAATGAGTTTGGTGACTTAGACGATTCGGTTGAAGACTCTGATTTTGTGATGGAAAAATAATGGAAACAACTGGGAATGAAAAACCTAAGAGGAGAGGGTTCTTAGGAAGTTATGAGATAAATTATGACATGCACACATCTTGTATCAAGGATGTTAAGATGCTAAATTGTGAAGAGGAGACGAGAGAAGAGGAGACTTCTTGCTCTCTTTGGCAATAGAGTTGGTTCTTCCTGATTTAAAGGAGATAGTCTTTAAAAACAGACTGCCAAGAGAGCTTTGCCCATCAAAAGAGTTTTAGGTGAGGATTTGCCTCCCCCTCCTGAAACTCCCACTCCGGCTGGGCTATCTGGAAGAAAGCTGAGTAGAGTATGTCACAGCACACTTAAAAGAGACCAGGTTTAGCTTCTGTGCTTGTAAGAAAGCGATATGCCTACAATCCACAGCAAAAATTTGCAAAAAATGCTAATTTTAACATAAAATGAGGGTAAACTTTGAGATTGTTTTGTACCTAAACGTATCATACGATTTTGTTGATTTTTTTCTAGTTTTAAATGACTGTTTTTAAGAAACAAATTTTGTTTAATTTTAGGACAAAATGCTATAAATGTTTCTTTTTCAAAATAATTTGTAAAGTCTGTTCGCAAATCTATAAGAAATTGATCTCAATAAAACTGACCCTGTAATAACTAATATATTGTTTTATTCCAATAGATATTTAATGATTTCGAATGTTAATAAACCGATAAAAAACAATATGAATAGGTATTTTTGAATAATCTTTTATGTAATTGTATAACACGCTAGATTAGTTGACGTCTGATAGACACCACAACAGTAGAATGTTAACATTATTTTCACCTCAGCTGCAGAGGGTTAACGAGGGACTTCACCCTGAAGAACCCGCTTACATCCGTAATGAATTCGTCAAACTACGATAGTTTTTATAGTAAAATAGTATTTCAGTAGTCAAATATTTCTATAAAGTTCCAATGTAACACTGAAATACTACAGGCTACCGGTCCGTTGGCGCGGAGCGAGGCAGAGTAGCGGAGATTTTTATGCAATCTCATCGGTCCACTGAAGCAGAGCGGAGATTTTATGAAATTCCATTTGTTTATTTTGGCACAGCTCCGCTCTTCCCCGCTGCGCTCCAGTGGACAGTCAGCCTTATAGGCAAGTTTTTTATCATAAAAACGCGGCGAAACCAAGTGCAAGGTATTTATTTCTATGTACCTACAAGTAACCAGATTATGGCAACGAAAAATACTTCGACAGTTTACTTAGCGGCCTAAACTGCACTTAGTTATTTTTACACCCTGATTTAAACTAGGTTTAAAATAAACATAATTTTATTAGCTAAATCAAATGTTAAGCTATGTTTCCTTTAGATTTAAAAAGTACCTACCTAGAAATTAAGTACTTCGATAAATAAATAATTAGTCAATAACTAGTCAAATATTAACATTAGGTATCGCATTTATTTACTATGTTAATTAATTTCTTGCATTTATCTGTTAATTATTTTTAAGAAAACAAAAACCTAAGATTTTTTTACTGCAGTTGTATTTCCTTTCTACAAAAAATTATTTTATTTTATTTGCTTATTTTTCACTGTGAAAGTAAATAATTTTCGTTACGTACAATTTCAATAAACGAAGATTTTATTGAAACTCTTTATTTCATTCTTATTGATTGGTTCTTATTAAAATCTAACTAAGTAATAAATTTCCCAGCATCGACAGACTAGACATGCTTTTGTCTAGGTTGAAATACATAGTAAAAACATATCGCAATAAGTTAATCTCACTAATATTATAAACGTGAAAGTTTAGATGGATGGATGGATAGATAGATGGATGGATGTTTGTTCCTTTATCACGCCAGAACGGCAAAACGGATCTGGATGAAATTTGGCACAGAGATAGATTATAGTCTGGAATAGGACATAGGCTACTTTGTATCCCGAAATTCCTACGGGAACGGGAACTACGCGGGTGAAACCGCGAGGCGCTGCTAGTAGGGTATAAACCCTATTGTTGACAGTAGGCTAAAATATAGAAACATGCTATCGAATGTTGATAAAATAATTTAAATTCATTAACTAGTTGAAGAAATGAATATAAATTATTTTATAAACATTCGATGGCAGTTTCTCCATTTAAGCCTAGACATACTACTGTTCATGCTAAAGGCGATTCGATCGCCCAGAGAAGTAGGTAGCAAAAAATTTCGCGGTTTCGCCCGTCATCTCGGGCATTTTGTATTCCGCAAATTCACTTTCGTCTTTCGCTGCCACTTTGGGTAGCAGCGGTATCAAATACTGCGTAGGTATGACAGGCCTTAACACATTCACTGCGCTGCCTCGGCAATGCAACCCGCTGGGGCTCGCAACCTTACGGCGGCGGCGGCGGCGCGGGCGTTGGAGGGATTTAGTGATCTATTCTTGGCCATTCTCGGTCCTATACATATAGTGCCGATATCGCATTTGTCACTCTCTCAATTCCTCCCAAAGCATCTATCTGCATAAGGTAAATATTAACTCAGATTCTTTTAAGCCCTGACTAGGGCTTTGTTTTACGATCACGGTTGGTTCGTATAAGCCCTTATCAGGCCCAATGTACCTGTAGAAATTGGAAAAATAAAATGCAAGTTTCATAAAACTAAATAATGCTTTATTTCACATCGTGTCAATAATCATTGGTCACAAACGTTTGCACTTCGACAATGGAACACGCTTACCAAACAAGATATAAAATATATGCAGCTAACAACAGTCCCCATTTAAAGAATAACAGAGTACCTGCGACTTATCTGATTGGTGACTTACAGTGAATTAAATAAGGTTTCATTTTAAATAAATCATTAGGTTTGAATGGGTCATTGGAAGCGCCGAAAGGAAAGAGCGTAAATTCGGTAGTACTGTAACGGAGTCTGAAGAAGTTATTTATCATCAAGTGGAGTAGAGGCGATATGAGCAAAAGAAAATAAAAATAAAATAAATTATAAAGAGTTACCAAACAGATAAATCAAAAGGCACTGTACAAAATCTTTACCTAAACAAGCTGACGGACCCGTCTTAGAAACTTAAGGTTGTCGCAGATCAATACAATAGTCACCAATTTATGTATGAAATAGATACGAATTTATGTACGAAAAAATAAACTTGAGTTTGTAAATCCATTCTATTCATAGAATAACCAAAAGATAGTCACATAATTTTGACAACTTACACTGTAATTAATATCATTGGTATTTTTGTATCTTTACGGTTACAATAATTATAATTCTCAGAGCTAATAAATAAATATTATTTTATTAGGTCCGTTGTAGTATAAATAGGATAATATTTATTTATTCGGGTATGTATCGCGTACCTTTTTTTACTAGCCTCGCAAGGTAGTAAATAAAAACAAAGGGTACACAAACCACCCATCTCTCTTAAGTAAACAAAATTAGTCTGTACAGACAGGTCCGTTGTATTGAAAGCAAGATTCGCACAATTGTTACAAAGGCAAAATTAGTTTTTTGAAAAATAAACCGAACCGAGCCGTAAAATTTAACTTCTAACAACGTTAAACTCTTAATTACAAAATTACCTTCAATATCACAAATAAAATACAAACTCGCTCACACCATGGGCTATTCTCCAAGACTTTTTAGATATGGTGGTCTAATATGTTAAGAATAAATACAGCACGTTTATACAATATTTTGAAGTCTTCAGGAGAATAGTCCAAATGCAAAATTTAGTTTTATCAATGCACAACGTAAATATCGCCACGGCTCAAGATATTCTCAAAAGCGAATTCAGTCGTACATACATTTAATAGTAAAGAAAACAAATGTATCTCATACATTTTAAATTATTGGAAATATGTCGAATATACAAAATTAAGTCTTATTACAACGCTCACAGATTCGAAACTCCACTGACAGATACCTCGTTCACATCGTCAGTAGACCGTGTGAAACAAAACTTTACTATACAAAGAATAAAAACAAAAGAAAACACTATTATACAAAAAAATATAAGAAAAATAACAAGTTTTTATACAAATAGTCTCGCGTCAACTTTACATAGGGGCCAGTTTTTTTCCAACAATTTAATTTTAAATATTTTCACTTGATTTAGCAGATTTAGCTTTCAAACTAACAACCTAAAATCGCCTTTACATCATTCAATCGAAATCCGAATTGCAATCAGTTACCGTAGACAAAACTCTTCAATGAAAGAACATAATAACCACACGAAAATCTATTGTAAACAATTAAATATTACGTTAAAATCAGCCTTTGAGTATTTGCTACATATCCCTACCTACATCCCAAACCGGCCCACACCCAAACCACGAAAGACTAGACAGCTAAGTGCCGGCTTCAGAGTAAACATATATACAAGCTCACGAGAATTCACGCGTATGAACTACAAAATCAAGTATGATCATTAGATCACTATGTTTTTTATTCAGAACTACCAACAGAGGATACACCGTAGATATAAAACATAGAGTACAAAGTATCACCAGACGTGACCCCTCAATTACAAGTAGGACGGTTTAACTCGAGACCGACTTCCATTTTGTTATTGTTGACTATAAATCTTTATTTGATAAAATGTATAGTCCAATCGCTAGGTACCTGTGACGATACAATACAGTAGTTGAGGTATACAATAGATTTATACCATGGACAACAGAAATAAATTGATAACGTAAAAGTTTGGGGGAGGAGTTGTCCATCAAAAATAAAGTTACCAACTATATAGGGTGTTTCCCAACTAGTACACAATACTGAAAAAGGTTATTGAACTGCTACCACATAAAAGTATTCATAGTGAACAAACCCAGCCGCTAACGAATTTTTATTTTGCATTATTTTTAATTTTATTACAAATAATGCCATCATATGGCTGTACGGTCATTGTCTGTGGCCGCCTCGTGTTGTCGCCGTCTAGTGGTGCGAGAAAAAAAGGATCGCAGCAAGGAGGTCGCCAAGTTTCGGATAGCTTAATTTAAAAAAGACGTAGTTGGTAATAAAATTTAAAAAATCTGCAAAAAAAAAACGTTTGCGTTTCGATGTGTTCACTGAATATTAATCTGTGGTAGCAGGTGCATAACCTTCTTCAGTATTGTGCACTAATTTGTAAACACCCTGTAGGCATGTACACTGGAAGACTTTTCCCCAGTTAGAGAAGACTCTTCCCCAATTAGAGAAGACTTTTCCTAAGTTCTCTTCCGCGTTTAGACAAACAGTATAGGCTAAAACACGTCATAATTAATCATACTTGTTTTTGAAGTACATTTTTAATTGTGTGAATTTCACTCTATTAGCTTTCTTATTATTACTCTGAAGATTCTCAAAAACACCATCTCCTTTCCACTTTGGCAATAAGACAGAGACAGCATGTCAACTTAGCATTTAATTTACACATTTGATTTAATCTTTTAAAACCAGCGCCATAGAGTTCAAAATCAACAGATAAGTGGTGAAGTTTCATACTATCAAACATAAATTAGTTGATTATAAAACAAATTAGTGTAAGCGATATGACTAGTATTGTAGACTAAAACTGTTTAGACTAAGTTACAGTTCAATCGATATTTTAATAAAATTGTATTATGTACATAAATCAATAAAAAAATACATAACAATGGTGTCAATTAAAGGCGGTGGTTCGCGCCGCGACCGCGACCGGAGACCGAGACAGGAGAACGCGACCGGTAGTTGTCATTTAGCTTTGTACGGGCGGCGACCACCTCTTTGTCTTCGGTCTCGTGTCTTTGTCGTCGCGCGAACTGGCGCCGCCCGTACAAAGTTAAAAAACAACTGCAGGTCACGATCTCCTGTCTGTCTCCGGTCGCGGTCGCGGCGCGAACCGCTTCCTTAACATGGCACAAAAACTAATGTATATAGGTACACTAATTTGACAGCACTGAAAATAACACCGTCCTTTTCTTATCGATAGAAATAAAAAGGATAGAATCATTTTAAGTGCAATAAGTTAAGTTTAGTTTTTGTGCTATCTGAATTATCACCAAAACGTAAAATGATAATTATGAAATAAATTATAACTTCTTCAGTGTTAAAAAGTCTACTTAAAAATGAAAATAGTCTAAACAGTTTTACCCTAAACATTGATGACAATCGAAATGAGACTATAACATGACGCTTTACAGTCCAAGTCGCCGTGACACTGCCGATTTCATAACATCTAGTGTATTAGCACTACTAGTAAGGCCATAGAGTACACAGGAGTTATAGAAGCGAAACTACCAAGTTAATAGTTGGGTCATCACACGAAATCCGATCACGGGTCATCCGATCACGACAAGCAGTAACGACTGATCACGTGATCGGATGAACTCAGAAAAGGTTAATTATCACGACTGATCACGCCATTCTGTACTATTCATGCCTTACTTTTAAGTATCGATATAAGACATGTTGTAAAATTTTATCAGCTAAAATGCGTTGAAAACTAACTTTTCGTGGCATAAAAAAAAGTAATTTCACCGTCGTATTTTGTTTTGAGATATCGGGTATACGTGAGTACACATTAGGACTATGTGCTTTTGGTTACTATCTACACTAGAATTAAGAACATTTGGGAGTTTCGCTTCTAAACGTTCGTTAACTATATTATTTTAGGTAAGGCTTAGATTATGCGGTACTTCTGATATAAAAATCTATCTTTACGACACATAACAGCAGCTAACATAAATAATCATTTGGCTAATACATAGCTAATTCAATAACACATATTTTGTACTATAAACGTATATATTTTGAATATATAGTTTACATAGGTTAACTATAAAGTATGTATTGCTTTTAATAGGATAGAGATATATCACAATTGTATTTTGTGCTATTTTATATTACTTGAAAGCGATATCCGTAGGTTTTATACATTTCTTTTATATACAGCAGTGTCACAGAAATATGTCAGGGAACGTAAACGGCGATACAATCGCGAGATATATCGACGGACAGTAGGGACGATTTCGCTTCTAAACTCAACTCGATATTTCTTATCTCTGTCGTGTTCTGAGGAAACCCGACTAGGATCCTCTCGTTCTTAGCGAAGGTAGAATCACGTAGAAACTGTATATTTAAGCCTGTACACAAGTGTTCAATGTTTTGCGCGCGAACAAACCTTAAGTCCCTAGAATGTTGGATTGGCGTCAAGTTTTTCTTCTTTCTTCTGTTTTCAGGGACTCTATAAACATCCTGGCACTGCACAATGGATTTAATATTCAAGTGTCTAAGGTTCATAACCAGTTCAGCTAAGCAGATTGGCTTCTCTTCGAGGAAAAGCCATGAAACTTCCATAGCCGATCTCCGCATCAAGAGAATCCTATCCATCAAGGTTTGCACCCCACAGAGCACTGTTCCCTCCGACCGTTGGAAGGGCACTGACTGTACCAGCATCTCTCGCGGGTATATATACGTAGAGTGGTCGTGGCTCGAGCGTGTGATTGGCTGGCGGCTGTGACGTCACCGCAGCGCGCGGCACCGCCGGCAGACGCGGACGGTGCCGCACTCGCCCCACGGACTCATTTCGGAGCAGGAACTGCAGAAGATGCCTCCGCAGCGTCTGTGGAAGATAATATGGGTTACTTTCTGTATAAGTATTTAACCTTGACGCTTGGGGGGATAGCCAAGCTTCAAGATGTCGAAAAGTTTTTAGGGGGGACTACGCTTTTGCGTATTTATCGTCCGTAGATGGCATTTATCTTGTGCCCAGAGGTCGACCGAAGAAGAGATGGCAAGATACCTTTATGAAAAGAGCTGGTTCAAACTGGATGACAAAGGCCAGGGACAGACAAACTTGGAAGGAGCTAGGGGAGGCCTACGCCAAAAACGGTGACTACTAACTAACAATCAAATTCATTCACCTAAATAAAGAAATGTAAACTTGTATATGACTAACATGAGTTTGTTCCACAGTAAATCCCACTAATATTATAATCGTCAAAGTTTGGATGGATGGATAGATCCACTAATATTATAAACGTCAAAGTTTGGATGGATGGATAGATAGATGGATGGATGTTTGTTACTCAATCACGCCAGAACGGCAGAACGGATCTAGATGAAATTTGGCACAGAGATAGATTATAGTCTGGAATAAGACATAGGCTACTTTTTATCCCGGAATTCCCACGGGAACGGGAACTACGCGGGTGAAACCGCGAGGCGCTGCTAGTTGTTAAATAAGTTAGTAGGAAATAAAGGCTAATTTAATTTATTTTTTATTTTATTTTATCTTTTTCATCTAGTCGTAGTCGTCGTCTAGTCGTAGTAGGTAGAAGAGATCAAAGCTTCTCCTAACTCAGCTTTCCACGTATATGGGCCGATCAGCACTGTTAAAAAAGTTTTGCTGTACGATCTTCTACCATTCTCAGAACGTGGTCTATAGGATAAGGTAGACTGTTACCTGCAGTGATGGCGGCGGCGCGCCAGCCAGAAGTGGTGGTGGCAGTGCTGGCAGCGCGGTGCGGCGCTGTCGGGCAGCCACACAACGCCGCGCGCCTCCTCGCCTACCTCCACCTCGGAGCCCGAGCCGGAGCCAGAGCTGGGGGAGGCGGTGCCGCTGTTGCTGCCGGTTACACCTGGCTGTGGGCAAGTTATCGGAGTTAGTTAAACAGTCTAGGTCAGGATATTTTGTAGTAACGTTAAGTAGTTAGTAAGTAAGGTCTAGGTAGCCTTCTCCAACTTGCGGGCGCAGGAGCGGATTGCCTTGTGAAAAGTACCGGCAAGTTCGTGGCGAGTTTGCCGGTAACGACTAGCGTTGTGGCAAGTACCGGCAAGCATCGTGAAGCCCGTTGGCACTTATCAAGTACCGGCAAGCCGAGTTTTTAATTTTGAGCCCAGAAATAGTGAATGGAACTTCTAAACCAAGACCTATGACGTTTGATTTTTTGACGACCTCTGTGGCGCGGTGGGCGCAGGTACGGTTCCCGCCTTGGGTCAAATGTTTGTACGATCTACAAATATTTGTTCCAATCTACAAAATATCTTTTAATTTTTTTTCTTCTTTTAACTGTGTAATAATAATTAATAATTTAGCTACAATGTATAAAATTGTTAAGCATAGGTACCTATGTGACCAGACATGTAACATCTTTGATATTAATAAAGAACCATTGAACCATTCTTTCGCTCCTATTTCTTCGCCTCACTACCCTAATCACAGATTGAGCCCCCATCATATAAGATTTCCTAGCGCCCTTTTCCTCCAATGAAACACAGATTCCTCACCTTACTATTGGCCGGCAGCTGTGCACTATGCGGCGACACGAGGGGCGAGGAGGTGGGTGCGGGGGAGGCCAACCGCAACGCTTCTCTCGCCTCGCGCAATTGACCGCTCAGTTCTTCTACCACCTTCTGTAACAAATAAAATTAATAATGAATTATTAAGGAAGCTACAGCTTCACACCTGTTTCTAGAAGACAACATGACAGCCCTAATGTTCGATCGCTGGCATATATGGCTCTGCAATCGCGTTTCATGATGCCTTTGGAACTAAATACACGATTACAAGCGCTGTGTTTGCAACAGTTAATTGATTGATTCGAGAGGGAGTGGTGGTGTTACCCATTGCGGAAAGCAAAAAGAGCCTCACAACCTCGCACAGCCTGGGCTGTGTGCTTCTCTATAACATAAACAAGATGTTTCACGTACTCAGATATGCAGATATGTCCCTGATACAGCCTACCCAAATTTTGACCGGCTTAAGTCCATTGCGTCGATAAAAGATATGTGTAAGCCCTTACCCGCTGGTACAGTATGATCTGATGCAACCTCGCCTGCAGCGGGTCGGCAGCGGGCGGCAGGCCGTCGATGGCGTCAGCGCGCTGCGGGCCGGCGGCGTGCGGACTGGCGCCGCCTGCACCGCACACGCACCGCACCCGCGCGCCGGTCACTGCGCACCCGCACACTCCGCACCAGCAAGCGCCGGCGCTGCCGCCGCTGTCGCCGGACGTTTCGATACCACCTGAGAGGATAGAAACAGTTAAAGCAAGTTTGTACAAAAGGAACAAAGAGGGTACTCATGGTGAGCCTTGCGGGACCCCGAATGGAATTTCTGATGTTTTTTTTAAATCAATGATATACTTTTACTACAAATACAAAGAGAAACCATGGGTAATCGATCTTGTGTCTTGATTTCAATAGCGTAGACATTTAGTTTGTTAGTACTAGTATTATGATTTATGACTTTTGAATCACGCAATCGAAGGCATTGGACAGATCGATGAATTTGTCTTTACCACTGTAATCTCTATTATCGGATAGAACTCTAGTCCCAAGTTCACGGAAGACCTGAAAGCTGCAATACGATATATGCGGCCAGCACATGTCATTATAGCTATCGTTGAGCTAAGTAGCATTGGACATCAATCAGTACTCACTAGTAGTGCTAGGTCGCCGGGAGCAGTGGCAGCACGCGAACCGTCTGGGCGAAGTGGGGCACAGCGTGAGCTGCGAGCCACGCGCGCGCACGTGGGCGCTACGGCGAGGGGCGGCGGCGGCTTCGCCCTCGCTCTCGGAGCTGAGGCTACTTGACGTGCCAGCGCCTAAGACAACGAAACTGTTCAATTGGCGGAACTAATGCAGCAGGCAACCTCGCGAGACGGGTGCATGTCACACACATTGTACAGAAACAAAAGCCGAACGCAAGTCAACGCGCCAGCAGCGTCTCCCATAATCATCAATGCGCGACGCCGTCACTTCGAAGTGTTCGAAATTAAAATTAAATACTTGCCAAGCGGCCAGCGCCGCACAATAGCACTGAAGAGGGCGATAACTTTTAACATTTTGAATTTTAAAGTCTATTTTCATTATCTGTGTACATAAACGATTTTTCCATATTTAATAAACAAAAAAAAAACTTCTAATTGAGTTGTTACGGAAGAGATTATGACGTCATTAATTTTGTTGTTCACGTTTACAATGAGAAACTTTAATGCTATGATTTCAACGGCATGGCGGCACCCCAAAAATGCGGCCAAACAAAATAACTTTAAATCATGGTATTGGTATACGGGTCTAACAATTTTTACTCACCATTAAGCTCAACATCCAGAAACTTGGTCGTAACCTCATCTAAGCCATTCAGAATGCCATTAACTCCATTCATTCTAACTCCATTGAGCCTCAGGCTATCCACATTATGGTTCAGCACATCCCCTTCAGTACTGTTGTGGTTATCTGAGGCCCCGTCTGATGCCCCTTGGGGGGAGGCCTCGTGAGAGGTGCCCCTAGAGGCGTCTCTTTGGGTGTCTCCGATGTCGAACGTCGATGATTGGTTGGAGGATTCGGAGATGGACCGCCAGGTGATGCTGATGTTTCTTGTTCGGCCGGTTTCTCTGGTCGCCTGGGGAGGTAGGTTGTGTTATTTTGGTGGGTACTTACCATAGTACCTAATAATAATAATAATATTTATTTATTTATAAAAGTATACATAGTTTAGTAAATATTGCACCATTAAACCAACGTTGGTTTGTAGTGGTGCTCACACTCGTATTGATCTTATATATTAAGGTAACATTGCATTTGGATAAAACAAATATTGGCATAACAAAATAAAACAAAACAAAATCTCAACTACATATTTGTACGAAAAACAACCTCGGTCTGCTTGTTGTTTATGCCCAAAAAGGTTCACATACTGAGTTACATAAAAATACCTACCTAAATAAGCCAATGTGAGAACCACAAAAAATATAATGTGAATTGAGTTTTGGGTTTTCTTCTTGTTTATTGTCAGAATTAGCCTTGGAATTGGTAAGACAACTACTTTTTTTTTATTGAATTTAAATTTAATTTGTCATCCGTGACCGTCACTAAAACTACTTTGAGGTCTTTCAATAGTTGTTACACAACGAACACTACAGCGACGCATGACTCGAGAGTTGTAGAGTATCTGGCGCAGCGAATCAGCATTGCCGTACCTATTATATGAATGTACAACGTACTAACCTCAGCAATACTAATACCATCCGTGTAAGGATCGCACACAAACACGGGCTGATCCTCCGGCGTTTCCACATCAATAGACACCGTTCTTCTTTTGACGCTGACGTCTACTGGCGAAGGGTCAACGTCATTGATGGCGAGGTCAGTAACCTCTGGTACCACGGTGGGGCAGAGCTCTCGTTCTAGAGAGCTTGAGCCGCTGGTGAGGTCATGGGGAGGGCGGGGGCTCTCGAAGTGGTCTGGGTGTAGGCCATCCACCTGAGGAAAATAAATTGTTGTATAATCCGCGTATATATAGGATGGGATTGAGAATGACGCCATCTCTCATCCTGTCCTGCTCAGTGCAGATCTGATCTGAGAGGTACATCATGAGAGATGACGTAATTCACAATCCCATTTTTTAAGTACGCAGGTTATTAGCAATTTTTACAGATTTTTCAATTCCTTATTTTGGTTGTTGGTTTGATTTTTCTGCAGTGTTCTCAGTAAGCTATAAATTTTGATTCTAATTTAGAATTTGGTACATGACCTGGGTTTTAGTTTGATGTGCCTTTCAGGCTGAATATGTGGAGCTTTTGCCCTTCAGTGGGTAAAAAGTAGCGCGGAAGATAAAAAAAACTTTGTGGGTAACGCGAACTTAGCCCGTGAATGTCCAGACCGGAACCTTTTTCTATACTAAGTTGTACTCTAATTCGGTGTATTAGCGTACACAAATTTGCCGAAACGAAACACGCAATTTCGTATTTTTACTAGAGGATACAGCGGCATCCTTCATTGTCAAATGAATACCTTTAGTCAAGCTTAGAGTTAACTGAAAATTAAATCAACAAATTCGAAAAAAAAAACATTCTTTTGGATGTGATCCTATCTTCAATAATTATATATCATTATAATTATGATATATAATTATATAGGATCACAAACGTTACTTTAAATTGTGTTCAAAAATCAACAACGAGAAAGTTAAAAATTTAGGTTAGGTGCTGTTTCGTATCTTTTTTGCAGAAAAAAAAATTTTAGTCCAAAAACCAAGTAGCTGATTCTCAACCCTCTTTTTGAATAGCACTCATCTCCAACCAGACTTTACAAACTATTTCGACTTCAACTTCTTTTTTAATGGCGCTTTACAAACTACATAACATGCCATAGGATTCTAGTCCATACCTGGTCTCTCGTAGGGTCTACATTCCTCTGCAATAACGGCAGCTCATCAACACAACTGTCAGTAAGCGCGGATCTACACTCCCGCCGAGATTCGCACTCGTTAACTACCATTGATAGTTTCCTGAAACAACATTTGAATATATTGTAGACATTTAGTGCGACGTTGTCAGCTTTACGTGCATTTTGATTGCATTCATATACCGGGGTGTCCTGAGTTAGTGGCAAGCGCAACGCGATGCACAGTACTTTTATACTTTAAATGTAGTATTTTTAAGAAAATCGAAGGTTCAATTTCACCGTTGGTTAAACTATGTTCACCTTGAACCGGATCGACGTTCGCTATGCGCTGTACTGTTTATCTTATGTTGATCGCATTCTATCGTAAACTATAAGATATAAGAAGCGTTCGATCGTAAACTATAAAACTCACATTAGATCTGGTGCGATGCTGGGGTCGCTGCATCGTCTCTGAGTCGTTCTCTTCTCGCCTTCGTTTAGTAAGTTGTCGCATGATCGTGTTTTTGTCATCATTCCTGTAAATAATTAACAAAATTAATAATATTCCAAAATGAGTATACGCACGAGACTGTTGCACACGTGAGCTACGTATAGTTCACTTACCGTTGGCATGCTGCGTGCGTGGGGGGTCTTGGTGCACACGCGGCTCGTCGATGTCGTCGATGGGCTCGCCGCGCTCGCCGCCGAACATGCTCGTCCACACTTGTATGGAGCGAACGCTGTAGTCCGGCCATAATACCTGGAATAAGGCTTTGAGTTAATATCTGCCGATATTTACCGAATCAGATTCGGCCTAGCTCAGATATCAGCTTGGAACCCTAACTAGATCAGAGTCAAGAATATTTTTTTAGCATACAACACAAACTATTAATAAAATTTTCGGAACGATTTCCGAAAATATAATAAAATATCCGTTTGCGCCAAAACCAAGTCCAACCACCAACAAGGCTCAATATAAAAAAGAACTTTGGCTAAACCAGTAGGTAGAACAACACATAGAAAGCATAGAATTGGTCGCCAAAAGCCACTATCGGGCTTCTCTCCGTATGATGTCGATAGATCGCTATAAAGGCGATTAAGGAACAAATGAAACGTCAAGTACGAGTCGGACTCGCGCACCGAGGTTTCCGTATAACTTTAAGACCTTGTTTCTTGCCAAAAAGCATGATTCTAGGTCAACGGGAAGTACCCCTATATGTTTTGTGGGCAATGTGATTACCTTGAAAATTTTAATAAATTAGGGCATAACCGGCTGTAACTTTGATTGCGTTGATAAAAAAAAAGATTTAGACTTAGTTGATTTATAGTACCGCTCCAAGAGATTACGGACTTGGTTTTTTATTTTATGTGAATTTCGACTCGATATCTCCAAGCGTTCCTGCGAAAAGAGGTTTGACAGAGGTACAACAAAGTGATCCTATAAGGGTTCCTTTTGAGGTACGGATCTCTAAAAAACGGACACTAAATAAACCATCCTTCTTAGATGTCGAGGATATTGGTTAATTTCATTAGGGGATAGGCCACAGCTTCTTTAAAAGTAATCATCACCTGGTCTAGTTGATGTGGCTGATACAAATGGTTCCTGTAAGCCGGGGCCCGCAGTAAATGCCACACGTGGGCCGACGTGTCGATGAGTCTCGCCTCGCCTCGCTCGCGCGGGGTGTTGCATAGGAAGGTGCCGAACATGCACGAATGCACGTGGGTTGCTAGCTTTATCTGGAAATATTATAAGACGTTAGCGAAAAATACTATACAGAGCTTAATAATATCTTACAACAATTATCATCATCATCATCAGCCTATACCAGTCCACTGCTGGACTTACAACAATGTCAACCTACAAAGAATGAATGAATAACAGTAATAATAAATCGTTTATTTCTGAAGACCTTACTTAGTTAGTACATTGTATATTGGTACAATAATGTACTCTGTATTGCATTTCATACAAAGCAAAAATAAAACTTTATATCTAAATTTAAATCATGGTCAGAACAAAAAGCGGCTTTATCGCTGAGAGCGATTTCTCCCAGGCAAACTTGATGAAAAGATGATGTTACAAAAAAAACAAGTATGTACGACGATTCTATTGAGTCCTCTTTGAACCAGGAAACTCGTGTATTGCACTGATTTCAACAAACAGCTGGCTAAAATGGAAAAAGCGACATTTAAAAAGAAAAAAGAACCAGTTACAATGTAGGTTACTCTGTTTAGGATAGGACAATGATAAAATTGACTTTCTTTAATACCAAAACAGTTACTTTTTAACAACGGCACCGTATGTAAGCCACTCCCCAAATTAAAAATCTTCTTCCACCAAGGCTTCTGACAACAACAAACAAAATAGACCTTATACTAACCAGATAAGCCTCATTGAACTCAAAGCTGCAAGGATACTGCAACGCCATCTGATGCACCCAGTCCAGCCATTGTAGGAAGATCGGAGACCGCTCGTTCGGTTCTTCAGGGCCGAATTGATGGCCGCATCGGTCCGCGAATTTGTGACCGAAGTCAAGCCATTCGCGCTCGATTAGGATGCGGAAACCCTGGAACAAAATAAAAGTATCTCAAACAAAGTTTTCTTGAAATCAACTTTATGTTTTTAGATAAATAAGAAAGTAGGAAACGGTCGTATTTGAGCGTGAATTTATGGAACAAAACACAAGCTTACACGTTTGGCTTAGTTTGGGTTAAATTAATTCATAATTCATTTATTTATTTTACAAGTGGACTTAAGGGTTAAAACCAAAACATCCAGAAGTCAGGGACATACGAATATCAACATGGGCATAGAGGAAGTTAAAAATTGAACAATACATAACAAGATAATGAATACAA
Source organism: Eupithecia exiguata (assembly GCA_947086465.1). Taxonomy (NCBI): domain Eukaryota; kingdom Metazoa; phylum Arthropoda; class Insecta; order Lepidoptera; family Geometridae; genus Eupithecia; species Eupithecia exiguata. Next base: position 1,779,393 of record OX352247.1, read on the forward strand.
ATAATTATCAAGCTTAATTTCAATTTTGAGTCAATTAAATTTATTAATAACTAGATAATACTGTGTTCATTGTCCAAAATTATTAATTAATTACATTTAAACATATACAGTTAGAGCATTTATTACAAGCGCCATCTAGTTTGGGCATTGAGAGAATTTTCATGAATGAATGGCAGAATTAATGAAAAGACGGATTGCAGGACTACTCGTGGGACCACTAATTTTGGCTTGATAGCTGAGAAGTCTTTCCGCAGGTTGAATGAAATGAATGGTTGAATGAATGTGGCAGTACCTCCAGCGTCCTATAGTGGGGGTCGAGCAGCAGCTGCGCGGCGGCCACGATCTGCGGCGTGCGGTCCCAGCCGTCGGAACAGTGCACCAGCACCGGTCGCGCGGCCAGCACGGCGCGGCAGACGACGCCGGCGGCGCGCGCTATGCCGGACACGTATTGGAGCCAGAGGGTTCGTTCTACGTTGCTGTGCCAACTGGAACAACGATATAACTATAATTTTTGACGAATTTATAAATAACAGGGCAATAGAATAACAAGCCCAAAACGCTGCTGGAACTACTTTGAAGAGACTCTTTATATGCAACTCGTGCGTGTTTTTAGATCCACGGAAATGAAGGTTCTTTGACACCACATTGTTCTTTGAATCGTTACGTCTATAGTGCAGAATACCACGACGACATTTAGAGAAATGCCAGTAGCACCATTAACAGAATCCTTGTAAAAGTCATAATTCTTGACAATAATCCGAGCTAAAATCGTAAATCGCAAATCAAATGACCAGAACTGAGCTAAATCAGTCTACCTACACAGACTCGTGAACAAACACAACCTAAAGATTTGAAAGTCAAATTCAACTCCCGAGAAAACATCACCAAAACATGATCATAACCTATTTACATAAATCTGAGATATAAATACTTTCTAAGGACTTCTCACATTGAATGTACACGTGACTCGTACGAGACAGTGGCTATGAGATTATGAAACTACACTCTTGCACTATGCACGCTTTTTCGCACGTGATTGGTGTTTCAAGTTGAAATTTTAAAATTATTGTTCCAAATATTTACCAAGGTGAGAGGTTCTAAGTCCATTTAATCTGGCTGAGACCATGTTTCGAAATGTATAATGCACACAATACACTCCTTGGCCTTTTTTCGGTACATTTGAAATGCAAATACGATGCTTTAGTCTTTTATTTGATTTTTAACGATCCTTTTATTCGAACACGTACAGAATAACAAAATCACGTGCTGTGATTCCTTTGTGCTTTTGTCTCGGATTGGAAATTCGCCAAAAGTTTCGTTTTAAGTAAATAAATAGATACAATAAGTATTCCGTTTATACGAACTTTGGACTTCAATGCTCTTGTATCTTAAACCTTGAGTCGTGCAGATTCACAGTACAATTCGAGTCTATCAAGGACCTCTTCAAAATAACTAACAAGTCAGCTTACTCAAGTGAATTAATTCTAATAAAATCTTGATGAACAACATACATAATAGGAAAGGAGTTGGTCCTAAGAAACGACCTTGAAGAACCCCGTATGACCCTGTTACGGGGATCTTCAAGGTTGTTTCTAATGGGACGGCAAATTAACACAATCGAAGGCCTTGCACATATCTAATTAAAAGGCAATAAAAAGGATTTTTTCACTTTGTCTAAGGCCGACCGGAAATGGAAAATTATGGTAAATAGTGACAGTTTATTTTATGGGATCTAAAACTTACTTGGCCTGATCGCTCGGTTCAGCCGCCAACGCCCTCATTTGCTGGAAGCTTCTTCTCACATGGTGTATATTCGGCATCGACATGAACTGGATATCGGCGTTGGGGTAGTATTGTGCACATTCGCAGCCGCCGCCGCGCGCTCGGTTTGTCACCGCGGATGCGTAGGACCGAGCATCGACGATCAGGAGTTTTACTTGCTGGAATAGAGAAATGGTAATTTAATGTGTTGATGATATTAAACCTTATTTACATAGATTAAAAGATTTAGAGGATCTATCGCATTTCACTGCTTGGCGTAAATCTACCTTTTCTATCTTCTATTCATCAACTAGGTCTACGTTAAGCTTTGGTCTACTAGTCTGGGCTATAGAAATCAAGTTCATTTCTCCATCTACGTTTGGACCGGTGGCGTCGTGCCTCTTTCAATATTAAATCTATTCAGAGTAAAAACTTTCCTCTTTTATTAAGGTAGCTAGCAAGGGAGTAAGTTCTACGGGCTTCGCCAATTCAATAGCAGTTATGAAGTTCAATAACAGTTTATGAAGCCTCACTAATTCTAGTATTTTTTCCTATTTCACCTTGTTAGTGATGGGCGCTAGTCCAGGATCAGTCCCGCAGGCGGCCCCCAAGGCAGCCAGCAGTCTCTCGTCTTCGCTGGACCGCCAACCGAGCCAGCCAACTTCGGGTTGTGATGATCGCGCTATGACGGCGCCGTTGCCTCGATGTCGCCATACTACAGCTGGTATCCGTCGCATGGCTCTAAACCTGTGCAAAAATAAGGATTAACAATGTACTAAGACTTTTTAAACTATAATATGAAATCACTTTCTCATTAGCCCGATTAATGTCCACATCAGAATAAAGGCCCCTTCCAAAGGAGATTTTTATCTTTCTTATCACGATGTTTGGCAGGAGGATTGTGATTGTGATTCCGGGTTAGTTGTTAACCACAGGGTTTAAGTGGACTGTGTGTAGAAGAGATTTAAGTAGACTGTGTTGGTTCAGATTCAATGTCATTCACAAACCGATTTTTTTGGCATTAGCAGCTGTAGAGTCCAGATCCTCGTCGCAAATGGAAGCGGGGACAACCCAGCACCGGTGGGTAGGAAGGACATAGTTTGAACTCCGCGTTGGCAGTTATTTGTTGGAGAATAGTCGTTACTACCTGGCAACAGAGTCCAGATCTTCGTCGCAGATGGAAGCGGGGACAACCAGCAGCGGTGGGTAGGAAGGACATAGTTTGAACTCTGCGTTGGCGGCTGTCACTCGCCACGCGCCTTTTGTTGTAAATCCTAGTCGTTCCAGCTAAAAAAATACAATAAAAATACAAGTTATAAAAATACAAGTTATAGCTTTATTGGTTATTTTTTTTATGGATTCCAATTTGATAATTTTATGGTTAGAGCTTAATTTTGGGGACAATTTAAACAGTTTTAGAAGACATACGTCGTAATGCGCATACTCAAAGTCATATGCGAAAGATCACTTAAGGCCTGAATCACAATCTTAGGCTAATGGTAAAATTCTTTTGTTTGTGACAGATGTAAAGACAGAGTAGTTAAGAAGGAAAACGTTGTGCTGGACGGAGAAGATAACACTGGTCATGGTAAAATTTCAAAGATCTCATGACATATCGACGTCGCAAACTGTAAGTTTGAAGTCACCAAAACACCTAAACAAATTCAAGACCAAGACAGGACCAATGTCTAAGCGCGAAGTTGGAAAACAATATAAAGAAGGAGAAATACTCAGGTCTGCACTTATAGGAGGAATCTTTGGTCATCCCTGGTCAAAGGTCAAAAGACGTATAGATGATTCATAATGTAATAAAATAAACCATGTGGTGATGTGACTAAGAAACTCACTTCAGGACCAAACCAGTGTCTATGCGCGGAGTTGGAAGACTTCAACAGCGCCCGATGCACAGAGGAAGGAGGTTGCTCCTTCGCCCAAGCCGCGTACGCAGCCGCAAACGTTTCTTGTATTGAGCTCATGGGCGCCATGGCAGCGTTGAGTCGCCTCCACCATTCGACGCATTGCTCGCCGGTCGTGAATGAGCATCTGAAAGAGGGATTCTGTTAGCATCAAGTTTGGTTGGATAACCTTTGTGTTGCAGGGCGATGATTGATTCGAGAAATTATGCTATGATTTGTTAATTGGGTACTAGCTCAGGCGTATTTAAATCAAAATCAGAATATGATTGTTGCAACTAAATCCATGGATATGAAGCCATTTAAATTTTTTATAATTTACAATTTTGGCATTTTACGATATCATAATCGTAATGCAGGGTGGGAGTACAGCCACCAGGAATGTTCAGCATAATATATGTACAACATAGAATTAGAATATGTACAAATACACTGCGATGCCCAATCAAATTGTTGAATTTTGATATTTGGACGTAGGATTAATTTCCTTGTTATGCACAAAACCTTGCATAATAAACACAGGGCATTGATTTGTCTTACGTACGTTCAGCAGATTGTCTCTAATTAACCTACTTTTCGATAGATAATACAACTATGTTGCTTAGTAATAAATTACAGAAATAAAGCATGATCCTGTTATCACAAGTACATATTTATTATTTTTACACATAATTGATTATTATGCAGTAATAATAATAATATATTATGATTATGCTTTAAAAATCTTCTGATTAATGTAAAGAACCCTTTATAATATGTTAAAGAAGTATATTTGGTAAGTTTATTTGTTTTTAAAGGGTTATCTCCATAAACATGAAGGGTTGTGCCGAAACTCAACGTCAAGCCGAAAACGGAGGACAGGTTTATGACGACCCAGGAAAACCACAAAATCGTGGGTCTATCTTCAATGGTTTTCGAGTTATAAATCATGAATTCTCGGTCCGGCGGCAGCGACAAACTTTTCTACGCTGTGACTAGAGATGTCAATATTTTGTGATTTTTATTTTTGTATTACGAACTCAAATAGTTCATTCATTCATTTTATTGCGAAATAAAAGCATAATGCCCTTATTTAATATATATTAGTCTAGTTATACTTATGCACCAACCATTTTCGAAAGGTTAGCTTTGTTTATTTTGCGTGCGAGAGAAACGACCCATAACTCCCATGAATGTTAGAGCCGACGACAAAGGGAACCTATCAGAGAAAGCGCATAGGCTCCTTTCTGTGTATTTTTAACATCTTCTTCTCCGCCAGCCAAGCGTGGTAATTATGAATAAATAAAGATTCATTTATTGTGATTTTATACAAACATATTGTTCTGTGTAGGAAGTGTTAATGGGTACATAATGCATAAAAACCCTGTCAGGGCGCAACAATTACAATGTTTGGGTTCGCTTTTATTAGCTTAATAATTTTACTTTGATTTTCTTATTTATAGAAATAATTAATTTAGCAATGTCATGTTTAATATAAAAATTATTGTAGTTAAGTATCTGTTAAATAATAATGGAATTTAAATAAGATTACAAGATATATTAATTTAATAAGGCGGGTCAAAAAATAATGTCACATCAGGAACAGTCACTAGGTAGGTTATACATTATGTTAAAGCTTTATCTTATAGCGGTATGTATGCTTAGCGTCAATTATGGCTAACTCCCCCGTTTGAAAGAGGCACCTTTAGTACTGGCTGGACGTTATTGTGTGCAGATTAGGATATGTCTATGTGTATCACGTGAACAAAGCCACGGGTAGAACCTAGTTAACTATATTATCTTTCCAAAACATAGCTACAATCAAAGACAAATATCAAATTTACCAATTATAGATACTTCAAATATCATAGTCATTGACATTTGGCGAGTCAAATTATTTTTTGCTTATATTTTGGGAAACTTGGTGACCTAAACAGGGTCCAAAAGATTACGCACTATCATAACAAAACAGTGCATATCTTATTACTTATTATTGAAGGAAATTTACTAGCACACTTTCTGAACGGTTGCCAAGCGGGCTATCAGTCGTTTGCCCTCAATACAACGGCTGTCATGTAAAACGTATTAGGTGGGTATTAAGGTTTACTTCTGTTTTATTAGTATTAACTGTCACGGCATCAGAAAATGAGGTTATTAATTCAACCCGTGTGGCCCTCATTGTTGGGGCCACACGGAGCTTTTAAAGTTATTGTAATTATTACGAGCCTGTTGTATCCCACAGTATGCTTTGACCTCTTTTCAGATCTATGATAATATTTAAAGATAAGAAAGCTAAGCATCATGTAACCTAGCTTCAAAGTTAGCAGAGCTTGAGTTAATACCATGATTGATATACTACTTGAATGCATTTTTCATTGGTTTTCAGCGTAGGTGTAGATCAAGGTTTTCAATAGTCTGGAGTATGCTGCTGTCCATGACCTGATCAGGTCCCTCTTTTACGTTTTTAGGATTCGGTACCCCAAGGGTAAAGCGGGACCCTATTACTAAGACTCCGCTGTCCGTTATTAGTTTAGAATTTGCAGTTGGGACCACCCCATCTCTTCCCGCGGATGTGGAAAAAAAGACGATTGAGGGATATCCACCAGGGGCGACAGCCCCTCCTGAAGTACAATTTACCAGTGATCCCAAACACGTATGCCCAGCGCGCGTGGGGATTGTGGGTATTTTCCCCAATATTATAAAGGATAGGTACCTAATTATGTGCTTATCAGAGGGAGGCCTGTATCCAGCAGTGGATCAGTAGGAACCTATAGGCTGTAGATGTCGTATACTCACTTGAGTTGGCGTCCGTTCTTGCACAGCACGAACAAATAAAGCAGATCCCGTATCTCCAGCGCGTCAATCAGCCGGATAGGTATCGACACTCCTGGCCCGTTGCGCCGGCGAGGTTGTGCGTGCAGGCGGTAGTTCGACATGGCTACGATACCGCTGTCCGCCGTCCGGCCGACCCACTGTGGAATAACTCTTGGTTAGTTATGTGCGCCTGGTACTTGAAAGTTTAATAGTAACTATAACTAAGGTTTTGAAAAATTCGGGAATTCATCGCGTTTATCTTTGAGTTTCCCGACGTTCTACTATGAAAACTTCAAGCGAAGTTTATACAATCAATATGTTTTAAAGGTAGAGCAATACGTAGACTACAGCTAATACTGATAGCCTTAGTAGATGTGTTGTGGTAGTAGCATGGCTACTTCTGGCACCCATTACGATAAAATTCAATTAAAAGGCTATCGAATCATATTTCCGACCTTACTAGAAGCAAATAACAATTCATGATTCCATTACGAAAAGGGGGCGTTTGCGTCTGTTTGTTTCTTGCTAGACACGTGGGTCTACATCGAATATGATGGCGTCTATCTATGGCAGGAATGACAAACGGAGCAGAAGCGTGGTGTCTTACTCTCATAAGAAGGCTCAAGGTCACAAATACCAATGGAAAGGGCTATGGAGCCTCTCTACAAGATTGAATCAGAAATGACAAGATCTATTATACTTAGAAGGTCTAAGGTAATTAAGAGAGCGAATAATAGCAAAATCAAGCAAAATGTGTATTTTTAAACACCGGTTTATGGTAACGTTCAGATTATAAAATATGATAGAAGTAAATGTACAGATTATAAAATATGATAGTTAGGGAAAAAACCTATACAACCCGAGTAATCGAAAAGAATTTAGGAAAATGGACTGGTTTCTAAAGTATTTTTTTAAAATAAATTTAGCATAGAAAACGATTTTAATTGAATGGCTCTAAATTACCAGCGACAACATCACATTATTTTTTACGAATTACGGCCAAACTAATGCTTTATTTGAGTACCTAATCGTTTAGTTTTTCTATTTCATGTTTATATTATGAATAAATAAATAAAATCCCACATTTATAATATCATAGTTCAGATCACAAAGCCATCAACTTCTTCTGATTTTTCCCGGCATTAGGCGCACTCTTAACATAGCCGTGTATGACCTGATGTAGGTCGCTCGCGGGAAACAGCTGTATGTGAGCTCGCAGGAACAGTCACTGTGTCGATCTTTGGGGGAGGTCTACGTCCAACCAGTGGACGTCTCTCGGCTTACACGACGATCATATCAGAAAATATAAAAAAGAAATGTGCCTGTATACAATGATAAGGAAGGTACAACCTTCTGATTAAAGAGTTCTGATCTAAGCTAGGTCGCTTCAAATTAGCCTTCGTGGGTAACGAGCAAGTGCGCATTTACTGCCGGTTCGATGTAGAATAACCGGAAGGCTTAATAGGAAACTGTCGCGTCCCACAATCAACATCTGCACTATTTCACAACAGCGCGATTGGCTATATGTCTTCCTTAGTATTTCAAGAATAACTCTGCAAATTCATTAGGAACATGGCTACCGTTTATGTCAAAAAATAGTCCTGTAGTGGTTGAAATATATACAAGAATTTATTAATAAAAATAATATTTTACACGTCAATAGGTTGTTTCATAAATTATCCTACAATATAATTAATGAATTAACAATATGAAATTATTAATTTTGTGAGTTATTATAATTTAAATGATATTTAAATACTGATTGTACATATAGTTATGTAGCTGATAAGTTGGTTGGGAGGGCTCTTCTACAGTTCGGGTAATTCAAGGAATTCACCCATGCTGTAGAAAACTCTCTCCAACAACCATGTCTTCAAACGACCCTATAGCCCCCCCCCCCCCCCCCTATGAGATAAAAGGCAATAAGGCGATTATCAGGGGGAGGCCTGCGTCCAGCAGTGGACCATTATAGGCTGTTAAGGAGGAGGAGAGGTTGAAATGTTGTAATCATGTAAGAAGCGGGCAGATAGAAGGTTATATTTGTCTTTCTTTCTGGTATAGACAACTATGCTAGAAAGAAATACAACGGACAAATGGGCGCGGGATATGTATGGTATTTCTAAATAAACTAACCTTAATAAAATTTGGCAGGGGGGTAAACGGTATCTCGGGGACGGACATAGGCTAGCATAGGCTTAAAGCGCGAGCGAAGCCGCGGGCAGAAGCTATTTTGACATGACAATTGGGTTCATAGGTCGCATATTATGGAAGGGCTTAACTTTCCAGTTCTTTAAACACATTAAGCGAAGTCACGATGACGTCACACAAAATGCGTTCATTGAAATTACCTGCATACCAGCCAGCTGATTTGATTTATTAGGCATGTGTAGCGCCGGCTGTAGATATTATACACCTTATTTGGAGACGTTGGAGTTTTGGCGTGAGAGAAAATACGAAAATATTAAGATACAACCATTATTAGAATGTTTAAAAAAAAAAACTAAGTAAACATAAACCACGCCTCGCAATTAAAAAGTGAAAATACACCCCGCCGTTTGAACTACAAAAGAACAGACATGCGTACACCACAAACCAATGTAGTAATATAGAATATTCATTCATAGGTTTTCATAGTGGGTTTCTCGAAATAATGCTGTTTTTCCTTCAACGTCATAGTAAGTGATCCTTCACTGTTACCTGCCACTACTGTCAACGTCATTTCATGGTGTAATCAACATCATCAAGTACCTTGCTGATGCTGCCTGTTTCTCCACACACATGATAAGTTTTACTTTTGTGCAAAACGGTAATATTGCTATGTGTTTCGAAACAGGCAGCATGTTTGATTACTCATTGCCAGAACCAAACAATATGCTCTTTCTTCCCAGTTTAACAAAAAGCCTTGTTATAAACAGACAATTTGCGATAGCTTCTAGAAATAACCAGAGATGCTTCCGCCACTTCCTGTCCTCTTTGGCTTTTAGCGATAAAAATTGATGCATGGAACCGCAGACCATGATATGGGTTTGACATGTTCTTATCAATGGTGCAGGGAGGTGTGTGTACTCAAAAAGGATCCTTTTAACCGCTAGGAATAGGATCCTAAATCACGTGCATTATTTACTAGTACAAAATAACAATGTGTTTAATGTGTTGATAAGAGATTTATTAACAGCATGCAAAACATAAAGCAATTTATTAATAGAATTAGAATAAGGAAGTGTGCATTATTTAAGGTAAAATAGTCGTAAACGATTTAACCTCGAATATAAAAAGATAAGAATAATTTAGCTAAAAAACCGATAAAAAATAACAGCGAACAATTTTATCAATCAGTGATACGAGTAGATGAAACAGAGATGCGTTGTTAATTGAATTGAATAAGTCGGCAGAGACGGAAATACTTTACAGCACACAAATAAAAAATACAAGGAAAATTTACATAGCTACTATGACTTTTTTAATAGTCTATAGACCTTTGTTTGACCGCAATCTCACCTGATGGAAAGTGAAGATGTGGCCGACGATGTATCACGAAGGTCTAGAAGATACCTATTCACTCTTGACTTGAAGAGACCAGATTGTAATTGACCGGAAAAACAGCAGCAGGGAGCGTGTGAACTTGTGTTAACTGATCTGGGGGTCTTATTGCTGAAGAGCGAACTCAAACAGATGACCTTGAATGTTACTAGAAATACTGAGATAGCATGAGACGAATCCCACATAAAGTGAAAACAATAACAAATACCCATAATTCGGGTACAAACAAACCAGTTACAAAGAAAACTATACAAGCCATTTAGGAATTCAATATCTGGACTAGTTTAGAGTATCCGGAGCATTGCGTTGTCCGAACTGATAAAGGGCAGTCATCGCACTGCAAGGAATGCTAATGCAGCGATGCTAAACGGTTGTCGCGTCGATGGTCGTTCAACTCGACCCGGTGACCCTTAGACCAACTGCCGTATCGATGTATCTAAGTTATTGATGTGTGCCATACATAATACTAATTGGAATTTTAATAATATGACATCATCACGAACGGACTGTAATTTAACTACAAAGAACCAGGACAGGACCGTCTTAATTTAGCTAACTGATTGAAACTGTCTTGTACCTAGTTGCCTCGTTTATGTTACCCTAGTACTTAAGTAAATCTTGTGTGTTGATCGTGAAGTTAATGACACTAGGACAGCAGTATTTTGGTGGTTGGGTTTCGTTCCGGCCTCGCACCAGGGGTAGGCTTGGGAGGGCATTGCAGTGTCTTTGCTCTGTTATTTACTTTTAAACCCCTACTAGAAATGTTTATCATCATCATCATAAGCCTATATTAGTCCACAGCTGGACATAGGCTTCCTCTTATGAGCGCCATTGCGCCCTGTCTTCAGCTTGCATGAAATTTTTAAAGTCACGGTAAATATGTACGCGCACTTTTAATTTACCGTCCTTGGTAACGGTCGGTCGAAATGACATTCAAAGTGTATACAAGTATATCATAACTACAAAAACCGACGATTTGCGATTTGGTGACGTGACGAACTTACAATTATGGTGCTCATTACGGATTGGGTGACAACCTCAAAATTAAAGTGAAGGTGATACTTTTTAGGTGTCGTCAACTCTTCAATTCCAATTAAGTGGTTAGCAAGACACAAAGCTCTAGATCAAAATTCCCTCAATTAAACAGCAGTAAATCATTTTCTAACCATTCAATCATGACAGTGATCTAACAAGTGGTAATAGCAATAGACAGGTGAGTGCGCCAGGCATACTCGCGTAAATAATAGAGGGCCCCATTGACAAACGACCGACGTATTCTCACTCACGTAGACTTTTATGAAGGATCTACGAACGGAAAATGAAATAGGGCTCGTTTCTGAATGGAAGAAATAGAGAACACAATAGTAGAATCATTTCATTTAATTTCCATTTCAATACGAGGTGAATCAAACATGCCGTGACTAAAATTTGTTGAATTTATTTTATTTACTTAATGGCATTCAAAACAGAAAACAATCGAAACATGACACTGTAGTAAAGATTATAACTAAGTTTCTTAAACTAGATTGAATTCCTAAACATGGATGCACAACAAGACAATTGAGACTATATTCAGAGTGCCCATGAAATGTCGGTTAAATCCACTAATAAAAAATATTGTTCTATGTAACCTTTTTATAATGCTTTTGTTACAATGTGGGATGTATCTCGCTGATGATTTTGGGTACTCACGTGGAGAAATGTTGAGATACGAGTAGGTACCTCACTGTACGAGTACCTCCAGATGGGGTAGATTCATTAGTGTATTTCTATCTAAAAAGTATCGGGAGTTTTCCTGTAATCCATCCATATATCTTGTAGTGACCGCAATTTTGGACAATATCCTGGAGCCCTATTCTGCTAAACAAATCTTCACCTTCACTGTAATACGAGGTTAATTTAGATTAACCTCGTGAAGAATCCTCAAGCAAGACCAATAGTATTTCCCCAAAACCTGGAGATCCATTCTGCGAAAAAAAAACGCTTCCCTACGACATTGATGACGTTGCAGAATCCTCACTAATGTCACGTTTTAGAATTCTACGTGGGTCGATTTGGCGATAGTACCATTCAACATAGTGAAGCTATGTGAAGGTGTAGATTTGTTTAGCAGAACAGGGCTCCTGGATATTGTCCAATATTGCCATCTAGATAATAATATATTTTTTTATTGCAATTACTTTAAAAAAAACCTATACATACAGGTTCTGGAGTTACCTTTTAAGCAAAGTTTGCTTGAGTTAGGGGACCCCGCTCTTACCATTATTAAAATAACAATATGGATTGATGGAGAACTACACCCAGATACCTTTAAGATAGATAGACTTATCATGATTCTTAATAGGGATGATAACAGCCGTTTGCGATTTGTTAACATTGTTGTTAACAAGGTAGGCGATAAATACCCGATAGTAATCTTAACGATGATGATAGTACATATGCAATTGAGATCAAAGAGTGATCTCACCTGTACTAACTAGACTTCGCCGTCGCCTATACTCGTAAAAAGATGGTGTCAAAAGAGTAGTTTTTTAGCACGAAAGCAGAAACTTCGGTTTTTCAAGTTCCCCTGAAACGAGGGCACAAAGCATTATGAGCGACTTCACCTGTACGAACTCCCCGCATATCGGCGTGAAGGGCACATCGAGGCCTGCCTCATCATAGTGCGTCCTGAGCCGAGGGTACAGATCAGCGGCTCGCACGCGGTGCGGCGGCGGCTCGGGCTGCGGCGGTGCTCGGAACCGCTCGCGATCACTCATCTCGCTTGACGGTGCTGCCACCTGCAACAAAGGGAAATATTGGTTAAGAATTGACAGTAGTATGTCCCCCTGTGGCCTTGGAGATGACAATCTATGAGAGACTACTGGCAGATGCTGAAAGCGGCGCTATGGCGTTTATTAGGATCTGATGATGTTGATGATTAACTAAACAAAAGTTCGGTAACATGGTCAGACGAAGTCGTGGGGAAAAATATGTTTAGGATAGCGCAGGTTCGTAATAGATGCTACAAACTTAAGTAAGCCCATACAGGATGTTGGCGAAGACGGTCTGTGAATGATGATGAATTCATAGTATTTGCGGTTCAATGCCATTTGCGGCCATCTTAAAATATACTATTTTTGTTTACCATCTTGTAGAGTTATTATTAATAAATGACTGACCGCTAACATCTTTCATGATGAACATTGTTTCAAATTATTACTATTTTTAGGATTGGACAATGCCCCTTTACAGCAGTTTTATATCTTATTTTTATTTCTGTGACAATATGACCTGTTATTTGTTTATCAATTTTTATTTTATTGTATTTTATACGAGTAGCCGAGTAGCTTTCTTTTAGTTTAGTTTATTATGACAATGCCCCTATACAGCAGCTTTTATGATATATCTTGACATATACCTGTTAACTTAGTTTTATTTATTTTCAGACATATTTTTATTATAATTTTTGTAAACTCTAGGCCCTTTTATAGCCAACTCTTCTTATTTTGTTGAACCTACTTATAGGAATCACTGTCTTTATGTTTTTCTTGTGTTGTAAAATCCCTTATGGTGTTTCTTTTTGTAACTTATTTGTGTACTAGAAATAACTGTATAATTATGTATATGTAATACTTTACCTACGGTGGAAATAAATGAAATGAAATATGTAAATTTCTTTATTGCACTGCACAAAGGAATTCGTTTTCATCGCTATCTTAAAATGAAGTCAGTGACTTTGGTTTCTACTTTGGTCATAAGAAAACTAGATTAGGTACTATGATAACTCTTCTATCATAAGTACATATATATACTAGTTTACAAAAAAAAACTCACTCGTAGCCACATATTATAGAATAGTATCAGTCGATAACAGCCGAAGACTGAGAAGAATCTCTCAATCTCTCTGAAAGTTTCTAGAACTTTCCAGATTTCCATGAAGAGCACGCTAGCTCGTGACAAGACGACTAATGTTGAACGAGGTCACGTAGGAGGTCAAGTACCAATTTACCTTCCAAAACCCGGATACCATGACCTAGGGTAAGGTAAAGTTTTAGAGCTGTGGTTTGAGGAAATGTCTAGAGATTAAGATACGTTATCGGGTACCTACAACGTAGGATGGCTCGGGAGTTGGTTATACATTGCATGCTCTAATAAAAATAATACACTGAGAATAGTACATAATAGAAACAATGTATTACTTTCCAACCGCAAAATACCTGCAGAATTTTGACACAAGAAGTATCTACTGACATGTACATCACACAAATATTCAAATCACTTCACACAACAACGTTCTCACTAATAAAGGGCTGTCAAGTGACTAACTGACCTTAATTGATAATTCGAAACACAATAAGGGCTAAAGTTCCTTTTGAGATTGTCTATGTGTAAGAGAGAAAACAGAACTTTCTCATTATCTGTTTGGTTTGACCAATCACGTGTGTTATGGTTATCAATATCACTAACAAAGTTAATGACAGTATTGGGAAGAAAGTTTAATACAATGAAGACAATTTTCAACAATGCGCCATACATAGCAATATAATTCCATGGTAATTTCCTCCTTCCTTATAGCGGAACAATCGACAGGTCCGGTTCAACCTTGATGCTAATGGTAAGTATTCACATGTACGGTAAACAGCAATCACGTCGGTGCCAAACTACCATAATCAGAGTCCACAAATTCCAATCAGAGTTCTGCTTGAGCGCATAGCATACCATATGCGGGCCGTTGCTGGAACGCACCAGTATGGTAACTGGCATACACAAGTAGCTGATTACTGGAATCGTTAGAAAGCGACCTTGCGTTACCTAAGCGCACACGCATACCTCTGAGAACGTGAGAGTGTTACTTAATGCTGTTCTGACATGAGAACCGACCGCGTGTTAAGGGCTTGAGTATTAATTCTGATTTAGCAACCAATTCCCCATTTGAATCGTTGATGCTCAGTTTTAACTTGACCTAATGAAGAAAGGAAAGGAATCGGACCGAGCCGAAGGTAAAATTAAATGAAGTAATGTCTGTAATGGTTGATGTGATGATGCTACTAGCACGGTAAAGTTACATTACCGTGCTATAAGTGTTTCGGCTGGGGAATACCCAAGGTAACGGACGCACAGACAATAACAACCCAAAACCAAGCTCAACAGTTTAACGAATGCGTATAAATATTTGATGTTTCCAATACATTGGTTTGGTGCCTGTTAAATGGACACAATCACAATATTTAAAAAAAAGACAAAGCAAAGATTACGACAGCGAATTCTCAAAACTACTAGGTAACGTCTATACAAGCATTTTCAAACAAACACTTGAATCAGCACTGATGCAAGCAAACAGATATACGTAAGTACATACTTTGAAAGCAAATATTTTTATTGCCGCAGAAGTGCTATTGGCTCATCGTTAAGAGCCAAGACGAATGGGAAATTAGAGACTTGGACAACACTTTCAAAGTGGAAATATCATGGAAATACAAGAAAACTGGAGAGACTGAATACAATTTGACCAATGAATAATATTATATCCCTGAATAGATAATTATAGTGACGTTCATAGAAGAAATTGAGTTCAATTACTAATAACCAGTGATCGGAAATTCGGGCGCTTATTTACCTAAAGTTGGTGTAAGACACAACATGGAGCAGTTAAAACCATCTTTCTCGGGAATACTTTCCCGTAAATTCCTGGGATTTCAGAATATTCTAAAATAATGATTTTTCACCGGAATCTTATTTATAGACGAAATATAAGACACTTTTATTCTGACGTGTTTTACACTAAAGTCAATATTTCTGAAAAAAAAAACATTTTTAATTATATTTATGATTTTATGCCAAAATCCTTTTTCTACACGAAATTTAAAACACTTATTCATACGCATTTATAATTTGTTTGATAATTGCGTAAGAATAATAGAAACAAATATTATAAAAAAAAAATATAGGTATATAATTGTCTGTTTTGTGAGATGAACCCAAACTTGTTTTATTCCAAATGGGAATTTTGGAATTTTCTAGAATGTATTTTCACTGAAATCTTATTTATAGACGAATTATAAGACACCTTTTTTGAACGCGTTTTTTTACAAAAATCGATTTTCGCGTCAGAATAAAAGTGTCTTATATTTCGTCTTTAAATAAGGTTCCGGTGAAAAAATCATTATTTTAGAATGTTCTGAAATCCCGGGAATTGACGGGAAAGTATTCCCGAGAAAGATGGTTTTAACTGCTCCATGTTGTGTCTTACACCAACTTTAGGTAAATAAGCGCCCGAATTTCCGATCACTGCTAATAACACAGAAATATTTTAAAACTAAGTTTATTTATATGTAAGGTGTTTTATGTTTTAAAATCAACTTTTTTTTAATTATACCTAAAACCGTAAACAATTAAACAACAAGACATGGAACTTGTTAAGGGTTCACCTAACTAACCTATCGATGAAAGCCACTTACTGTCCTCAAACACAAATGAAATTTTAGCCGTTTTTTACACTTATTAGACGTGCTCAAACCTGATTGCGTTTTATTATTCGTTGTTTAGAATTAGGTTATTTCAGTAAGACCACCATACCTCCAGCTTGACAGTTCGACTAGCACAAAATAAAATAGCTACAAAAGAAAATAAAGTGTCACACACAACTGACACAACACAATTTTGCGATGTGACATGTCAGCAAACATCTTGTTGAGTTTGTAAATCAAGTTGTAGTTTGTAAACATCTTTACGATTCTGCATTCGCAATGTAAACAATGTATCCTGACACAAATGGTTAGCATTGTTCTTCAAATTACAAAACAATTTGAGGAAAGAGTCGCTATGGAATATGCGATACCTCAATGTCCAATTTGTTAATGGTTGTTTATGTCAGGTCCATTGTGTTTTACTAGAAACTGATAGATAACGAATGACTTCTTACTATCATCATCAGCCTATATATTATATCTCATGTGCGGTGGACTTATTAAGTCCACCGCTGGACAGGGTGGGATCCCATCATGAGCGCCATAGCCCCCTGTCTTCAACCTGCTGCATCCAGCATGTGCCTGCAGTCTACCGCAGATCTTCTTATAGATATATTTATTTGTATCATTATTGTGGTTATCAAAGGCTTGATAGGGCTCCACATTTAGAAGATGCATTCCTAGATTCATTCCTTTGAATGACACAAGTTGTTGCACAACGTATTGATGATTGTTTGTTAATGATAATAATTATGTGTCGTATTGGACACTTTTCTGCCAGTAATGGAAAATAATTGTAAATTTCTGAGTTATCAAATAATAAGATTGTTTGATATTTTCACCAGCCTAGTTCGTTATCTAGCAGAGTGTACCAGTGCAGGTTAGGTTGGCTTGGGATACGAGATGTTGGGAGTCCCCCTTGCACAATATTTGTAGATAAATCTAATGAGACCTTTTACAATCATTGATTCGACATTGTTGACACTTACAATACAAACGACATAATAAACAAACTTGGTAGAGAGCCTAGCTACTCGGAGCTAAGAATTTCCACATCATCAACCAACCTAAGAATCACTAGTTACTTACATGCTTTCAAATATTTATAAAGGTATTTGTTGAAGAATTGACACATGAGTGACATGACAGACATTTTCAGAACTTTTGTTGGTAAATATTTTGATTCAAACTTTGCAAAGGTGACAGCAGAACGTCAGAAGTTGAAAACTCCATTAAAAATGATTGCTTCCCCCAGCGAACAAATTGTCGCAAATACGTATCAAAAGGAGGAGTGGAAGCTTACAACAGGTGGTCACGGTAGTAAAGAATGCATGGAAGCAAAAACCCGGCCCTTATAGAATGGCGTTTCGGTGAAATTTGTTACAATTTGTAACGGTATTGCATTGTTGTTACCTGTTAGATCAATACAATAGGCTCCTAGCAACTCCATTTTAGATTGTTGAATTTTCTATTACGATAATATCAATGTCTTTTATGAAATCAATTGATGTTGCCATGGTCACATCTATTAGGCTATCAGATACCTTCGTCTGTTTTAAATTGTGAATGAACGTTAGTGCAAGGTATTATGATTATTTAGATTCCAGCGGCTAATAAATATTCTCGTAGTCTAATTGGTCTAACATTCCTACGTAATGACGTTACTGGCCCCTCGAGTCGGTTCTCATAACGATTACACAAGTACTTTGTAACTTTATGAATCATGCACCTACATATTTTCAAGCAGCTATGACAGAATCATCAATAGGCTTGGTGATGTCAGTCTCTAGCCCAAAATTTTGGAAGGTTCTTAAATCATAGTTTTGTTTCTTTTAAGGAACCTAAATAAAGGTTTATACAACTTTATAACTATCTCTCATTCCGAGATACTTGCCCTCGTTTGACTAATTTTCCTGGACTATTATGGCAGCATAGTGTTGTGTATATAAAAGAAACATAATTTGTACGCGACAATCAACATAATAATATTTTGAAACATTTAAAACAACCGGTTCCGATCCGGTTCAAAAGACCACGTAACGTAAGTTACATTTAGGACTCGAATTCCATTCCATGTGCAAAAATGTTTAATTACATAAAATTACCATGCAAGTGTTAAATTTCTTTTACTAAATCACGATATGACTTTATGGTGAATACCGAGTGCTAACGAACTGGCAGAAGGAAATGAAGTATGGAATAATATGTATGTCAACAATAAATATGAAACTACCGTAGGAGTCGCGCCCACTGCCTCTCCGCACACTCACCCAGGTTCAACGAACACGAAACGCACCCAAAAAAGGAAACAACAAAAACTTGAATCCTTTTTGTTGTGCACTTTTTGTGAAATACGACCAGACGAAATTAAAAAAAAAAACATGACATAATTACAGCACTGTACAAAAACTCGATTGAAATCGGAGCACGATACCTTTTGTGGCGAAATGTAACGTTAGATAGTTGAAAAACCTAATACCAGCTTCTTGTATTTCACATACAATGGATTAATAATGCCAGAATAAGGTTGCTTACACAGATGCACCGAGTAGTAAAGAAACTCAAACAAAAACTTCTCAGTTTGAACACAGAGTTGTAAAACAGAAGTAAACCCAACCATTAAAACAGTCGTCAAAGCACGGGTGGGCGTCACTGGTAAACCGACCAACTATGAAACGTTTAACACGCCATTAGTTTTCTTTAGAACCAAGCACCTATCGATGCCGGTCGGCATGGTACAAGCAGTTCTTGAGCTGCGTTCGTTGACCTTTATCGACAAACAAAAAATAAATCTTCATGAACGTACGCATAAATATACACATTTGAATTCAAAGATATAACGTGTGAAGGATAATAATTTGAAGATCAAAGTCGAAATGCTTAGTTGAGCCATAAAAACTTGCAAAGTGATTTACGTACGCTACGGAACAAAGAGTTAAAATCCATAAGGTCACATGTTACACACAATGTAAAACAAAATCAAACACACCTCGCACGAGTTTTATTTTACGAAGATATGAGTGAACACGTAGATGCGAGGATCAGGAATGGTATGATGTCCATTCAACTACTAGAAATAGAAATATCACACGATCTGAATTCACAGGAACCTTCTGTAGGAATTTTCATTATGTCGAAATCGAAGTTAGTGTAGAATAAAGAATGCTCACAGAACCGAAAGTTGAGTGACCTTCGGATTGCCTTCCTAATAGGGATTTGAACATGTTGAGTCACGAGTTGTTTAGGGATTGCAGCTGCCGCCGCAGATGCGTAGTATTTTCCAGCACCTTCTCCATCTTGCCGTCAAAAGGAATCCTCGGTGACGCAATTCTATTGTCTTACAAATCTTAGCTTTGTCAGGAATATGGATTCTTAATTGGCTTGCTATATAGGTAGTGTAGTAGAATAGTAAGGTTCGGTCTTTGCACCTAAACGAACTTTGAATTCAACTCAATCTTCAAATCAAGATTACAATACAAGAGAAAGCAGTTTATAGCTGAGATAAAACGAATACTGAAATCAATAGACACGTAGACAGGAGTGTAGTGTAGATACTTACGATGAATAAGACGAACACAGTAAAAAAACGAATAATGCCATGGTAAATAAACAAATGACAGGTATTGTGATGACAAAACGGCAAGAAACGACGGTAAATAAACAAAAAAGGAAAAAAAACATCACCGTCAATTTTCAGCATTCAGTCAGCTGTGGCCGGCAAAAAAATCAACAAGAACGTCGCACAGAATACGGCGGCTATGGATCAAACCACGTTAGGCAATGGCGGATACTTGGTAGGGGCAAGCCCTCACTTGCGTAACCTCACGCGTGACTAATCCGAATGGTGTGCGTAGGAGATGGAGTAGAGGCCGTTTAAGGTCGTGCATGCGGGCCGAGCATATGGCATCTGTGTTACAAACTGACCCTATTCAGCAATTCAACCCATACGGGCACATCGGGACATGTATCAATTTAATTTATTCAGTATTCAGTATTAGTTCATTCAAGGCTCTTATGCCTTTACTTGTATGAAGCCCTGGTATCAACATTGGAGTGTTAGACAGGGATGGAACGTCGCGCGAGTCAGTATAATGTAGTTTTGTATGTCGATCTTCGGTGCGGACGACTACAATAGATGCAAAACATCCGGTGCATACTACTGTGGATAATAGTCATCGTTTTCCTGACGTCAAGTCATTTAAGTGAAATATCCTCTATGTCATTACTATCAGCATGAATGTTAAGTAAAATACCATCGCTAAATGCATAATTAAATTAGTAGAAGCCTTTATAAACGCCGGCGCTACAGTCAAAGTAAGTCAAAGTCACGTTGATAATAATAACATAATGACAGGTTTGGATTTACTAGATGTAAACAGTGATTCAGCGGATGTATAAATAGTAAGTGAAAATAATAATACAACATGTGTTGCATGCAGTGTTTCTAACATTGACTGAGTGAGTGGAGTTGTGAGTAGTATGAAGGCATGTCCTTCATAATGAATGAGTCACGTGTCCCGCTCACACGCAGCGGTAAAGTCCAACATTATATTGAATGCAACAACCCTTACTATAGGTTTTTATGGCTCAGACAGACTAATGGATGACAAGATGAGATTGCCGAATGATTGGTTGGCAATAAATATACCAAGACATCCAATTATTCCATTAGCAAGGGAGTTGATACAATTGGACTTGTTTACTTGCGGAAACCAGATAATGATAGTATTTCCCAATGCAATTTCAGATAGCATGGATTTCACAGTTAAATCGAATTCAACAGTTCTAGGAACTGAGATATTGAGATCTCAGCTTTCTATTAAGTACAATACCGTAAAAAAATTTTGCAACACAAATCTTGGGTATCACAAATCGTATTTCACGAATTTAATGCCATTATTCATGCGAAAACTTCGAACCTAGTTTGAATGCTTTTGTTGGTTCCATTTTTGTTTCATTCACGTATCGCATAGCCGACATAGGTTCGGATTGCATAAGTAGTGCTTTGTTTGTTCCTTTTACGTCCAAAGTTTAAATGAATGGGGGCAGGCGAGCCATCTATAAAATTATTGAATTTCAAGTCGAGGGATTCTATCCCGTTAGTATACCGGCCACATTTAGTCATTTAAGGTCAGACAAGTTAAATCTTATTGTTCTGTTCTTAGTCAGATCACAGGATAAATTCATTGCCGCTATAATCTTGTCTTTATGGTTAAGATTAGCATTTGCGGCTTTTTGTCCCTTACAAGAGGTTTTCTGTAAAACCTTTGTTCTTTAAATCACCAGAATGATGCGGCAGTTTCTTGTTTTGTGATTCGGCGTTAACATCTTGGATTTTCTGGTTTCTTGCTTCCGTTGTCTCGTAATTGTTTGTTATAATGTCTTTATTTACTTCACTTATACATAAACTCAGTATGATAATTTAATTATACTCAAAGTTTGTATCTTTAGAAGTCTGCTTTAACTAACCAGAATATTTTCAACATAACTGTATGTTACGTACAGTGCTTTCACTCTTAACGTCTCTAAAAGTTCCTGATACATAAAACAGTGTGTACAATTCACAAAGATACAGTGGCATTCTGTCATAAATGACGATCTTTGCAATGCGTCATCGTGATATGCACGGAGTACAGTAGCATCATTATCAAATGGCAAGATAACAAACCTGTGAGTATTCAGGGGAAGGTGGCCTCGGAGGGTACTTGGAGGCCATGCGGGCCCCGGCAGCACACCCCTGCGCCGCGGCCGGCTCATCCTCCGTATAATAAAGATGCACGAAATCCTCCGTGTCCAGGAACGTATTGATCAGCATAATATACACTCACATACAAAACTAACTAATAAATAACTTATGCAGTCTAAGATCAGACTTGATGTACACTAGTCTACAATCACGGTTTGTAGGAAGCACGCCATCGAAATGCTTTGTAACGCCCCATTGTTATGATCCACATAATGCTCATAAATATATTTAAATATAAGTTAATATTCACTACACATATATAAAATCACATTTGCACCAATCATACACTTATCTGTGGGGGAAAATAAATATTTTTGACACTTGTTATCATGAGTTGAAGCGAGGTCTCCCATTATCAGTGACGTTATTACACAGCTGTTTAAAGGCCATCGGCGTTATGTAGTTTACGTTCTGCCTAAAGTTATGAAGGCCGAAGGGTTAGTTAAAAAAAATATTGAGAAACATCGTGATGTCCGATAGTAATCAAGGATTTTACCAACCAGTCAGCATTTTAATGATAAACATCACCGATATGCCTAAAATCTATCTAAAGCTTATGCTGTACGAAGGCCCCCTGATATGATAAGCGCCTCAATGACTCTCATTAGTCCGTGATAGTGATGTTCTTGAGTTCTCACAAACTGTATCAATTGTTAAAATGATAACAGGAAATAGCGATCTGATTAAGTACTAAATGGAAGACGACGCTTCAACGATAACTCGCGCTTATAACGATCACACCGTAAGAGTATTCAAGGACTCAATAAACACTACGCTTGAGCACGGCGAAGGCACAATGAGCATCATAAAAATATGGCATTTGTTTGAACAATACGTGGAGAGGTTAGCAATGCGAGAATTATTTATAGAAGGTACACTCCACGCGTAAGGCAGTACTAACAGTACCTTATGAGGTAATAAATAACGATTTAAAGATAAAGAGCTTTATGGTCTATATATCAACTGCTTTATCTATACTAGATATCATAATTCAAACCAAACATAAACGCAATTAGCAACTACGAGAAAAAGCTGGTAGGAGAACCACGCATGCTAGGATAATATACTTAAGAAGAATAATTCTTAGAGAACTTAAATGAAGAAGAATCCGAAAGGAAATCAAGACCTTTAGTCCCGATCAATAGGAAGCACCACAGTCCAGTCCGTCCACCAGTCACTATTGTTGTTGTTAAATATCCTTTGTTTATTGTCGATTGTCATTCATATAAACATGCTATAACAAGCAATTATGACAGGAGCATATTTACGGGTACGTATTCGAACACATAAAATTAAAAATATCTACAGTTAAAATGCCGATGTTCAAAACCCCTAAAATTACAACACCTAATACTTCAAATACCATAATGACGTAACACCGACGTATAAAACACCTAAGCTTGCAATACGTATCATCCAGATCAACAATTATATTATAACTATTTAAACAGTCCTCTTACGTAAAGAAATTGATAACTGCAAGAATGGCAAGAGATACTCCCAGATGATAGAGCCGTCAATTTCATTACATTTCTAAAGGACACCGTTGGAATAAGAATAAACTTACTACGTTTTATAAGGTTATGAATAAAGTCCCATCTATCTACTCTAATAGTAATCAATGGTTTCAAAGGCTTGGTAGTTTTCCTGTCTATATGCAAAACGTTTCAAAATTGAAATTTTATTAAAGAAGCTATTCAAACATGAAATCAACAGTTCTATATGCTTAATCAAGTTGTGCATTATTCAGTCAGCTCATTTATCCTGGTTGATAGCATTGACAAGTTAAGGAAGACTGGATTATCAGATTTTTTAACAACTTAAACCCTGTGAAATGTTTGGAATAAAACTTTGTAGGAACCGCATACATTCTCATAATTATCATTCAGCGACGAAGTGATCGTGATTTTTTTACACAAACAAGATAGAACACAATTAGAACATCTACTAAACAACTTCACCAAATTATCATCTATGAGGCCTTTATTATTCGTTATCCCGCAGGCTGAACCTTGCTTATTTACAAATATGAGTCAGGTTCGTGGAAATCCCGAATCCAAACACGTTAAACTATAATGGTTAATACGGACAGTCGCAATAACATAAAGCATAACATACATTGTATCTCATCAATACTATAAATGCGAATGAACTCAAACATCTGAACGGATCTAGGCAAGGAAGGACATACATGGTTTGCCAGGGAAGGACATTGACAAGTTAAATTCAAGAAAAGTGTAGTCGGAGCCGCGCAGTCAGAAGTTAGATATAACATTATAATCACACGTTCGTCAAGCTCTCGTAGTGCACTCAATATCTTTAAACATCCTCTTAGTTTCAGTTTCGAAAGCGCTCAATAAGGAAGTCAGGAAACAGAAGCAAGAAGTGAGATACGTGGGAGGTATCCAAGAAATACGGCATTGCGAATCTTGTAAAGGAGCGGATGGCTGCTCCACTTTCTGCGGTTCGCGGGGCAGGAATGCGGTCAGCGGCGCCTACAGCCGCCGGGTCGTGTTTCACTACGCAGTGGGTAACACTGGACGGCTTGGTTGGATCTCTTCTGTCGTGTTATTTCTTACTATTAGTAATACCTTTTTTCAGCCTGTACTTTACCAATGGCGAAGGTTTTCTTTCAACCTTTTTAGTTACAAAAAACTATTGACAACAAGCGTGAGTGTGCGTTGCCGGGGCAGCGGAAGCGTGAACGAATGAGGATTTCCCCACGAACACAATAAAGAAGGGAAGGATTGCTTTGCCAGTGTCCATCAGTGATGAATGTGACGATTGTCATAATAAGGCAAATGGTTGAACGATAAGTAAAGCGCGTAAGTACTTTTAAGCCTGCGAGTCGTCTTCGATTTATTACTAAGTTGCTAACTGTACAAAGTAGGTCCAAAACTACGCATCACGGAGCAACGGGCATCGTTCAGCAAGAAATCACAAAACGCCATTGTTTCTCAATAAGAACCTCGTAAAAATCCGATATGGCAACAGAATACGAACAATCAAGAAAATTCTTGGACAAGGCCGGTGTTTACTCCGCTAGTCTTTAATGATAAACTTGATCACACTTAACATTTACTTCAGATTAATAGGAGTTTAATTTAAACCTCATAAAAGGCTCAAGACCAAAATGAGCGGCGCAATTGGGGAGCCCTACACCCAGCAGTACCACGTAGTAACGGGGTTGATACTGATGATGTCGACTTGGATCTTCAATCCTGGGTCATACGGCAAAAAACTCTCTTACGGTGCTACGACATACATATGCCCACACGCAATATATTTCTGTGGCTCACTCATAAAGTCAAGGCCTAATCGAGTCTAAAATGAGAACCACAATCGACTAGAATTTACCCCAACAATGGATACATCACAGAAGTAGTTACTAACTGCACATATAAAAGCAAATTAAGTACTTACATAATTAAATTAAATACGTGTTGTAAATAACAAAAGCGAACACCACAAGCGCGAAATCGATTGAGGAGACCAACCGATTAGCGATTGCAAACTCGTTTGTCGTAAAAACGATAATGGATAAATTCCGGGCCAATTATACTGTAATTGGAATAGGTAGCTGGTGTGGATTTTCAAATGGCGTTTATGTCTGGCACATATTGTGAAACAATGGATTGAATGAGTGTAACCCGGCGCGAACGGATCGTATGGCCTGGCTGTACGTCGCGAAATAATAGCTGATCGTGATATTCGCGACGGTAATCGTCTAGACGAGAATGTGAAGAGTCTAAGTGATAGTCTATCACTCAGTACTTAGAGAAGTGAGACTATGAATGCAACGAAGTATCGAAATCGAACTTTGACTTGTCTAAGTGCTTATTTTGTTAGCCTAAAGAAGTAAAGTTATTGAATTTTGAACGTTTTACAATCTATACCGGAGGCGTATATCAAACGAAGGGATCATTAGAATACACCGAAAGAGCATTTCGTCTACGCTATATCCTAAGTAATATTATAAATGCGAAAGTATGATTGTTTGTCCTTCCTTCACACCCTAACTAAGCAACCAATCGACTTGATTTTTGATATAGATTTAGTTGAAAGGACTCCATCCTTTCAACTAAATCTATATCAAAAATCAAGTCGATTGGTTGCTTAGTTAGGGTGTGAAGTAACATAGTTTTTGTGCTGGTAAAACATCCAATTCCCATGGGAGATTAACGGGAATAATCCCCCTAGAAATGTGAAATTCTAATTTAACAGGGGAACAGCAAGTCTGGAGATAAAAACTATTGCAAAACTCAGACATTATCGTATCGTTCATAACTTCATAAGTCATACATAACATATCGCAATCGTTTTGCGCAGTAGACCCTCTGGACCGCAATCTAGTCGCTAGTCAACATTCTCAAGTTTCAGGCGGCCAGATTAATTCTGCATCTACATTTAATACAACTAAACCAAGTCTTAATACACTGTATTTTAGGCTGTTTCTTGAAATTGTGAATGGTATGACAGAGTTTGCAGGGTCGCATTACAAAGGAACGCGATAGGTTTACTTTTGTGCAGACGATATACATATAAGTAGTTCGTGTCTGTCGTATATTGTAAACTAGCTGTTCCCCGCTGTTTCACTCTTGTTAAATTCGAATTTCGCATTTCTGTGCGGATTATTCCCGTAAATCTCCCATGGGAATTTGATGTTTTATCAGGACAAAAGTTGACAATGTTACTCTCCATCCTTTCAACTAACTCAATGCCAAAAACTAAGCAACCAATGGCAACCATCAAGCCGATTGGTTGCTTAGTTAGGGCGTGAAGGAAGGACAAACAAACACACTTTCGCATTTGTAAATATTAGTTAGGATTTTGTGAATATTCAATCTATATTGGTATCGTATCAGTGGACGACTTTTTTAGTTAGGTAATCTGATACTATAAATATCTTAACAAGATCAGAGCCGTTATTTTTATGACTCTGATTTAAATATATTTTTCATATTCTACGATCTACGAACATGGCAACCTAACAGATAGAACACCAGAAAAAAAATAAAAATAAAACAATTCGTTATTGTCAATAACAAGAGTATAAAGATAAAGACGTTAAGTAAGACATATTACAATGCAGCAAATCAAATCTATAAAAAGTAAGTTATGTCAACTCATAACTGTAAAGGGTGGATAACGGGACACTTGCATGCTTTATGTAATAAATTATAAAATTAATAATATAATTAAGTACTTACCTATCCTTTTATTTTATGCAATTCCATTAAATTAATTATGTTATCTTTACAGTAATGAAAAACAATCGTTAGGTTTCTTTTGCATAATTAAATAATAAAATTGTTATTGCAAATACATTTCATTGACCCTTCAGTCAGTTCATGGCTTCTACTTATGACGATAATAATGTAAATGATTTAATTTAAATATTCAAAATAAAGCAGGAATTTGGAAAGTTAAGTCAGGTATAACGTAAGTGAATGGAATAAATCTTACATTGACGTAAGTAAGCATAACCGAGTATATTTAAAATTTTAAATCGATTGTTTTGAAAATTCTAAAAACAGATATAAAATCCCTTAATTTTACACTTTTTTTAGGCTTACGTACCCGAAGGGTATAAACGGGACCCTATTACTAAGACTTCACTGTCCGTCTGTCCGTCACCAGGCTGTATCTCATGAACCGTGATAGTTAGACAGTTGAAATTTTCACAGATGATGTACTTCAGTTGCCGCTATAACAACAAATACTAAAAAACTGAATAAAATAAATATTTAAGGGGGCTCCCATACAACAAACGTGTTTTTTTTGCCGTTTTTATAGAGGTGGTACGGAACCCTTCGTGCGCGAGTCCGACTCGCACTTGGCCGGTTTTATTAGTTTTTGTGAAACAAATACACTCTAATGCCTAGGGAACAATTTTTTATTGGACCACCTCGGGATAATTTTCTATACAACAGCGAATTTTCAAAAACAAACCATAATTGCCGGAGAAATCTACGAAAATATACAAGCACATAGATTTTGATTTTAAATTCGATGTTTCTTTAAAATTCTAATACTACGGAAGCTGTTAACCACAAAACGCGTGCAGCAGTTCTCTATTGGTAAAATAACGTGATTCTAACGTGAAGGATATTCGAATCACGAGTAACGCTGAGTACATACCCCGGTCATGGGCATATAGATCCGGTTGTAAATCCATAGACGTGACTTCCACGACGTGAGGAGCCAAGCTATGGCGCTCATTAGGGGAGGCCTATGTCAAGCAGTGGACTGATATAGGCTGATGATGATGATGATGCTCGAAAAATATTACCAGCTGCAGAGTGACTAGAAGGAAGCTACCTATAACAACTTACATGTATATAGATTTTTGTTTTTATTTTTTTTTTCAGTTGAGATTTTCTTTTGTTTTATTTTGTTATGCCAATATTTATCCAAATGCAATGTTACCTTAATATATAAGATCAATACGAGTGTGAGTACCACTACAAACCAACGTTGGTTTAATGGTGCAATATTTACTAAACTATGTATAGTTTTATAAATAAATAAATATTATTATTATGAATAAGCAATGCTTGCAGGCTTTAAGGTCATCCGCTCATTACGGGATACCCTGTTTAATGATTATAGCCTTAAATATATGTGGCCCTGAGATGTCTTACAGCCGGTTTTTCATCGGCTTGTTATAATTTGACAACAGTTAAAACTTTTTGTTAACCTCTAGTCTCTCACGAACCAAGTCTTGGGTTCTCACACACAAGTAAACACTACTTGTGTGTGAGAAACCAAGACTTGGTTCGTAAAACAAATAAACAAAACTTAATCAGGATAAGTGCTATAAAAAATATATAAGTGCTAGTGTATATGCTATAAAACTGTTTTGTATAGGAGTATAGTCCCTTTTCGTAAAGCTCAATTTTGTATTTTTTACGAACCAAGTCTTTGTTAAAATACAAAAACGAGCTCAAAAAAGCCATGCTTGTAGACATACTGAAAGAAAATATTGTTATATCGGATAATAAGTAAAAGGCGAAAGATTTGTACGTGTTAAAGGGGAACCAGAGTAATATATCGGCTAATATATCTTTAATATAAAATTATTTGAGATATGGCACTATATTTTAAAACCGTAGTTAGTGTAGTAGAACAGAGTTTGAGGATAAAGATGTGGTATTCCACATTATTATCCTAACAAGTCATTATAATGAGTTACTTGTTTTATTTATTTACATTTATTTTAGGTTTTACAAAGTGCGAGATAAAAATTATAGTGATGGGTGTGGTTTATGTAGGTACTGGGTACTAGATAACATGCATGCCTGCGCCTCGGGTGTCAATATACATATTACCAAGCAAGCTGTCACTGATATACGTCACTGACGGGTGTTAGACAGTCAGATGATGGGGTTGTCATGCGAGCCCAGTAGGCCGAGCAAGGGGATTATTCTCTAGGGTAGAATTGCTCTGGCAATTGATAGAGTCAGGCAGGACAGGTGGTAATCAAATGATTAGTAAATAAAAGAAAGCAATCAATGAAAACGAACAATTGATAAGCCACATTGAATCAACAAGCAAAACGAACCACTTGCCAACGTTAACATAGAAACTAGAGGTAGAACCATACTCAGGACAGGACTCAGGTGAAGTAGTCGTATATTTCGGCACAGATGATGTAAAAGTTAGTACACGTGGGAATGCAGACGATAGCATTCACGGCAGTTTATGCAACGAGCCAGCGTGAAAAGAAAACCAGCCAATCGCGATAGTCCACGTACAAATACGTACAAACAAGTCATGTGAGCGAAGCGATGCGATGGCGCCGACGCCACCGGTCGTGACCTTCACGTGCGTTAGTGAATCGAAAAACATATTCATGGTGCACAATGATTATAGTATAGTGAAGCATGGAGTGCATCAACAAAGGGATATAAATAGCCCGTGCAAAAAACAAGGTTGCAACCTTTAACTATAATGAACAACACACTTTACGAGCGAGAGTTAGTTTGCCACTTTTACAAGGGGTTTTGTTAGTATTGAAATGTTATGGTTAATATGAAAGTTTAGTTTTGGATAAATTTACTAGAAAAATAAAATGCGATATAAATAATAAATAATGCTGGACCACCAATACAGCGTCTAGCCCCAAGCTAAGCAGAGCTTGTGTTATGAGAAGTAGATTACTGATAGACTTAATACAAAACCTACATTTCATATATAGATATTATATAAAAACCCAAACCAAATATTAGCAGATCGTACAAATGTTTGTCCCGAGGCGGGACTCGTCGCAGACGGACATTCGCCCACCGCGCCCCAGAGGTCGTCAAATGATGCAAGCAAGTTAACAGTCAGAAAGGTAAATTTTACCTTTCTGACTGTTAACTTTTTTATCATACTATGAAAAACGAATAGAACAGATGAATATGGCGAGAATAAAAAATGTATGGGCATTGGTATTGGTACCCAGCAGAGCATGACATAAAATTAAATGCAATAGTGATGATAGCAATAGGAGGTCTACGAAAGAGCACGCAAGTAATCAACGAAAACGAAAAGAAATCTCGGCAAATCACAAATGCATAAGTATTTATGGACCGGTGTCGTAGGTAAGGCGCAGTCTTTCCGCGTTCTGTTAGAAATGCTTCCGCGATTCGCTAAGATTGCTGTCTCATTAGGGCTTAGCAGGTCAACTACACTTTCATTACTGCCACCAACGGAGCGTAAACGTCTGCTGTCGAGGACTTCAACGACGGATCGTGCAAGGATATAAGGCACAGTGCCACATATCAACTATTACCATGCAAATTGACATAGAAGAAGGTATAGGTTTTCATTTATCGTGGTCCTGCTCCGGAGATTACCCATTAAAACAAATACATATGCATAAATATGTACTTACTAAATTTACCACTCCATAATATTGAATAAAAACTAATATTATAAATTCGGAAGTAATTCTGTCTATCTGTCTGTTACCTTTTTACATCTAAACAGCTGAATGCAACAGCTGAACAACCCCCTATGTACCTAGGTAGCTACGCGTCGCCTACAGATCTCATTGGAATTTGGCAGGGAGGTAGATGGTATGCTGGGAACGGATATACTTTTTATCCCGGAAAAACGCGTGCGAAGCCTCTGGCAGAAGCTAGTATTGAATAAAGTCATTAACTGATACCATGTCGTATAGACAAGGAAAAGAGACCGCATTGGAAAGATGAAAGTGGGGGAAACTTGAACATTGCACCGATAAGAGCTAGGCTCTTTAATTTATAGTAATAATCAGATTAAAGTAGGTGCTACAATAAATAAGAATAATGTTTCACCGATAGCTCACTATGCCATTAAGCCGGTTGAGTATCTGACAGCCCGTAATCTCCCAATTAATGCGACAGCAGGAACATTTTTCTTCAATCTACATTTTGATCTGAACTTTAAGTCCGAGGATATGAAAGTAATAAATCGTTAATCTCCTTATATGCCACTAAGACAGCTGCATTAATTAAAGCGGTAGTGTAGTGAGTGACATTCTCGTTGTTCAAGGTCATCTAGATAATAAATGACCGACGAAGGCTGCAAACAACACTATTTCAAAGTCCTATTATGTTACAGTGTCAGTAATTCACAGAATAATAATTTCTAAGAACTAAAGAACAGCAACTAAGTCCGATACCGGTAATATCCTTAGATATTCTGGGATGACAGACTAGGCAAAAAGTTTTTTGAGGAAACCCAGAAGTCTAGATCTTTTTTAAGAGTTTGGGTGGATTTCATGAGTGAACTTAATGAAGCATAAATTTCTGAAAGTTGTGAGATATTTGAAAACTGGTACGGTGATGCCAGGTCCTGTTGTCCCGCACTTGTGTCGTGACTCGAGTTGATTTATATTAAGCCCGGGAGAGATTTATTGGAACTAGTGAATCGGGAGTGAAAGTAGACTTGGCATACACACTACACTGTGACCACAAGTGAAAAGCATTTAGACGATGCAAACTTGAAGAAATCACGTGAATCGTGTGATAAAGGTCGCAACGAACATGTCTTGGCAGGCAAGCAAGTTTAATTTGGCAATAAAGGTACACAATACTACAACATTGTAAAAACTGTTGCTAATAGAGAGGAGTTAAACATAATGTTTTAAAATAAGCTAAGGACAAAGAAAAACTACTAATGAAATCTCTGCAATCATGCACGCGAACTGTTCGAGGCAACTGCGACCTAAATACATAAAGATAACGATGGACTTCTAGATTCAGACTGTTTTAATAGCAGTCAGATCGGTGAATTTGTGTTTTATGCTTTTATGAAGTTGTTTCCACAATAAATTTTACGAATGGCATAATATTTTGCATTGAGCAAGGTCAGGAACGTGATCTTAAAAAAATCAAAGAGCAGGGGTACCTACACAAAATCTTTTATCAAAATCTTTAATGAGGTCACATCAAATAGGTAGATAAGTGCCCAGATAAGTGTTACAGTATTTATAAGTTTATCATGTTTTATGTTTATCAAGCTATCTTTATTATGTTCTTGGAATGTTTGGGCAGCTTGCCATTCAAATGACATCAATTATTCAATACTGATCGAATCAGAAGTGTTAAGTTCGGTTATAAAGACACCGGCAGTAAGGCTAACCACGTGATAGAAAAGTGGGTGCGACGGACCTTAGTAACGATTTTCCGAGAGCCAGCTGAGACGTAGCCAACGTGTAGACATGCGCAGAAGCCCCGTCAGCCACGTGGGGAGCAGACAACTTTTAATTTAATATTGAATATGTGGAGAATGCGCGATGAAAGCGAAATTTTAAATCGCCCTTCATTAGCCAGCAAAATTATTGTTAAGCATGTTGATCAAACAAGTTGATCGAGGACCGTGTGGAGTGGCACAAGAGTTTGGAGGCCTATACCCAGCAGTGGGTGAAGTCAGGTTGTGGATGATAATGATGATGATGTTGATAAAAAGTAGAAGATAAACTCAGCAAGCCAAGCCAGATCTGACTGGACTGATCACCTAGACAGAATCTCTAGTTAAATGAATAATAATGTAGAATGTAGAAACTTTTCCATGGCCGCCCATTAAAAAGCATCTACTGCAAATCGTTGTGGAGAGATATTTTCTAGTAACCTTCTAGCAGAAGCGTACTAACAAGGTAGATACTATGGATAGAGTTTAAAGCCCATTGACTGGCGCGCTTGTTAATTCAATATTAATTCTCAGAACCCCAGTGCAATGTCATGGCACCCTTGACTTGGGCATGCGCACTGGAGCCTCGGGAGCCACGTGGCAGTCCCTCATTGTATAACCTTATTCTATGTCCTCGTTTTAAGACTGCAGATTTCCAGACTCATGATTTCGGTCGCACTTCGACAAAGGTGGACATCCAGCTCAAAATATATTATTTAAGACAGCTTTTTGTGGTTTTTAAGGTTACTTTCCATAGTCATCTTTACAGTGAACATAATATGAACACCAAAAATATAATGACTAAAGTAAGGAGAGACGAACTTATACAAACATGTTCCTTCTTATGACGTCACTACGCTGTCGTAATAAGTTCAAGTGAAAGAGGTTTATCTTTACCATGTATAGGCCAGATGACCTATGAATACTCTGACAAATATTTTTAATAGTTTTTAAGCTACAGCAGATGACTCCAAGTATAAACAATAGAGCCTCCTCTATATTCCAATTAAACTTATTAGAATGTATGTCGTGACGCAAGCGGCAAATAATATTGTATTACATTTTAAGTATTATATAAACATAATAGTGGCTTATTTTTGGTGTGGTGGTCAAAAAATTGAAGCGAACAAAATCAATAACATTTTGTTTCTTATTTGATAATAATTACTATTTATAAAGCAGTTTATGTATAAAATTTAACTTGTCTATGTGCTTATTTTGTAAGCCTAAAGAAAAAAGTTATTGAATTTTGAATGCTTGAATTTTGACGCTGTTATTTAGCATATATCATCGTGTACAGAGTAAACGAACGCATTGTTTAGCCAAGACGTATGGATCTATGTCCACATACAAACAAGTGTGAATTTTCGACAGGTTTTAACACATGACTGGCAAGAAGTAGACGTTTCAAATAGGAAAAGAGTGTATAGGTTGAATTATGAGTTCTGGTTAGGACTAGGCAATGATTTCTACAAACATAGCGCGTGCAAGTACAGTGTACCAGGAAGTGAACGCTAAGAGAATGTCTCCGGCAACGCCTACGGAGCCCTTCTCAAGAAAACTGACTGGTACTTGATAGTACTATGGCACGCTGCGACTGCATTGCATTATGACGCCACGCACACATCGATAGAAGCAAAACCACACAGGCGGACTGCAGAATGGGTAAATTCTGCCGCCATTTTACATTTAGTACTTTAGCACTAGCCGGGAATATAATTGGAACTTACCAAGATTTAATGAATGAAGTTTCTAAGCATTGTATTTGAAACAATTCAATGATGCTGAATTGATTAGACAAGTTTTCTTGAGCAAGTGACCTCGGATATTGTACTTTGAACAAAGCGAATAAATAGCGCTTCAATGCTCAAAGAATTATAAACATTATCAGGCCTCAGTCAAGTTTTTATAAACATTAGATTGTTATGATAACATTATCATATTCTTCACTAAACTGAATGTATTGCATACAGAGTGCTATTATTATAATCTTCAATGAAAATATTATACTAAGTGCAGTAGAAAACAAGACGTGAACAAAAACCCGCCACAACGTAACGTGGACGCCACGAGTACGGCAGACGTAGACAGACATTCATGTTTCCCTATTCATCTTGTATTAAGTAAAATACCTGCTGACAGCAAATAGTAAATACATGTTACTATTCTCGCATTACTAAACCACAATCAAAATATAACCACAACATAGTAATCCTTGAACACCATATTATTATGAAGCCATGTGCCGAACACGACGTCGGCGCGCACGGTTTGCCATATTAGAAATTCCAATGCGGACCTTTTAAAACAAATCGTATCCCGGAGCACTTTACAATATAATCCATTTGTATTTATCGGAGACTTCACGAAACCACAAATACGCGAACTGGATGGTGATAAGAGCGCGGATGTGGTGTATATCCATATTATGGGAGAGGAGCAGCGGAGTCGCATGGATCATGCGACGGACGCGCGCGGTAGCTGCGGGGCAACTGGCGGCGTGCGCGGCGGGGAAGCGCGGGGTGGCGCCGGCTGCAGGGGGCGGGGAACTCCGGCGTCTGTCTACCACGTCGTCGCTACGTACCGCCACCGGGGCCCGCCACCCAGCCACGGTACAGCACCCAGAGGCCCGACGATTGTGCAACGTCAGCGGGCGCGTGCGTACCAATCATTGCCTCCAGGCTTTGCAACAAAAAACTTGTACACGCTCGCGTTAATTATTTCCACACCACCAATTATCTAGGTTCACGTCGAGAACTTTAAATTCCCCATAAATACTCGCCGCAGTGTATGCAGTTTCCACCGTTTTTTTGGCGCTCGATTCCACTTCAGCAGTCAAGGTTGGATTTATAGACTACGTTTCTGATTTCAATATATCGTCTGAGCACGCTTCAATGACTGCAAAAAGATTAGCGCTTTTTCTGTCCGGCTTGCGGCTATAAAACAGAGGTCTCTTATACTTCCATATTGGAATTTGCAATTATTTTTAACGAACAATTCATGACGCGAATAGCTTCGTATACGCACACAACTAAAATCGCTTACTGGGATGGCAACACAAAAAGTGTGATGATTGTGATGAATGAATATGACGATGACGAAACTAAAGATTACGAAGAAGTTATCAAGTTAACGGTTAGCTCATCCAAGGAATTGTAACGTCTATCAACATTACTGAATCAGTGTCAAATGTGTTCGACATTCTTGTAAAAACAGCTGTTGATAATGTCGTTACACGAATTGAAATTAAATAGGGTAGTTAATATGATACTCTTATTCGGTATCTAGACAATAACATTAAAGAGGTTTTTATGTAACCAAATACATATTTACTTTTGAAATATGTATGTAGTTGTAACTGAATGACTGTTCCTATATCGTCCTTGGACGCCATGCCATTCAGTTTTATTTATATATACTCTACTCGACCGGTGGCGGCGTCTGGCGCGTAGTGTTGAGAAGGGCGTATAATATTGCAAGCGTCACAGAGTGCACTAGAGCAGGACCATCGTAGGGAAAGACATAAAAACTTGGAAGGCCTTTTTCCAGCAGTAGGTGGAGTCAGGTTGTATGTATATAATGATGATGAATGGCAGTTGCAGGTAGCAACCTTACACGTGCCGTAAACTACTTACGTATCTGTGGTAGAGTAGATGCAGTAACTATAGCAACAGGAACATAAAACGCAGAATGCAACCGATATCGAAACACTTGTACAATCACATTGGTTTTATATAACCAAAGCGATAACATTCCAATTTCCGACAAACGCATTCCAACAGTGACCGTATCGGTGCAGGTAATCGATGAAATGGTTGCTAATAACCGCGCAATAAGCAGTTATAAAGACACTTCAGGCGACCTTGAAAATTGTATACTTGGCAAAACGATAAAAAAATAAAGAAAATTAATTTCTTATACATATTTCTGCTCAACAATACGTTCGTATTTGTACATGTGGTAGGTATATATGCGTATAGTTAATGACATTGATAGAATACACGATATCATCAGAAAATGGAGATAGTTATGTGGAGCCCTAGTCACCATATTTTCGAAATTATTTAGGTGGCATTATTTTGAAAGTCTAGCCTATTCAGAAACAGCAAGACCTGTAAAGGCTTTTACATTATTATTAGCGATGATTTACACCGGGTCAGCAATTAACCCATTCTGTATGCAACCCTGTAGTTTTCTTAAGATATTCAGGTCATTGTAAATCTGCGCAGACATGATCCTTAGTTTAAATGAGGAAGCATAAATCAGGCAAACTGTCAGAGACACAAATAAAACCGCAGCAAACAGAGGTCAGCGGTAAGTGCACAGGGTCGTTTTCAGCAAAATTCACGAGACATTTGAACATATTTCATGGCGTTACGCATACATTGCTTCTTAATGTGGACAAGCAATCCACGAAAGAAAAATTACGGGACATTGGTGGCGCTGTTTGCGAAATACTTGCCAACTATCATTCAGTAGTGAGAGTCATAGTGGGCGGAAACACGAATTGTAGAGTATACAATACACCCACGTATTTCACCCACAACCGACGCATATAAATTACATGAAACGTTAATGCCTAACTTTCTTAACATTTCTGCGAAATTGACTTTGATTGTAACATTTCCATTGACAACCTTGAATTATAAACTTTGATCAAGGTAACCGAACCACCTATAGGTAAGGTTAGTGATTTCCACTTCATGTAGCTAGAATAAAGTAGCTATTAAATAAATAAAAATAAAATAAAATAAGCCTTTATTTCTGCATTACAAATTCTGGTTTTTCCTATATTCTTAATTCTATTTTTCTTTTACTCCAGTTTGTCCTTCGACATAGGCCTCCTCTAAGGTCTTCCACTGTTTCCTGTCCTTTGCAGTGCTGGTCCATTCTGGGCCGGCCACCCTTTTGATATCATCTTCCCATCGTTTATTTTGCCTGCCTTTACTTCGTTTATTTCCTCGGGGATAACATTCAGTTATTATTTTTATTTAAAATAAAATTTAAAAAAGTAGCTATTAAGGTAATTTAATTATGTGTTATTCGTATAGAAATCAACCGATTAACAAACAAATATCACTTGCGATAAAAGAGATCAATCGAGCTGTTTACAATACCATCAGAGAGGTTATCGAAGACATTAAACGGATTATAGAAGACTAATCCAATAGTTTATCTTGCTTGCTCTATGATTGGGAAAATAATAAATCGATTGGCAGATTGAAGTTAGTACATATTGCCATAAGATCAACCTAAAACTGGTACCTTTATTAGTCTCAAATAATTTATAGCGAGACGAAACTGGTGCCAAAACGAGTTGAGCCAGCCTTGGGGGAAAATCAGGCCAGAAAAATCAATAAACAAGAACAGGCATCTTCGTAAAACCATATTTATTCGACCTGTAATTTAAACTGCCTGGAGTTTAGTTTTAAAATTTCTTGATAGCAGGGCGATCAAGACTTATCCTTTCATGGATAAACGATTATTAAAAAGCACACTTGAGTAATACACTCAAGTACTCTTACTACCAGTGCAGGTGCGAATCTTAGAGGTCATACATCTGCATTTGGTTACACAGCATCATTACTTCCTGTCGCACTTCCGTAAACAACCTCGAGGATTGGAAAAAAACTAGCCACTTGTACTTTGAACTCAAACATCAATGCAATATGAACGGAATTTTAATTGCCTCCCAGCCAAGTGATGTCAGATGCCTTAAATTTGATATTTTAATAAGCTTCTTTGCTTCCAAATTAACTAAATGAACTGTGTCATCTTCAT
The DNA here is from genome assembly GCA_947086465.1 of Eupithecia exiguata. Classification (NCBI taxonomy): domain Eukaryota; kingdom Metazoa; phylum Arthropoda; class Insecta; order Lepidoptera; family Geometridae; genus Eupithecia; species Eupithecia exiguata. The sequence continues at coordinate 1,818,038 of OX352247.1, forward strand.
CTCGAATAAGTCGTTATATTTCTTTGGTTTCTTTTCTTCAATAAATTTTCTATTTATGCTCATGAGATTCGGTTTCAAGATTTTTTTTGTTTGTTTTTTTTTGATTTGTTTCTTCCAAGTTTCATAATTTTTCTGGTTCAGAGATCTATCGACAAGATTAATGACGTTTAGAAACATCTTTCACTTACGTGCCAGTACTTTACGATGTTCATAAACTTTCTCCTATCCCGTGGAATTACGTGTTTAAACTTAACAAGTTAAAATTGACTTTACATAAATTTGTGGCTGTTCAATTACTCTGTAGATACTAGTACAATGCCGTGGAATTCTAGTTCTTCTTCAACAGCAATAAGGTTAAGTTGTTTCATGTTTATTGAGATAGTATCTACGATTCCCACTTCCCATTCCCACGCGATGTCTTCCATAGCAATTGTTAGAGAATTTGCGCGCTGTGTAATGACTAAGTAACTGAGATAATGACTTATTCAAGACTTGATATAAACGGTTGCAGCCATATTCGTCTATTATAAACCTGACCTCCCAGGAAACGCATGTTTCCACATCAGATGTAGAAGCATGCGCTTCCTGGAATTTAGTAAGATTCTTACGTCAGTCGACATAAGGAAAAGCTACAGGTGCTAAACCCAAGACAGTACATTATTTAATTTCACCGGCAAACTATAATCTTTAACCTAAACCATGCCCGATACTTAAAAGCTATAATAGGATTAGCAAATGAACAACCCGCGTCTTGTTCAGACTAATGGGAGTGCCAACCTTTCCTAACTAATTACTACAAAATTTACTACAGCCGCTGACAATTCAATTAAAACTTGTCATTTCATCATCAACGATCGAGAACTTTCTAGCGTCAATCGTAAGGCGACTCCCACAGCTGATTGACCTAAAAAAATATGAATGCTAGACAAGGACGGCGAATAGGGAACTGATGGCGAGGAAAGGGATAGAAGAGGAAGAAAAGTGCGTGGAAGGCGTCACGTAAGCTCAAGACAACAGACGGAGTAGGGCAAGGTCGACCGTGGAATTTAGTAAACGTCGTGAAATAACCACCATGGCCTTTATCTACCTGTTACTCACTGATAAGGGTTTAGTACCATTAGTGAAACAATATTTGAATAGTGTATCAATTTGTTGGTTTGGTGGTTCCGAAACATCCAAATATCCTATGATAACACTCGAATCATATTCAATGGTGGTCAATATTATCAAACAGAATGCTAGCATAAAAGCACCGACAAAAGAAACGAGGTTGCCTATTACAATAATAAATATTTCCTCCGTACAAAATTGATAATACAAATTCCAAAACGCCTTTCAACATCTGAATATATCATATTTATTTATTTAGTTATATTATATGTTTACAGAAATAGATAAGAGATAAATATTAACTGAACCATAAAATAGCTAAATAGTAAAACACGAGAAATATTAACCATCGTGTACTTTAGGGACACGAAGATCGTAAACCGAAACAAATAAACATAAAACCGTACTTAGACATAGTACTTTACATAATGGTGAACGATTACCGTGCATGCTCGTTCGGGAAAATAGTAATGTGAAAAGTTGTGGCTATGTAGCGTACTAGCTAGCTTATTGAGAGGGCAGTACCGAAGTAGAGAGAGAGTGGATCCGGCTGACACTGAGGGCTACTAAAATTTCATAGAACAGCTCTGTGATGATTGATCATTTCAACTATAGCTGTGAGGCCATAAGTATATTCTAATACAGCTACAACTCAGCAGAAAAGGTGACAAAATTATGACGTCAGCAGCTGCACAGAGCTGCCCAAAGATTGCCACAATAACTACTCGTTCTTGATCCTCAATTGATCAAAGACCAATCAGGTTCACGAGCAAACAGACCCGTACCGAAAAAACGTGGGACCAGTGAACGCGTCCTGCGTTATCCGCATCCAGCGGTTTTCCAAGACCTTCACTGGTCCCACGTTTTTTCGGTACGGGTCTGTTTGCTCGTGAACCTGATTGGTCTTTGATCAATTGAGGATCAATAACAATTTATTATACAAATAGGGGCCTATACTACCTACTTGGAAAAAGAAAATCGAAGTTTATGATATGTTTTCATGCAAAACCCATTCTCATGTCACTTATATTTATTAGTAAACCATAGCGTTACAATTTCCAATAAAATACTTAAAATATATATAACAATAAGGACAATAAGCTTCCATAAGGTAGCATAATTATGCAGGAAAACGATTCGGGAACTTCGATTTTCGTTTTTACGAGTACGGGCCCTGGAAACCATGGCATTGTTTCGCTTACTCGTAAGGGAGTCAAATCGTTTCAGTATTGCTTTGAAATCGTAGGGCCAGAACCACCAGGGAAGACGACGTGATATAGAAGAGGTCTATTACTCAGCAGTGGATGTTACCGGCAGATTAGGTAGTGAGATCTAAAAATTGTTTTTTATTATCTGATCTTGATCTTAATTGAAAGAGTATTTTTAAAGTGAGTAAACACTTCGTAGGTGTTGTGTATTGTTTGTTTTCATATTTTGGTCGGTGACTCTATTTTCGAAATTGTGAGATTGAGGTCGGCCGTAAAAGCTGTCATCCGTATTAATTGACTCAAGGATTGTTTTAAAAATATTGTTTAGTCTAAGCAGTGTCGTTTAAATATCATTTTGTTTAACAGGTGGTTTATAAACATTAATAACAACACCATTATCATTATCACGAATTATATCAGCGTCTTTTGGTTCCTGAAATATTTCTTAACATTTACCTTCTTATTAATGGTGTCCATTAGGCAAATTAATGTTTGAATTTCGCCTTCGATTACTAAATATTTTAGTAAAAGAACGTTTAAAACCTGTTTTTCATTTCCGAAGTTCACATTTTTCGCACAAATCCTACCAGGTACTACATTTTATACATGAAAATGTATTGTATATTAAATAAACTGCAGCATGTTGCAAACAATCTACAGATAAAAAAAAAATAATTCAAATTCTTACTCGAGCTATTCATCTAACTAAACGATGTGAATTTCTGCGGCTTCATCGCGTGTCGTGCCCCGACCTCCCCAAACGTCTGTGTACACCACGCTACACAATAACTCAGGGTACGGTATGTAGATATGTATGTGTCACCTCAACACCTGTTCTGTCTGCACATGTTTAAGCACTTGCTAAAGTATTAGGACCACACTAACTCTATTAAGTTTTAGTGAAGCCTCCTAACAAGATTGGGGGTAGTTGTCCATTGGACGATAAAAGACGATGCGGAGGTCAAGGTGATGAGACAAGTCGAGACGGGGTTAAGGACTCGGATTGGGGAAAAGAGAAATACAAATAAATAATAAATAATCTTGGACAATTCCCACAGCATAATCTAGCCCAAGTTAAGCAGAGCTTGTGTTATGGGAACTAGATAACTAATATACATAATGAAACAGACAAAACAGATAACATATTTTTTATAATACATAGAAAACGACCAGAACACCCGGAACAAATATCTGCAGATCGTACAAACATTTGTCTCAAGGCGGGATTCGAACCCGCAACCTCCTGCGTCGCAGGTGGACTTTCGCTCACCGCGCCACAGTCGTCAGGTCAGGTCGTCATATATCCAAGAACTCATGATTCTTATGTATATGAACTTCATGACCAGGTACAGGTGGAAAATAGGAAAGAAGCTTATATACCAGATGTGATGAATAGAGCACGATAGGCCTCCATGATGACAATGAGTTATCTATTAGCAAGATAATTTGCTGGTACTACGTTAACACCCAACTAATTTCGTTTTGTTCTCGCAGTTATAAAAAATTAGGTTTTTTAGGCAACGTCAGCCATCGTTGGGCAGCTTGAAATAAAATTGGTGTTTATATAACTGACAGCTTTTGAAAAGCAGATTGTATGAATGGATTATTTGTATCGTTCATAGCTCTCAACTGTATGAGTCGAAGGAGATAAACGAGACCAGTTTCACCGGGTGCGTATTCTTGAAGACAGTTCCGATCTCGATCCGTACTCAACAAATCTGAATCTCATCATTTGCTGGAGTCTTACTTGGAAGGTGGTTCTTAGAGAGGTTCGTCGCGACAAATGAATCAAAGTTGATTTTATCATAAGTTAATAGAAAATGGTTTACGACTTGCGGTAATTTACTTTTCCGTTAGTATTATTGCTCGTGGAACGCAGAAAAAAAATTATATCCACAAAAAAAACGAAAAGCACAATACCTGAATTCAAGATCGCAAAATTTTATAAAAACGACTTCCAGATTGAAATTGGCATTGGAACAGTTCTCAAGAATAAGACTCACATCTTATATTTGATACGGACAGTGATTTCTGCATAAAGATACACAGCAACTATAACTCAGATGATAGAGAGCTGCAGATTACAGATCGACGGAGGCGTAGAGATAAAATGTAAAGTAAGAACTACGAGTTACAATGTCTCGGTATATAAATATGGAAATCGAGGCTATACGAACCAGATAAGACGGATGGCATAAGCGATCTCTACTATTTCTGTGATGTGTTTTCTATTGCTGATTCTGCCTGAATTTTGATTTGAATCTGTGACGACGCCAACACCCAGATCTCGAAAAAATGCTTAAAAATTTTATATACAAATAAACAGATAAGACGGATGGCATAAGCGATCTCTACTATTTCTGTAATGTGTTTTCTATTGCTGATTCTGCCTGAATTTTGATTTGAATCTGTGACGACGCCAACACCCAGATCTCGAAAAAATGCTTAAAAATTTTATATACAAATAAACAGATAAGACGGATGGCATAAGCGATCTCTACTATTTCTGTAATGTGTTTTCTATTGCTGATTCTGCCTGAATTTTGATTTGAATCTGCGACGACGCCAACACCCAGATCTCGAAAAAATGCTTAAAAATGTTATATACAAATAAACAGATACGACGGATGGCATAAGCGATCTCTACTATTTCTGTAATGTGTTTTCTATTGCTGATTCTGCCTGAATTTTGATTTGAATCTGCGACGACGCCAACACCCAGATCTCGAAAAAATGCTTAAAAATGTTATATACAAATAAACAGATAAGACGGATGGCATAAACGATCTCTACTATTTCTGTAATATGTTTTCTATTGCTGATTCTGCCTGAATTTTTATTTGAATCTGCGACGACGCCAATACCCAGATCTCGAAAAAATGCTTAAAAATGTTGTATTTATACAAATTAGGTACATTTTGTCCATGGTAAGGTTTTGTATTATAGTGCGTAAGCCCTCGCACTCTGGGTAGTAATAAAAAGAAATTCTGTGACTGTACCAAAAGTTATGTATTTGGTATTCATTGCGAATAGATTTGGTACTTCCTTTAAACATTCCAAATTTGGTGAACTGTTCGTAATAAAAAAATACCATTGGTATTAGAAAAGAATAGATCATCTCTAAGAAATTAAATAAGTTCCAAAAAAGAATCTGAATTTTTTGCCGAAATCGAATTTTTGTCCATGGTAATTTAGAATGCGAAGATCTTTCAGTTTGTTTGCAAACTTTTCACGACATAACGGCTGAACGAACAGCAATGAGAGAGATTGCATCCTGAGACCTTTCTCCAGGACATAGGATACATAAATGTGCACTAAGTCAAGAGTAGCAGCTGTCCCCAAGAGATATATAAATAACTCCCTCGAATGTAAATTCGATGGTTTTCCAATCTTTCGAATCTCAAATTTATAAAAACAAACGCGCATTTAACAGTTTCATTGCACCTGCCAGAGGGGTCGCTTTGGAAATTTACCGTTAATAATACAGCTCTACAGGGGTAAGTCGAATACGACGCAATAAGTTTAAACCTATACATTAGGTTGTTGTAGTCTGCGTCTGAAAGCTAAAATGGCCGCCGTCGACCTTGAACTGGGATCCGTCTGGATCAGATTACCAATTATATCGATTGTGGGGATGTGACGAGTGAAAGTAGATGGTAATCCTGGAAGAGAGTATACCTATACAGGACTTATGCGAGGGCACTTAAATCAAAAGTCAATAACTTTATTTCTTTAGGCTTACAAAATAAGCACGTAGACAAGTCAAAAAATTAAACCGGCTAAGTGCGAGACGGACTCGCGCACGAAAGGTTACGGAACCATCATCTATAAAAACGGCAAAAAAACACGTTTGTGGTATGGGAGCCCCCTTAAATATTTATTTTATTCTGTTTTGTAGTGTTTGTTGTTATAGCGGCAACAGAAATACATCCTCTGTGAAAATTTCAACTGTCTAACTATCACGGTTCCTGAGATACAGCCTGGTGACAGACGGACAGCGAAGTCTTAGTAATAGGGTCCCGTTTTTACCCTTTGGGTACGGAACCCTAAAAATGGTTAAAGTTATAATTTAGTCAATTGTTAACGTTGGTGGAAACACCTAAGCTCCAATACAAACCTACCTACTTTCCGATTCATTTGGAAACTACACCCTTAATTGCAATGAAATTTTAGATACATAATCGGTTAAGAAATTGCTATGTTTGCACCGTTTTAGTTTTGCTAAATATACATAAAATGAGAGAGAAAATTCATTTCAATTAATTTTCAAGTGGATTAATTACTTTCGCTCTCATTAGAACTAACCAACAAACACTTACTCATCGCCTTAAGCTCTCCCTCCCTACAGAACCCCCAAAGAGACCAAATCTGAGCTTTTTTTCATAAATTTTTATATATGTTTACAAAATACTGCTTTACTGATGAAAGTTTTGTTGGGAAAACTAAAACGATGCAAACATAGCTATTTCTTATCCGATTATGTTTGCAAAATTTCATTAAAATCTGGGACGTAGAATCCAAATGAATCGGAAAGTACATTTGTATAAGGGTGCAAGGGTTCGCACTCACGTTAAGTGTTTAAAACCGTTGGTCATCCGAATGAGACACCATTAAAATATATTCCAGCCAAACGAAGAAACAGTTTTTAATAAAACCGGCCAAGTGCGAGTCGAATTCGCGCACGAAGGGTTCCGTACCATTATCTATAAAAACTGCAAAAAATCACGTTTGTTGTATGGGAGCCCCTTAAATATTTATTTTATTCTGTATTTTAGTATTTGTTGTTATAGCGGCAACAGAAATACATCATCTGTGAAAATTTCAACTGTCTATCACGGTTCATGAGATACAGCCTGGTGACAGACGGACAGCGAAGTCTTAGTAATAGGGTCCCGTTTTTTGACCCCCAAGTATGGGGGCCATTATTAAAAACTTTGTGTCTTCGTTTGGCTTGAATATATGCTCGTTTGGTGTGTACTACTTATCTACTTGATGTCTTCCTAGATGAATCTTCGGCCACGAGGCGGCCAGTCTCAACGGGGACTAACGCGTGCGACGCGAAATCCCATGCCTATTCTTTTCACAAAAATTTAAGGTTCCAAAAAAAGGTAAGGTATTTAAAGCCCATAAGCATTATATTTTATTAATACCTGTTATCTCAATAATGCCAAATCATTACTACCGATGCTCAATTGTGTGTTCTGGGGTACGTGCCAGCGGTCACTAATCACTCCTTATCACGATAACGGCCTGATAACTTTTTACTAGTTTAATTATAGATCAGTTTGATATACATAGATAGCAATGGGATGCACGACTATTCGGAAACTAAGTTTCCGAGGCTTCGATACGGAATGTGGCACAGATTCGCGCAAAATTAAATTTTTTAGTGGTTTTTAGGGTTCCCTACCCAAAAGGTGAAAACGGGACCCTATTACTAAGACTCCGCTGTCCGTCTGTTCCTTATGTTACGTTTATGTTTCCTGGTCTTGTAATTTTTCTAGCTGTAAGTTTTCCTAAAATTTGAAAATAAATAAATAAATATGTGAACTTCGCGCGAATTTGCGTCAGATTTCGAGTCGAAGACTCGGTAACGTAGTTTCTGGATATCCCCTCGTTATCATTCCGGTAAGATTGGAGACTACATATTTCCGTATATGATTATGATCAGTTATCCGTAAACTTTTGATAAGCCGTTTGATAACTAGTTTGTAATGAAGCAGTACAGTTGTAGAAATCATTCTGTAAACCAAGTGGTTTATATTTAACTAGCTCTTGCCCGCGGCTTCGCCAGCGATTTTCAAGTAGCCTATGTTCGTCCCCGGGCTACTTCTTACCTTCCTGCCAAATTTCACTAAGATCCGTTTAGGTGTGAAAATGTAACAGACAGACAGACAGACCGAATTACTTTCGAATTTATAATATTAGTATGTATAACAAAAACAAACTTACCGGAAAGATGATTCATGATTTATCCGACCTTTGTTCTGTCCGAAGATAATTACTATTGATTGACAACATACCTGAAAAGATTAAAAAGTTATAATTAGACAGACATACTCGTAAACAAGACACACACTTCAATATTTAAGACGCTATAGCTAATACAATGTCGTACGTGTCGCAAAACGATCTCTGCATTAGTAGAAAGTGCAGGCATTTATTATACCTTAAATTTTTATGCATTCTTCATTATGCAAAAGCCATATAGGCCAGGCAATGAATGCTCAAAAAAAGGTATAGATGGAAATGCTTGGAACACCATTTTTGACTTCGTAACTTTGTTTGGACTAGGAGGTGAACATATCAAAAGTCCCTACCCGTAGTCCTTAAGCCGGGGGGAGGGGGGAGGTTTGAAGGTACCATTTTTCAAGAAGAAGAAGAAGAAGTTGCATTTTTGCAAGAAGATAGATACTTCAGTAAAGTATTTTGGGAGAGAATTTAATGCTCTACAACCCTTTTTCCAGCATTTATTTTTTGGGTACATCGTTAAAAAGTTAACCGGTCAAAAAGTAATAAAAAAAGTAATGCAAAAACATCTTTTCCAATAATACAGACTTTCAAGAGCAGATATCTCGAAAAGTATAGTAGTATATAAGTACAAGACATCGAAAAACTTGACGCATAGTTTCCGAGATATAAGCAACAACTCTAATATGGACACTTTAATTTATTTTTGTACTTATTTTTAATTAATGTTTTGTAAAATAAACCAATTGAATTGAATAAGCGAAAAACCGAAAAATGGGACCTTCAAACCTCCTCCCGGCTCAAGGCCTTCTAACTAGTCCACAAAGTTACGAAATCAAAAATTGTATTCCAAACATTTCCTACATACCCTTTCGTTGCCTGGCCTAAAAGATGGGAAGAGGATGAATCAGACGGATAAACCATCTTGATCATTGATTGCAATGCTATTGATGAATCAGAACACAAAACATTCATAATAAATCATGCTCTGGCAGATATTAATGTGTTGATCAAATAATATTCTACAATTCAGAATGTAAACATTAAATGCGGCGTAAATAAACATATCGCGGTGGGGCGCCACGATAAGATTGCATTTCATACTGACGATAACGAAATGATAACAGCTGATAAAGGTGTTAGGAATACAATCAGTTTCAAAGCAAGTATGTTAAGTTTTTAAAATGAGATGATGTTTAATTTTTTTTATAGTCAATTGGCCTTCGTTTGAGTTGGTGTGAGCGTGACACCGAGGAGCTCAAGTTGATCTTTTATAGGGACCGGTAAGTACATCTCAGAAAATAGGAACCTGGACAAATGGACTCGTTTTTGCAGAGAAGAGGCAGGCTTGCGTTTAAGAGGCATCATTGTCACGTTGAGTCCGAAATTACAGCTGATTTAGACGCTTTGGCCTAACAAAGTGGGTTTGGGTACAGACAGACAAAGTGAAGTTGCAATAGCAATTAGTGATGAAGTGATGATGCTAGTCACAACGGGATATTAACCATAACTTGAATTTTGAACTTCATTAATATTCAGTTATCTGCACTTATATTACAAAGAGGAATGATTTGTTTGTTTGAATTGAATAGGCTCCGAAACTACCGGACCGATTTGAAAAAAAATACACCATTAGAATCCAACATTATCCCTAACGAACATAGGCAATAAAATATACCCGTGCGAAGCCGGGCCAGACCGCTAGTTGCTTAATAATGGCGCATGACACTGCGCCGAAATATTGGACAACTCAAATCATGGTACATATCCCGTCCGTTGTAAATGACTTTAGTGTTAATAACCATGATAGTTTTACTATTTTATTAGCTTCTGCCCCCGGCTTCGCTTGCGCTTATCCGGGATAAAAAGTAGCATACGTCCGTCCCCGGGATACCATCTACTTCCCTGCCAAATTTCATTGAGTTCCGTTCAGCCGATTAGGCGTGAAAAGGTAACACAGACAGACAGACAAAAGGACAGAGTTACTTTCGAATATAGATGTGAATTTAATGATCATCACGAAGAGTCATTTCATTGTTCGTTAAAAATGATCATCATTAGTCTGTTGCTAAACAAGGATAGAAAAACATAGATATGTCGAGGATAATTTAAGCCCAGGAAAATGGTCACGAAATAATTTGAGAAAAGAGACAGGAGATCTGTATCTCCTGTCCCCCGCTATCGCTATAATCATTTGTCAAATTGTCACACTTGGCCTCTACAAAAATATTTGATTAGCAGATTTTTGAAGAGGCCAAGTGTAACAAATGTTTATTATAGCACACAAAAGATAAGATATCGAAAAAGTTCTGTCTGCGTTGTAGCGAAAAATGAATCATGAAATATTAGCAACAAGAAAGAGAACCCACGTCGTATGTAGGTATCCATATGAAGCAGAGCAGACAACTTCATATCCAGAGCTATAAATTTTTCATAATTCTGTAAACAAAAGTATACTGCAGGACAAATTGAAATCATCCGCGATATAAATATCGTTAGGTTAATGCCCTTCGTGCGTATAAACAGAACGAGGCACCAAGGTCTTGATGCGCTGAAAACGAAGAACATACAAATAACCTTCATTTGTATTTATAACAAAGCGCTTTAGCAATGTAATGTAGTGACGTTTATATGTGTTGTAATTGAACTATTTGACGACCTCTGTGGCGCTTAGGGCGAAGGTCCGTCTGCGACACAGGAGGTTGCGAGTTCGATTCCCGCCTCGGGAAAAATATTTGTACGATCTGAATATTCGTTTCGGGTGTTTTCTATTTAAAATAAAAAGTATCTATATAGGTACTGTTAAATAAGTACTATTTATTTAACAGTTTTCTAGTACCCATAACATAAGCTCTGCTTAACTTGGGGCTGGATGGTTATGTATACTTACTTACTTACTCCTATGGCTCAGCGACCCGAAGTGAGTTATGGATGAATTGTTGGATGGTTATGTATGAATTGTTCAATTCACGGTACCTACGATTTTGTGGGAATTAATTTATTTATTCGGGGCGGTATTGAAGATTATGGAGAAAGACAAAACCTGGGATTAAAGCCTCAACGAACCCTGCACAGTCACCATTTGAGCCGCTCTAATAACAAATGAAATAATCGGATATTTTTTTTCCATAGAGCAAGTGTTATAGTTTAACTAAGTATCCACGGTATGGTCGTGACGAAATTGAGCCATGAGAAACAATAAATATTTAAATTTATTTATCCAACAAAATATTTTAGGTAAGTACTTATTATGTACAACCTCAGCCAATAACGCAAGGTCTGGATAATTTGGACATTTTGGGTAAGCAGAGTCAGTAATCAAGTGATCATACCAACATCCTGTATCATGTCTGGAATAACACCTGAAACCTTCGTTCTGCTTCTTAGGGAGACATTCGTCCAATGCACCACTGAGTCGTCAAATATAACACTACACGCGTTTTCTTTCTTAGACTGAAAAAAAAAATGCAATATTTCACAGACTGTTTCTTTATAAAATAGTGATGCGAATCTGTCGTCTCGAAAAATATCGATAAGAGTTTCGATATTTATCGAGCTGACCGATTACGCGTCTCTGAAATATTGCATTCTTTCATTCACCAAGAAAATAAAAGCTTGGAAGGAGTACCTATTTTGACGTAAGAAGAGTTTAAAATTCTTGCAATTTTTTAACATTTTATATTCAACCAACATAAATTTACCACAATAATCTAAATAAAAATCCCTCATATTTTTCGGCTCGCTACGCAACGAATGACGTTTGCCCGCCATCTTGTAAAAACCATAATTCCCCTTAGAATGTCTATGGACATTATGATGACCCATTTTGACAGTTCTTATTTTGCCCGCCATCTTGTCAAACCATAATTCCCCTTAGAATGTCTATGGACATTATGATGACCTATTTTGACAGTTCTTATCATGAATCTGAATGGGTCTGAAAAGGCATTTAATCAACCCAATGCTTTTAAAAATAACGCTAACAATTTAATAGGGAGTACCTGTAATTCTTAAAACTTTTTAACAGTTATCATTATCACAAATGGATATCTATCATCATCATCATCATCAGCCTATAGTAGTCCACAGTTGGACATGCTTAATTCAAATGTCTACACTAGAATTATATAAAAATAAGACTTATATAATCTATTGAACATAACATTTGCTCACTTTATCAACCAGATATCATAGTCCATACTTTGAAAACTAAATAACATTTGCAAAGATAAGCAGGTCAAACAAATAACCTGCTTGTAAAAATAGAAGCCGAGAGTAGTAATTATGCAATGGTATTATTTATCGCGATTTAAAACAAATAGCTATCGCCCTTGAAAACGTGAAGGACATTTCTGTTATTAATGCACACAATGATAATATCTGATACAACTTATCAGTTTGTATTGAGTAATATATGTACAGTTAACTGGCACTGTTTCAGCGTCAAACAATAAGAGTTGAATAAAACGTGAAAAAATAAATAGTTTCCTCTACTCTTTAAGCCTTCATATTTAAAAAACAGTTCTGGTCGTTTTCTCGTTTTACTCAACTTTCTTCCTGTTTTTCACGTTTTACTCAACTTTCATTGTTTTTCGTTGAAACCTTCGCCAATTAAATGCACATAATGATAATACCTGATACAAATTATCAGTTTGTATTGAGTAATAAAAAGCTGGCACTGTTCCAGCGTCAAACGGTAAATATGAAGGCTTAAAGAGTAGAGGAAACTATTTATTTTTTCACGTTTTATTCAACTCTTATTGTTTTTATTTTTAATCCTCGACAGTTAAACGAATGATGGTAGTGTCTTATACATTCATCCTATTGTTATCACCATTAATTGAAAATATGAATCTAAGATAAGAATATACTCGTAATATACATATAATTATTTGATTTTACTATAAAAACTATCGTAGTTTGACGAACCTTATTTGTGTTGGAAGAACACCAGGTGTTCTTCCAACACAAATAAGGTTCGTAGTTAACCCGCTTACATCCGTAATGAATTATTTGATTAAATTATTAATTTAGTTAATTAACAAACGAAACCAAAATTAACGTTACAGAAATAGAAAGTTTAAATTCAGAAACACCAAAGTTATATGAATCGTTCGATCAAGAGACCATTGAAGCGAATCAAAGCCCTCAGTGGAATGGAAATCAAGATGTTTTATTTTAGTCTTCAGTGGAGATAAGAAATGCGGGAATCTGGATGAAATTGAAATGTTTTAATTGAAGAGATTATATAGAAGAGATACCGGGCCACTGTCCACTGAACACTAGCCGCGCAACGAATACGTTTTACGATGAGAGCATCAGGATTGAAAGGATCAGATGAGAGCAGAGATGCGGGCCTCTGCTCGTCTCATCCATAGAATCCTAACTCCTGAATAATCATTATCACAGACTTTGCTCTTGCACAATCTGTTCTGTCCTATTGTATCACTGCATGGGGTGAAGCAACTGTTTGTCCAAGCAACGCTATTGCGCAAACCCTCAAGTGCTAGAGAGAGAATCAAAGCGACGCTCTGACATTGTCTGCATGGGAGCTATGGTGGGTAGTCGCAGCAGGTCGTCAACTTCATCTCTTATGCCGTTCTTTAAATACTTGTGTAAACAGAATCCTAAACAAATACCTGCTAACATGTGCGACGCAAGAGGTTGCGGGTTCGATTCCCGCCTTGGGACAAATCTTTGTACGATATCTGCAAATATTTGTTCCGGGTGTTCTGGTCGTTTTCTATGTATAATAAAAAATATCTATCTCGTCATCGTGTATTCTGTTGTATTATGTATATCAGTTATCTAGTACCCATAACATAAGCTTTGTTTAACTTGGGGCTAGATAATGCTGTGTGAATTATCCAGCATTATTTATTTATATAAATATTATTTATTGATATTACCTACTTACAAGCACACACAAGCTTTAGTGTAACATTACTAATCTGTGCTTGAGTGGACAGTGGGGTCAGCCAAGAACTAGTCGAGGTACACAGCTATCTGAAGCGCAGTTGCACATTACGGTAATAGAACAGACCGGTTCTCTAAATATAACTTGGACCCGAGATGGCGAAAAGGTTCAGCTCTCGCACGAGGCAGACGTCGGTGATCTCTATCTATACGAGTTTTTGACTTGGACCACGCAACATCGAGTACTCAAACAATACAACTCAAGCATTTTAATCAACTATTGATTAAAATGCTTGAGTTGTATTTGTTTTTATCTACCCTCAACTTTTAATTTTCTATTCATTATTTTATGTTTTCTGTACTAACCTGTCATATTGTTTTTTTTTTGTTTTATCATAAATAGTGTTTGTTATACAGGGTGGCACATTTAGGCAGATCGGTCAGTATGGGAAAGTCTGAACCATGGTGTAATGAGATAGGGCTCTTAGTGGATACACATACACAAGACGACGCATAAAGAAAAACCTTGTTTGTTTTACTCCATATGAGAAACTAGCTGCTGCTCGCGGCTTCGCACGCGTTGTTTAAGGTTATTTCTACCCCATGGGAACTCATTTATAAGATAAAAATTCCATAGTAGCCTATATTACTCTCCATATTTTCAACTAACCCCATGCCAAAAATCAAGTCGACTGGTTACTTTTTTAGGGCGTGAAGGAAGGACAAACAAACACACTTTCGCATTTATAATATAAGGATATGTAATCTAAAAATATAAACATGAAAAAAGCAGCCGGAAAATTAAAAATCGTTTAGGTTCATAAAAAAAAATTAAAAATTCAATTCAAAGTTTTCAATTTAATGGAACGCTGTAGAACCTAATCGAGACACTTTTCAAAAATGGGTTTAATACCCATTGAGTTATAATTATAATTAATAAGTACTAATTACTACTACTAGTACTATTTAATGAGTACTTAGTACTTCAATGGCAATACCCTATTATTTTGGGTTCGCTCTTGCTACATTAAGTTTGATACTATTTATAGAATTAATTAATTTAGAAATACTTGCATGTTTACATTACGTATTGGTTATAACTTGAGAAAAACGTCGTTATCTTACAAACCTAACAATAACAAACTATCAAGGCCGTAGTACTTTCCTCAATGCAAGTGATACTAATTATAATATGCACAAGTAACAGTCCATAAGTTCTCTGAAATACACGGCCTGCCTGCATGGACACAGTTGGATAAAAATAGCGCAGAATTGTGTACGATACGGGCCTTTTGATACGACGAAGCGAGAGTGTATAGTTTTCTGAGGTGCAAAGTAAAAGCTCCAATCTTTTTACACAAAAGGTCAATAATATTTTTATCCTCCCATCTCGGAAAAAGTATTTTTGCTCTTAGATATCCGAGTGTAAAAGCCGTCTTATCCGCTAGAGGATAAAGTAAATTGAATTTAGAACATCGTGCGCACGATGATCTCTAAGGTGGGAGAAAAAGTAACGTGTTGCACTCGAGTGCAAAGATTTTTTACCTTGTGCTTTTTGATTCCCTCGCTAACGCTCAGGATTTTAATTTTTGAATCGCTCCGCTCGTGATTCAATTTAAGAATTCTTCGCTTGCTCGGTCATCAAAATTTAGCACGTGGTTAAAACGCAAGTTTGCACTCTTGTATAACAAATAACTATTATCAGGTTGAAAGTAATCAAAACCGCGTATCCTCCTTGAGGGAACGCTTTGAGGAGTTAAGGCGTATACCCGACCCAAACTAGCGCCGCCACCTACCTACTTTATCTTATTATTCCGTTTAACAAAGGAAATTTCAAAAATCCATCGCACAGTTTGTGATACCTACTTATTATAAGCTTTTTTAATGCGTCTTTAATAGTTTTATTCTATTTAATTAAGATTCGATCAGCCGTTTATGCGTGAAAAGGTAACAGACAGACAGACAGAGTTACATTCTTCTACAAAATTATATTATTAATATATATTATTGGGCACGCTTCCGACTCTTTGCGACAGTCTGCAATTAGCTCAATTGTTTCAATTGCTAATACTAGTTTTAATTTAATTCTATTATTTGATTGTAATGAATAATAAGTTGTTTTTAATATAGATAAGTTTGGATGGAGTAGAAAGTTAAACCCTCCAATAACTCACGAGCTAGAATCTAAGTATATTTAAGTAACCGTACTTAAATATACTTAGATTCTAGCTCGTGAGTTATTGGAGGGTTTAATGATGATCTATTACGCGTACCGACGCGTATTAGTTTGAAAAGTTAAACCCTCAAGTAACTCATGAACTAAACCATAGCGGCCCAGTCAAGGTCGCCAGTGCATCTGCCCGGAGCGATGGCCACCTCAATACTTTATTTTGTACTAGTTTCTGTCCGCAGCTTCGCACGCTTTATAGCATAATACTATTTTATTATCGTATGTTTTTTTGACGCCAAAACTACTGAACGCACTTAAAATTTGTACACAGGAAGTTCTGAGCCTGGAATAAAACATAAGGTAGGTACTTTTTATAACATAAATCTGTTCATGGGATAGAATAGTAGATTAGTAACCAAGGGCTGTAAGGCATCAATTGCAGCCCGAGATATTTTTAGATATTTCTATCGATATCGATATTCGAGATTATAGTTCGAGGGTGCAATTGGTGCTTACACCCGAGCTAACTACTCTGCTTTACATCTCGATTGCGAGGTAAGTAGAAAAAACCGGCATTACAAGAATAAAACATTTTTCATTGAATCGGGAGTGCAGCTTATATCTTCATCACTTGAAGAACTCATGTTTTTTTCCTAATTTGCACATAATTACAAAAAAATCCCAAAAACAAACAATATTTAAAGTAAAAGTTTTCTATTCCCGCCTTTTTTCAGTAAAAAGAAGCAAGTAAAGAACTGTTTTAATTTTTTTCAAGAACAAAATTGAGCTTCGCCGTTCGATATTTAAAATTGATGACTATTATACTCACACGAAGACAAGGCTGTATTCAGCCTAAAAAAGCGACCTCTTTGGTCATTGGGCTGAATGCATGATGTCTATTGCCAGTATGATGGTTAGATGTACGGGAACTTTTTGAAAGAGATGTGTTTTTTTTATTACTTACCGCCCTAGGGCTTTTCTAGCTACATTATTACCCTAGAGCGCTAATTAGTTACCTACAAGCCCCATTAGGAGGTAATAAGAACCTACTTACCGAACATGAGAGATGTAATAGTACATTATACACCTAGGCGAGAACGTGCCTGATTCCTATCGAATGTATCATATTTTGGGTAGGAATCGCACTTCACACGAGATTGCGCCTCGGGGCCCAAATGACACACTCGATAGGAATCAGGCACGTTCTCGCCTAGGTGTATAATGTACTTTTTTTTTGTTTTCGATGGGAGAAATCTGCAAACAGATACCATACTGCATTTAGGGTAGGTACAGTATGGTTATTTGGGGATGTCGAAGTAAAGCTTCAACGACCCACTAAATAACCCCCCGGTGGCCGGCCTCTACGCGTGATCTATGGGCCTGGGAACTCCGATGGACCGCGCCAGGCCCAGGTGTATAATGTACTATTCTATCCCATGAACAGATTTATGGTATGAAAAGTACCTTATGTTTTATTCCAGGCTCAGAACGTCCTGTATGCAAATTTCAGGCCGGTGCGTTCAGTGGTTTTGGTGGCAAAAAGAGATAACAAACATCCAAACATTCGGATTTATAATATTAGTGGGAAGAAGTGAAGTTAAAACATTTATAACTGCGACCAAAGCGCTGTTTAAGAGGGCTCTTTCATGTTTTATTACAGTGTGTATGGAAGAAGACTGTATTTATAGCAGCGTGTGGACTAGTGGGGAGGTATACAGATTATCGTTAACTTCATGTTAACTCTATTCAATTTTACTGCAGGGACTTGTTTGATCAATTAATTAAATTAATTGTTGATAGATATTTGTTTTAGTTGCACAATGATGTCTGAACTGTCTGTTTCCTATTTCTATTAATGTTCCATTTAATGGTGGAAACTTTGCTGGTTACCGCCTGGTGACAGACGGACAGCGGAGTCTTAGTAATAGGTTCCCGTTTTGACCCTTTGGGTACGGAACCCTAAAAATTATTGTATTTTTAGGGTTCCGTACCAAAAACTTACAAAAAAAAGTAAAAAAGTTAAACTGCATTTAAAATTTACATTTTCAAGTTGCGCGCGTAACTTGACGAAAACGCTGGACGCAGTGGACGCCATATTGCTCTGTGGTCATGACGTCAGTTGGATGCGAGACCTGAACAAATGCGCTGTTGCTGATGACATTGATACTTTTTAGTTTTACTCCACAGCCGTAGTATGACATAACAACATTGTGCCTACTTTTTCATGGTGTTTAAAAATAGATCATCATCATCAGCCTATATCAGTCCACTGATGGACATAGGCCTCCCCTAATGAGCGCCATACAAAGACATTTTATGTCTTTGGCGCCATAGCGCCCTGTCTTCAAAAATAGATGAAAAACTGAAAACCATTGAAATGTTTTTTTTTATTTGTTTTGATATTTTATGAACAAAAACTAACATCATCAACAACCGACACCTTTTTGCTTATGCTATCTCAATAATAAGTATATGTATTTAGAGATTTTTTTCTCGTACTAAAACTAAAAAAGTAAATTACACTATTATAAGTATACATAATACATGTCATACAAAGTCTATGTCATTGCAAATGAACTGTATATAGTTTGTATGAGAAATAAAGTTCTTTAAACCTTTAATTACTTGTCTGGTTTAATCTTCTTGCTGATAGGATAATTCAATGTCTTCCTTGCAGCCGGTTTCTACAAGTTATAAACCTTGAAGTAGTTTTTAATACTCTTAAGTTTACGATGCAGCAGATTATAAATTAGTATATTTAATTCGATGTATCTGAAAGAAATGGAACGGATCCGAACTAGTTTTGCTCAACATCGATAGGTGGCGCTACTGTCTTCCTCCCTTGAGTCATTATCATTATAATTTTTCATTTAATTATTTCTCAAACAATTTACATTGTGTCGGAAACATTTACATAGGAGCACGTTATTTATAAATAATTTATGAGACCAAGTGTAAATTAATAAAAAAAACATACTGAACAGAGAATTACGTTATTAAACAAGGTAAGGTACAACATTTAATTGATTTTATACATAGGCAAAAAACAATATAATTACGAATTTAGCTCAAATTGTACGCGTCGCATTTTTGCTACTTCTTTCATTTAATAAAACTCAGTTTCTTGTATTACAAACGCTCTTTATTTGATGAAATCCTACAGTATCCGTTCTGCCGCTTAGGCGTGAACAGGTAACAGACAGACAGACAGAGTTAGTTTCGAATTTATAATATTATTATGTATATGGGAGAAGTTTTTTTGCGATTTCTGACTTTCTTAGAACATGTAGGTACTACATTATTTAACCGCAACGCTTTAGTGGAACCGACGCTTAAAATAGCCTAAGTCGTGTAAATACTAATAAAGCGATCGTGACACGAAGACGTGCTTCCACGAACGATACATACCGGACGGTACCGGATAAATATCAATTTTCTTTACATATACAACAGTCAGTGCCTATTGTATGCTCACTTGCTTAGCTCTACGACAAGTTGAAAACAAAACTGACCCAACCGACTTTTACGTTGCAATACCGCGTTTGTATCGCGTGTCATCTGGGTTGCATCCATTAATAACGTGAGGCGATTTTTCATACCCCTCTCCTTGGTGAGATGTTGTGAAATTCGGCTCAACACCCCCAATAATCTGACGTGAGATACTTTAAAACGCATATTCGAATGTAAATAAGTTAATCTGTGCTTGATTGCATTGCATTTTAGACTTCTAAGAATGCAGTCTTGACATCACAGTGACAAAATCGAACACTTACTATGATCAAGAGACGAGAATCTCGCGCCAACACGAAACGAACAACTGCTAAAATTCGCGAAAATAGAACTACGTGATATATACCCCTCTCGTCCACGTGAGATTGGGTGAGATTTGGCTCGATCCCCTCCCCCCCTAAACGCCTCAAATAATTAATAGACGCCACCGTGTTGGCAGTCGATAATTTATATAACGCTACTCAAACGGGACAATTGTACCAAGTAATGTTGCGCAGCGAAACCGCATGCGACGGAGGTGTCTTACGGGTTGGGCACCAAGAAGGTCCCTCTTTGTGAGCACTCATTGAATAGACTACCCTAATATTTTTACAGCGGATATGTAAGAAGAACGTCTATAAATTGAAAATACCCGACCTCACTGGACGCAACGTGAGCGTTTTAACAGGGAAGTCGTTAAAGAAAATCAAGTAAAGTCGATCTAAACATCGTAATTTATTAACACATTACGTAAACATTCGCTGTAATTGTTACAGCGCTGGATTACTAATGAGCGTTGCCATGTCTCTTTGTTTATTCTTAGTACATGTATGTAGGTGAGAGCTAGTGACGCTAGTTACTAGGGAAAATGGATTTTAAATAATATTGAATTTAGAGCGCTCTCTTACATTACCGTGCGGTACCGTAGGTGCGGTGCCGCAAGAGTTTCGCAATGACGTTGTCCGTTATACGAGATGCGGTACAGATGCGAAACTGTCGCGGACACGCTGTGGACTTCCGAGTTGCGGCTCCGCAAATTCGATTCCGCGCGGTAATGTGAGTCGGGCGTAAATGATAGCGAAAATTCATTTCCATTAATTTTCAAGCGTTTTTATTACTTTCGCTCTCTATAAGAATATAAATAATGAAGATTTAGTTTAAAGTAAGTAGAAAAACTAAAACGGTACAAACATAGCTATTTCTCACCGATTATGTATGCAAAATTTCATTAAAATCGAGGGCGTAGTTTCCAAATGAATCGGAGAGTATGTTTGTATGGGGGTTTAGAAGTTCGCACTCAACGGTGCGGTGCCACCTACGGTACCGCGTGGTAGTATGAGAGCGCTCTGTATAATGATTTGAAAAACTAAAACGGTACAAACAGAGCTATTTCTAATCCGATTTTGTATGCAAAATTTCATTGCAATAACGGGTGTAGTTTCCAAATTAAACGCAAAGTACGTTTTTATGGAGCTTAGAGGTTCGCACCCACCTTAATACATTTTTTTTAAGGGCTTGTCAAATCATGTGTCAATCTCATTCATAAAGACCGCGACGTTTACACTACCTTCCGAATCCGATCGATCCTGCTGAAAGCGGTGCTGACCTTATGCTACATTCTGTATCTATAAATAACTCGTATGAAGCCAACGGCGAAAGCTAGTGGCAAAGAAATGGGTGTGGCGTTATTTTTAAAACTGTGCCGATGCAGGTTGAAGCTCTGCCAAAATTTTGCGAATGTTTCCATTGATACAAAATTGTTTGAGAAAGAATATAAATTTAGGGTTAATGGGGCGCAATGCGCGCCAGTTTGTGAAAAGGATAAGCATAAGCTTAGATAAAAGTAAAAAAAGGGAGATACGGTACGTTCTCCCAACGCTCACTCAAAAACTGTACCGTGTCACAGATGAAATAATGATAATCGAATTATCAGAAAATTTAAAGTTTTGATTCTACTTACGCGTGAAAATAATGCCTTGGGCTTTGTTTTTTGTTTTGGGGCTATTTGTACACCTAGTGAACGAACACGAGGGCATTGCTGTGGTGTTTTAGTCGAAATTACACAAAAGTATACGTCGTAGCAAGTACGCGAAACACAAACGCCATCGCCCGCGCCGCCGCCGCGCCGGTCTGACTATGACTGAGGTAGGGGAACATAGTTGGACCTGACTTGAGCCTATCACTTTGGAGATGGTAGTACCTACATCATCTCCCTTTTTTTACTTTTATCTAAAGGCATAGGATATCGCGTTCATAGGAGCAGCGGGTCGGAGCATGTGTTTTTGGAACGACGCAAATGCAAAAAGTTTTTGCTTATTTACTTGAAAACTACACAACTTATGGAGAATCTGGTTCATTGAACCAAATAATAAGTAATAAATAATAACCTACGAATAAAAACACAAGTCATTTCAATAAACTGCCTCCTGACATCTCGAACAAATTATGTGCGAAATACAATTTTTTTTCTCGATCCTGTTTTCACGTTCGAGAAACAAAACTAAAACTTTGAATTTTATGTAATTCGAGTATTTTATCACAGGGATCCCGCGATTACCGAGATCTAGGCCTGTTTTATCACCAAACCGGTTAGGTTCACCTCTTATCGCGTAGATGTACTTACAATAAGATTTTATTTTGAAATACCTAGTGGCTCATCATGGAAACGCGGACACTGAACTCGGATATAATCAGTTTTCGCCATCTCAACCTTCAAACAACCCACTTCAAATAATCCATTGTCTGCCGGCAGAAAACTTGATAGGATCGAATTAAAAATAATAAAATAACGAATTCCTATTGAAGCGTGAAATAAGTAGTTCACGAGCAGTCATCCGTTTTCCTATGGTATTTAGTGCAATCAGTCAGCGCGATCAGCCGTGGTTTGTGCTTGCTATTATACGGCGTTGTTTTTTAGTTAAGAATAGTTCTAGGCCTTTACAATGTAACGTAGACGGTCTTATGGGGTGTAAAAACAATGTCATCATCATCATCAGCCTATGCTAGTCCACCGCTGGGCATAGGCTTCCCCCAATGAGCGCCATGTCTTCAGCTTGACGCATCCAGCATTTGGTTTTCCCCAAAGCTTGTCGGAAAAACTTTTTAAAGGCTCCAAGTTTTTCCTTTGGGGAAGAGATAAATAATAAGGCAGATATTTTTTTGGGGCTTTTCCATGTGTTATTAATTATTATCATTACGTCTTTTGTGAATTTTATTTTGAAGGAGATTTGTGTAAACACAACCAGCTTTTGGGCTAGATATAATGCTGCATGAAAATGTTAATGCATGAATGATAAAATTCTTCCTCAGATTACATTCATTACTAGCGGACCGCCCCGGCTTCGCACGGGAAGATAGAGGTAGATAACAAAAAAAAAATATTTTAACACACTCATGACATACTTTCCATGCTTAGAACACTCGATCAAGTCTGCTTTTGACAAAATAAACAATCAAGATCATCCGTTTGGGATCTATGATGCCGCAACAACCCACAGATAGATACACACGCAGACACAATATAGATTATGGTATTCAACAGCTTCCCATAAACCCATCCATATCCAGAGAAAATCTAACACAAATTACGGGTTTTAAACATATTCTATTAAGAACTTGTTTGGTGTAGAAAATAGAACTAAAGGTGGGGGAAGTTCGATAAACTCTCTGGAAATGTGGTTTAATATCTCGGCGCAATATGGCGCTACATAAAGTAGCGAAAATGGTAATTTATTGTATCCTTAAATAGGTTTTGGATCACGGAAATGTATATTTTACATCGTTCCCGTGATGTTTTAGTACAAATCTGTCTTTTACTTGTCACTGGCGGCAGGCACATAGGCGGTGTTGGTTTTTTTTTGTTTATTCAAAAGACGACAGTATAACATCATCACAGGTTTTTTTAACCCTAAGGCGATGGTAAGTAATGTAAGTAGGTATACATATAATAGAATAAGATAAGTATTAATCTAAATATTTTGTTTCTATAACCTGTGCTATTTGTATGTTTGGTGGAATATTCTAGATATGTGTAAGTATAAGGGCCGGTTCTCGCCCAAGCGCAGTGGAGCGGATTGAAGCTACTGTAGTGTAGATGTAGTTAATAAACAAAAGCGTGAATAAAAATTTAATTCTTTTGAAAAAAAAAACAGCCAACTTCAAATCCCTTAATTTTAAACTGTTTTTAAGTTTTGCGGGAGTAGTATGACAAATATACGAATCCCTCGAGTGTAAAATGTTGCCACCTCGGGATCATTCTCTATAAACAACAACCCTTAGTGTGCGAGTCGACTCGCACTTGGCCGGTTTTATTTTTACATAAGCATGTTCTGCAGCTCAAGGAATAAAGAAAGGAGTATGTTAGTGACGTAGACCTACGTATACCTAGAAGTGAATGCAGCAAATTATACAATTAAAGCGACCGCTTGTACTGGGAAAGCGCCTCTGTAATTTAGAGTGATACATCTTTCCGCGCGAAGACCTAGCTAATTGGTAGGCGAGAGGGTTTAGAGATACTGGAAGAGACATTTGATATTAGAATGTTTTTTACAAGCTTCTGGCCGCCGCTTCGCATGCATTTTTTTAGAAATAGTAGCAGTTTTTTATGTCTTCGGACAAATATTTTCACAAACAAACTTTCGTCTAAGCTGTGTGAGTGCATCATGTGCACAAACGAAAATGAGGGTAACTATGCCCTATTTTTTCGATGGAAATAAAAAATACTACATAAGTAGTATATAAGTAATACTAATACTACATAAGTATTTATAATTTTATAGAGCGTTTTTAAACTTATACTGTGATCAAAACAACCCTCAACTAAAAACCATGTTGTGTTTTATTATAAAGAATCAGCTTTTTTTCACAGATTTTTCTAATAATTGTAAAATTTCTCAATAAAATCACTTGTTATATTAGTTTTATTACTTCAGCTATTGCCCGTTATTTCTAAGCAATGATGTACACACAAAAGATTGTCACATAGATGGCGCGGGCGCCGTGGCTGTCATTAAATGACTTTGGCCATGGTATAGGTAGTTTACGAAATTGCCCTTTGCGGACACCATACTCTGTTTTTGCATCTCTGCCTAAACTATACAAAATAAAACTTGTACAGAGGCATTAAAAAGCTAATAATAGGTATCACAAACTGCCCATTGAAATTTTCGAAATTTCTTTTGTTCTACGTAAAAATAAAATACGATAGGTGGCGGCGGCGGCGGCGGCGCTAGTTTGGGTCGGGGTATCGCCTTAAGATATCCCATCTGACATTTAATTTAATTTAAAGTAAAGATTTTCTTTAAATTGGTTGTGTATAGGTAAATTATAAATACCGCCATCATTTTATCTAAAATAAGATAAAAAAGTAGCGGCGCTATTTGGGTCGGGGAAGCGCGCGAAAGTTAGAACTTAAGCATAAATAAAAAATTCTTGGCTAGCTGATAACATCATAATCAGACCACTTAAACAATTAAGTTGTTAATTAACTTTATTGTGTGAAGACAGAATGCTTTTCTTGAATCTTAAACTTTCTTTAACAAGAGTTTATTGTCTTAAAAATGATTAGAAGATTCTCAGTTCTCACCCTGATGATCATAGTCAATATTATTATGATAAACTAGCAGCGCCTCGCGAATTCACCCGCGTAGTTCCCGTTCCCGTGGGAATTCCGGGATAAAACATAGCCTATGTCACTCCCTGAAAAGTAAGCTTCCTAATGGTGAAAGAACTTTTGAAATTGGTTCAGTAGTTTTTAAGTTTATTCGTACAAATCAATCCTCTTTATACTATTAGTATAGAAGCATAAATTTACTCAGACAGTTCGATTCCCATCTTGGACAAATGTTTGTATGACCTGCAAATATTTGTTCCAGGTGTTTTAGGTATTTTCTATGTTAAATAAAAAATATCTGTCTATTTAATTTATTGTATAATGTATATCAGTCATCTAGTACCCATATCAGAAGCTTGAGTTTAGATCATGCTGGGTGGGTAGATTGTCCAGCATTATTTATTTATTTAATAGGACCATAGTTTGTCTGAAAAATAAAAACAGCCTCACAAAATAACAACATTCTACTACTGTAAAAATTGCGCAAGAAAGTTGATAGGTATTAAATAAAGATTAGGGCACAGATTAATTCAATAAAAAATCGATAACAATACCACTAGCGCCATCTGTTGGAAACTGTCGAAACTAAATATGCAATCCAGTGTTATCTCAAAAGGTCAGTCTGGTCAGGTGAAACATAACATTGTGAGATGATTCTTTGACATGTTATACATGCTTATCAGTAAGTTCCATGTGTTTATCACACAGGTTTTAAATGCCGATGTTTTAAAGCAAAATATTTACTCAGATCAACTGAATAAACTGTATCATAAATAGAACTAAGTCTATTAAAATCTGGCAAAATTATACCAGAAAATAACAATGAGGCAAGGGCCTCCCTAGTTGTTGTAGGTAAGGTCACTGGCAGGTAGTACGAGAAGAACACTCAGGTAGTAGTTAGGTATCTGAAATTACGAAAGGTAGGTACTTTCAGTAACTAATAAGGTATTTTGGGAAGCTCCTAACGTATGATAAAAAAAATGCAGAACTTTACTATTGTACCTAGTATTCATTGGCTTGTTTGTCCTAATCAATACTAAGTTGGCAACTTTTCAACAAAGTCATGTCTCTATTGGAAATAGAATCTACACATTTCTTGTATAACTAAATGGTAGCAAATGGAAAAGGCAAAAATGTACAAAAATGTCTAATGTAGTAACACCAAATCGATATTAGTACTTTAATAGACAAGTACTTTCTTTCAATGTGATAAAAAAATATGCTGACAACAATGAATCAGTCCCTAGAAACAAAAAGTAAATATTACATTTATAGCTTATCTCAACGATAAGTTTTATTTTATAAATTTCATATGACCTTTGTTTTTTTGTAGGTACCTACCTGTGTTTTCTTGATCAAGTTATTCTGATGATCTGATGTAATAGGAATTCAATAAATTAGCTGGTACTTATTGATATTCGTAGCAATAAACCCAAGGCTGAGATGGTTTACTACAAAATGAAACTGGTCATTGTTTAAAAGTGAAAGTGTAAGCAGTCAAGCATACCTGCATAACCCACTCGATACCAAGACTTAGAGGGCCTGTGTGTATGATAATACCGTATTATTAAACTCATGGACAAAGAAATAATAGGGCAAAATTGTATTGAGCCCACTCAAGGTTGACAAAAAGATGTTCTAAGCATTTGATCGTGTCACTTTGTACCTATTAAAAATGCGCAATAGGTCCTTACCTGGTCGAGGTGATAGCGGTCCCTCCGGAGAATTCAACACCAGAATCTAATAACTAGGCAGCAAAACAGCGTCTTTGCAAACTATCACAAGGTAAAACTGATAAGAATATTCCACCAAACACTGAAAAATGCAAGACCATCACACAAACGAAACAACGACAACGTCAAGCAAAAACATCCGAATTCGTAGAAAAAACTGAGTGACAAAGACAAAAAATAGCTTACTCTTTAAGAAAAACAACGCACTGTATATTGTACTCGGATTTCATTCAGAAATTGGTATTGTTTGAAAGAGAAATCATTACAACGAAATGTCACAAGAAAGAGAAGGCAAACGCCGCAAAAGTCATCAGGACAAGAGTTAAAACAGCTGTTCACAGCTGTTTGAATTATTTAGTCTGTCCTTTGTCTATGGTTTACACAGTTCCATTCATTCAGTACTGCCAACTCTATACTTTTTACGCTAAATCTAGGAAAAACTAATTTGATACCTACACGTTTTTCATTGACAACTTTCTTTATTATAAAAACTTTCACTCAACATGCCACGCAAATTATTATGTACACGTTTGAAGAGCAATACTGGAGATTCATGGTTTTAGAGAGATACATTGTTCATACAAGCATTTACAAAATTCGCTTATGCCGGGTACAGGCCAAGCGAGCGAGAGCGAGCGAAGGCTAACGAACGAACGCAAAAGTACCAGTGTGGACGTCATTGCGAAAGCAAGCGAGTCCAAACAAGGGCCTCAGTACGTCTTCGGCCGTGCTCCGGCGGCTGTCGCTAAAAAAATCAATATGGAATGAACGTACCGACTGTCAAATGCCAATCGTTTGCATTCGCTCACTCTCGCTCGCTTGGTCTGCACCCGGCCAAAATCAACTTGATACCAAATTTAAAGAAAATTAAACCTAAAACTATCGCATATAGACCTATCAAATATATTAACGTAAACGCTTTTAATGAAGAGCATAATAAACTCTAATAATAACAATTCAAAACAACTATGGAAGAATTTAAAAAGAAACATTATTCGTGACTCTAAAGACCATGATGCCCTACCCTATCACCTTAGTAACACTGATGATATAATTACAAATTTTCTTAATATACCTGCACCTAATTCAGTCCCTATCTCGGAAATTATTTACTTCGAAAACCAGAGGCTTACTGATTCGGTATTCTTCCAGCACATTGTAGATGAATCCAAAATAGCTAAACAATTCTTAAATCTTAAGTCTAATGTACAAGGAGATGATGGCATTACCCTTGGTGCAGACACTATAAGAGAAATAGCTAACTATTACTTTCATTTGTATGCCGACGATGTTCAGATATAGGCACTTATCCTTTGACCCCGATGACGTCTCAACAGCAACCCGCAAAATCACTGATGACCTTATTCATATCCACGACTGGACTGGTAGAAACGCCCCTATGTTGAATACCTACCACTAAATCAAAATTTATGGTAGGTACTTGGGAGTAAGAACAGGTGTTTAAAATCTCATCAGCTAATCCTGAAGTCCGCAGACTTGACCAACGTCTTGAGCCAGTTTCTGAATTAAACTACGGTGATATACTTTACGGCCCACGCAATGAGAGGTTTTCGTTTTGCATTTTTAAAAAGAAAAAAATTAGTTCCATGTATCTCGATAGATGGCAGGGCTTCAACTGGTTACTATGGTATGTTAATGTCACATGAAAGAAAACGTCAAAATGATAATCGGTTGATCGCTTAAAGGAACAAAGCACTAGAGGTAGTGAATATACCCATATCATTCACACCAGAGAGATAAAAATATGCTTGTAGGCTGAGAAGAAATCAGATAGAATGAATGTTTCTCTGTCTCGACCATCGTGCCAGTTTTTTCATTGTTTATGTATAAACCGAGGTATATACAATGAAAAAACTGGCAAACAAACTTGTTTTTTCAAATGCTGCAAATAAACAAAGAAATGTCACTATGAGGAGTGACAAGACAGTGGAGCAAACCCTTGAATTTTTATGGATGACATAGACATACCTTAGTCACCAGTTGACGCACTGCCATCTGTCGAGATATTTAGAACTAGTTTTTTTTTAATGCAAAACGAAAACCCCTCATTAGAAATCAGAAAAATAAATTACCAAATTAATTTCACTAAGTTAATGTCAAATCACAGTTAATTATTATCCATCAATCTATTATCTCAAAAAATATGAACTATGAAGATGTTGTTACCATAGCGGTTATCAACCTTATGAAATTGAATGTACATGAAAAAAGTAGGTATTCTTATATTTAGTCATCATCATCAACTAGCACTCAAATCCAGGTTTAACCTGACTATTCTGGTCAATTCAAACGTACTTGTGATCTTTCCAGGCGGTGTATTGTCGATAGGCAAATAAAACATCCACAAATTTTCTTTCGCTACATATGTTTGGTATTGTTAATAAATGATCACTTGATCACGCTCGCTTTGTTAATTTATTAAATCAGGCACTAAGATTACTCGCTGGCATGTTTGCGTCGGCTGACCGATGAAATTCGAAGGTGGCGCTTGCCACGATGTCGCATTGGGCTATGCATATATATGCCCCTACGTGATAGTGACAGAGGTATATGTGATAACATGGACGAGATGGACAGAAATTACGTTTTCTCGCACGCTAGGCGCGATCAACTGTCTATCGCCGCACCGTCATTGCCCTCTATGTTGTAAGCTAGTATACTACGAATCAATTGTTTTAGTGGACGGTATTACGTATGAGCTGGCAAAATAAGTTGGTTGTTTTTGGGTAGGTAGGTATGTATGATATTGGTTTTGGACCTTTTTGTTAATTTTATACTATTCTGTGGCACCAACAGAATGACCCACCGAGATATCGCCAGCTTAAATGACTAAAATATTAATATCTATGAACAAAATCCGAAAAAAAGTTATCGTGCCAACACGAATCGAACCACCATAACATTTTTTGTTTTTGTAGCAAATCTTAGTTGGCGGCACAATACTTACTCCTCCGGTTGGTAAGAATTCGATCTGAAATTAATTTTGTTCATTTTTATTTAACAACTCACTCATTTAAATTTAATTCAATCATTCATTCGTTCGTCGAACAAAATGTCGAATGTCGATGTGATGTGATTTGGATTTTATAATTTTTCTGTAAAAATTGGCAAATTCGCGTAGGGAAACTGATTTTTAAACATAAATATATAGTACACAGCTAAAGGCAGCACGTTGATTTTTGTTAGTAGGTATCGTGCACTAAATTACTGAAAAGAAAAACACAAACGATCGATTATGTCAAACGTCCACAACAATAACCTTTCGTCATTGTGAAACAGATAAATACCTACATAATAGAACGTATACATTTATGTAGTAAAGCATAGAAATACAAAAACTGAAAGTGAACACCATGGCGAAAGAGGAAGACGACGATAACTTGCCGGACAAAGACGCGGCGAAGGAGTTTTACGCTCGATACGAACCTAAAGAAATCATCGGAAGGTAAGCACTGGTTTGATCTAATTTGGCGATCTCTCGCTAGCGGGCTAGCCGCTTTATGTATGTGCCAATTTTTAAAGGAACGAGGGAAGTATTTAGCACAGCTACTAAAGTCGTGAATGTTGGCAAGTCTTCAATGACCTTGGGAGGGAAACTGACTTCCTTTGATCTTGCAAGTGCACTACAGGATGTTTTACTGTTGTTACGATCCTTAGACTCGTTATGCAAACTTATTAACCACCTTCATATGCCATGTTACCTGAGAATTAATGTAATTAAATTTTCAAACCACTATCAATAACTCAAGAAAAGAAATCTATACTTTCAGAGGTGTAAGTTCCACGGTCAGAAGATGCATAGAGAAAGAGACGGGCCGGGAATATGCAGCCAAGATAATAGACCTGAGTCAGGAGTCTCAAGATGGCGTAGACACTCACACAATGAGAGATGCTACACGGCAGGAGATACAGATATTAAGGCTGGTTGCTGGACATCCCTATATTAGTGAGTGAGTTGTCTGATTAATTTTAAGCAGACTTACTACAGACTTTTAATTTTTCACCAACAAATGGTAAAATTTAAAACAGTTGTTTTGACAACACAAATTTTCATACATTACGTACACATTCATCAAAGTTAACAGATGAAGCTGCCTAATTGTCCAATTATCTTTTGGTGACAACAGACCTAAGTATGTACATTAGTAAAAAAAATGTTTAAAGGTTTGCCACAAATTGTTAAACCTTAACAGTTTTTAAATGATAAATAATAGATTCAGTCGTTACTTTGCGGAAATCCATTGCAAAATATAAGGATGAAAATATTTAGTAACAATTCCGCGAATTAAGCCCTCTCCGACAAGTTCCAACAAAATGTAGTCCGCGCCGTAGAAGAAAACGACGCCAACTACAAAATGAAAAAATACCTATCAAAGCAAGACGTCAACTAGTTTCGTCTCTCCACGAGACATCATCAGGACACCACAATACTCGACCTCCGCGCGCCAAGCTTGGCGCGCGGAGGTCGAGTATTGTGGTAATTCGCGGAATTGTTACTAAATATTTTCAACCTTATAGTTTTTAAATGCTTGAAGATGAGTTTTGGAACCAGCCTTGTTTAATGATTTTTACTGTTTTCCTGTATATAAAATACTGGGTGAAGGTCATGAACTTTACTAGATATTTATTCAAATTAAATTATGTTTAAAAGTATTGAGTTTTGAGATTTTTGTGTGTAAAGTTATAATTCTAATACAACTTCATTCAGAAATGAACAATATTGGCATAAGCAAAGGTTAGGCTTAATTAAATATAACCTTAGGTACCTGTTCTGTTGGTGATGTGCTGATGATGAAGTAAAAACATCATCCCAATCTACATTTTCATTAAGTCACTGACTGCTCTCATTCACAAACATAAGGAAGTGTTATTGATAAATATGCAACGACACAAATATTTGCAATCAAATTGAGGCTGGCCATGTTTTTGAGCAGATAGTGCTATTGTCGTCAAATATTCTGATAAAGTTTGATGTCAATAACAATTTGTAGAATTATTAGTCACTTTGTTTATCATTCAGAAGAAATTGAGCACATGCATCCTCCTTCACACCAATATAATATAAGCAAAGTTTCTTGGACCAAGGTTGTCGACATAGCTCAAAGGATTAGCAAGCTGAAGTTGCAGTGGGCTTTATCGCGAGAAGAACCAACAACCGCTGGGGTAAACGTGTTCTTGAGTGGAGACCGCGACTCGGCAAACGTAGTGTAGGACGCCCTCCGACCAGGTGGGATGACGAGTTGCGAAAGACTGCTGGCAGATGCTGGATGCGGCAAGCTGAAGACAGGGCGCTATGGCGCTTATTAGGGGAGGCCTCTGTCCAGTAGTGGACTGATATAGGCTGATGATGATGAAAGTTTCTTGGATGGATGTTTAGTTGTTTGTTTTGTTACCTCTACAAGCCATAACTACTCAAGTTTTTTTTTTTTTAATTAGTTTTAATTTTTTCATACAAGTATATCTATATCTGGAATATCTTATTCTTCTTGGCCTCTTCTTATCCTTGACAAACATGTGCGAAACAGCAGGTAGAATAGAAACTAATTATGTATTATAAAATGTTTCATAACACATTAAAGCATCACATTACATTAGTTTATGTGTTTATTAGTCTATCTTTAGTACACCCCCTGCCTTTCTTAAATTCACATAATTCTTTCCGTCCAAAGGTTGCCTGGAAGAGATCGCTTCTAAGCGATAAGGCCGGCCATTGTACCTGTCTCATGTAATGTCTTTTTGTAATGTTCTTTTTCTGGTGTACAATAAAGTGTTTTTGTATTGTATTGTATAGCTTTGAGTAATCTTACATTATTTATTCAACATTTTTGTCTCAAAAAGTTCTATTTCTCTTTCCAGTTGAACTACAAGACGTGTTTGAATCAGAAACATTCATATTCTTAGTTTTTGAACTGTGCAAGAATGGGGAGTTATTCGACTACCTAACGTCTGTTGTCACTCTCTCGGAAAAGAAAACTCGATATATTATGAGGTAAGCATTTTATTATTATTTTAAACCATAATCCCACGGTGAATATGGGCGACGACGTCGAGGTTAGTGCGCTGTTAGACGCTGTCGAGACGATTTCGACGCATTCAGGGTAGATCAGTGGGATTTGGCCTAACAAACGTAATTCCTGGAAGAGTAAGACGAGACGAAAGAGGGTGGAGACTTTTTCCCAGCTCTGGGACATCAATTAGAGAATAAAAGTTATGGTCCAACTTTTGGTCTAAAGCCTATCGTTTCTCATTCCATTCCTCGCGATGTAACTAACAGGCTGAGATCTGTCGCCACTTGGCGTTTTCTTTGCCCACAAGTCACTGAACATGCGACGAACGCGTCGGGGCCAACGTCAACTATGCCCGTATTTAAGATTATGGTATACTAAGTAAGCATTATCCTACGAATTCATATAAAATAAGTATACTGATAAAGAATAAATTAAAAAAAAAATAGTATTACAACAAAAGACATAGGTAATTATATTGGTATTAGGAGGTAATTAAATTATATACATAGGTGCACATCCCTATCTAAGTGTGTATAAAACAAGATAGAGGTATCTTAGGAAGAGTCACATTTAATACCCGCGGGAAAAGTTGGGATGGTGCAAATTTTAAGCCGGCACCACATGGCCACAAGTGTGTCTGTCTGTCTGTATTAGTGTGGATTAGGTTAGTCTGACACAAATCTCTTTTGCCGTTTTCACCACGCTTGTAACGGTTATCGAAGCTGAGGTGTTACAATACATAGAAGGAAACTGCTGCTCTTCCTAGGGTAGGTTCCTTAGTCGACTCTTACAACATCCACGGACTGAGTTCGTGACTAAGGAATATTCACCGGAAGGCGGACAACAGCGTCTCCTACAGAAAATTGTACCACCGAACTGATTCCAACCCGCATGACCAGCGTGGGGATTATAGGCATTATCGCCCATGAGATAATCCAGTAAGGCGCTTGTTAGACGGAGGCCTCTGTCCAGCCGTGAACCAATGTTAGGCGTTTTTTTGAGAGATGGAAAGATTATTATTTATTAACCTTTTGTTTTCTCTTTCACACCATACACTCCGCTTTTACCTTTACACTCAGGAAATTAAATTACGGTCAATGTCGACTAACAATCCAATAATTCCCGCAATGCGGGTGCTAAATCTATGTAGGTCACTCGTTCAACGCGCCAATATCAACCGACGAGATCGTAATGACGTGGGTTATCTTTCTTTTGACTAAACCGCCTTAAAATTCTAATTAAACTTTCTGACATTATAGGTGACCTTTGGGTGCTTTGGGCTTCACCGACAGATCTTTATAATTAGCCCAACACGTCCCTTGGGTAAAGGTCTCGCTAGTCCTTCCAAGCGTACGAACCTACCAATTGATAGTCTGTCAGTCGATGGTGTTTTATGGTCTTTGCACTTTTATTACTTGCGAAATTGAAATCAGATGTATTTAAAAAAAAAAGTATTAATTGTAAATAAAAGTTTTAATTTAGTTCTATTGATTGATTGTAATTTTCTGTATTTAAAAAAAAAAGTATTAATTGTAAATAAAAGTTTTAATTTAGTTCTATTGATTGATTGTAATTTTCTTTGTTATCAAAGATTTATTACAGTATAATATCACAATAACATTGTAAACTAGCTTTTCGTTGCGGCTTCGCACGCGTTTTTTAGGTATAGATTTGACGACCGATGGTCCGCCTGCGACGCAGGAGGTTGCGGGTTCGATTCCCGCCTTGCGAAGCATGTTTGTACAATCTGCCAATATTTGTTCCGGGTGTTTTGGGTATAATAAAAAAACTATATAATGTAATGTATAATGGTCATCTAGTACACATAACACAAGCTCTGCTTAGCTTGGGGCTAGATGATGCTGTCTGAATTGTCCAGCATTATTATTATTATTTATTATAGAAGTAAGCCTATAAGACATGTTATTCCAGGTTAAGATTATTATCTAAGCAAAATTTCAGTCTGATACGATTTGTAGTTTTGGCGTAGAGAGGAAACGAACTTCATCCAAACTTTCGCTTTTATTAGTTTGATGCGCGAAAGTTTGAATGTTAAGATGGTTGTTACAGCTTCACGCCAAAAAGAATTAACAGATTGGGTTGAAATCTCGTAAAATTTTGTTATAGCGGCAACAGAAATACATCATCTGTGAAAATTTCAACTGTCTAACTATCACGGTTCATGAGATACTGCCTGGTGACAGACGGACAGCGGAGCCTTAGTAATAGGGTCCCGTTTTACCCTTTGGGTACGGAACCCTAAAAAATCTCGACAAGTATTGTAAATTTCGTATAAAAAGACGCGGCAACAGAATTAATTTTAGATTAAGTATAGACTTCTTTACAAACATAGTTAGTACATCAGGCTTTGGCTAGAACATATAATAAAACTAGATCTAGTATGAGCGTCTGCTCATCTTGTGCAAGCTTTTCTGAAAATTATAAATTAAATTAAAACATACTGGATAGATGTAATTAGTCCTAAACCTAGAATAACATATATCCTTGCCGCGGGCCTAAAGCCTATTTAAATAAATTTATTTGGCGTTATTCTATGACGTTTTTTACTTGGACGAATAAATTTCTTCGGCGTTGTTTTACGCCTAATCACTGGTAAGAAATTTGGCACATTATCTATTCTATTAATAGGAAGGTTATTCATCATCGTGGTTATTTACGAGTGCTGTCTTCGATTCGTAGACGTGGCGCGGGCGTGATGGATCCTTCT
Source organism: Eupithecia exiguata (assembly GCA_947086465.1). Lineage (NCBI taxonomy): Eukaryota > Metazoa > Arthropoda > Insecta > Lepidoptera > Geometridae > Eupithecia > Eupithecia exiguata. Next base: position 1,854,002 of record OX352247.1, read on the forward strand.
CTTTCTAATGTTATCTGCTGAACGTAGGCCTCTTTCTAAAGATAGACCCCATACGACATCCTACTGATATTATAAAGGCGAAAAATTGTGCCGTTGTTGTGAAGATGTTTTTCCGAAGAGAGCTCCAAAATTACTGAATGGATCGGTCTGACATTTTGCACACAAAAATCTGGAGCTGGAATAGTATACAGAGTGGTTTTTTGAGAAGGGCGGTGATGGCCAAGTCGGAAACCACGAGAGTTAGGGAAAAGTCGTGAAAGGAGTCATGCCCTCGATTTATAAGAAAACAATAACTGCATATTTTTTTTTTTCATAAATCTTTTACTTTTGACGAAAAATGGACTCGAATGATTTAAAAAAAAAAAAATTACATCCTGTATTATTGAACCTGTTAATTCTGTTGCTGATGAAGATTAATCTTTGCAAATGAATGACTAAAAATGAATGGAAATAGACATTTTTTACGATATACTTTTAGTATCACAAATTTACCTAACTAATAAGTTGCTCAAAATGGTTTCAATTGACTCCAATGCATAAGTTTATATGTCGCCCTTCTAAAAAAACCACCCTGTATAGGCTTTATCTAATAAGTTACTTTTCACTAGGCAGGCCAAATACTTTGTTACAACCCGTGAGTACTTCATGAGAATTATTGTATTTATCGTGTTTACAAAAACTGCGCTTTCTGAAAGAGTCGCTTTTCAACTATTGATAACAATCACGACGCTTATCTGTGTGCTATGTAGCTAACTTAACTGTTTATGTGTGTGTTTATGCACAATCATACTTGCGCGCCAGTATCGAGCGAACTCTTGCGTTGTTCTAATCTCCTGGTACTTTCAGTTATAAATCTTTGTTTATTTTTTATAAAGTTTGTTATAAAATTTGTTTATAATGGCAATGAGTGTACATTCTCGGGATTATCAGTTCTTGGATCCAGTGGCTGTTATTATGTACGTTATTTTTATGTTATTTTTTAGAATTTCTGTAAAGTTGGTTCGATAAATGAAAACAAATAGTAGGTTGCTTAAAAGAATACATTTCAATGGTAGACTAGCTCTGATAAAATTCAAGGTCATCGAAGTACCAATGAATCTATTAATTTTTAAGTACGTTTTACCCTTTTTCCATTACATTGTACACAAATAATTTTGGCGTATGTTTCATTTGAATTGAAAATCGTTAAAAATTCCACAAAAAATCTACTGCATTTTTTCACGCGTCGTAAATCTGGTGTACTTACCACATTAGTAATAATTTCAGTTAGTATCAAATTAGGCAAAAATTTTGTAAATAACATCAAAAGAGCATGTTGACTATGTGAGTGTTCGTAGATCACTAGTATTAAATCAGTATCTAACAGCTACCTTTAATGCCTACTTCTTGGCTAGATAATGTGATAGATGCTGTTTGTTTGAATACATCAAAAATCAAGAAAATATAAGTATCCAAATTGTTTTGACCTACATATCACTCGGTATGAAAAACCTATGCCATCATACGTCTGGCAGCTTTCTTGAGCTAGCTTGCTTGAGTTACGTCCATAATACAGGGTGTTCCGAAACTCAACTCAAACTCAACTTTGCATATTTGTAAGACAATACCCATATTATTTCAAAACTAAGGAAGAAGTTTTATCTGGGCATACGAGACATAAAAATAAGATTTTTATGCCAAATCATTATTCTACGCTTTTCGCCAGAAATTCGTTCTGCATGGCAATTATGATATATAATGCCGGGTACAGACCAAGCGAACAAAAGCGAGCGAAGGCGACCACCGAACGCGATTGAACCAGTGTGGACGTCATGGCGAAAGCAAGCGAGCCCAAGTGAGGGCCTTCGTTCGCCTTCGGCTGTGCTCCGCCGACTGTTTCACATGTGTTCGTGTGGTGTGGATACAACAGCGAAAGCGAGTGAACGTTCGTCATCGATCGTCGAATCCCACTCGTTAGCCTTCGCTCGCTTTTGTTCGTTTGGTCTGTACCCGGCATAATATGTTACCAAAAGAATTTAAGGACTTGTCAATGACTTTATTTCAAAAATAGACTCAATAAATGGTTACTGACTCATTGTTTTTATAGCGTGCAGGAATTGATTAATTTTATACAGGGATGACATACTTAAATTTAATTCATAATTATTATTATTAATGTAAGTAGGTAGGTTTATTAATATTCACACACCAGTCCATAACTACTGGTAGTATTGCATTGATACCACTGATTGTAATATTTGACATGTTTTCTGTGAATAAATGATTCTATTCTATTATATTCAACGACAAGCCGAAAACTTTAAGGTCTACCTCTTTCCATTTTACTCTATCGTTTACCAGTTCTGGTCGCTATCTGAGAGCTCCCCCCTCCCGTTTACATCGAGATAATATTATGATTATTTTATTCTTTTACCATTTCCACCCCCCAGACAAGTCTTGGAAGGCGTTCGCTACGTACACAGCAAGTGTATTGTCCACCGAGATCTGAAGCCAGAGAACATCCTGTTAGATGACCAGCTCAATGTCAAGATTACTGACTTTGGTTTCGCCAAGGTGCTCAAGGAAGGAGAGAAGCTATTTGGTAAGTTATTGGTCTTGCGTCTATTATGAAATCTTCCTCATCTATGCTTGAGTGACGTTTATTCCATAGAAAAGCGTTACTCAAGCATAGATCGATGACTGAGCATACGATCATAATTCGAGCTTTAGGCCGTGCTCACTTTGGATACGATTTCATCCGAATTTGATTCGCGCGTAAACGTACGACTACGCGCGAATGATCCCGACCTTCCGAGGACTATGGGAGCGCTCGCACTGCATGCGATCAGTCGTACGTATACGTACGTTTACTTACGACGACGTCCGAATACAATCCGAACTTGTTGAGATTTATCACGCAGTCGTACGTTCAGTTTTACATAAACCGGTGCACTGCCTATTTGAAAGAAAAACGTATTCAGTGTGATCACTCAATTCGTACGAACAGTACTCAAACAAATGACGAACAAATTCGTGTCCAAAGCGAGCACGGCCTTAGACATTCTCCGCAAAAACTAGGACTAGATTGTACGCAAACCTCAGGACTTTTCCTCGGGTTAACTTTTGTGCAAATCAAAGTAACCCAGTTGTAGGTTGACTGCAAGTCACGCTTCGAAGCGCTTTTCTCTTGTAACTTCTTACATTACAACTAGTTGTATAACAATGGGTAGATGCTGTCACTTGATATACTAAAAAACGATTGTTTCTATTTTAATGTATTTATTTGTAGGAAAACCAGAAGCTCACAGACTAAACACAAAGTTAACGCTGTTGAACTTTTTTACTGGGGGTTTGCTGATTCTGTTTTGAGTTAATTTGGTATGATTTTGTGCTCTAACGTAAGCACTCATATAAAATATTCCAAACTGAATTTCAATTTTGATCGCACCAAATAATAATAATAAATAATGCTGGTCAATCCACACAGCATTATCTAGCCCCAAAAATGCTTGTCGGTTATCATTAAAGAGGGCCAAATTTCACAAAATTTAGCGTAGAAATGAAATTGATAGGTGTGAAATTTTTATTTCAATAAATGAAACCCAATGAAAATGAATGAGTTTCAGCGGGTTAACTACGTACGAACCTAGTTTGTGTTGGAAGGACACATTCTTAATGATTAAATAATAATAATAATAACGTTTATTTGAAACTTATAAATAACTAAATAATTGCATGCTTACTCAAAACCAAAATTTATTATTAAAACTATGCAAAAAAGAGTAAAAAGGATTGCGAACTGCGAAAGTTTTTTATAGTTAAATGGAACTAACGCATTTCGCTTGGTCATCAACTGCGCCACAAAAGTCACCTCTTCGATAATCTCACACAAATATCAACCAAACACTTGTATCGCCCATTAACTTATCGACCTCCTTATCCAAAGATCGAGGTTACACACGTAGAATAGAAGGCGTGTCCGAGCGATCTTTGTGACGCATTTGGAGAATAGATAAGTTTGTATAAGGAATAGAAAGATCTGGCTTGCTATTTATAGACTAGATTATCAGATTAAGGTCTTTGTGAAGGCCTAACAAAATCTTTGCGGATGTCATGTATTTAGGCTTAGCAAAATACCACGGGATATCGGGCAACTGTGACTGTGCCTTTGGTCTTGAAGACTTGGCTGAGAATTGAACTAACAGGCTAGTTTAAAAAAAAATATTACCCCCCCCCCCCCCATGAGATAAAAGCCAATAAGGCGCCTGCGTCCAGCAGTGGACTATTATAAGCTGTTGAGGTTAAATGCTTCATTATTTTCACCTTTCACAGAACTTTGCGGCACTCCGGGTTACCTAGCGCCGGAAACACTCAAGGCTAACATGTTTGAAGACGCGCCTGGATACAGCATGGAGGTTGATATGTAAGTTTCTATTAAAAACCTAAAACTTACTAATCATCCCACTAATATTATTAATGTGAAAGTTTGGATGGATAGATGTTTGGATGGAGGTTTGTTACTCAATCAAGTCAGAACTGTTGAACGGATCTGGATGAAATTTGGCACAGAGATTATAGTTTGGAATAACACATAGGCTACTTTTACTACTTTTTACCCGACTATCAACAGGGGAGGGTTATGAGGTTAGCACCCTATGTTTGTATGTTTGTATATTTGTATGTTTGTATGTATGTGGCCGATTTCTTTGTTCCCACGTAGCGCTGAAACTACTGGTTCGATTTCAACAAATTATGTATCGATTGATTCGTCTCAATACCCCGATGGTTATAGGCTATAGGATTTAGGGCTCCGACCCCGAATAAGCCTTCAAAACGCGTATTAAAGTTTAGGTAGCCGCAGGCTGCAGGCCCCATAGAGAAAAATTACAATACCTACGACCTATTTTCATTTTCAACTCTATGCCTATCAAATATGATCGATACGTCATTCTATTTTGTCAATGTAAATGTTTCAAACTTTTATAACTTTCACGTAGTCGGGTTGTAGTTTTTAACTTTATCTTGTTTTTATCCCGGAATTCCCACAGGAACGGGAACTACGCGGGTGAAAGTGCGAGACGCTGCTAGTTACCTATACCTACTATAAGGTAGCTAATTAAAGTTGTCGAGTAATTAACCCAGTGCGTAGCGGATTGGCATCGCATTAAAATCAGAATTAATAGCGTTGTATTTCGTTAGGCTGACATTTGTGTAAAAATAGATATCGCTAAACCTAAATGAATTCGACATAATATTTTTATTTTGATTGAGTTTTTTTTAACTTTTCTATGAAACCAAATGCAGCAGAAATAACGCGACTGGCAACTCAAAAATTTACGCTCGTTTGGTCTCACAATTATGTCCAAAAACACTTCGGAGTAGTTTCTCAATATCAGTCATCATGCCTATTCTGTTGCTTGACTACCCTAGATAATATCTTCAGTCAGATGACCTTCAAACTTCACCTTTTTATCTTTTAATGTATAATTTAGTTTGTTAACAAACTGATAGACAACGTTAATTAAAAAGAGTATCTTTGCGGTTATCTCACAAGTTCAAAGAATACCTTCATAAACGTAGATATTGGTAGATTAAGATGACCATTGACGCATTTTGAAGTTGCAAAACCGTTTCTGATAACCTGAAAGTGTGTCGTAGCTTGCAAGTGGAATCGCGCAGCTTACGAATTGCCTAGTTTTTTCATAACTGATTTAATACTATCAATGTCAATGTTGAATACACTAAAATCACTTACACTTATAACTAGGGCTTGATTCCGGTACCAATAATACCGGTACAATAGCGGTAATACGGGTATTTTCTTTTCAATAAATTCGAGTACCAATCGATACATTTGAAGGCGTAAAGCGATTCTCGCGGCGTTGCATATGCATACGGAAGCTATTAACAACACTAACGCTTCTAATAATACTCTCTCGCTTGCACAAAATTGACTCATATCGTATATTTGACGTGCAAAATATTGGCAAATACACCGATATAAATATCGTTACTTATAATTTATATAGATACTTAAAATGTACCGGTACCAAGTCAAGGTCAGTCGAACCGGTATTTGAAAATTCCGGTATTCCAACTTGATGCAGAAGCCCATTACAATATCAGGACGATAGCGCCCTTAACGATTTGCGTCTATGAGAGACGACCAACAAACCAACCGGCAACGGGTAACCAGTCCGTCGCCGGTGGAACATAGCGATGATTTATTAAGATAATAAATAACTGTAAATTTTCAAGCATAGCTGGAAATTTAAAGTAATAAATCACTGTAAATTTCTAAGTATAGCTGGAAATTTACAGTGATTTATTATAGTATATTCTAAGGTTATTTTCGCGAGAACTCATAATAAAACACTGTTTTAACTTTTTCACTCTATTGTTTTTTTTTATATACGCGATCAATCCGGTTAAAACAGTATTTTATTGTGATTTATTATGTTAAGTGCTTATCACGAAAACTGTTATCCATTGCCTACAAGACACTTTATTTATTTTGCAACTTATAAATAATATATTTGTGATGGTAAAATTATACATGTATTCTTTTTCATGTCTTTTTATTAATACTACCCTGTTATTTTTCAGATGGGCTTGCGGAGTCATCATGTTTACATTGTAAGTAATTTTTTTGGTTCTTCTGACACAACAAAAACGAGACTGCAATTGTCTGTTCTTCCTTAAAAGATATTATAAAAAAAGTAGTAATTATAAAATTAAGATTCTATGATACCCGAAATTGTTTAGCGTCAGCGATCATATCTTCTATAATAATGAAGCATTTACTTTGAATAGAATTGTCAAAGGTGAAACACGTGAAAAATTATGGGTTTACAAAATTTCGGTGTACAGGCTAAGACTTTGAGATAAATATAATATGTTTATAGGTCAGGATTGATACTAGAACGCTTGTGTTTCGAAAAAACGATTACATAAAATTTTCTCTGTACCTAGAAAAAAAACAAAGTTCGCTCTGAACTGTACCTACAATAAATCGCTATTCAATAAACAAACAAAGTAATTTTGACAGCTTTCGGCATTCTTAGTACTACTTCATTCATGTCTCGTCAGTTTTCGATTCGATTGTGCTTCTTTTCGTTGCGCTCGTGCAATTATGTACTTTTTTGTTGACCTTGTTGTCTGTTATTAATTATTTATAAATAAATTTCCTTGTTCATATAAAATGCCTTGGATTTTAGATCAGTCAGATTATAATAGACACTATTTCTTTGGTGGTCCCCACGTATTTTTAACTTCTGTATTTGTTGTTTGGGTGTGATCTTTATGAATGGAACACAATCATGAGTGTAATACAAAATACACTAATTTATCGCTACCCAATATATATACTTAAACCACAATAAAAACGCTATTATTTTTCTCTTCTTTTCTTTGATTAAAACTAAACATCTGGCCGGCATTGTATATCCTTGTGAGGTCTATGACAAACTCCCAAATGTCTCGGTAGCTCTGCTTGTACATCCGTGTGAAAATCTCGCTGCTCTGATTCTTTAGCGACATGGCGCCTAACACTGTTGACAATAAAATAACCTAAAACAAGAAAATAAAGGTTCACAGGGGATCGGAATGCTACTATTTCGGTCAACGAATTAACATTGCCTTTCAACGTGGCAATGCTATCAACATTCTGGGCACTCTGCCTTCTGGTGACGGATTAGATTTTTACGAAGTCACCAGAAGGCAGAGAGTCCAGAATGCTGGCAGCATTGCCACATTGAATGGCAATGTTAATTCGTTGTCCAAAAAAGAAGCCAGCATTTCGATCTGCGTATCCGCAAAGTAGTTGATTCACATGTAAATTTTACCGTAATTATCGTAGTCGTCCACAGTTTCATAGCGAAGACAGAAAAGAAACACTCTCACCTATGAAAAGGCAGATCAAATGAGAAGGATAAACGTGATTTTTCTTTTAAACCCTTTTCTGCTGTGCAAGACAAAGGTTTGTTTAGATTTGAACGAAAACAATAGATTTTAGATAATAGGTCGGTGGTGTTTATATTTTTCCATGGAAATTATTCTAAGCAATATTTCTTATCCCCAGTTTAGTTTTATGAACTAGTCTATTTATTTATCAAACATTTATTAATGTTTTAAGCCTTATACACTATACACGGGCAGCTAGACGCAGTGCTGTAGCATGCAACTGCACAGTGAACTGTGCAAGCTCGAGTGGTTCCGCGTGTGTATCTGTAAAAAAGAAGGCTATTTCACTTTACAGTCGCAATTTGAATCAGTCGCATCCTGACTGCTTCAGCTGCTGCGTGTAGGCTCTTAGGCATGCGGTATTCAAAAAGATAGTTCTCCGACAGTTACATTTAATATACTTTTCTGACAGATATTTTCATATATTACCTACACGTTAAAGTTAACCGGCGGAGCTACTAATTGTCCATCACCAATCATATATCAGCATCTATCGAAGAACACCGCTCTTAGCATTTGTTTTCCCGCTGCGGGGAAAAAGCTTTCTCACGAAGGTTTCTACGTTTTACGGTGATGTGCTATGGAGGAGCTATCTATACTAATATTATGCAGGGTGGGTTAAGGGTTTTTAAAAGGGACAGTAAGGGGAGGTACTTTTACCGGTGTATACAGGAAAATGGTCGTAGGAGAATATTCTTTTTTTGATAGAAATGTTCATCCCCATTCACAGATAAAAAAAACTGTTAGCAAGAAGATGGGCCTTTAACACAAAATCTTTTTTTATGCTTATGGATCCTGTTTCGTATACTGATCAAAATCTTCTATCGGACTATCTGGAGTACTAAAAAAGTCATATACATATCGAAAGAAAAATTAAAATAAAAAAGTCAGATACAAAAAAATACTATATGTACCTTAAAATTCAAAACCACTCATCTCCAAAAAGAATAGTGAAAAAAAGGGTGGGTCGATTTTTTTGATGACCAGTGTAGATTTTGCAGAAATTGTAGAATAAATAAATAATGCTGGACGAGTGAACTGATCTTAATTTATATCAGGGAGGAAGATAAAATCCCGGAGAAGGACACATCCTAGTTTTAATCTCGGAAAATGGCGTGCGAAGTCGTGCGCAGGAGCTTGTATCCCATAATTTCTGATTCAAAAATGTTGTTATTCCAGGTTGGTCGGCTGCCCGCCGTTCTGGCACAGGAAGCAGATGGTGATGCTTCGCAACATCATGGAGGGGAAATACTCGTTCACCAGCCCGGAGTGGGCTGATATCTCAGGTGATTAATAGGGTAATTTACTCTATACGAGAAAAATACAAAAAATATAATACAGAGATAGCTTAGGTAAGAAATTTATTATTGGTTCACAAAACACTACAAAATACATACATCATGTTATAGCCCCAGTTTAAAAAGTGTAAAATATTTAATGTGCTATGGGTGTACTAAACCGAAAGGTTTTATAGTTTGGACCCTGGAGTATCAACTTTTGTTCACTGATGTTTTGAATTCTGAATCTAAAACCTCTTGATGGTTCAACGTTCCACTGGTTATTTCAGATGACCCCAAAGATCTTATTAGGCGATTTCTAGTCGTCGAACCCAGTGAGAGGATCGACATAAAAGAGGCGTTGGAACACCCATTCTTCAATACCGTGGTAAGACTTCTACGTATTTATGCTTTTCTAGTACTCTTAAATTATTTATTTTTACAAATTATTATTTGCGGCAAGAATATTGAATTTTGGGTTCTGTTTTGGGGTATCTACTTATATTTTATATCATTTTCTTTGTTTGGAGAAATTTAAATGTGTGAGATTCAAATGCATTTAAGCATTTTCAGAGCCAACAAAAGAAAAAAAAGAGTGCTATTCAATTTTCTTCTAAATTTGAGACTGACTTCAGACATAAAACCGATAAGTTTTAAATGTGGTTCCAAGAACCTAAAATTTTCTAGCTTATTGACTAACGCAACGTAGAGAAACCGTAGAGATTCTATGTAGAATTCTGTAATTCACAGACATACACTTAATCAGTGTATGGAGCACACATTTCAGCTTTAAGCACTTCTATGCTTTCTGTATACCTAGTAATGCTTTACTTAACTATTCTAGAATGTTGATGCTCTTGCAGTTGGTTTTGTATGTAATTTATTTTGCGATAAAATCATAGGAAATTAATTAAAGTAAATTTTACAAACACGTTACTAGAAACAACACTTAATCTCTAGTACTAGTACACGGATGGTTTTTAGCTGCAATAAAATGAATCAGAAGCTGTTTACCTGTACAAAAATCTATTACAATAAAATACACACAATACATTGCCCTCTAGCTATGGGACCAAGATATGAAGCCGCTGAAGCAATCGCTATCAACCGCCGGCAGAAAGATGTCTCGCATCGAACAACTTACAATGGTAAATAGAATACGCATGGCCGGATCTTACCACGAAGTAAACTTGTATTTCTATTGTTTCTATCGGTATGCTTAAGTTCCTAAAACAGCAATATTAAATTTCAAAATATTTACTAGTGCCCGCGTTATGAACCGATTCGTAGGGCCATAAATCATTGTAATCAGTAATCGCGCTCGTACTCATTGTGATTATAGAGTGTCATAATAATGTGCGTAACAGCAGGTAGTCGACATTTTATAAATAGATTTTTTATGGTTTGAAATATAAAATTATAAAATAATGAGTACTTTACTAACAAAGAAAATTACATAGCCCGGCGACTCAGTTGATAACGCGCGCGGCACTATACCAATTTTTTGCTTTATGATGAAAATTTGTGAAATGTCTACAAAATACGTTATAAATTTTTAAAATAATTGCCGGTTAAATTTTTTGGTTGTGGCATAAAAGTGTGAAAATTTGGGTTGGTGTTAGTTCTTTTTATGCGTACCTATAGATTCAGTACCTTCGTGATAAGTTCTGGTGTTACGGGGTTTAGTTACGGCACGTTATGTTGTGTGTCCCTAAAATATAAACATCGGGTGTGATGTTGAAATAACTTACTGTTAAGACTATTTGAGTTTACCTAATTGTAAATACCATTATGACAAATTGCATATACCATTATGACAAATTGCATCTTCCACCAAAGCCGGGTACTACCGGTGTTACGGAGCGTAATAAACATACGCAACGAGTATGATACGTAAAACCGTGTGCTTAAATCCGTCTCGTTGCTCGTTGCTCACGCCTTCTTTCCCCGTGCTGAGTGCACGAACGGGAGCTGTGTACCTAACACATTACACCCCGCGACGCCGGTCAATACCCACCTTAAGGGCCGGTTCACACCAGAATGGCAGAGGCCGGCAGCGACGCGACGAGGCCGTCAGAGCCGGCCGCGGCAGGCCCCCGTCGCCGCCGTCCCGACACAAGGCCCGTAGTCTCTTCTTAACCAGTTTAGTTTCTACATTCGGCTAGGAAACTTGTATGTTTGGAGTGAAAATTATGGAATTGGTTAGTATAGCACTTATTTCTAAAGAAGAAGAAAGAAACAAACAAAGGAAAAAAAGAAAAGCTGTGACCGTGTCAGTGCGCGGCCGCGCGTCGTCGCTGCGGGCAGTAGCGCTGACAAGACGCTCGCGGCGCACGGGCTGTCGGGGAGGCGATTTCGAGCATTTCAAGCGATACTGGGTCTTTTATTCGTGTAGATAAAGTTTAATATTATTTCACAGTGAAAGCGCTCGCCGCGCCGCTGCCAGCCTCTGCCATTTCGGTGTGAACCGGCTCTAAGACTTGCCGTAGTTTATTATAATGATAATGATATTATGACTGCTGATTTTATGACGAAAACTGGGAGATCTTTATACTTATGAAATTTCTAAGTGGAAAAGACATTTTTGACTTTGACCTGTTTATACATTTGACTAGACGATGACTAAGTACCTATGTACTGCGCATATGATGGGATTATTTATTGAGAAAGTAACGTGCACTGTTGTGTATGCCATTTCTAATTTACAACAAACTGGGGTATATTTCTCACACCACCGATTTCTGCCTTCACCCAAAATGTCAATAAATCTTAGCGGAAACTTTTGCTTTAAGCGAAACACAAGCACTGAGTGAAATAGAATCCAACATTAAGGATAATACAAATCCATGAAGTGTCGAATCGGTGCTATAATGTTAATACACATACAATACTAATACACACTAAAGTAGTAACAGATTTGGTCATATATTATCCTAAATCTTGTTTAAAACCAAACAAATATTTGTAAATTTGCACTAAATACTATAACAAATTTTCTGTTTCGCTTATCTTTGTTTGATAACCTGCATGCTTTTAACGCGCACGCATTTATTATCTCACTTTATGTCGTCCCATCAACGCATAATCGCTTCGCACGATAATTTGATCATATAATAGCGTCGCACGTTTCTGCGACGATCGCGTATGAAGTTTCTATTAGGATCAAGCCTTCGCCCGGTTTCCTCGAAAAGGTTGTAGATCTGGACTGCACTGTCGCACAGCACAAATACACAATTATTTAAATATGGACTCGTAATATTGAGATGCATTTATTGTTTTTGGGTTTTTGCCATTAAAGTGCGTGAGCATCGCACTGGGCCAATTTTCTGAGAAATTTTTATAATGTCCTAAAAATTTGCATTTATTATTGACGGCATGAGACAGACAACTCGCGGTCCTTGGCACTTGAAGCTTGGTACCTAATCCAGTTTAGCTCTGTAAATGTATCTACATTTAAGAGTCAATGACCTGACTGACCTGAAATCGCTTAGCGTCAACGATCATATCTTCCATTATACTGAAGCATTTACTTTGAGATTAATATATATTATGTTCAGGATTGATACTAGAACGATGTTTCAAAAACACGATTACCTGCATAAAATTTTCTGTTTAGAAAAAAAATAAAGTTCCCTTTCCCTAACTTACTTACTTTAAAATAAGCCTTAACACTTGGTACATCAGACAAAAAGAATATAAAGCAGACGGTGTGTAGATTTTTACGCACGCCCCTCTTTTCTGTCCCGCTCCTATGAACGCGAAATCCTATACCTATCCTTTACACAAAATGGCGTCGTATCGTAGTATGGTACCTCCTTAATATTTTTGTGCTGTGTGCGACTGCTACTGAATGTATGTGCAATGTCCTAAAGCGCGAGAAGTGTTTTTTTATTCTCCGTTTTCAAACCGTCCCTTATTGCATGTCTATTCTGCTTGTCAGCTGCTACGACAAATTCGGGTGAGGTATATGTGCTCTTGCATGGGAGCGATGCGATATGGTAAGGTGGCTCTTTGTTTATGCTAGATAGAAACTGCTTGCTGCTTGCTTTTGGGCTTCTTACTTTGCTTTACTATCTAACAGTATTTAGGTCTGGAAAAATGTCTATGAATGTTTAAGGGATCTCATTAGGACAACATAATGGCGTCATCGGTCGCGCTACCAACAAAATTTGTACAGTTTTATGGAGGGTATCAGCTTGGTTACGCTACCAAATTTGTTGCCGGCAGCCAAATCACCTGCTGTGGTGGCTCGACCATAAATCTCTCAGTGACTCCACCGCCAGTTAGTGGTGGTATTTGTTTTAACACCAAAACAAACACCCTCAAGACACCACGGTGGCGCGACCGGTGATGCATGGTGTTGTCATGAGATAGGGCCCTAAGAATCACGCTCGATTCGCTGAAATATATTGTTTTTAGTTCACACCCCGTCAATATGGTATGCTTTAGACTCTCTCTTCTATCTCTGTCTTCTATCTATTATTTTAAAATAGTTTTTTACGTGCTAATGTAAAATTTGAATCCTGGTACAAGATATTGTAATTTTAGAGCGTAAACTATAACACTCGCTATAGCACTTTGTAGTCTGTTTAATGAGTAGGCCAACCTTGTGTCTACATATAGGAGGTTGTTTGATTTCTTATCACGCCAACCTTGTATATTGACATTGTAAACTCATGCGGGCTAAACTCTTTCATATAAAACTAACCGCTCAATCTCTTGATTGTCCATTTTCTTTCTGTATTGATTGATATTCATGTCATATGGTTTTCCAGCAAATAAAAACGGGAGGGTTCAATGCTCGTGCGAAACTGCGCCTAGTGTTGTTGACAGTTCGCGCTGCGGTGCGATTACGCCATCTTCCGCATACGGCCGCGCGGGCGTTACCGCTTCACGATGCGATGCGGGATCCATACACCATGAGGGCGCTCAGAAAGGTAAATACGATAAGTGGTTGTTACTGTGAAACTACGTCTAATTTTGTCGTCAGATCGTGTAAGATGCGATATTGGTCATACCGCCGCGCGAGTACTTGCTACTTTGTTATCTCTTCACGCACTCCACAGGAAAGAAATTTTGCATAGGTCAAGCTCTGGACTAGGACCTTACGTAAATGCTTTATATTTTAGTCGTCTAAAATATGCCCTAAAAACGTGTGAAGCCGCTTGCAGAAATTTGGTAATGTGCTGATTTGGTAATGAACAGAAAGTTCGAAAATAATCCTTCTCTAGCAATTGCATATAGACGTGGAGCTGACCAAATCAAATTGCATTTTCCAGGTGATAGACGGCTGCGCGTTCCGAGTCTACGGTCACTGGGTGAAGAAAGGCGAGGGTCAGAATCGTGCGGCGCTGTTCGAGAACACACCAAAAACTGAACTGAAGAGTTTGTACGTCAGCAATCTTAGCCGATAGCCAGGGACGACTCCTCGACTATAGGAGGCTAAGGTAACGAAACATTTTTGTATGAATAAAGCTTGAAATAGACTGTGGCCTCGCCACGTCTCGCACGCGATGTGTTATAAGATCTGGACGCTTGAAATTGTATAACAACTGATAGCCAGAGACACACCGTATGCCACGCTATCCGACGTTTCCTACATTTTGCCGCGTACGTTGCGTGGCGTAGGCTCAGTGTATTTCTAGCTTAAGTGTTATGTTGTGGATGTTTTTATGCTTGAAGCAAAGCTAGCCCAACCAAGAAGTTAAGCTAGCTAAGCTTTTATTGTCTGCACGATTTTTATAGATAATTCATCCTATTGGCTGTGCTTGACACATTTCACCGCTTAGCTAGAGAAGCGCCTTTAACGCGTTCATTGCCAAGGGTTACGCGCCCCACCGGTCGAATTACTGCTCAGTGCTGCCGTAGAACAGCGTGTACGTTGTTGGCACTTCATGTTTTTTATATCTGAGCTGAGACAAGCGTTGAAACCTTTTCTGATATCCAAAATACATTAAATAAATAAATAATGCTGGACAATTCACACAGCATTATCTAGCACCAAGCTAAGCAGAGCTTCTGTTATGGGTACTAGATGACTGATATATACATAATATAATGCAGTACATAATTTTTTTTAAGTATACGTAGAAAACGACCAACAAGCGCTGGCCTATCTTTCTGACCTGGAAAAAATCTTATATATTTTAGATTCTCGATGCAACGCAATAAAGTTAAAGTTAAGTAATGTTTTTATAATGACACTTCCACTTTGCTTCGGTTTCATACTTTGGTGCTGGATAATGATGTGTGGGTTGTATCTATGTATTGTCTCTGGACCGATATGACATCCTACCTGTCGCAGAAAGTCGATGGATGGAGGCAGCTCAGGACCGCTATTTCTGGCGGTGTTTATAGGAAGCCATGTCCATAGATGTCTGTGTGCAGATGCAATGTCATAATGTATTTATAAAGGTCATGAAAATAGACGAACAATAAAAACCAGCTCCATTCCACTTCAAAAACTAAAACTTTTTTGTATTGAATTTGATCTGTGCGGGCTGGAGTTGCAATAAGTTGCGACGTAACGACTTCACTTCATTTGTGCATGTGTGTGTTGTGATCCTACTAATTATCCGTGCACCCATTTTGAGCTGCAGGCACTGTTTTTGTTTATGCACTTTGGCATGCTTTGTTTTGTACATTGTGTTTGTGTGTGTGTGTTTCGCTAACCTATAGTGCGTGTGCTTAAAAACATAAGGAACCTTTCTGCCATAACTCATGAAGAATGTAAGTCTATCCTTTCACTATTAACATGTGTTGCATTTATAACCACTACACTACACCCTTGTTCGCTTGGTGCTTGGTTTAGCGCTAGCTTTCCTTCTAATGTTTGAGCTTTAATTGTTTTAAATGCCTTGCTTTATTGCAATTTAATTACACTATTCAAAAGTAAATCAGAAAATTTTCATTTTCGAATGAAGGACCATGGGCATTTCTTATCGAACCACTATTCAAAATTTGTGCAACGGTGATGATACATTATTTAACATATTTATTTAACAACATCATGTTGAAAGCTCTGGGAGTATTTATGAACTTTATTTCTTTTTACGGCATCTTAGTTAAAATCCAGCGCAAAAATTGTGTTTCGCTGCGTTTTTGAAAAGCAAAAAAGTGGGCTCCAAATGACTCGTGGTCCTTTCTTGTGCTATCATATCCTACTTGTATTATAAAGCCGAAAGTTTGTGAAATGTAAATTTTTTAGGTTAACTCACCTCAACAGGCGCAGGCCTCCCATTTTTCTCTCTCTCTCTCTCTCTCTCTCAATTTTGTTACCCTAACTCCAAAACTGCAGAAACAAACTGCTGAACAGTTCAAGTTGAAATGAGGCGTACGGCAAGCGTCAGAGAAAGGGGTACATCTTTTGATTAATGTTTTAAAACGGGGTGGATACTTTACTTTGAAGCTTATGTACATTTAGAACGTAGCCTAACTTAGTTAATAGGCTACTTTTATACCGATAATACGGGTGCGAAGCCGCGGATAGAAGTTAGTTATACTTTTCCAATTAAAAGCTAAGTTTATATTATTTGCTTTTAACCATATTCTGCCGCCATTACTAGAAGTAACTTAATTTTTCAGGAGCAAAAGTACCATGGCAGCACGACCCGCAAAGAGATGGTCGGAGCAGCTACGGAGGTGTGTACTCCGGCACTTTAGAACAATTATTGTATTATAGTTTGAAAGTGTGATCTTGTATCCCCGAGAACTGAGAGAGCTGTGTGATTTTATCTAGAGTTAGTAGGAATTTTAAATTAAAAAGGCAATTTAAACTAGACAACTGTGTGTATGTTCATATGTGCATAGAATTATGCAAAGCGTACTAAAATATTAGTTTGCTTAGTACCAAAAACAAGATTTATATTATCACAAAACGATAGTAAGTAAAATTGTTGCTAAGCCACTACGTATCAAATTACAATAGAAACGCATCAATAATTTGCGAGGTTTAAAATTTCGAAAAAATAGAAGCATACATTGAAAATTTGGTTATAAATTTACGTTGTTAAATTTTATTTGAGTAGACGGAGTATACTGATACGCCGTCTACTTTATGAAGTACTCACATGATATTCAGAGTATGTATGTTGTTGTTTCATAGTAAATTTATTGAATTTTGTTGTTTGGCGTGTTTTCTCAGTTGATAATGTTTTGCATGTGTTAAAACCAACTATAAAATGTTTGCTTTAAAGTAAGAGATTATTCAAATATCCATCGATATTCGTGACGTCTAAAATATAACCATTAGAACTACCTATGTCACCAAATATTAGAAATGTTGAAGTCATTTGTTGGATGGGAAATTTCTTAGTGATAAATTATTCTCTCGTTGCTGTAAGGTTCACATTAGTTTATTTAGTATTATAGTTGTACCATATAGGGTATTTGTTTTAGTCGCGTTGAAATTTTGCGTGATTTAGTAAGAACACTGTAAGCAATATTTAAAATAATTTATTGTAAGAGAAATTATTATGTCGAATTTTTATTGCCGTTACAAGGTGCCTTGTAGATTTTGGTGCGATTTATAGTTTTCAAAGACAAGGTATATTTTATAGCAATATTTTCAAGATGGACCTAACAGAAGAAAGCAATATTTTCAGAAAATATTTTTATACATTTTCTTGGTTTATAAAGTTACAATTTAGGCGATCATCACTGTGCATGCAATTTCTTATTTGCTGTTGTTCTTAATATTCTGATGTAAAAATTCCGCGCTCAAATCTTGAGTGTTAAAAAATTTGCCGCATTTTTTGTATTTTTCTTCAATATATAAAATTAATATAATATTTAGGTATATTCACTGTTATCCTAGGTCCTAGAGGGATATGTTTTTTCACCTTGTGTAGTCGTAGAGCCAGTTTCTCCTAAAGCGAAGCAGACATGTGCAAATATAACCAATAGCATGCTTTATAAATAACGTCATGATGATAACGACAAGTTTCGATATGCTTTTGGTTGTTTTTTAACATCTCTTTTTTTCTTTATTTGAAAACGGGGTGTAGTGCAAGTGATACCTAACGTATCTTTTCTAGACCTGTTTACCTTGTCATCTGATATACTTACTGAGAATAAAGTAATTGAATATTTACCTTATTTTATTTAACGTCTTATGAGTTATGAGAATATTAATTTCCAGTCACTGAGTTGGGTAAAGGCCATCCCTTGATCAATCCGTGCAACATCACCCTATATGAATGCTATCCATAATTTTGGGTTTAAAAAAAAACTAAAAACCAATTCAAAACTCAAAATTTTAATATTCGTACTGTATTTTTCAAATAATAAATCCTCGGGATAACCCCCCCAATAAAACTTATGGAGCCACCTCTGGATCTATCTCTATACAAAAGCGAAAGTATGTATATATTAAAATAGGACAACAATGACGATCAGATACGTTTTTATGTATGCAGATTTGTTGCTATATAAAATGTAAGAAGATTGAACTTGTTTGACAACTTCAAATGAATGGTTATTAAGGTAGTGATCGACCATAATAACCAAAGTAGACTTACCATAGAGTTCGCGGGGGCTTAATTTATTTTGAAAAAGAAAAGAGGAAGGGAGATCCATGACCTGAAGAGGGACACTAAAGTCAGTTGATAAAAATATCCTGTTCCTTAACAGACCTAATTTGGACTTGAAAAAAAGAAGTAAACAAAAAATTTCATCAGTTTATCTCCATGACTAATATGCTTAAGAAATTTATCTGTGTAAAACAGTTTTAGGTAAGCCAAGTTTCGGCCAATACTCGGCTGAAAGTAAACGACTATTAGCCCAAAGAAGACCAAATTTCAGACTGTAATTTCTCACCCACAGTTGTAAGGAAGCCCAAGTTAAAGTTTTGGTCCAATACCAGCTTTCCGTAAACAACTAGCTTCAGCCCAAAATAGACCAATCCTCAGACTTACAAGTCACTGAAAACATTCGTAAGAAGGTGTGTACAACCTAAGCGCATGTTAACTAATTACTCGAGCCTCGTGGGGCTTCGCTCCGGTTCCGGGGGATTATCAATACAGCGTGAAAAGTTGTAAAAAATATTATCAGAGCTCACGGTGGGTATTGAATGGTGCGAGTGTGACAATAGGTCTTCGGCCATTGGCCCCTATGCATCCGAGTTTTATACCCTTTGTGCATAATGACCATAATGCAATTATTAGTCGTTATGAACTTCCATAAATTCTAAGTGATAATGTGGATGAATCATTATTTTCAAGAGCGTAGTAAACAAGCCCGTAAACGTATAATCTCGCGATGCGAAGACGCAATTATGCCGCGTACGCTTTATTGCCACATAGCGTTACAGTTTACAGACTTACTTTGATCTTTATTTTCATGTAAATAACGCCCAGTTTTATTTACAAGCAGTCAAGTCACATCCTATATTAATTGCAGTGCCATGCCTCTCTACACGTAGGCACAGGGCACTCTAGTACATTACCGAGATATTCGTAAAGAAATGATAATGAATGTCCCAATTATTAGAAAGGTAACTATCTCGATTGGAGAGCAGCGTCGCAGCTCACGCAGCGTCGAACTCGAAAGGAAGTGAAAGTACGCCCGTCGATTCGTACTAGCGATATCGGCACGTGCTTCACTCGACACTTCAGAACTTACATGTTTTTAAACATACACATTTAGTTATGCATTATCTGCCGGCAAAAGTTGTGAAGCAACATTTTTGTAATAGATAAACAAAGGTACAACGTGCCGCGTCACCGGCCGGGCGGGGGCTTGCATGCGATCGCTGCAATGGCATCGATCGTTCCCCTCCCCCCGCCGTAACTTTCTACTGGTGCCATGTGCGCGTCACGTGACCGGCGCGCGCCGCGATTGGCTCCCGGGAGGGTCCACGTGACGTGCGCGGCGGCCTCCCATTGGTCGGATAGATCGGCGGCCACGTGAGCGGGTGGAGTGGCGCGTGGCCCAGTCGCGGCGTGACAGCGGGCGCGCTCGTACCGCGCGCTCCGCGATATGAGCTTGCTGGATACGCTGCTCGAGGCGGCCCGGTACATCGAGCTGCAGGAGCGCCGCCTGCAGACCGGTAAGTCCCAGCTCAGCCGCAGCTTCGGCCTCCGCTGCCGGCCGTAGCCCTACACCGGGAATCCCCGATCCCCCGGCGCAAGCCGCTCTTGACCTTGAACGCGGCCGCCCCCGCCCTCCGCGCAGCGTAAACAAAGGAAGCCTGAAATTCACTCACACGTCCGCACCCGCACGCGACATCTGTAACTGCCGTGACCGCAACGCACAAATCTTCCAAAATGTATAATAATAAATAGTGTGGGTGTCAGGTGAGCTATATCTTCACCTATACCTAGCTACGTGGTAAGTGACGCACCGCGAAGGCAGGGGGCGCTGCCGGTCAGCTGATCGACGCAAGCGCATGTATTCATATTTAGGGACTGATTCGACTCCCGATATAGTGGGTATTTGATCGGTGTCGTGTCGTGTTTTGATCGGAATACACGAGTCGATGCCAAAACTATAACTGATCACGTCTCGATTATTGTTCGGATTCCCGAAATAGTGCACACCATTCCCACGTAATATGACATTAGCAATAATATAAGGGCATGTTGTGGCACAAGCGCAACGTGGCGGCAACAACGCAGTTGTTTCACGTAATTGAGGGTTTTGAGTCATATACCTTACGTACGTACTGACGTTATTCATAGTTAATTGGAAATTTGTGAGTCGGTTTACATTTAATCAACAGAAAACAAAAACGAGCACTTTCACTCCAGCCAAATTCGATGTTAAATGGTTAAAATTTAAAAAAAAAACCGTCCGTACTTAACTATACTTACTACATAGCTACATAGTTAGCAAAGCTTAAACTTTACACGGTAAAAATAAGGCCCTATGCATTGTTTATATTAGGTTTTGTGACAGAATGGACACCGATGCTCAAAAATTCTACAAAAGCTTCACAATCAACTGCACAAAGCCATATTCACCTCAAAAGAAACAGACAAAAAGCGTTATTTTCCCTTAATAAAAAAAACAGAGCGTTGGTCCGCCTGAGAACTAAACTGAAAGAGAAATAAACAAGCGATGTAAAAGTGAACGCCTGACGGTAGGGGGCGCTGCCAATTAATGGACATTATTCAATTCTCTCTATTGAAAAGAGTTTGTCCCGAGCACTGTTTTATTTAGGTACTTCTGATTAGCATCGATAAGTCTATTAGATAAATCATTTCAATGAGAGCACGTTGAGCGTCGTTCACATCACACTAACATAAATGCGAAAGTATGTAGGTATGTTTGTTAATATACGCCAAAACTTCTGAACGGATTGGGCTGAATGTTTTGCATACATAGGTAGCTTTAAGCTTGGAATAAAAAAGTCAAAAGTCAATAACTTTATTTCTTTAGGCTCACAAAAAACACTTAAACAAGTCAAATTATAAACATAGACATAGGCTAGTTTTTTTCATTAATCAATTCCCATGGGATATAAATTACCTTAAACAACGCGTGTGAATCCGCGGGCTGAAACTAGTGTATTATATTATAGTAGTTCGAATAATGTTCGCGTACTGTTTCTGTTCTTTTGTTACTCCTTCTGTGCTGTTTGTGTGTGAACCTAATAAAAAGTCTATCGAGTCGATTTTTTAATATGTAGGTACATCCCAGAAAAAGCAGGCTACTACGATTTGAAAGGTTGATAGATTAAATAAAGTTTATTTTTGATAGAAATGTAAAAAATTCTTAGCATTATAGACCGTATTTACTTATGAAAAGCGTATTACTTAAGATTCGCGAATGCATAAGGCTTTTCAAACGTTGTTTACGTGTAAAAACTGGCACAAGGCGTGGTTGCGTAACGCTGCGTGAGCTGGGTACCTCGGCTATTGTTCACAGGGCTGCTGGTGCTGGTTTGATGTTGATTGCAAGGGAAAATGATCTTTATTGAGATCAAAATAGAATTTTTTAAATAATCTTGTTCCAGTCAGGGTCTCAGGAGCTGCATTTCGAGTACCTCTCGGCTATTGTTCACAGGGCTGCTAGTGCTGGTTTGATGTCGATTGCAAGGGAAAATGCACTTTATTTTGATGGAAATAGATTTTTTCTTATATTACAATTCTCGTCAGGATCTGTACTAGGAGCAGCATTTTGAAGTTGGTAGGTGGTTGGTTGTATGCTTTAATGTCAAGTAATTTGCAAGGAAAATGCACTTTATCAGGATGGAAATAGAAATCACACCACATTATATCATAAATGCAAAAGTTGCGATGTATGGATTGAAGTTGGTTACCTCTTCACGCCAAAATTACTGAACAGATCGGGCTGAATTTGCATATAGGTAGTTTTAAGTCTGGAATAAAACATAGGCTACTTATTATCCCATTAGTGAGTTCCCATGGGATAGAAATGACCATAAAACGATTTCATAGAAACAACGCGTGCCAAGCCGCGGGCAGAAACTATAATATAGTTAAAACCCATGAAAATGTGAATAATACGTGGGCACAGCTAGTTTTCTTCTGATCCCATTCGAGTCAGTGTTTGTATTCAGGTCCCTTTTTAAGACCTGCGTGTACCACAAATGCAAGGCTATGGCATTGCGGCTCAACTCGGAAGGTTCACTCAGGGCACTTAGGGTTCAGCTATGCTATAGGTACCATAGAGTTCTCCTTGTGACGACCTCTGTTGCGCAACGGGCTAAGGTCCGACTACAATGCAGGTCGCGGGTTCAATCCACGCCGCCAGATATTTGTCCGATCTGCAGATATTTGTTTCGGGTGTCCTGGATGTTTTCTATGTATAAAAAATTCAGTCTCTAATGTATTGTGTTGTATAATTCTTGGGGCTAGACGATGCTGTGTGAATTGTCCAGCATTATTTATTTATTTTCAAAGATTTCAGACACGTTTCGACTGACATGACAGCTTGATCGTCTGGCATAGCCACAGGCTATCCCAGACGGCTTCAACAGTGTGAAATTTCTGGACATTGTAGACGATATTTGTCCAGCAATTTCGTCTGCAAAAAGACAGCTTTCTCTCTTTTCCTTCCATTCGCAATCAATCAACTACACCGACCGCGCGACCCAACGTGAACTTAGCAACGCAATTCGAACTTTATTCATATTGTCATAGGGACAAATATCACCAGGATCGGTTAGTTCTACACGCTCCTAAAGTGAATGTTTATACGAAACTCTATGATCATATAGTTAGCGTTCAATTTCCGTGGAAAAATCAAGCTGATTGAAAATACTAAAGGAACTGTAAATGCATAGGAATAAAGTTGAAATTCAGTCGCAGTTGCCCAGTGAACTTGCGAACCAGCCCGCTAGTCGATGAACTCATTGTCTCGTGCATTATCGAAACCGCACGTTAAAGCCAATTTACGATTGGCGTGACAACTGCACCGTTTACGAGTTTCACAGGACGTGTGAAGAAACATGTGTTTACACCCTCTTTCTATTTTATGTTTTCCTGGTAATTTCAGGTGACAAGTTGGAGTTTCCATTCGGTGTTTACCGACAATTTTGTTGCTTGATTGCTATCCATTCAGTTAAATTCGTTTATAGTCCTTCTGTCAAGTTTTTTTTAAAGTCTATACAGGGTTATTGGTAAATTAGTGACAATACGTGAACTGCAGGTCCTGCCCATCATCACAAACACGTTCGTGAAGGCGCCAAGTCTAAATTCAAAAAAAAAATATAATTGCAGGGGGTACCCATTACCTACCAATACCAAAATTAAGAATTAAGATCTGGCGTCTTCACAAACGTGTTTGTGATGATGATGATGGGCTGAACCTGCACTTCACGTATTGTCACTAATTTACCAATAACCCTGTAGACTGAAAAAAGTTTTGGTGGCGAAATTGTGGTCAAACGAAGGTCTATACTATAGACCTTAGTTTGACCATTTCCAATTTCGCCTGATGGAAAGTGAAGTTTCTTTCTGGTCGAATCTGCGGTGATCAATTTACTTATGTTTTCATAAAATGTACGGGGAATATCTTATTTGTAGGTACCTAATGAAAAATATCGAGCGAGTTAATGGTTCGGTCGTTAGCGGTAATAAAATATGGCAGTTTATCAGTTCCAATTATTATAAATGTTATTAATCAACTTACACGAACAAAGGGTGAACAGGTTACTCAAATTAAAGTGCTTGTAAATATTGTTTACTACATAACTAAACTATAGTGTTCTGAGTATTTTCTATGTATATTAGAATAAAACCGACAAGTGCGAGTCGGACTCGCGCACGAAGGGCTCCGTACCATTATCTATAAAAACGGCAAAAAATTCATCATATTAATTATTATTTTTGCGCCAAAACGAATTTTATTTTCAGTATAGTTCATAAGTGTGGATTTAAGGTTAAATGACGGTTTCTTTTCTAACTTTCTACATCGAATTTTCTGGAATAAACTAACCTCTATGCCAACGCAGTGGATACTTAAGATAAAGTGTTATTCTCTTAAACAGGCAACACATAAATCTTTGTAGAAATGCTCCCCTATCAGACGTATAAAACCCGCTGGAAAGCAGTACTTTCACAAGGCCGGCGGTACCTTATCGTGTTTGCTCTGCACTTATCAGCGGCCAATATTGCCTACAACACTGTACAACGTGTAGCACGTACAGTAACGCATGTGACGTGTCCAACAACTACAGCTTTTGGTATATTCCTATTGTCACGTACGCAAAAAACTTGTGTAGTCTATCTTAAACGTGCTTTCTCTTATTTACTTAGAGAATTACAGGAAATGTCATAAAGATTAGGTTCAATTTTGATCAAAAGCTTTGAATTGTCTTCTTACAACAGCTTCTTAATTGTCTTCATAAATAGAGTCGTTAGAACGATTCAATTTAAATTTAATATGTCTTTATTTCCATCTTAGACAGCAATATCACTTAAATATGTGCCTGCTTTGTTTGTAATGCAGGTTTTGTAAAAAAAAACATAATTATTATCTCTTCTCTACTTACCAAGTTGACCTTACCAAGAACAATAACTTATTTGGTTTGGTTGTGTAAAAGTTATATTAAATTAGAAATTCTCTTTTCCTACTTTTTAACAGAGCAATGGCCGCTATAGTTGTATCCTGATTATCTTAATTTCCGTGTGAGTGCACAATATGGCGTGCGTGAGACTGCGGCCCTCCTGATATACCTACTGTTTGTCTTTACACTGTGAGAGCGTTTGCACTACGCGATGCGATGCTACTGGTACTTACTGGGTATAATGTCGCACTCACACATTGTACAGTATTCATTGATACTTTGGTACCTTTTCTTTCTTTGTCTTGGTTGTACTGAAAATCCCTGACGACGTCTTACTATGACGGCTATTCCCGTATCGTCAAATTGTTGCCAGACCTCTTTTTCTAATCTGTATCTTAACAAAACATCTATAGAGATTACAATGCTGGGTCATAGATAACAGGATAATTCTGTAACTGTGTGCTAGGCATAGACCTCCCTTCCCGCTATCCATCTCGATTATTTTCGATCTTAGGTGTTGGTCCGCCAGACTGCCCAATAGGCCCCGATTTTTAGATACGTTTTGGCCGGCGCCGCATGGTCATCGTCACGTGCGTTTCCCAATTTACACATGAAAAACACAATTAATTAAACCTTACTCTACGTCCTATCCGTCCCTTTCAACGGTCGTGTCGTTCAGTTTGAATGTTCGTCAACTGGTTACAAGTTGGCGGGGTTCACCGTTATTTGAACGTGATTCGATGCCATATCGCGATACCCTATCGAACATCGTTGCTGTTTTGCACTGTCCTATGTTGTGACATTGAGTTGGCTTACTAAATATAGAGGTTTTTAACAGTTCTCTTCCGTCTTCGCTCAAAATGCTTTTGATTGGGCGAATAGTGGAACAGCCTCTTGACTAGCTAGATGGATCTCTTAGACCTCCACCGGACATCGTTTGCTACATCACCACTATTTATTTACTTATTCCGTTTTGATACCTACATGTTATTGTACACTTGGAAATGTTTCAGTATTCTGGAATCATCATCATCATCCTGCCTATGTTTCTTTTATAACCTAACCGCCCGCAACTGCTTTGTTATTATAATATTGCTTTATATTTAAATCTTGCGGGACGATTTTGCCGCAGTTTCCGTTATCCGATTGAGTTTAAAATTTGCATATTGTCGCGTTCCGATGACAATGCATATATTGCGGTGCCAAACCTACTACGTAGACATCTTCAGTACAACATGGTACAACGGAACTCCTTGGCTGTCTCGTGCCCCTTTCATGTATGTTTTGAACTATGTTTACCATTATACATGAAAGCAGGTTGGTGTGTTTACTTTTCCGTGTGGGTGTTGGCGATTGGTGAAGTGTGTTCATATTGTTCATCTCTTCCTTCATGCCAACATTCTAAAATACTATAATCAGACTGGCTACCATCCGACTGCTCGAAAAAAGCCTTTGCTTCCCTCTGTAGAAGTAGAATGTTCCACATATCCTGCCCTAGAGCAGAATATGTGGAACATTCTACTCGAACGGAATGTGTGCAATGTGCAATGCATAAGTGGACCAGTACGAGCATCTAGTTCAAACACTGCTGTTCCTTTTTTGAAACGATTTCTGGAATACTCATGTAACCGACGTAGCACAAAATTTTAAATTGCGATCATGTTGTACATTAAAGGTCTTAAAATTAGGTACAAGCTTCAACGTGATCCTGGGTGGGGCACTGCAATTTGGAACATAGTTTCCAGATAACAAAATATAGTTTTGTCATGTAATAAAATAATATTATAACAGACAATATGAAACAAATTTGAGCTAGAGGTTCCTTTTTTATAACTATATTTTCAACTATATTTGAATTCAAAATCCTCAACAGAATTTTTCAACAAATTGTTTCGGCTATGGCTGCACCTTCATCGGCATGTATTGGTTGACACTTTACTAACTGTGTGACTCGTGTCACATGTCCGTAGGCCGTCCTTTTGGTCACAGATCTTAATCCGTTTGCTATGCAGTTACAATAAATAGCGTAAATACTAAACGACATTATAAATTACTAGTTTCATAGTTATTTCTTTCTAATGGGAACTTATTTCGCAAAGTTGAGCAAAGTACCTGCCAATTATCAGTCTGTTTTGCCTAACGGCTAGATTATTTCTATCTTGATTGGATGTTGGGGTCTACTCGATGAACATATACCTACTCAAATTCACACTCTTATACACACGAGACACAAACGCACATACTTACATATATTGGTTTCTCCTGCCGGACTCTAGGAGGCCGGTGTCCTCAGATCTTGACCGGGCCAAACATGCGCACATACACTTACACTACACATACATACACATACACGGCTTCACACAGTCAAACTAACACACATTTAGGTCTGTCTGTACTTTCTTTTATAATTTTTTTGTTGTTATTCTTAGTGTTGTGATTTTCTCAAATTTATACCTAAATTGTACCTAAAATTTCTTGTTATGCTGGTAACACAGTTAGAAAACCCGATTAGTTTTAAGATCCTCAGACCATGACGTAGGTACCCAATAGGGTACTATATACAATAGTATGTAGTCCGTGGAGTGGGGGCCCTGGAGACTTGTATGTACAGGTTCTTTATTGAAACCTATAGCAAGCTCCAGCCTCTCACAATACAGGTTTATTATAGCTCTACCACTGTCCATATAATAACTTAATTTTAAGTACCTAACCTAACCTATTTATGAGCTTATGTTTTATTACTGGCCTCGAACAACATCTATGCAAAAATCTGTCAGTTGTTTTGTATGAATAAGTAACAAAATATCCATTCATCCAAACTTTCGCATTTATAATGTTAGTGTGATTCTATAAGTCAGATTTAAAACTGTATCGTTCATTGTTACCTCTACCTGTAGTACTATTTTCTCTCTATATTTATAGAGCTATAGTTGCATCCGTATAGTTATATCATGGCACATGTAGCCGGCACGTGGCCGGTTATGTAAGAAGTGTAGTGCTATTAGTTTGTTATCTGTGTCACATGTCCCTTTGGTGTTCGGTGATGCCTTGGTAACTTTAATAGTTTTTTTTTCCGTTCTAAGGGTACCGTAGGTGTATATAACGAAATAAATAGGTACGTAAGTGATCAACACCAGTCGATAATGATAAAGTCACAGCCTAACAGTGAGATTTTGAAGAAAATTGTATAAAGGTTTGGAGTTATTTTTAATTTTCCTCTAAATTACAATTTAAAATTAAGTTAACAAAAATTTCCTCATTAAGACCTGAACATTGCAATAGAACCGAATTAACAATTATCAAATCAGTAATCTAGTACCTACTCATAAAGTCGTTATTATAACACAAGCTCTGCTTAGATGATGCTGTGTTAATTGTTCAGAAATATTTATTTATTCATTTTAATACCAATTAGATTCGGAACAAATTCGGAAATATTCTAACGCCTTTTGTAGGTACCTAAAACTTTAGGAATTGCTAGAATACTATTAATTATGCTCGCTCACATCGAATCATAACCTGTTTTATAAGTTCATAGTGTAGTATAGGTATTCTTTATCTACAATACAATAAAGTAAAACAGAATGAAAAACATAGTAGGTAAAGCAGAAGCACAATATAACCAACTTGACAGTAAACAAGGTATAGAAGATCCACCCACCGGATGCGAGATAGGAGTCCGCCATGCGATCTCCCCGATTTATGCACTACATGCCGCCGATAAACATACATTTACATAAAACCACTCGAATATCATGCTGATGAGGTAAAGTGAGGGGCGGCAGTCAAGTCACATGTGAAGACTGACACAGCAAAAGCTTTTCGAGTCAAATGCTTGTCAAGCCACATATAGTAAAGCGCGGAGAATTTTAATCTATAACTTCAATTGCATCGAAATTTTGTGAGCTTTAGAGGTTACAAGTTACAATACAATTCTTTATTAATAACGCCAAGTTACAAGTTGAAGTCCCTACTCAAAACAAAACGAATACTGTTTGCAAATGTTGTTTCGATGCTTATGGTAATTTAATCGAGAATAGCCTGAGCGAAATTGATAAAGTAAAATAACAAAGGAAAAATTTCGGAAAAGGAAAAGAAGCTGGTAAAATCAACTAAGATTTGTAAAAAAAATATTGGTGCAAAAATATCAGATCGGCATAACCCACAGACGTTGAATAAACACACCCTTTGCTAACTTAATCGCGTAAGATCAGGCTTTATTGGACAGGAAAATTGAGACGTGGATCCATTTAGGGAGGTCAAAGACAGGCTCATGATATGTACGAATAACTCTTAAGTTGAGGTTGTACCGCCTAAAAATTTATAAAGCAATTTCCAACTACATGATAGGAATCTTGAGATTTCTGCTAATCTGAATATGAACCATAAGCATATGGGTTTTAAAATACTGAAGAAGAATAGAATGTCAAGTGACCCCACATATCGAAGACCAAGGTCAGAAAGGTTAAGATATGAACTCATTGAAAATTTATAAATAACGGTGTTATCACAGACCGTTTCTAGTCCATACATAAGCAATGGCTATGGAAAATGTGTTGACTCGTATTAAAGATACGATACAAAAAATTTGCATATGTCACAGAAATTCACCTTTTCTGTTCAATTCTAAAACCCTTACCTACTAACTAAATCTAATCCTCTCAGCCGCGCTGCCTCATAATCGCCATACAGAATTTCGTCAGAGGCAAGCAAAAGTACCAGGCGCACATAACCGCGTAGGTGGTACACCAGACGCACAATGCGAGTCGACGAGGCCTTGCGCCCCAGAATGCATAGCAGTAGCACAGTTCAATATACTACGTACGTCCTTAGTCCAGTCGGTAGCGCGGAGTTGTAGTGCTAGGGGTAATCTTCACTTGATTGACGGAGTTTTACGTTCTTTTGTTTGAAATTTAGCGTCTGCTTCTCTAAGCGTCCAACTATTTATTCTATCTTGTTTCTAGACTGGGTTCCGCAACACGGCCACAAGTGGGCCTTTTGTGTCGTGTGAGGGAGGCAATTTACTGTATCCTATGTTTTATGTACACTTAAATGGATCACATAGAAAAAATTAGATTAATAAAATATGTAGGAACAACCATATTATATCATTTCGTGGCGTGATATCCCTCAATATGGGGTCCCTAAGAGCCGTACCTTCAAGGACTTGTGGTAAAATTTGCAAACTAAACGCATTAGCAATTAAAACTGTTGTTGAGGACTCCGATCCCAGTAAGGTCGAAAATTTTGTTGAGAATTTTAAAATTGAGTAATATGTTGTCGTCCTTTGATTTCCTTAAATACCTCGTTGTTTTAAAATGGGGTTCTTGAGTTGCATAAATAATTCGCACTTTCCACATCTGGTGATCATAATATTTCCAACATCATCGTCTTCTGCCCTTAAGTCGCCTCCTGCTGGGCGATATACTATAGATAGCCAATAGGTCTCCTTTAAGGAATGAAACGTTGGTGTTCTTCCAACACAAAACTAGGTTCGTAGTTAACCAGCTATATTCATTATGAATTCATCACATCTTTTTTAAACGTCCAAGTGACACACCGCTGTCATGATGTTATTTAACCTGTGTGAGCAGTAAGTAGGAGATGCCGAGGTCGGTCCTTTCACCATTCTGTCCGCTGTACCGACGACCTTATACGAGCCTTGGTGATTCGCATCGCCGCGCCGGCATCCGAACTAATTACTTCGAAGTTGCAAACGGACTTACAGTATATTTCGGGTCTTTCTAGAATTTACGGTGTTAAGATGATAGGGAAATTTGTGTTGACTGATCCCTTCGTTAATGATGCATTTACAATTATTGCAATCAGCCTGGTGTGTCCTATTTGTCCTCTACTCTAACGAACCTATAGTAAGTGGAATAAATAAATTCTAAAGCTGATAACTAGCTTCTGCCCGCGTTTTCGCATGCGTTGTTTCTATGAAAGCATTTAAAAGGTTATTATTGGAATTTCTATCCCTTGACAACTGATTTATTTATATAAAATTACTTGGTGCTTGCTTTGACTAAGTGTTATTCCAAGTTTAGACCTACATTTATGCCAAATATCAGCCGATCCGTTCAATAGTTTTGACATGGAGTGGTAAACTTAAATCCATCCATCCAATCTTGCCTAAGTGTTATTCCAATTCTAAACATCCATCCACACTTTCGCATTCATCTTTTATAATATTAGTGTGATCTGTAGTGTCATAAATAACATAATAATACCAGGCCTACTGCTACCGCTATGTGTATTCGTCAATCTGTTCGTTAAAATGTGTATAGATTATGTTCTGAATCAGATATTAAGACGTCATTGGAAGCAAAAGGTATGCGCTTATATCACGTTATCCTCTAGTGACTATTGAATCATTTGCATCACCTGAACAGGACACAGACATTTAAGGGAAATGGACATGATTAGTATTTCCCACATAAACTTATTTTCCTTTATTCCGTGGCTTACTTCCTACCATGCAGTTCCTTGAAATTGGGAAGCATCAAGGTTGGTAAGGATTCCTTGATTTTCCTGTTACGAAAAAACTTTGCAAATGCCACAATATTCAAGATACCCTTTGCAAAGAAGTTGAAGATACCTCTTATCTTATTGTCGTAACGCGTTCGCCTAAACTGAATCTTGGTTTCCGACACCAGAGATCGCCAATAGTCCTGGTCTTGTACCTAATAATGTCTATAGGATTTTGGTATTGTGCGTAAACCTCACACTAGGGCAATGACTGGGTAGCTGGTTCAAGTCCCGTCGAGGTCGAACATTTTTGGGACATTATAAAATTTCTAAGTCTTTCTTGTTTAAAACCTGTCTTTTCTAGACCACTTAACCGTAGGCTACTTTATCTTTCATACCAATAAATCCAAACTCAAAGTATACTTACCTACGTCAAAGTTAAACTCCTGGACATGCAAGCAAAGGATAATTACTGGCTACACAAGTAGGTAGTCGGTATTGTTAATATGTTTATTTCCTTGACAATCTCTGTTATATTTTAAGCTTGTTTGTTGTGTGTAGGTAGGTTTGTGTTGAACCAATTACCGCGCTCCGTATACTTTCGCCCGTAAATGAGAGTTTGCTTTTGTGTTTGCTTCGCGGTACGTGACAAATGGTTGTAGGCTCCTCCAAGTTTGTTTGAGGCCGCGTGAATGATACCTTATTTCAATTAAAAAGATTGGTTTGACGTGGTAGATTTCGTTCCTTTCCATTCAATGTAAGACTAGGTATATACAGCGCACTTTTCAGCTAAAAAAACGTAAAAAATAAATTCTGGCGCTCTTGCCAGATTTTACTTTATTATTGGAAGGGATTTATTAATTTCTTAGATTTTACTTAGTTTTTTTTTACCATAGGTATTGTTTTTGCGTTGCAAAGTGTGCGTTCTAGAATTTTCTTTGTAACAAACCAGATGCTCTTTATCGTACTTCCTTTGTTCACGCAAAATCAATGGTGCGTTCTGAGATCCTGGTTTCCAGAAATAGAATCTAGGCACGCTAGGTCGCATCGCAGCAACCTGCTAAACCGGCAGGGATCGGTGTTCCCCGGAGCGCGGGAGGGGGAGGTAAGGTGGCCCCTCCCGGTATGCATGCTGCACCGAGCCAAGGTCAGCCGCCGCACGCATGCGTCGCGCCTTCCCCCGTCTCTCCCCTCGCCCGGCGCACTTTCCCCTCGGAACAAGCGGATTTGCGCTCCTGTGACTTACACGACCTCCCCCTTGCTATTGCCACCCTAGTTAGGTTAGGTCAATGTCAAACCTATTTAGATCATTAGGTCAAATAGAGAGATGCGTTTTGTTTAATTAGTTGTCTTTTAAGTCTTAACATCGTTTTGTTCCTTTATGACTGTGTTTAGACCGGTTATTACCTTTAGATCCCGGAGCTTGTTAGATGGGGAAGTCTAATCAGTTTTTGTTTTATTGTCATGTTTTTTGCAGTAAGACTCCTTTCATGGAATCTCGATAAAATCTCGTTCTGATCTTTCCGCTTCCGCACCTTACAGTTCAGGGTTTCTCTGCAGTTATATCGTTTACAGTTTACACCGTCTCTATTCATAGTCGTCCATCTCATAAACTAAGCTATAACTTGTAGTGTAGATATATCGAGATAACACGTGCCACTAGCAACGCCGCGTAGGAGGGCTAGCGTAGCTCGTAAAACGCCACATGGAGAAATCCTATTAGAAAGATTAGAGCCCCTGACGTAAGCTCGTGCTCGCCTATTGCGTACTGTTTTGTACCATGTTTCAATGGATAAACAACCGCAGCCTCTGGGGCTCCGTGTCGGTGATTCAGCGCATGATGTCATGTCAAGCTTCTCCTTCTCTACAACGGTTTGCGCACTAACTGTCTGACCCAAATTATTGTGCGTTTTCTTTGAGCTTGGGTTCATTTGATGTCAATCGATTGTCTGTTTGCATTTGCACAAGCCTATCAGCAGCAGCGCCACTGGCATGGCTCGTTGCGTTTTATTAGAAAGCTAGACGTCGGCGTGCATATGGAATGGCGAGTTGCCTGCTCGACTCCTACGTTCGCGGCTAGATCGCTCTCGCATCGACTGCACCGTTCCATTCACCTTATCCGCCGGTTCAGTGACTCCGACCAGCTCCCGCACACGTCACCCGCGTGCTAATGCCGATGTCGGCGGCACCACCTCACCGGCGGCGGCGAGAGGCTCTTTAAATTCTGCGGGTGTCCAGTGTCGTACGGGTGTGCGGCGACCTCGTTTCGGCGAGCGGAGTGCGCGTGCAGCGTTATGTAAAGCCGCTCTCGGCGCGCGGTGGCGGCGGTGCAGCGAGCGTTGCGCTCGACCGCGTGTGCGCTCGCCCCGCGCCACCGCCTCCCCCTCGCGATTCGGACGGCGGTTTCACTCGCGCGGACTCCGGAGGTCGCGCACCTCCCGCCTCTCGCCTCCTCCGGGTCGGCCGTCCGCTCCGCTCCACGCACGCCGATCAGTCGTCGAGCGTATCGCGTCGGCGGCGGTCGCCTCGCGCATAACACTTGCTCAGCCAGTCGCGCTTCCGTTTCGGGAGTTCTCTCTGTTCGACTGCGTTTTGGACGGTCAAGAACGCGACGGCGGTCGAGCTGCCGGCGTCTGTCAAAAATAGCGTGCGTTATCATCGTGACCTCGAGCGGCGAGACGAGATAGCGCGAGGTCGGCGGCACCTGGCTCCACGTGCGCTGTTGCACCGACCTTCAGGCCAAGAGGCCGACTGGCCCCCTGGCGTTGCAAGGCCGGGCCTCTGCCAGCCGTCTTCGAGCTATCTCGACTCCACGATTGTCCTCATTCATGCGCGCTCACAAATCCATCGACATCAATGGACTCGGACAGGTTCATTTTGTCTTCCAGTTATATCTGAATTTTAATGGACAATCTTATCGGGAAAAATCTCGATTTTTGTAATGAATCTTGCATAACATTTTCTATGGAAACTTTGTTTATACATAAGCAACCGTCTTTATCGCATCGACAGCCGTTTTGTTAGCCAGTTTTTGTTCTGACCGAGCGAGCTCCGATCTCAATGACGTCCTATAGGTGAATGCACAGGATGTCACCTACCGTGTGAGCCTGGGATCAATGAAAATATTCTCTGTACCGTATAGCCTTATCGAAGTCTTATCCACAAATTCATTGTCTTTGAAATGAACAGTTAAAACCAACGAACGTTTCGTAGGTATTGGCAAGACAAAAAACCATTCTTCTATTCATGTTGACATTCCTCCGAGTTGTTTACTTGTTGTTTGTAGTAAGAACTAAACAGGTGAAGTGGAATCACTTTTGTCACGTAGAGGGTTTCGTTTTACAGATAAAAGATAAACATTTATCCAGTAGATCAATGATTGATTATGTAATTATTGCCAGGACATAGCAACAATAACCACCGCATTTACATTGATACTTAAATGACTAATTTGTTGATGCTGCTAAAAAGCGTAAGTGGAATGTTTTATATCGTATCAACAGTAAGAATGTAGATAGAGCTTCAAAGAAAACACCCAAAAGTTGTATCTCGAAGTTTTTACAGTTTGTTTGCAATAGGATTCGGTTTAGTGATGCTGATGTGTCCCAAATTCGCTAATGTACTTCATACTAAAGATAACTTTTGTTTACAATATTTTTTCTGTATGTTTTTGTGATATGCCGATCTCCGTGACGCTGTAGGGTTTAATTGGCCTGGAGGTTGCCAAACTCCTTAATAACTTGCATTGTACTTCATTTACTCGTCTACAAATACGAGTACTTCTGGCTCCCATAGTAAAACCTTTGCTAAATGACAATTAATTTACGAATTCAGCTTTATTTATTTCGCTGTCGGTTCCTAAATGTTTCGCAGTGAAGACCATAAAAGCATACCCTTTATAGTCAACTTTTACGGCTGTCACTGGGTTTGAAATCTCGGGAGATGCTATACCCACTTTGTGTGTAAAATATAGATTCGTTTCTCTCCATTGTTTTAAGTGGCTGTGATTGTTATATAATAATAATACGTTATCGTTATGTGAACTTGAACTCGATTTGTTGACTATCATAATCCTTGATGTTCAAACTTGTTTTATTGTCGTGAGGACTGGTCGTTTTCTATGTATAATAAAAAATATCTATCTTTGTAATGTATTGTATTATGTATAATTATCAGTTATCTAGTACCCATAACACAAGCTTTGCTTGGCTTGGGGCTAGATAATTCTGTGTGAATTTTTCAGCATTATTTATATATTTAATGTACTAAACTTTGTCAGATATTTGAGTACAATCAGAATGTCAAAGTGCGTTCCGCCCGATGTCCCTGGTAACAGTCCGGCTAAATAATTCACCTCCGTAAAGGTTTGATTAAATGTTTGTTACACAAATCGTCAGTAAGTATAACTACTTTTGCGCAATTCAATTGTTAGTGCAGACGGCATGACTTGTTCGCATCCTATATTGATCAGCTTAGCTTGGTAGGTAAACAATTAAATTGTTGGATACAGCGAGTTAAGAGAATCTATTTTATCCTTATTGTTATTATTAATATACCATTCGTTTATATTATCCTTTTCCCTAAATATTAGAAATTGTGTTCTGTTGAGTGAGTGTTGTTTGTTTCAGTCCCTATCGGTATCTTTACCTGGTTTTGTATTTTAGTTTCTACATCTAACGAAAAATGTTAAATATGTACCTATTTATTCTATACAAGTCATAATAAGACTTGATCCATGATGATTTAAACATCCAAATCAGTATATATGTATACATTAAAGCGAATCGGTCCTAGAATAGTACCTTGCCCAACCCTTTTCCAGAAATCTGATTTCCGGTACATCAAGCAACCATCTTCGTCATCCACTTATCTCAATAGAAATAATAACATATTTAAACCAAGCAAAACACACAGCAGCGTAGGTAACTAGTAACTAACAGTTACATAATAATAAAGAGACACGTGTCACAGTTTGAGTAGCTTATAAAACTTGCGCGTGTGTGCACTCGCGTTAGCTCTACGAGACTTTACTCAGAACCTATCATGGTTGACCTACTCCTCTTTATTATCCAGTGTTGTCACTATCTTTAAATCGTTTAGCCGCCTACGTTTCAATGTTTCCTAAGTTTATTCTCTCGACTAGAATCGTTTTCTTTTATTTTCAATGACTTTGATATATCCTTTTGCACTAAGTGCTGATAAAATTGGAATGTCTTTCTCGAATATGAGGATTGGTAGTATACACGCGCAGAATAGGAGTTGTAATCTATGTTGTTAGAGTCCTCAATGTTTGCGTGTGTGATATCAGCAGCGTTGCCGGCACGTGTAGTTATCGCTGAGTAACCGATAACGAACGATTCGCTGAAACAAACACCTGTTCCTTGTTTCACTTTCTTTACACTGTCACGCCCAATTGGAAATTAGCATCTCGGCTTCCATTCGTCTCGTCCCGGTGCGTCAGCACTAAAGAATTAGTCATACCAATAAACGTGGGTGCGGCTCCGTATGAAATCTGAATTATTATTAATTATATTATTATTCTTTGCAAATTTTTGTAAAGCTTCAACAATTTACAATTAATTTTTTGTTATTGTTCGTTTCAAATGATTTTCATAATTGGTTGCTTCGTCATCATCGCCGTAACTCACGAAGCCTTCAGTTCAGACATTATCGACCGGCATCTAAACGCCGCCGTCGCTGCGCGCGCGCCGCCGCCTCGGTCTTTGTTTTGTTCGGATTTGAATCCACTATGTCTGCCAATTGAATCGTCCGTTGTACCAGGGTCGCATTATGCGTGTGGAGGTGGCTCGTAAGTGGCAGGTGCGGGGAGGGGGTAGTGCACGTGCCGTCGCGCCATGCGCTCTCCCCCCGCACTTGTTGAGCGCCGGGTACTAGTCGCGCCAACTCCGCTAGCTCAGTAACGACCATTCTTGCCGACAGCCTTACTCACACATGCCCGTTGTCATTCTTGCGAATAATGTAAGTGTACGCTGTAGTATTATTGTTATTATTAATAAATAATAATATTATTAATTTGAATTCGACTAGTCCATCATAATATGGCTTCTTGCTTTCTTGCTTCCGAGTTCAAGGCACGTTGGCGACTTTTTCATTAATTATATTTATTACATAGTCTTCCTGTAACACGTTCCATAACGTTGTAATTATCATAATATACAACTTCACTTGCTACGACGTTTGAGCAACATAATTCATAAATTTACTCAACTTTGTTAAACTTCTTTACACAATTATTGTTGCGTAAAACAGCGGTTGTGTCAAAATTTTCTGTATTTTTTTCGGCTTCCCTTACCTTTTTGTTTTTCTATGATGTCGACGGATTTCTTCGTATAACTTAATAAACTTTTAACTAAGCTTTTGAGCGTAAGCGCATTCAAGTTTGAAAATTTAGCGAAACTCCGCAAAGTTTCTTAACAATAATTAATTGTTTAACAGTTACGCCGAAGTTGTACAAAATGAGCTGTAAGTGATTTCAAAGAAAAACTTTAAACAAAGTGAACATTACCAATAATTAGAACGTAAGTGAGACTGTGATAATGCGGACTGGTAGTTAACGAATACTACGGCCCTTCCTAGGATGGGTATACATATGGAAACCACCGACGCAATTCTGGACACTGCCAGCTACCTTAGTGGGCGTAGGGAGCCTCAGTACTTCGGCGCGATGGGTACCCCGGCCGATTACTACATGGACACCGTCCACACCATACACATCAACACTAGGGAGACTGATTTCGGCAAGATTGTAGAGCCCCTCCCTGTAACGCTGAAAGCGTACAAACCCATCCACATGCACCGAATACCCTTGAACGGCGTGCCCTTGAATGGATACGGTCTCATGCCGCAGCCAACGATCAGTTCCTATACGCCGGTGCCCCGCGTACCAGACTACGTAATCCCCTCCACTTCGAACGAAACGCAGATTGTAAGTCCTGCGAAGCCGGAGGTCAAAGCAACTAAGTCAGAGCTCATCAAAGCGCCACCAAAGAAGAAATGGATCAAAGAGTACTTAGGTAAGTTTGTTGACGGATATTTCTTACATTTTAAATTTGCTGATGTTTTGTTAGGTGGGTCGTCGGTGAATGCAACTGCATAACGACCTTGCCGTTGACCTCGTGTCTTTTTTGCACGACTACCAAAGAGCGGCGCTCACACGCCCATCCACGAAACAAATTATCAAGTGTGGAGCGTGTCAAGATATTATTTATTATACATTCGCCTGTCAGGTTTATGTTGTCTAAATTTTTTGCGTTATTTTATATCCGCAGTCCGGCGACGCCATCGTGTGGTTATAAGTACGATATATATATTTTTGTTAAATAAATATTTTGTAGGTAAGTTCGACAGTTGATCTGCGAATGAATAGCGCAGTCCTGTTGGTTTTTAACAAAATATCATAATGATCCCTGATCATAAACTCTACATCTGAAAATTTTATATAACATTTCACCCTTAACATTTCATTCTTATTTGATCCTCGACAATGTTTGAGGAGTTATGTTATATAACATACAAAATTTACGAATCAAAACAACTCTTGGGTACTCTACTATTGCATTGCATAGTATACCTACCCGCTCACCAAGCTTCAAGGCCACGTAGGTACACAACTACGCGTGTAACCTACGAACACTTTTCTGATCACGTATTGACACGCAATCTCTCTTTCCACGACCTTCTGGCGTATCCTAGTATGATGTCAGCATACCTGCACCAAATGAATTGAACCATTGAGTCAGTGAATCACATGAGTCTTGTCAGAGGCGAGGAACATTTTGTGCGTGACATTTATGTCTGTTGTACAGTGTCGTGCAATTTCACCTCCTCTCGTGATTCTGTTGCCAATTCGGTCGCGATATCTATCTACTTAATGTTGTTCAAAAGTGGTAAAAATTGGTGTTTTGGCGACCTCTGTGGCGCGGTAGGTGGTCTGCCTGCGACGCAGGAGGTTGCGGGTTCGATTCCCGCCTCGGGACAAATGTGTGTACGATTTGCAGACATTTGTTCAGGGTGTTCTGGTTGTTTTCTATGTATAGTAAAAAATATCTACCTATGTATTGTAATCTATTATGTTTATCAGTTATCTAGTACCCATAACACAAGCTATGCTTAGCGTGGGGCTAGATAATGCTGTGTGAATTGTCCAGCATTATTTATTTATTTATTTTAAATAATTTTGCTGGCGACCAAAACAGCACCATTAGCGTTTCAGATTCAATAGTGCACCTAAATGCCTGTAGTTCGTAACTTTCCAACGCTGGGATGTTTAATTGCCCGGAAGGGAAAGGAAAATATATGTCTCGTGAAATTTGGCTTCTCTACTATCCTTTGACGAGGGTTAAGTTTATTTGGCTTTGGCGTCTGCACTTACCGTAAATATGCGTCGCGATCAGGTCTTTCCATATTTTTTTGCTTCTAAAACGCGGTCTATCGGTTCATAAATTATCTTCTCTTAAAAACCTTGCTTCCTCTAATATAACAGATTTTCATAAAAATAATGACTAGCATTTGTTTTTTGGACAAATCACAAATTATGACCCGATACGACACAAATGTCCGGCGATTGTGTCGTAGCTAGAAAGGTTCTTTAGATAATTATCATCGCAGCAAACGAATTTCGGCCTTGCTTACCGTAACGCGACAGGCAGGCACGGTAAGCAAGGCCAAAATCTGACATCTTAGATTTATAATCAGTTCCTTTATCTACTGTTCAACCTTTTTAGATACAAAAAGATGCTTTTTCATCAAAATGATCTCATTACACGTTGGAATTTAATATAAATGAATGTAATGTAAATTACGATACAGGCGTAAAAAAAGCATTTTATCTTCAAACCGAATTTCTCCTATACCTAATACCTCATCTGTATTAGCTTAATCGTAAAACAATTAAAGAACGAAACAACAATAACCTTACGTAACGGAAGCTTCGCACACATCGACAGAATCTCGTAATCCAATAAAGATGGACGTTTCGCCTTGCCTCACTGTTACATAACCAGCAACTGATGTTATAAGTACGTACTAAATTAGTTGTTTGAACCAGGACCTATTACTGGTATATGTCAAGGTGATCCTAATTCAAAACGAGGAAAATAATTAAAGACATCAAAAATTATCCACATGTCATTATTTTTTCCAAGGTATATAATATGTAATTGTTTAACAACAGCCCTGGTAAAAAAAATGCAAAAAGCGCACATGCTCGCCATATTTCCTTCGTTGCATGTTTATAGTTTTCAGACTACGAGGCCTACGAGTAAAATAACCACATTTATTTTATAAACAACATCTGAACCACATTTGTTTTCATGGGCGTTATCTTATCGTGTTTTCTTTTGTTTTGCTTTTACAAAGCGATTAAATACTACGTCATTGTATAACAAGGCGGTTCTCAGATACTGAGCTTTCTGCCGTTGGTAATAACGTCTCTATTTATTTCAGTCGTTTGTATCGGTTGTATATACGTCATAGTGTAACCAATAAGATTGTGAAGTTGTGAGCTTTCTGCTGTTGGTTATAACGTCTCTTTTTGCTTCGATAGTTTTATATCTTTCGCACCCACTTCGGAGTTGTTATCTGCGTCTAGTATTCTAGAACTAGTGCGTCCTCTGATGCATTAATTGAAAGCATGTTGAATTTCTTGACGTAAAACATTACTCCTAGATTTTGCCAACGCCAGGGATAACGTTTGCTCATCTTTCAACCGGAGAGATTCACCCGTTTAAAGCTACCAGAAATAAATGCTATAATTATATGAATACATACGATTCTTTGCATAATGAATAATGATGATGCAGAGTCCAGTTTCGTATCGAGAGACAAAGCGCTCGCCGAAATGCCGGAACCAAATATATCATCGAATGGTTTACACGTGCCATGCGATTGTCATGTAACGTTCGCCGTGAAAATGTAGAGCGACGCGCGCCTCACATACGAGAGGTTGTTGACATTGCGATAATTTTGAAGCAAACACTTGCAAAATTTCTGCAAGTCTTTTGCTAACGAGCTGACCCAGATCAGCGTTGCTGAAGGATTAAAGGCTCTCAATCTCAACCACTGATTTTCAGTCTTTTGAACTGAGCTACAAATTGTCGCGGTATTCCGCTTGCTCACTCGTAGACCTTATTTCGCTGGAATCAAAGGCATCCATGCCATCCGACGACTTCCAATTACCAGGGCGGCATAAAGCGGAGAGAGTGTAGAAGTAGGGGTAAAGCGAGGTGGCGATGCGAGCGGCATTCCGCGTCTCGCTTCCCTTTCCCCCGGGTGCAGTGCGAGTGCTCGCTGCGTGACGGCCAGTCACGTGCCACTGCCCCCCTTGACTCCTCTCCCCTGTGTTGCTAACTGCATCCAAGGCAAAGCATACATCGACATTCTCCCCATTCACAAGGCGATTCATCCTCTGTTTCAATATTAAATTTCTTATACTTACAGTAAAAAAAAAACACATGAATTGCAACATCTTCTCAACTCAACCAAGATCATCTAGGGCTTTTGAAACATTTCGTAATGTTTTTTTTTACTTTGTAACCTAAATGGTCTGCGTCCCTAGTACCTTTTGATTTTGCAAAAGTACTACACCTGATCTGGCAACACTGCCCTTCGCCCCCTCTCCGCTATACCACCTAGACGCGGAGTCTCCCTACCCCG
The DNA here is from genome assembly GCA_947086465.1 of Eupithecia exiguata. NCBI lineage: Eukaryota > Metazoa > Arthropoda > Insecta > Lepidoptera > Geometridae > Eupithecia > Eupithecia exiguata. The sequence continues at coordinate 1,896,335 of OX352247.1, forward strand.
TGGAGGCCATCGCTACACATTGCAGCAACTGAATCTCAATAACGTGTTGCGCGTTGTTCCGATACCTTTGGAATGCGCGCTGAATGTCGGTGCTGCTTCTGTTTGAAGAAAATTGAAAATGGAAATGAAGTTGTACAATGTACACAATGTTAACTTTTTCCTTCACGTTGTACTTAATCAAGAATTAAGTACTTACATTTACAGTAGCAAAAACTCAAGCGATGATACTGCAGCAATTTTTTTACATAATATTTAGGTTTTTAATATTTTCTGTTATGTAGTTTGTAATTCGAATTTAGATTCATTTATATGTGTTTGATCATTTATAGATACCTATAGAAAAGTCACTAGTTTATTGAATTATGTTTGCATTAAACAAACAGCTTCGTCAAACAAATATAATAAGTAGCATTCAAGTTATATAAAAAAAATGGTTGTTTAGGCGTTTATGATTAACTAATTATAATAATCGTGAAGGTCTATTATTATTCCGTCTATTTCTAGTATTATCACGGTCATTTTATATTATAATTGTGACAGACGGAAAAATATTTACACGTGTTTGTTGCTATCGACTGTTCGTTGCATTGCAGTTCGATGTGTTAATGGGATCTGATTGGTACTTTTCTTTCTGTCTCGTTACTTGGAACAATTCATTATTCTACATTTCTACTCATTATCCTTTTCAGTAAAACTGACAAGATTCGCTCAAAAACTCAAAACTTTAAGTTCTTTATTTCCTTTAGTTAGACCTTACGCAAGCATCCAAGAGCAGAACTCTTGGATTTGTCAAATGACATAGCAGCTGCCCGATCCTCCTTCATTCGTACTTTCGTACCTGTGGCCGAGCCAGCACAGTATAAGTCATTTATGAAACTGTTGCCGTAGGGTCACCTTGAGTTATATTCTACTAAATTCATTTGCCGCTTCATCTAGTGATTCTTTCACATTCTTATGTTCCGTAACATAATATTAAACAACTACAATCCCATTACAGGATGTAATAGAACGGATGTTACATTTTGACTTATTAGTTATTATCCCATTATTCACCGGCATATTCTAGGAATGTTAATTATGTAATGTTATTTCATGACAAAATCGCCAGTCGTTTTCTACAAGCCCGGGACAATGATTGTTGCTATGCCGTTGGAAAGTCATTGATACCGAACCTACAATGCCGCGGCGCCGTTTCACTCACATGTGCGTAAACACACTGCGGGAGGCTACACATTCTACACACTAATACAATGCTGGTTGATATAAGACCGTATTGCACAGTAATACAGGTTATTTGTTGTTCGGTGTATGCGTGTTCGACTCGCGTGTTTCGCGGTCGTAGGCGCGCTTCCATGCGCCTCCTACCAGGCGAGCATAGCACAGCAGGAGTATAAATTATTTCTTGTGTCACCGCATGAAACCGGTTGCGTGGTTTGTAATTTTCTGAGTGTGGTTATTTGGTATAAGGACGTGTATAGGACGTTAGTTCGCTGCAAACTTTACGCTTTTCAGTGCGTTTTAGATTTTAGTTTAGGTATATTTTTATCGAGAGTTTGGTATTATCGGAATTTTGCAAGGACTAGCTCAATATTCCGATTCGAAATTATGGGTCCATTTAGAAGGTTCTGATAGCAGTCGTGTCATCGGGCAATAATCAGGCAAAAGTTTAGTTTAAAAATACGTTTAATTAAATTTATCTGAACAATTTCCAGCAAGGCTGAAAATAAACCGCTATTAAAATCATTCGGGTAAGCATCCAACAGTAAATCCAATTAACTTTCCATCTGAAAACTAGGTCATGAAATAGTACAGGCTATGTACGGGGTCCAAGGTCGCTACGAAGGTCCACCCAGCCTCCCACCAGGGCCACAGATTAATAGCGGCAGCCGAAGCTCCTAGAAGGCCCGTGACGCACACTACCCAACCAGTTGCATAACCACCACCCTCGCTATCAAGTTATGCCACCCTGGTACCTGCGTTCGACAGCTAATAAGGCTTATTAACATAATTGTATTTTTTCATGTCAGAAACAAATACTGCGTAATACCTCACTTCATTTGGCAAATTGGATGATCTCGTTCCAGCCTCATCGTGCGCAAAACGGTACCTATGTCATCAATTTGAATCCTAAACTCTATTTTGCAGTATTTTGCGCTTTCAATGCTATACCTATGATTAGGGTGAAGATTCGGGTGAAATTATAACGGAACGACTTATTTATAACAGGCATCGACTTTTGAGATTTAGAAGAGTTTTATGAAACTGAAATTAATAAACCAATACCGAGTTATAAAGCATCTACAGCTTTTTTAATTAAGATCCAAGGTGACACGAGAACGGTTCATGGTATTATTAAAATTAAGTTTCAGTGATTTGTAAATGGGGTAGCCGATTTTAAATTTGATTTTTGCTGTAGTGTTTTTTATATAAACACAGTTTTGACTAGTTGAACCGATCTTCAAAACTTAACTAGATTTTCATGAAACGTTAGTCATTTGAAAACACATTAAAAAAGTGTAATACAAACTATTAGATAGACTTTTTGACTGCGTGATTCATCACATCAGTCTTTCAAATGTTTTCTATGGATTTAGGCATAACGGACTTTAAAAAAACGAAGAAACACGTACTAACGAATAATGCGACATTATTCGCATTCTAAATGCGTTAGTGATTTCTTCGTTCCTAAAAAATCAAGAATTCACGATATATGTATTTTTTTAGGCTGTGTTGTCTTCTTTGTCGCTACACTCTTGACAGAGTAGTCGTGCTCGTCATATCATGGAGGGTGGCACGCTTGGGTTCGCAATCCTGCGCCATTCTTCTCCAACTGCTGCTTTCCTGTATTTTTATATTCTCCAAAACATGTCAAGTAGAATATTATATTTGTTGTGTTGTGTAGATTCATTCAATCAACAATAAAATACGTACGTTCCCCATCCAACAGTCCTTAAGGTTCCAGATAATATTTCGACTTTAACTTCATCCCTATTCATTCTTTACCTAGAAAAGAAAACCTATTCAATCGAATATGCATTATATTATTCGCATCATCACAAAGTCAGGGTATGTCAAAGTCAGGCGGTTACAGACCCCGCCACCTTAGCCCAGAATCGGGTATAACTGAGTTCACATTGAATTGTACTATCGGTCACTACACCTACGATATTTATGTTTTCCTATTATATCGCCTGTGTTGGATAAAGAAACTGAAATAGTTAAGAAATGAAATAAGTTCCCAAAAATTTCCGGTTTCGGCGGGACTCGAACCCGCACCCCACCCTATTTCGAGTCCCGCCGAAACCGGAAATTTTTGGGAACTTATTTCATTTCTTAGAGATACCCAAAGTGCGGGTAAGCACTATAACAAAATAACTTAGAACTGAAATAGTTGTTGGCTACTGAATAGTTATAATAAAATTTTAGATCATTAGTTTGAAAGAGTTTGCAATTTTGCCTCTGTAAGTATATACGATTGTAGGCTCTCATAATGTCAGTTCTTGGATTGGACTCAAACCTGACAATGGTTTGAGTTGCTAGCCGATTTGGTATGGACAATTACTTGTGACTTCTGTCTTTGTATTAAGAGTCTAGGATGTGCCTGTCGCAGGTTAACTAGCCTTATTTATTTCAATCGTAAAACTCGAAATTTGCTTACACGTGTAACATTAAATGACTTGAATAACAATACGTAAGTCTCGGTAGTCGTTACGATTACGAGTCATCTTAGCGTTGGTTCGAGGTATTATTTCGTCATTGAGAATTGAGTTTTACAAAAACAAGTTGTAAGAACTTGTTGCAAGGTTTCCTTTTGCACCACTGAACAAATGTACAATGTCTAGTCAGTGTAGGTATAATTTGTTTACATCCGTCTGGATCAAATTAAACAACTGTCTTCTAAAATAATTTTATTTATATTTTCTCGGTTAGAAACAGCCACATCGGTCGGTACCAAGAAAACGTATCATGAAATAAAATAGATAGACGAACGGAGATTAGAACGCCAGCGCCAGTAGCGCCTCTGTCGATTTTTTACGGTCGGCTACGCGTCGCTTGTTTTTCTGGCAGCCAGCAGCTGATTTTCGGCGTGGCAACTACCTACCTACTACAAATGCCAAACAAACCCAACACGCGCGTAACCACATGTACTGACGTAATTTACCGGTCACGCCACGCCCCCTTTTATGTCTCGCTCCAACCAACGGCTATTAGCATCCGTCTCGCTCGGCAGTGCAGCGTGACTGATCGTACAACTCGACAAACTATTACGAGCTTTATCTCTTTAATGATAACGTTCACTTTCAATAAATAGTAGGGCAGGACGGCCTCGTGCTCGCGACGTTATCTCGCTCGCACGCCACGCGCTTGCTCTCCGCCGCGGCTCGTACAACTCCTAGCAGGTTCTGCTCGCCTGGTATTTTACCGCCACGGATTGCAGCCGCGGACGAGCGGTTGACACGGGTTTGACAAGCGTCGATCGGGAGCTTACGTGTACAAAACGTTATTTGCGTGAGATCGATGCTTCGATAAGTAACAAGGATTTTGTTTGTTTGCAGAGGAAGAGCCGAAAGCGCCAGTGTCGCCGGTGTCGCTTCGCGTGGTGACGGCGGTGTCGCCACACAAAAGCGTCAATTGCGTCAACGGAGTCAACGGCGTCAGCAACGGAGTCAACGGCGTGGTGCGGGCGGTGTCGCCGCCGCGGTTGGTGGCGGTGCCGGCCCCCGCGCCCACTCCCCTCCCGGTGGTCCTCCCCCCCGCACCGCTGCCAGACCCTCTCCTCGACTTCGTACAAGAACATTCCAGGCCGCGTACTACAAGCAACAGTCATGGGTATGTGCGCCTGGTACTTGAGATGTCAAAAACAGCTGTTCCATTCCATTCCACTCGACTCGACTAAAACAAGAATCATCGCTGAGAACGATAGTTTTTGCTGTAGAAGTAGATGCTTGGTCTAGTCGAGATATTTCTAAAATTCGTATACAATAACTTAAATAGAGATATTGTTATTAATTATTTGCCATGTGAGAATTTCAGAATAATTATTAAGCGTGACTCGACACAGGTAGATGTCAACGTAACATGTTACTTTGGCACGAAACCTTCAAATAAACAGAGATATTTAAAAGAGACTGAATAATAATGAAGCAGATGATTGTAAATCCTATTACAGTCGTATTAAGTGGTATTCTTGTTGCTAATTACCGCGACAGCCCACAGAAAACAATTAGCCGAGTATTAGAGTTATGCAACCGGTTTGGATGAAGTTGATTGCTAAATGCTTGGTGATTGCGAAACCACGTTGTTTGTTGTATGAAACTAACAAATTGTCATATCATTCCAGATATACGTAGCTTAATCTGTAGTTAGAAAGTTAATTTGTTAGGTTAAAAAAGATAATGGCATAGATTTACATACTTGTTTCTCACCAGCCCCTCTAGCACGGGGATCGTTGTCTAGGGTAGAATAGACAATAATGACATTGCATCGCCATACATTGCGTACATTATTGAAGTTGAAGGAATGCATTTCAAATAATTTACGCATTCGATGACGAAGTGACGTAATTTTTCTCTATTCTACCCTAGACAACAATCCTCGTGCTAGGGGGGCTGCAGTAATGCATCATGCACGTTGTACGCTCTTACAGGATATTTTCAGTTTCTTCGATGAAGACGAAATGCCTTCTTCCTTCTTATCTCCGTTAAGTTTATAATATGAATTGGTACCTACTGCAAAAGGCTATTTTAGACCAAAAGCTTTGGTATAAACGTATCGATATAGTTTTCGTGTAGCCTGTCTGTTTTCACACCTTTTTGAGATTATCCATTATACTCTTTAGCTTGACGCGAGATGTTGCTGTGTGAATTTTCCAGCATTTTTTTAATTCAAAACAGCTTTAGCAGCAATACTGAGACGTAATTTAAACTTCGGGCGAAAGAAGTCATGATCATATACTAGTTACTATCCGAGGTGCTTCGGTAGCATAAGCAATCCTAACGAAAGTTTTCTTTCTTTTAGATAATGACGTTCAACTGAGATTCAATATGTAAAAGACGAGTTTCCCTTATCCTTAATCATTACCATCCAATAAAATGCAAGCAGGTCGTCTTGTGAATTGTGATTCCATCCTTACCATCAGCGTACCTGCATTGATACCTTTGTACTAGCTCTGGTGTGTCAAGGTTTGGATAATCGTGCTTTGAATTTCATATTGTATCCTTGCTACACACACACACACGGTACACATCATTCATGGCAGGTGGTTAAATAGCGTCCGAAGTCAGGCGAGTTGTCTTGTATTTGACTCAAAACGGTTTAGGTAGATAGACCTTTAATACATTTTAATACAACATACGTACCTCTAACTAAAGGCTGACTTTCACCAGCATCGTGTAGCCCTAAACTAAGCAGAGGCTGTATGTAATAATAACTGATTGATTTTATTGTATTTTTTAAACTGATATTATAAAAGTGAAAGTAATTCTGTCCGTCTATCTATTACTTTTTTACGCATAAACGGCTGAACGTATGTTCACGAAAATGTCGACAAATCAAATCTCGAGGATTTATTTGCACAAGGAGTTTGTATCGAGTATTTTTTGCGCAAGGAGGCTGTATAGCATTGAGATGCAGTTAGAATTATATTGGTGTTGTAAAAGTGAATAAAATAAGCTACAGGGGGAATGAAAATTAGTGACAATACGTGAACTGCAGGTTCAGCCCATCACAAACACGTTTGTGAAGACGCCATAGGTCCTAATTCTTAATTTTGGTATTGGTAATGGGTACCCCCCGCAATTCAATAATCGTTCGTTAGAGAGGTTTTATTTGAAACTCAACTTAAAAACAGCTCTGCCCTGAATTAACAGAAGATATGAGAGTGAAAGATCGGTCTTAAGTAACTCGTTGGGTTCCAGACAAAGATGTTTTTTCATATTGTATCAGAGCTGATTTATATATTTTTTTAGGAATTTAGACCTGGCGTCTTCACGAACGTGTTTGTGATGACGGGCAGGACCTGCAGTTCACGTAGTGTTATTAATTTACCAATAACCCTGTATATGTACTAGAAAAATACGTACGAAGCCGAGGGCAGAACGTAGTATAAGTGCATGTGTGCTGTCACGAATAACTTTGACTTGTTGATAAGTTTTTAATACGTAGGTACATATATGAGGATAGCGATAATGTACTCATTATCTGACTGGACGGTGTCTACTATAAATACTAACTACGTTGTTGTGAATACGGCTTATAGTAAATTGATTGATATAAAACTATGTTGACTATTCAATTTCAGTATGTATACAAATTATATTTTTAAAACCTTAGACTGGTTGAAATTTTTGGGATTTATTTATTTTTTAAGAGATTACCCCGAGTGCAAGTTACTTACGCACTAAAATAACAAAAACCATATAGGGTACTAACAAATTTGCCCCAATAATGACCCAGAGCCGGAATAGATCTTCTTACCAGTGGATTCAAATCTGACTGAAAGGCATAAATAAGTTCCAAAATGTACACTATTCTTGAAACTAAATAGTTACAACCCAGGTTGACTAGTCCCGTACAAGCTAGACCATAATTTCCAGGCTTTAAAAGTCTAGTCTAGAGCATTTTTGAAGCCATACAAACTGTCTAGCTAGATCATCCATGCCCTATGCCCATCCAATAGGAATTTAAACCGTATTCTCCTTGACTCAAAGCATCTTTTCCCTCAGGCCAACACAAATCCCCTCCCCCCCTTCTGTGGGCAGTAGCAGCGGCAGCAGCGGAAGCGCCCCCCGTGCCGGCACCCGCGAAGTGCACAACAAGCTGGAGAAGAACCGCCGCGCGCACCTCAAGGAGTGCTTCGAGCTGCTCAAGAGACAGCTGCCGGCCACGCCTGATGACAAGAAGTGCTCCAATCTGTCTATACTTGGATCCGCCATTAGATATATCCAGGTAATCCATTAAACAATCGGATAAACTGTATCAGGGACGCAGCCGCAACGGAGAACGTGAAACGTCTTATGTCCATGGCGATACAAAAAGCACGGTTCGCTTCGCTTACCAGTACTGCAAAGAAGCGCGACTACTCCTGCTATTTCAATCAATGTAAGAAGTTTCTAGATTTTGTTACAATTCTGAGACACAACACCGATTTACCAATTTAGCGCTTGTTAGATAAACCAGTTAATTGATTGACAAAAAATGCGCTTTTGTGTTTAGGAATATGCCGTCATGTGGTCACATCGCTTGCATGGGTGTTCAACTTTAATATCTATGGCTCATAAAAAACAAAATAATCAAATGTAGACTACGTACTGCATCATTTAGTCCCTACAAAAACAAAAACCATGATCTACATAGGAAAAAAAACGTAAGCTTGTTCCGCTTTCTTATTAAGGGCTATTGCATGGAACTATACCTGGTTAACGCTTATGCCATAAGAACGCGCTTACTTAAGCATAGATCGATTAGAGTAAGCTTTCAAAATACGGGACTAAAGCATCTTACGTTTACAATAGCTATGGTGATAAATATCATTGTCCTTTATAGGGCACATCTGCATTTGATACATTTATGCATCGCAACACATGTGAAACAGCACACGTGACGACAATGCAGAAGGACGTAGTACGATGTTACGTTTCTTTACCATTCTAATAAGTCTTGGTACACTCCTACCCGCGGCGTTGCACGCGCTTTTTAAGTAGCCTATATCCGTCCCCGGGTACCATTTACCTCCCTGCCAATTTTCATTAAAATCCGTTCAGTCGTTTAGGTGTGAAAAGGTACCGGACAGATAGACAGACTTAGTTACTTTTGAATTTATATTATTACTAGCAGCGCCTCGCGGTTTCACCCGCGTAGTTCCCGTTCCCGTGGGAATTCTGGGATAAAAGTAGCCTATGTGCTATTCCAGACTATAATCTATCTCTGTGCCAAATTTTATTCTGATCTGTTCAGCCGTTCTGGCGTGATTGAGTAACAAACATCCATCCATCCAAACTTTTACATTTATAATATTAGTGAGATTATGGACTTGGTTTTTGTTTTCCTCTAAATTTGGTCCAGTGCTGCAACAGAACTATCTATAACTGTCTCGATTTAGTTCGGTGGTCGTCATCTTTGGGTTTCTCGTACGGTGAGAGATGTTTATTGGTTGTCCATGTCTAATTGCACTGTAACTATTATAACTTATAAGCTGACCTCTGACTTACTGATTCCACGTGGCATCCTACGGTTCTTAACCTGTTACACGACTCAGGGGTTTTAGCCATATGACCTTGTGCTATTCAAAATACTGGATAATGACTTATGGGGATTATTTACGGTCAAACGTTGACCACGACTGACGTACGGCCTTTAAGGCCCAAGGGTTATTGGAAATCAGACTATTTTATTTATCATGATTCAAATTAGTGATTCGAGGAATTTGTCATGTACGTAAGTAGGTACTAAGTTTGAACTCGCTCTCTGTATTCTATATATTATGGCTTCTACAATACGTATAGTAATGTATGATTTGTGACGATATCTACATAAACAATGTTGTAAAGTTTATTGATTCGTATCGTAACACTTAAATTTTCTGCTGCAGTACCTGTTCAAAGAGTTCGGGTCACGTTCGAGTCACGTTCGAGTTTCCATAGATATCTTAATGAAAATCGACTCGAAAAAATCGAGCGAGATCTGAAGGAACCGTGTGGATAAGATTTAAGTTTTAAACAGGCTTTCAATATTCCTATGTGAATTGTGATCAAATGAATGTAGCAACTATGAAGCATCAGGACAATAAAATTACGATTTTTTTATATATACGATGCATCCGAACCCTGTAGCATAGGGCTACCAGTGCTATAAATCCTTAAAAGTCCTTTAGACGAAGAAATATGCGCGTATCCATCCCCCGACAAGCGGAGCTTGTTTGCAAAGTTTTCACTGCCTTGTGTATTATAGCGCCCTGGTACTTTGTCTGCAGGTGCTTCGCCGCAAGGAGCGGGAATGCGAGCACGAGATGGAACGACTGGCGCGAGAGAAAATCGCGGCCCAACAGCGACTGGCCGCGCTGAAGAGAGAGGTCTCTGTGCAAGCGACCACGCGCCTACGAACCGGTACGTTCACCTCCAACGCACTTCTGCGCCCCTGGTACCCGCCGCCGGGATTATTTAATATTTGGCACTGTTGCGTACTAATTTCCAATGGCAATGTTATTTAATTTTAATAATTGTTCGCAAATATTAATTAAACGCGACTGGTATAACTGGTTGATAATCGACGGAAAGTTGTTTTGCGGTAAACAAATGAGAATATCGAACGCGTGGCGCCACCTGTTGACTGCGCGAGGCTGTCTTCGCTTACGTTTGAGGAACTTGCTCAATCGGACTTAACGTTTATTATTTATTTTCAGATCCCATTTCGGATGATAAGATTAGAGAAGAAGTTAACGGACAAGTTTTAGGATTAAGTGTAAGTATCTACCTAGTACCTAGATTTCTACAATGACTTGCGAAAACAGCCTTTACATAATCATCATTCTTCAAGCAACACTACCTGTTGTCAAATCCAGCTAAATCTAGCTAAGCCACTGGTAAAGTTGGTATAATCAACTATTTTTGAACATCCTAAAATTCACTCGTAAATAAAATGAAAACAGAAGTCATCATTTCTATCTTAATTCTAATGTGTTAACTAATTTTCCAGATCGCCACCACCCCCCCGCGCTCGCCGCCTCACTCCTTGAACCTAAGCACAAAGCTCCGCTCGCTACCCATACAGATCACTCCCACCACCTCGCAGGTATGCGCCCCTGGTACTTTGATACAATTTAGAACCCTCCTAATCCGAGATTAGGATTTAGAGAATAGGTGAAGTAAGCGCCATCTGTGTTTTATTTTGGTAGTTTGGGCGTAGTGGCGCCCGTTTCGCTTTCGTAAACTTTTTCGGCGGTTTTTGCTACGAATGTGTTTGGGCTTACATTCCAATATTTAAGCGTGATGTTAGCGCCGCACTATCTTTTGTTCAGATGGCGCTTTGGTCAAAAGTAGGTTATGTTTGTTACTGGCCCAAATTAGTCAATCTAGGAAGTAAATCTTTTAATAATTAGAATACTTTTTTATAATAATCATTACTTTCATTTTCAGCAAGTCCGATCTGCATACGGCAGGCACAATACCCTGACCCTAACCACTTTAGCACCCGCTGATGGAGCCACACTCAACCAGGTAAATAGTTTAATACTAAAAATATTGAAACTATCATTGGTATTAACATAAAAGTCATTAATAACGGGATGTTATATAAACTAAAAAGACAAAAAATTAAGGTAGGTCGCCTGTCAATAAAAACGCACGCACAGTGTCCTCAGATAATCCGTGATCATGGCGCATGAAACGCCAAAATATTAAAAACTGAAAAATCATTGTAAATATCACGTTATAAATGATTAAAAATAATTTCAATCAAAAGCAATTTCCACCGCTCTCCTTTACGGCTTCTAAATGACCTTTTAAACCAATGCGTAACCAACCTTTTTGAAGCCATATCCCTAAAACAGCGTAGATGGCATTTCCAGGGATTACTCAACACTCAATTATAATGTATTGTTGTTATCACATTGGTAGGTATGTGCAAGTAGGTATCACAATGTGAACCATGTTGGGCGTGAACAACTAGTGGAAGGCAGATCGAGGTGGTTTATGCATAAAAATAGGTAGATACAATTTTTCTAGAATTTTTTGATTTTTTTAATTTCTTCGAAGGGACAGCTTTTATGATAGGAGAACAATCTTAAGCTTAGTTTTATATAAATGTATCTAAATCTAAATCCTGTACCTAAATCGCATTATATTTAGACTTAGGCAACTAATATTGTATTACATTTTAAGTATTATACAAACGTACTAGTTGTTTATTTTTCGCTTCTTCCACTAATGGACAAAAAAATTAAGCGAACAAAATCAATAACATTTTGCTTCTTGTTTGATAATTACTATTGATAAAGCTGTTTATGTATAAAATTTGATTTGTCTAAGTGCTTTTTTGTAAGCCTAAAGAAATAAAGTTATTGACTTTTGACTTTTATGGATTTTGATATGTACTCATCCGCCTTGGCGGGTTTTTTTATTATAAAAAGTACTTACAAATTTTATAATCATTGAACTGCACTAGGTTACATTTTACTTCCGTGAACCAAGTTTTTGAGATACATACATTGTTGTATTTTTTGTTAAATTCATTATCTAAAAATGCTTCTAATATTATGTGTTTTACTAGCTGCCGCTCGCGGCTTCGCACACGTTGTTTAAGGCTATTTCTATCCCATGGAACTGATTTATGGGATAAGAAGTAGCCTTTGTTACTCTCCATCCTTTCAACTGACTCCATGCCAAAAATCAAACCGATTGATGGCTTAGTTAGGGCGTGAAGGAAGGACAAACAAATAAACACATTTTCGCATTTATAATATTAGTGTTTTATTGTAAAGACTGCATTTTTTGGAATAAGATTTTGGAATATGATTTTCGTTAAATGCATACTGTAAAGTTTGTTACAACTCCTAATTAATAACATAAATAACTTATTTTTCAGAACGGACATACGTTAGAAAACGGCGTGAACGGCGTGACAAGCGCACTGAACACCCTAGTACATCCAGCTCAAATACATTTGCCCATTTCACAGGTAAGATTTCATCAGGTGTCATCGAATTTTCTAAATCTTTATATGAAACTAGCAGCGCCTTGCGGTTTCACCCGCGTAGTTCCCGTTCCCGTGGGAATTCCGGGATAAAAAGTAGCCTATGTTCTATTCCAGACTATAATCTATCTCTGTGCCAAATTTCATCCAGATCCGTTCAGCCGTTCTGGCGTGATAAAGGAACAAACATCCATCCATCTATCCATCCATCTAAACTTTCACGTTTATAATATTAGTGAGATAGTATGCAGCATCGCGCACCTATCGGCAGCGAAACCGCGGCATTTCAGTAAAAAGCCATGAGGAAAGTCGATGACTGCCGGCAATGCCTGCCTGCAGCAGCGCCGATAGATGCGCGCTCAGCTTTGCTTGCCGTTTTTGGAAGCAGCTTAACTGTTCAGGCACTCGAAAGTACTCGACTAGATAGTCGAGTCTGAAGTCACCTGCATTTACTCTATTGGGAGATCCCAATAGAGTAAATGTAGGTGACTTCAAAATAGCTGATTATTTTAATTTGTATTCTCTATTGATATAAAAATGTATCTGCATATTATTTTTGTATTTTTCATGTTTTACTGTAAAATGTGAAATTTATTAATTGAATTGTAAATATAATCGCAAAATTTCTAAGGTGACGTCACCGTTCACCTTATTGTCATGAAACTTTATCGCATTATATTTTTTGAAAGAAAGAAAGAAAGTTTTTTTTTATTCGACACAAACATGATGGTTTACATCATTTAATTTTATTTTGATTGAAGCAACAGAAGCTCTTTGAGTTGCCAAACTGAACGGTGAGACAGAAAAAGGGCAGTGTTTTTGTCACCCGAAACGGAGTGCAGTTATATTTTTCTTTTTTTTCGTAATAATTAAAAAATTAGTGGTAAATATTTATTTTCGGCAAAAAATAACAGGGACATCATCATCAGCCCGTTGACACCCACTGCTGGGTATAGGCCTCCTCTTTTGTACTGTGTGAGCCTCATCCACAGTCTTCCGACCATCCCGACAAATAATACATAATCAAATTAAAAAAAAGCTATGCATATACCCTTTTGAACGCAATAAACTGAAGTACCTTTTTGTAGTTTGGAGTGATATTCTGCAATCAGTTCCATACTGCAGGTACAGTTAGGAACTTAGACGGCCCTCCGAAAACTACCCTGGGCGCTGGTATCGATGCGTGGCAAGTGGCATTGAGATCACCTCTCAAATCCACCTAAGCATATCCAGGGTCACCTTTCACACGTGTAAATATTCTAAACATTATTGTTTTTCACAGGTTGTCACCAGCAATGGTCTAGTGGTCGGCAACGGCCTACAGTTGCTAACTCACAGCGCGGGCCTTCGCGTGATGCCAGCTGCGACGCGTAACGGACTCACCGACGCGCACAGGATACACACTGAGAGCGGCAACACTGCATCGCACTCTGGTAACTAAAAATAAATATAAAAAATAAATAATGCTGGACAATTCACACAGCATTATCTAGCCCCAAGCTAAGCAGAGCTTATGTTATGGGTACCAGATAACTTATATACATAATACAATACAATACATAGATAGATATTTTTATTATACATAGAAAACGACCAGAACACCCTGAACAAATACCTGCAGATCATACACACTAGCAATAAAAATATACTTACCAACTATTGTAACAATAGTTACAATAGTTGGCTGCTTGCCAACTATTGTAACTATTGTTACTATAGTTGGCAAGCAGCAACGGTCTGGTAGTCGGCAGCGGCTTGCAGTTACTCATACAGCACTCTTACCATGTATTTGTTTTGTCAACAGATCCCGGCGTGGTCGTCAACGGACTAACCCCGATAGTGGTGTCTCAGCCGGGCACGCATCTCTTAAAAACACATACGCTCGCACACAAGGTACTAGCCAGTGGGTTTTGTAGGCCTTTATTGGATATAAGTAGCTACAATGAAAAACTTCCATGACAAATTTCATAGGGATCCGTAAAGCCGTTTAAGTTACGCGTCCATTGGATGAAATCAGAGCGTACGTCATCCTCAAAAAACTTCAACTTCTTTCTTAATGGCGCCGCTTGCTTTTCGCCACGACTCTGCTAGTGTCAGTAAGGAGTGTCATAAACTTCAAAAATATAGATCGGTTCCATGAACGCAGAATTTTGAGTTTTTTTTGTTGCATCGAAATGATTTATCTAAACCCTCCATAAATTACAAGTCGTAAGAAGGTATGGCTTTGGCATGTTATAATCTAGGTATGACAAGAGTACCACCGATGTGACCCGCGTAAGATTTTGATCCGGCCTGCCAACTCAATTCGTCTTCTTGAAAATAAACCTCGAATTACGGTCGTACCCTCGCATATTACACTATAATACACTCGCATATTTCTTTGACTTCTACCGTTTTAAGAAATTTAATGAAATCCCAAAAAAATAAAATGAACTTCGACGGAATTGAACCTGCAACTATCTTAGTACGTACGTACGAGATGCGCCATCACTACCATTTTCCTAACTGCACACTTACTTAAAGTTAATAATTATACTAGTAATGACCGTCACTATTGGGTGGTGGTAAATGTGGTGATGCTTAGATAACACTTCAATTCACTTCTTGGTCTATAATGATTGATGACCACAGATTTGGGTTTGGTGATAAATTATACTTTTTGATGTTAACTGTACTTACAATAATTTTGGTATGAGGGACGAATCTGGACAAATATTATCGTGCGAGACGAACAAAGACTTTTTAATGGCGTGGGCCGAACATTAGGGACGAATATGGCATAAATCCTCACGAGTCTCAAAAATTATCGCGGCTCAGCAAAATGCATACTATCAACGACAAAAAGCGACACGAAAATAAAAATAATTCGATCTTTTTTCTCTTTCAGATGGTCGAAACCCAAATGGTGAAAGGTTCAGTGACCCCGCTCACCGTGAGCGCCCAGTACCTCAGCGCGACCACCATCGTCAAGCCAATCGTCGTCGTATCCAACGCACACACGCACACGTGAGCTCCACGTATCTATGCCACTGTGTGCACATCCTCACTGCCAGAAAAGCAATACATCATAATTTGCTACTTTATATCTAGGAACGGAGACCTGTGACGATAGAAAATTCTAGCAGTTTATAATAATGTTCTAATTAGTGTCGCAATATATCATGCTGCCTTGATACTAAGCATCTAGGAACTGAGATACAAGGGAGTATCTGTGAAATTATCAAATCTAAGTGTTTATTAACAGTATAAGACCGGTTCGCAATATTCAATGGGTTCAATAGATTTTGCCTACAGACAGTTTAATTTTGATTTGCAAATGGGTCAAAATGTTACCGTGGATAGTCCAAACGGAAGTATTCAATATTGAATACTTCCGTTTGGACTGTCCGGCACAGTTACATCTCCGCTCATCTCTTCTCGTCTCCGCTGCGTGACGTCGCCAGCTTGCGAGGCATATCTCATATCTCCGCTTTGATCTTTCTTTGTTTCTCCGCATACTAATATGATACTTCTCCGCTCGGGGTCTCCACTGATGTTGAGCGCAGATGAGATGTGTGAATTCTATTGGTTGTTTAAAACACCCTCTCATCCGCTCATCTCAGCTTAGATTTGGTGGAGTATGGCCCATGGGTACCAGTTAACTGATTTATATATTTTTACAGCTACATAAAATACCTACTTAAAATTAACAACAAATACAATGTCTCCCTGTATGTAGACATGCATCAACGCATTTTGACGAGGGCATTAAAACTTTGTATTCTAAACGGTATAATAAGTCGTTTGTAACATTCGGGTCTGTAGTTAGCAATGTCTGAAAAAATTACGCGAATGGAAATTGGCATGCTTACGCTTTATTAAGCTTTTTAAATTACCAGCAATGTAACTAGCGGAAGGAAGGAAAATGTCAAAATTTATTTTCAATTAAAGATTAATCTGTAAGTAATAAGGTACCTACCTTCAGGTTCGGTAAATGGACGGATGGCCTCGCGTCTTATGTTAAGATCGCGTCTTATATTATATAAGCAATACCTACATAAATCAGACCAGGTATTACTATGATCTACATGAACTAGCTCTGCAAAAGACTTCTTCTACACTAATATTATAAAGAGGAAAGATTTGTTTGTTTGTTTGAATTGGCTCCGAAACTACTGGACCGATTTGAAAAATTATTTCGTCATTAGAATCCTACATTATCCCTGATAAAAAGCTATACCGTTGCGAAGCCGGGGTGGACCGCTAGTGGGGTATAAAGTCGTTTCGATCTGTGAGAGATTTCCTTTCCACCAATATGTACACTTTCTACACTGCAGATTGGTTATTTTTTTAAATATCGGCTGTTGAGGGGTTCATGTCTTCAAGATGAAGCTTGGCAAAATTGCATTTATGACTTCCGTTCCTCTTATTGGCACGTTGTTAGAAGTCATAGCAAATATGAGCCATGGATGATGATTAAAAGTGGCAAAATTTGATGTGATGTGAGTGCGTCTACAGGCCAAATAATATTATTTTTATACAACTATTCCATATTGTGATTACAATACAATAATTTATTTATTTATTTAACGTTTGGAGCGGTTGCCTTCTATAGAAATTTACAAAGGCGTCCATGTTTTTGTATATAGAGGTTTTAAAAGACCATTTTCGACATTTAAATCAAGCTACACACTCTACTAAACATTTTAGGTGTGTATTCGGCCGACACGGCCTTATACTTCTACCAATTTTGTATAACATAAAGTTTTAATTTAAAATGTAGAATTACAAACGAAGTGTACTTGTTACGTATAGAAAGTACCTAAATAATTATTTTTTCTATATCTGTGATGTCTCTGATATGTACTTTAATGTTGTACAAAGTCTTGTCTAGGTGTTGTCAATTCTAACCAGGGGCTTACTATGAATTTTTAAAATCCAGGCAGTTGTTTAAAAACTGATGTCTAAAACATTAAAATAGTAAACCAACTGAGAAAAAGTTCATAATAACTCCCGTGTCGATGTAAAAACTAGGTTATACTATTATGTGGCTTATTCGAGAAATGCAATATTTTAACTAATTTTGTGATAGGCTGCACTAGAAGACCTATCTGTCCCACTCTAGTGCATTTATTTGACTGAGACAGAAGTAGTTTGTAGGTGTGAATAACTTTGTTTACCATTCTAGGCCTTATTTATAACTTGGAGGGTGGTTTAATGCTTAGTGTCTTACTTTTATAGCTAGCGGTATTATGCCCGAAGATTCCTTATGTCTAAGACAGAAGGTTCAAAATCTCGCAACTTAGGGCGATTCTGCCGGAATCAGTACTATTTCATAATGCATTGTGTTAGGGCTTCGAATTAATAGTTTGATGTAAATATTTTGTAATAAATCTAATAATTTTAAAAATGGCGGTGGTATTACCCGTCCTATGTACTCTGCCTAAAATAAACTTCTGGAAGAAGTACACGAGTCTGTAAAATATAAATGTTCCAGAAAAAAATACGTGAAATAAGTATAGTCATTGATATTGTAATCTATCTTTTTCTTATTAAAAACGATGTTATGGATATTCTTACGTAAAATATATCAACTGAGTCATTTATCATTACCTTATGACAAAAGGGTAGGGAGGATTGTAAATACTTGAAGGAGCATTTAAGTACATCTAACTCATATAGGTGTAAGGCATGACCTCTCAAGTGATACCATAAAGCTGCATGTCCACTAAACCTCTAATGGGGATGCAGCTTACTTTGGCCTTAAATTTAAATTATTAGATGAAGTGCGTATTCAAGAATAAGGAGTTCTCTGTATACTTAACTGTAAAAGTAAGAATTTGTCTCAAAATCTGTAAAAATAACTTTAAGCTGTTAAGTTTCAGTTTGTTACTTAGCTTTTTTGTACTATCTTTAATATCTTGTCGGATAGATACAAATACTGTGCCAATGACGGTGAAACTGTGTCCAATAGATAGGTCGAAAGTTTTTGTAATTTGGTGACCGTAGACTGTCATGACGTAGACCTGTCATTTTGACATTTGTTTTTATTATGAAGACGAAATTTGAAAATTTGTCATTGTTGCACTTAAGAATGGTTTGTGATGAATGAACCTTTTCAAAGAGAGGAACGTGTAAATTGTTTTCCTATACTGTGTGTGAAAAAGCCCGAGGAAAAGCTTGTTTATAAATAAAACCATTTGTTGGCTTTTTTCATTATCGACAGAAGACGGAGGGCAGTTGAAATATCGTGAAATTTATCTGTTTATCAAAGAGGCCCTAACTCGAGAGCTTTAACTGAAGCTTGTTCTAAACGTTGTACAATGCATTCTCCAATTGGAGCTCGTTAAAACATAAAAGATGACATCAAAGTTTTAAGTTTCATTGTAAATAAGTCCTATAAAAAATTAATAAATCCCAAAAATTTACGATCTCGACGGGGGCGGGACGGGGAGGGGAAAGAACTCCCAAAGATTTTCACCTCGGCGAGATAAAGATCACGTAGCTTAGTTGGAAAAAGAGCAACCCTGCGCTGAAGGGGAAGGTGCGGGTTCGAATCCCGTCGAGATCGTAAATTTTTGGGATTTATTAATTTCTTAGAGATTACCCAGAGTACTATAATAAATAAAAACCTTAGAAGTCCTATAAATTTAAGAAAAGTCAATTTGAAGAAGTGAACACGTATTTCAGTGCTGTTGAGCATTGTGTATAAACTTTTTAATAAACTATCATTTGTATAACATTTAAAGGCTTAAACTATATTCAAATCTTTTAATTTTTTTATTTATTTTTCTTATTTAATCCGATAAGCGTCGTATACGAATGTTTGTGCAATACATTTTAACTTATTTTATCGGTTATATAACTTCACTTTAAAATGCATGTATACTGATCAAATCTATACATACAAGTATATTTTAAAGTCCTAACTTCGATGTAAAAACAGTTTTCAAGTTAAATTTTAGGTCCCGCTCCCATAGTATGTGTAACAGTATTTTTCCAAATTGTTAAAAGATATTTTGTCACGTTGCCTAAAATAGATGAGATATGAATGTAAAAATAATATAAATAAAAGAAGAGAGAAAAATATTTTAATGATAATATTATGAAGCTGAAAATGCTCATGTAAATAAATATAAAATATAGTACCTAGTGTATAAAGCTCTAATACGTGAGAAATACAAAGAGAAACTTTATAAATGTAGTTTTGTTTTCCTTTCATATTATAATTAAAGGTGCAAGCGCACTACGCGTCAGCGGAACTGTGCGGCCGCGGCACTGCCCGTCAAATCAGAACAAATGACGAAGACAAAGAATTTTTTTATGATTTTTGTTCTAATTTGACATAAAGTGCCGCGGCCGCGCAGTTCTGTTGTCGCGTAGTGCGTTTCCACCTTAAGAGTGAATTTTTTGAATATGAACTGGTTACTTTTCGGTTCAATTGGTTTAATTGCAAGAAATAGGGGTCCCCTATTTCTTGACTTTATCTATTTTCGGACCATATTTTAGTCTATTTTATTGGCACTAAAACCTTATCTATTTGTGGGTTAATTTTAATTTACCTGTAGGTATTCATGGAGGTAGGTTGAAATTTTATCTGTACGTTCATTTTCAAATTAAATTATTTAATTGCGGAAAACATCTGAAAGAAATCTTTATTATCTACCGAAATAAATAGAAATATGAAGATTTCAATATTTTCGTTGCATTACAGCAATATTACGCATGTTTATGGCATTTTTCCTTCAGATTTCGGAAGTTTCCAACAAAAATAATGTAATCACTGAGTTTCCGACTGCATCGCTCTGCAAATCCTTCCGGCTGGTAGCCTTGGCTAAGTCAACGAACCAAAATCCCAGTTGGAATTTATTTCGCTCAACGCTGTAATGACATGACGTAAACAAGGCCACAAAGCTTATGATAGAAGTATTAATGTCCTAGTCTAAGACACGTGGAACAGAATAAATAAAATCATACTATGGAATAGGTTTGGCTCAAGAATCTCTTATGGGACCTGTACTTTTCATTCTGTACGAGTACAAATCAGATGTTTGTAGTGCATCAAAAACTATATAAATATTGTTTTCCAGATATACCTAGGTACCTATCTCTATCGAGATTTAGCGAGGACTGGTAGTATTTATGATGAGCTTCTGAATATCAGAACTGAAAATCTAGTTATAAATAAATAATATACCTAAAGACTATTTCTCTAAGAGGTACACTATCCTTAAGTGCATTGTACACATATAAAGGGTACGTTTTATCTACGTACCTAACACTTGAACGTGAGTGAAACCGGGGGTAAAAACTAGTACCAATAATACCTAATAGGATTAAAAGCCAAAAAGACGAGGCTATTTCTTATCGCTGCAAACATTTTCGGAATCCTCTATCAGGAAATGGGAGCAACGCACCTGCTGTAGGTAACTATAAACGTATTCAATGTCTGTGTACACTATGGCTGGTCCTCGAATTTCCCGATATAAATACTCTGCGTTCGCGAATTTTCACCATACTTTCTTAGACTTCTGCAAGCCTGGTACCGTCTTGGACCACGACCAGTTTCTACTTCAAAATCATTTTACAAAAATACGGATAGTTTAAAATATAGGTAACAAGTTTTTAACACATAAAGCCATTAAAAAACCTAACAATATTTGGGGCATAGTCAGGTTTTTTCTTCGTCCCTGTCAAAATGTATCCAGCAAGGTTGGTCTATCTCTTGTGCTCAATCTCCTGTTTCTACGCGTTACCGATCGATGAATCAAATGAAGCAGTTGAAATCATCGCGAATGATATTGAAGACAACACCATCGACGGCGAACAGACCATAGACCTCACCAGCTTGGGACCTGAAGCTTTTGGGTTACCGTCAAACGAAACTGGTAAGTTTGATTAAATTTGATTTAAATTTGATTTTTCTTTTGAATGTGTTTTAGGTATTAATCTCAAACACATAAAAACCGGTTTAAAAAAAAACATGTTTGTTGTATGGGAGCCCCCTAAATATTTATTTTATTCTGTATTTTAGTATTTGTTGTTATAGTGGCAACAGAAATAAATCATCTGTGAAAATTTCAACTGTCTTGACTATCACCCCAGTACACATAATATGTGTAT
The DNA here is from genome assembly GCA_947086465.1 of Eupithecia exiguata. Classification (NCBI taxonomy): domain Eukaryota; kingdom Metazoa; phylum Arthropoda; class Insecta; order Lepidoptera; family Geometridae; genus Eupithecia; species Eupithecia exiguata. The sequence continues at coordinate 1,918,124 of OX352247.1, forward strand.
GTGCTATCACGGTTCATGGGATACAGCCTGGTGACAGACGGACAGCGAAGTCTTAGTAATAGGGTCCTGTTTTTACCCTTTGGGTACGGAACCCTAAAAATCAAGTAATGTTTCAACCACTTTATACCTACAGATATCGTAGTTTTCTTTGCTGCGCAAATGTCTCTTCGTTACTTTTATCTCTTCTTCGTGATGTGCTCATTCATCATTAGCATTAAATGATACCCTAAGTGTGCTTTTCAAAGCTTTGTTTTCTCTCTTTAAGTCTTTACGGTGGCTTCTCTTGAATCCTGATTAAGATTTTTTGGTAAAAGTTTTTAAGAGCAGTTGAACTAACAAAGCTTTCTATTGGACTGCCTATCGATTGATCTGCGAATGAAACGAAGATCAATCTAGGCATGCTTTGGTGTAATAAACACTAGGTACCATAAATCTTTCCTTCATGAATCAATCTAAATAATTAATCTACCTCTTGTCTTTTTGAGTATAAATGATATAAAACGTAAATAATTGGGTTAATTATCTCACCAAGCAGCATGTTACATGTTACCTGTCACCGCTCCGTGTACCTGTCACCACTTGCGATAGCTGGTGTGAAACGACACGGATCCTGGCAGTGACGGCTGCTTCCGTGCGTTTTGATATCTTAATCGCAAGTTGTTTCTGATATGTCGCCATATTTAAATTTTCTTTAATGTTATGAATGCTCTACTTACCCAGTTGTTAGTGGGTTATTCTTATATTATACATAGTTTGTATGATCTGGGTGTTTGTTAAGTTTCATAGTTTAGAGCTAGCTTTAGTTTAGAGCTGATTTGTGGCCAATTTTTATTTGATTAAGTACAATTATAAGCACAGCGCATTCAGGAGATTGATCTTTTTCTACATTTTTCCTTACCTGTAGTACCTACCCATTTTGTACCTTTCAGGAGAAAATGTTGCCACCTGGAATGAGAGCTCCCTCATGAACCCTGAGGAGATGGGCTCGTACGGCGAAGGAGACATGTTGCTACCTCGCGGTCGCTATGCTGCTAGGAATGGTGTGCGAGAAAAGGCGTTTCTCTGGCCCAATGGGCATATCCCTTACTCTATTGAAGGAAGATTCAGTAAGTTTCCTGCAACTAGGCTGGTTCCAGGTTCTTGCAACGAAATGTGTATTTATAATGCTGGTAAGCGTTCCTTGAAAATAAATTAATCTAGCCAGCAAGTCACTTAAGCCCCTAGGTATCAGACATAGACAATATGCCATTATTTGTGCCATGATCATGACGTATTTATAGTGGCTTGTACCTTTTCCACTTCCAGCTCAAGAACAGCGCGACACAATCATGAAGGCAATAGCCGACTACCACAGACTGACCTGCCTACGCTTCGTGCCTTATTCCGGACAACAGGACTACATAGCCATCCAGGGACAGAGCACTGGATGCTGGTCCAGTGTGGGACGTATTGGTAACTATCCTCCTTAAATTATAGCAAACTGACCTGCCTGCGCTTCGTGTCTTATTCCGTACAGTAGGACTACATAGCCATCTAGAGACAGAGCACCAGCTACTGTTCCAGTGTGGTACGGCATCCTCAAATTTCATTATTAGGGTGAGCCTGTGTCAAATCTACTCTAAGCCTTATGGATAATGATCTTCGCTTCAGACAAAATCCACCATAATTGTACCTCACAAAGTCCACAATCCCTTACAGGTGGCCGCCAAGAGATCAACCTGCAGATTCCGGGCTGCGTGTCCAAGAAAGGCACGGTGCTGCACGAGCTGCTGCATGCCATCGGCTTCATGCACGAGCAGAGTCGACCCGAGAGAGACGACTTCGTGACTGTGCGGTACCAGAACATCAAACCAGGTTGGTAGTTAATCACCGTTTTTTTTCTGGCTCACACTGGCCAATGGAAGATAACAAACGAGTTCAAGAGGTATATGTGGTGGCTTATTGCCAAACATTACCTACCCAAATCGCCGCTATTTTTAATAGCCAATACCGAAGGCTCTCAGTTTAACAGTTTACAATTTCATATCAAATCAATGCCTGATTTGAGGCGGTTTGTCTCCTCTCAGTATCTCTTTAGTTTTTAACCCTCTTAATCTGTCTGTAAAGGATCGCAGAACACGAGAACAGATATGGAATATAAAATCCACCCCTCAGTGTACTCTACTAGCTTCTGCCTTCGTCTTAGCAAGCGTTTTTCCGGGATAAAACGCCCATGCCCGTCAGGATACCATATATCTCCAATCCTCAATTTAATTAGAACTTAATGAAATTTGGCAGGGAGGTAGATGATATTCTGTTGTTCGTACGTTCTGCCGTTTATGCGTTAAAAGGTAAAAGACAGAGAGAATTTCTTTCGAATAAAACTATCAGTATCGATACTGAACCCGGAACCCCTCATCACCTTAATACTCCAGGTGCAGAGAACAACTTCCGTAAAGCAGACTCCAAGAGCTCCGACGGATACGGCGTGACCTATGACTACAACAGCGTCATGCACTACTCCGAGTATGCCTTCTCCAGGAATCAGCAGAAGACCATCGAATCCAAGGTTTGTGCCCTTCTATCATAACTACTGTATTCTAGGGACAACTTCCGTAAGGCAGACTCTAAAAGCTCTATGGAGGACACGTGACCTACAACAGCGTCATGCACTACTCGGAGTATGCCTTCTCCAGGAACCAGCTGAAGTTCCTCCATTGAGTCCACGGTTTGTGCCCTTCCATCACAACTGCCATATTCTAGGAACAACTTCCGTGAAGCTGACTCTAAGGCCCGTATTATGAACGCTTCCTCACTCGTCGATCTATATTTGATTGACGTTTATGCCATAGAAAAGCATTACTCAAGCATACACCAATGACTAAGCAAACTTTCATAATACGGGCCTAAGAGCTTCGAAGAGCGTGGCCTACGTCTACAATAGCGCCATGCACTACTCGGAATATGTCTTCTCCAGGAACCAGCAGACCGTCGAATCCAAGGTATTTCATGTTATTTAAATTTTCAAGATCTTTTTTATTAATATGGAATTTAAAACATGCCAAATTATTATATCTGACAGTTTTCTGCCTTGTGAAACTTTAAGTACAGTAAGTTGTCATTTATTGCAGGTGTTAGGTGTGAAATTAGGCCAGAGAGAAGGGCTCAGCCGAGGCGACGTAAAGAAAGTAAACAAAATGTACAACTGTAAGAAAGAGTAAGTTCTATTTTTTATACATTTTTAATAGCGTTGGTACAGCGTTCACAATTGCACGTTAGTTTGGAAAGTTAGTTTGTTTGATTTAATGAAGACGTCGGCGTCGTGAGATTACTTAATACCTTAGATCGGAGTCAGAAATCAATAAAACCTAATTTAAGTTACTCAAAACATTGTTTACTTAATCTTGCTAGAATATAAACGTTGGAACAACAGGATCCTTATTCGTGAAAGCGGTCCAAATAGAGATCCAAATTCCATTTTCAACCGACCATCCATTTTGACGACCTCTGTGGCGCGGTGGGCAAAGGTCCTGCGATGCAGGAGGTTACGGGTTCGATTCCCGCCTTGTGACAAATATTTGTACGATCTGCCGGTATTTGTTCCGGGTGTTCTGGTCGTTTTCTAGGTATAATAAAAAATATCTAAATCTATGTTATGTATATCAGTTATCTAGTACTCATAACACAAGCTCTGCTTAGCTTGGGGCTAGATAGTGTTGTGTGAATTGTCCAGCATTATATTTTTTTTTAACCTCGGTTAAATTTAGCGAAAATTGATTCATTAACTAACAGTTACTTCCAAAAAACTACGCTTAGGCAATCCAGGTAAATTCTTCGGTAATCCTAATTGAAAGGCGATACTACAAAATTGGTTTCCCTAAAAAACGAGTAGGTGTCAAAAAGTGCCAATGTCAATTGACATACAATGTATCATTACTAAAGTTAATGTATCATTGTGACATTATACCTGTTTTCTACAAAGAAAGTTATTGGAATAATTTTCAAACATAAGCGCTGATGGGCGTTCGCCCAGACACCAAACTCGATGGATGAATATTGATTACGCCTTCGCTAAATTCTTCCACGACTTTGAAGTATTTCAATTAGCTTATAAGCTCGTTTATGAATATTAATATTCGGAAAGCTTTCAAGGGTTTTATACCAAAGCGTAGTGCCTTTTTATAATCAATAGAACTGCGTTTGACCAAAATCTCAACCTGATAGAAAATGACGATGTTGCCGACGATTTATCACGAAGTTCGAGAAGGTTTTGAAGAGATTCGGATTGTAATTGTACCCTATGTATCTGTAAATGGCAGTGGGCCGGCCATATCTCGCGAAGAACCGGCAACCGCTGGGGTAAACGTGTTCATGAATGGAGACCACGACTCGGTAAACGTAGTGTAGGACTCCCTCCGGCCAGGTGAGATGATAACCTGCGAAAGACTGCAGGCAGATGCTGCATGCGTCAAGCAAGTTTAAGGAGGCCTATGTCCAGCTGTAGACTAACATAGGCTGATGATGATGTGTTAGTGGGATTATTATAGGTACCTTTAGGTATATAGATGTGTCAGGTACCTTATTATGTTATGTACCCTAAGACTTTAACAAACACAGCACATTTCTCGAGTTAAGCAAACCAGTGAGGCGAGATTCGTACCTAGAAACAACCAACAGAATCTCAAATCATTGCAAGCAAATAGTGTCAAATGCATTGTCATGCATTTGACACTATTTAGAAAACTTACTATTGGCTATTTTTCCACATGTCCGCTTTGCTTCTAAGTTATAAACGTGTTCGTTCACCTAAAAAGGAATTCACTACACATGCTTTTCAGTTTTATTCTTCTAGGTTGCATTAAAAATGTGCATTATAATAAGGGCTTTAACGTAGGCTTTAACTCTTAATAGAAGCATTTCATTTCGACCGCATCAGATGACAGACAGCTTACGGATGACTCGTTTGAAACATGTGGGATCCCATTTTGTCACTGTAAAATGTATCTATAGATAACGAGTTGAAACCTATTTTTGAATGAGCATTTTTGTGCTGCGTTTTATCGGCGGCGTTGGATGAATGTGCGCAGAGCTCTACCCATGTATCCTGTGTTGCCATTGTTGGTCGTTCATAATAAATAAACTACTTATCTTGTATTTTCAGGGAGCCACAGTCGGGGTGGGTTGGAGGAATTTTCCAAAACCTTTTCGGCAGCAGAGCTTCCATGGCCGAGTGAGAGAACAAACATTTACTGTCTAGTTGTTGTGTCTAATTGGTTTTATGAAAAGATCTGGTAGATTCTAAGTTTAAGTAGGTATACTATAAAGCTAGTCCTATAATTTTGTACGGAATTCCTATTTAAAAAATAAATTATGATAATAATTACCTACGCAAGCATTTTTTTAAATTAATATAGTTCCATACCTATCTACCCTTTCATAAAATTAAGATACCTACCATTTCTGACTTTATTTAAAAAACAAAACACGAGAGGTACTCAATAATTTTCACACGTGTGTAATAAATTTTGCTTTTTAAACAATACGTTAATATCTAATAGGAACTTGCGTTTGTCGGTAGGGATTCGATTGCCATAACAATGCCGTATTAGGAAGTTTTCTCATATTTCTCTATTTTCATGGAAAACACGCACTTCAGGTAGTTGTAGGATCTGTCACACATGCAGGGCTCATCTGAAAGAAAAAACACCGAGTCATTAATTCCTTTATTAGTCTGTCCTTTCCTTTCACCCATTGGTTGGCGACTGTTACTTGGACTCGTGCTTTTCAACTGTTTGCGGTTCGTAGTGGGAATAACTCTTTAAAAATTTATATGAATTTTGTCTAAAAAGAGATTTAAGAAACACAGTCACTTTCAATTGAAGTACTTTTATAGATGTAGATTATGAACAATAGATCGAGGATATTGACAGGAGTTGCGCCTTACACGCGTGGTCTTAACTTAAGACCACGCGTGTAAGGCGCAACAGAACTATTTGATTGGTGAAGAGATCCACACGGTAAGGTCCCTCAATGCTGGGTAGCATTGGGTGACCTTACAGGGCGCATGGCTATGAGATGCTATTGACTTAGCTAGGTATATGTAAGGAAAAGAAATAAAATATGAAAATTGACTGACATGAATGTTAATAAATACCGATACCAACTACAAAAACCTGGAGAAAGTATTTTACTTCGTTCAGCACACATGGTCGCGATCTCTTCGATGCCATCCCGCGGGATGCCTTTCCACTCCGCTGCGTAGACTTCGCCGGTCCTCTCCGCGTCCAATTCTCCTTCAGAGGAGAGGATGTCTAGGTTCTCGAGCACGCAGCGGAGGTAACACTAAAAAAGGTATAGATGTGAATGGTGCACTTTTTGCACTAATTACGATGAACTGCTGAGGATAGCACATTTTCGCATAGGGATCAAGTGGACACACAGCAGTATCTAGCGGTGGTGCAGTCCGGTGGCAAGTCTGATGTGATGTGGCATGCCCGAGAAGAGGGTGAGGAATCGGGACATAGAATGTAGGAGAACTCTACAAATTCTATAGGATTTGTACACTATTCACGAGCGGCTCATTTATCGCAGTTTTGGTCCGTATAACTACCGCAAAGCAGGGCCATGGGAAGGTGGAGGGATTGTAGAAAAGTGATAGGCTCTTGATGAGTTATAGGCACGTTTTATTCCATATGAGATTTATTTGATGGTGCTCTGGTAGGTAACTCAAATGCTGGTATTTGTAAGCGCTGAGAGAGTGTGATAATGTGCTAAGTAACGCATGGGCGATGAGGTCAACCGTTGCAAAATATCATTGATAATCATTTTATTGACAAATAAATTATTTATGTGATTTATATAATCTGAGCGGGACAGTATGAAATTTTCAATGCCAATCTATAAGTCGTGCTCATCGATCAAAAATGTCCGGCTTTGCCGGCCCCCCTTAGATTCACAATGCGCACGCCACAACCTTCAGTAGCAAAAGAGAGGCATTTTGACATGTTAGGAACGCTTTTCAACTAGTGTCATTTTAGCGTTCAGACAAAAAGCATGGGTACAAAAAATGCAAGAATCACTCTTCCAAAGTGCTGAAAAAGGATGGAATTTCTTATTTTCAGTAAGTTTATATATATTTTTTACCCGTATATTGAGATGTGAGTCATATACTTGTGAAATCAGCATAAAATATTGTTGTTTGGTTTGCCTATGTTAAAATATTAATTTTGTTCTAAATTGATAAATGGAGAGGCTATTTCTTCTAAATTTTTTTTTTCATTTATAGTATGTATTAATATATTTTTCATAAAAATAAGTTTAATATTACTAGTTGATGATTTTTAAAATAATTAGTTGGCCCGCCCTAAAATTTCATTTGCGTAGACTCTCTAATAAAAGAAAGACTAGGTTCTTACCTACCTACCAGAAGTATGAATTTATAAAACGTTTATTTTTTTCCCGTAAAAAAAACTCGTGCAAAGCCGCAGACAGGAACCAGTTCTTTTTAATCTAGAGTGCCTGCCTGAAATTGTATTGTAAGTTTAAATTATTGTATGTCTGAAATGACCCTTTTGTATAAATACCTACTGTTGAGACACCAATTTATAGTTTCATCAATAAATGATTCGTTATCTTTACCTGAATTCTGTTAATTAATCCTTATAGAAAATAAACTGAGTAGGTAGGTATATAATTCTCAGGTAGGTACCTACCTACTTACAAAATAAAATAAAATGAATTCGACTCCACCAATCTCTTGTTCCGTATGGAAAAAACTTGTCAGGCTCTGCGCAAACTGTCTGCGTCAAAACAAAACGAACCCAATTCTGAGTGACATTTTTGTAAGGCTCTAGGTATCTACGGGGGAGGCCGCGAACTCCTTATTTTTGATCGAAGGTCGTGCTGTATAAAGATCTACACGACTTATACTTGTCTGTGTAACTTTTGAAAATGTAATTGGAGTGACGACGTGATTACTTTGACGTACCTATGTCTGAAGATTCGTTTTAGTTTAATAACAAAAATGCAATTAAGTTTTTAAATAAAGACTAATTACCTTTGAAGTTTTATCTGTTTCATCAGGAAAACTACCGCTTTCGTTGAGTGACATTAAAAAGGCTGCGAAAATTCAGAATTTCCATTAACATATATAATTTCACTTATATAAACAGAGGTGCCCAAAAAAGTTTGATTTTGAAAAATAACTAATACAACGAAATCTTTGAACCAGATTAATGTACAATACTTACACATTTCCACAATAAAAGATTCGTTGCAGTCTTTCATAATAGCTTTTAAATCGTAGTTTTTGGCCTCCATAGAGTCTTCCATATCTTGGTCCATCCTCTGAACTGAAGCTGCTGTTGTCATCTCGTCTTTCTTGACCTCAACTTTGGCACAATCACCAAAAATGATGGTGCTTGCCACCAATATAAAGTACAGGATCTTTGACATTTTGTCAGAGTTTGCCCAGTTTGACAGAGCTGTAGGAGGTATTAATATGGAGAGATTTGAATGGGACAGTGTTGCTCAACAATTTTCTAAGATGACGATTCAATTATAGGTAATATTAATGTCCTTAATGTGGGCCTTTTTCAGGGTGTGCTGGCGGGACAAATTTCTATTGCCGCTGTCACTCTGTATAAGTCCACTTATAAGATACCTTGTTATCCTATGGGACTGACTTAGTTACTGTTAGACTCAAAGTCCCTAATTAAATTAGAATAAAACAAAAAAAAGGTTTTCTTTTGAGAGATTTAATGGTTAGCAGAAGATCAAGACGAACTTTTCCCGACCAACTACAACCTGGTCTCTTCAAGACGAGAGTGAATAGGTGTTTTATAGACCTTCGTGATACATCTTCGTCCACATCACTTCTCGCTTACCATCAGAGGAGATTGTGGTCAAACGAAGGTCTATTGACTATAGAAAAACTATATTGAAACAAATCTTATACCTACCATTCGTTACAACTGATTTCTATTGTTAGATGCTACGTGTGTGTAAAACGTAAAAAATGTTACCGACTTCTGCGTTCATTTCAGTTGATTACAGTGATTATGGTAGGGAAGTCCAAATTGATTAATTTCTTTTCAATCTGCCGAGCTATATTACCCCGGAAATGTTCAAGAGATTTCAGTATCTACCTAATTTGCTTCTAATAGCCGAGTGCTTATGTTAAATAGTATTTACCTACTATTTTACTACTTATTGTACTTATACAGGGTTATTGGTAAATTAGTGACAGTACGTGAACTGCAGGTCCTGCCCATCATCACAAACACGTTCGTGAAGGCGCCAAGTCTAAATTCTAAAAAAAAATATACCTACTCACCAAAGTCACCTCTGATACTAAATGAAAAAACATCTTTGGAACCCAACGAGTTACTTAAGACCGATCTTTCACTCTCATATCTTCTGTTAATTTAGGGCAGAGCTGTTTTTAAGTTGAGTTTCAAATAAAACCTCTCTAACGAACGATTATTGAATTGCGGGGGGTACCCATTACCAATACCAAAATTATGAATTAAGACCCGGCGTCTTCACAAACGTGTTTGTGATGATGGGCTGAAACTGCAGTTCACGTATTGTCACTGATTTACCAATAACCCTGTATAATGTATGTATGTATATCACTTTGTCGCTTTATCAGTAACTATACCTTAGCCAAACTTATTGTAATTTTTTTGTAAACAAACCGCCCATACTTAACCTAAAATTCATTCTGTTGCCGCGTCTTTTTATACGCGATTTACATTATTTGTCAATTTCAGATCCTCCCTTCAATAAATATTGCTTACAATTAAACTCGACGCCACCGTAAGTAAGTTTTAGTTATTTGTGTCGAGGTTTGTTTACAAAAATTATACAAGGACTTTAGCTAAGGTATAGCTAATGTACGCAGCTTCTCACGCATCTAAAAATAAGTAATCTTTAAGAATAAAAAATAGTTTATACATTTTATTAAAGAGATCTTCTTGTGTGCAAAATTTCAGCTCGATCCATTCGGTAGTTTTATTTATTTATTTATTTACTTTATTGGCATTCAAAACAGAAAACCATCGAAACATGACACTGTAGTAAAGATTATAACTAAGTTTCTTAAACTAGATTGAATTCCTAAACATGGATGCACAACTTTTGGTATCTCTTCGGCGATACATCTTCACAAAACGGCACAAACTTACGCATTTATTAGTATGACTCACTTGTGCGGTTTGTCTTTCAATAAACGCTCTTCAATTCAATTAAAAGGTGTTATACTAACCACTTGTGTCGGCTACACCTAAGCCTTATTATACATTTCATTTTATAATAACTTTGTTAACTAAACATTACCCCCTCAACTCAATACTCATCTCCGGAAATAAAACAAACTTTATGGAGCTTAAAGTTAAATAATTTATTGCAATGAATACTTAATAAGATACTAAAACTTTTGACTTATCTACAATGCCAATGTCATCGATGCAAATCCCGAGGTTCTACTTGCGTTCTTGTTCATTTTAATCCCTAGTGTAAGTGAAAGAAGGATTATTCTGCCCAGGCTCATAATTCTCCACCTTATCCTCCCCTTCTTCTTTATACTCATTCCCTTTGTCTTCATACCGGTCTCCTGCATCAGATTCCATGTTTGGTATATTCTCTTCATCGATATCATTGTTATGATGTCCGTTCAGATGCTCTTGGTTGTCGTCGTGGTGGGATTCTGTCTTGTCTTTGTCCGATTGGTAAGTCTGGTTCATTTCTTTTTGATAATCCTGTTGATTATTGTGGTGGTGTTCTTTTTCTTGGTCATATGTTTCTTCGTTTTTCTCTCTGAAAGAAAAGTATGATGTAATAATTTGTTTTTAAGTTTTTACCAAACATTTGACCGTAGTTTGTCTCCCTGTCTAAAAATTGATACGTTTACTTAAACGTTGAAGAAGAAAGATTCGTCGTAAAAAAATAGGTGACTTCTAATCATAGTGATACATACTAACCGATTTGGTGTTATGATTGTTAACGGACACAATTTGAAACGGTATCGAGGACGGAGACCTACATTATAAATAATAGATAGAACTACGTATTTATTAGTTACAATCAAACATACAAACAAACAAACCTTCCCTCTTTATAATCCCACTTCCCACTAATATTATAAATGTCAAAGTTTGGATGGATGGATGGATAGATAGATGGATGGATGTTTGTTACTCAATCACGCCAGAACGGCTGAACGGATCTAGATGAAATCTGGCACAGAGATAGATTGTAGTCTGGAATAGAACATAGGCTACTTTTTATCCCGGAATTCCCACGGGAACGGGAACTACGCGGGTGAAACCGCCAAGGCGCTGCTAGTATTAGTATAGATAGAAATCCCTTACTTTTACTTTTCACAATTCATATGCCAATATCCAGTCTCCCCATTGTTGTTCCCCTTTCTGTGCCAGTACTCCGTCTGATAAGCAAATGGCTTGAAATAAAGTTGAGAAAGACCTTATGCCATAAGTGACTCTATGCCATCAACCCGGTTCTAATTTCGTTCAAAACATCCCATACTTCTCACGATCTATATGCCCATGTCCTGCCTCCCCGTTGCTGTTTCCTTGTCCGTGCCAGTACTCCGCCTCCTTGTCCATCGTCTCCCGGTACTCCTCGCTGTCCCGGTCGCGGTTCGGCACGTCAATCTCCATCTTATCCGGGGATCTGATGAATCGGTACCCGTGTGCTGTCTGCAGGGCTGAAAGTTTTGGTCCATCTCACTAATATTATAAACGTGAAAGTTTAGATGGATGGATAGATAGATGGATGGATGTTTGTTCCTTTATCACGCCAGAACGGCAAAACGGATCTGGATGAAATTTGGCACAGAGATAGATTATAGTCTGGAATAGGACATAGGCTACTTTTTATCCCGAAATTCCTACGGGAACGGGAACTACGGGGGTGAAACCGCGAGGCGCTGCTAGTATTTGATAAAAACAAAGTTCACTACTTTTATATTTCCAAAAGATTTCAAATCTTTGATTGGCTGTTAGTTAGATAATTAACGTTTGCACAATTGAATTGTTTAGAAGGAAGGTGTACTTTGTTCAAACAATAAAAAATAATCATGAAATAAAGACCGCACATAACACTTAGAAAAAAATCAAATAGGTAAAATAATAATACCCGTTACTTAGGATCTTTGTTAATTTGTTATACCTACGTTAGAACAGCTAAGATCAACAGCTTACGTTCCTCTTAAAAGAAAGCAGCGTGTTTTAATCTATGGGTATAGAGTCAGCCGGAGGTACTACTTACACGTTTACAAACTTAGCGATTTCGACTTAGGGCATATAAATATTAATCAAGCCGCAAGCGTAAAAACTACCTGTTACCTAAAAAAATCTGTTTTTAAAGTTATTATACAAGTTTTTAAAATTATAGTTTTTTTATCCATACCAATAAGTCCGAAGAAGACCACCCAAGTGTTGACAGAAGACATGATGGAGTGTTGCCGTCTGCAGTTCTTAACCCACATTTATATCGTTTATTATTATAGGTTGTTGCATTTCAGAAGTAATTATTGATAATTTCTCAGCATTCGTTTCGTATGATAGGGCACACGCAAACCATAACGGATCCTAATTAGGTTTCCTAGATAACAAAAGTAATTAGAAAATAACCCTTCTTTTTTCTTTTACCATGCTATTTATTTTACTTAATTTTCGGGTCATAGAATTTAGAAGCTTTTTTACTTATTTTTGCATCAACAGTTATTTTTCGAATGGACTTATATGCTGTTGACCGCAGATGGCCATGACAGCGTTACCGGACGCAGAGGGCGCCTCGCTGGTAAAGTTAGGTTGGGGCAACACGCACAATAAGGGCCACCACTTAGGTGCGAACCTCGGCTTGGGCTATTGCCAGATGCTACAAGAGGGAAATGGAGGTTTCGCCTAGGTGCACGAATGCACCTGGGCGGAAGCGGGGAATTCTTTTGGTTTCTAGGTTTTTGGTCGTGTGCGTAGTGTGCGGAAGCGAATCGATAGTTGTTGCCGTCACCTGGGCACAGTACACATATAGATGTGACCTGGGTGAACGTCGGTGATTGGGTCAATCGGGTCACCGAGAACGTGTCTTAGTCTACGGAAAAAGACAGATTAAAAAAAACAAAGATTTTCAGGGGTTCATTTTCAGGCACTTTTTATGAGGAACCTCGAAGCCTGGCTAAATCGGCTACAGTGTCTTTAATAAAATGTTTACAGGTTTTTTCCAACTGACAATGACCTTTAAAATATGCGAAGTGCTTAAGTGGAGGCCTTATAGTCGTACCATAGTACCTATTAAACTTATGAACATGGGGTGCGTGCGATAATGTGAATATATTTGGTATGTTTATCTTATCTTTATGAAATTGCAGTTTGAATATTTATAAAGATAGTATTTAGTATTCTGAGCTACGCGAGTTTATACACAAAGTTACATGGCACAGAAATGTCACTACGGGTTTTTTGTGTTTTTGCATTGTTCTTGCTAAATTGGTTGGGCAAGTGCGAAGGTGAGTTTATTTAGCAGAAAGAGGTTCCACGACACGGTTAAATGTTCAGTAGAATTTTATTTTATTCATTAAAAAAACTTAAGTCACCTAATTCAAGCCCAAAAATTCAATAGCTTGCATTCGTAAGTTAATTTTAATGTCGGTTTTTCATTAAATGTAATTTTGATCAGAACCGAGCGAACACGCGTTGGGCAACAACTATGAGCAAATCTTCAACAGTATGCCAACCTTATTCGAATACCTTCTAGAAATGCTTAAAAATCAGTCTGGGCTCTTAGAAAAGAATGAAGTCAGCTTTTTCCAAGATTCCAAACAACCCAAAGAGGAAGTAAAAAGAGAAATTAAAGAAAATAATATTCAAATAGATGAATTTGATGGAAATTTTAAAGGCTTTACAGATGATACGGCTATGGATATACCGGAGAAAGTTACAAGAAGTAATCTTAAAATCGCAAGTGGAGAATTTCCAAAAGCTTTAAGGATTGGAGAAGTTACCGATGCTGTTGACAGAAAACCAAACGTAAATAATGATTTTAAGAATAAATATGTTACAAAAGCTAACAATTTGAATCACGATACTGAAATGATATCAAAAGTTGAAAATGATTACAAAATAGATAAAAGAAGCGATGAGAAAATCTTCACAGGATCGATAGATTGGACAGGATTTTATTTAACAGCTGAAGAAGTGGAAGAAAACTCACTTAAAGTTGAGCAAGCAATTGAAGACTATAACAATAATAAAAATAAAAAGAGGTAAGTTTCTTAAAATAAAGATAGAAGTTTTAAAACATTAAATTGTTTTATTAATGTTTCTCACAGAAAAGATATACTTATAGTTTTACAGTTGAATTACTATTGCTAAGTACGTGGTGATACTTCCCAGGATCTGTAAAAAAGAAGAAAAGTTTCATTAGACGGGGTTTCCTACAGAAGGAAACTCAGAAAATATAATAGATTTCTAAAACATGGTAAAGATCGTCTCAAACAGACAGCAATTAATAAAATCTTACAAGAACCAACAATTGATGCATTGTTTATTTCTAAAATAGAATAAAGGAGGTAAACAAATGTTGCTATGTACCCCGTGAATAAATAATTTGATCCATAAATAACATCCAACTATTATGACAGCTGCGTATGTTTATTTACACTGGACCTTGATGTTAGAGTGCTTTTCGGTGTTGCTAATACGTACGTGTGATTTGATAGTAGGTAGTTATCTATGAGCTATCTGGGCAAAAAGTATTTAGTCATGTCCGAAAACGACTGCATCAGGTGTTAGCATTATTATGTAACAGTAGTGTCGATCTGTATGTGTATTTTTAGCATATTAATACAAATAATTTATTTAATTAAAGTGTTAATTAAAGTGTTAACGCTAATCTTGACCGAGGTTACCTATTCGAGCCGTTTGGGGTGGAAACCCTAGGTCCTTGGGGTCCTGGGGCACATGGAATATACAAAGATCTAGCAAAACTCCTAATAGAGTCCACAGGTGATCGGAATGCTGGCTTTTATTTCGGTCAACGAATTAGCATTGCCATTCAACGTGGCAATGCTGCCAGCATTCTGGGCACTTTGCCTTCTGGTGACGGCTTAGATTTTTAGAAAATAGATTTAAGTGTAAATATTAGTTGTAATTATTATTGTATTTTCTTTAGTAATAAAATGTTTGACATAATGATTAAAGTGTCAATTTTATGTATTAATGAACCATATCATATGCACAAAAATGTAGTCTCTAATAGATTTTTTTTTAAAGTACAATACAAAACGATTGTTATCATGACGTGATGACTTTTTGCGCGCTATTTGCATTCTACATGTTTTTGAAAATAACGAAACTGCCAATAATTTTTCTTTACCGCCATAAAATATCCAGCCACGTTATAGCTTCTTAGTGAGTTAAGCCTTTAGCGTTTTTATCTGTACCTCAGCTATAATCTGCTTCGCGACTACGCTACTCGGTTCAGAATGGGGTGCCAGCAGAGCCAACTCTCTGGTCTCTTATTGAGTTATCAATCGCCATTACCGTTATAATCAGTCCCCTTTTAAGCGTTGTAACCTGCATTGGCGAGTACGCTACGCGGTTCAGAGCAAGGTGTCGGTAGAACAGGTCCAGCTCAGTCCCCAGGGCCTCGTTGGAACTTGTGTGCAGCATGAGATGACTGATCTGCTTACGAATTCCTTCTACCTGGAAGGTTGAGGCATGTTAATTTTGATGGGACTGGCAAATGAGCACTGTTAGCGAACATTACAGTTTGTTATAGGAAGGCGATTGAAATGATGTATGTATCTGGAGTATTCATGCCCTCTGTTGGGCAGGTGTAAATGCCCAATTCTGGGTACGTTTAAAAGCCTATACTATCTTTTTATTTAAATAAACGTCTCAAGAATATAAACGCTTATCCTCAGCAGTAGATGAAGTAAAGCCAGATATGATGATGATGATAAACTAAAGTCCTATTTAGGTATAACAAAAATAACCAAACCTCGACTAGAGTCAAGTGGCACGGCTCTATAACCATCGCTAAGTTGCCGGTGTGGTACACACAGAACAACAACTGCAGCACTGTGTTCAGGTTTCCATGAGTGATGTCATTTGCACCTGGAACTGTTTTATAGTATCAAAGACACGGGGAGACGAAGAAGATTGACATCTCAATATACTTAACAGTAGATGAGACCATGACTGATCTAGACGCTAGACTGAGTGGCAAGAAACGTGACCCAAAACATTTCATGGAGTTGGGCAGGACACTTGGCAGGGTGATTGCTTCTGGGGTATATCTTAGGGATTGCTTATATCTTACGGTTTGATGATATGTTGGGGTTCCAGCTGCAGGACGCATTTGGTTGTAAGAAGCACGAAACAAGGAGGCAGAAGCGAAAGGCCGTCTTGTAACACATGACTAATATGTTGAAATACCTGGCCACTTAACCTAGAGTTTTGACAAGCAATCGCCCTAAACAAGCAAATCCTCTATTTTTAACGAATAAATCTCTAGTTAGTGAGTTCATAATACGTACAAACGTTGAAGATTAAATAATAAGGAGTAATAACTAAATGCAGCAGAGAGGCGCCTAGCAGGATAATCAGCCAGACTCCGTGACGTCTATCCACTTCCCTCACTACGTTGCATACGGAGACGTATGTTAGAGCGAGACGTCGCACTGTTTCTTGGACTGGGCGAGTTAGATGCTCATCTGCAAAACCGAGAGTGAAAAGGTCAGTTTTCTGGTATGTCTATCTATAACGGAAGCTTGGCTTACTTCGGGGCCAGATGATGTGGTGTTAAATGACCAGCATAGTCTAGCTCTACTGAAAAAAGAAGGTCGTTCAGTAATATTTATTCAATACTAGCTCTTGTCTGCTGCTTCGCACGCCTTATTTTCCGGATAAAAAATCTCTTAGTTCAGGTTTAGAACTACATCCATAAAAAAAATTAATCTCGATTCATTAGATAAGGCGTTGTTTCGTGAAAAACACAACTTGACAAATTTTCACCTTTTTAGTTACACGTATTATTTATCAAAATCCTAATAGAAGCTCGAAACCATACCAAAATAATATAAGTAAAATGAGATTGTCCATCTTACCTGGTTTAACTTTTCCAATAGCTAAGGAGTCGATTACCGAATTCACAGATATCTTCCCTTTCTTTTTCATCATGAAGATAGGCGAACCGTTTTGTATTTTTTTAGGGTCTGGGCTCAAAACTGAAAAATAACAAACAAATATAAAACTCAGGGTTACATTCCATCGTCTTTTGTTTACTTTAAAAGTGTGTTTTGTTTGTGTATGTAAGTGGTTTCTGATAATTTTGGATTTGACAGATATAGCATGATATATTTTGGTATCGTAAGACATATTAACGTCATACATCAATCATGTCATGTCAATGGCGGCCACAGAGCTAAGCAAAAATATATATTATAGCATTAGGCACCGTCTGTGGCAGATTGCTCTACCGTAATATATAGCTTACTATATTAATATATATTATAGCTCCGTCTGTTGTATGCTCGATAGTGACCGACCTATTTGGTAGTATTCTATCGCTTAGTGCACGAGTGACGAATGGCAGCTGAGATGAGATATCGAAGATACATTAGTGGTTATTAGTGGTGCTCATACGCCAAGGAGTCAAAAGCAACTTCAAGTCGGTTTACCTTTCACCAAGCTTTTCAACTTGTTCTTGATAGCTGTGAAGCTCATCCTGACATGCATAGTGATCATCATAAAGAGGAATATCTGAAGCTGGATAACCCAGTAGCAGATGTAGTAGAACCAGTGCATTACAGACAGCCAGGCTGCAAGAAGGTCCATGATTACTTATATATACATACATACTACCTGACCCGCCCGCAATGTCATAGGTACACGGATAGACTTTAGTAATTCAAAACTTAAAACTCAGATAACATAAGTATAAAACTAGAAAATAAAGTGACAACTTTGTTTTTTGTCCACTTCAATCTTTTTAAGGTTAAGTAAAGAAACGAACAAGAAACCTTTACCTTGTTAGAATGTTAGTTTTCGAGTTGGAGAAAAATCGTCCCAAGCTTTTTTATACTCTAGATAATCTGATATTTTAAAGTAAGCCTTTTTAAAAATAATATGTTTGACTATTTGTTTGAATTTATCTATTGATAATTTTTGCAATTCACGTGGTGTTTTGTTGTAGAAGCGTATACATTGCTTTAAAAGATATATATATATAACTTGTGTTGCCTAGTTGTGGGCACAGCGAGTTTATTCTTATTCCCTAGCATTTAATTTATGTATATCGCTATTTTTGGGGATCCGATTGATATTCTTATGAATGTGCAACAAGTTTTCATAAATATATTGACTGGGTACTGTCATTATGTTTACTTTTTTGAATTTATCACCTAGGGATTCTCTAGAATCCATATTACACGAACAGCCCTCTTCTGCAGCACAAATATGGTGTTAGTATCAGCAGCGTTCTCCCACCGCGGTATACCATAAGATATAATACTGTGGAAGAAGCTAAAATAGACTAGTCTAGAAGTATCAACGTCTGTAAAATGACGGTTTTTTTGACTGCATACACTGCAGAACTAGTCTCTTCGATAGCTTATTGAAGTTTACTATCTAAGGTTATTCCTAAGAATACGGTACGTCCTCGATTTCTCCCGATTCTTTTTTTACGTTAACACTAGCGTTAACTTCTTTTACATGAGGTAAAATAAATCTAAAACATTTAGTTTTGGTTTCGTTGAGCAAAAGATTATTGACGCTAAACCAATGGACTTTTGATATTGCATTGTACCTATATTCGATGGTGTAAATACACCATCGAAGTTTGTGTTTTGTCGTTTCATTTTTAAACATAATTCAGCAAATAATACAATCGCTTGAGTATTCTTAACATGATGAAGCAGGTTGTTCATTTACACTAAAAATAGGAAAGGACCGAGGATAGAACTCAGCGGTACAACCATTGTAACTACAGACCCCGAAAAGCGTTTCCCAGTACTGTAAACTTTTTATCCTATCACTCAAGTAAGATGTAAGAAGATCCAACGAGGTGTCCATTATTCCATAGTGATGTAGTTTCCAGATTAATGTTTCCTACGTCCTAAAAGCATCAGTTTAGGTAAACTCACATTTTTTATGACCGAGCTGTTGTCCAAATCGGCCCTCACCTCATATGATTGATCTTGAAGATCTCGTCTGAGGTTTCCAAGAAGGAACTCATCCTCTTATGATTTGAAGTTTTTAACAAATGGTAAAAACTAAAGAATTTTTTAGAACTTTTTATACATACCATCACCATTTTTTTCTATAATAATAAACACAAGCAAAACATAGTCAGTGACCGTCAATCCTATAGTGGCCAGGGTCCATAGAAAAAGGAACCAGCATTTCCTTGTCTCACTTTTCTTCTGCCACGGAAAAGTGTTCAAGTCAAAGTTAATCTGAAAATAACATTCGGATTAGGTAGGTATTTATAAACCGAATGAATATTAATTAAAATAATAGACTCGCACCATTTGATGATCCATCAACACGTTTAATGTGCCCAAAATTGATTCAAATGTGGGGGAAGAATCTCCTCCGAGTTGTGTCGAAAGTAGGACAGGGCGTAGGTAGGTGTTTTGATATGCCCATTCAGATAAATAATAAAATCAGGCGTTACTTTGCGGAAATCCATTGCAAAATTTTAGGATGAAAATATTTAGTAACAATTCCGCGAAATGAAAACCTATCAAAGCAAGACTCTTGCTTTGATAGGTATTTTTTGTATTGTGGTATTTTTTCATTTTGTAGTTGGGGTCGTTTTTCGGAGTTCGGAGAATGGAATTAAGGAATCAATCAATCACAAACATACCACATGCAGGTCATTCAGGCAGGAAATAAGAGTATTTCCACGACACACAGCAGTGACAGCTCCATGGCATGTCAAAGCAGAGACGACAGCGGCGTCTAGAGCCCAAACTACTCGTCGTGTGCTAGTGCTGCTACGGATGGAGTTTTCCATCCCGATAGACAGGTCTATGAGGACGGTACCAAGAGTTGTTGCAGCTGGAATGAATGACAACAATGTTAAGAAAATCTGGTGTTCTATGAATGTGCGGCCCCGTCACTGACTACCATCAAATGTCCAAAATTTATATAAAAGAAATAAATTGAAACAAATGCCAGTTCTAGAATGATATTTTTGACATTCTCTGTCAGAAGAATTAGCAATGGTTGTTTATCTTTTCAATACCGACTTAGTCTCAACTTTCGTGATCGCAAATTATAGTAGCAGATGCTAGGATGAGATGATCCCAATATTTCCGCACGTTTTGTGAAACTTTCGCTTTGTTGTCAAAACTATGTTTTGCAGTTTTGATTGCATACCTACACACACTCAATCTTTACGTGAAAGCGATAACTAATTGATAACTCAAACCGCGCTTTCACTCCTTTAAAATACTTACTCAACAATGTAGCCAGCAGATATCCATAAACAACGAAGCAAGGCGATTGACTAACCCACCACCCATCTCGGTGCCGCACCAACCGCAGTGGACTGATGCCCGCGAACCGAGTCACTTGCAGCAGTCTACCTAGCGCACCTGATACAAATGCTCCACGTTTCTCCATTACACTAGCTAAAGGTTCTTTCACGTCTTTGTACACTCTAGTCCAGATTGTTCAATCAAAAATAATGCTATTTGTAAAATCCCCGGTGCGCAAGATCACACCTGGAAGCTTGTCGCACAAAAATGATCATTCAAATATGGGCTACCCACAACATTTAGATGCATTTTATATTGACGGCATCAGATGACAGACAGCTCGCGGCCAGCAGCGTTTGAGGCTTGCGGGAAACCTTTTTGTCAATGTAAAATGCATCATCTAAAGATAACCCAAAGTAAGTAGTTTGTTTTTAAGTTTTGAGCCCATTTCAGTTTTGAGACAGGGGCTGATTATACTCTTCGGACTTCTGTACAATCTGCCTCACTGTGTGTATGTGATCTATGGTGCCATATCCTCCGCGAAACCCGGCCTGTTCCGGTGGCTGGAACTCGTGGACTCTCCTGGCGAGGCGGTTGGTGATCACTCGTGAGAAAAGCTTATAGACGTGGCTCAGGAGTGTGATGTGATGTGAGGTCTGTAGTGTTTAAGAAGGGTTTTATCTCTCTTTTTAAAAAAGAGCACCACCAAACTATCAACTATAACTAACTATCTCCACGCCTTTGGAGTTCTCCCACTGTCAAGTACGGTGTAGGACTCCCCTATCTTATTTTATTCGGGCAGCGGTAGCGAAGCGGTTAGATTAAAAAAGCACATGACACAACACCAAACCCGTTGACTCACTTTAAAGGATTACTATGTAATAGCCCTACGATTTGTACAACGTAATTTATTTGTGTTTGCTTACCTGTGTCCGTTGATTTGTAGATGCTTGAGAAATGGATAGGTCATTCGTGACAATTTGTCTATAGAAGGGATGTTTTTGGAGGGCGCACAGGAAATTCATAAAACAGTTTTATCCTACTTCTTTTGGTATAGAAATGGCACTATTTTATGTGTGTTTCTCATATAATTTAATTTTTAACTATCTGTTACCCGCGACTTCGTCCACGTGGAATTTGATTTCTCAACTTATCCATAATTATAGACTTTGGACTGTACATATAATACTTGCAAATAAAATGATTGGCTGAAGACATCGATCAAAAATTTCCGGCTTTGCCGGCCCCCCTTCCGCCGCGAACTACTTATTTTTGATCGAAGGCTGAAGACGAACGACAAAATTACTAAAGGGATTCGCCTGAAATTTTGCATGGATGTAGTTCTTAGGAGATGGACAGAAGCGCGTATTAATAATTTCCACTTAGTACTCGGCTTCTGAAAATGATCTTGATAGACGGTCAAAGCGATCCTAATGGGGTTACTTTTTATCGTTTTGAGGTACGGAACCATAATTTTGTTTACAATGCAAATACCTACTAGATTTCTCGATCTTTTTGTTAATTACATCGCATCCAGAAACTAGGATTCTCTGCAACACTCGTTATGGTGTTTAAGTTGTTATGTCAAAATATCGTATTTACCTACTATGTTTGGCCTGATCGGTATCATCCGAGTTATTGATGCGTTGTGATTGTAAATACCTACCTGATGATGGTTATGAGGAGGCCTTTTTAAAGTGATCAAGTGATCACATAAAGTCTTTACAGGCTAGTTTCCTTCAAAAAAAAATTTGTTCGTCAGTTAGATTTTATCAGAAGATAGTCCACGTATTTTTCTTTTGTCAATTAAACAAAAAAATATGAAGATGTAGCCAGTTAAAGTTCCGCGTGACGTCACACCGGGCGAGTCCCTTTAACGACTTTGTGACGTCACGAGCACTCCCAAACTTTGACGCGCTGTATCTGTGTCATTTTTGTTTGCTTGAAAAAAGAAAAAATACGTTTCCAATAGCTTCTGTTAATGTACCTAACGGATTTATTCGATTATTTAGATACTAATCCTTTTGAGCTATGTCGATAATGGTTGGTTCTCTGTCGGATGCATTCGTTGCGAATCCTATTCTTCAAAGAAACTCCGAGCATGGACTGCCTCGTCAAGTCCTTCAAAATTATGTCAAGCATGACAATAGATTAAAATGCACAAGCCAGTTTTCGGTCGCTTTTCCGAGCCAGCGGGGCATAGGAGTCCACATACGGTGTTGACATCTACACCAACCACTAAAGTTTGTTCTAGAATGTAACTCAGGCCACGGAATGTGACAACTACGACCACTTAATAGATTGGTTTCACTCTGCCGTTGGAGACGCGGCGTAAGAATCGACCTCTCTTACTCAGCCCGTGGATGTAGAAAAAGTCGACTAAGGGAATCTACCCGAGAAAGGGCAGCAGGTTCATTCTGTGTATTATGGAAAGCCCTCCCTTGTTCGGTGGAGGTACGTTCCGCTGCGGATATAAGACGTAGGTGGACTGGTGTGCTGATAGGTATAAGTCGCTTAGGACAACGCTCTGGAAAGTTAGTAATATTCTTCTTCTTATCCGGTACGCTCTTGACAGAGCGGTCGTGATCTGTAAGTACTCGTAACAGTATTGGAAGGGGCAGATGTGATGCGCTTCACGACATTTCGCCACCGCTGCCTGCTAGAGGTCATCCTGCTGCATTCGTTAACTGAACCTCCAATGGCAGACTTGATCTTGTCAGTCCAACGCGTGGGTGACCTTCCGCGCGGCTTAGTAATAGATACTTAGGTACATAGTAGTGTGCAAAAAGCCTTTATAAGGGACTGGTTAGAGTGCCCATACTGGCCATGTGTTCTGAGAAAGGTCCTTGATCGAATTTCCGAGTGGAAGGTAAACTAAATTGAGTGGTTGCTACCGAAATTGCCTATATTATAAAAATATGTAGCATTCGATTATTTTTATACCTACCCCTCGTTGTTATGTCGTAGGATTTCATAATGATATCCCAGGATCTCAACACAATACAATAAAACAAAACTATTGAAATAGGAATTTTTCGACAATTAGGTATCTGTCTGCCTAATTATGTTTGATTCTTACGATACTTATATCTAAAAAGATGTAGGTATGACTTTGTACTAATTAGGTAATTTTTAAAAATATCAGCGATTGGGATAAAGTTGTTGATACGTACTATAATTTCGTTATATGACCTTCATGTTATTATGATTCACACAATTTTACAGTAAATTATTCTTAGTCGTATACTTATCAGTTACTTTTATTCACGCAAAATCATATTTTTTTGTTGTCCCGCCGAAATCGCAAATTTTTGGGAACTTATTTCATTTCTTAGAGATACCCAAAGAGCGGGTAAATACTATAACAAAAAAAAACCTTAAAATCATATTTTGCTAAACGGACAAGTAAAACAATATATAATTTGCATAAAGTCTTAACCAGCTAAAACTGCTACAGTTTGCAGCTTGTAGGTAATTCTTATTTACCACCTTCATCATCTTGCGTTTTGTTGTCAGCTTGTGGATTTGTCTCGACCTGTGTAGCTGAGTTCTGTCCCGAACCTGGCAAACTTGGCAATCCTCCTAAAGACATAGGCCTCATCATTGCTTGAAATGTTCCCATCACCATCTGAGTTTCACCACCATCACCACCGCCGCCGATTTGCCTCTTTGTTTTCAGTCTCTCAGGATCTTCAAGGTCCAAAAAGTTTTCATCCTCGAGCAAACTCTTTTCAGAAAATTTATCAGTTATGAAACTCCTTGGTGATTGTAGCTCATCGGATTCAAAATTGGAACCACGCTCCGTGTTTACAAATATTACCAGATTGTCACTTGTTACAATAAGATTTTTCACGAGTAGATTTTTGTAGAGGTCTATAGAGTTTTTATTTTGTAGTTGAGTAAAATCAACTTTGTTTATTTTTACGAAATCCGGTAATGGTTGTGCGCTGATGGTGGATATGAGGAGTAAAAATATTTTTGACGACATTTTTGTTCCAGTTCAGGCAGTGTAATGGCATGAAATGGTTGGTAAAAACTTACAGCTGAATGAATATTGGTGCTAATGAAATTTGCGTGAGTGAATGAATTATGGATCCTGACACGTGCTTATCAGTTACTCGTTGTTACAAAAAATACAGTTTTTTTGTCTACCTATTCTTTTTAATTTTTTGCTTAGTAACTAAGTAACTTAAGTACTTACATTATGTAAGTTGTTTGTTCACATATTACAAACTTCTGACCCATTAAACTGTTTTTTTAATACCACTGAGGTGGCAAACAGATCGTGGCGTCCTGCCAGATGGAATGAAAACTGTTTTTTTTAAGGTATTACTAATAAATTCTTGTATTCACATCGAAATTATTATTGAAGCTCGAACTAAGTAAACAGTGCTTATCATCGGAACCATATTTTTCTACGGCACATGTTGATATGGCCCGGCGAATTTTTGTAAGCGAGCCTTCAGTCGGGTTCCCGCCCACCCTACATCTCCACGCCTATCTGGGCGCCTGGTACTTCTAACTGAATTACGTGAAAATTAATTTAGAAATAAAGTAAACTAAATTATTTTTTGTGAAGAGACACATAACGTTAATTTATAATATTAGATATAGATAAAAAAAACAGTATTTTTTTATTTGTTAAAGCTGATAAAAGAAAATATTATGTAAAATAGCATCTTTAAAAGTAAAAATACAATTATATAAAAATAAAGTAGTAAATATTGTTTTGTGCTGAAGAGTTACTTGGACACAAATGGGTAAGTTAAAAAGAAAATAGCTTTATATTAGTACTCTATGTAGTATCATCTATTTATATTTTGTACGTGTCACAAGGTACCTACAAAATTATTATCTTGCATCTTAGTAAATGTTGAGGTTCATGCTTGTTTTGATCAAAACAATAGAAAACTAAAGGGCATATACATCACGCACCGATACCATATAGTACAAAAATAAGACTTCAAATATGGGCATAACAGGACGAATAATGCAAAAATCAAGCAAAATGTGTATTTTTACCCGACTACCAACAGGGGAGGGTTATGAGGTTAGCACCCTATGTTTGTATGTTTGTATGTTTGTATGTTTGTATATTTGTATGTTTGTATGTATGTGGCCAATTTCTTTGTTCCCACGTAGCGCTGAAACTACTGGTTCGATTTCAACAAACTATGTATCGATTGATTCGTCTCAATACCCCGATGGTTATAGGCTATAGGATTTAGGGCTCCGACCCCGAATAAGCCTTCAAAACGCGTATTAAAGTTTAGATAGCCGCAGGCTGCAGGCCCCATAGAGAAAAATTACAATACCTCCGACCTATTTTCATTTTCAACTCTATGCCTATCAAATATGACCGATACGTCATTCTATTTTGTCATGTCAATGTAAATGTTTCAAACTTTTATAACTTTCACGTAGTCGGGTTGTAGTTTTTAACTTTATCTTGTTAAACACTTAGGTTTATGGTAACGAAAGTAAGTTTTGGGATTCCAAAAAATACGATAGGTAGGGAAAAAATCTGTAGAAGCCGAGTAATCGAAAAGAATTTTTGAAAATAAACTGTTTTCTATACTAAAAAAAAATCGCTTTAAATTGTCAGTGGAAACACCACACTTTTTACGAATTACTAAGCCAGACTAATGTTTTTTTTGAGTAGCCGTTTAGTTTTCTTTTTCTTGCTTATATTTTGAATCATTATAAAAAAAATCCTTAAACCCTAACATAACACCTAATCACCACCACCTAAAATAATACCTAATCTAGATCTCAAAGCCCTTATATTCTTTTACTGATTTTTCTCCGGCATTCCTTAATATCCCCGGCACTCTTAGGCCCGTATTATGAAAGCATGCTCAGTCATCGAGCTCTGCTTGAGTGATGCTTATTTCTAGTTTTGAGTGAATACTAATTTTCAAACAATGCTTGGGAGCTCATGTCAAAATCTACACTCACTCAAGTAGCCGTCAAGAGCGGATTTCCTCCGTCCACGCCTTCGAGTAACTGCTTAGACATATTATTGAACGGTTACCAAGCATTACTTGAGTAATTAACGCTTGAGTAGAGATCACGTAATGACTGCTTAAGTAATGCTTGGGGAAGCTTTCATAATACGGGCCTTAGGCCCGTATTATGAAAGCATGCTCAGTCATCGAGCTCTGCTTGAGTGATGCTTATGTCTAGTTTTGAGTGAATACTAATTTTCAAACAATGCTTGGGAGCTCATGTCAAAATCTACACTCACTCAAGTAGCCGTCAAGAGCGGATTTCCTCCGTCCACGCCTTCGAGTAACTGCTTAGACATATTATTGAACGGCTACCAAGCATTACTTGAGTAATTAACGCTTGAGTAGAGATCACGTAATGACTGTTTAAGTAATGCTTGGGGAAGCTTTCCTAATACGGGCCTTAAACTCAGCTTACCGCAAGCTTCAAGCGCGAGCTGTCGGTTATCTGATATCGACTATACGTATAAAATACATCGAAAAATTACGAGCTAAAGCCCATATTAAATATTTAAAGCCCCTTTTTGTTGTGCGGTCAACATCTTCGACTACCTTTAATTTAAGCAGGAGTGGAAATGATAATCGAAGTGACATTGAGTAAACAAATGCCATGTTCGACGAAGACAGTTTGCGCTTCAATAAACAGAAGAAATTTTTGTAAAATCTAGGCATAGCGCTTCCCCACACTACTGCTGATAACATTTATGTTAGAGAAAATTCAAAATAGATGTTTGCCATTGGTCATTTCACGTATTGATTATTTTGCGATTGGTCATTATGCGTATTCATGATGTTTTTTTCATTGGTCATTATGCGTATTAGTCAATGTGTGTCAAAACGTATGTAACAAATCTTCACGTTAAAACTACTGAAAGGAACATGCTGAATTTTTCATACATAGTTTCAAACTTGGTATAACATTAGTATCACTAGTTTTATCCTAAAAAAAGCGTTTGCTTGATAGATAAATAATACTTTATTGTACCCCACAAACACAGAAAATAGTACAGAAATAAATGTCACGAGTAGACGGATTACATAGGCGGCCTTGTCGCTATGAGCGATCTCTTTCAGGCAACCTTGCCCTTAGGTTTTAGGTATAATTATCTAGGACCAAAGTGCTTGGGAAGACATATCGGATAGGATTTGGGTTGTTGGAGTCGAATTGTTTAGAAGTTCCTATGGCCACCTTTTGTCTCAATCATCAGAACAGCTCAATCGGTTGAAGGTCCCACACAAACTAACAGGGCAAGCAGTGGCGGCGTAGCGTGGGCTGGCACCCGGGGCGTTTTTCTACCAAGCACCCCCCCCCCCCCTTGGGGGTCGGTTGACTATCCGCACCCTCAATTTCTAATAACAGGAATTATAAGTAACGGCGAGCGAAGCGAGCCGCGATATTTTTCTGGATTTTCGGATGTTAGCTGAAAAGTAACTAAGTTTGTCATAGGTGACCTTAATAATTGACTTAATTGTGACCTTATTAATATTAAATATGTGAATTTAAAGGTGACCTATAATTTAAAAAATAAATTTATCAATAACTACGGCTAGCGGAGCGAGCCACAATAGGTAATTTCGGAGTTCGGTGAGGTTAGCAAAAATACAAGTATTGTAAGACCACGACGAAATTATTTTTTGGCTATCTACAACAAAGCTAAAAACGAAAAGGCGAGCGTAGCGAGCCGCCGAAATTTTTGTAACTTTTTCGGGTGGTCACAAACAAGTTAAGGAGAGTATAAAAAAATAATAACAGCGAGCCCTGAAACGTTTGGAGAAATTGCAGCGGCTGCGAAGATTGTTATGAAACAAATACAAAATAAAAATCACCGAGTGGTGATTTTATTTTGTATTTTAATAGAGTAATTGCATTGTACTGCAAAATTTGTATTTTGCAGTACAATGCAATTACTCATTATTGCACAATGCACTACAAATAAAATAGTTCTTTACACAGGACAGGGAAAGAGTAATACAGATAAAGTTGTATGTACAATGCCTAAACTGTTTGAGCGATCTCTGCTAGGCAACCTTTCTGCACCCGATTTTAAAGTATTCAAGTATTTATTTTGCAACCATAATTAAAAACAACGGCGAGCGAAGCGAGCCGCAATTTTTTTATAGGTCTGTGCGTGTGAGTTTTCTGTATCACCCCTTCTGATTCGGATTTGAAGTGCCATCTGCGCGCCCCGAGGGTTGCCGAGATGGCACCCCTTGGAGCTCGGTACCCGGGGCGGACCGCCCCTCCGCCCCCCCCCTTACGCCGCTAGTGAGGGCAAGTATGTAGAATAAAAGCTTGTTAAAACAAAGATACCTCCATTTTTACTATAATTTCATATGATTGATTTTGGCCTGGCCCGGGTCAAATAACCGAGTGGCATGAAATTAAAGACTTGATCAAGCTTAAAAAAGAATCACACTTTTGTGTCGTGCTGTGTTTTGGCGTGTCTGAAGCATAATATCGGTTTCATACATTTGGTATGGATAACGGGGCGACTAATGACGCCATTTTTTGAAAATATAACATAGGATTTCGCGTTCATGCGGGACAGAGCAGAGCCGTAAGCCTAAAAATCAAGTTTTTGCTTATTATTAATAGTAAATTAAGAAATATACCATAGGCATAAACTATAGACTATAGGTAGGTATGTTATTATTCGACCTCCATGGCGTAGTGAGTTAAATCTACGACGTCAGACGGATACAAGTTTCATTTAGCGGAACGATTGCGCTGCAAATGTTAATTTTAACGATGCAACGAATGTTGCAAGCTTACAAACACAATTCTAATTGTAGATTGTTTAATTATTATAACGTTCAGACTAATTATAGATCGCCAAAACACGTGAGGAGTTAATGGAAATGGCATGATAATGCCTACTAAAGGTTAACTTGTTTTATTATATAATTAGCATTTAGTCGCATTATTAGTTTTAATCACATTATTGCTCTGGTTGTGTTTTTATTATACCTTTGTGTGTTCTTTATTTTATTAGTTTATTTTTGTGTTGTTTCCATGTTTGCTTGTTTTTAGGGTTCCGTACCCAACGGGTAAAACGGGATCCTATTACTAAGACTCCGCTATCCGTCTGTCACCAGGCCGTATCTCATGAACCGTGACAGTTAGACAGTTGAAATTTTTACAGATGATGTATTTCTGTGGCTGCTATAACAACAAATACTAAAAAATAGAATAAAATAAATGTTTAAGTGGGGCTTCTATACAACAAACGTGTTTTTTTTGCTCGTTTTTGCTCGATATTGATAACGGCAACAGGTAGTTAGTCAAATATACACTTAAAAATAAATAATTCAATTAAAATAAAACAAATATTTATGGGGGCTCCCATACAACAAACGTGATTTTCGTGCGCGAGTCCGACTCGCACTTGGCCGGTTTAATTTTTTTCTCAGTTGCATAATATTCTAACATACTTTTGTTGTCTTTACGATTTCTAAATTAGTTAAGATAGGTACCTACCTATCAGTACTCTTACGTTTTCTCATTTACAAAATGCATTTTTTGTATATTTTATATTACTTTTTATACATATAAACACTAATTATATACACAACCAATTATACAGATACCTTATACATATTATTTGTCATATCGGTTCACAAAAGTGTTTTTACCTGTTATGTACGAGTAGGTTTACGTGTTTTAATTAGCTCTACTAAAACTTGCAAACACAGATTTTTAATTATTTTCTATAGATTATATTACGGAGCCGTTTGTCTTTCAGCCATGTAACATGTAATAAATAATGCTGGACAATTCACACAGTATCATCTAGCCCCAAGCTAAGCAGAACTTGTGTTAAGGGTACTAGATAACAGATATAAATAATTTAATACAATCCATTGATAGCTATTTTTTATTATGCATAGAAAACGACGGAGGTTCTGCCCCCTGAACAAAGGTCTGCAGATCGTACAATCATTTGTCCCGAGGCGGGAATGGAACCCGTAACCTCAAGCGTCGCAGGCAGACTTTCGCCCACCGTGCGAGGTCGTCGCTATGGCAGTATACTTTGTCCAATACCTTATCGTCAAAGGTCATGCACCCTGACCTTGAAAAACAAATAACGTCCCAAACGCGATAAGAAAGAAAGTCAAAACGACATGCCCATCATGTCATCTACCGAATAATATTTATAAAGATAACCCGTCCGATATTTTCTTTTCATTCAAGACTTCCACTGTATTTTTCCACCAAAGAAAAATAGTGAACGTTTAAGTTATTTAAGCGATTACAGACATAATTTCGACGTTGTTAAAGGTTAAAATCATAGTTGTCAAGGTGATGGGATTGTGTTGACGATGGGGGTATGTTTTGTGAATACACTGACGTCAGAGACACACCATCTACACGCCCACATTGTCATAAACAAACCAAAACGGATTTTTTGAAAACAACTTAGTGTAAACATGAGTGTGGGTTGACACTTACCTTCACAAATAATGAGTAAGAGGTTTTATTTGATCCGAAGTTAATAAAACAATTAGGGTATTCTACAAAAAAAACGAGTTTTCTGGTAGTTTAAAAAAATAAAACTTAAAAAAGATTCATTGGAAGTCTTAAAGCTTTGAGTGGAAGTAGAGTACTCAACTCTACTTCCACTCAAAGCTTTAAGACTTGTAGGTAACTTTTATAAAAGACTCGCTAAAAGAAGTATCTACCTCCTATCATGAAAGGTAAGTCTTTGGGAGTTCTTTATTTAGTTCGTTTGACGAGAGGTTTTGCCGTTGCTTGATTCTAAGGTTTTTATTTATTATATATAATAAATAAAAAAATTATAAATAAAAACCTTAGAATGAAAGGTAAGGTTGAAAGGTTTGTGGTTGCTGGTGAAATTAAAACACGTCATAACACCTTTGTGGTGTGTTTTCGGCTGCAGAACGCACTTAAAATTCAATGTGCTTTCCTTTATTCCTTACAGAAGTCTTGGACTTGTCAGAAACTCCTAGCAAATATACTCTATCCTATTAATTTAAAGAAGACTTTGAAAATATGCCGTTATGCCAAAGCTACTAAATGTATCGGGTGAAATGCACAAATTTCGCACTTTTTTATTGATTTTTATATTTAAAAGCAAGTGATACTGCGGGCAGACGCTAGAAATGAATATGGAATTTGTAATTTTATGTAGTACCTTAACATCCCTGTAAGAAACTACGTAAGAACAAATTAATTGTTATTGTAACCCGCTTTAATCAATCGTCCATTGGTTGATAAATAGTGGTAGATAGTTTGTTTACCCACAAATAACGCGGGCCTAGGGGCGCTGCTGCTTGTTAATAACTGCTATTAGTCCTTCAAGTTCCAACTGATAGATGGTTATACGTAACAATGTGGTAGCAGTGTAGGTTATCTTGTGTGTGTGATTTAACGGAATGCTTAATGACTTGATTACAGCCTCTGTCTGGGAAGGGCTTTTCTTAGAGTGAGGCCGAACGAGCGTACGCGTGCGAGTAGTTACGCGACCAAAATTACGCGACTGATCGCGTAATTTCGGTCGCGTAACTTGTGCTACATTTGGTTTCATAGAAAAGTCCTGCTTGATTCACGCAAAATGAGCTATCTGCTGACTCACACGCATAGTTCCAACCGAATTGCGTTGGGGGCGGGGGGGGGAGCGAGGAATGCGACAGTCAGGTACAGATTGTGTGAGAGTAGACACGTTTTTTGCTCGCAAAATACGCACTCGTCTGGCAGCCCAACAGATATTCTGCTGGGTAGAATTTATACGACCGAAAATACGCGACTCACAACTCAAAAATAACGCTCGTTTAGCTGCAACCTTAAGGCGCAAATCCAGTCGATGGTTAAGTTGGTACTTATCACTTTGTAGTTCGAATTTATATTTAATCCAATCTGATCTAAAACTGTAGATGAGACCATCTACAGTTAAACTAGATAGCTACTCCTAAAAGAATATCTAGTTTGCAACCAACTTTGTCTGATAACTCGCAGATAGACCTCCGCCATCCAGATAGGTTTCTTGCAGCTCGAGACTACTCCAAGAGAAGTCTCGATATCTGGCGTAGAAAAGTAGAAAAAGAAAACTAGAAAAGAAAGAAAGTGCGTAGGCATAGAATCCCGTAACACCTCTACGTCGTAGACCTTAACCCCTCTACGTCTTAGACCGTAGCTCCTTTACGGCGTAGACTCCAGACCGTAGCTGCTCTATGTCGCAAACTTTAGACCGTAGCATTCATACGCCGTGGACGAGCCCCTCTACGTCCTAGACCGAAGCCCCTTTACGTCATACACCGTATCCCTTCTATGTCGTAGACCGTAACCCCCTAGGTCATAGACCGTAGCTCGTTTACGGTGTATACCCTAGACCGTAGCCCCCCTACGTCGTAGACCGTAGCTACTGTACGTCATAGACCGTAGCTCCTTCATGGCGTGGACCCTAGACCGTAGCCTCTCTATGTCACAGACCCTAGATAGTAGCATTCATACGTCGTAGACTGCAGCACTCTACGCCGTAGCATTCCGTAGACGCTTTACGAAAAATTCTCGTAGTACCTCTACGAAAAATTCCCAAGTAGGCACTTGTTCGAAACAATGTACTGTATTAAAACAGTACACATGAATAAGATTTTACTCTGTTTTGGTGAACTATGTATTAAACTAAAAAAAAAAAAACTGTAATAAGTAGGTACTTAAAATTACGTCATAGTCCTAAAGTTCTCTGTGTATGTAGTTAGTAAAGTAAATTGTCTAGCATTATTTATTTACAGCGTTAAAAGTTTGAAAACTATTGCTTTCACAAAAAATAAAGTGATCACTTCTAATGTTTCGAAAAACTACATGAAATGCGTCAGATACATATTAGACTCGTATACTTATTTTACTTTAATATGTTACTGAAATCTGAGTGTCAGTTTGTTTATAATAAATACCTTAATTAACCAGACCATTAATACCTTAATACCTTGATTTACCAGACTTGAACAACGCCTTGGACCAAGATGAATTGAAGAAGAGAAGAGAGATCTCGATTCAGCAGTGGGATCCTATAATTTCTCTAGATAAATACCGTGATCGTCCACTATCCACCTTTTGTACGTAAATTATTTGTACTGTGTTGCCTTTATATGAGTGTGTATTTGGTGGTAAACTAGCGTGTGTATTTTATTGTGTTTTTTCTGTGTTGGTTTTAAATATGTGTCCGCTTGTGTAGTTTTGCTAGGTATTAGGCTATTCCTCTCTGTATTCTCCTGCATGGATTCAGACAGACATATAAGCAATTTTTATCCTTCTTAACTTCTTCCTTCTTCTTCCCACGACACGGGCCCTGAGCCTAGTGTGGGGGCGTCCCCAAACTGTTAGACATACCTACTACCTATTATATTTACCTCCTGAGTACTTTTTCGGATTTAATGTATGCATATGTAAATTTTGTTGGAATAATAATAAAATAATTTGGATTTGGATCATAAGACAAAGTCCACGTAAAGTTACAAGTGAAAACTTGTTAATAAAAGACACCTTCACCTAGAAATATTGTCACTTAAAAACTTCTAATGTATCAATTTAGACCTCATCCATGTTTAATGAGTTCTGTTGTTTTTTGTTTACTCTTTGATAGGCTAATACAATAAGCACGTAAACATTTAGAAAACATTCAGTATAGCGTCGAATCACGTCGGTAGCAGTGCTTTTTGTTGAACAATAAAATACCTAATGGCATACTCGTTAAGTCACAAATTCATATTTATTAGACCTGCGTACAATGGTGATTTGGTTAGACATGGTAAGTGTACCAATGCCTCTTCGGCTTGTCTTTTCTCTTGTTTTCATACACATTAAATCTCTTAAGTTTTATTTGCATGAAAATCTTAATGTTAAACTCAAGGAAAAACTTCAACGTTTTTTTGTGTGTGAAACTGACCGAGTAATGTTTTTAGAAAAATAAACATTGGAAAACTAAAACATTTCGCCAGTTAAGATTTTCAAATTGCCTTTCGCTGCGAAAGGCACAGGACAGTAGGAGACTGGCAAAGATTAAAGGAGGCCTATACCCAACAGTGGGCGACATAGGGCTGATGATGATGATGATGAAGAACTTTTAGGACAGGACAATTTTTCGGGTTAGAAATATCTGCATTAGGTTTAGTAGGGTAAAAAATATTTTGGTAACGACATAGAATCTAATTCATATACGTCAAATTCACAAGGCCAGGGGCTTATTATTCGTGTCAATCTATGGATAATTGTGCTTACATGCACGGGGTGAATGCGATGGTTACTACCTAATACGACATGCATGGGCATTAAATTTTTTAAGCCCTTTCTAGTGTCAAAAACATACTTGATTATTAGGCTGGTTTCCGGAAATAGGGAGCTAATTTGGTGGACAGCAGTAGTAGGGTAAGCACGAGGATTGCTGTCTAGGGTAAAATAGAGACAAATTACGTCACGTTGTCATTGAATGCGTAAATAATTGAAATTAATTCCTTCAACATCAATAATGAACGTGATGTGTGAGGATGCGATCTCATTTTTATCTATTCTACACTAGAGAACAATACTCGTGCTTAGCCAGAGTTTTTGACAGCTTTCCATGAGGCACCGATTCTGATTAAAGTTCGCTCCCTTTCCCAACGCCAACCTTCACTAAACCATCCTTGGAGACTTCGAAGACGTGTTTTGTGTAAAGACAGTTTTTGTGAGTTTGTGCAGTTTGTTGTCGCGTCCTAGGCCGTCGTATGTCCTCAGTGACACCTCGATCTTATCGGTTTTTGTTTTTGAAAACAAGATAAAGTTAAAAACTACAACCCGACTACGTGAAAGTTATAAAAGTTTGAAACATTTACATTGACAAAATAGAATGACGTATCGGTCATATTTGATAGGCATAGAGTTGAAAATGAAAATAGGTCGTAGGTATTGTAATTTTTTTCTCTATGGGGCCTGCAGCCTGCGGCTACCTAAACTTTAATACGCGTTTTGTTGGCTTATTCGGGGTCGGAGCCCTCAATCCTATAGCCTATAACCATCGGGGTATTGAGACGAATCAATCGATACATAATTTGTTGAAATCGAACCAGTAGTTTCAGCGCTACGTGGGAACAAAGAAATCGGCCACATACATACAAACATACAAATATACAAACATACAAACATACAAACATACAAATATACAAACATACAAACATAGGGTGCTAACCTCATAACCCTCCCCTGTTGGTAGTCGGGTAATAAAAATCAACTTTAAGGGTTGAAAGAATTGAGAGGGTGTGTCATTTCAATATTAATCAAAAACCGATAAGATCGAGGTGTCACTGAGGGCATTCGACGGCCTAGGACGCGACAACAAACTGCACAAATCACTAAAGCTATGTCTTTTTCTGTAAGGATGGTTACAGACTTCAAGACCGTTTTGTATAAAGACAGCCTTTGTGTTTTTGTGCAGTTACAACTAACTGCACAAAAACACAAGGGCATTCGACGGCCTACGACGCGACAACTCGCGTCGTAGGCCGTCGAATGCCCTCCAGTGACACCTCGATCTTATCTGTTTTTGATTAATATTGAAATGACACACCCTCTCACTTCTAGCAACCCTTAAAGTTGATTTTTATTTTCAAAAACTAAAGGACGCGACAACAAACTGCACAAAATCACAATAGCTGTCTTTTTCTGTAAGGATGGTTACAGACTTCAAGACCGTTTTGTATAAAGACAGCCTTTGTGTTTTTGTGCAGTTAGTTGTCGCGTCGTAGGCCGTCGTATGCCCTCCAGTGACACCTCGATCTTATCTGTTTTTGATTAATATTGAATTTTGTTGTTACTCTATATCTATACAATACAATAAAATACGAAAATTCTTTATTGTACACCAGAAAATAACATACGAAAGAGACATCACATAAGATAAGTACACTGGGCGGCCTTATCGCTTAGAAGCGACCTCTTCCAGGCAACCTTGTATACCTATATCTCGGCCAGTTGTTATCAGATTTCGATGATTAGGTACTTTGCAGAAAAGTAGTTTTTGCCGACGGCAAATATAATATTTTTGACGACCTCTGTGGCGCGGCGAGCGAAGGTCTGCCTGCAAGAGGTTGCGGGTTCGATTCCCACCTCGGGACAAATGTTTGTACGATCTGCAAATATTTGTGCAGGGTGTTCTGGTCGTTTTCTATTTATAATAAAAAATATCTATTTATGTAATGTATTCTTTTATGTATATCAGTTATCTAGTACCCATAAACAAGCTCTGCTTAGTTTGGGGCTAGATGATGCTGTGTGAATTGTCCAGCATTATTTAATAATATTATTATAATATATTATTTGATAAAAACTTAATAGAAGTTCTTAAGGAATTGGTGTAGATCATCATAGGTATTTGATATAAATTGGTTCATGTAGCGATGAAATTTGTTGCGAAAATAAGCTTAGAATCACTACAACAATCTATTTCGCTTCAGGACGATCGCCAAAAAGTACTCATCTCAAATAAAACACAATTATTATCTGGCCATTGCATGAAGTGTTTTTGTCGGCATATTCATAACGGTATCTAATATCGTAAACGTGTTATCAAAAACCGTTATTACCACCAGCGAATTCAATGAAAACACTCTTGATTTCAATAACAACAATATCATAAGTACCTAGTTATCAGGTATAACGTGCTTAGACAATACAGCCGGATTGTTTTAAGGTGTAATGCGACGCGACGAAATTTAGACTTTAACTCGTAACCATTAGAGTGAAAACGCGCTGCTGTCTCAGCTCGTAATTTTAGAGGCATTTCATATTGACGGCATCAGATGACAGACACCTCATTTTGGCACCATCAATTTGTACATTTTGACACTGATACCATGTCACCCATTAACATCTTGACTTCGAGACGTTATTACCCCACGCCCTTTGAGCATAAGCACATTTTGGCACCATCAATTTGTACATTTTGACACTGATACCATGTTACCCATTAACATCTTGACTTCGAGACGTTATTACCCCACGCCCTTTGAGCATAAGCACATTTTGGCACCATCAATTTGTACATTTTGACACTGATACCATGTCACCCATTAACATCTTGACTTCGAGACGTTATTACCCCACGCCCTTTGAGCATAAGTACATTTTGGCACCATCAATTTGTACATTTTGACACTGATACCATGTTACCCATTGACATTATGACTTCGAGACGTTTATTATGTACCTAATATTTATTATTATTTATCGCAGGCATAAGAATCTTGTGGGAAGCCATTTAAAACAATCATGATTTGATTACTCATATAATTTACAAATATTTCCCATTACTTGACACTGGCAGAATTGTGTCTAACCAGACACATATTGCCATTAACAAAGAATCATCATCATCATCAGCGAACCAACTTCGAAAAAAAGAGATGGTTGTATGTTTGTCTGTATATTTTTTTTTTTGTGTACGTTCGTCGATTTGTCCGACATTTATGGACTTTAGTAGTTGTAGAATAGTAGTAGTAGGATTATTTCGACACAAATCCCTATAGAATATTATTTTAGGGGCCACCCCACTTCAAATAATATTCTATAGGGATTTGTATTATATTCCACATAATTAAAAAAAAACACTTTCAAACTAAGGGATTCGAAGTCAGTTTAAGTTTTTTAAAAACAATCAAATATTGTCACTTTATAAGTATCTAAAGATAACGAGTTTGAGCCCTTATTGCGATGCACATTTTTTGTGCTGTGCGGCAGCGGCGTTGGATTTAAGTGCACAGAGCTTTAATGGTATTCCGCTTTAAAATTCCGTCGTTAAATTAACCTATAAATTGTAAAACCTATAGGTTGTAGAGAAAAGTCTAACCTTAAACTCAAAGACACATAACGTAAAGAGTTTGTTATAGACATGCGTGATATTTCTAGTATCATATTACAGGGGGTGTGCCGACAGGGTGAGGGTAATTTACAAGAGCACACTTTCAACCCCTCATGTGAAAACGCTTTTAAATGAAACGATTTTAAACATTACAGAAATTAATAGATATGTTTATACGCAGTAGGTACCTATTAGTACTGGAATAGAGAGTGTACCAGTGTTTCGCATACACTTGTGCACTATGAATGTCCTACGCATATGGCTAGCCTCACCTACAGGCTTGAAATCTGAAAAACATGTTCTAATTAGGGAGAAATTACTGAGGAAATTATAAAATAGATAATTTTAGGTTCTCAGTAAGTAGTAAATTACCTACAACAAGTGGTGATATTTCGAACAAAAACAACTCTGTAAAAATTATAACTAAATAAATATGATTATGACTAAATAAATACATAAATTTAATACTAGAAATAAGAATAAACTCGCTGTGCCCACAACTAGGTTACACAAGATCAACGTATCTTTTAAAAGGCAATGTATACTCTTCTACAACAAAACTCCAAGTGAGTTGCAAAAATTTTCAATAAATAAATTCAAACAAATTGTTAAACACATCCTTTGTAAAAAGGCCTACTATAAAATATCAGATTATCTAGAGGATAAAAAAGCTGGGGACGAGTTTTGCTCCAACTCGAAAACTAACATTCTACAAGGTAAAGGTTTCTTGTTCGCTTCTTTACTTTACCTTAAAAAGATTGAAGTGGACAAAAAATCAAAGTTATCACTTTATTTCCTAGTTTTACTTATGTAATCTGAGTTTTGTGACGTGTCCAAGAGTCCTGTAAGGTCTAAAGGAAATAAAGCACTTTGAATTTTGAATTTATATGCCAAGTCTCGTCCCTTTACTTCCACCTTAAAAAGTGTTGAGATCATGAGAAGAGCCAAGTCGTATGTCTAAAGCCAAATTTATTCTCAAAGCAGACCAAGTTATCATGTTTGGTAGGTAACTTAACCAAAGTTCTTATGCCCAAAAAGAAAATAAATATATTTCATTTCATTTCATTTCATTTTTCATTTCATTTCATTTCAAAATATATTTAGGCACCTTCAATACCCTTCAAACTATATGGCGAAAAATAAACAAACAAGATTATCGGGAAAATGCTAATGGATATGTTTGTACCACTAAACGCTGAAACTTCCATGACCAGCAAATTTGTTAATAGCTATAAGCGGACTGTAAACAATCTTGAGGAAGCTCAACTGCTCCAAATTAGATGCCAACCGGAAGTGTTCCCTAGACAATAACTGGCATTGTCACGCGTATGGCAAAGTAGATGGGGCTTTTTAGAGTAACTACAAAATTGATTCACAAAGCATTATCCAGCCCCAAGTTAAGCAGAGCTTGTATTATGGGTACACTCTTCTGGGTGGGTTCACTCTCATATCGTCTGTTAATTCAGAGCAGAGCTGTTTTTAAGTTGAGTTTCAAATAAAACCTCTCTAACGAACGATTATTGATGGGTATGGGTACCCATCAATAATCGTTCGTTAGAGAATGTTGATTGCAAATTGAAATTGCCAATACCAAAATTAAGAATTAAGACCTGGCGTCTTCACAAACGTATTTGTGATGATGGGCTGAACGTGCAGTTCACGTATTGTCACTAATTTACCAATAACCCTGTATACTAATACCTAGATATTTTAGATATTTTTTATTATACCTACATACCAACGACCAGAGTCGAATTAATTATAAAAACTAATTTTGAAGTTTGAATAAAATAATGGCGCGCCAAAACGATAATCTCTGTCATGGCTCTCGTGCTCCGAGCAATGACGTCACACGCCACACCACACTACACCTAACAAGAAGAACTCATTGACACTGTAATCTGTAATAGCGTGACGTCACCAGCGATCCAACCTAACGCAGAGCGTTTTCGGTCACGTAATCATATATCAAAAAATGTGTAAATTTAATCCCGTTTTTTACGTAAATAGGCATATTTTTAATAAAAATTACGGTTTCTTACGTTGTCACTGACTAGGATGAAAACAATTTGGAACTTATTTTTGATGTAGTCAAATAGCCTATTCGCAACTTATTCCAACTATGTTATCAATCACAATCGCCAACTAGATCTTTTAATGATGATGCATATCATTAAAGCTATAACCACCCTTCAAACCAAGCAGTTCATTAAAGTTTACAGCCACTTCTGATAGATATATGTTATTGGATCCTGTTGATTGCCTCGTGTTGTGGACACTGACTGATCTCTGAGACCTAGATTATGGTTCTTTCAGAACTCGCAAGTGCCGACAGGTTGTTACAACTTTAGTTAGAAGTGCCTAGTTTAAGTTTTGAACCCAATATGTGTATATGATTCTAAGTAAGAGACTAAGATGATATGATACTATGGATATGATACTAAGTAAGAATTGTACCTAATAGTTCTGTAAATTTTAAGACTTTGCACGCCCACTAGGGCAGAATACATTGAGACATTTAATTTTTTTTTAATAACAACTTTTAATAACATGTATTTTTTGCAATAAATATTTGATTGATTGATTGAGTAAAGAAACTTTTGAATCTGTCATGGTTATTAACACTAAAGTAATTTATAACGTGATATTTACCATGATTTGAGATTTGAGCTTTGATCTTTCCAATATTTGACACAGAGTTTCATGCGCCATGGTCAGGGAATGACTGAAGTCACTGCGAGTGCTTTTTTTCTTCATCAAAATCAAAATCAAAAATTCTTTATTTCCATAAATACAAAAATGTACACTTAGAAAAGGTCAAATTCTTTAATTAAAACACTGACACGGAAATAAAGTGGTACTTTTGATTTCTGTCGCTTCGGTATGTAGACTAAAGTAAAGAAGCGACTAAGAAACCTTTAGCCTGTTAGTTGTTATTTTTCGAGTTGACGAGTTTAGACAGCGATCTACCCTCATTTTTAGGGTTGCTCTATCCGCCCACCTTCTTTCTTGAATATCTCAGTAACTAGCAGCTATTAACTTGAAATAAAAATAAATTTCTCAACATCACATCTTCAGTAATGTTTTATGTACGTACCGAAGACAAGGCCTTCCATAGATTTTGAGCGTTTTCCGATAAAAAGGATCCCTGCCGATAGTTCCCTCCATAATTTCCTTCAGGAAAAAGTACTGTTTGTTGTCAACACAAAAAACAAATTTGTTTGTTTACAACTAACTGGACTCACCTCCCTTCGACTCGTTTAGACCCAAATCAGGGGTCGGTTTTACGACTAGGTAGACTGATCAGGGCTTATATGAGTCTACCGTACTAAAAAAACCAAGCCCTGATCAGGCTTCAAACAAGTTTTGTCGGAGATAGGTAAGCCCTTAGGCTTGATGGATTTTATTTCCTCACCTTCGGATCGCAGAGCAGGCTTTTTTACCTCCGTACTCTAAATAATGCTTGTGATGAATATTCTTAATAGGTACTTCTTAAATTACAATAAAAAATCCTTTAGATGCTCTTTCTTTTCCTATCCATAAATTAGTGTCTATCCAGCACAATGAATATGAATGAATGGAAAAATGGAGGCCATATTTGCCTTGCACTATGCACAAAATTTAAGTTATCTATTGTTGCATTCATTATTGTGTAGTAAATAATTCTTACGGCAAAGAATATTTTCAAGTCAATGATTACGAAAAGCATAGGCTGATCGGCCTCTTTATGCATATATCACATTTTCCAGGGTTGGATTCACCGAAGGTGGAGGACCTCCACGCGGAGTCAGTTCCCGCACACTCGGAGCGATCAGAACACCCCCAGAACTGCGTCGTCGGGGGAGCACATGCCTTTATACTACGGGTAACCTAGGCCTTGATTATGCTAAGATGAAGCTGTTTTAAACTTAAACGATCAGAACACATTAAAATAACTTTTCAAGG
Organism: Eupithecia exiguata; assembly: GCA_947086465.1. Classification (NCBI taxonomy): domain Eukaryota; kingdom Metazoa; phylum Arthropoda; class Insecta; order Lepidoptera; family Geometridae; genus Eupithecia; species Eupithecia exiguata. Next base: position 1,960,417 of record OX352247.1, read on the forward strand.
GTATTTACCGCGTTTACTTAGCTATTTTTACCAGTGTCTCCGACATTGACTTCTAATAACGCTGCCCCCGCTTCTCAGAGACGGTAGCTTCGGTACCTACTCCAGTCAACCCGTGACCACGACAGTGTGTATTCGAAGCTGCAATTGTTGATCAGTTATAATAATGTTTTCTCATGCCGGGTACAGACCAACCGAGCAAGAGCGAGCGAAGGCTAACGAACGAACGCAAAAGTACCAGTGTGGACGTCATTGCGAAAGCAAGCGAGTCCAAACAAGGGCCTTCGTTCGTCTTCGGCCGTGCTCCGGCGGCTGTCGCTACATCAAAGCAATATGGAAAGAACGTACCGATTGTAATATCCCAATCGTTTGCATTCACTCGCCTTGGTCTGTACCCGGCATCAGATGTCAACTGTGCATTCACATGTTAACTGAGTCATTGCTAGCCTTGACTCGCTCTCTTCGATCAAGGAGGGAGGGTGATTTCGTTCGTCCAAGCTGGCTTGTGCAGGCTATCAAATCTGCTATCATGGATCATGATGGCTCGGTGTCGTGTCGCCAGTAATAGGATAATTGATAAAAAGGTAACCGCCATTGTAAACAAATCCAGTCAGCAGTCCAGGTCAGCCACTGGGGGGACTGGATAACTCGACTAGAGTTGACTAGGCCGCGAGTTCTTATCCTCGACCTTCACGACAGGAACTCATTTCTAAGACCATTTTCAGGTCCCTTCGATAACAAACTGTCTCTTTTGTCATTCCAGATATCTAGTTTCTTCGGGCTAGCGCCGCTGAAGTTCGAATCCCGCAGCAATGGCTTCACGGTCACGCTATCCAACCCCATGTGCGTCTACAGCTATATCCTAGTCACTATTTTAGGTGGGTTTACTAAACATGCTGCTGTGCTTTGTTATTTTGTACCTAATTCATTAAACTTTATGTAGAGTAGTCAATTTCCGGATAGGTTTCAGGTATTGGTTGACCTACGATTTTGTTTTATTATTACGAATCAAAGTGAATGAAGTGCTCCCTTGCAGGCCCAAAGAACCAGAAAAATCCCCCTCAACAGACAAATGTTCGTTTCAAAAGTGTTTTAATATAAAAATAAGAATATTTTTCTTTGAAAATAGCCGAGAAATCTAAACAAATTCTAAAGGCGAAACAGGGTGTCAGTTTGATGCACATTACAAGCCCCGAATCAATTTCTTTTTACGACTAATGCCTAATATTTGATTAATTTTCATTTCCAGTTATATGCACAATCTTCGGGCTGGTAGCGGAAATCAACGTAGGTGTAGAGAAGTCTGTCAGGATGTCATCGAAAATGTCGCAAGTGGTCTCCACGTGTGACGTACTGGTGGTGGCGGCGACGGCGGGCGCCGGCGTCTATGGCGCGCCGAGGCGGATGAGGAACATGCTGAAGTTTATGGAGAATATTGCCTCAGTGAGTCATGGCTATCAGTCATCAATGGCCAGTCATCAATGGCCAGTCAGTGTTCGAAGAAGCTTCCCCGCACTAACGTCCTTTAAGGATCCGGCGACCGCTGCTCGCAACTTCAATTCCTAAATTATTATGTTCCGTAATACCAAAAATGATGACAGAAAACTTTTGTATTTTCGACATTGTGTTGTTATACTGTAACTAGATGATAATAGGCTATGTTCCTTATCTAACAAAACGTAAGATATTGCAGTTTATAATACAAAACACGAAGACGAAAACATGTCATTTTCGACGTAAAAATATGCACAATAACACATTTTCGACGTAAATATTGCAAAATTTAAGCAAAATTTATTATTATTATTACTTTTAAGCCGCATTTCATCATAGGTGTGTACTAGTCAGAAAAAAAACAACCAGGGACCCAGAAAAGTACTATTCGTGTACATAAAATAACATGATATGGTGGAAATATGCTTTAATTACAAATCATTTTGGTAGTACGTTTATATGGGCAAATCCTCATCAGCAGGCCCCTTAGGTGCCACTTCATCCAAACCTCATCATTTTCTTCCTCCGTAACGATTCCGTTAGTTTATAATAATATTACCAGAGTCAATGAGAGCATTGATTCGCGTGTTAAATCAAATAAAATAATAGTAGGTGCCTCGGTGTGCGTATAATGCCGGCTTTATTATGTCTTGGCCAGACGAAAGAAACTTTATTTGTTTGCCATTGTCTTCGATTAAATTCCTTATTTAAAATTTATTTATTTATATTTTCTAAACGACGAGAGTCAACGTACGACGTGCGTACGACCCCGAGGCGAGACGAGCGCACTTAGTACAAAATTGTGCGCGGGCTGACTCGGGGTGCTTCGGCGAGTGTTTAAATGCCTTTGGCTTAGCTTTTTGTGCCTTGGCCGGACGAAAAAGAACTTTAATTGTTTGCCATTGTCGATTATATTCCTAATCTTACATTCATCTATTTATATTTTCAGGTGGACAATAGCATAGGCGGCCAGTACTCCGTGGTGACGGAACGCAAGCTGTGCGCGTTGATGCTGGGGATTCTCATCTTCTTCTCCGTTCTACTGGCAGATGACTTCTGCTTCTACGCCATGCAGGCCCAGAAACTTGATCGACAGTGTAAGTGGAGACTTCAGCAGCATCTTCAGCTTATTATCATCATCCAACTGCCCGCATCACTACAACATTAGTATTTATATTTTGCGAACTTAAAGATCGGGATTGAGAATGTCGAAGTCATCTCTCATGCTGTCTTGGCCAGCTGTGCAATTAGACTTAAATTATCGATGAATCTCGACTATACAATACTCATGACATATTTTTTTAATTTTCCAGGGGATGTAGTAACGAACTACATCGGTTTCTACCTCCTCTGGTACGTGGTGATGCTGCTGGAGCTTCAGTTCGCGTTCACGGCTCTCTCTGTACGCGCGAGGTTCCAAGCTGTGAACGATGCCTTGACGCTTACAGCGAGACATGTTACTGTGCCGTGTGAGTTCTATGGCTTTAATCCCTACTAATATTAAAAATTCTAAAGTAACTCGGTCTATCTATATGTCTGTTACCGCCTAAACAGCTGAACAGATCTCAATGAAATTCGACAGGGAGGTAAATAGTATCCCGGGGACGGACATATAGGCTACTTAAAAAGCATGCGCCAAGCCGCGGGTAGAAGCTTTTTTAATATATATTAAGTCTGGTGCAGTCACGTAACCCTAGATTTACTGAAAATTCTAACTGCAAACTCCACAAAGCTGCCAAATCATGATGTGCACTCTAGCGTCCGTGTAAGGTCACAGCTATCCTCCCGTGCACTTCCCAACCACGAAATCATCAGGCACTTTATGTCAGTCTGTGTTGTTGGTATGTCTGCCAATAAAAACTCACTCGCAATGTCTTCAACTATTCCGTGACCATGGCGCATGAAACTGTGCAAAATATTGAAAAGATAAATGTAGAATCATAAATATAATAATAATAATAAAATAAAATAAATAAATAATAATATCCCGTTGTAGTGTTAATAACCATGATAGATTAAAGTTTTACAGAGAATTCAACTTTGATATCTTTGTCTCGACTTTATCCGCGCATTTGTCACCATTCTTTTGTTTTAAGTACCTACCTAATGCTGAATCTAAAGTCGGAGTAAATTAAAGAAACAAATTAATTCGAACACATTATAATGCAGACACAACAAAAAAAAGAAAGGATTCATTTGGCTCCCACGACAGTTAAGTCACTGCAAAGCGCGATCAGCTTCAAAATAATGTTTTTAGCATAATAATTTTTCGTTCTTTATAGTGGAGAAACCCAAAAACTCTCCGCTCAACATCTACGCCATCCGCGTGGCGCCAGCGGACCCGCAGCGCGCCAACGTCAGCTTGTTGGTCGACGCCATGGCGCCCCCACAGAGAGACCAGCCCGTTATTTTTAGGAAGACAGGTATGTTACCATTACAATTGCAGAAACAAAGACGCCATCCGTGTGGCACCAGCCAGCTGGTCGACGCCATGGCGCCCCCGCGAAGAGATCAGCCCGTTATTGTAAGGGAGATGCTGTATGTAGCTCCTACAAATCAATAATCGCTGTAACGTTATCAAAATCGGTTAAAACGGAGGTTAAAATTACGTAAGAGTAGGTACGCGCTATTAAACTATCCTACCTAGCCTAAAGTTTTCACTATTTTAATGTTTGCCCCCTGGGTAGTTAGTTCTTTCACAATCATTTGGAGTGTTTTAAAAAACTACAAAGGGACAAATTCCTAAAAAATTATAATGAGTTTGGGAGTAGTTTCAAGCCCGGAGCATTTCGATAGCGCGATTTTATTTTTCAACCGTCAATAAGTAATTACTTTTTCAAAGTAGGTACCTAATTTCCTACATTCGTTTGTTATAATTTTTATTGATTTTTCGAGTCTACTTTATATATATATATTTTTTCTATAAGTGTTTACATTTACCCTGGTTGACCCTATATGAATGTACTAGTGATTTCTTTTTCACTTCTTCCACTTGTGGTTAAAAAATGTAAGTCAAGATAAAATTAATAACACCTAAATAAATTATGGTATAAAATTTTGTCTTAATTTCACTTAGCTTTTTGCTTTATAGTGCGTTACTCGCACTGGGTTAATCTTCTACTTCAACTACTTCTTCTACTTCTTTCTCTTTCGTTTTTGTTTGTTCTTAATTTCACTTGTCTGAGTGCTTATTTTGTAAGCTTAGAGAAAAAAAGCTTTTGAAATCTGAAATGTAATGGCCTACGAAGCTCCGCTTCGCTCCACGCATTACATGGCACAAAAAAGGTTTTGTGTTCATGGAAAAATCCTCCCTTGCCCCTTGTTTGGTGGAGGCATTTGCAGCAGTAAAGATAAGCTAAGGAGAGTTTATGTTCATTTGTCCTCAGGCCGAGGCAGCGCGCGCCTCGCCGTGTCCCCCTGCGAGGCAGTCCGCCGGCTCGCCTCGCTGCACGGCTGCCTATGCGCAGTGGTGCGACGGATCGACACGAGCTACGGACTGCCGCTTGTCGTGGTACTCATATCCACGCTGCTGCATTTGATAGTGACGCCGTACTTCCTGATTATGGAGATAAGTAAGTTGGCATTGGCAAAAGTTTCATGACGATAAGGTGAACGGTGACGTCACGTTTAGAAATTTTGCGTTTGATCCCTTAATATATATTTATTTTTGTAATTTTGATGTTTTATTGTGAAATTGTCATTGAAAAGTAGTTGGTATATTCATTGAAAAGTAGAAAAGTAGTATACTTTTATCATTATTTATTAGAAATATATCAGCATATATTTATTTTTGTAATTTTGATGTTTTTTTGTGAAATATTCATTGAAAAGTAGTTGGTATATTCATCGAAGTAAGAAATTAGTTTATTAACCCATATTTGAATGTAACTATTTGTGCTGCGTGGCAGCGGCGCCGGATTAATGTATGCAGAGCCTAACTGCCTAAAAACTCAGCCTTCTATAACAGGTAGGTGTTCCTGCTTTCAGTAATCTCGACGAACCGCGTGCACTTCCTGGTGCTGCAGTTCCTGTGGTGCCTCACGCACATGCTGCGGATGCTGGTCATCGTGGAGCCCTGCCACTACACCATCGCAGAGGTTTGGCATTTTTATTATTGATCTCATAGATAGTTCTTCAAACGGGTTTTGTCTGGTGTTACGAGGCGTACTGTAACGTGTTACACAGCTCGGCGGAAATAAGGCGCTCGCAACGAGCACCGAGACGGATTTTAGCAAACGGCGTAACGTATCATGCTCGCTGCGACTGGTAGTTACGCCTTGTAACGTCGGTCAGTCACAAGACTCGCAGACACGTTCCTATACACCATTTTGCATCTAGGTACACATGTAGAGGTCAGTTAACTTTTTTTTTGTTTGCATCAGCAACGAAATTGTTTTTTTGGCACCGGGACCTATTTTACATCAACCGTGAAGTGGAATATGGCCGCCAACAAAACACACTGACGTATTCACTACGGATGTGAGCTGGTTAACTATGAACCTTATTTGTGTTGGAAGAACACCAACGGAGGGAATTCTCCAGGGTGAGTGCGGCATCCCTCCGAGCACTCTCGTGCGGTTGAAACTATTGCTTGGTGAATCTGATCATCGAAAGAGGTGGTCTCATGATGAAAAATCATGAAACCATCTCTTTCGATTCCCTGCTTTCTCAGGCCTATTTCGTTTCTATCAAAGCAGATACGAAACAGAATATGTTAAATTCGAAAACTTCAATGATTTCATCAGACATAACTTTCGAAATAGTGATACATAACAATACTTACATAGTAATTCCATTGCTGATTTACATATCTTAATTTTCGCTTAAGTGGAAACCGGGCATAGGTCTGGGAGGAAATGGATGGGTTATCTCAAACACAAACCTGTACGTGTGCGTTGGATAAGTAAACATACTCTGTAACGGTGTCCTCGACGTTTTTCAAATTTTACTGGAAATAAGAGTACTTATGTCGTCGAGGCGGAATCTAAAGAAAGCAGAAAGGAAACGTACCCACCACACAATATCACTGTTTTGGACGCATTGATTATTGCTGCTTGAAGATACGCATCGCAGTGCATTTCGAAATATACAGCCAACATCAAAATAACGAATTTATGAGGCTGTTATCATTAGGTATATCCTGAAAAATTAGGTACATGTTTTAAAATAAGTACCAAATTCAAAAAAATTATTTATGTCTTAAATGTATCTTTACTTCCAGGGTAGAAGAACCGAAACCCTAATCTGCAAGTTAATGAACGCGGCGCCATCTACCGGCGTGCTGCCGTCTCGCCTGGAGCTGTTCTCGCGGCAGCTGCTCCTGCAGTCCGTGAGCTACTCTCCCATGGGCATGTGTACGCTCGACCGGCCGCTTGTAGCCTCGGTAATAATAATAATTATATAAGAATAAACGCGCGGCAATGCTGCTTGTTGTAAGAAAAAGTCACTTCTTTTAGCAAGGAGCTACATACAGCTACACTTTTTGTGAATCAGTCAATAACGCCATCTGCTTATAAAACAGATAACTAATGCCGCTAGAAACCTCAGCAACAAGCTTTAAAAAAGCGCCATCTAGTTATTACAAGAAGATAATAATATAAACCCCTCTGCTTTTCGTAACATTATTGTAGGGTAAACTATCGTAGCCAAGAGTGTAGCGCTCCTACGTCGTAGCAGTTTCGTCTACGGCTCGTAGAGGCGCTACGATCGCTCGTAGCAAAATCGCCTCGTATTTCGGATACACTGGCTTCTATTCAACCTGCGGCTTTGCATGCTTTTGGTCATGATCAGGGTAAAATTTGCTTAAATGTTATTCCAAATCTAGAATCTATATCTCTTTCGAACTTCCGCTCGACCCGTAGTTTTGACTGTCTATGCGCCAGTTCATTTCTCAACTGTACAAACTGTCGCCTAAAGGTGGCGGTTGGCGCTCCGACCGCGATCGGAGGCTGAGACCAAAGACAGGGATAGGATACCGCGACCGGTAGTTGTCATTTAGCTTTTTTACGGGCGGCGACCGCCTCGGCGTCTTCGGTCTCCTGTTTCTGTCGCCGCGCGAACTGGCGCCCATACAAAGCTAAATAGTGTTTAATCCATATTGTTATTTGTTAACAGGTAATCGGTGCAGTGACAACTTATCTGGTCATTTTGATACAATTTCAAAGATACGACACCTAACCACTCAAACGTTTATGCTGGGGAAAGACGTGGTGAGGAAATTCGCGATCAACGAAGTTGATTGACAACATAAGATGAAAAATATTTTAACGAAAATCGAATATCTTGTAGTCAGTAAGGTAAGATAATTTTGTAATTTTAGAACTGATTAGGTTGTGTATGTGTAGATTAATGTAATAATGTGATCCATAGTTAAAATAATTATTAAAAATATTTATGTAGTTTTATTTGTATTTATGTAACAAACATGATGATACAGACATCAACTGAGGTACTTACATAATATGTATTGTATAATTATGATTTATATAAAGTTGATATATTACCACACTTTCACAGAAAAATAGTCTGTATAACTCATAACAATAACAGCGAGAGTTCCGTGCACTTTGCAAGTCTGGCTTGGACCAACATTCGTTTACCGCCTGCTTGAGTACTTAGCGCTCTCGGTGGCAAATTGCACTCTTAAAGTTGAAAAATAGATTGCAGCATCTGTATATCTTGCACTAGCGAACCTACACAAATAATGCTGGACAAGACATTTCACAAAGGATTATTTTGCCCCGAAGAAAGTAGATTCTTCATAGTCGAAGGTAACAAAATGGCTGACACAGCTAGCTACTCTTAGGTAGAACAAACTAGGTAGATTTTACCAGTAAATCCTCTATATCTCCACTCAACTTCTGCTCTCCTGGTAATTCGGGCGCTAATAAATAAAAAATCAATCTCAATGGAAAAAAATACGTACAAAAAAAGTACTAAGTATCTAAGGCCTATACCGGCATAAGGTTTCATCCTAAAAACTAATGACCTGCCTAGACGTAGACACATAAAGCCATCTTGAATAAAGTAAGGCAGTCTAGTTTAGCAAACTCAGATAGTGTCCGATCCAAGTTATCTCCTGTTCGACGTCCTCTAATCTGATCCTACTTCTGTAGCACAAGATATTGGTAAAGCAGTAAGTCTGGTACAACGGGACTGGCTGTCCTTGAAACAAAAAAAATATTCTGAAAAAAAAACACATTTCAAACTCTGTGTGAATTCGCGTTTGGTTCGACACAATTTTCATCACATTGACAACATCAATATAATTATCATGAACTAGCGGTCCGCCCCTGCTTCGCACGGATATATTCTATCGCCTATGTTCATCAGGGATAAAGTAGGATTCTAATGGTGAAAGAATTTAGCAAATCGGTCCAGTAGTTTCGGAACCTATTCAATTCAAACAAACAATCAAATCTTTCCTTTTATAAAATTAGTCATGAATACACACATATAGGCTGTTGTAAGTACAACAGTATTAGAAATTTGATGTTCGTCAATTTTATGGAAGTTTAGAACAGGCTTTTTGACTACATTGAAAATAAGGTGCATATTGTTTTCATCCTAGTCAAATCGTCAGTGACAACGTAACGTACCAAAGCGTAATAAGGTGATTTTTATAAAAAATTATGCCTATTTTAGGTAACAAAACGGGATTCAATGTATGATCACGTGACCGAAAACGTTCTGCGTTTTGCTGCATCGCTGGTGACGTCACAGCGTCCACAGATTACAGTGCGTGTTGTTATTGTTGGTGTGGTGTGAGGCGTGACGATTATCGTTTCGGTGCGCAATTATTTTATTCAAACTTTAAAATTAGTTTTTATAACTAATACAACTGTCTTTGAAGAAATATTAATTACACTTTGCAGTATTTTTATCAGACAATACCTACGTTAGAATTATTTCCCAGTAGTAGTCAAGAAGCCTATTGGTGCGTTTTATTTTTGCAAAAATTAAACACTTATTGGTCCTCCTCCATCATAGAGAAAGACTTCTTGAGGGATAAAATTATTATGAGCTTTGCTTCTAGCCATCGTGTTTCCGATAGTCACGGACACGCTGAGCTTTGGTAATTAGATTTTGCGAGAATTGCTGCTCTAAGGAAATTCCGGAGTGAGGTAGGTAAGGTACTACAGCAAAGCTTTCTGCGATATATGCCTGATAGCTTACACTTTTTGCTACAGAAAGTTTTCTCTCAAAGGTAGGTAAGGAGATTTTTGTTATAGTGTTTACCCGCACTTTGGGTATCTCTAAGAAATGAAATAAGTTCCTTAAAAATTTTGGGTGGGACTCGAACCCGCGCCCCACCCTCAGTACAGGTGTGCTCTAACCAACTTAACCACGAAACATTAGTCGATTCAATCGAAAATCTTTGGGACCTCTTACGGACTATAGCGCCGTTGGCTCCACCTACAGGGGTAACATTACAGTTTAACCAAACCTGCTCAACGACCAACGTTACATTTAGTTCGTTTGACGAGAGGTTGTTGCCTTTGCTCAATTCTAAGGTTTTTTTTGTTATAGTGCTTACCCGCACTTTGGGTATCTCTAAGAAATGAAATAAGTTCCCAAAAAATAGAAATAAAATAGTGTGGGGCGTGGGTTCGAGTCCCGCCGAAATCGAAAATTTTTGGGAACTTATTTCATTTCTTAGGTAAGGCGATTTTCATATATTCAGCTGTCGTTCCTCCTTCTCAACGGCCTATAATGTCCACTGCTGATCGCAGGCCTCCCCTTGATAATCGCCTTGTTGGCTTTTGACGACCGATGTGGCGCGGTGGGCGAAGGTCTGCCTGCGACGCAGGAGGTTGCGGGTTCGATTCCCGCCTCGGGACAAATGTGTGTACGATCTGCAGACATTTGTTCAGGGTGTTCTGGTCGTTTTCTATGTATAATAAAAAATATCTATGTATTGTATTATATAATGTATATCAGTTCTAGTACCCATAACACAAGCTCTACTTAGCTTGGGGCTAGATAATGCTGTGTGAATTGTCCAGCATTATTTATTATTTATTTATTTATCTCATGGGGTAGTTAGCAGCCATTCGGCTTGTGATATCGGCTTTAGTATCTATTACCAAAATCTATACTAATATTATAAATGCGAAAATGTGTTTGTTTGCTTATTTGTTTGTCACGCCTTAACTAAGCAACCAATCGGCTTAATTTTTGGCATGGAGTTAGTGGAAAAGATGGAGAGTAATAGGCTTTTTATGCCATAAATCAGTTCCCATGGGATAGAATTAACCTTAAATAACGTGCGAAGCTGCAAGCAGCAGCTAGTGAACTATTATAATAGTCACTGAAGTCTAGTACACTTGGTTTTAAAAGCCCAGAGTTTTTTAATAAATCTTTATTATTTAGTTATGTGGCGGCTTGTGGTGTGAAACATTCTCTACGTTCCACTGCACAAACCCAATGCTGCTGTCACCAATTCGCCTACCAAATGTGAGAATTTAAGAATAGGGCAAAACAAAAAAAAAATTGGAACCTTTATGAGAAATTCCGAAAAAAATAAGGCTGTATGCAGTATTTATTTTCTCATAAATTGAGTTCATGACCCCTTTCACGACTTTTTTCGAAGTTTCATAATTTCGGATTTAGCCATCCACTCCCATCTTCAAAAGACATCCTGTATACTAAATATCAATTACGTGCCAGTTTATTTAGGCATTTATTGGTCAAACAGAATAACCATGTTACATAAAAAAACGAACAACGGATTTCTACCTCTGTGGCGCGGCGGGCGAAGGTCCGCCTGCGACGCAGAAGGTTGTGGGTTCGAGGCCAGCCTTGGGAAAATAAAAATTGTACGATATGCAGATTCCGAGTATTTTTTTGTAAGTATAATAAAAAAACGATCTATTTAATGTAGGTACTGTATTATGTACCTATATCAGTTATCTAGTACCCATAACACAAACTCTGCTTAGTTTGGGTTAGATAATGCTGTGCGAATTGTCCAGCATTATTTAATTACTTTTTAAACAATGCCAAGAATAGAATAGTGAGTTCAACGGACAATTTATTAATATTTGCGCTTATCTAATTTATTTGTTCCAATGACATCTAGTTTAAATGTTTATAATTTCTATAACTCCTTAAATATTCACGTGCCTGTTCTCGGGCGAGATATGCAGCTCTACTGTATTATTCCACCAATGTTTTTTATACCATGTTTTATGTGAATAATTATTACTGAATTACTGAATAAAGATTGAAAATTGATAGGTCTACACACTATTGCGGTTTCGGTTCCAAAATGTCGTACAAAAATTGTTCAAAAGCGCATGTTTTTCGCTCACCATACAGTTTCACTACAATTACCTACGACTCCGTTTGAAACTATTTTCAATTCCCGTTTTCAATATCAGACGGATATGAACGAAAGTCGTTTTTACTAGAAAACCATGCGAACTTCATTCCCTACCTGCCAGTCCAGGTTTTTGCATCGAAATTGAAAATAGAGGTCACTGGATGAATCTATCCGCATTGTTTTCTCTGCAGAGCTTAAAAAAACATATTCAATTCGTATATGCAAATGGGCGTTTTTTGCGATTTTTGCACAATGTTCCAAAACGAACTTTGCCGCAGTTGCGTAACACATAGGTAGGTACTTGGTAGGTACAGGCAATAATTTGTCTCGCGGCGGCAATCGAACTCGCAATACCTACAGAAAATACAAGCAGTTGACCTCTATGACTAATACATATTATATAAATATATATATATAACTCGCTGTTGCCTGCGGCTTTGCAAGCGCTTTTCAAGTGGCATGACGTTCCCGGGTTACCATTTACCTTCCTGCCAAATTTCATTACGATCCATTCATCTGTTTATGCGTGAAAAGGTAACAGACAGACAGACAGTGTTACTTTTGAATTTATAATATTACGTATGGATATAGATATAAGATTAATAAATAAATACATCTTTATTTCAGAAAAACAGTATGATTTCCATCGGTCAAAGTAAAATTCAAAAGATTGATCGTTCTCCCAACGCTAACTCAACAAATGGCCTGTGTTGTATAACTACACAATGAACAACAAAGAGGAAAGACGTACCTAGACCGAAGTGCGACTGAGACAACAAAACGCTACACATGCACTCGCAACAAGACGTGTATTTAATTGCTTTCTCTTTTCACGCACGAATGTATCGTATATATCTGATATCGCTGTAGAAAACACGCAATACACGAACGCTGTCGGCGCCGCCGCGCCGGTCCAACTATGACTGAGGTGGGTGGACCTATTTGCACCTAATTTGAGCCTTCCACTTTCGAGAAGCTAGTACCTAATCTTTCGTTCTTTAATTTTTTTAAAGGTTTTTTCTAAGCTGCGAAAATATAAGCCACACTAGAGATGACTAGGTCTCTCGCAAGGTGTATTATCTAACTACATAGACGGATCATATTACACAAGATACTCAATACACCTTGGTAGGTAGGTACGTGAGAAAACTTTCTTCAATCTCCTACAACCCAATTACTGTGAGTTTCGGTTCAACCGCTTTACCTCCAACTATTCGTTACACAACTTGAACGCGAACTAACTTCAAAAGCTACCCTAAATTACCTGAAGTCCTATCTACAGACTACCGCAAGTTCTAGATCTAAGCCGCTAAGATCGAGCACAATCAGTAATGGATATAAATTAGGCGCTGGAGCAGAAACAAAGCGGAGCCGCGGGCGACAGCGAAACTTGCCTCGACTTGATGCAAGTTTAATTCTTGAGACACACGGTTGAGGAAAATTGGTAACAGTTAAGCTGGAGCCGGTGTTTTTGTTACAAATTTGTAGCAGGTCAGGCATGTAGGCAGATTTACATTAATCTATACTAATATAAAACTCTTTGTCCTCACATATATTAGACAAGCTACAGCCTAAACCAGTAAGCGTAGAGACTTGAAACTTGCAGGGTGTGTAGGTCTTGGTATGAAAGTAAGCACTAAGAATTTTTTTTTGGAAATTCAAACTCTAAGGGGTTTAAAATTGGAGTCGAAAATTGAAACAAAAATGCTCTGTATTTCATAAAATTTTATATGATACCTCTAACTAAACCAACACGTATTTCATTCATCGTGTTCTGAAATTGACGGTAGTATCATTAGAAACACGTGTGCTGCAGAAAAAAAAAGAGTCCCAAAGTACTCCTCAGACGACAAAACACTGGTTTACCTAAAGAAAACAGCAAAAATGTTTTTGAAATTTTAGTATGTTTAATATTCCATGAGTGTCATAGAACACAAATAGGGAGAAAAAAAAATTAAAATAAAGTTAAAAATACTTTGATTATATTATATATAGTATTTTAAATTCAAAAACACATTATTCACGTTGACTCGCGGTTCAGAATCAGCTCCTTTCGGATTAGTAAGGTGACGTGACGTGTGACAGTTGGGTGTTGACAGAGGATGGTTATCTGACGGATTCAAAAATGCACAAACATCATGTTTTTGGCCGTAAGCGAGCATCGGCCTTACCTCCGCAAGTCCCGTGTGTACGATACATTTCGCAGCCGCATTTGCGGTGTAAAGTGGTGGATGTAATAGATTCTCGAGGGCTCTGAGTGCTCCGTTCTTTGCATCCGTTCTGATACAGCTACCTACGTTCTTATGCATCCGTTCTGATACTAGAGTACGTACCTTCTTTGATATGCATCCGCTTTTCAGTGCACGCTAAAACTTAGGGGTTTCGTTTGCCTACCGCATCGACTTGTTTTGAGGTGGTTTTTTACGTGCATGCTGACTTGTAAAGAGGGAATGTAAGCTTGATTAACTTTGTAAATGAAAATCAATAATTTTATGCATTCAAAAATGTTCTATACATTTATAGATACCTATATGTTTTTGTCTTCGATCAAAAATTTCCGGCTTTGCCGGCCCCCCTCGCGAACTACTTATTTTTGATCGAAGGTTTTTGTATTATATGCTCTACCTACACAAGCCTCTCTCCTCGCTCCTCTTGCCCGGGTCAGCTGCTGGCTGATATTTTGAGAACCTAGGTAATGAGTATTTTATATCCATTAGGAGTAGTCTGCTATATTGTTTGTTTTTTCTTTCTTTTTGTTTTGCAATATTGTGCAATGACACCATTGATCTTATTATCTTAGCTTTCTTATCTTATAATTATAGTCTGTACCATCCATAATTAATTGCAATAGCAATATCGCTTCATCAAGCAATGCCCATATTAACATAACATATTGCATAAGGGCAATATATTATGATATTATTACATATAGGTACATATACTTAGCCGTATTAAGGCAAATCAGCTTAGCAAGCAATGTTAAACATAGTACCTAATTAAGATGATTTATACAGCCAGATCCAGAAGCAATTAGATATCCTCGTACATCATCAGAACAGCCACACGCGTCCACTGGACACTGGACATAGGCTTAGGACAAAATTTTGTAAATTATATGATACTTCTGGGGATATTAAAAAACAACACACGTGTTCATTTTTTTGTTGGATTGCTTATGCATGATGGTAGCGAGGAAAAACTAACAGGACACTGCTAGTTAATTAGCACTATTATATAAAAACGTAGATTACCTTTACCTATGTTTAAGTAAGTCCTAGAGGTAATATGTAATTAAACATTATTTACGAATTCTCATTGTAAATGAACTTTTATAGTTTTTATGAGAAATAAAGCTTCTTTAACCTCTAGTACACTTATGGTGAAGAATACTTGTATGAAACTGGTGCACTTGTGTACTTAAGCACTAAATAAGATAATTTAAGTGTTAACTAAGTGTTGTACGTTTCACACCGAGACAAAGTACCTTCTCGTGACTGAAAGTAAGAATCACTGGCTTGGATCTCACGATACAGGCTCCGCCTAGTGTGAGATCTATAGGTCAAAGCTTCGATAAAATTAAAAAAGGGAGATGAGACATTCCCATCTCGAAAGTGTATGGCTCAAGTTAGGTTCAACTATGTTCCCTTGCCTCAGTCATAGTCGGACCGGCGGCGGCGCGGTGGCATGTGTTGCGCATGCTTGCCACGACGTATAATTTTGTGTGATTTTGACTAAAATACCACAACAATGCCCTCGTGTACCTTCACCAGGTGTACAAATAGCTCCAAAACAAAAAACAAAGCCCAAGGCATCACATATTTTCCCGCGTAAGTAGATACACCAAACTTTAAATTTTCTGATAATCCGATACCTTATTATTATTTCATCTGTAACACGGTACAGTTTTTGACTGAGCGCTGGTAGAACGTACCGTATCTTCCTTTTTTACTTTTATCGAAGGGTAAAAGCGCCCACCTAAAGCGCGCACAAAAAAATCAGTGAAAATGGCGGAACTCCGCCTTCTTTTTTTCCGGAGATACCAAAAATTTAACCGTAAAATACGTAAACAGCTCCATTTTCCAGGTAATGTGGTACATTTATGCCGCTCCGCAGCCTGCGGGTTGCCCTGTAACTCACAGGCATGCAGTCACATCTGAAAAGCTGGGAGAGACATGGGACGCGACTTTACCGTTTCTGACGACTTTGTGTCGTGGATTTTTCATTCTACAAAAGTGGTAGATAAACGTGCGGCCCATCAGATGGGAAGCGGTTATCGCAGATTATTACAGCATATAGAATATGCTGTAATAATGTGTAGTTTTTGGTATTCGTTAGTAGTTTTTCAAAAGATTCCTGCATTCGAGTGGACTTAGCAAGGGACCGGGATAACTGGTAATCTCTGGTGTCGGAGGCCAACACCACTTCGGGTCACTGCGCCACGCTAGTAAGTACCTACATATTTTTGAAGGTTAACATACCACCGGTATTATAAGGTACTTTAACAATAACCTCAACATCTTTATGATTGGGTATACTGTGGTCGCGTCCCAAATTATTTTAGCTCGAGGAAAGCCGTCGTCGCGTCGGCCACTCACATGCCTCGTAAAAACCATGCGCAGATACGATACTAGAGCTGCCGAAAGCTTTTTGAAACCAGTGCGTTGTTATTTTTTAATAATATTATAAAGAGGAAAGATTTGTTTGTTTGTTTGAATTGAATAGGCTCCGAAACTACTGGGCCGATTCCAAAAATTCTTCACCATTCGAATCCCACATTATCCCTGATGAACATAGGCTATACACGTGCGAAGCCGGGGCGGACCGCTTGTTTTCAATAAAGTGCCTTTATTCTTTCTTTCGAAGTTTATGTACTACTACTTACTTTAATAATTAATGTAATTGCGCTGAAAAGTTTAAAAACGGTTATTTCGCAAGGACACGTTTTTAGGTGCAAGCAATAGGTATCTTATGTCGCCAACAGGAGATAAGAAACATAGGAGAACGGATTTAAATGAAAACTAGGGTACCTAACAGTTATTTTTCAATCAATTTATTTAAACCACTAAAAGATTCGTAAATTAATTTTGCATTAATTTTGTACTATTAATTACACACTGTATCTTAAGTATTTAAAGTCTAGCTAACTAGAATAATTGTAGTAACTAAGTAGTTAAGTACATGTAATATCTAAATTGTCCACGAGAGCTACTGCCGACAAACTGTTTCACAGTTTGGCAGAAATTAAATAAGGAAATGTACCTACTTTAAGTTGATAATAAATAAATAAAAAAAAAAAAAAAATGCTCAAGCATGATTCTTGAATAAGATTTTCAAGCATGCTGTGCTCTCTGGGTTTCGGTAACCTGTGTTTCTGCAACTCATCAGCCACGTCTATAATAATAATAATATAGCCTTTATTCAAACTGTTACATTTTATATTATTAACATTTTTGAACTCCTAGTTTGTTTGCCGCTTGGCACAGGCCTCCCCCAGCCTCCTCCATTCCTCCCTGCCAGCTCCTTTGACAAGCTCATCTACCCATCGAGTGTAAGGTCTGCCCTGATTACTTTTCCCTTCTCGGGGAATCTTCATCAGCCACGTCTATCAGACTTTAACTCTATAATTTTATGTGCGTAAGAATCTTACTGAAATGACCTCTTTACAGCAAATGTCCCTGCCCTAGCACGTTCGTTACAAAATGGCGGCGCTTCCAAATATAAATTACGAAATATATGCAGACAGCGTTGATGTATGGACATAAAACTTTCAGTGACTGTAAACATTTATGTTTTTAATCCAAGCGCTCAAACAGCTGCTTTGTTCGAGCTTCAAGCGCAGAGTTTGTTGACACGGATTACAAAACTACCTATTTCAATGTTCTTAGGTAGAGGCTTTCGATTTTACCGGTTCTTGACAGATCAACCAAGGGATAAAGTGGAGAGGAGGATAAGGAGGAATACTACAGTAGGTATAGGTACATTACATTTTAAGTAAAATAGATAAAAACCCAGTGCTTAGACAAACCTAAGTCTTTAAGGCACTGCTAACCAAGTTATGTAACGAAATTTTTATGAATAAATGATATCTATCTATTTAGTTCTCCAACATTCTAAGAATAGGAAACTGTACCTGCCTAGGAAACTGTTGCTAAGACATTATCTATAAATATTTTTAAACTTACGCGATCTGAACACATACTCTGAAGTTATACTCCAGTCAATCCTTGAACACGACAGTGTGTAAACCTGTTGTAACATCGGGAAACATCGAACTAATAAATAACCAAGGGATTAATAACGAACTAAAACTATAATATGAATAAGACATCCCAATGATATTAATTGAATTTAAAAATAAAACTAAAACCCGACTTCGAATCCATTAATTTAATACCTTGTTTTATAACTATAATAAATGAGAGCGAAAATTCATTTCGATTAATTTTCAAGCAATTTGATTACTTTGGCTCTCACCTAATGATGATTATGTTTTTTGAAAAAGTAAAACGTTGACAACATGTCTATTTTTTATCCAATAGTTTCCGATGCATTTGGAAACTACGTCCCCGATTTAAATGAAATTTTGCATACATAATTATGTAAATGTAATTAAAATAAATGTGTAAATGAGATTTAAATGAAATTTTGCAAACATAATTATGTATGCAAAATTTCATATAAATCGGGGACGTAGTTTCCAAATGAATCGGAAACTACGTTTGGATGGGGGCTTATAGGTAGGCACCCACCCTAAAGGTCAAAAAGCCAGACCACCAATTAATTTACAACAACCCTCAAATCTCAATCACTCAACCGGTTGCTTTATAAATTTGTTAAAAGCTTTCAAACTTGAGTATCTACCTATAATGTGTAGGTACCGGATGCCTTCAAAGTTATTGTTTGCATTGAAATTGAAATGTGCTTACTTCGAGGACCCTTTTTGTGTTCGAATGTAGCCGTGATGAAGACTCATCTCATTGAGAGGTAAATAAAATAATTGGTAAATTAATTACACATTTACTTGGTAAATCAAAATAAACGTTTTAGGATATTTTATTAGCAAAGAAAATTACAATCTTAAATTAAAACTAGTATTTACTATTGAAACAATTGAGCTAACTGCAGATTGGTGCAAACAATCTACATGTAGCTCAACTGATCCATATCAATACCAGTCGAAAGCGTCTCCAAGACTCTGGCTCCATTGCCCCGCTGTATCGCAATGCTGATGTGCTGTGCCAGATACTCACCAACTCTCGGGTCTCAAGTAAATTACGCCCTGTAACGCCGGTCAATAAGGGTGCGGTTACAGACCAGAGAACATGGAAATACAGTAATTTGACGCTATTATCTAGTAAAGCCATTATCCCCAACGATTCTACCGCGTTACAGCCATAAAGAAAACAATAGGTACGCGATAAATACCCGATAAATAATCTTTAGGACATTACATAAGACAAGTACAGGCGGCCTTATCGCTTATAAGCAATCTGTTCCAGGCAACCTATGGATGGAAAGAATTATATTAATTTAAGAAAGGTAGGGGGTGTACCAAAGATGAGCAAAAATAAATATGAACCTAACAAAATGAATACTGAAAACACAGTACAGGTAGAAATGAAATAAGTTCCCAAAAAAAATTGATTTCGGCGGGACTCGAACCCGCCCCCACCCTCAGTACGGGTGTACTCTAACCAACTAAGCCACGGAACCTTATTCGGTTTAACTGAAAATCTTGGGACCTCTTACGGACTATAGCGCCGGTGGCTCCACCTACAAGGGTAACATTACAGTTTAACCAAACCTGTTCAAAACTTATTTCTGGAGAATTAGGGGAACTTATTTCATTTCTGAGAGATACCCAAAGTGAGGGTAAGCACTATTAAAAAAAAAGTACCTACAGTATTCTGGGCACTTTGCCTTCTGGTGACGGCTTAGATTTTTTGAAAATAGATTTAAGTGTAAATATTAGTTGTAATTATTATTGTATTGTATAATAAAGTTACCTACAGTTAATCTTTTTTATAGTTAATAGACCTTTGTTTGATCACAATCTCAACTGATGGTATGTGTCGATGTGACCAAAGATGTATGACGAAGGTCTAAACACACTATTCACTCTCGTCTTGAAATAGCTTGTACAATATCTACCTTTCAACAATACAAGGACTCCTCGTACGTGAATAAACGTGGTCTTGGGGGAGCTAAAGACATTGTTTATATTTTACTTTAGTATTCATAGCTCAGTCGGTCCCTCGCGGGTCCACATGCAAAGGAATCTAGGAGAACTACTTTGAAATATTTTGTTTTCTTGGAAAATTATACGTTTTTGAAAGACAAATAAACGAAATTCACCAAACAACACAGGAGATTGCGCCTTCGATTCGCCAATATTTGTACGATCGTACAAATATTTGTACGATCTTCAAATATTTGTTCCGGATGTTCTGGATCTATGCTTAATAAAAAATATGTGTATAAGTAGGTAATGTATTCTATTAAGTTTATCAGTCATCTAGTACCCACACACAGCTCCTGACCCCCCCTAACACAAGCTCTGCTTACTGGGCTAGATAATACTGTGTGCATTTTTCATCATTATTTATTTATTTATAGTTATTTGACCATAATATGATAATAAAGATTTCAAAAGAAACCTTCACCGATAATCACCGGGCCCACGAAGGCGAAGGTAAAAAAAGGAAAAAAAAACGAAACGTCTATATAGTTTTTCGTTTCGTTACCCTGTGGCCACGATAAGAATATCTATTCAATTTGCTGGGCGTCTCTAGTCGCGCGACAACTTTAAAATTACCATTTCTTTGGAGAATATGAATAACCTCGCAATATTCCTGAGTTCATCTCAGAAATATCTTCATTTATTGTAAGTTTCAAGCTTTGTTAACGCCTTTAGGTCCCGTTAGCTGCAATAAGATATGGAATGTATATCTTATTGCGGCCAACTGTAGATATGTAATACAACTTTGTCTAATAAACTATGCTGGAAAATTCACACAGCATCATCTATGTAGCCCTAGTATATTAGGGTAAGGATACAATTCATCCGTGGATGAGTTGTATCCTAGACCTATATGAGTTGTATCATAGTAGTGAAGTGGACAACTTCACTTTTTGGTAAAGGTACAACTCATCCGAATCAAAATTGTCTTGGTTTTTGATTCGGACGAGTTGTTTAGCCTACCTTCATTTAATATCAAATAGATTGTAAGTTCCTACTTAGAAAACCCATTTCTGTGTTCCCACTAATTTTTTCATTAATTTTGACTTCTACATATAGTAATACGTTTGTGAAAGTTTGTATAATATACCGTTTAAGAATTTTATTTCTCAAAAGAATATACATTCGCTTACAAAGAAATACGGGATAATCTTAATGTATAACATATTATGCAGAACGGACTTAACTTAAATTTTGAGTGATTAACCTTATATTTTATTTTATTTGTTACTTAGATGGCACCTTAAGGATCAATATATAACATACAAACTTTCACAAACGTTTTAACAAATGTTTATAGAATATACAAACTTTTGTTACTGTAGAAGCCAAAGCTCATGAAGATATTGCCAGCGAGTGCCTACAATAGAGTCGTAGTGGTTATAAATAGTTCTAATGCCTCTATCTTATTGCCAGACTGGCCAGTGGAGGACAGGCGCTATTATTCTTAGACTTAAGGCTCCCAGCTGATGTAGTGGCTTCATAGAATCATGGCACTGTAACACAGCTCTTTGTTATGAAATGACTCGTCTTTTAATACCATACAATACCACCAATGCCTATTTCTGTCACCAAGTAATGCTGTTAAATAATAGATTCAGGTAACTCTGAGAAAATCCTATGCAAAATTTATGGATGAAATTATTTAGTAACAATTCCGCGTAAAACCTTTTCCGATAATAAAAATGTAGCCTACGTTGTAGAAGAAAAAACAATACCAACTACAAAATGAAAAAATCTATAAAAGCTAGTCGGCAACTAATTTCTTCTCTCCACAAGACATCACCACAATACTCGACCCTGACATTACCTGTAGAGGTCTGATGACCGATGTTAAACACAATTAAATAAACACTGGCTCGTTACTGTTCACATATTGCCAAGCAGCACATCGCCCGCCAACGGCCCCAGATCATCTAGCATTCCCGCGCTCCGGGCTTGTCTGACACCCACGTCAACCGACTGTCTGTCACACACCAATGACGTATGACAGTGACAGCTTGCCTGGCGATATATGGACACACGAGATAGTGTATATATGTATGCATGGCGTATAGTACCTGCATACACTACAATACCCATAAGCTTTGTACTGTAGCAGCAAACAAACGTCTAAGTCTATAAAAATGTGCCTAGAAGACACAAACCACAAAAAAACCCGACAAACATTCTTCTCGTTTACTTAACAATCATGGTAATTACCTTCCTACTTTACAAAGCTTCCGTATAAAGTTCGGAGGTAAACAATTTCGGGTTTAATTTCATGTAATTTAGGAGTTTCGTTTAGGAGTAAATATGGTTTCTGATGTTGCCGGGATGACCACTGTGCCTTCAATAATCTACCTGGAGAAATGGTAACGTAATCATTATAACAACGAAAGTAATTCTGAAAATTCTAAAATCTAAAAATGAAAAATCGAAAAAACCAAAAATTTCAGTTCGCAAAATAACAATTTTAAAATTCAGTGCAAACATTTCCGTTTTTTTACCTGTTTGTGTTAGTTTACTCCATGAAATAGTAAGCGCAATATTATTATGTCATACGGCTGTGTAGGCAAACTAAAAAATATGAACTGTCATCAGCAACATCAGCGCATTTGTTCAGGTAGGTACCACGCATCCTAGCTGGGGCTAGATAATGCTGTGTGATTTGTCCAGCATTATTATTATTATTATCCAGCTGACATCATAAACATAGAGCAATATGGCGTCCACTGTGTCCAGCGTTTTCGTCAAGTTACGCGAAAATGTAAATTTTAATGCATTTTAGGGCAATTATCGATTTAATAATTTATTTGTATTTTTTAGCGGCTTTTTAGCACAATAGGATCTGATTGAGGCACTTTTCAAAAATGGGTGTATTGTACAACCCTATTGTACAAACTATTAGGTTTGTATTGTACAAACTGTCAAGTTTTTATTGTACATACTGTTACGTTTGTATTGTACAAACTGTTACGTTTGTATTGTACAAACTGTTAAGTTCATACAAGTGTTGCTAAAATCACTTTAAAATAATATCCCCCGTTTGATAATCTCACTAATATTATAAACGTGAAAATTTAGATGGATGGATAGATAGATGGATGGATGTTTGTTCCTTTATCACGCCAGAACGGCAAAACGGATCTGGATGAAATTTGGCTCAGAGATAGATTATAGTCTGGAATAGGACATAGGCTACTTTTTATCCCGAAATTCCTACGGGAACGGGAACTACGCGGGTGCAACCGCGAGGCGCTGCTAGTCGCAGATAATTTTTTTCAGACACTATCCAGATTACATTTATTTTGCCTACATTTATGTTCCCAAAAAAGGTAACTGGCTAGTCTACCTATCACGCCGCTAATTGGCAAAACCGCATAACTCCAAACTGAGTTCAAATCCGTAATTACAAACAGCGGGCGCGCAATTACATTAATTTTGTCTTACCAAGTTTGATTAATAAAGTTTAGGCACTTTGAGCTCTGAGCTGTACGATTTAGAATCCAAATTGTTTATTCTACATCACATTAAGACAGTACAGAATATTGTCTGTGACGGACGGACAGACATACTTGTGTGATCGAACTGATTGAGCTTCTGCTGGCTGTATGTCGTCGCGTGAACAGCGTGCGGTCAACATGGTTTGAGGCAGGGCGAGAGCGATGTTGAAGCGGTGCAGTCAATGTATCCAGACCTTTAACCCAGAAATATAGGCTACTAAAAAGTTAATTTTTTGCTTTTATTACTAAAGAAAATACAATAATAATTACAACTAATATTTACACTTAAATCAATTTTCTAAAGCCGAAAAAAAGCCGTCACCAGAAGGCAAAGTGCCCAGAATGCTGGCAGCATTGCCACGTTGAATGGCAATGCTAATTCGTTGACCGAAATAAAAGCCAGCATTCCGATCACCTGTGGACTCTATTAGGAGTTTTGCTAGATTTTTTGCTTGAAATTATGATGTGAATGATTTAAATTCGGATCATTTTATTCTATCTTTAGGCACGCATTGTCCAAGCTAACCATTAAAAATATGGTGACAACAATGTGTTAGTTATTGTTAGAAGTATATCAGTTATCTAGTACCCATAACACAAGCTCTGCTTACCTTGGGACTAGATAATGCTGTGTAGATTGTCCAGCATTGTTTATTTTATTTATTTATTTTAAGTTTAAGTTTAAATAGTAAAAGTACTTGTCTGCCTTCTCTGTTAAATTGAGTAAGAACACAATACAATTTCCATCGTTATTTTGTGTTCTTTGTTGTCAAGACCCTCTGCCCTGTTTCTGTTTCCTTGAAGAAACTTGTATAATTCCGCAGGATGTACAAAACAACCCCAAGTTGGAGAATAAAATTTAAAGTTTCCGAATACCTACCGTTATTTGAACAGCTTGCTGGCAACAATGTCGGGGTTAGAAATAAGATAAAGCTTTTATCAAAGGGTAAACGGATAAATACATTCGCCTGAACCTACAGTGGTGTGGTGCCTACCTAAAGTGGTTCTCCAAAATTAAGCAAAGGCATATACAGGGTGGAAAGAATCTATGGGCCCTGGAGGGGAACTACCTTAAATCCTTTAGCAAGCTCATTTAACTGAAAGGAAACCTTCCTTTATTTATAAATTGAATTTTGATCCTGAACAATAATCCTACAGATTCGCATAATAAAATAGCAAGGGTTTATTTTTTTATTTTTAGTTGGTTCGATTCCCAGGTGAAGCAAGGAATTTTTAGAAAATCTTTGAATGCAATTATGTTTTTTTTTTAAAATAAAGGCATGTTTCCTTTCAGTTAAATGAGCTAGCTAAAGGATTGAAGGTAGTTCCCCTCCAGGGCCCATAGATTCTTTCCACCCTGTATATAAGCTATAGACGTCTAACGCTGATAAACCCTCGAAATTGCTTTAAAATCTCCGAGGATCACTGAAAAGTCGTCGATTTAAACACATAAAAATATCATACTCTTCCCACATTCATATGAAAAGATGCAGCTTGGGTCTCCAGTCGATTAAATCAGTTCTTTGCCAATAACGTCTCGCCATGCAATCTCAAAGCGACTCTACCCACTTCTCACTCAGTCGAATGTCCTCTGACAACACTAAATTACCCGAGAAATAGGAAAAGGTCAAATGCGACGGATATTATACGAATCAGTCTTTATTTCCACTCAGTAAAGAACGAATGCAATGTGTGTTCATGCAGGGTTGAATCCTCCCTCGGAAATAGAACCTACCTCTTCAGTCTACGTCGCGCGATCGTGGCGGGAACTCGCGTCCGCGCCTAAATTATCCAAAGTTCCATTCCAATTTTAAATTCAGTGCTTTCTTTTTTTAAGTTCAGAGAAAGGAGGTTATAGACATCAGGTGAGCGCGTTTAAATATTCATCCTCTTTTCAGAGTCCCTTTTATTGAAATGCGAGTTTTGGAGATTTCTTTTTCAGCTGTTTTACGGATAAAGTTTTGGTAGTTAATCCGCCGGCTAGTCCGCCGGGAGGAGTTATTAAAAAAGTTGCGGTTTTAGACTGCTTGAAGAGGCACTGGAGTATTTAAAACGACTTCGGCCAGACGACGGCTCGGTTCTTGAATTACATTGTTCTCAGAATTTAGAGAGATGTAATAATTTATATGTCGTCGGTTAGATCACAAAACACCTAATTCTATTTTAAGGTTCTATTGGAGATAAAGGCTATTATTCTCATTGTAACTACGAATATAAATGAAACACAGTTGATACATAGATACCTACTTATCTTCCTTAAATCATTTAAGTAACAAAAAATAACAAAACGCGTTTTTTTTAATTATGTCGCTCCTTTGTAATTAATTCATCAGATTTTCATCAACGTTGAATGATGGCTGCGCTTCAATCACCGACTTGAACTTTTAAAGGCCCGTTTAGACTGTGCGAGTTACTGTCTTGACAGTTTACTCGCTTCAGTATTTCACGAGCCGCTGCCGATCAAATGATGCATTAAAAGTAGGATACTTGTACATTGAGGTAGTGCTTATTGATTATAAAATGCTCGGCTCAGTAAATGGCAAAATATGAGGACCAAGCCTATTTTCGTCACACTGCGTTGCTATGTTTCAACAGTTTAGGTAAGTAAAAATTACATGTAGCATATAAGCACTTAAGTCACGAAGTATCTAACTTTACTTTTCGTCTAAGTAGGTATATAAAGTAGGCGAAAACAGTACATATCACGTATTTAACGTGCTCTGTGGACATTGCTTCTTCTTCATAAACTAGCAATGGTACAGAGCAAAAGTGGATTTCTACATTTATTTTTCTTTGGTTCCTTCAACGTGAAAACACGAAAGCTATAAATGTTTTACGCGCGTGGTACTTTTCATTGAAACTGTCAGCCTAAGGACAACAATTATGCGTTGATTGGCATTGTCAACTCGCACGTCTACTGGCTTCGTCTAACCATGCATTTACGTTGAAATATTATGGTGCAAACCTTCCTTCGCTTAAATTATTTTACAAATTAATTATTTATTACAAACCTGAGGTAATTAAGTCTTGTGATTTATAGACCTGATAGGACCACAGTGTTGGCGTAAAGCGGAAAATTGAAAATGTCAAAAATGCGGAAAGAGTTGCGGAATGGCTGCGACAGTGCGGAAAACTGGAACAAGCTCGACGTTTCCGCACTTCCGCTTTCCGCTTGAATCGTGACCATGCACTAACAGACAGATTGTCTGTGATTAGTTATAGAAAGGAAACGATTCAACCCCTGTTTCGTGGGTTAACTTTATTGAACGAAATCGTGCTCGAAACCAAACAAGAATGAAATCGAAAAATAAGGGTTTTAAACTTCGATAAAAGTAAAAAAGGTTTTTTTACTTTTATCTTTTTTTTACATTTACTTATGTTTTAAACTACATGCATATTAGAATTTTATTCTTTTGGGCAGAAAGTTACTGCAGTTTGTTTGTCAATTAGTATTGTTAATATTATAAATTATGTTATTTTGGTAGTTAATGACGTTAGGGATTTATTGGGTGAATATAATATAATGGAAAATGATTGAATTTACTTATTGGTTTTCTCAACCATTTCGATTTTAATCAACTTAAAAAAGCAGGATGTTCTATGTTTGGCTGTTTGTATGTGCGCCGAAATCTCCGTCAATTACGGATCGATTTTAATGATTCTTCTACTATTGTATATAGAAATACCCCGAGATCGTTCCATAAAAATTTCATTCCTGAAGATGAAACTAAAAAACAAGTGTAAATATAAAGTGATTTGAAGTCAGTTGCAACACTTGCAACTACTGAACAGATACAGATTAAATTTTGCATAAAATTAGAACAAAGCCTGAGTTAGACAATAAGCAATAATCATTATACCGATAATACACATGCAAAGGAGCGGGCAGAAAATAAATAAATCATTAATATATAATGCTGGGTAATTCACACAGCATTATCTAGGCTCAAGTTAAGCAGAGCTTGTGTTATGGGTACTAAGATAACTGATACACAAAATACAATACAATACACAAATAGACATTTTTATCATACATAGAAAACGACCAGAACACCCGAAACAAAAATTTGAAGATCGTACAAACATTTGTCCCACGGCGGGAATCAGACCCGCAACCTCCTGCGTCGCAGGCGGACCTTCGCCCACCGCGCCACAGAGGTCGCATAAAAATAGATATTAATACAGAAAAGGTTAATATTAAACGGCTAAAGGCTAGCTGCCCTCTGCGGTACAGAGGCGATATTAACAATCTTTACCCGACTGCGCAAACAAGATGTTCATAACGATAACGTAGGGAGAATTGAAGGCAGGCATGTTAGTAGATAACCCATTTCACAACACATTGTCGAAACTGAGTTTGCAACTTTGGCAGGCAAGTTTCAAAGCACAGATAAATACAGAGTAAAGTACTAGTGGTTGTAGGAAACTATTGCATTGTCGTCCATAGTGCTATTTTACAAAATACAATAACAATAGGGTTAGTATTCAGTGGCCTTAGTCTAAGTTTATACAAAAAACATTCGATAAACGTATTCGAGAACCATTGATGTCTTCCACAAAAAGGCTTAATGGAGACACAAACGAAGTGTAGCCAATGCGACAAATAAATAAGAAAAAAGAAAAAAAAATTTATAAAGCACTTCAAAACTTAGCGATAGCAAAATGATAACTTCATATCTTAATGTATTCGGTACCTCTAAGTTGAGTGGAACCCTTAGAATTTCCAACTCTCCCTTTGTAAATAATAACAATATTAGGGCTACAACTTCAAACTACGAGCTTTGAAACTTAAACTGTCTTGACAAAGCCTTTACAAACTTTAGGGCTCTATCTTATGACACCACAGACAAAAAAACCCCAGCCACAAGGTAAAAACGAGTCTGACTCTACGAAGTATTTTTCAGAAATTTCTTACATATATAGAAAGAACATAAACAATCTAATATTTATCTATGACTACACAACGAAAGAATATACCTCCTGACTAAAAATTGAAGCCGACACCAAAATAAAAAATCAAAATCAAAAATTCTTCTTATACAAAAATGTATACTTAGAAAAGGTCAAATTCTTAAAATAAAACACTGACACGGAAATAAAGTGGTACTTTTGATTTCTGTCGCTTCGGTATGTAGACATATGTAAAGAAGCGACTAAGAAACCTTTAGCCTGTTAGTTGTTATTTTTCGAGTTGGAGCATAGTGCCCATAAAACATAGTGCCCAGAATGAAATCTTTCCTCTTTATAATATAAGTATTGAAAAAGTAGTGGCCTATTATTTGAATCCAGGCTTGAAACTACGTATATTTAAAAACTCAGCCTAATCCGTTAAGTAGTTTTGACGTGAAGCTGTAACAAACATCCATCCATCCATCCAAACTTTCTCATCTATAATATTAGTGTGATGTGATATTACTGGAATTTTACCTACTTAGCTTATTGAATTTAGCTTAGCTAAAAGTGGCGCGTGTCTATTAGAAGCGTGGTTGCCAAGCCGCCTTTCGTTTGCACCGAGCCTTAGATGTTATGAGCCCAGTAAAATGATTTAACGGCAAGCGAGCCGTTATTTTAAGAAGTATATTAAACCTTACCCTTGCAATGAATTTATAGGACGATAAACACAGTTCCTCTTCGTAACTTTTGTTAGTTTAGGTCAGCTCTATGCAACTAATTTCGTTACGAATATTGATTGGGGTCAATGCCCGGAAGCCTTTGCAGGTCGAGTTATAAATCAAACTGGGAAGACTTTGTAAGTCTGGCAAATATAATAAATAAATAATGCTGGACAATTCACACTGCATTATCTAGCCCCAAGCTAAACAGAGCATAAGTTAAGATAACTGATATGCATAAAACAAAACAATACCAATAAAATTGATTAACAAAGAAAATTACAATCAAATAATAGAATTAAATTAAAATTAGTATTTACAATTGAAACAATTGAGCTTACTGCAGACTGTTGCAAACAATCTACAAGTAGCTCAACTGACCCATATCAATACCAGTCGGAAGCGTGCCCAAGACGCTAGCTGCATTGCCCCGCTGTATAGCAATGCTGAAGCGCTGCGCCAGATACTCACCAGCTCTCGGGTCACGCGTCGCTTCGACCAGACGCTCAGATATAGATATGTTTTACAATACACAGATAGATTTTTTACTAAACATAGTAAACGACCAGAACACCAGGATAAAGGAAATCGTGAATCATTTCTCAGTAAATTTCGGGATTTTCGAGAATAATCTTTTTACTTCAGACCACTACCGAAATTACATTGAACTCTTTTCCACTTTCTCACCACAGCTGTAGGATACGGTCCTGCGTGCAGACAAAATGTCAGCTGGTCGGAGCTAAACAGCTAGGTATTGTGACGTGCCTTCCGGTAGTTATCCCATTGCGAGGGTCATTTGTCCATTAGCCGCGTCGCTTGACCTCTGGGAAGTTGATTTTTGCAATGATTTTAACACGATCTGTGTTCTTTGTTCTTTTAGCAAAAATGTAATCAAATTTTTTTTAGCAGGACAGATATTAATCTAAAAATGTACAGTCAGCTGCTCAGATATGTATACACTTCCAAGTTTTCACTTTTATTTTGCTCGGAACTTATCATACAAAAGTTTACGCATACATTTTTCAAACTGAGTAGCCATCGTTCTTGTCAGAATACGATATATAAATTTTCACAATGACTATACACTTACTATTCAGTCTAATTTCAAAACATGGGAGTGTATACATATTTTCGCAGCTGACTGTACCTACGAGGCAGAATTAACAAAAAAAAGGAGACATGATAGCAATTTTTTGACATCTCCCTCAGGCAGAAACAAGTTCATATATTTTATTATTATTATTTATTGAAACTTTGTAAACCTCCAAAAATATACAGGGTTAGTTAATTTGAGTCTGTTTATCTCGACAAACGAGAATAAAGGTTGACAAAACAAAACACAATAGGTGCCTTTACATGCGGTCGTTATTACACGGGCCGGCTAAATAAATAATACATTCGCATTATGCCACACATTTTCTGGCTTATTCTGCTTTTATTCGGCTTATTTCCACAGGTTTTCGTAATATACTGAATACAGCAGTATTGTCGTAGGCTTCATTATATTCCAACTGACTTAGTGGGTACCCAGGATAATTTGTTGGAGTGGTTTGTGTTATGTTTCTTTGTTTTCAGCTGACCACGACTTTTGTAATTATGTTTGTAGTTGCATATAGGGTTCTAAGCATTATGTAGGCAACTATACACTAACCAAACTCAATGTAGATTTAAGAAATGATATAAGTTCCAAAAATTTTCGGTTGTCGGCGAGACTCGAACCCGCACCCCACCCTTAGTACGGGTGTGCTCTAATCTAACCATCTAAGCCACGAAACCCTTAGTCGGTTCAACCGAAAATCTTTGAGACCTCTTACGGACTATAGCGCCGGTGGCTCCTCGATGTAGATTATTTGTAAACAAACCACCCATACTTAACCTAAAATTCACTCTGTTGCCGCGCCTTTTTGTACGCAAACTACATTACTTGTCGATTTGTTTAAGCATATGTAAGTAATTAACATTGCTTACAATTATATCTGAAACTTGACGTCAAGCAAGTGAGTTTTAGTTAATTGTGTCGTGGTTTGTCGGCAAATATTCTTCATCGAGTTTGGCTATAGTGTACATAGGTACCTTTACAATCGTACACCTATTGCAGTTTAGAAGCAATGTTTTTTTATTGGCTTATACTTATACAACTACCTATATACTTTTCTATGCCATCTTGTTTAAAAAAAATATGAAAACAACCAGGAAAATGACAACAAGACGGAACAAAAAGTGTCCATAGTTGACTACCTACGGAACCCTAAAACATTTACCCCTTTAAGTGCGTCGTACACTTTCTACGTCAAAAGGACGTCTACCCTTTCGTTAACGGCGTCAACTCAAAGGAATAATATTTTCTCAGCTAACACAATAAGCGCTTACGAAGCCTTTTTGTACGGCATGGATATAGGTACCTGCTTGCGAAACTAACTATTGTATACAGGGTGTAACAAAAGTGATCCTTCACTTTTGTTAAGTTGTTCCCAGACTTCCACGGGGGGTTCAGCTTCGCTCACAGAACACGGAAAAAATATTAAGAATTTTTTTATCCCATGTTCTGTGATCGTAGTTGAACCTCCCTTGAAAGTTTGGTCCTTTATTTTTGTAACACCTTGTATAAATACATGACAAGTTAGCCCGCCCCGACTCTGGTAGAACTGGTTTTCTCTTCTAGTTTCACTTATTTTACTAGGTATTAAATTTTTACATTCATACCAAAACACCCTGAACAAATGTTATGTAAACTCTGCAAATATTTTTACGTCAGCGAGAATCGAACCCCTCAATCTGTAGCGTTTTCGGTTTCACCCACCTGCGGCGCGTAGATTTTTGCGCTAACGCCGTTCCAAAAACGTATGCTCTGTCCCGCTCCTATGGACGCAAAATTCAATGTCTATCTTCTTACAAGCCCGCAAGTGACGGGTTCACGTGCGGGCCTGTGAAAAAGATCCGCACGCGGGCGGAAATCTGCATGACAGGAGAGCTCTTAGACTTTTTATTTGCATTTGTATTTATTTATTTACCATTCCGTTACATAACATAACATAGGCAAGTCAAAATTAATTTTTTTTGATAAACAATAAACAATAATATAAAATCTCACACAATTTCCATAACAGATTATAAACTTATATTAATCTGTAAATTTTACTACAGGTGGGTATTTTCATTTATCCCAGAAACAACTAGTGCGAAGCCGCAGGCAAAAGGTAGTCGATTATAACACTATGACAGTGTTATAATACTGTGACAGTGTTATAATACTGTGACAGTGTTATAATCGACTACCTTAGTATTATTACACTGTTATAATATTATTACACTCCGTACCTTCCCATACCATTCTCCCAACTCCGAACATGGATAAGGCTCAAACCAAAGAAACTCATACCGACGGACGCACTTACAAGAGTGCCACCGGGCAAGAGCAGCGCTTCCGGCTGCATCACCAAGGCTAACCAAGCGCATACTGAACCTGACCAGAAAGGACCTACGTGTCCTAGTGGGGACACTCACCGGACACTGCCCACTGAACAAACACCTCTTCACCATAGGAGCCACAGACAGCCCTCTCTGCAGGGGGTGTCTCAGCTACCACGAATCAGCTGCTCACGTAGTCCTGGAATGCGACACGAAATCCTCGAACACCTGAGGTCACTCCGTGAGCCCTGTGAAGATCACAGAAAGATTCTGCGCTTCTGGACGGAGTTAGGCTGGCTACGCTAGCAGAATAAAACCACGCACAATGGACCAACCCGAGTCTCGGTGCGGACAATAGAGTACACACAACAAACAAACAAAAAAAAATATTACACTGTCACAGTATTATAACACTGCCACGGTGGTCAATAAGCCCTTATTCGAACCCGATAAGTACCAGGATAACATAAGTGACGGGGGAAGCCGATAATACGACTGTGCGAGCCTATTTGTTTTATCTGGGAGCCTTGAGCGATCCCTTGTTATTTTTACCGAAAGGACAATGTGACAAGATCTGCGCAAGATAAAGATAAAAAAAAATATTAGGTTATATAATCAAAGATAGAAATTCTGTGTGTAAGTTACCAGTTCATGGATGTGATTTTGGTCCTCGGTTGCTTGCGAGAACCCAGCGTACAATACAAAGAGTGCAGAATGCTTGTTGTCGTTTTTGTTTTAATATTCCGCCTCGTAGTCACATAACACCGTACTTGAACAAAATGTCCCTGTTGAATATGGAATCACGAAGACTTCTTCATCTGGGAGGACTAGTCTTTGACGTCATTAAGTTTAAAAAGCCTGAGTATCTGCACTCAAAACTTAACTTCGTTTCTGGTGAGAGGTTAAGGTCAGTAAGATCTGCACTTTTATATCAACACCACAAGACCGCAGCTTTCAGGGGAAGTTTTAGGTATTCGGCAACGAAGTGTTGGAACAATATCCCACCCCCAATCCGCAATGTTAACACTAAATATACATTTAAATTAAAATTCAATTTTTTTTATTGCAAAAGCAAATAGAAGGTATTCCCAAGCACTTCGTTTGCCAAAAATAAAGCTGCCGTCAGTTTTCGCATCGGACTGATGTCATGACGTATGTATCTGTTTATATACTTATTATTTAAATATGGCTTCATTTAAATATTCTTTAAAAGTTCAGGATTGCTACTCGCTACACAACCACAATAATTCATAGCTAGGCACACATTATCTTGTGACTCGTTCTGCTCGCTCTCGATCTGGTTTTGGCTGAAAATCAGTGTTTGCTTTTAAGCAAAAATTTCACTGAGCCACGGCCTTTTTGTCTTGCTGCAGCACACACCACGTTTCCTACACTATGTTACTCTTAATCTTAATCGTATTATTGTTTGTTTTTACTAGTGTACTGTATAATTGTTGTATTTTGTATGTGTGTGTCTGAAGTTGCAAATAAAGTTTTTATCTATCTATCTATGTACGTCTCAATGAAATTTGATGCATGGTCTTACAGGTACAATGCGGTAACGAACAAAGAAATACCAACAAACAGAGAGAAAAAACATGAAGTACCTACACAGTGCGCGTCAGAATTAAGTATCCCCCTTGTCTAAGAGAAATAGGGGGATACTTAATTCTGACGCGCACTGTACATAAGCTCTTACCCCAGATAAACACGTGCTAAGCCACGCACAAATGCTAGTTTTCCATATTTCATATCCTGGAAGTTTTTACTTCAGGAACGCAGACAATAGTGGTAGATAAAACGGTACCGGCGTTCTAGAGTGAAAGCGTTGCTGAAAGGATTTTATGATAAGTACTAGGGATGGCTGGTTAGAATTCCTTCGGATTACTTATTTCTTTGGTAACAACTTTGGGGTTTCAAAAGTATTTCAATACTAGCTGTTCCCCGCGGTTTCACTCGCGTTAAATTCTAATTCCACATTTCAAGGGGGATAAAAAGGTATTTTTTTCCGTTCAGTAGTTTTTCATGAATGTAGAACCTTTTTTGAAGTAGGACAAAAAGTAGCCTACGTACACAAACGCTTACGAGAAATTTACAATAGTACATCGATATCAGGTTGGCAAAGTCCATTTTGTTATTATCTTTTTCGTTTTTCGTAGGTACGAAAAAACCTATTTTTGCTCATTGGCTGCATTTTAATGTAGTTAAAATATAATAAGTTCCCAAAAATTTCCGGTTTCGGCGGGACTCAACCCGCGCTCCACCCTCAGTACGGGTGTCCTCTAACCAACTAAGCCACGAAACCCTTAGTCGGTTATACCGAAAATCTTTGGGACCTCTTACGGACTATAGCGCCGGTGGCCGGTGGGAACTTATTTCATTTCTTAGTGATAACCCAAAGTGCGTGTAAGCACTATAACAAAAAACCTGTTAATGAAGTTATCAAAATGCAGCCAATGAGCGATAGTAGTATGAGCGACACAAATGATCGTAGCTGAGCCATTCAGATCTCAAAAAGGTAAAGCAAGGTGACATAAGCACATCCCTAGCAAATTCAAACATAATTCCGGAAGGTAGACGAACTTCAGCGTTTTTGTGATGTCTATTGACACAAACTTTTTACTCACTCGCTTGGGTTCAGCTTTTTGCTGAGCCTTTTCGAATTAATATTTTTGGCAAACACATAAATTTTGAATCAACATGAGCTTCGAGCTTTTTGTTTGCGTTGTAGCTCGTTTGGCACGCAGCAGATAAGAACAAAGGCTAAACAAGCTAGGTATTTTATTTTAAATATTGTTTGAATACCTACAGTTTTACTGACGAATTTTGATGTTTTACGCGGCTTTCGGGGCAAAAGTGGACTTGTTTTAATACAGATTAAGAACTATTTTACACAAAAAACTGTTTTATTTTACTTATTTGGTCTGACCCGAGAGCTGGTGGGGCACAGCGCATCAGCATTGCCATACAGCGGGACAATGCAGCGTCTTGGGGACGCTTCCGACTAGGTATTGATATGGATCAGTTGAGCTACCTGTAGATTGTTTGCAACTGTTTGCAGTTAGCTCAATTGTTTTAATTGAAATTACTTGTTTTAATTTAATTCTATTATTTGATTGTAATTTTCTTGGTTAATAAAGAATTCGTATTTTACAACATGTGTTTACAACATGTGAATATTTTGAGGCCGATCAATTTGGTTGTTTATTCGAATAAATTAATATAAAATAATCAGATTAATATATTACATATATTTATTATATTGTAATTTTCTTTGTTAATAAAGATGAAATAATCATAAATGCAAAGAAAGGCAGTTTTAATTTAATTTTACTCTAGGTATCTCTATAATACGCACGTTTTTTATCTTCTTAAAATAAATCAGTAATAAAGTAATACACAATTTATAATTATAAAGTATTTTAATGTTTTTGTGCCAGAAAAATTATTGTTTGTCCTACGTTCTGTGTGTAAAGAACAAAAATGTCCGAGTAAAAATAAAACCTCCATTAACCAAACCGCCCCATTGGCAAATTAAACAAATCGATCGGAAGAAGTTTCCGACACATTAAAATTCAGGAGCTCATTGTGTGTTGCCAGATCGCGCGTGGAATTGCCCTATGCCATCTATTACCATCTTTGTGGCCTGTGAAAGAAACGATATTACGTTTTTTAATTACATTTATTTCCTACTGTGGTTTTAGAATGTTAGAGGAGAATCGTAACGTAAATGAG
This sequence comes from Eupithecia exiguata, assembly GCA_947086465.1. Taxonomy (NCBI): domain Eukaryota; kingdom Metazoa; phylum Arthropoda; class Insecta; order Lepidoptera; family Geometridae; genus Eupithecia; species Eupithecia exiguata. Next base: position 1,996,711 of record OX352247.1, read on the forward strand.
AAACGAGTAACCTGAATTCATTCGTGGCAGAGCTAACAGTAAAGTTGAATTAAAACAAGTTCTCATTCTCTGTTACACACCTACCGCCTAAACCACGCTACGTATGACAGAGACACATTATTTTTAACAAACGAAACGAAAGCCGAAAAGGAAGGCTGTGTTCGGCTGTATGTATTTTTTGTCGACTTTTCCGTCAAATAAGGACGGATTTGGACAATTCCTTTACGGCTAAATAGATATATAATAATATAGATGTAAATAATATAATAAGAACAGAATACAAAAACGAATACGAATCAGCATTGCCATTCAACGTGGTAATGCCGCCAGCATTCTGGGCACTTTGCCTTCTGGTGACGGCTTAAATTTTTAGAAAATAGATTTAAGTGTAAATATTAGTTGTAATTATTGTATTCTGTTATGCTTAATGAAATTCAATTAATTTCTGTACAAATTTCTCCCACATCGGCGAATTATTCGTTAATAATCGATAATCTCACTTTCACACCGATAAAACACGAAAGAAACTGATGAATAATAAATTTAAAGGTTTATAATCTGAAAGGGAAAAAAGTTCAAAGTCCAACCCTTAAAAATATTTTAACAACTTTTCTTAAAAGTTTCAAAGAATATAGAAGGAAGCCAACAAAAGTAAGAACCGAAGCTTTATATTTTCCTGCCATAACTTTTACTTCGATTCTCCATAGTCGTGCAGTTTGCGCTGAACTTCTACTTTATTGTTGGATCCGAACAAATAACTGACCTTAAATCATGAACTCGTGTAATTCATGGATGAAGAATTCGTCCATGCATAACACAAGTTCATGATGTTGCGTTGGTTTCTAAATATGCTCTCGGAAGAATGCTGAAGGAGTGGAATTTTAGAATTCCTATGAAGTCGTATGAAACCACGCAAGCTTGTCCATGGCACAAAGATAGCGTCCAAAATAATACATTCAATAGATGAGCTATTTTTGAGCAACTTTTTTTGAAAAAATCGATAAAATGTCATTTGGATAAAAAATAAATAACCGATATTAAGCATAAAGGTGGTAAGGGCAACACTGACCACTCTGGTGGGATGTAGTAAATATCCATGTTGATGGTGGGTTCGAATTCGTGGCAGAACCGAATTTTAATACCCGAAAACTTGCCTAACCATTTTCCCATTTAGGTATTATTTAGGCACCGCTAATAACATCGCGTCGTTTAAAAAGTTTTCTCCATAAATATAAGAAAACTCGGTTCTCTAATTAACAAAGATTTTAAAGAGATTATCTTAAGAAAAGTACTTCGAAAACAACAATCGCCCTAAATTTTAAAAGGTTAGGGATACAAAACATTTTAACAGTCTATTTTACCTGCAGGCTAAGAAATGCTCTTCTCTAGAGAACAATTAAAAAGCTTCTAGAAAAGTCCGCAAAGCCACAGAATAGGTAAAAAGTAGGTAAAACACCGCAAGTTCTAATTACGTACGTAAATACAAAGAAAAGTTAACTGAAACATTTCAAGTCGCGGTCTAGCAACGAGGTTTTAAGAAAAAATATTCCTCTAAGTGCTATTGCCACTGCAGTGTCGTGACTTCAAAAAGGTTAGAGCAGAAAGGCTGGCCTTTGTGGGGACTTAAGAACGGGAATAAAATCACAGGGCGTACCAGACGCCTGGCTTTATTCCAAACGTAGCGCGCTGGAAATGGCTCGAACACTACGAGACTACACGTTTTGCTACGAGGCTACGTGTTTTGCTACGACGTAGAGCTTGCTACGTCGTAGCTTTTGCTACGCCATATTCCTTTTTCTTCGTCGTAGCTTTTGCTACAAAGTCGTTTTAGCTACAGTCTAGCTTTTGCGACGAGGTCAGGATGTAGCGTTTGCTACAGCGTAGCTGTAAATCTACTAAAATAACATCAGTGCTCACAGTATGTTTAGATTTTAGAAACTTGAGAATTTAAATTTAGTTTCTATCTCTTCCTTAATCGAATCCTCGTTAGCAGTTGAGACAAATATCAAAAATAAAAAATTTATAAAAGAAAACCATAACTAAAACTATTTATAAAAAAAACATCACATATTTCACTCTAAATTTACAACCTGTCGTGATGCAGTTGCAGTCGTATGTAGTTACTTAAAAGTCAAAGCTGAAAAACACTGGCAAAGAAATGCAGTCTTCGTTGCAGCTCTCGACGTCGTCACTGTCTGCCGCTGCCGCGTCCCGTGCCACTACTAATTTTGTAGAAAATAACGTCGTCTTCTATTATCACATGCATTTTGCATTGCATTTTTGGTTGTTAGACGTTTCGTATTTTGCTATCACAGACTGACACAGTTATTTATACCCTAACAGTTGCTTGATAATCGTGTCATGTTTTACTAACACGTCTTGATACAAAATGACACAGCTTTCCTCACAGGACTGTGTCCACAAGAGCTACGTCTTCGCTTATTACTACATTGCATTCTAATGAGCATCACCGCTTGATAATGGAGTGGAGAGCTCTGATTGGAATCCCCTTTGAATTTGGCACGGCCGGTGCATTTGTACCCTCATTTGCATAGTTTACTGTTAGCCACTGCTGTCTAGAGCTTTGGCGAGTTTGGTTGCAGCTGGTATAAGTTGAGTTTGGAATACTGTGGATAATACAATGTTTGATTTGTTGGGTCAAACAACTGGTGGAGAACGAAGTGTTTGAGCAATCGCAGAATTAGGACAGATCTGGGCGTCTCGTCTATACATCTTGTCTATACAAAATAATTGGATGTTCTGCGAGATAAGGGCCCAAGGCTAAAAAACCGGTTTGAGACATGAAAATTTAACTTTTATATCGTACTAAATAAACTTGTTTGTGGCGATCATATTCGTACCTCAAAATAACCTCAAACATGGCCCATTTATTAAATTATTTCAATCTTGTACTTACTAAATTATACAATAAATCTTTTAACTAGGTTAATCGAGGTCAATCAATAGAAATGCATTAATAAATTCCCAAACGCGACATCATTGCAGCGATTTTTTTCTATTTAGCTTAGCGATTATTTTCCTTTAGCGGTAATGATGTTTATCATCATTCTAAGCTACTCCAGTGCTGTACAAATCCCTCACTAGGAGCGTCATATCATCGCTCTGTCCTTTGTTTACAACATGCAGCATGTAGGTTCCAGCAGTTTTTCGCAAATCGCAGTGCAATATCCTGGAAACCAGCATTTCCTCTTCAATTTTATAAGAAAAGCTAACAATAATGAATAGTGTACTTAAGGCACAAGAGAATGTCGTAAAGAGTCCTCAAGTCGCTCTCGTGAGATATAACAATAAAACCGCTTGGCAGTCGCATTGGCTCGCTGTTGGCTTTTTGTAACAGCCCACGTTTTATTGTGTAATTGCACTTATATTTATTACGGGGATATCCCCCTATAAATAAAGTCGCTTAGATGGAGGGATGTTTTTGTAGTACGTTTATCTTGTGTTTGTACAAACCAATTTTTTTAAGTACATTATCCGATGGCCTGATTAACTGATTTGAAGGCCTACCTATACACCACAACAGTGAATATATAACATTCGTAACACATACAGAAACAGTGAATGTATAACTGAGTGCATATTGGACCCCACGAATCTTGACACGAATTGAACCATGGGCAGCCACTCACCTTGGGCTCGTTTTAAACCGACTTCGGTGAGAGGGCTATAATTATATCCTTTATTTCCGTGGTTTTAGTCTGTGTAATACATACATATGTCGTATGTCTCAAAACCCTTGCTCAAAACTGACAAAGTTAAAGTTATTTAGACCGGAAAGACCGGAAATTGCTTTTTTGAAAGGTGCTTTAAAGTTTGTGGCCTGGACTAAAATACGCGAGATTTTCTGTGATAAATCAATCGATTTGATTGTGACAAATTCGCGGGTACGTGACCTTTGTTATTGTGATAAAAGTGTATAAAGACTAGCCGAATGTGCGCGTGCATTATTTTTATGCGTGTATTACTAATTATATGCTTGTATTACTATTTATATGCTTAAGCGAACATTAGAAGCAAACAAAATCAGTTTTAGTCAGCATAAACATATACCGCCTTTTGTTCATCCATTTTCTGTAAGTCAAGTGTGAATAAATAAATAAATAGGTAATATACCTAGGTACCTACATATATCAATTATCTTTGAAAAGAACACGTTTGAAGCGGCGAAAAGAAGGTAACCTGAAAATAAAAACAGTACTAAGGTATTGAATCCATTTCCTTTTTGGTGTAGGTGTTTGAGTTCTTCCATGTCATCATAGGAGCACTTAAAGAGTGACCTTTCCAAAATGAATATCTTTTATTTCCGTGTTCTAAATGTGCATCTAAACCAGTTTCATCCAGCATTAACATATTACCAACATCTGGCGATTCCCGGCATTTCCAGGAAGTCTAGAGTTTATTTATAAGCGGGTTTCCACCGGATATTGCGCCTTGCACCGCCCGTTTCCGGTTCCAAGGCTGCTGCGCAACTTCCTGTTTCCATTGTCGCCGGAACTGGATACCGCACTTTGTTTCTTATGTTCTATGGTTTTGTGGATACTTCTTTAGCTCTAGAAAATGACTGGTGGGTCACGACCTTGTCGCTTTTAAGCAAGAACTTTGGAGCAGTTTGATTTTGGCTGTTTTTACCAGCCATAGCGAGTCAAAATCGCGATGACTATTTATATTATGACGTTTAAAATGACATATCAAACATGTATCAACTTTCCCGAAACGATCCATTCGACTAAAAGTAGGCTTGAGTTATCCCAATAGTAAAGGGTTTTTAGGGTTCCGTTTCAATATCTGTCATGAAGATTAACCTTTCTTCTGAATGTGGCAGGTATTTTTTTAATTAGTAACAGAAAGAATGGGGTATTTTACTCGGATCATTAGCACTATAGAGAATATAGAAGTGAAATACTTTTTAAAAATGGGTGTTATTATGGTGACCTTAAAACAGCTTGTAATTTAGAACAAAAGTCAACACATCTCTAACGACTACTACAAAACCTACCTGACCTAAGCCCTCTTTTTTGTCAGCCTCTTGAAATCCCTCTTTGTTTCATAGTCTATGATTGAAAATTATGATTCTCCTTAGTTTCCATAACAGCTTACAACATCCATTGTTAAAGTTAATAGTACGCAGTAGCTCACTTCGTAAATACTACACAGTCAGTATTCATGAGAAGACCACTTAAACCACCTGACGGCAATGGTATATTATAAATTAACCACCTCAACCCACTTTAAACTTTACATTCTACTAACAAAGTCCAATTTCCCCTTTAAACCAGACTGACAATTATGATCTGTAGAGCTGTAACAGTAATTCAAACTGTGTGATCAAGGGGCAAAGTCCAAATTGTGTTGTAGACGGTTTTGAAAACCCATTTGCGTCCAAAACTGTAATTCTAATTATATATTAACTGTTTTAGTCCAGGCGCGTCCGTGTTGAATTGTTTACTAACTCATTTGCATACATAATAAGATGCAGTCCCTATTTTAATTGTCGTTTCTACAATCTAATATGTTTTAATGGTGTAACTTCGTAGCATTATTGAGGACGATAACTTAAGCTCAAACACTTGTGTCAAGGGACGCAAAGAACACAGCAATAAAGAAATGAATACTGAGTGAGAATATCTTAGTATTGTTACAATATTCTCTGGTGATGAAAAACTCAAAGTTGGTACCAACTTTATTTCGTTTAGACCTTAAAAGGTTTTTGGATACGATTCATCCGTATCCGCGAGAATACTCAGACTTCGGTTTATGATAAGTATAAGTTTTCATTTCTGTTATTTACTTAATTAATACACGACCCATAACCCTTCCATAATACACTGTTGTGTCTTTAATGCTCATATTTGTATGTGAAGTTCCTTATTCCACCATTAAATCACCAAAAAGATTTTAATGTACTTTAATGGGGTATCGCTAGATAGCCCGGGATTATTAGATCAAATTTAGGTAAAGATCCAAAATGCGTCATAACCAGCAGTTTTTTTGTACCTTTATTCACTAAATGGTACTGAATCATTATTTAAAACTCCCCATCCCTCCTCCGTTTGCTTCCCGAGATAAATAATAAGAATCCTACCATCACATTTCGTAGTCATATTTATCAATTTGTGTTGTAGATTCATAACAATAAAAAAAAGGTTTTTTTTCCTGATTATCGTTCAAATAAATCCTAGAAAGAAATAAATTCGCAAAAACATATTCCATTCCAACATTAGTCAACAACATTGTTCTCTCGTCCTACAGTTCAAAGACGGTCCCTAGAGCCACTGCTACAGACGTCCAGACACTGCAAACACTAGCTATTTATCTATTACGGAATCTGAGTTCTGGCACAATGCCAGCGACTTGTGCATTCATGGTGTGACTAAACAGGTGGGACGTCTGCGTTAAGGATATGCACTGAATAACATCGGGCTAATCTTGAAGGTAGGTACAGGTAACGACTGAAGTCGTAGAACAGATCAACTAAGGTATGTGTTCTTATAGATAACCACACTTAGGGTGGTGTTCTTTGAAAGATAAGCGAGCATTTAGTAACTTTGACGGTTAATTTATGAAAACTTCAGGTAAAATGTCCATGTGTTGATGATCCAGTTATACTATTTTTTTTTTATGTAGACACCTTTAATAAAAATACCTACGAAATGAAATCGTTTATAGGGTCAAATAAATATAATAAATATAAGTCAAAATAGATATGTACATGCACTTAGTTGTAATTGTTTTATTTTAAATTTCATAATAAATGTTAGTGTGTTTTGTATGTTAACGAATATCAGTTTATTTCTTTTTTAATGTATGTATATCTACATACATAAAAGAACTACTTTAGTTTTACTGGTATCATGCTCAAAAGTGAAAAATATTTTACAGAAAGCTTTGTTGAAAAACACGAGAAAAATCTAACTGAAAAGCTCTACCGCATTTCTGCCAGAAGTACTTTTACTCTGCAACTTATAATACAAAGAACCTATCTCCTTTGAAGTACAATGATTCGCATCTCCCCATGCCGTTTCTTTTTTACTCTCATTACGCCCCCGCAAATGATTTTTAGGGTTCCATAACTCAAAAAGAAAAAAGGAACCCTTATAGGATGTCTTCGTTATCCGTGTCTGTGTATCAAGGCCCTTTTACTTAGGGACGAGTTGAAGTATCAAGTTAAAATTACGATCAAAAAATCAAGTCTTAAATCCCTTGAACATCTGACTTCTAAGTCATTGCAATCTAAAGATATGGCCGTTTATGCTGCATATTTTATTTATATAATTAGAAGACCGTATAACATCATAACAGATTGATTGATTTTGATACTTGCAAAGGAATAAAAATCTATGGGGTATATATTATATACTTTACTTACGTAAAATCATGGAATGGCAACAAGTTATTTCGTACCTACATCACAAGTAAAGGGGAAATCCATACAATCACAAAAATAATTTTGATTCCTGTGATGGACGGACTATTTAAATACCTATAATTTTGTACAAAACCCTCGGTGCCCGAGTCCTACTCGCACTTGGCCGGTTTTATTTGTCTGTAGTACGTACGTCGTACACCCTCGTTATCTCATACGTAGCACAAAAGACACTTCAAAATTGTCTAAGTTCTGAAATCTAATTCTGTTTTATGTTTACGCGGGATTTAAGTTTCAAAAGTTATCAAAACTTGATTCTACCACGGCGAAGAAATTCTTGTACAAATTGTAGAATCTTAGGATTTTGAGCGGGTCCACAAGGCATTCTGCGTTTTTAGCTAAAAATCTTTAGAAAGGCATGCGATGCAAACGGCATTTTTAATCAAGTTTCTTCTTTCTAAGGCGTTTTTTTAATATATTTTAAAATAGTCGTAACAGATTGAAAATTCGGCGCGCTTTATATGGGGCTATAGACTTGACCATGCTTATTTTATTTTCTCTCGCCATCTATTTGAGGTCTATAGAAAAAAGATTTTTTTTAAATACCTCATTGCAATGAGTGTTTGCGTAAAAATTTATCGAATTCATTTTCACATTGCATTCCCACTTTACGGCCATCTACGTCACGACGTAATGTTCGATCTACCAGTTGGTAACATTACAGGGGTCTCAAGGGATTAAAATACAGGTCAATATTAATATTCATTGGAGCGATATTTTACAGTAAAATTCAATAAACAATGAAATACTGAAATTGCGAAACTTTGAACACTGAAAGGGGCTAAATGAATAGGCTTCGGCAGACTTCGACTCTCATTAAAATCTTTCTGATATTAATTTGGAGTTGTAAAACTTAGCCCGCTAGAGGTCCAAATTTTTTTTTTGGTTTAGCGAAGATATTGTAAAGTTTGAATTACAAATGCTGTAAGCTTGTTTGATGACGATTTGCGAAAGACTGCTGGCAGATGCTGGATGCGGCAAGCTGAAGACAGGGCGCTATGGCGCGCATTAGGAGAGGCCTATGTCCGGCAGTGGACTGATATAGGCTGATGATGATGAAGCTTTTTTGAAATCCTAAAAAGAAAATGAACCAATGAGCAGCGGCGAAACTAGTGTGAATGATAACACTCAAGAAAGTAAAGCATTTTCATATTTGATATTCGATCGGTCCTTACGCGAATCTGCGGGTAATTTATAAAAATATCTATCTATGTATTATATTACATTAAGTATATCAGTGATAGAGCTTGTGTTATGGGTACTATACAAAGACATCACTACAGAACCTTGTCAAAAATTGTGAAACAGTGACAACGCTATATGCGGAACTAAGTCAGCAGTAAATCACTCCCCCCGGTCCCCGCAAAAATTGGTTGATCGTGATTGCATTACTTTTTCGAGCATATCGCGTCCCGTGGAAAATGTCTTTGGTACTATATCAGCTATATAGCTTAGCTTGGAACTAAATAATGCGGGGTGAATTGTCCAGCATTATAAATTTGGAGTCAACGAATATCTACAAAACTTTGATTGTATCAAGAATGAGTGACATGCATAATTTAACTTTGAAATACACTTTTAAATTGGAAACTGGCAGCAGTCACTCTACTCAGCAATTACCCAAATGACTCAACCGGCGCTCGCTGAATCCATAATGACTTAGTTCCGATATTGCGGTCTAAATTTAGGCACTGGTTGGTACGGTATTTTAGGATACCTATATACACTACTATACCTATATATAACCATACGACAAACGATAGAACTTTCCTGAAGACTTTTAATTTTCAAAAACTAGTCGGTAAGTGTACTAACGCCTTGTATTTGTGTAACTACGCCTTAGCACGCTGTTGATTGAAAAAAAATATTCCCTTTAAACTATAATTAGACAAATTTATTTATTTGATGAAAATTACAATGACAGAATACAATAATTACAACTAATATTTACACTTAAATCTATTTACTAAAAATCTAAGCCGACACCAGAAGGCAAAGTGCCCAGAATCAGTGATTGAAAAATATCTTTATTTTGTTTGACTTTTTATGGTATTACATTCTTGGTTACAATTTATGGAAGTACGTTAACGATATACATATAAGAATTATATCATTACCATTATATCATTAATTAGAAAATGACAATAACAGTATAAAACAATTACAACTAGTATTTACACATATATCTATTTTCCAAAAATCCAAGCTGTCACCAGAAAGCAGAGTGCCCCGAATGCTGGCAGCATTACCACGTTGAATGGCAATGCAAAATATGTTGACCGATATAAAAGCCAGTATTCCGATCACCAGTGCACTCGATTAGGAGTTTTGTAAGATCTTTGTATATTGCGTGTGCCCCAGGACCCCAAGGACCTAGAGTTTCCACCCCAAACGGCTCAAATAGGTAACCTCGGTCAAGGTTAACGTATTTTCGCCATTGGAGGGACTCCGTTGATGTTGCTGCGTAGCCAATTTTTAACGATAAAATAATAGATGAGGACAAATATAAAAATGTATTTACGATTCATCGAAAAATTATAAAAAATAAACAGAATTACTCACGGCTAGTTGCAATATTTTAGAGATAAGCAGAAGCAAAACTTTGACGGTTTAAAATGTGTGTAAAATGTTTTTATTAATTTTGGACACTGTATATAAATTGTGAAATATATCAACGATCAGGTAATTTTATAATTGACAAATTGTAACCAAGAATGTTAAACCATGAACTGAATAGCTATCTAATCGTCTAACCAGGTTAGTCTGCATAACGAAGCAGCGAAGAGGAGGAATGCTGGATAATACTGTAAAGCCACTACCTACTGCTGAATTACGATTCCCTGGCGCAGCGAGAATCAGGCCACTCATTCGTATTGAATTAGCTGGAGAACTTAGCTACAGCGTAAATAATATGAACACAGATCTAGACTTGAACGACGCTCTGTGCATTGCGGCACCCTGTTTTACATGATAAAGGATTAGCAGATCTATTAATATGGAATTAAAAGTTGGTTTTCGGTGGGAATATGAATAAATAATGTATCTAGATGTTGGAAGAGTCGTTGGAAGCATTGACTTGTTTGTCAAATCTGTCATTATTTAAGTTTTTTTTGACGAGTAGGCCAGGGTGTAAGAGGGAGTCCAACATCTGGTCTCCCAAGTCAACCTAACCTGCACGTGGTGCACCCTGCTAGATAACGAGCTAAGCTCTGGTGAAAATATCAAACAATCTTCATAATTTTATGACTGAGATATTTACATGAAATAAGCTCCCAAAAAATTTTTTTTGGGAACTTATTTAGAAGGGTTTCGTGGCTTAGTTGGTTAGAGCACACCCGTACTAAGGGTGGGGCGCGGGTTCAAGTCCCGCCGGAACGGAAATTTTTGGGAACTTATTTCATTTCTTAGAGATACCCAAAGTGCGGGTAAGCACTATAACAAAAAACCTTAGAGATATTTACAATTATTTTCCATTTTGTCACTGGTAGAATAGTGTCTAACCATACACATATTGTTATTAACAAATAATTATCATCAACGGTTTAATGAACACTGGCAATAATGTCCACTACGCAAAATAGCCACTTCTGATAATACCCATCTGTTTCTACATCCATTTAGGTAAATGGCATTTTTTTATAAGGTCAACGACATAAATTGGCCATTCCTGGAACGTAAATGGACCATTTCTGTACGTAAATACTACGTAATAGATACTACGTAAATGGACCATTTCTATACGTAAATACTACGTAATAGATGCTACATAAGTTGTCCATTTCTAGAAATGACTAATAACCAAAATATGTAACATACCTAGCTACAAACCAACCAAAATGGCGGTTTTAGTGAGTTAGTAATGAAAAGCACGTATTGGGCCAAAGTTTAAAAAAAAACTGACGCAATTTTTTTCCCATTACGGGCAAGATTTCTCTTGAAGCTAAGACAAGGGTTCAATACCTCACATCTACTCTTTATCTTAATTTACTTTAAAAATAGTTATTAATCCACTTAGAATTAAACCTAGAAACTGGTTGATGTAGAGGAATGTAGCACGTTTTTCTTCTCCACTTTTTTTACTTCTTTTTGAATGTAGGTGGAATGCATCGAGGATGCAACTGAATGAAATTGACTTTTTGAATTTACATTATGAACACTAACTTACAACGGGGTTTTTTACTCTATATGAGTAAAAATAAAAAAAATACCTATATTTTTTGAGATACTTTAGGCAAAAAACAGTAGGAAAACGTTCATAAAATAATAAAAAAAAACGTTTTCTAATCAGTTTTTAAACCATAGTAACCAATAGTAAGCGCAATGTGGTTTTGTCATACGACTGTGTAGGCAAACTAAAAAGTATCAACTGTCATCAGCAACATCACCGCCACGGTAAGTATAACATTATCTAACTGACGTCAGGGGTCAGGGAAGTCAGCTTAAGGTTGATCCTTACTTTATGTTACACCCTGTATAGAAATCGACCAGTTTTCCAGTACCACCCAGACAATGCAATAATGATTAAGGGATGCGAATAACCAGCCGACGAGCCGACGAGCCCCGGGGAGCCTCGGAGAGATAACGGGCTAATCCTACTTATCGCCGGACTTACGTTGAAAATATAAGCAGTTTTTACACAGCGCTTCCTAGAGGGCGCCAGTGGCGGCCCAGAAACTGAGGACAGAAATAAACGACAGTTACGGTTGGGTGGGAACAGTTTTTGCTATGAGTTTGTATTTATCCTCAAGGCTTTTAGTCGGTGATTATGATTACAATTAACTGTAATTATTATAATGACAATTAAAATAATTATTATAATGACAATTAAAATAATTAAATTTCCTTACACACACTTTAGAAAAACACATGCGAAGCCGCGGGCAGACACTATTGGTTAATAGTATATGCAAAGCCAATCTTTGTTCTAAAAGCAAAGCCGTGCTTAGTAACTAATCTCACAAAGGTTTTGTTTTCGTTCAAAGGAATATGACATGAAACGTATTGAATAATCCTACAAAACATTGTGGTTCATCGGTAGACAGGTACAGTAAAACCTTCTGAAAAAGTGGTTAGCTAAACTGAAACTACATCATCATCATCGTCAGCTTATGTTAGTCCACGGCTGGACATAGGCCTCTCCTAATGAGCCATAGCGCTCTATCTTCGGCTTGACGAATCGTCTAGCCTGCCTGCTTCTACCTGCAGTCTTTCACAAGTCACCTGGCCGGAAGGCGTCCTACACTACGTTTACCAAGTCGTAATCTTTACTCAAGAACACGTTTACACCAACGGTTGTCGGTTATTCACGTGATATGGCCGGCCCACTGCCACTTTAACTCGCTAATTCTTAGAGCTATGTCGATAACTTTGGTGAAACTACATGCCAAGAAGCAAATCCCATGGGTGGGATTCATGAGATAAGAAGTATCATCATCATCATCCGTAGTCGGATTTCACCCGCTGCTGGATATAGGCCTCCCGAAGTTTGTACAATCCACGACGGTCCTGTGATGAGAAGTATAACCGGCCTGGACCTACATCTATGCATTTAGCCTGATCCGTTTAGTACAAGAATACAAGAATTTATTAATAAAAATAATATTTTACACGTCACTAGGTAGTTAGTAGTTTTGGCAAGAAGTAGGTTCCCAACAAACAACAGACCAAAACACCACAATACATACTATATGTATATTTCATTTTCATTTCATTTTCATTTATTAAACCATAGGAACACATTGGAACACTTAGCAATGTCAAATATACAGCTTAAAATCATAATATAAAAAAGGCTATTGAAATAAACATATAGATCTTACAATTGCGAAACAAAAATACCTATCAGCTGTATAGAGGCCTTGTCAAACTAATCAAATTACAATGGTTTAAAAAAAATGTTAGATATAATAAATTTGCATAAATTTAGCGGCTGTATAGAGGCCTTGTCAATAATAAAAATAGTTCCCTAATTAAGTTACAAATGAAGCTGATGGTCTGTGCCTTTCGAAAGCGGTGGCCTTATTCGTGGATGTCCATGCATGTTTGTCATCTGCATATTCGGAGCAAGAATAGTATGCTCCCCTAGTGAGGCCAAATTTAATACGTTTTTTAAATTGTCTTTCAGTCAGCTCAAGTACATGATTTGGTAATTTATTGTAGTATCGAATACAATTTCCTAGAAACGACTTGCTGCTTTTAGTCAGTCTAAATTTAGGAAGCACTAGCTTGTTTTTGTTTCTAGTATTGACCTGGTGTATGTCACTGTTCTTTGGTAGACTGTTTATGTGCTTCCGTGCGTACATGATGCATTCGTATATGTAAAGTGAAGGTAAGGTCATGATATTTATTTGACTAAATAAGGTTCTAAGTGAAGTTCTAGGCCGTAAGTTGTAAACAGCTCTTACCGCACGTTTTTGGAGAACAAAAATCGTATGTGTATTGGCGGCGGCTCCCCATAATAGTAAACCATAGGACATGATGCTGTGGAAATATGAGTAATAGGTCAATCTAGCATTTTGTACATCAGTTAATTGCCTTATTTGTCTAATTGCATAAACTGCGGAACTCAGTCTCCCACCCAATGAACTAATATGAGAGCCCCACTGCATTTTGGAGTCTATAGTTAGACCTAGAAATATGGTAGTATGCGATAATTCTATACTACTATTACTGATTTTAATAATGGTACTATCGGGTTTAACATTTGGTGGAGAAAACTTCACGACTTTGGTTTTTGTAGGGTTAAGAACTAGGTTATTAGCAGAAAACCAATTGTTTAACCGTTCTAAAATACCGTTAACCATATTTATGTCCGCATTTCTTCGGGGTACTTTAAATATCAACGACGTATCATCCGCATACATAACTATGTCTGTGGATGATGATTGTTTTTGGATCATATATGCCAAGTCATTTACATACAGGAGAAATAAGAAAGGCCCTAGGATCGACCCTTGGGGGACTCCCGATTTAATAGTAGCCCCATGGGACTTAGTTCCGTCTACCTCCACTCTCATTTCCCGGCCTTGAAGATAGGATTCAATCAAATGTAACGCTTTATATGTTAGCCCATAAAACTTAAGCTTTTGTAAGAGGGTGTCATGACATACGCAGTCGAAGGCCTTTGAAAGGTCGCAGAAAACCCCAATTACATCGTGTGCGTCATCCCAGGCTTGAAGTACTAGTTTAACGAACAACGATCCCGCATCAATCGTGGATTTCCCCTTTCTAAATCCGAATTGTTGTGAATGTATTATATTGTTTAAATCAAAATGTTCCGACAATTGACCTAGTAATATTTTTTCAAATATTTTACTTATACACGGAAGCACTGATACAGGTCTATAATTTGATGGATCTCTCTTACTTCCCGCTTTATAAAGTGGAACTACCTTGCTATGTTTCATTAAACTTGGAAAGACTCCTTTGTCAATGCAGGCATTAAATAAAGCAGCTAAGTAAGGAGCGATCTTACCGATGACGTGCTGTATCACGTTGAGGGAAAGCCCCCATAAATCCTCCGATTTCTTTATTTTAAGAGTCTTAAATGTTTTAATAACTACTTCTGGAGATATATGACAGAAATTGAAATGAGTCAAACTCGTGTCATTAAACTCTTTTAAAAAATTTAGAGCAATATCTGTTGAGGATTGTAAATGTTTAGTGATCTGCGATGGAGCGTTTGAGAAGAAGTTAGCAAAAGCATTCACCATGTCAAGAGTATTTGATATACATATCTCATCTATTTTGAGTGTCTTTGGTTTAACAAAATTTGTAATTTTACCAGTCTCTACGTTAATAATATTCCAAACAGCCTTTATTTTGTTTTTAGAGTTACTAATTTTATTCCTAATATATATAGATTTAGCGTTCATACATACTCTCTTGAATAACTTTGAGTAGTTCCTAACGTATTCATTAAATTCAGTATCTTTCCTATTACCTCTTTGCTCATATAAACCATATAAAATGTTTCTACTTATCAAAATACCTGGAGTGGCCCAGTCTGCAAAGGTTGGTTTTACATTAATATTAATCTGTTTTTGTTTGAAAATGCGGTCATGTTCACAGGAAATAATTTCAAAAAATGCTTTATAGCTTAAGTCTGGGTCTACAATATCCTTTATATCAAAATTGGGTGCATATCTATCCAAAACGTCCTTGAACATTTCTAATCTGTCTATCGTGACTGGTCTACACACAATACAGTTTTTAACTTTATCCATCCCTCCAGATACTGTGACAACCTGTCCTTTGTGGTCTGAAGGTAAGCAATCAACAATCCCTTTATGAAGGTAATCACAATTAATAAAAATATTATCTAAACAAGTTTTGGTTGTTTCTGTCACCCTAGTAGGCTCCTTAAATAGAAAAGATAAATTAAAGGATTTACATAACAATAAGAAATTATGAGAATGCATGGAATCAATTAAAACGTCAATGTTAAAGTCACCACACATGATGACAGATTTGCTCGAGCTAGTTATGTGTCTCAATGCATCTTCAAGCACTTCCAAAAAAGCATCAAAAGATGCTGATGGTGGCCTGTAAACACACAAGACAACGTATTTATCGAACTCAGCACATGATAGCTCACAAGTACGTTCTGCCGAGATACTGAGAATGTCCTTACGATTCTTGTGCTTTAAATTTTTTTTAACAAATATTGCACATCCTCCTCCAACCGCTGATTTCCTATTGTAAGCGCTAGCTAGCTCAAAATTTTTGAGTGAAAACCCCATCCTGTTATCTTTAAGCCATGTTTCTGAAAAACACAGAACATCACTATTGTTTGTTTCCAAAAACAATTCAATCTCTAATAATTTGCCAAGCAATCGATTAATATTTTGGTGTACTACTGTAAATGTTTCTCTCTCTGAAAGGTTACTATTCTTAGAATAAATTTTGCCAGGGACACAATTTCGTCCTGTTGTCATAATATCTAGTTTAAAGAGCTCTTAGAAGTAGATACAGATGTCACATGTCTTATAGACTTAGCTGCGTGAGACTTGAGTGTATTGTCAGTAATACGCATGCTACACAAAACGTACAATATGTTCAACCTGCATTCTTTTATAAGATATCGATGCGACAAAGTCTGCTTACTGTTATGAGCGCAAAATGCGTTCAGGTCAAGAAAGACGAAGGCGTTATCATTATTTGCAGTTATCAAGTTGTATAGAGTTAAGTTAAGCGAGTAAACTTTTTTATTATAGTTGCTTGATACAGAGGAGTTTGAATAAGGAAATGCGCCAAGAATTATTTGATTTATCTTTCCCGCCCTATACAGACCCAGGAGAGATTCAAAGGAGCTTATCAGTGTTGCCTTATTCACTCTCAACGTATTACCCATGATAACAACAATATTTGTGCCTTTTACATAGTCGTCTTTGCATACAATTTTTTCGATAAGCTGACTATATTGAATATTTGGGAAACAGTTATTTAAATACGCATTTGAATTGTCTCCTTGATTTTTTAGGCTTCCTCCCAAGCCACGACCTAATTCATCACAAAAAAGCTGTGTCACACCTAAAATTTCTGAAAGAGGCCCAGTTCCAGTTCGGGGAAGATGAACGAGAGCATCTTTGTTCTTCTCCTGAGTTCTCATCACGCAATCTTGGTCCAAGCCAGCAGGATTGTCCAAGGTAGTGGGTGGTCGTTGGCTCGTTTTATTTGGTGTGATGACTTTCTCCTTTGGACTGAAGTTCTTGCTGGTATTAATCTTTGGCGCAGGACTGATGCCTTCATAGTATTTTCCAATTCCCAGAAGTTCATTGTTTATAGCAATATGCTCTCTGATTTCCTTTTTAGCTAAATTGTATCGGTGATGAATGCTCTTTAAATCATTTTCAAGCCTTGCAATTTTTTCCATGTTGTACTCGTGTTCTTCCTGGTAATCTTCTAATTTTTGGTCAAAACTGGCTTTTTCTTCTATCATCTTCAGCATTGTCTTCCTAATGTTTGTTCCCGAACACTGTTCTGGCTTTTTGTGTATGCACTTCCTAGTTTTTTTTATTTTTTTAGTTAATCTGATGTATTTCTTTAATTTTTTCTTATTATTTAGTACTACTCTTGATTTTTCGTGGTTCATCTTATCGTCTTTTGTTAATTGTCTAAAAAGTTCTAATGAAGCTTGGTGTTCAAGCTGTTCTATAGCCTCATTGAGACGATTTATTTCCATATTTTGCTGATCAACAATTTGTTTCAGTTCATCGGTTCTGTTCTGCGCGCAAACCAATAAAGTTTCGCAACGGGTGTGACTGTCCGCCGTTTCAGTCAAATGGTCCCTTTCTTTGCGTAGCTCAACAATTTGTGCGTCTAGATTTCTCAATTCTGTTTTCAAATTCGTATTTTTAGTGATAACATTTTGGATTTCAATTTCACTTTCGTCTCTCTCCTCCAACAGTCTCGAGTTTAACTTTTTAATGTCAAGCAGCTCGACTGTGGCTATTTTAAATTTTTGCTCAAGCTCTTTAAAGCTACACATTCGAGTTTTCATTTTTAACTTTTTCCACACACATTAAAAATTTACCGTGTTTGTAGGAAATTTTCTCGAGGTGGCAACACTATTCAAGTGTCACACTCCGGCTTCAGTCAGGTGAGAATGCTGTCAAACGTCACTCAATGTCAGTTGTTATGAGTGATAATCAGCTGTTCTGTTCCAGGGTTAGTGACCTCTGAGTTGATTTACCGGTAAAAAGTTTGCTTGCTTTTTATGCCCAAAATATGCCAAAAGTGATTCTGGGTTTATGTGGGTGTTCGATTTTGGAAAATAACGATTTGTTATTTACGATTTGAGTCGAATTATTATGATTGTGCAGCTCACCTAGTCAATTTCTTGTAGTTTATCAATTTGTTGGTTATGTGCACTGGATTTGAACACTACTTTGCCAGGTATTTTACGGTATTTTAATTATTTAATGCAAATTAGTACGGAGCTAGAATTTATATAGCTTTCTCGCCGAGTGTGCGAGAGAGAGATATATACCAAACAATTCATACATCCATCGAAACTTACTCAAGAAGGAAGCTCAAAACTAACCAGTATATAATGACTCTACATAAAAGCAAATTTAACAGAAAAAATTACATTTCAAATTGTAGTTTAAGAGTTAAACCAAAAACTTTTTGTAAAAGGTACAGTCCGTGTCAAAAATTACTGAACTTAACTTTGTAAAAGATTTTAAGGGTCGCGACTCGTGGTCCCACTGGGATTGTACCACTATTACTCGTGGTCCCACTATCCCTGAAATCATGGGTTCGTGGTTCCACTGCTTAGTGGGACTACCAGTCATAGTTAAAATCGTAGGTTCGTGGCCCCACTGCATCAAGTACACGTAGAGTAAATACTTGAATCACGAGCGTCTTCAGCGACTTGAAGTCTTTAGTTAGGTACTCTTAGAAGAAAATAAGTTGCTGCATTTTTTGTAAAAAAAGTTTTAGTGTTACAAGTAGTAAAATCTGTCGATAAGCTATCAATGTTTTTAATACAGAACTACTATTGTCGCTTCTCATAATTCATAATTCTTTATTGCACTAATCAAATAAAATTTTAAACTCTAAAACAAGAGAGGTATCGCATAGGCGAGATCTCATGTATTTTTCCTGAATTTAGAGTAAATACAGGCTGTATGTCATTCCAGGCTTAGAACTTCAAATATAGAGATAGATAGATAGAGAACATTTATTGACACAACAGAGATAGAGCACAGAACAGAAAGGAGGAAAGATATAACCATAGTTGCTAGGCCTTACTTACCTACTCACCCACAGACTAGATACACGAATTAAGGGGCCTGTGGATGATGATTTGCCCATACAAGCGTACTACCAAAATGATTTGTAATTCGAGCATATTTCCACCATATCATGTTGTTTTTTGTATTCGAATAGTATATATCTAGGTCCCTGGTTGTTTTTTTCTTAATAATACACACCTATAATTGAATGTACTCAATAATATGCAAAATCGAATTTTGCATATTTTTACGTCGAAAATGACATGTTTTCGTCCTATTTGTTTTGAATTAAAAACAACAATACACCGTACGTTTTATTTCTTAAGGAATATAGCTTATATTGTCTAGTTACAAAATAACAAAACAATATCGAAGATACAACCAGTTTTCAATCATAATTTTTGGTATTATGAATTGACGTTGCGAGCAGCTGTCGCCGGATTCTTAAATAAGTTAGTTAAGTGAGTAGTAACTAGCTTTGATATGCAAAATTCCAGCGTAATTCGGACAATAGTGTTGCGTAAAGAGGTTGTAAACATCAATAAATTCAAAAAATCAAACATTCACATTTAATAATATAAGTGTTATGTGACAGGAAGGGGCCTGAACTAAATCGAAATCAAATAGAAGCTGTCAGTAAACAGGCTATAAAAGCTTTTATGTCCACTTTTAAAAGCTTTTATATTCACAAAGTTGAATTTCCTTTCCTGCTACGGGATTTATCAGTAATCTGTATTGATTTGTAGCGTATGTGATACAGGGGATGTGTGTTAAGCCCAACTTTCATCATTTAAAAGTAATTGAATCAGATTTAAAGTTAAAAATCAGATAAGTAGTAAAATCTGTAAAAGTGTGATTCAAATTATTCATTCAGCTCTTTAAATTTACTATTATTTTATAGTGAAATGTACAATAAAATACAAAAACACTTTATTGTACACCAGAAAAAGAACATTACAAAAAGACATTACATGAGACAAGTACAATGGGCAGCCTTATCGCTTAGAAGCAAGAATGTAGATATATGCATTATTGTTATTGCTTCTTCACGCCAAAACGGCTGAATTTATCGGGCTGAAATTTTGAATAGAAGCTTGTTGTCCCAAGAAAACAGCATGCAAAACTGCAGGCAGAACCTAGTTATTAATATGAACACGATAATTAAGATTTATTTGTTGTACACTAGTGAATAAATCTGTGACCTGGTATTACTGATTTGGAATTGGAGCCGATGCCGTACAAAGTTTTTTGTATCCTCTAGCTACCTAGATAATTTCATGGTTTGTAAAACTTAAGCCTTGTAAAAAGGTATGATTTCATTTTAATTACGAATCTATTTGATGATCGTTTTTAAGAAAACGTACTACCTATCCATGGCTGTTTCTTAACAATTAAGAACCGACCTCGAATCCCTTAATTGAACCTATTCTGTTTTTAAGTTTTTCCGGATAACTACACATCCTTCGGTTTTTTTTACAGGACCTTTGGATCGTTCTTTATAATATAATCATTCTATATAATACAATAATTGAAGGAGAAGAAAGAAATCGACAAATATACGTAAACATAAGCACATGAACCTCATCCTTTTTTTTGTAGTCGTTTAAAAATATAAAATTTCACGTGAATAATCTGTAAACATTCAATAAATTCTCATGCTATCGCGTTTTCCCGATGTTTCAATAACGCTCTGACTTCCCGTTGCGATACTTTTCGTAAAACATACGCTTTGTAAAATATATGATTCCGTAAAATATAGCTTTTGTTTCTGGTATCGGTAATGCTGAAGTGTTGGTATTTACGTTGCATTTTCATATTTACCCTTGAGGGTGCTTTTTCACCCAACATGCAGTAGAGTTGTGTTTTAAAATACCTCTTAGCTATAGACAAAGTGAACCTATTGGTTTATGAAAAAGATTCTAGAATTGTTTAATGGCATATAATAACTAACATACTTCAGCCCACTGCCTTATATGCGCATTTCCAGGAGAATATAAAAAAAACGAGAAAGAGATATATTTTTCTGCTTGTTCAATCACTATCGTCAATCACTTTTGTCAATTCACGTCAAAACTACATAACGGATCGGATTGACATTCTGCACAGATGTAGATCTGGACTTGGAATAACAGTAGGCTACTTTTTATCCCGTAAATAACTCGTTTACGGTTTTTTGACCACGACGGCAAAATTCGGATAGAAATAACCTATGCCATCTAAAACTAAACTTGTAAAAGAAACTTAGTTCGCAACTCAGTTCTTCTACCGTAAAAAGTTGTGAGATCCCTGTAATACCAAGTCTTGACTGGGCCATCGCTTGAAAACACAATATATCTCACAAGTAATACATATATTAAATTAAATATGATTGTTTATGATCTCACAACTTTTTACGATAGAAGAACTGAGTTTCGAGACTTTTTTTTACAAGTATTGTTTTTGAGGGCATCTTTCTTATTCTCATCAAGCATCAAGCATCTTTTTTATTTCTTTTTGAAGATAGTCCTACTTTTTGCCTTTCCGGTACCTTCTACTTTTTGAATACCAACTGCAAATGTAACTTTGTAATCCTATACATTTTTGTTGGATTACAAAGTAAAGTATTTAAGCAGTTAATTTATCTAGAAAACTGGACCGGAATTACAAAATATTTAGATTTTTCCTTGATGAATACACTAAACACTAATTGTATTCCAAATTTGAAGCTTCTATGTCTGCTAGAAGTGCCTTAGAGTTATGATGATCGGTCAGTCAGTCAGTCAGTAAGTGACAAAATTAAGAATTTTGACTGGCTATAATTCTTAAACTACTGGTTCAAATTGAATGAAATTTGAAATTTAGAATAGTTTATACAATGCCTGCTTGGTCACTGAAAATTTAGGCTTCTAATTTCATCAACAACAAAGTTATAGAGGTTCGAAAATGGCCCGAACTGCTTCGAGAAAAGGTTGGTACGGCCGTGCCGCTTTTTTGCTCGACTTGTCAGGGGCACTGCCGTGCGCCCAGATAAACGTTTCCGTAGATAAACACAAACAACGTGTTTTGTTATAATATTATGGGTTGTGTCGACACCGTGAGTAATCTTCTTCTCTTCATAACACAAGTTGGTCGTTATTACGTATAGTATACGATACATGTGATGTTTGCCTCGAATGCATCTTATCTGAGCTCAGCTGCAAGCTATGAATAATGCCTTAGTTTGCCGAGCACGCCTGCACTCACTATACAAATCTAGCTAAGGGAAACGGAGAAGGCAAGATTGGCCTTTTGGTTCAAATTGCCTTCTCGGTTTCCCTCATCAGGCATCCTCACTCGGATGGATGCCTACGTCACTTAAATAAAGAATAGATTTATTTAAAAAAAAAATAACAGGGTAGCCTTAATAAAATAAAATTAAATAAAATTAAACACGTCACATACACTTTTTTTTTTTATTGGCTTTGGGTGGCTTTGATGTCACTGCGGCCATGATAGACCTATTGTGATCGCCACTTTATACGTTCACCCCTGAAGCTGCGGCGTTCATAATTCGCCACTGACCCTTGCAGCTGCTAAGAACAGTAGGATTTTCTTCGGGGTGATGTCTCTTAGCTCGTCTGGGCTGTACAGGTGCTTGCCCAGGTGGATGCTACGTTTTTGCATCAGTGCTCCGCACTCTCCTAGCAGATGGAAAGGCGTTTCTTCCGCCTCACATACACTTGGTTATATTTATAGGGATCAGAAATAAGGGAATTTGAACCTTTTGAACCTGTGACAAAGAGTTGAAATGGTCATCAGTCCTTGGAAGTGGGGTTTGGGTTCTGTCAGCGATAGCGCAAGGGAATATGACCCTCTTTAATAATAAATTAAGTGTTGATAATTGTATCCTTTCTATATTATATAGAGAAAATGCGTATGTTTTTCTGGCCAACGACATCTTGGGTCTCTTTGAGACGAGAGTGAATAGGCGTGGTCTACACCTTCGTGACACATCGTCGGTAACATCGTCACTTAGCATCAGATTAGACTATGGTCAAACATACGTCTTTTCACGAGAAAAAAACCTAAAACCGTACTTGATGTATTTCGTAGAGGTTGCTACGATTTTCGTAGAAGTTGCTACGGATTTCGTAGAGGCTGCTACGAAAATTCGAATTTCGAATTTTTGCTAAGCATTTAATTTTCTAGACACGTTCTATTTTCGTAGTACTACTACGCTCTTGTAAAAGAATCAGAGATGGCAACTTGAACCTTTTAAGCCTGAGAAAAAGAGTTGAAATAGTGAGCATGCCTACGTCACATACACTTGTTTATAGATATACGGTTCAGAAATAAGGGAATTTGAACCTTTTGAACCTGTGACAAAGAGTTGTAATGGGCCTCAATAAGTTTTGTTGAAATGTAAAACATTCCAAAACTATCAATATGATTTTTATGTCTCCTTGTTAAACCACAAAATTCAATAAATTTTACATTCAATCAAATCGAACCACAATAGCTATAAATTGAATTATTTGCAATGCATAAATCAAATACAAAATATTAAATATCTTTGTACATGCGTTGCAAATTTCAACAATTACGAATTTACAGCAGGTTTGTGTGGAAATTGTGAAATTTCAGCATAAATTGGCATTAACTTGGTACACGCGGATTATATTGCGTAATCTCATGAAATTGCGCATATATTAGTACTTCAAATAAAAATACGAATGTATAATAATTCGCGTAATATTTTTTTTCTCCGTACTGTTTGGCAAAAGCCACTGAATATAGTATTTTTAAAAACGCTAGCTCAGCGTGTATCCCCACACCCCGTGATATATTCGCGTCGACAATTTCTATTGATTCGCGGTGAGACCCGCGTCAGTACAGAATCTTCCAGGAAGCAAAAAAACTCGGCTAAAGCATTTAAGAAACCATCAAACATATTAAGTTGTCGATTGGTTTATCGTTTACGGTTTTTTGGCGTATGTAGTTGTTTGAGCGAGTTTACACACGACAGTATTCAAAACAAGCTTTTCACCCGTTGAACATAAAGAGAAAATAAGCAAAACTTTTCCACGTTTTGCATATTTTCTGCCGGTGCGCAACAATAACAGTATCTCAACGCTAAACTGCAATAAATTTCTCAAATAAACGCTGGAATATTTTAAAAATACCAGCTACGTTGTCATTTGTAACTGGATATTCACATGTGCTACGTAAAGAGCCGACGCATTTTACCTGACTGCAATGAAGGACTAAAATAAAAAAGCTTTTTTGATCTACTTTTATCTGAGCGTCTGGTCGAAGCGACGCGTGACCCGAGAGCTGGTGAAAATCTGGCGCAGCGCATCAGCATTGCCATACAGCAGCGGGGCAATGCAGCTAGCGTCTTGGCTATGCTTCCGACTGGTATTGATATGGATCAGTTGAGCTACCTGTAGACTATTTGCAACAGTCTGCAGATAGCTTAATTGTTTCAATTCTAAATACTAGTTTTAATTTAATTCTATTATTTGATTGTAATTTTCTTTGTTAATAAAGTATTTACTCTTTTAGCTAGCAGTGCTAAATTACTGCAGCTTCAGAATAATAATCACACTATTATAAAGGTGAAAGTTTGGATGGGTGGATGTTTGTTACTTCTTCACGCCAAAACTATTGCACGGATCAGGCTGAATGTTTGCGTTAGTTCTGGAATTAATCTTTAATATACTATTTATAAATTAAATTCTAATATTTGACTGTAATTTTTTTTGATAATAAAGTTATACATAATCAATTCATCAAAATACAATCATGTCTTTTAGAATATGAGCGAGTGAAGCTGCCTTTAGATGCTAGGAAGACCTCAACTTTATTATCTAGTAGCGGTCCGCCCCGGCTTCGCACGGGTATATTCAATTTCAATTTCAATTTGAAATTGAAAATTGAAATTGAATATTCTATCGCCTATGTTCATCAGGAATAATGTAGAATTCTAATGCTAAAACAATTTTTCAAATCGGTCCAAGAGTTTCGGAGCCTATTCAATAAAAAAAAAAAACAAAAAGAATCCTTTATAAAATAAGTGTATGTTTGCAAGGCACACATAGAGGGGTCATAGAGGGGTCATGGAGAGGGACCGGGAGGTCGGTAACACCCCGTCGTCAACACTGTTAGGAAAAGGAGATTTACTTATTTACCTAAATAAATAAAACAAAACATTTAGAAACGGCCAGGAGACGGGCACGAACTGGATCAGCTGGAGCACGTTTGTAACAAACAATTCCGTGTCAACTCACACAGAGGCCCGTACCGTTGCGTTAGGACAAAAGAGATTTCGGGGGAGCAGCATCGGGGCAAGCACTCTGCCAAGCCGAGCTTCGTCTTAATATGAAATTTTGAATAGAATTCCAGGTAGCAAAATGACATACATAATAATTACAAAGTTTATCAAAGTCTTACCTATGCCCGTGTAAGCAAGACCACATAAATCTTCATGAGCGCCATCTTGGAGCTGCATTTACCTCAGTAATGCAGTGCCCCCCAACCCTCCTCTTCACATTTATTATCATTCGCGTGACATCTTCCGTAACTAGTTTTAAAACTTTTATGAATATTAAACTTGATTGAGACATGGTTTACCTTGTATTATATGTCTCAATGTCAACGTTACCTAGAAAGTTTTGACTTACCTGGAAAAGAAAACCAAATAATAGAATTAGGTAGATTAAAACTAGTATTTTCAATTGAATCAATTGAGCTAACTGCAGACGTTTAATTTCGATTCCTGGAAAGTATTGCAGGAGTTTTAAAAATGGATGATTTATAGGTTCAAAATTTTTGCTCCTTCTAAATTTCAACTTGGTCACTTCGTAACTTGCCGCTCGCGCTGGAGCTAGGGGTATGAAAATGGTATTTTTTTCCAACTTTTATCAAAATATTTGAAAAAGTTTAGAAAACAAAACAGTTTTTGAAAGTGTACAAATCAAAGTTTATTTCATAGCCAATTTGACCGGAAAATTTTCCAGACACTGTAACTACCAAATGACTAGACTACTATTCTTTTCTGATAAGAATACCTATATTATGTGTCAAGTTAGGCCGAAGGCAAATTAGTAAGTGGACAGCATTGGAAGTGGTCAAGTTAGGAAGCGGACAACACTGGAAGTGGTCGAGTTAGGAAGTGACGATTCAGGAAGTGGTCAACTTTGGAAGTGGTCAAGTTAGGAAGTGGACAAAGTCGTCCTGAGGGTTATATTGGCCGTGCCCCCCTCCCGCTCTCTCTGTCCAAAACACAAACTCAATAACTTTATGCTTTAGGCTTAAAAAATAAGCACTTAGACGTCAAATTTAATACTCTAAATAGCTTTATAAATATTAAATTAATATCAAATAAAAAGTGAGATGTTATTGATTTTATTTACTTAAGCCAGAGGCCTAACGATGATAAAAACTGCAAAAGTTTTCGTATCTTTCCATTCATTTATCACCTTGCAGCCCTCGAGTACTGAGAGAAACTACTTTTCATAGTTTGACAACAATCCAATTTTAGCCAGGGTAGGCACTGCATGTCTTTTCTTCCAATAGAAATTACGATGGATAAGAGATTCATCGTAATTTCGGTATACATACCATTCATTGTCGGGTCATCATATCAGCTGAGCACACGTCCACTGCCGGGCATAGGCCTCCCCTAAATATCTTCAAATTACCGATTTTGACCTGCCCGCATCCAGCATATTCCTGCGATAGATCGTCGGTCCATCGCGTGGAGCGATCCTACGGGCTTAAAGAGTGTTATAAATTTAAATAGAATTTCATTTAAAATACCTAAATCTGATTAACATTTTTATGGAAGTTATCCAGCCATAGTCTTTAACCCTGTGTCAGCAACAAAGCGAGCTGGTTAAAAATTCCACTGGCCAAACGCAAATTAATATTTTATAAGCTGAATTGGTGATTGTGACCATTTTGATAAATAAATGGCAAATTAAATTACTATTGCGGGCGGAAATAGACCGCGAATGGGCAGCGGCAGCAAATACGTAAGGGAATCATTAAAATTCGTAACTGAATGAGTCACTACACCACCTACCGTTAAATGGTTATTTTACCTATAATGATCAACAGAATGCAATTAAAAATCTGATATCGATAATGATTTATATTGATAATGATTTTGCCGAGTGGTGATCAATTTTATAAATGTGTACTCCATTTTTTTTATGTATTTAATTTTTTTACACACTTATCATCATCATCAGCCTATATTAGTCCACAGCTGGACATAGAGGAGGCCTTCCCTTAATGAGCGCTTTTACACACATATGTAAAGGTATAAAAAAACACCCAGACCTAGAAAAAAACATTCGTGTTTGTATTTAATCCAATTATTAATTATTAATCAAATAAATAATTAAAAAATCCACCAAGGAATAGAAATAAATTAGAACAAGAATTTACAATTGAAACAATTGATCTAGCACATTTGTATCAAACGGTTCCGTGTCCACTCACACAGAGGCTCGTTCCATTGACGTTGGGATAAAAGAGATTTCGGGGGAGCAGCATCGAGGCAAGCCGTTCGAGCTTCGTCCAAATATGAAATTTGAATTAAATTCCAGACCAAATGACAAGGCTTTAACATTTTTATATACCGAACTAGCACTGTAGACGGAAGACAGGAACGCTGGTTACTTAAAATGTTGCCAATAATTAAGCCTCCCAAATAGATATTCAAAACCGATGATAAAGTATTCTTTATTACGTTGTCATAATTAAATTGATTTTAGGCTTGAGTTAAATAATTCGCTATTCATTAATTTGTCCTGCAATGGAAATGAACTCATCAAACACAGGTCATCAAGCACTGGTCATCAAAGTAGGCTAACGAATCGATACGTTTACTTATTCACGTGCATTCCTACCTCACGTGAAAACACTTCTTCCTGATAATTATTTGCACCGCAGTAGGAGGTTTCGAATCAGGTTCACCTGCTAGAAGTATCTCTACTCTTGCTAGTAATCAAAAAAAGTTTCTTGTTATGTATTAACACAGTAACTGCCACATGCTGATCTGCGACATTCCGGTGCGTATGAAGCGAAGATTGGCAGAATTTAGGACATCTAGGTTGATTCTGATTGTTATACTTTAAAACCTACTTTTTTCAAAGAAAATAAGTTGTCCCTCCCATTTCCCGAAGTAAACAGCTAGAATTAAAGGCTATTCTCGCTCTGTCGGTTAACACCGTAATTTCGTAAATTGCGCTAAAATCCACACAAACGTTTACCGCCATTGTCCTTTTTCGCGACCGCTTTGAAAATTGTATTTCTCAACCTCAACAGTTTGGTTGAAAAAGGTCCGTTTACACAGCAAAAAGTTTGTAATCCCAAAATTACAAGAGAACAGAGAAACTCATTAGCGTTGTCATAGAATGGGGCCGAGGTTTTGGCAGTGTATAAATAGATGGCGTTCAAAAATTTACGTTGTCAGTCAAAGAGTTCTGATTACTTCTTAATTGCAAAAATACAACTATATCGCCTTTGGGCTACACACTACGAATTAAAGTAATATTATTGACGACCGATGTGGCGCGGTGGGCGAAGGTCTGCCTGCGACGCAGGAGGTTGCGGGTTCGATTCCCGCCTAAGGACAAATGTGTGTACGATCTGCAGACATTTGTTCAGGGTTTTCTGGTCGTTTTCTATGTATAATAAAAAATATGTATATATGTATTGTATTATTTTATGTATATCAGTTATCTAGTACCCATAACAGTTCTGCTTAGCTTGGGGCGAGATAATGCTGTGTGAATTGTCCAGCATATTTTTTTTGGTCTTTATGACAAGTGTTTCTTTTAAAACTTAACATTCGAAAGCAGCTCTGTCAACCAACGATTTATACACCGTCCACCTTTATCCCGGTTATGTAAGCACGAGCTGCAAGTAGAAACTAACCGAGGATGAAAGCTTTTATACTCCAGGAGAGCAGAGAAACTCATTACCATTGTCAGAGAATTAGTTTGAGTGCGGAAAACAGTGATCGTTCGTGTCAGCGAGGTCGCTAGCGTAGCAGGTGCTCTTCGTTTCTTTGTTCTCCTGGTACCTGTGGCAAATAGTAAAGTTGTTTCAAACTACCCGTTTAAATAGTTTATGACGGGATTCTAGTACCAGTTCAGTAAACAATTGCATTTTGGAAATAAAACCTTCATTAACAAAATCACATTAACAGAATACTAATAACAGAACTATTTACACTTCAATCTATTTTCTAAAATCTAAGCCGCCACCAGAAGGCAGATTGCCCAGAATGCTGGCAGCACTTTGAATGACAATGCTAATTCGTTGACCGAAATAAAAGCCAGCAGGTCTTTGTTAACAAAAAATATCTTGAACTCTTACTCGGAGTATACACACAAATTCACATAATTTCCTAACACGTCGCCTAATGATAATGAAACGCAAATGAACAACTCAAACAGAGCACCCTATGGGCGGGCGGCTGGGTGTGACAGCCCAGGTTCCAACGCAATCTATTTCTAAAGGATTCTACACTGGTTCCATGTAAAATGCCTTGGTGTGTGCAATAAAATGAAGCAAACACATAAAATTTTCGTTTTTACGCTTTTCCGGGATAAAAATTAGCCTATGTCTGTCCCCGGGATACCATCTACCTCCCTGTCAAATTTCATTCATATCAGTTTATTTTTTTTTTGGCTTGAAAAGGTAACAGACAGACAGACAGACAGGGTAACATTTAAATTTATAATATTGGTGTGGATATCTGTTCCCAATAGTTATCTTGAAATTTGTTGAGTAGAAATAAAGTATTAACATCCTATTTTTTACTGACGACCGTCTGTGGCGCGGTGGGCGAAGGTCCGCCTGCGACGCAGGAGGTTACGGGTTCGATTCCCGCCTTGGAAAAAATATTTGTACGATCTGCAGGTATTTGTTCCGGGTGCGGTGTCGTTTTCTATGTATAGTAAAAATATTTACATATTGTAATGCATATCATTTACTTTCATGTATATCATTTACCTATCTAGTAAACATAACACAAGCTCTGCTTAGCCTGGGGCTAGATTATGCTGTGTGAATTGTCCAGCAATATTTATTTTATTTATCCCTGAAACAACGCGTGGGAAACCGGGTGCAAAAACTGGTTCTAAATGTAGTCATTGTATGAACAGTGATTCACCCAAGTGTTTCACATATTCAACAGCTATCTATCAATAGCGATATGGATTACCATGATATTGCTATATGCATATGTTAAGGAGCTGGGTGGATAATGGATCGGAGATTGCTTGATTGCCAATAATCTAGGGCAATCACTTTGTGTGCACCGAGCATTGTTTAGGCCGGGGCACAATATGCCATTTCGTAAATAATAATGTAGTTACAAACAGTTTATATACAAGCATATTTATAATGTTTAGGTCACCATGATAAACAAACACTATGAATAAAATTCGTCAGTATTTGATAATGAAAATCTATTTATTATGCTTACAAACGTAAATTATAAAATTACGCTCAATTTTTATGGTGTGATCGGATAAAACTGTTTGGTCCAGTTTGCTGGGATCAAAAAAGAAGACTGATTTTGAAAACCGAGATAAATCTGATTATATTTATATATACCTTAATATATTTTTTTCGCCTTCACACCGTTTCTACTTTCAAACCATTAAATCATAATAAACATACACTAAGAGTAACATTCGTCATATTCAATAATGATAAACGACTTATTTTATGCTTACAAACGTAAATTACAACAGTTAGGCACAATTTGTATGGCGTGATCAGATGAAACTTCATCTGATCAAAGGCACAAATTGTTAGGCGTAGTTGGCCGTGATCAGATGCAACGTGATCAGTTCCAGCGTGTTCAGTCGGGAACTACCCACGTAATTAATTTTGATCGATGGTTTAAATTAAGAAACATAAGTTTAACCGCACTGGTGTGCAACTTTAACTGGCTTTTATATTGGTCAACGAATTAGCATTGCCATTCAACGTGGCAATGCCAGTTTTATGAATAAGCTTATACCAAATACAATATAATTTTTAATATTTGCATGCCTATTTTATCATAATTAAATTAAATTAAATTATTAAATTAATATATTATAATTATATTATTAAATGCCATAATTCTGGGCACTCAGGCAGAGTGCCCAGAATGGCATTGCCACATCTGATGACGGCTTAGATTTTTAACAACATAATATTATTCTCTTTCTTTTTTGCACATCATTGTATATCGCAATGTGTTTGGATGTGTATGTGTTGAAAAAATCTAGTAGGGAAAAGAAAAAGCGTTTGAACAATATAGGTTGTTTAATTTAATCTCTCTTTCTAAGGTATGTTTGTACAATCCCCTACACTACACTGTATTCCAAACTCTTCCTACCTATGTACCTACCTATGTAATACCTACAATAAATTATTTTCCTTTTATGTAAATTTAACAACGTATTTCAAACGTAGCGTAGATACCTAGGTAATAAATTTCATCATGGCCTAAAAACCCACCCAAATGGACTCATAAACATGAAAAAATCATTACTGAAACGTGTGTCTACCTTTATGATACTACCTTTCAAATTGGGTCACCCTTGTGATTGAATTGGCTTTAATAAAAACCAGGAAAAAACCGAGGATGATGGTTTGTCAGCAATGACAAATTCCCATTTCTAACGGAATGTATATAAACTCTAATAAGATAAATTAATTTTAATATAATAATTTTATTTCAAGCAACACAAGAAGTACAAAGTAACTTAATATATAAATATATAAATATTGCTCACGTCCAATTAGAGAAACCCGTAAACGTGCGTTATTTGCTCCTACTCCTTGCAAAACGAACGCAGGTATGCGCGCTCCACTGCATAGAATGACAACAGCATATAATAAGTACTTCTCTGAAACTGATCCTTTTGCTGCTTCACCTGCTTTGTTTAAGAAAGCCATCAACCATATCTTATCATCTGATATTATATAAAATAAAAACCATTGTACTATTAACTCCATATTATTAACACAATGTTCTTTATGTGCAAATTACAAACTGATATAACAAGTTTAATGATTGTCAAATGTCAAATGTTCACTATCACCACCCCTTTCTATAGTAACCTGCGGATAACGGGGTTGGTTCACTTATAGAAATAAGTTTATCCAAGTTTGTATTGTTAATATTTAAGTGTTACTGTTTGTTATCCTTAAGAAAATAAAATAAAAAAAATAAAAAAAATAAAAAAAACTTATCTAGGGCCCAAACAATAACCTTAGAAACTAACATATATTTATACTTAATATTATAAAGATGAAAGATTTGTTTGTTTGAATTGAATAGGCTCCGATTCGAAGGATCGGATTCGAAAAATTCTTTCACCATTCGAATCCTACATTATCCTTGATGAACATAGGTTATTGAATATACCCATGCAAATCCGGGGCGGACCACAAGTAAATTATAAAGAGAACCATGTCATTGGCACTAGGTCGATGACGTGCGCGCGGTGTCGCGTATCAGCCTTCCACAGAACTTCCTGAACACGACACTCTTCGGCTAAAATCCGCTATCAATGAACATTGACGTTTCGGTACGTAACAGGCGATATAATGACAGAATTTGTATGCCTAGGCGCAAAACTGCACTGTTTCAAATTAGCGTTGTCTGTATGGCACCTAAAATTTATAATAAGATACCGAAGTCCTGTTTAATCTTAGTGAGATTATGTTTAAAACTAAATTGAAACAACTATTACTAAATAAGTGCTATTATAATATTAATGAGTTTTTAATAGACGATCTGAAACTTTGACACTTTAATTTTATGAATAAGCTTATACCAAATACAATATAATTTTTAATATTTGCATGCCTATTTTATGGTAGATCATAATTTATTTATTATATTTAAGACTTACAACTGTACATTATGTTGAAGCAAATAAACCAATCTTCATCTTTATTGAGGGACGATCCGTCGGCACTCTCACCTTAAATGAAGAGATGTTTACATTCCAGCAGAATTTCTGTCGGAGGTACTTCACCACATCCTCGATTGTCACGGAGTACGCGTGACACGTAGAGTTGCGTGCTAAAGGTTTTCGCGTACCTATTTTGGTTTACCTGTCTCCTCCTCCTTATCAGCCTGCAAATATATTGTTTGTCAGCCTTCTATGATTCTAAAAAAGTCATAATTATGCCCAATCCCCACCCCCTGGAACCGGAGATTGAAAAACAATACTTAAACGCCCAGACGAATAGGTATCTGCAGAGCGATACTACAGATACCTATTCGTTACGGTTACTGCTACTGCAGAGATGACACGAACATTTGTCGCGAGGCGGAAATCAAACCCTTCTGCGTCGCACGGAACCCGCTGCACCACAGAGGTTGTCTGTATGAATTTGCTGCAAGTTTTTACGAATTGAAAGTGTAAATATATTTAGCAACACTAAAGTCCGGCCCTGACAAAGCGATCTCTACTTTACAATATCCAGGCTTAAAGCATTTCTAAAGGATTTTCAATTTTACCTCGGAGTCTTTGTACAAAATTGCAATAAGCTGGTTAGCTTTTGTTCGCCCACTTGCTATGCAGCGGGTTTTATGAGACAAAAGTCACCGTTTAGTTTTTGTTTTGCTTGTTTGATCTATAAAAAAATAAAAAACAGACCATAAATAGAGTGCTAGAGCTTAGAGGGGATCTCAACGTTAGTATCATGTTCAACTAAACTCGTTTCTGGGTAAACGAAATAGTGAGTATAAAAAAAAACAATTTTAGGAACAACACACTTTTCCTTTACTTCACAAAACACAAATTGTCAGGCTAGGCAAAAATAAAGAATGCGAGAACTACAATGCGAGGAAGATATAATTGGTACCATCTATGTACTTAAGTACCTATATTGTGAGGTGTACTTTGTACTATTTGACGTGTAATGCTATATTTTACCTATAAATGATTTGACGACCGATGTGGCGCGGTGGGCGAGGCCTGCCTGCGACGCAAGAGGTTGCGGGTTCGATTCCCAGCTCGGGACAAAGGTGTGTACGATCTGCAGACATTTGTTCAGGGTGTTTTCTATGTATAGTAAAAAATGTCTATCTATGTATTGTATTATATTATGTTTATCAGTTATCTAGTACCTACCCATAACACAAGCTCTGTTTAACTTGGGGCTAGATAATGCAGTGTGAATTGTCCAGCATTATTTAATTATTTTATTTATTTAAATGAACTATTGAAATTTTTTGATGACCTCTGTGGCGCGGCGGGCGAAGGCCTTCCTGCGACGCAAGAGGTTGCGGGTTCGATTCCCACCTCGGGACAAATGTGTGTACGATCTGCAGACATTTATTCAGGGTGTTCTGGTCGTTTTATATGTATAATAAAAAATATCTATTTATGTATTGTATTCTATTACGTATATCAGTTATCTAGTACCCATAACACAAGCTCTGCTTAGCTTGGGGCTAGATGATGCTGTGTGAATTGTCCAGGATTATTGAACCATTGATATGTCCATATACGACAAACATGGCTACGACCGCAACGACACAGTCGTCTTTATAGGTGATCCCTAAAATGAAAACAAAGCTATACAAAATGTAAAAATCCACATATCAGATAAAACAGGTGGTCATCAATCAAATCCGTATCATCCATCATTGATTCATCACATCGCTCAAGTCAATTGAATGTAAAAATAAATTGCGGATTGGGGAAAATTCATTAGTTACATTTGTAACAAGTACTTGTTTATCTTGGACCTCAATAGGTCCAAGATAAACAACTCGAACTCGAACTTTACATCGAGAGAGAGAGAGTGGTCAATACCACTCTCTCTCTCTCGATGTAAAGTTCAGTGTGGTCGACGATCTATCACTAAAGATTTTTCTCTTGACGTGATTGTCAGAGAAAGCAGGATTTGTAAGCAACTCCTTCATAGTAGTAGTAAGTAGTCTTTGTCCAATAAGCGGTTCGTCAAGTACGTTTTGCAGTTTATCCAAATAGTGATTTGTACGTAAAGCAGTTCGACAATATCGTGATTCTCTGTTACATAAGAGTCTATTATGATCCTGTAAACCTAACTCTTTGAGACATTAACCTTTGTGAGAGAAAATAAATGATTAATTTCGGACTGAAACGCCGATAGCTTTAAAAGCGCTGAATTTTCGTAGAAAATTGCCCCAGCGCGAAATACGCACTATAACAGCGAACATTTTTGAAAATAGCTTGACAGCGAGTTCATGGAATCATTCATCAAATTACGAATCATGATCAAAGAAACAAATTGACATTCGATGTGATCTGCAGACATTTGTTCAGGGTGTTCTGGTCGTTTTCTATGTATAATAAAAAATATCTATCTATGTATTGTATTATATTATGTATATCAGTTATCTAGTACCCATAACACAAGCTCTGCTTAGCTTGGGGCTAGATAATGCTGTGTGAATTGTCCAGCATTATTTATTTATTTATTTATGTCCTAGGTCACAGCTTAGAGAGATATAGATACCTAATACTTAACAGCCCTGTCTTTGTTTCTAAATAATATCTCAATCTTTTTGCAAATAAGTATACGAAAAGTCACGGCACACAAAAACAACCCGAAATTTCTTGAATTTTTCCCCAAAACCGCGAGATGAATAAGCGATTTCGTTTAATTAATAAATTCCGTGCGGAGGAAAACACAAAGCGGGAACTTTGTGGGCTTTTTAATGTAACATAGCCGGAGACTCCAGAGATTTCCTTCGAACCACCTCAATTCTTTAGAATTTATAGATAGATAATACTTTAATGTACCACATAGCTCTTTCCATAGCTCGTTGGGCAACTTTCAACTGGTGGACCAGCCTACCGTGAGCGTCCACGTCTCAGATCCGTAGATCATGACGGGTAGGACGCACTGATTAAAAACTTTCGTTTTCAAGCATTGCGGTATGGATAAAGAGAAGACCCGACGTAGTTTCCCAAACGCTGCCCAACCTAGCTGGATCCTCCTCTTGGCCTCCTTCTCGAAATTGTTTTTACCCAACTGCAGAATCTGCCCATGGTAAGTGGACTCGGAAACAATTTCGAGAAGGTGATCATGTACGACGACCGGTCCCGGATCAATGTGGCCATTGATCATGAGTTTGGTTTTATCCAAGTCCACGCTGAAGCTAGGCCGTCCAGCATCCGATTCAGCTCCTCCAGCGACTCCGCCATTAAGACAATCATCAGCGAATCGCAGGTGTGAGATGTAATCGCCATTTATGTTGATGCCCTTACCTTTCCAGTCCAGCGTCTTAAACACATCTTCCAACGCGTTTGTGAACAGTTTCCAGGGTTAGGTACCTCGTTTCATTAGAAGTTCCAACTTACCTATTTCTATTTGACTTGTTTAACATAGGTTACATCCTACGTATTTCCCGTTGACTCTTATAACTATAACATACGCTACATAACCTAACTATTTCTCTGACTCGTTTTACAAAGGTTACATAATCTACCTTTATCACATGGTATCTAATGTACAAGAGCGATGTCGTGGATTACTAAACCCTCAGAGCACGTCCAATTTTCCGTAACAAAATCCTGTGAATAGTTACTACCTTAAGTATGCAAAACTTGTTCCTAAGAGCACGTGATATTCCTAGCTCACGTTCTAAAACATGGGCATACTTCAGAACCAACAATTTAACCCGCTGTTTAGAACCCAAATGCTGGTGTTGTAGAATGTAAGGCCAGAAGTTTCGAGCGCCCGAATTTCGAACGAAATAAATGCCTTTGAGCTAAATACAAGAGTCTACGTGGGTGACGCACTGCATGTTAAACTTAAACGACAGCTAAAGTGACAATGCTGCCACATTAACTATAAAACGCATGCGCATTTTATACGATACGTGTCTAAAGCTCGAACTACACTTGTGTGGTGTATGGTGGTGTCTTAAGCATTATCCTTCACATTTATGCTACCCTAGTCCCTTGTTAAATTAATCTTGTGGTGGAAAAATTATACAAGAACTATTGTGGTAGGGTTTCAGCAGCCTACCACCGGGGTGGCTTGGTGGTTGACCGGGTCCGTCGCGTAAATCAATGCCCTAATCCCGGATAACAAGGTCCCAGCTGCAAGCAAATGGAGGCCATTAGGTGACCTCACCTGCGAGCCCTAAAGGGTTTCACTTTTATGGCCCTCGCTTCATACTTCATTATGACAAAAATTATCGGCTTTGTAATTACAGTAAAATATGCCAAAGGACGTTAACCGGTTGTAACCTTTCGGGGAGGTCCCGGGTTTAATCCAAAAGTTGGCACAATTTATTACGATGAATTTTAATGTTGGCAAAACTTGGAAAATGGGTGAACTTTATCCACACAAAATCGAGTGGATTATTTTGCGAATAACAAAGATTATGTAGAAGTAGTCGTTTTTGGATCAAAGTGGGCCTCTATCTGGGTTGTGCCGCTTCTGCAAAGCACAAAAATGGGTATTCAAATATGATCTTTAAATTATAACGTTTCGATACATTTTACTATATCAAAATAGATAACCGATAGCTGTTTTTAAAAATTTTACCTAACTGATAGCTTATTTTGTAGAGTTAGGTTTTACTTCGGACCGCAATCAGTTGAATCGCGTCGCGAGCCCAAGTTTATTACATTCAAAATAAATCAATATTTCTAGTAAATATCCGGCCCGCGCGTCGTGTGTTATGTAAGCCTAAATGCCCTATCTCATTAGGGCACCACGGTGGCGGGAACAGTCGCGCCTCCGTAGTGTCTTGAGCTACCAAGCGAGAAACACCAACTAGTGGTTGAATGAGTAAGACACCAAATAGCTCTACATATGAATGGTTGCGGCACCAGCGGGTGATTTCGTTGCAGCTAATTTGGATGCGCAACCAAGTGGGTACCAGTGAGTAACCTCCATAAAACTGTACACATTTTGTGGTGGGGTGACCAGCACCACCATGGTATCCTAAGGAGATAGGGCGCCCTGAGAAATTAAAATTTATTTCTGATTTATTTATTTATTTATAACTAACAATAGAGGATACACTCATAGACGCAGTAAAAATCATAAAAGGCATCACCAGTTGTGACCCCCCAATTACAGTTAGTTACAGCTTACACAAAAATAGATTCAAGTTGACAACAAGACTTAATGTATTAATAAAGGACCATAATAGAGAGATATAATGATAATTCATCATATAATGATTATCTGATGACTCGTTCCTACCTAACTATTAATCATTATAGTTAGGAAGGTAAATTTGAACGTTTCTGAGTAAAAATAGATATATTATATAAATAGATAGGTAGTATAAAGGTATATGTATAAAAAAGGATTTTAAATTTATACTATAGTGTTACTTCTTGTAGAGCAAAGCTGACTTTTTTCTTAAACTTATGTAAATCGAATACAAGCCTCACTGTACGACCTGACTGATTTGAAGCGAGCTGTCGGTTATCTGATACTGTGATGCGTCAATAAAAAAAACGTCTTATTAACGAGTTAACCATTTACTGCCCGCCTCGGCCATGAAAGTGTTGGATCCAAATTATAATGCACATTCTTGTGCTGTGCGATAGCAGAGCGGTTAGATAACCCACCTTAAATCAGCAAACCACCATCGCACATAAATTCTACACACTGTACCTACAAGCCAGTGTAAACAGATCGTGCTCGGCGAGGTGTTCCGTCCACTCAGCCGGGTAATGCCGTTTGATCAGCGCTCATGCGTGTGCCAGAGGACGCGCCGGCGACTATTTGTGTTACGCTTTTAAAGGAACCTTAGGGATATCGAGGACGTGGAGGTAGAGCTAGCTGGAAGATATTTATAGGGTCTGATAATGTGTGGTTTCGGTTGTAAGGTAACATACCCTAAAGTAAAGTAAAGCATTGCTCATTATGTTCGTAAACTAGGGACATAATACACAGCTCTTACTCTTTATAATCGACTTCGAAAAAAAGAAGAGGTTCTATCTTCGGTTGTATGTAATATTTGTAGGGTTTTGATCTCGCTCTGTCTGTCCTATTTTCTTGAACAAATCCTCAACTCCCAGTTCACTTGAATAGCTGCCGGACACGAAACGCACGACATGTATGTTTAAAACACATTTCGTGCGCATTAAAATGATTATTTTCAGTACAAATAATGATGTCAACATTTTAAAAGATGCCTTATAAGTCAAGTTGGTATCAAAGTATCAGTTAGTAAGTTTCAAAACAGTTTTTAGAATCTACGTAGGTTTCACACAATTTGAAATATTAGAAAAAAGTCGAAAATAATTGTCCGCTTACTCCCTATCTCCGAAGTTTGCAGAGCGATCCATCTGAAATGTATGCGTTTGTAAATATGGATCTCTATTGTACAGGAATAATAGAAGTCTATAAAGAATAAAGAATTTATTTATAGCCACACACATATTTTAGAAAAAAAAGGGAAACACAAAAAGATACGCGATAAACAGAAACATAATACTTTGAGATTTAAATTTTAACATGTAATAAAAAGAAATAAGCATGTAGTAGAGTCCCAAGAGTAGGAAAAATGGTCTTTCCCTATGTGCGCGGCTAATCAGGTCCTGCCTCAGCTTATTGTCATTATCATCCGAGGACGATAACGACGCTGGTTTTCAGTCAGAACCTATTAGGGTGACGTCACGTCACGAGTAACAGTCCACAAAGTAGTAACTAAGTCTAACAGTATCCAATACACCCACATTATAATGTAGTTATAAGTATAACACTTTTTGAAAAATGGTTCAAAGAAAAATTAAAAGGTGAAACTAAAAGCTGAACTAAAAGCTAAAACTAAAAGCTTTGGCAGATATTTTAGATTATTTACCCTATACTATATTTAATCTCATCTCTCCGATAATATTCCATCCTTCGCTCTCATGTCATAGAAGGGAGACGTGTCAGAGGGATCCCAAATATAATTTTCACGAGTGAAACACAATTTACCCTCCAGGCACGGCGGTGATGTGATAACATACCTACATAAACACATCCCAGGTGCGATTTTGCTGACACAGACTATTGACCTGTTTGGGACTCGGGGAAAGTGGTTTGGGAGCTGCAAGAGGTTTGATTTTGATAACAAAGTGCTTGAGTACAAGTGTTCTTAGTTTATAGTAAAGGATAAACTTTGGATTATCCCCACACTGCTAAAAAAAACAAATCCTGAAAGGTTATATTTATTATGTAGCCGGGAAATTTATGTTATGCCTATCAATAAATTGATTGTGATTTATAGAAGATACAATAACATATTGTATCTTCTATAAATCACAATAACATATTGTATCTTCTATAAATCACAATCAACAAAAATATAAATCACAATATGTTTTTGGCAGGAGTACTAGCTTATTTTAAGGGTCGAGCTATGTGCGGGATTTCCGGAATATTTTTTCCTGATATCCCCACGAGACTGATCGATTTGGTTTGGGGGATTTCAAGAAAAAATCCTGTAATCCCCCACGTGAGGGACAGCCCTGGGGGTCTGATGCATATCAAGAAATTAAATATCAAATATGCAGTCAAATACTGTTAGTAGACAAGTTCACTACCTAGGTTTTTGATGTCAATTGGGACATTCTGAAGTAATCCGCAAAATATGAGCGACGCAGAATTTCCTTTCAAAAAGTTAGTTCTGCACTGAAATTGTAGCACTGAATTCCCAATTGCACCACTCTGCAGAACTCAGGCCCCAGTGGCTTTCAGTAAATCGAGCGGAACATGCTAGAAGCGAAGTTGATTGGCCACAACGAGTTTTGTTGGTATTTTGGTTACTCTGTAGTGTGTTGTTAGGTTTTGGATGCTTCTACAAACCTAGTTGATAGGTATTTGTTACTCCTGACACTAGATAGAATATCGAACCTAAAACGCGGTTCTTTACACTTAATTCGTTCAAAGTTTGAATTATGTTGAACAAATCAAAAACAATTGAAGTTTTTGACCGATTCGTTCATCTTGTCATTTGAAACTTACCTAATAATTGTGAGTTGTTTTTTTTTTGTTGTTAGAATAAAAATCAAAAACATCAAAATTAACAACGCTATTAGAAAACGTTTTTAATTTTGAAAAATCCTATCCATAGATGTACAGACAGCGGCTTCTAACTTTAAATAAAATAATGGTGCCCTAAAACGCTCCTGGCTCCGGCGACATGATTCGATGACGTCACAACTCCTTTCGTCAACCAATACCATGTCAACCGTGGACGGAAGAAATCACCCCTCCCTTGATGGAACACACTTCATACCGTAGAGTTAATATAATAGTACTAGCCATATAATAACATATGCTTCACACCCACCACATTGTATGATAGACGCCATAGAGTTTATATAGTACTTATATAAACTCTACGTTTGACACTCTGAAACAGACACTGGCGGAGTCGCGGCGATAGGCAAGTGGCGCCGGAAAGAAGTTGAAGATGAAGTTGTTA
The DNA here is from genome assembly GCA_947086465.1 of Eupithecia exiguata. Classification (NCBI taxonomy): domain Eukaryota; kingdom Metazoa; phylum Arthropoda; class Insecta; order Lepidoptera; family Geometridae; genus Eupithecia; species Eupithecia exiguata. The sequence goes on from OX352247.1 coordinate 2,038,325, forward strand.
CGTCATCAGCAACGGCAGAGCGTTTTCGATCACGTGCTCGAACATAAAAAAAATGTAATTTAAATTCGCTTTTTTGCCTAAAATAGACACATTTTTTAATGAAAGCCATCAAAATACGCTTTTTTACGTTATCACTGACTAGGATGATAACATTTTGGAACTTATTTTCAATGTAGTCAAGTAGCCTACTAGAGAAGAATAAAAAAAAATTTAAAACTCTGACACTGATATTAAGTGATGTTTTTTATTTCTGTCGCTTCGGTATGTAGACTAAAGTAAAGAAGCGATGAAGAAACCTTTAGCCAGTTGTTACTTTTTGAGTTGGAGCAAAACCCGTTCCAAGCTTTTTTATCCTCTTGACTAGATAATCTGATATTTTATACTAAGCCTTTTTGCGTAGAAAACTGACAATTTGTTTGAGTTTATTTACTAATAACTTTTGCAACTCACTAGGAGTTTTGTTGCAGAAGTCCTGACTAGACTCCTGATGGACCAAATCATCCACTACATCAGTCTCAAACGAGCACATTTATAATCATAGCTAGAAGGAACATTATGACATCGTTAACAGTAAGAAATGGCGCAAGAAACCACTGTGCAAAGAGTAATGACCGTATTTGTCAGATGCTGCATTAGTTGGAGCGGTGATATTCATTCATATCACAGGAGGAGTTTTAGGGCGTAGGCTAAAGGAGTTTAAAGCTGTACGTCCACCGGATCGGACTTGGCGACGGTATTTACTATGCCTGGGGCCTCCCCTTACTCAAAAGGCCCAAGATCATGACAAAGTAATAACCAATCAAGTAAAACCCGGTTCATTGAAACACCAGCCGGTAAGAAACGAGGAGGAAGCAATACAAAACTTTTATTTATTCATAACACACGCTGCTTTGTGAATTATTTTATGAAGCAACTTGGTAACGGCCAGACAAGTTTTTATGTTCTGTGATATGTATGCCGTTGATTATGGTCGTTGATGACAAGAGCAATTTCACATTTATTGCATAAAATGCGGACATCGTTTTTAAGTGGCTGGTATAAATAAAATAAATTATAAAATTCATATATAGACAACAATTAACATAGCATCATCTAGCCTAAGCTATTAGATCTAAAAAAACTGCTAATTGAGTCCACAGGTGATCGGAATGCTGGATTTTATTTCGGTTAACGAATTAGCATTCCATTCAACGTGGCAATGCTGCCAGCATTCTGGGCACTTTGCCTTCTGGTGACGGCTTAGATTTTTAGAAAATAGATTTAAGTGTAAATATTAGTTGTAATTATTTAATTCTGTTATTGTAATTTTCATTAAATAAATATAGCTCACTATAATATGCTAAACAGAGCTTGTGTGATGTGTAGGTACCAATTCTTAACTAAATTGATGTTTTTTTATCGTATAAATTATTTTTGAACCAAACTTCCTGTTACCTGTCTGTTTGTATAAACTCACTTATAAAAACATATCTGGCTACATAAAGCGATAAAAACAGTAGATAAGTAAGACGATTTATTCGCTTTTCTTCCCAAACATCAAAGCCTCTCAAACTTACCTCATAAAAGGAACTCTTAAATTCCTAAGCACAAAAAACGAACCCAACACAAAATTATTGAAAAATATTCACTCAAATGACACCGAAAGCATAGCAAAGATAAATATGCGCTACGAGATACGTCTCCATAGATATCGACTCGGCTGTCTCCGGCCGGAAATAGAATCAGCAGAATAGACCCACACCACAGAATTATTAAACAGACAGAACTGAAATAGTCACTTTAGCGGGGTGAATAAAGAACACATAAATAAAAAGCGATGCGGCAAGCTGCGGCGCTATGACACTCATTAGGCATATGTCCAGCCGTGGACTAACATAGGCTGATGATGATGATGAAATAAAAAGCTACTCATTAATAAAAAGCGATGCGTCAAGCAGAAGACAGAGCGCTATGGTATGCCATAGCGCCATTAGGGGAGGCCTATGTCCAGCAGTGGCCTAACATAGACTGATGACGATGATGAAATAAAAAGCTAGTGTTATTTTATTTGAGGCTATGTAAACTTACGCAGCTCAATTTATATTTTTTTTCGTTTCAATCTCTTTCTAATTTATTTTTAACCAACTTAAAACGAAAAGCGAGGAATTTATAGATTTGGCTGAATAAATAATGTCGAACTCGTATGTTCGTCGATTTTTGTAAATGTAAAAGTAAATTTTTGACCGATTTGGATAATTATTTCACAATTTTATGGAGAATGATCCCGAGGTGGTCCCATATTTTTTGATTCCCATGAGATAACTGTTTGTCCTGAAAAATCTAAAAAGACAGTGTAATTAACTATGTAATTTTTCAAAACTCAACTTATTTGTTATTGTAAGGTACTTACTTAATAAATAACTAATAAATATTCTAAACTTTGGTTACAAAAGTCGTCAGCAAACATTGTATAAACTACTGAACACACAAGTCGATTTTCTGAATAAATTATAGAATACAAGCGGTCCGCCCGGCTTCGCATAGAATATCCTATATTCTATCGCCTATGTTCTTCAGGGATAATGTACGATTCTAATGGTGAAAGAATTTTTCAAATCGGTCTAGTAGTTTCGGAGTCTATTCAATTCAAACAAACAAATCTTTCCTTTTATAATATTATCAGTATAGATAACATAGATTCATAACGTCTTTAATTACTCAATTCCCCAACCACTGTTATTAACATATATGTATATGTACCCAGAATACTGGCAGCATTGCCAGCATTCTGGGCACTTTGCCTTCTGGTGACGACGTAGATTTTTAGAAAATTGATATATATAGAGGTATATATATTAGTTGTAATTATTATTGTATTCTGTTCTTGTTGTAATTTTCTTAAATAGAATTAAATTAAATCTGTCTATCTATACTATTTAATGTATATGTATATTGTATAAACTCAACTCACAAGTTTTTCTGAATCATATCGCAACGAACCTCGTTTTACGCAAACACCGATTTAGAGTCCCTTTATCTCGGATATTCCTTTGATCGTTTACTCGGTATATCCCCAAAATATGTACATTTAAATACGACTGACCCAAAAAAGATGTGATGGAATATAAATGCGATAGTTGAGGATTCACCTTGCGTGTGATCTGATTTAGCGAAAAAAGAAAACCAAATATCTGATTTAGCGAAAGAAAAACGTAGTTTATTTATAGAATGTAGGTACTTGTTTACCTTTTACGTTGTAGTTTACTCATAATGCTGTTACGGTGCGTAATGCAACTTGTTACACAGCGAACGTTCGTGCAGTCAGTACGGGGAAAGAAGGCGCGAGCAATGAGCAACGAGACGGATTTTTGACGTTTCATGCTCGCTGCGGTTACATTACGTAAAAGTAAAATTAATTTATTGCTTGGGCAGTCTTTCTAGCATGAAGGAAGAACTAACGTAGGTACACGCATATGCACAAACGCACACACAATGGAAATCTTCACAACAGTTTTAATGGAATACACACAAAATGTCACCTTTCTAATATTAGTGTATTTTCGACAAGTGAAGCCACGGATAGAAACTAGAGAACAATAAACTGTAAACTAACTAAACCAACTGCTACAATGTACTGAGACTGCCATTCCAAAACTTCTCCAATTACCAACAACAGAGAGTCGCAAATTAAAATAAACGCTCAGGTACGGATTCGGAACTAACCTGGGTACTAGGTATACAGTTGCATTATGCAAAACAATTGTCCTATAAATTTAGCAAACGCAACCGTGGTTGTACCGCTCCCCACTTTAACGAGATCCCCGACTATTGAAACTCGATTTGAAGTCAAGAGAAATGTCGAATAAGCTTTGCATAGTGGATTCGTCGAAGAAAACGTATTGACCGTTAGAACAACGTTTTCTAAAGATTACAGCTTGACCCAGCTTAAGACAAAGTATTATAGGTAGATAGATTGATGTATGGCTTATTTGGTTCACAAACACGGTAGACAGCTTGAACAAAATCATATATACATAGATACTGAAGTAGGTATCGGTAAGAACACAACAACAAGTAAGGTTCGTTGCAGAACTTTTGCTTCGAAACGTCGTCGCATTGAATGAATGATTGTTTTTTAAATCATTAATAACAAGACAATGACCAGCATGATTAACATGTTTACCACTTTACGCCAAAGTTGCTGAACGGCTCGGGATGAAATTGAACATACTTGTTGTTTTAGGCGTATCTTTACATAATTTGCTACTTTATCCCGAATAAACGCGTGCGCAACCGTAGGTAACCGCTGTTTATTTGTAATTTTAGATCGGAAAGCTTACTAAACATTGTATTGAAACAAAATATCTACTAAAAATATCAAAAACCAAATGTGCCCATATAAAAACAATACAAAGCATGAATCAAAATTCCAAGCTATTCGATACTCAAGCTCAACTACGATTTCTCAATTGCGAATATTTGAGCTATGGCACTTCCTTGATGCGAAAGGGCAACTCATTTTATTCCCTATCGCTCAAGAACAGTTTCGAGTCGAGTTTCATTCGAGTTCCCATAGTAGGTACTGCAAGTGAATCTATGTCGAGTGGCAGTACTCGTCGGGCCCCCAGCCCATACTATTGCAATGGCCGCCGAAAGAGGCCCTTTGTGCCATAGATGTTTTATTTCTCTTTGAAATACAATTTTTAGACCGTGACAAAGGCTTTTGCACTTTACATGAGCTTGAAATGTTAATTAAGGATGTAGAAGGTTTTTATTTGGGTTTGAGTGGAGATGTTAACTGGGGAGGAGTGATAAGTAACAAAACAAAAAAGTTTGGAAGCATTCCACTTTAAAAATTATTATCTGATTTGGTTGTATGCAGTTGAAACGCCGCCGCCGCCGCCCCGCTGGCAAGTCCTACAATCTCCGGAAAGAATGGCAAAACAGTTTTTTTTTGTTATAGTGCTTACCCGCACTTTGGGTATCTCTAAGAAATAAAAATAAGTTCTCAAAAATTTCGGTTTCGGCAGGACTCAGGGCTTATAGGATTAGGTATTTCATTTTAATTATGATTGACATGCATAATATACCTGAACTTAAAATAACTAGGTATCTATTAATTTAAACTCGATATTTGCCATTTTATTTAAATTCTTTTGCAGTGCTCTACAGGGTGCATGTAGTATTGACCTAAACTAACATAAATATCTAAGCTGTATACAACATGTTAGCCAAAATAAATAAATAGAATATTCGTTCACGTATAATAGAGTGAGGTTTTGCGCGCGAATTTCTTTTTGTTGGATTTCATCAAAGAAGGCTTTACGCGGAATTGTTACTAAGATTTTGCATCCTAATATTTAGTGACTATAGATGTATAGAAAACATTTTTTTGGTGCTTCGCCCAAAAATAGCTCTACCTTTCACAAAATAAACCAAACACCATCAATATAAACTAAAAATGTGTTTTTAATCTCGAAGGAATAACACAAAGGAAACGTTCGCATCCAGTCTCATTTGCGCGATCTTCATGCTTCAATACACTTCGCCTGGCATCTAGAGGATATTGCAATTTCGCAATAACTTACTGTATAGCTATTTATGAAACATCGGTCCAATTGAATGGTGAAATTATGTGACGGAACTTTAATTTTGTATGTCATTGATTTGGTCATACATAACTAACATCATTCATTTAAAAATCATGCATGTCATAAAAACAAGTCTCCAAAAGCCATGAAAATAGTTGAGTTTTCAGTTTCTGGAGAAGCAAAGAAGTGTCATCTGGGATTTTAATAAAAAGACTAATTTGCATATAATAAATACTTTTACAACAGAAAGCTGGCTTTTATTCGGTCAACGAACTAGCATTGCCAATCAACGTGGCAATGCTGCCAGCATTCTGAGCACTTCTCCTTCTGGTGACGGCTTAGACTTTTAGAAAATAGATTTAAGTTGGATTTACTTTTACAACTTTAAGATAACATAAACATATGGGAGTCCAATTCATTACGGAAACGATCTCGGGTTCTGGAGCTTTTCATTCAAGTTTTCTTACAATAAAATTTTTGTTTTTTAACAAATAAACAAACTTCATAAATTTATAGACACAGGGTTAAGAATATCTTATGGAACATAATGGCATACATGAGCCTGTACCTACATACCCCTGTGGGGAAACTATCAGCATCCAGAATGTTCACTATGCAATTCTAACAAGACAGGTAGACCAGACCGCCGCCTGCTCAGTCGAACTTCCCAAACGAGAACTAATCCGACAAATTAGTTGTAGATTCGCTTACTTTAGGTATTAGGTGTTGCCAGTCTTAAGTAGGTACCAACCAAAACTTTGGCCACACACGGATGTTAAAGTGGGTACTGACCAGCGGCACGGGGTGTCATTTAACGTGTTTCGTAGCTCACGTTAGAGCAGTCAGTACGGCGATAGAAGGCGCTTGCAACGTGCAACGAGACGGATTTTAGCACACGGCGTAACGTATTGCTGCGAATGGTAAATTACGCCACGTAATTTATTGTAAAACACTAGCCTGTACCTGGTTTTGCCTTTGGCGCCTTAGTGTCTGAACGGATCCTAATGAAATTCAGCAGGGAGATAGACGGTATCTAGGGGACAGATATACTTTTTGTCGCGAAAAAGCGTGTGCGAAGCCGCGAGCAAAATCTAGTCTTAGGTTCAAGATTATTCGATCTGTCATTTTCATTTGTTTGTTAAGTGATATTCGAAGTTCGAATTTTAAGGAACTCATTTGTTAATTTTGTGTTATGTGTGTAATTAGTCTTAATTTATGTGTAGTAATAAAAGTTAAAATTGTCATGTACGGAACACAAAAACACATAAATCCATGCGGTTGGTCACGTATTTGTTTTGTGGTGTCCGAAGTTTGAACTCTACAGAACAAAATTAGGTAAAGTGCATAATTATTTATATATTTTAACTAGTATTTACAATTGAAACATTCGAGCTAACTGCAGACTGTTGCAAACAATCTACAGGTATTATATATCTAATATATTTTATAAAATAACTTAAGAAGAATACCTTCCAAAGGTTCTTCGCTCAATACTTGCGCGCTTATAAGCTCTATCAATATATATTAGATTACGAACGATATCGAAGTCGGTTATTACCCACCTCCCTGAAATTAATCTACCTACTTTACCATGTTCCAGGTACCTACTACCCCTAGGTATATATCTACCAATACCTAGCATAGTTGTTATAGTGGTTCGTATATTCCGGCTCAGCGCACAGGTGTGTCGAATGTTTATTTCGATAAACCTGCCGAGTTATGGAGCTTACCATCTTGGATGGAAACACAAGTGGACTTGAGATCAAACTTGTATAAGCGGGCCAAAGTTTTGGTACTCAGAGAATATATAAAGACCTTTTTCGTAGTCTACAAGAACTGTAAGTATCTAGGTACTATACTGTGCAATAGTTCAAAGATGGTTGAGAAAGAAAGTTAATTTTACATCTCTCATGTTCAGTAAGTAGGTTCGTATTCCTCCAAATTGGGGGCTTGTAGGTGACTAATTAGCGCTCTAGGGTAATAATGTAGCTAGAAAAGCCCTAGGGCGGTAAGTAGTTAAAAAAAACACTTCTCTCTTTCAAAAAGTTCGCGCACACGTACATCTAACCATCATACTGGCAATAAACATCATGCATTCAGCCCAATGACCAAAGAGGTCGCTTTGCTATTCAGCCTTGTCTTCGTGTGAGTTTAATAGTCATCAATTTAAAATATCGAACGGCGAAGCTCAATTTCGTTCTTGAAAAAAAAAATAAGTACCTACTTTACTTGGTTTTTTTAATGAAAAAAAATTGTTTGTTTTTGGTATTTTTTTTATAATTACGTGCTAATTAGGAAAAAACGAGTTCTTCAAGTGATGAAGATATAAGCTGCACTCCCGATTCAATGAAAAATGTTTTATTCTTGTAATGCCGGTTTTTTTCTAGTTACCTCACAATCGAGATGTTAAGCAGAGTAGTTAGCTCGGGTGTAAGCACCAATTGCACCCTCGAACTATAGGAGTTCAGTCAGACAGTCGACGAAGTATTTTTTCACTCTTGAGGTACGGAACCCTAAAAATTACTGTAACTTTACCCCACATCTTGCTTACCTCACATACTTTCAAGGAAAGCCGAGTGACAAAGCCTCTTAGATAATAAAAGTGGATACATTTTATGTATTTTTTAGATCGCCTCTATAAAAAACAGTACCTACTGTCGTCGTCGGCGCCAAATGTGACGTAGGCGTAGGTAAAATGACGTAACTCTATGTGATACATATGTATAAAGGTTCTTAAAATAAATATGATAAAAAAAATGTCGTTAATATTTCGTTTGTACTGTCTTTTCGTGACGGTACGATATGCGTACGCATTTTCTACAAAAAAAAGAATACGTACATAATCAGGTTTTAAGGGGCCAGCGTCGGATGAGTTGCCTATACAAACGTAATACCAAAATTATTTGTTATTCGAGCATATTTCCACCGTATTAAGTAAATTTTTGCATTCGAATAGTATTTATCTAGGTCCCTGGTTGTTTTTTTTTACCAAAGAAGTACTCACCTTTAATGAAATGTAAGCAAATCGTATTTAGCATATTTTACGTCAAAAATGACATGTGTTCGTCCTATTTGTTTTGTATGAAAAACAACAATATCTTACGTTTTGTTTCATAAGTAACATAGTTTATAAAGATACAGAATAACAACACTACAAAAAGAAAACTACCTACTACAAAGAGAAAATACAAAAAGTATTTAATCATCATTTTCGGTAAGTATTATGGATTTAAAATGATGAAATGAATTGAAATTGTGAGCAGCTGTCGCCAATTCATTTTTTACAGTTTTTTTTACTGAAAAACATGACAGATGTTACATGTAATTTGTGTACGATACTACGATCGCTGTGAAAAAAATAAACTTATTTTTTGAAGGGATGAAAAATGTCATGCTTAGATCATATTTGCCAATATGATGTAAGTGCGATAGCATGACATTTAAACCGACTTCAACATAGGAGGAGGTTATTTATTCGGCTTCATGTCTTAAATTATGATTTAATTATTTGATGTGTGTTCGTCGATTTTAATTTCATCCATTAAAGAACGGTTTAGAATTTTTTTTGCTATTGTATTGAGAATAATCTCAAAGGAATTCCATAAAAAAAATATCGCATTTGTCCCACATACTTAAAATTAATGTTTAATTAAGTCGGTTTTTTTTTAAACAATCAAGTTATCAATCACAATCTTTATCTACACGACTGTTAAGTACCTACCTAACTTCAATATACGTAACTTCTTCTTACGTACCACTATCTTGTAGGTACGGCAGAGTTTTTATAGCAAAAAATGGCCTATAAAACATTGATTACACGTAGTTAGTATGTACTTATTATAAATAGATATTCAGAAGTCGTAAGTTCGTAATTTTCTGAAGAAAAAAACAGGCCTTTACTGTTTAAGTCGTACCTAACGGTTTATTTTACCTCTAAACCAATTATTGGTAGAGAGTGCAAACAATCCCAACGTTTATTTATTACCGTATCCATCATTCTGCGAGTCCCCCATCAGTATTGATGGATTTATCTGCAGCCCTCAATATTCTATAGCCAATAATAGAATTTAATAATTTAATAGACAACAAAAGACTGTGTTACGTTGCCACTGACTAGGATGAAAACAATTTGGAATTTATTTCTAAGGTAGTCAAATAGCCTATTACTTATTTAACTCCACTATTAATCTAATAAAAAACTGATAAAGAAATTTTAACAACAACATAAAAGACAAATGCCAAGAATATTATTTGAAATGAGAAACGTATCATTTGTGTGTGTTTGTGCTGATGTATGACAGTTTCCAATGAAGCTTTGCCACGCGATACATCCTTTGTACTGTAATATAAAACTGACAAAAATACTCCGGAAAAACCTGCATATAGAGAAAATAGGAAAGCAGACGCGAATGTCCACCATGCAGTCAAAAGATTAAAGATTTAAAGGATTATGACGTAGGTGCTACGGCGTAGCAAAAACCCGCATTAAAACTTTTGCAAAAGGAAAGTAACAGGATTTTCACTCATATACTACCTATGCACTTCGTTATATGCATGAAAGCTTTTAAATCCAGACATGCCTATAGTTCACAAAAATACCTACGAGATACAAGAATATTCCTAATTCAAAAGAGGTTTTTTTTATTTCCACGGATGAAACACAACTATACTTGCAAGTTTCATTTATTCGTGGAAATAAAAAACCCTTTTGAACTTCGAATATAAGTATTCTGAATTCGAAAAATATCCCATCATTCTCACTGATAAAATGAAATCGGGAGTTATATCACGATACAGGGTGATTCGGTTCAGCCATTCAGGTGTTTCCGGCTCGAAACAGCACATAAAAGCCAATAACGGCGAAAACCAGAGGTGTTGCCATCAATAATTCCGCACGGGGGTTACTAACGTACTTTTGCGACGCTATGATTGTGTTTTGAATGCGAAAATGTGGGTTGGTGAGGTCATGTTTAATAAATAAGACCCGAGCTGTATGTGTATAATTAAATATACAATGTGTTATGAGAGCATCATTAATTATTATTATAAAAACATTTTTTGATATTTATTTGATTGTTTGAACGTTCACTAAAACTAGACGGTAAATGGATTGAGTGAGCAAAATTTATGCATGAATGAACCTAATTTTCACCTTATATTATCTTATTTACCTAGGTACCTACTTAAATTAGTTTGACATCTTTTATGCAAAAGAACCCCATGTATAGCCGCAGACACAAGGATTCTTTTAAATACAAAGTTGAGAGTGGAATTGCTTTCAATGTGTTTCATGCATAGAAAGCAATTCCACTGAAAAACAAACAAACAAATCGTTACAGAGAAATATTGTAACTTTTCACGCATGCCGGCAACTTTTAATGGAATCCAAAACATGGCAACTCTGAAGGTATGCCGGTTGACATCTAAAACAAGGGAGGTTTATTTGAAAAGGTTGGATTAACTTTAGGGTTATTTTGTTAAATAAATGTTTTACAATTTTGGCTCCTTTTAGAGTATTTCTCCAGGGTCTTCGCAATTTATTGACGCATGGTGACCAATCATTCAAATACCTACCTTTTTTATTGCGTGTGCCACAAACAAAATGTTTGGTATTACCACCTATACCTACGTAGGTTTTTGCATTGATGCACGAGCGTGGATATAAATAAGACGTGTCGCATTTAGTATTTATGAATTTTCCGGTACGCCTGCCAAGGGTGATGCTTATGGGAAAATCCCCCTTGTTTGGATGAATAATGTTCATCAGGCAGACTTCGCTGGTGATGAGAGTTTTCCTTTAAGTACGTCGCTCATAAGTGAACATAATGTTTGGGTAGATAGAGTTTTATAACTAGAAAACTAAAGTTACCGACATAGCTCTAAGAATTAGCAGAAGTGGCAGTGGGCCGGCCATATTTCGCGAAGAACTGACAACCGCGTACTTGAGCGGAGATCACAGCAAACGTAGTGTTGGACGCCCTCCGGCCAGGTGAGATGACGACCTGCCAAAGACTGCCGGCAGATGCTGGGTGCGGCAAGGTGAAGACAGGGTGCTATGGCGCTCTTTAGGGGTGGCCTTTGTGTAGCTGTGGGCTATTATAGGTTGATGAAGAATCCCTACGAGAAATGTGTGCCCATAACTAGGCTACACAAGATTAATGTATCTTTCAAAGTATACGCTTCTACAACAAATCTCCAAGTGAGTTGCATAAACTATCAATGAATAAATTCAAACAAATTGTCAAACATGTCCTTTGTAAAAAGGCTTACTTCAAAATATCAGATTATCAAGAGGATAAAAAAACTTGGGACGAGTTTTGCTCCAACTCGAACACTAACATTCTAACAAGGTAAAGGTTTCTTGTTCGTTTCTTTACTTTACTTAAAAAGATTGAAGCGAACAAAAAATCAGAGTGATCACTTTATTTCCTAGTTTTACATATTTATGTCATTTGAATTTTGTGACGTGTCCAAGAGTCCTGTAAGGTCTAAGGGAAATAAAGCACTTTGATATTTGATGATGTTGACCTAGTACCTACCTACCTACTTTCTTCGTCACACCCAACCATAAGACAAAGCAAACAAAATCCCTATTTTACTCAAAATACGTAAAGTCCTCCAGGGTCCACCGAGCTTATCTTAATTTAGTTTTTTGTCCGTTTTACGCGGATCTTGCGATAAGGCGGCTATTTGGCGAGGCCCTGTTTTTGTATCGGGTCCGGCTGGCAAGAGAAAACTGGCTTTTTATTTCGACGTAGCTTTTTGGGATACGGGGAGAATGGGCATAGAAGATACGAAAGATTCGCTATTACATTGTGAGAGCTGATATAAATAACTGAGGATTCTTTCATGTTCAAGCTCTCCAAGTGTTTCCTGTTAGCCCCTCTCGTAAGTGGAAGACTTGATATTCAGTATTTTTTAATAATGAGGGTACTTTTGGAGAGTTATGTATTTACAAAATAAATGATGTTCAGTTTCAGTCAAAAACCCATAGAGTTATTTATTTATTATAGCACAAGCTAAGAAAACCTCTTATATTCCCAGATATCAGCTATCAGCGACGGTATTCCTCATTTCTTGCGATTTTCAGCTCGACTCTCCCAGTAAGACCTTTCAATCTGGAATGTTGACATGCCCCGCTTGACACTGTCTTTCCATCGCAACATAGGGCGGCCAACCAGTCGTTTTGCATTAGTCTGAAAGAAGGGTTGTCCTCGGAAAACGAGAGGGGTCCATCCTGTGCACATGCCCCAGCCATCGCAAGTGCCGTTGCTTCAGCAAGCCGATAATGCAGTAGTGTAATTTCCAAGGCTCTCTCGTTTGTCACTCTATCCATACAGGTAAGCAATATGTTGCGGAGGCAGCGCATGTGAAAACTGTTGAGGTTTCGCTTATGCTTGGCATATTGTAGTCCAAGTCTCAGCCCCGTACTCTTGTACGCATATTCTTATATGCTTAAGATGCAGGATTGGTAAACAATCATCCTGGTTCTAATGGAAAGATGTTTGTTATCCCACACTCTTGTACGCAGCTTGCGAAACATAGTAGAGGCCTGGTCGATACGGGTGTTAATCTTACCTACCTGATAACTTCCCATACCACGGGAAAATGCCTCGATACCTCGTTTTATATGACACTCGACGTTCCAATCTCTCTAAGCTAAATAGAGAGGTTCCAAGTAGTTCCAATGCTCTCACTTTAGCAGCTGTCACATAATTCGCATAGAAGTCGAAACTTCGCAGTTTATATAAGATCGAGTAGCTAAGGTAGAACTTTCAAGTTTTCATTTCCTCAAGTTTTAGTTAAGTGTGCTGGGACTCTCCTTTCGTTTAAAATATTAGGTTTTGCAGACCAACTTTTAGAGTGCAGTTTTCAATGAAGCTGTCAAAAACCAAACCTGCTGGATTTTCGACAGCTTTATTAATAACTAGCTGCGCCCTGCGGCGTTACCTGGGTTGATATTTTATAATAAAATAATAGATTCAGGCGTTACTTTGCGGAAATCCATTGCAAAATCCATCCATCCATCTGCCCTTGTTGCTTGGCGCTCTCAGAGTTAAGGTCGAGTATTGTGGTGTCCTGATGATGTCTCGTGAAGAGACGAAACTAGTTGACGTCTTGCTTTGATAGGTATTTTTTCATTTTGTAGTTGGCGTCGTTTTCTTCTACAACGCGGACTATATTTTGTTACCCGACTACCGACAGGGGAGGGTTATGTTAGAACTAATCGGAGAAGGTTTTTTTCGCGGAATTGTTACTAAATATTTTCATTCTTATATTTTATAATAATATATTATTACTTAATTTTTTAATTTAGATCCAGGATGTCAGTTATCCTGATATAAAATTTCATCCCAATCCTTTTCCGTTTCAACGTGAGAGAGTAACAAACATACACTCACGCGTTAGCTTAAACGCTTATACATTAGCAACTTTACGTAGCGTTAAGAGTAGCCGTAGGTTATTCCAGGTTATGCAAAACCAACAGTTCGTTCAGTAGTTTTGTTAAATAACTAAACATCTAAGCTTTCGCATGAACAATATGCGGGTGATTTACTTTTTAAATTACGCCACCTCCAACATACTTAAAAACCTCACTTTCAAAAACTACTGTTCTTTAGTGAAATAACCAGTTTAGGCGTGATCGTTGTTGTCATAAAACTAGGGTAAGTGGAGAATTGTGCTGCTCCTAATTAGTGTCGCTTCTGGTGCCGGTGAAAAAGGTTTTAATGTTTCAGTATACAGACTTCTGAATAGGTACGAGATCTCTGTATCAAAAGCAGAGCGCTTTATTCGCCAGTGTTTTGTTTTGGGAAGAATGAAAATTTAAGGGTTAATTGTTTTGGAACAGAAGAACAAACGAAGTAGGATTCTCGTCGTCGGATATTCCAATCTGCATCACATAGGCCACTGTTCTACGGTTCTTTTTGCGTTTGTTGTCCATGGTTCTATCGCGAAGTCTGAAAGCTAGCGGATGGATGCCAATTTACATTTTAAACTTGATTTCTGGAAAAGTTAGGTAGGTACTTCAATTTAATTGAATGGTTACGTAGCGTCTCGTTACGTAGCAAATTAATTTGACGTCCTCAATATCAACGAGACTGTCCACCCTATAAATGAAGAACGTTTAAAAAGTTTCCCTTTTAGTGATCGCAGATCATCAAAACACATCCTGGAAGTTTTCTTTTTAAAATACCGCCTTACGTCACTCACAAAAGATTTTAAGAAAACTAGTTTTATATGTCCTGCCGTAGGTCCTGCCCAGTTCCAGGACATGTCAGTAGGATGGACGATACAAGATGGACAAAAAAAGTGATAGAAAACAAAAGGAGTAGAGGACGACCACGGAAACATTGGGAAGACTTATTTAGAAAAGAAATCGGACCAGAATGGAGGAGACAAGCCGGAGACAGAAAAGAATGGAAAGAAATAGGGGAGGCCTACGCCAGACAGGCGACTTCTACTAATATATGACACACCCATAGGATAATATATGTTGATGCAATAAAATACCTATGAATTAATTAAAGTTTATTGACATTTTGTTTGTAATATTTAGTAGTAGAAAAATGGCTTTTATATACAGTCATTCTGAATAAAATATTACCCAAAACTGAAATACATTTCCGTTACTCATATCCCACACAACTGCTAATTTCTCGCCAAAACTGGCATCGCGCCCAAGTGACTAATCTGTCCGAATTGAACTCCGTGCGGCGATTTGAACGAATGGATGGATTGTACGAACTGAACGAGAGAAATTGGAATCGGACGTCGCTCGATTGAAGTCAAACGTGGAGTTTAAAGTGGTTTTGAGATAGTGTATGGTTTCTAAGGTTTTCGTGGCTTTGGGGTAGACATGCCACTTGCCGTAGGGAACAGAACGTATGTTTATAACATCAACGGCAGTGATATCTATTATATAGTTAGGTTATCTATCTAGAGGAAAAAAACATTTTTCTTAAACCTGATACAGCACATGGGCACAGAACTAAAATAATATAAAATAGTATCTAATTAAGGGGGTGACCTACGACGCCATTTTGTGAAAAGGATAGGCATAGGATTTCACGTTCATAGGAGCGGGACAGAGCAGAGCAGTGATAGTGCAAAAATCAAGTTTTTACTTATTATCGAAAAAATTATAGGTTGAAAATCTAAAACACACACCGTCTGCTTTTAATTCTGTTTTTTACTGTACAAAGTATAAATCAAGACTTATTTTGAGCGAACTTTGTTTTTTTTTATCGAGAAAATTGTATGTAATCGTGTTTTCGCGTTCTAGCATCAATCCTGAACAATAACTTAAATTATTCTCAAAGTAAATGCTTCAGTATTATTGAATATGATCACTGACGCTAAGCTATTTCAGGTTTTTTTTAACAAAAACATTCTTTTTAACAAGAAAATTACAATCAAATAATAAAATTAAATTAAGTAATAGTAGTAAATTTATTCATCACAAATACATGCATGCCTACAACAACAAAACAAAAAACCCAATAAAACAACAACAAAAAACTAGATCATATAGGTAGCATTACAGCAAGTGATAAGAACAGAATACAATAATAATTACAACTAATATTTACACTTAAATCTATTTTCTAAAAATCTAAGCCGTCACCAGAAGGCAAAGTACCCAGAATGCTGGCAGCATTGTCACGTTGAATGGCAATGCTAATTCGTTACCATCATTAGACTCTTAACTTACAGATAATAATTCTCTTTAAGTTAATTAGTACTATTTTTGTCTGCATAATTATTTTACAGACTATTACAACATTATATGACACAATTTAATAAGAAAAGTAAACCACACAGACCTAAATAACACAATATTTAGGGGATAGATCGTTTTACGCATCAATTGAACGACTGGACGGATTTGGTTTTATTTTTTGTATTCGTTATTATAAATAGTCCAAAAAGAAAAATAGCCCGAAAAATCTCAGAAAAACTCTGAGTTCTGTTTTTCTATGGTATGTTTAGATTGTTATCTATTGGGTCAGTAAAACAAGGAAAGAGGTTCCTTTTAGAAAAGATTTAGGTAGCTATAAAAAAAGGTACGACAATAATTTAGCGCTATCTAGGCGTCTTCTCCGCAAAACGATACTAAAAGTATCAAGATACTCGTATCGAGCTAATGGTGTTTAGATGATATTTCTTACCTCGAATTACCTCTTCATGCAAAACCTGGCTTACCTGCTTTTACCTGGCTGAAATTAGATTAACATTATTATATGCTACTTTTGATCTCGGAAAAACTAGTGCGAAACCGCGGTCACATGCTAGTTTATAGTAATTAGTGTATATACTTATTATGAATGTGACAGTTTGGATGGATGGACGGATGGATGTTTTTTACTCAAACACGCCAGAACGGCTGAACGGATCTGGATGAAATTTAGCACAGAGATAGATTATAGTCTGTAATAGCACATAGGCTTTTATTCCAGAGTTCCCACGGGAATGGGAACTGCGCGGGTGTAACCGCGAGGCGCTGCTAGTTTACTTATAATCTACTATGTTGAAGACGATAACATTAGAACTTATAATTTCACAGAAAAGTCATTATTATCCACATAGCTATCGTAATCAATTCGCGTGGTAGAGGGCTTGTCGTACTATATATATATATATGTATATGTAGAAGTCGAGTGGAATATGCCGCATGGGGTGCCCTAGGGAAATGTGAACGCGCGACCGCTGGTCGATGACCTCCGTGCTAGGGGGTATCATGGTGATGTTACCCATTAATGAATGTTATGTTCGATGGTTTTTTGTAGAGTTGCTCCTGTTTTAACTTACGCGAATGCAATATTTAAGTACTAATAATAGTAATAATAATAGTAGTAATGTAAGTAACTTGGTAGGTACTTTACATATTGCATTACAAGACCCTGAAGGCTGAGTTAACGATTGTGAACGCTCTTCTGTTTCATTCAGATTCATCAGATTTTTACGAAACGTAGTAGTTTTAGTAACGCGTGACTAAGACAGATAGATCTCATTCAGAAAAGAAATATAGGTAATTGAAAATATTAACTATTCGAACAATTTGAAACTATTGGTTGTCTTCGAACATGAAGAGACGCGCTTTCAAAATGAAGAGGAGTTTTAAGATTTTAATTTTATATGTATTAAAACTCCTAATAAAGTCCACAAGTGATCGGAATGCTGACTTTATTTCGGTCAACGAATTAGTATTGGCATTCAACGTGGCAATGCTGCCAGCATTCTGGGCACTTAGCCTTCTGGTGACGGCTTAGATTTTTAGAAAATAGTTTTAAGTGTAATTATTGTTGTATTCTGTCTTTATTGTAATTTTCTTTAAATAAATAAATATGGTCTATATGTAATATATGTATATATTGCAGCAGATTTTGAACATCAGGATATCTTTTCACATGACTTGTGTTTTACAATATCGCAGAACACTTTCATTAAATATTCATGAATCATTTTTCGCAACGAATAATTGAAGGCATTCGAATAATGACTTTCATAAAAGTCGTATCGCGAGTAAAAATGTAAATTCGCCATTTTGAAAGCTCTGTCGGGGTTCTAATGCATATTTTACATTACGACACGTGTCGATAAGTACATTTGCATGAGTTAGCATTTATGATATCCTCTGCGGTTATGTGCTCCTGGTATTTTCATGAAATGTATCCTACATTATTGCTTTATTATCTGTAATTTTACTCAAAATGTATACACCTATCCTACCTAACCACATCGCTGATAAGTGTAGCTCAACTGAAATATTAAATACTTATTAATAACAACTATTTTTTAATTTACTCTTACTTATACCTATAGATTAATTACCTGGTAAATAATAATAATAATGCTGGACAATTCACACAGCATTATCTAGTCCCAAGCTAAGCAGAGCTTGTGTTATGGGTACTAGATGACTGATAAAAATTTATATTTTTTTTACATACATTTTATTATACATAGAAATACCCAGACTATTTGCAAATCATACAAACATTTGTCCCAGGGCGGGAATCGAAGCGGCATGGCGGCATTGTATTGTTTAAAATTGAATCAAAGTTAATGTCATGTAAAAATAGTCTATACTCCCTAAATAACAAATGGATTCTTCCAATTTTCACCAAAAAGTCCAGTCATAAAAATCTTTGAAGATGGTGGCAGCAAATATTTTATTTGTTTGTGCCCAGGGGAAGAGTTTTATGTAACTACGTAGGTATCTCGATTACAGAAAAGTTTATTGCTTGCAGATTAACTTTTATGGAGTACATAGAGGTCATTTTATCTACATTAACGTAGGGACCATTGGAAACTGGGTATACTACTACTTAAGGTGGTTCGGCACGACGAACTTAGATTCATTTGTATTTGAGTCATCATCATCATCATCAGCCTATATCAATCCACTGCTGGACATAGGCCTCCCCTTATGAGCGCCATAGCGCCCTGTCTTCAGCTTGCCGCATCCAGCATCTATCATCATGTATTTCAGTAAGTAGGAGCAATAGGGAAAATGTTGATTTTTAGCACAAAACCTCTTATTATCCCAAATGCTCCAAAAGTACCAGTGAATCGAAGGTGGTTTTATCATAAAGTTCATAGAATTTTTTTGAAGGTTTGCGGCAAATTATTTTTCCACTAGTTTGATTACTAGTGGAATGCAGAAAAAAAATAACACAAAAAACCAACCCGCGTCGAACCACCTTATATACGAGTATGTATATGGGGGGTAATACTCACAAGCCCCAGGTGCTGGGCATATGCAAGTTGGGGACCTAAGCTTACCTAACTTCTGCGATAATATTATAAATGCAAAAGTTTCTATGTTTAGATGTTTGGATGGATGTTTCTTTACTGTTCACGCCTTAACGACTGAACCGATCGGGCTGAAATTGCAAGCGATTGCATAGCTGTAGCTGTAAGTCTGGAATGAAACATAGGCTACTTTTTATCCCATAAAATAGTTCCCATGGGGTATAAATGATCTTTAAACGTTCCGATAGAAACAACGCGTGCCAAAACACGGGCAGGAACTAGTAAAAAATATTCCGTCTCATCCCTAACTACAATATAACAGTGAAACCACTCGACCTACTATTTCAGATCAAAAGTTAGCATGGCGAGCACGTACAGCGTTCGTAAAAACAGAGCTACGTAATTGGGATATGGGTTTGTGTTCAGAAAAACCGAGATATGATTATAGGACAATTGTACGGATGTGACCATTTATCTTTTTAGGGTTTTAAACTATTACACTAATAATATAAATGACAATTTATCTTTTTAGGGTTTTAAACTATTACACTGATAATATAAATGACAATTTATCTTTTTAGGGTTTTAAACTATAACACTGATAATATAAATGACAATTTATCTTTTTAGGGTTTTAAACTATGTCACTAATATTTATTAATGACCATTTATCTTTTTAGGGTATAAACTAGTTTCTGCCCGCGGCTTTGCACGCGTTGTTTCTATGGTAACGTTTAAAGGTCATTTCTATCCCATGGGAACTGTTTGTAGGATAAAAACTAGCTTGAGTTAGTAGTACTGGAGTTAGTAGTACAGGAACTGTTTTTAGGATAAAATCTAACTTGAGTTAGTAGTACTGGAGTTAGTAGTACAGGAATTGTTTTTAGGATAAAATCTAGCTTGAGTTAGTAGTACTGGAGTTAGTAGTACAGGAACTGTTTGTAGGATAAAAACTAGCTTGAGTTAGTAGTACTGGAGTTAGTAGTACAGGAACTGTTTTTAGGATAAAATCTAACTTGAGTTAGTAGTACTGGAGTTAGTAGTACAGGAATTGTTTTTAGGATAAAATCTAGCTTGAGTTAGTAGTACTGGAGTTAGTAGTACAGGAACTGTTTTTAGGATAAAAACTACCTTGAGTTAGTAGTACTGGAGTTAGTAGTACAGGAACTGTTTTTAAGATAAAAACTAGCTTGAGTTAGTAGTACTGGAGTTAGTAGTACAGGAATTGTTTTTAGTATAAAAACTACCTTGAGTTAGTAGTACTGGAGTTAGTAGTACAGGAACTGTTTTTAGAATAAAAACTAGCTTGAGTTAGTAGTACTGGAGTTATTAGTACAGGAATTGTTTTTAGGATAAAATCTAGCTTGAGTTAGTAGTACTGGAGTTAGTAGTACAGGAACTGTTTTTAGGATAAAATCTAGCTTGAGTTAGTAACTAGTTTTTATGATAAAAACTAGCTTGAGTCCAGACTACTTCATAACAACAAAAAAAATAACAACAAACAAGTTTGGATGTTTAGATGTGTGGATGGATGTTTGTTACTTCTTCACGGCAAAACTACTAAACGGATCGATATGAAATTTCACATAAATGTAGCTATAAACCTGGAATCAAACATAGACTTTTTATCTCATAAACCTGCGAATAGCTCGAACACAATCGCTTTGCGCGCCGATGAGTCGAGAAGTTCTTTAGCTTCAATTTTATTGTCAAGATAGACGTTCTATCAACAAACTGTAAATTCCTGCTAGTGACTTTGAGTGTTGTGTTTGACTCTCAAACCATCCAGTTGGAACCAGGAGATACCTAATGTCTCTTTTCTCTACATATGGGTCGTGTCGCTTGCAATATTCAGTACCACGTACCAGTTGGGTGTTTGCTTTCTCGACATCAGCAGAATAGTTCTAATACTGTTTCTCTTTGTTTCCTTTTTAAATTCTTCAAAAACAAGACTTTCGTCAAAATATTCCCAGAACTTTCCCGTGGTTGGAATCGAACTCGCATTTTTGTCCTTTCTTTTACGTCTCAGTTGATTTCTTTCCCATTTCGCCAAAGACGTCAAATGATAAATGGAGATACCAAGCAAGATTAATCTCTATTTCAAACCGCTTGTCTTCTTTTCGTGCTAAATCACACGTAAATCACGTATCTACCTACCTCTCCTACACGTACGTAGGTACGTAACATAACCTATCACGTACGGAATCGTGGAGCTGTCAATCATTATTTATTTCGTAATTCTTTACTCCAGAAATACTCATTTATTTATTTATTTTGTGAGTAAGTACAACTAAAGAATCACAGAATAAAATAATTACAACTATAATATTTACACATAAATCTATTTTCTAAAAATCTAAGCCGTCACCAGAAGGCAGAGTGCTCAGAATGCTGGCAGCATTGCCACGTTGAATGGTAATGCTAATTCGATGACCGAAATAAAAGCCATTCCGATCACCTGTGGACTTTATTAAGAGTTTTGTAATATCTTTACATATTGCATGTGCCCCAGGACCCCAAGGACCTTGGGTTTCCACCTCAAACGGCTCGAATAGGTAACCACGGTCAAGATTAAGTATTTGTAAGTAAGTATGTTTACTCTAACAGAGATGTACAAAATTAAACACACAGTTTTACAAGGAAAGGTACATAAAGCTATAGAGACAAAGTTATATCTATATTATCAAAGAAAATTTCAAAAAAAATATGTGGGTTGAAAATAAACAAATACCTACGCCATTTTTGCATTTCATGCGCCGAGCTCCCAAGCTCTTTTATTAATAATAGTCATTTATTTATAATAATTATTATTGTCTAGTCATTTATTCATATATTATTCAGATAATCCTACACTAAGCTTTTTATAGGGTTTTTTTCTGTTTATTATGTTGATTTTGTTGAACACAGCTATTTTTTTTATCAATGTTTAGTTTTACATGTAAAACCAAACATTCAACTCACAACTCCAAAAACATGTAATATAAGAAATGAAATAAGTTCCCATAAATTTCCGGTTCCGGACTATAGCGCCACCGGCCACCGGCGCTATAGTCCGTAAGAGGTCCCAAAGATTTTCGGTTGAACCGACTAGGGTTTCGTGGCTTAGTTGGTTAGAGCACACCCGTATTGAGGGTGGGGCGCGGGTTCGAGTCCCGCCGAAACCGAAAAGTTTTGGGAACTTATTTCATTTCTTAGAGATACCCAAAGTGCGGGTAAGCACTATAACAAAAAACCTTAACATGTAATATCTTTGTACACTCGATAGAGTACATTTTGCTGGCCTAACACTTAATTTTAGATCAATTGTATAATTACCACACTTACAAAGAAATAAATGGTTTTAGTAGGTAACATTAATTATCTATCGCCTAATCCCAAAAGTCTGAGAGCTCTGACGCTTTAGCTGCAATAAATATAATGAATCCTGAATCTTTGAGCTTCATATTAATGGAGATCGATACCGCATGCAGTCTAATTAATGTGTTTCGATTCGACTGCGATCTGAATAACAACCTGACAGCTTGGATTTAAACCTTGTTTTGATTGGGACAGGGCTGTTTATTTCTTTTTAATACTATCGTATGTTCTCTGGTAAAAAGTGATGTAATAATAACAGTTTTTACTGTTATTACTACATCACTGAAAATACATTTTTATAACTTCTCTCCGGCCAGCGTGCATCCGTAAAAATAATTTAAATACCTACTTAATATTTAAACAGGGTTATTGGTAATTCACTGCGTGAACTAAGACTTATTTGGGAGCCCCCCTTCATTTAATATTTAAATATAATTTTTTGTTAGAGCAGCAAGAAAAATACACACTGAAATTTTCAATTGTCTACCTTTTAAGGTTCATGATATACTGTCCGCTGACTGACAGACAGACGAACAGCGGAGGCTTAGTAATAGGGTCCCGTTTTCACCCTTCGGGTACGGAACCCTAAAAAAACATGCGTTCCTACACTATTTCAAAAACACTGGATGTGAAAAAAGAGAGCAGGTTTTTTATTTGCTCAACAGCAAAAAATTACGTACAAAAACTCAGAAAATTAAATACGTTAAGTAAATTGAAGCCCGTACAGACAGATGTAACGAGCTCGTGAACATGGACGTACTAAGGGCTCAACCCGGAGGGGCATTAATAAATAATGGTAGACAATCCACACAGCATCATCGGGCCCAAAAGTAAGGACAACTTGTGGCATTGCAGTGGTATTCAGGAGGTGCTCGCAGCAAAGCGGAGTTTGTTACAAATAAAACACTTCATTGTTTTTTTTAAATAAAATTGTTGTATTGCAACCAACATTAATAAAATTCCATGTAGAATCAAGATGATTGGTAATAAAGTTTCTCTTGTATTCTTGTACAAGCATTTGTCCAAAGGAGAATATTAAAACTGTGTTACCTTACGCAATGGCGTAGTGTTTTTCAAATTCTAACTTAAGGCGCCGAGCGAAACTAGCGCCGCCACCTATTTTATCTTATTATATCGTTGAACGAAGGTAATTTCAAATTTTTCAATGGGCAGTTTGTGATATCTATTATAAGCTTTTTTTAATGCCATTATAATATTTTTATTTTGTATAGTTTAGGCAGAGATACGAAGTTGCACTTTGTGGCCACCAAACTCTATTTTCGCATCTCTGCCTAAACTATACTAGATAAAACTATTACAGAGGCATTAAAATAAAGCTTATAATAGGTATCACAAATTACCCATTGAAAATTTTGAAATTTCCTTCGAACTTTGTAATAATTATCATACCCTTTTCCCACGTCCTGAGTACGTCCCATCCGGTGTTTTCACGGACGGGCGCGCAGATCCACTTCAATTAGGGTACCAGACGGAAAATTAGTTCGTCACCTAAATGCAGCGTCGAAACACCTGCCGGTCTACCGGGGGAAATAGGGGGGAAATGGAAATGTAATAAAGTGAGGTGATGCGAAGGACGATTTATTTCCATCAGCGCAGGCCGCAGGGCAATTTGGTGAAGACGCGAGGTTCGGTGAAACCGTTCAAAAATTAAGTTATTTCTAAGGTTCCATACTCAAATACCTCCGACCAGGTGGGATGACGATTTGCGAAAGACTGCTGGCAGATGCTGGTTGCGGCAAGCTGAAGACGAGGAGCTATGGCGCTCATTAGGGGAGGCCTATGTCCAGCGGTGGACTGATATAGGCTGTAGTGTAGTGTGTGTAAAAAAACATTGCTTTTTTATTATTTTGAACATGACTTTTACCACATGGTAAGGTTTCATAGCATGTCTACAGCGTAGACACGTTCTTGTTTCGTAGCGTGTCTACGGTTCGTAGCAGCAGCGTAGACGTGCTACGAAAAACCGTAGCAACGTAGCAGATCTCTACATCGGAGCGTAAAGATTTTTGGGGCCAAAATTATGTAATGTAGAAAAATCGTTTAATCTGTGTATAATAACCACCCTATATTTATAATTACCTAATTGTGCCTAAGATACAAAGAGATTTGTGTAGCAACATACACAACACACGTCATTCAACACGTCAATTAGACAAGCTACCAGGATCGCAGCACGACTCAAGAGGTATCAATAGGCTCAATTAAAATTGTTTGCACGCCGCGTTGCTCCGTATACAAAGTTAGTACTTTGGTGTTAAGATGGTCGCACATTATAGACGCACTGCTACCGCCCAGCACACAGATGTGCATGTAAATATGAGCTTTAACTCGTAACATTAAGATGCAAAGCACATTGACGTTATCAGATGACTGACAGCTTGCGGGCCTGTCGTTTGAAGCTTGTGAACATTTTGTCATTTATAAATGAATCTAAAGGTAACGACTTCGATCAAAAATAAGTAGTTCGCGGCCGCAAAGCCGGAAATTTTTGATCGATGGGTAACGAGTTTAAGCCCATTAATAATACCGCTGCTGATGATGCTGATGAATACCGCTGCGCTTAGCGGCTGCAGAGTGGATAGCACAACCGACATTGTTTGGGGGGGGGGAGGGAGTGACTTTTAACCCCTTGATCAATTTCCAAAGATTTCCATGCAAGCAACATTTTTTTCTAACGGAACTAGATTTCTTTTCTAGATTTTTTTAAATTATTTATTATATAAAAAAATAAATTAACTATTAAATTAAATAGTTAATTATTTTTAGGATTTTAACTCGCTAAGAAAACTTTTCACATTATCTTAGAAATTACCCTGAGTGTGGCACTAACGCACTATCATCATCATCATCATCAACCTAATAGTAGTCCATTGTTGGACATAGGCCTCCCCTAATGAGCGCCATAGCACCATGTCTTCAGCTTGCCGCATCCAGCATCTGCCAGCAGTCTTTCGCAAATCATCACTCCACCTAACGTACTCTAATAATAATAACAAAAACTATTTAATATCCAATCGCCACGTGAGTGAAGACGCGGCTAAAAGCTAGTTGCATATAAACACCCTCCCATAGTGCGATAAAGCCGTAAATACACTGACGCCTGCCAATTAGCGCAGTAGACGGAAAATTACCTTCAACATGGCTTTAACGAGACCACCTGGTGATACCTTTGATGAGAGTAATTATGTTTACCGTGTTTATCTAGCTTGCCTGGGAAATTATGCTTGTTTAAGGCACACACCCGACCCAAACTAGCGCCGTCCTTCTTTATCTTATTATTCCGTTAAACATTCTTTATCTTATTATTCCGTTTAACAAAGGAAATTTCTAAAATCCATCGCACAGTTTGTGATACCTATTATAAGTTTTTTTAATGCCTCTTTAATAGTTTTATTCTATTTAGTTTAGGGAGAGAATCGAAAATAGATTTTGGTGGCCACCAAGGGCAACTTCGATTCATTTTAAAATTTCCTTTAATAATAAAGAAAATTACAATCAAATAATAGAATTAAATCAAAACTAGTATTTACAATTGAAACAATCGAATAATAATAATAATCATAATCATTTATTTCAGGCAACATAAGACAAGTACTTACAAAGTAACTTAACAAAGGCCCATATGATAAATAACTCGGTCTGCCTGCGACGCAGGAGGTTGCGGGTTCGGTTCCCGCCTTGGGATAAATATTTGTACGATCTGCAGTTTTTTGTTCTGGTCGTTTTATAATAAAAAATATCTATCTATGTCATGTATTGTATTATGTATATCAGTTATCTAGTACCCATAACACAAGCTCTGCTTAGCTTGGGGCTAGATAATGCTGTGTGAATTGTCCAGTATTATATTATTTATCAGGGGGAGGTCTGCGTCCAGCCGTGGACCCACAAAGATTACTGAGGTGATGGGATAATATTTGACAAGGCCCTAGCTAGATAGCCAAGTCTTACAAGTAAACTAAACTTAAATAAGCAAGCAAACAAAGAGCGAAATATTCACGTGTTTTATTTAACATCACAAAGCGCGCGTTTATAAGAAGCCCTTTTACGAAACAATTCTTATTCTCACGTAAAATACCTTCTTCCGTAAAATACCTGCTTACGTATGCAAATTAAACGAATGCAAACGCGTTACACGCAATGTAGAAACAAAATATCAAGACAGATAGAATTCTTCTAATCTAAACTTGCGCGCGGGGTAGGTTACCAAAAAAAATATAGGCGCTTTCCCTTGCAAAATCAACACAGAAACTTGAGAAACTTGAGATGATAAAATCCAGACATAGCTAAGTAGAAAATAAGCAATTATTAAGAAAATTACAATAACAGAATAACATAATTACAACTAATATTTACACTTTAATCTATTTTCTAAAAATCTAAGCCGTCAGTATAGAAAAAGTGCAATGGACAACTCATCCGCGAATAAGATGTTTTCTCGGATGAGTTGTACCCTAATCCGATATATAGTATGGTCAGTATAGTCGTACAGAAGTCAAGAAAATAAGGCGTATGCCAGTTATTGATATAGGTTAAAAGCATATTTTTGAAGTAACATTTTCATAGTTGTTTTTTTTAACTCAAAACGGAACCAACACGCTTCGATAATAACCACACATCCTCCTTTACTGTCATTACGTACTGTCAACTGGTCGGTGGCGAATTTCAACCACGACAGCCAGTCTACCCGGAGACTAGGTGCACAGGACATGCTATAAATACTTAGTAAATCAGTTGGGGGGCGTCAATGGAGGCGGTTAGCACAGGACCGTGGTGGATGGCACAAACTTCAGGAAGCCTATACCCAGCAGTGGGTAAAATCCGGCTGCTGATGATAATGAAATCAGTCAAATAAGCGGCAAGACCGCTCGCAACTTTAAAAAAGAACAACTCTACCTAGATAGAGCTCATCTTATGATTTTTTGCAAGTAAATACGCCACCGAGTATGTTCCCTTTGAATATGTATGAACACGTACACCATTTGCTTTATAAAATGTTGTGGGAAAACACGCTGAGTAAAGACACCAGTACAGACATTGGGTTTGAAGCTTTGAAGAATTCTGTAGGTTATATGAACCGGTTTATTTTCGAAGATGTTTAGTTTTTGTTTTAGAGATAGATAGAGAAGCATTTATTGATAAACTCGGTAATAGCACAGAACAAAAATGTTTTATACAATACAAGCTGACATTATTAAAGAATATAGTTAAATATATTATGTACCTACTTGGAAAGGAGTAGGTAGGAGATGCATAAATTTTTAATATAAAACATTTTAAGAGAGACTAATTGAATGTACTAACAGGGCTGACGTAGTCAGTATTTGGCTAAAAGCGCTTTTAAAATATAAGATATAATAAATATATAATAACATTATAAAGAGGAAAGATTGGTTTGTTTGTTTATTTGAATTGAATAGGCTCCGAAACTACTGAACCGATTTGAAAAATTCTTTCACCATTAGAATCCTACATTATCCCTGATAAGCTATAAAATATACCCGTGCAAAGCCGGGGCGAACCGCTAGTGTGTAATAATGTACTCTATGTTTTTAAGGCTATGAAATAAAGCATTATCTATTTAACGGGTTTTTATCGCTTTATTTACCTACCTACTTTTCCAGACAGCAAAAGACAATAAAAACAAATAAATGAATGGTTCAGTTAATACCGTGAACGGGCCGTTAGGTGCTAAACGGTAAGTATTAGCCGTTTGGTGTTCCTGCGAATAACAGACGGTGAAAATCTTGAGTGTCTGTAAAACGAAGACAATTTATCTAAAGCGGTATGCTCTGAGCCATCCCTGATTGATGAAGAGCCTGAGACAGAAGACAATGGCTTGAATATAATTTATGGAGATGTAAAGGAAGGAGTTTTTGAAGCATATTCTGTGTGTGCAAACATATTTGAATAATGAGGTCGCTTGTTCTGATAAGTGGAACAAGTTTGTATGGTTTCACCGAATATAATTGATGGAGTTTATAGTACACACAGAATTTGTAGTAGGTACACAATCTGTAGATTTCCCGCGAATTCCCTTTTGCGCAACTGAGGTTAGAAAACAGCGAATAGTTGAACAACGGGGCTTCGCCTTTGTGCAACTAATTTTTTTCCCTTTTGCTCAACTGTGACTAGTTGCACAACGGGGCTTCCCTTTTGTGCAACTTATTTTGTTCCCTTTTTACCGTAGAATAAAGTTATTTTTTATACAAGAGTGCAAAGTTGCTTTTTAACCGCGTGCTCAATTTTGATGACTGAGCAAGCGAAAGAGCGCAGCGAGTGATTCAAAAGAGCACAAAGCAAAAAATCTTTTCACTCGGGTGCAACACGTAACTTTTGATCCCACCTTAGCGAGGATTAGGATTATCCCAGCTTATTATTCGCCGCAATTTTTTCTCTTCAAGAAGAGAAAAAATCCTTTTTCCGAGATGGGGGTGATGAAAATATTCTGTATTGCACACCAAATAATAAAAAAAGCACAGAATACAAAAACAATTACAGATAGATAGGAAATGCTTTATTGCACACATAACTTAAAAATAACAGACAAAGATAAAATGGAGTACATAAGAAAAATGTGACAATTGGCGGTCTTATCGCTCAGGAGCGATCTCTACCAGACAACCGTGGATGGATAGGATCGTTGGATTGAACGGGGATCTGTGTGCATTAGTATGTAGCTAATATAATTACAAAATTCTAAAAATAATAAAATACAAAAAAGATAATGTACAATGAACCTGTGACAGCTACGAGTTTTTCCTCTAAAGTTCTTTCTGCAAAATAAATAGACACCATTTAAACTAACCTTTTTCGCATCTCTATTATAGTTTAAAGGTTTTTACCTAAATACCCCGTCTCAATATCTCATTTCACCGCTGATCACACAATTCGCGGACCCTAACAAACACGTCAGGCGTCAGCTGCCAGCTTCACAGCGATGACCTGGCATATTCCAGGATCCTGTTACACCAGTGCTACACTTTAAGCCTTTGCTTTCTGAACTCAATATTTTAAGCCCGATTTTTAATCTTACTTAATACAAATTAGTTTGAAAGAGAACATGCATGGTGTGCCAGCACGAGGAAGTCGAGGTCGGACATGTGCGTCATGTCCTAAGCCACAAAAGTGTTCACCATCCGTAACCCAAGTTCACCCACTGATGGGTATAGCACTAGCGGCGTAAAGCGCACCCTCGCCCCGGGGGTACGGTCCGGCCTAGGTCAATCTCAAATAAGTACTAATCTCAACAAAAAAACATTACGTCTTGAGCTACCGAGTGAACACCAAAACAAACACCGCTAACAACTGGTGGTGGAGTGCGTGAGACGCCAAATAGCTCTATACGTATTACAAGTTGCGCCACCAGCGGGTTATTTG
The DNA here is from genome assembly GCA_947086465.1 of Eupithecia exiguata. Lineage (NCBI taxonomy): Eukaryota > Metazoa > Arthropoda > Insecta > Lepidoptera > Geometridae > Eupithecia > Eupithecia exiguata. The sequence continues at coordinate 2,068,411 of OX352247.1, forward strand.
GTTGCCGGCAACAAAATTTGGTTGTTCAAGCTGATACCAGGTGAGGTACCCTCCATACAAGTGTGCAAATTTCGTTGGTGGAGCGACTGGTGGCGCCACCATGGTGTCCAGAACACCATGGTACCAGTAGGGCCCTATCTCATTAGGAAACCGTGTCCTAATGAAATAGGCTAAAGCTGTAGCGAGCATTTTGTGATTTATTTACTTTACCTTACTTTTACATCCCCTGTATAATTTTCTGAATTTGGTCGGTGAATTTCCCCAAAGCTAAATTATATTTGACGACCTTTTAACGCCTTGAACCTGCGCAAATAAGGAAGTCACGGGCCAGCGATCAAGATCAAAATATGAACGTTTACTCCTGTGATGAAAGAGGAATCAATAGAAACATCGTTCTATTGATTCCTCTCTCTCCGATGAAGACCGCTGAAGACAGCATCAAGAGAACGATGTTTCTAACGAATTAAGAAATTGTTCATTATTTCCTATTTCATTAATTACTCACTACTAGCTTATGCCTGCGTCTTCGCACGCACTTTTCAAGTAGCCTGTGTCCGTCCCAGAGATATTGTCTACCTCTCTACCAAATTTCATTAATATCCGTTCAGGCATTTAGGCGTGAAAAGCTAACAAATAGACAGGCAGACAGAATTACTTTCGCGTTTTTAATATTAGTATATTTCTATGGTAGGAATGCAATGTATTACAAGTTATCGATGTACGCGATACCTATTGTAGCTGTCTAAACTCCAGTCAAAGATGTGAAATTTTTGTAAACAAACCACCAGCTATAAAACTAAAATTCACATGCTTGGCGTTGAGTTTTAGACATCATTGATTGCAAGTATTAACGATGTAAAGATCTCAAATCGACAAGGAATGTAAATCATTAATCATTCATCATCATCATCATCAGCCTATGCTAGTCCACAGCTGGGCAAACTTAAGGACTTTAGGAATGTAAATGACGTATAAAAATACACGGCACAAATTGAATTTTAGGTTAGGTATGGGCAGTTTGGTTATACAGCATTTCACATCGAATTTGGCTCGAGTATAGCTTAAATATCCGAGACAAGACAGATATAAAAAGCGCGAGATTTTTATGAAAAGTGTTATTGAAAGCTTATAGAAGGTTTTTAGTTTTTATCGAAAATTACGGCCGGGAACGTTATAAGTCCCGGCCGTAATTTAAACTGGCATATTATTGGCCCGCATTATTGATAATGTTTTTATCTGTATTCTGTATGATACCAAAAAACCCTTGATATGATATTTCTCGAGACCGGAACTTCCGGATATCTGTGTGAGCGCAGCCTGTCGGCCAACAAATTGCTTTTACCAAACATGATTTATGTTCATTACTTTGTTTTGGGATACAATCGATATTAACCTTTCTATAAATAAGGTTGTGGTTGAAAATGGAGCTAAAGATGAACTTTCTTTGTTACAGAGATAATCATGGGGAGTTGTTTGCCGTTTGTTTTGCTGGTGTTCGTCTCGGCTGTTTATGCACAGACTGGGAAAACAGGTGAGAACATAGAGAAATACCTTAGTTAGTTTCTATCGGGGAGGCGATGTCGACATTGATTCTATTATTGATCCAGAAAAATATAGGTACTTTCGAAATGTGGACCTGAAAACTCAAAAAACTCAAACTCAAAGTGCTTTATTAGAATCCTTTAAACCTTACAGGACTCTTGGACACACGTCACAAAACTCAGATTACATAAGTAAAACTAGGAAATAATATCATCACTTTAATTTTTTGTCCACTTCTATCTGTTTAAGGTAAAGTAAAGAAGCGAACAAGAAACCTTTACTTTAGAATGTTAGTTTTTGAGTTGGAGTAAAACTCGTCCCAAGCTTTTTTATCCTCTAGATAATCTGATATTTTATAGTAAGCCTTTTTACAAGGAATATGATTAACAATTTGTTTGAATTAATTTATTGACAATGTATGCAACTCACTTGGAGTTTTGTTGTAGAAGCGTATACATTGCCCCTTAAAAAATACATTAATCTTGTGTAACCTAGTTGTAGGCACAGCTAGTTTATTCTTATTTCTAGTGTATTTATGTATATCGCTTTTTTTGGGAAACCGATTGATATTCTTATGAGTGTACAACAAGTTTTCATAAATATATTGACACTGAGAGATACTACGCATATCCACCAAGTAAGTAATGCGCTGTGCGTCTGCTTGTCCTGGAGCGGAAGGGAAATGGTGGAATCAGGTCATGTAGACCTGATTCCGCCATTTTTGGCATTTATTACTTTCGCTCTCACGTTTTTTGAAAAACTAAATCAATGCAATATTTGCTATTTCTTATCCAACTATGTATCATTAAACCGATTTAGTGATACATAGTCGTAGTTTCCAAATGAATCGCTAAGTACCTACATTTTTATAGGCCTTAGAGGTTCGCAATCACCTTAAGGCTTAGGTACCTACGATATAGCATCTTATGACCTACATGTACATATCCTACACATAACCGCAAAATTTCAGAAACTGAACCACCGACCACGATCACCTCCAAGCTGCCGACCACGACTCTGGTGACCACGACCGCCTGGGAGACGGAGACCCTGAACGAGGGTCAAGCGATCCAGAAGGCGCTGCAGTATCTGCTGAACCATCGTCAGCCTGACTGGGGATGGGGGAACGATACGCACCATGTCATGCTTACCCTACAGGTAAGAGACCTCAACTATCTCTATCTCTTTTCTTTCTTACGTATACATACTTACTCCTGGTGACTCAAGGACCAGCTCAGACTCATCTACAACAGGCATTCTTCAGACAGGCATCTCGGTTCTGGGTCTCTTTTCTCTAGGATAGGTATCCTCTTGTGAGGATTCTAATGATTATATCCCAAAGATTCTAGAAGCCTACGGTTTCTATCTAAGGATGACTAACCTTACTTGCTCCTAAGGCTATCCAGTTCAGTCCAGTTTGGTAGAGTTCGGACATGAGTCTCGAACTCTACCAAAGCGCAGATGTGCGGAGATGTCTGAAGCGAAGACGAGGAGATACGTTTTTCAGCTAGGGTATATACACCGTAGTTGTGCGCAGCTACGGTGGATACACCCTTCGAAACTCCGTAGAGTTTTGTATCCATACACAGATGCATATCAGTGTGATGGCTAAAGCGAAGATGTGTGCAGGCTAGAGCGAAACTGCGCTGCGTTCGGCGAGCGTTGGATGTTTGTTCAGATGACACACATCTCTTCTCATCTCTGCTGTGTGCCGTCGCCAGCTTGAAAGGCACAGTTCACATCTACGTGTTGACTGTCCTACGGAATACCGAAGCTCGAAATACCGGAGAACGGTATCTCGAAAGATCAGGAAACCGCATAACGAAATACCCAAAGTACGTCAGGCCGCATAACGGAACACCGAAAGCACGGAATACCGAAAAACTGTAAACCGAACGATTACAATCTCGAATGAACGCTATACCAAAATATCATAAAACCGAAAGAACGTTGTACCGCCGCCCAGCTCAATCTCGGCGAGGCCCGACTCACATTTTCGTTTTGATCGCGCCATGCAAATATTACATCTCGCACGTGGTATCCACAGAAGCTGAGCTGAGACGAGATGTCTGAATAATAACGTTCTTTTGGTTGTGTAAAACACATCTCATCTCATTTCGTCTCGTGTCCGCTTTGGAGGAGTTTGGACATCACAATCTTCAAGGGCGAGACCTTATAAAATTAAGAAGTAAACAATGGCACATCGCTCTTCTCTGCCCTTTTACCAAGTAGAGTTTTCATGTTTTGCAGCTGGCCAACAACACCGGTAAGGAGATCGAGCAGCAAGGATTGGAGATGCAGCTGTCAGCCAAGCAGATGGAGATTGAGATTCTGCTGATGATGTCAAAGTAAGTTCTGTTAGGTTCCGTGAAAGAGCCTGTCATACGTCCGTCTACAAATAAAGTGGCCTACCTACTGCCGCTAAAAGATACCTACTAATCTGCCTATTTGGGAAACGGTTAGTTGTACATTTATTGTGTCGTTAATTAGATAGGTATCGCTGGTCCTATAATGGGCAATGGTCAATGTGTGATCGAAGAAGGCTTTTCTTAGTTTCCCAGCATTTCCTCTCAATACCAACCATTTTTATTTGCATATTTTTATGGGCACTGTGTTGTTTGTATCTTTATGTCTACCTTGGCATAAAGACACAAAAAACACGGTGCCTTTTGTCTTTTAATTGTATGTATTAGTAACTATTTGGTACCTACATTATTGTGTGTAACAGAGTCAATAGAGTTAACAATCATCTTCCAGGCACCACGAGTCCCCTCCCCCGCTTGGCCGCCTCGCAGCCTACACCCTCGCTCTCGGCGCCCTCTGCAAAGACCCTCGCTCCTTCCACGGCCGGGACCTGGTCGCCGCCCTGCTTCACCGCGAGCCTCCCCATGACCTGGAGTTCGCGTACGCCACGCTGGCTGCTTGCTCCTCCGCCGCTCATGTGAGGAGGAGGCATATCCGCAGGCTGCTGGATATTGCTAATGCTGCTGCTGATCATAGCTTGGGTAAAGTCTTCGATTATATTTGTGGTGTTTATGCATTTCAATATTTCGACACAATCCAACCGGAAGGTTGAAAACTAAATATCTGCATTTTTGATAACCATGACAGGTTCGAAACTTAGAAGTACGTACAGACAAAATTTTACAGCACAGCTGCAACAATGTTGTTGACGGGAAAAGGAAATTGTCCATCTGATGTTGAAATTGACTATCATGTCCTCCAATTATAGGCATTCTTTCCTATGTTCTGTTTGTTTGCTATAAGACCTGGCTCCTATCTCAACCATCACGTCTTCCCACCTCCCTTGGACCTCCTTTGGTTTTCTTTCCAATAGGTCCTTTCTAGTTAGTAACTAGTTATGTAGGTTTGAGCAGATAAAATAGAAATTTATTTCTATTCCAGACACAATATCTATGGTAATCCTGGCGCTCCGTTGCGTCGTGCAGGATCACCGCCACCGTACGCTCATCCACTTCGTGCGGCGCCCCATGGCAGGGCTCGCAAGGCAGCAGCACCCTGATGGCAGCTTCGGGAGTCTTACTACCACTGCGCTGGCTATACAGGTAGCATATAAACATGTGCAAAGATGCGTAATAGAGCCCTGGAATACACAAGCTCCAATTTCTATATCAATTTCTGTTCGACAGAAGATTAGGGTCAACGGTGCTTGGGATATTCAAAAAAAAAGTTACAAGTGTATTATAGAAAATAAACATTGACCAGTGCTTTGAAATACCTGGCAATAATAGAAGGTAAGAATCTTCCTTGAAAGTCGATGTTACAATTCCAGGCTCTAGAAGACTCAGAGTCAGGTCCCGGAGCCCATCAGCACTGGAGCCTGCCTTCAGCTCGTCGCTGGCTGCTCGAGCGGCAAAACGCTGACGGCGGCTGGGGCGGAGTCGCTAACACCGCTGCTGCGGTCGCTGCTCTGACTCCAGCGTCCTTGGCTGCTGTGAGACCTCCGCATTGCAGCGACAAGCTGCTGGACAGCAAGCATGAACCTTTGGGTAAGCAAGCGACGCATATGAAGGATCTAGCTAGTCTTTGGTTGGACAATATCGTCAGGGTGTCCGTAAGATGGGATAAAGCTCGCACAGGATAGATTAAGCTAGGGATTAAAATAAGAGGTTTACTCAGTAGTGGATGTCAGTTCACGGACTTAAATTAATCTAAATTAATGCTTGAAGATCTTTGAATAGTACCCCCAACTCATTCCAAGCGATAGCAAGGATCCTCCAGAACAATCTCCTTGACCACATCGCAAATTTTCCAGACATAAGTACCTGCCAAGTGCACCTCACATAAGAACCTGCCAGAGGTCATACAACACTCCGTACTGCATAGCTCAGCAGTGGACAGTTCTATGATGCTAATGATCTGGTTCTCTAATTCAGACAACAACGGCGGGACGGATATGAAGCCGGTCTACCAATCAGGACACACCAGCAACGATTCTGATGCTCGTAACGTCTCCTTTACCTACACGCTGTGGCTCGGCACCAATGTCACTGAGAACTACACTCTCCATTTGTTTGCTCCAAGGTATTTTGTGAAAAGCCTCTCGATGTTATATCTAATCTTTAGTACCTAGATAGTTTTAATTCTAAGTATAGTGGAGTGTTATAAATGTAAAAAATTGATATTTTTTTGACAGCTCTACAGTTTTTCGTGGTTCCTAACTGATTTCTGCGCGATAGAGTAGGCAGGCTGTAGAGGTAGGGTGAAATGTCTTTGTTTAGATAATAATGCAAACTACCATAGTTTCTAATGTTCATTTGTTTGTAAAGAAGACAACAATCTGGAAGTACACTTACCTATCTTATCATGATATAGAATTTTTCCAACTTGCCTGTTCTAGTGAATTATAGGTATTTGGTAAGAGGTCATAGCATAAGACGCGAGGCAAGTAATATAATAGATTGTATGAGAGAGTCAGTTAGGTATGTAATAATATCCGAACTTTGACAAAATCTCTTATAGGATTGTAGGATCAATCCTAATGATTCCGTAGCGTGAGCCAAGGGACCGGCGAGGGGACTGCAGAGGTAGGTGGGCGCGGGTGGCTTCCAGCGAGCATAGTGTTAGGAATATTATTTCTACCTACATAAGGCTCAAAGTTGATTGGTGAAAGCGAGTAAGAAAGGTATCTGTTACGAAGTAACATTACCTAATCTGTGGTTATAATACCAATAATTTAACATTCTGCTTCAAAAACAACGCAAACCTCACCATTTCACTACTCACACATATAATTTCTTTCTAGAAACATCTCCTTCTACCACGTAATGCAAATGGCCGCCGAGCAAAACCCGAAATTCAAGTTCGAAGCCAGCGAATGGCCGAATGGTCACTACGTTCACACACTTGGCGGACATAAGGAGGAGCCCATGGGGTATCACTACTGGCTGCTGTACCGTCTCTCTGAGACCCCCGACCCTGCCAGCCCTCCCGGAAACCAGCTGGTCGCGCCCGTTGGTAAGGATAATCAAACTTAAAAATAGACACAAGAAAGAGCTCCTGGGCTCCTCGTTTCCATTGTTATTGTAGCTCATTTAAATTCAGAATCACTGGCGAAACAAATCATGAGTTTGAAACCCTTCCAATTGGAATTGGGTGCAGAAATTTTAAATAGGGTTCTTATATTTACTCTAAAATGTACATAGCTCATTAAATTTCGGCACCAATGACAAAGTATTTGATGAAATTTAAATTTATATTGGAAATCATTAAAAAAAAGTACAATTTTAAACATCAGCCTGAAACCTTGTGTGGAAGCGTGATACCTTAACTTAACTTTCTTTTTTTCAGGAGTTGACGATCTTCTGGTTGAGGAAGGCGAGCATTATCTGTTCTGGTACAAGAAGCTGTAGATCCGTCATCTCTGACAGTTTTCTAGATACGTTTCTTCGATATTCGTCCGTTGTCCTCACAAACCAATAAACCCTAAATCTTTCAGCTAATCATGAATAAGATATTAACTAACAAAATTACGGATATAAGCGGGTTAACTACGAACCTTATTTGTGTTGAAAGAACACCAAAGTTTACTTGGACCAGTGACTTACGTCGGAGTTCTTCCAACACAATATATTTCGTAGTTGACCCGCGTACATCCGTAACTTTATAAAAATAAATAATATTTAAAAATATAGGTATCTACTTAGTTGCAGGTTTTTCTATTTGTATATTTTGTTTTTTATGCAATAAAGAGTCAAGGCTAAAAAGTATCAAAACGGAATTGTTTCAGTTTTTGTTCCTTAACGGAGTAAAGGTTTTTTTCATGTTAATAAAGAATAAAATCTATCGTTTATCCTAGAAATACCTACCTTACTCAAAATACTAATGTAGAATCTCATAATTAATTATAATAGTGGTCTATAGTTATCTAAGTCTTCTAAAATCCATTTTATATCATACCAATAGAAGATCTGTCGCATTATGGTCATTATACTGACCCACGTTTACTATTTTTCTTGTACTCGCTGTCAACCGAAAATGGAATGCAGTTGCATAATTGTTTAATACATTTAATGCCGTATCACGAATTGATATTTTCCGCTCTCTGCATCCATCCAATTGTTTTGGTGCCGAAAATGGAACACAATCGGTACCTACTTAATATTTTGGTGCCGAGTTCTCTGTTGATATGCTGGTGATTTTTGATCTCTCATTTCATTCCACTTCCGATTCCGACTACCTATTTCATACCACTTCCGATTCTCGCTACCTAATCATGTGCAATACCTTCACGATTTAATAACTTAAATAATATTAAATTTACCTTTTAAGTATTTATGTATGTTAACTTAAACTAAAAATAAGTCACGATCTTGATGCAAAGAGTTCTTAGACTTGCAATAATCAAACATTTCATTTAATATACTTTAACATAGTTTATACGTAACAATAAAATTAATCTACATTAGAAAAATAAAATGAAGACTAGTGATTTTTACCCGACTAGAAAAGGGTTTTGATTTTGTGGAATTGTCGTGTTACAGATGAAAGTTTAGTTGCCTTTACTTACGGTAGAGGCGCTGTTAAACTAGGTACTAAAATATCTTACGATTTGAGTAGGTAAATTTAAGTATATCAGTTATCTAGTACCCATAACACAAGCTCTGCTATCTTGAAGCTATATGATTTTGTGTGAATTGTCCTGAATTATTTATTTATTTAAATGATGATGATTAATGACTACGGACTACGGTCCTGCTTTTTAAAATAATGATGACCAGGAAACCAACAATTTGAGACTATGTTCACAGAATTCGTAAAGATTTGTGCGAAATCTAAATGCCCGGCGCTAAAAACCGAAACCAGAATATCCTTCAAGTCGTAGCCAAGTCCACAACCATACAAATCGAGCCACCCTACTGGCTTTAACAAGCCAACGGTTGTCATTAAATCAAGCCACTTTACTGGCGAACTTAAACGAACGAAAGTACCTATGACGATACCACTTTTTCTCCGAGATCGAAAATTATTAAATAGCGTAACATTTGTTATGTGACAATTCCTTACTTAGTTATACTCGTATAAGCGTGTAAAATAGCGTTAGCTGTTCATGTTATAATAATTATGCATTTTTCAATTTTAAATATTTTTGGTAATAGCAACACATACACTTTCAAATATGAATGGCAGGAATGGCAGTTGGTATCATCTTTTTAATTTTTTTAAGGCTCTGTCTCCAGTCTCGAGACAAATAATATTGCCAGGATAGACTCAATTTTGTTTTCTTTTAGTGTGGTGTTGCTATAACCTAAAAAAACTTTTCTAAGAGTATTGTATCTCGAAATAGAAGTTAATCATTTTAGACGAGACTGACCGACTCAATGGATATCTGAAGATGACAGTACTGCTGCACCAAGATTTATTTAGAACCATGCCGTTTTAAAATCGAATTCTGCGTCGACCGCGTCCAGAAGGTTACAATACGGTCTTTACTATGACAAGGTTCTAAAATGACATCTTAGTGGAGATGGTACGTTAGAATTAACATTTTTATTGTACTATTGGATGGTTCTTAATAAATTATAAAATCTTTTTTGGTGTTTTAATTGATAACCCCAATATTTTATTACTGGACGTTCCTTCAAAATTATATTTTTGTTGACAAATAAATCTCAACTTGACTTATGCCGATAGAAGAAGTTCATCAATATGTTACATCAGGAATCATCAAATAATCAGGATATTTATTTATTTATTTGATGGAAAACCAAAAGCTTTTATACACAGAGTAACAAATTGATAATTACCAGTAAGCTTATCGAAGGTTTTCACGGGTAATTATCGGAATAGTAAAATTAAGACTATGAACATAAGTGACTAACCTACACGTATTACCTATATTTAAGTGTTTAGAGCTACATTATTTAAAAAAAATACAATTTTAATCATCATTATCATCTTTTATGCCAAAAAATTCTCCGCTGAGCCGCTGTCTTGCCAAACTGACGCTAGTGCAGAATAGGTCAAGGTCAAATTGTCTACATAAATGGTTAAAATTGTTACTCGCACGCCACAGGAAAGAATTTTGCCGGTAGTTGGTACCAGCAAGAGGAACATAGATAGGGGCGTTAAATCTAATAGGCTTTTTAATTTAAAAACCAGTGTATCAAGATCCAACATTTATTAAATTTGTACATTTTACACATAACACCCATTTAACATTTGCTAGGTACACAAATACCTAAGTGCAGTAAGCTAATAAAAAATCCATCAATATTCTCACATAGAAAGTGTGGAAAAGTCTAAAGTTTTCATAAAAATATCTCGTAGCGATTTCAATATAATATTCTATATTTTAAAATGTGCCTACATCATAAGAGGTCTTGCTTTTAAACATTATTTATTATTAGACATCACAAATAAGTTCCCAATAGTTCTATCAAAAGAACTATTGAGACGAAAAGGCAGAAAAAACTTCCATTTCTCAGTTAGAATTGATTTTAAAAGAACCACTGACACGAAAATCTCCAGTAGTTATTTTAAAGCAACTGTGAAAATAATCTATATACATTATTATTATACAATTTTTAGGTAAATATAAAAGAAATGTTCCCTTTAAACCGGGAATTTTTATTGATGTTTGTATAACCGTCAGATATTAAGAACTCGTAAAATTATAAAAATCCTAGTCACTTTATAATATTTCGGAAAATAATCAACAGGACTGGAAGGTGCCATAAACTGCACGTGCTATGAGTAGCACGTGCAGTTTATGGCATTAAAACACGTAAATTTATAATTTTCTTAAGCTTATCCATGACATTATAAACGAAAAACCTGTGAACCAATCACGACCTTGTTTTACTATTTTACGGATTCTCTGGCAATCACTTCACTCGTAAAATAATATGCTGCCCTCTGATTGGTCGATGTGGCCGGTGATCAAATCTGTGTTCACAGACAGTTTGGATACTATTACAACTTAAAGATTTTACTATGGATATTATTGAACAAACTATTCAAAAACAATTAAATAATTGAACGACATGCCATGAAAACTTTGTCGCTATTATTTAAGCGACTAATGAATGACATCCAAAGATGGCGGCGGCGCGGGGCTAGTGCCAATCATCCAATCAGCGGGCGTCATACGTTCACTCACTTACTAGTTTATTATTTTACGGATAGATTTCGTAAAATCATAATATTACGTGTTTAAATGCGTTAGTTTGTTAGTGCTACATCCCAATATATACCATTTTACGTGAAATTATAAAGTGACTAGGATTTTTTTAATTTTACGGATTTTACTATCCTACGGTGACTAATGTAAGAATTCATAAATGCAGTATTAACATTAAATGAAGGCTCGAATCGGTCTATGGTATTTCAAATATTGCCAAAAAGACCTACACATAAGTCATTCTCTAGTTAAAATGTTTATTAACAACTCACAACAGAAAAATCTAAAATTCTCTTTTCAGCGTCGAATTAGAAAAATTACTGTCACATCATACATTGAAGGAAAGAGCTCCCAATCGACAAGCAGTACCAGTTCTCGCAATATCTTAAACAACAAGTGCTTTTTAGGTTAAGTATGGGATGCTTACAAACTTTGTCTTTTGATTTTGTATAAGTCTAGATGCAATCAGTTCAAGACCGATATGGGTGACAGATTGGAAGATACCTGAACTCAGCAACGGGGTAACATATAGCGATAATAACAGGCTGGTAATGATGATGATGAAGTGCTTTAAGGTCTGTTAAGATCTACGCGGTATTCGATCTATGCGGTATAGCTTTAGCTTGGATTCGCGCGGTCCACGGTATTCCATTGATTACTCGTTAAATGACAGTTGGAGCACACATACCATATACCCATCGGATTGCGCCACCGGCGGGTAGCGAATACCGCGTAGGTATAAAACAGGCCTTATGGACTCACTGTGATTCAACTACTTAAAGTAGCCTATGATGGTGACGATTTTAGTAAAAACACAACCTTTTATAATAAATCAAACAAAAAAAACTTTCTGTCAAGTAGGTCATATATCTCTTATATAAAATAACAGTTATATTGTCAAGAATAATAAAGAAACATAGTACTTATATTAAATTAATATAATAAAACAGTTATTTTAATACAATATTACATTTATCATTGTTTATTATCATTTAGTGCAAATAATAATATTAATAATTTGTGCATATAATAAATACGTTAAAAAACCTGAAGAGTAGGTTAAGTGCTCAATTCTCGTTCACTCCATCACTAACATAAATTAAATCAATTAAATAATGCATTTCACAATTTGATATCTACTTCGATAACTAGCCAACCACTGGTGTCGATTCTGTTTTTAAGGACCCTATCTCATAAGGACACTATGGTGGCCCCACTGGTCGCGTGACCGTGGTATCTTGAGCTTACAAGCGAGAAAAACCTAAATAGACGACACCACCACCAACTGGTTGGGGAGTGAGTGAGACGCCAAATAGCTCTATATATGTTAATGGTTGCGCCACCAGCGGGTGATTTGGTTGCCGGCAACAAATTTGGGTGCGCAACCAAGCTGATACCAGGTGGTATACCTCTATACTATACAACGGCTGGACCGATTTCAATGATCTTTGATTTGTTGGATTTCTCTCCGTCCCGAATAGCAGAATAACTAATCACAAATACGAAAAATTGACGAGGGAAAAAAAAGAAAATCGTTTTCTCATACATTTTTCGTATGTAACGCCATCTCTCATTCTAAGGCGGAACTACGTTTGCCGGGCCAGCCAGTATAATAATAAATTAACGTAACATGCAGTGTGCATTTAAAGTTCTCTAAAGTTATCGCTGTCCTTATAATTCTTTTAAATATTAAGTTCAACTTCAACTTCTTTATGGCGCCGCCGTGACTCTACCAGTGTCTGTGTGTGTGAGTGTCTTTTATTCTTTCGAGCAAAAGAAATACTTAACGTAAACAAACCATAAAAAGGTTCTTTATAGTACAAACTTTTAAGTCACGGACTATTTTAGACAGCATGATGATAACCCGAAAAAGAACCTAAAAAGTAGTTAGTAGTAAAGAGTTAAGAGTTAGTTTAAGAAGTCCTAGTTTAAGAATCGACAACGTCGATGTCAACTTGGATGTCACAAAAACATGATAAACTAATGTTACAGCAATGAACATGACGCCATCTTTTTCTTATAATCGAAATAAAAAGGACGGCATCACTTTTAGTCCTGTCCAATTAGTTTTTAATATACCGTTTTCATGAAACGATTTTATTTTTGGGGTTTTATTTGCCACTTTCTTCTGCACGTGGCATTACACGCGTATTTCAGAGATAAAAGTAAGACAGATTGAGTAACTGTGGTAAACTACACTTTTTATACTATTTTAAATACTTTTTAGAATAATTTTCGTTACATACTATGTCGGCTCGATGAAAATCGAAACATTCAAACGAAAAATATGTGGAATATTTTTCGAGTCGACAGATTTGCATTTCTATCTATCAAAAGTAACTGTGTCTATGAAATACTTCATTATGTCATTATGTATTCATTCACTTGCCTGTCAACAAATTAGGGAACTTCATAGACGTGCATATACCAAATATAAAATACTTCCGTGGACGGTGTATAGTTTCGTTTTCGTGCCATCCGACACCACTGTAAGGTTGATGTTACATCCCAAAGTGTGTTTCAGAAATACAAAAATATCACAATCAGTGGAAACACGGAACATAAAATTAAATCTCCAATTAAAAAATAATTGTTTAGCTGTCAATAAAAATACATATCAAACGAAATGAGGCTAACTTACATGCCTTCATTTCTCGAAAGATAAAAATACAATGAAAAATCCTATTTGAGCTAAATACGACACGACGCGATAAAAGTGAAAGAAAACTTAAAAGATAGAACTAAAAGAAAACTTAGAACCAGTTTCCGACACAGTAGATAGAATCGGTAACCGAAAACAGCACATAGCTTAACTGTTATGTGTTATGTACTGTGTATTCAATATTTAGATTCAAACGCTATTGCTGTCACAGGCTTATTTTTTAAAACCTCTGGTAATTATACACTGGTTGTCTTCAAGCATAGCTAGCTAAAAATCTGAAGGGAACAGAAGGCATTTTTCGAAAAAGAAAAACCTATTTACGTTAGAGCTCAATAGATGGCGTGGATCACCGAGAGATGCCATGTCAAACTACTCGTCACCTCAACAGCCATGTTCCACAGCTGGACGCAGGCCTCCCCCTGTCAAACTACACGGTACGTATATAGGGCGCAGGACAAATCGCTCTATTTTCCGTTAGGTCGAACTATTTAACTTTTTTTTTTAAAGAACGCCTTCTTAACTTAAATCCCTGATCTGTATTGCTGCACAGGAATTTGAACCTTTTCTCCGTAGCCTAATATTCTAGTTTCTTTGTAGTTTTACTTGTTATTGCTGTACAGCGGTGGCCATCTTGTTCATTACAGTCGTGTAAGCTAGTCCGAGCGCCCATGACACTTCGTGGCCGTTGACTTTCTTGAAGAGCTGTAAATAAATAGATTTTTTTACAAGTATGTATGGGATTAGATTTTTTTATTTTTTATTATTAAATAATGCTGGACAATTCACACAGCATTATCTAGCCCCAAGCTAAGCAGAGCTTGTGTTATGGGTACTTGATAACTGATATACATAATACAATACATTACATAGATAGATATTTTTTTATTATACATAGAAACGACCAGAACACCCGGAACAAATACCTGCAGATCGTACAAATATTTGTCCCAAGGCGGGAATCGAACCCGCAACCTCTTGCGTCGCAGGCGGACCTTCGCCCACCGCACCACAGAGGTCGTAACTTTTTTAATGCGATGTGGTAACGTAATGTCTTACAGATCTATACTAATCTCGATGTGTTCCCGTTGTCTCCATTGACGCTGTCCCCATTCCATAGTGGGGACAGCGTCAATGGGGACAACGGGAAGTCATAAAATATACAAATCTGGATGTGTTCCCGTTGTCCCCATTGACGCTGTCCCCGTTAAGGGGACAACGGTAAGTCATGAAATTTCCTTCCCGCTGTCCCCATAGATGTTTTCTCGTTATAGGGACAGCGGGAAGTCACAAAACTTCCATCCCGTTGCCCCCATTGACGCTATCCCGTTATGGGGACAACGGGATCTCAATCAGGTTTATTTATAAGAGCATAAACTCAACTCACAACCTGCCTTCTATAATGATTGCGTATGTCCCTTAGTCGCCTCTTACGACCCCCACGGGAAGAGTTGGGGTGGTGCAAATTGTAAGCCGGCAACACACAGCTGAGCACAGTGTCAGTGAATTACCAATAACCCTTTATTATCAAAAGTCATAAAAATCCCTCTTACCGAAATGGGATCCTTGGCTTGTATCTTGTACGCGTCTTGCAGTAGAGTTAGCACGTACACCAAGTCCACGCACGCCCAGGGTTGTTCCACGTTGGAGGCGGAGCATGCCTTCATTGCTGCTGATTGGTAGGAAGATACAAGAACTGTACCGCCTTCCATTACATCTGAAAATTAAAGATATATAGAGATTAGTTTCAGTAGAAAGTAGTAGTCGTTTTTGTTGCGACATCTAGCGGCACTGGAAGAAACTATAAACACCATAGATAATTGTTTTTCTATGAACTTCCAAGGACAACTGCTAGATGGCGCTAAAATAAACTTTAGAGTGCTAAAAGTCCAAGTTCTGTGCAGAAGAAAAATGTTGTGTGTTCAGTAAGCTATTGGTTTTGTCAAACATCCATTCCGTTGCTTGAGCTACCGAGCGATCGTCCTATTGCATGGAACTACGATATTATCAAACGATGGTAGCCAAAGTGCGGTCAGCCTTAACAATATCACTGCCAGCTTCAGCGATGCGATGCGGAAAGGCGCGTCGCTGAACAACAAGCCGCGGATGAAAGCGTCGGCGTCGGTGGCTGTCAAAGTGTTAAGTTCGAACACAGGCCGAGACAGTTGAGGCTTTTGTTTCTCGAGACCGAGACAGATAATAGGGCGCCTTTAAAAGTTTTATGTTGCTAGGGCTATTTAGCAACTACTGTGTTGTCTCACCTATAATCCCAGCATCAGCTGCGACGTCGTAGAAGTAGCTCATAGCTGCCACGGTCCCCTTCGGAGGCACAGTGGGCTCCCAGTCCAGAGTGGCCATCACGTACTGTCGCACCACCGCTTGGCACGCCTCGAACGCTTCTTTACGTTTGAGGTTGTTAGCGCGGGGTAGACCACTGCGAAAAGAAATAAAAATTTAGATTCAAACGCTTTTGGAATATCTAGAACCCCTCAACAGCTTATAATGGTCCACAGCTGGACGAAGAATCGACCCCTAAAACTCAGCCCGTCGATGTTGTAACAGTGTCCCTAAAACACAGCCCGTGGATGTCATAACAGCCCCGAAAACTCAGACCGTCGGTGTCGTAACACAGTGTCCCTAAAACACAACCCGTGGATGTCGTAACAGTCCCTAACACTCAAACCGTTGGTGTCGTAACAGTCCCTAAAACTCAGACCGTCTCGATGTCGTAACAATCCCTAAAACTTAGCTCGTGGATGTCGTAAGAGTCGATTAAGGAAACCTACCAGAGGAAAAACAGCAGCTACCTTATGTGTTTCTACACCTTAACTGCGATCATCAATCCGCCTGGTCAGCCAAGCGTGGTAATAGGTGAGTCATGTCCAGCAGTGGGCGAATATGCGCTGATACACTCACCTAACTAAATACTGCTTGTTGCCATAAGTCCAGGGCTCCTTCTGTATGATAGGTTCCACACAGACGGACTTGAGTTCGTTGGTATCGTTCGCTAGGTCGGTTAGTTTGCGTGAATCCAGGGAGAAAATCCCGTACCGCGCTGCGAGAAGGCCTAGGTTGAGGTAGCTGAAAGATAAAATACATACTCAATTTAGTCGACGTGTTGAAGTGACGTCACAAATCCTCAGATTACAGTGTCAATGAGTTCTTCTTGTTAGGTGTGGTGTGGCGGGGTGACGTCATAGCTTGGAACACGGTAGCCATGACAGAGGTTATCGTATTGGCTCGGAATTATTTGATTCAAACTTTTAAATTAGTTTTCATAACTAATACGACTGGCCTTGAAGAAATATTAATTACACTTTGCATTATTTTTATCAGACAATACGTTAGAATTATGTCCCAGTAGTAGTCAAGTAGCCTATTACAAAAACAATCACGACAGCTGATGCTTTGAAAACTATCGGATAGTTGTGTCTATCTCGCTCCCTTTCGAAAACACTATACTACATCAAGGGAGCATATAATTTATTTAAGACCTTGGTGGTTATTAACTACCCCACCTGTTTGTTAGACATACCTGTGCGTGTATAAAGTGATATTCTCTCCAGCGGGCACCACGTACTGGTCGCCAGGCGGGTAGTACTTGACGTCTTGCTCGGCTAGCTGGTACGTGATCTGAGTACTGCCGCCGCCTAGGTCGAGAGCTGCCATTGTTTGACCGTCGATTATATCTGAAATAGTAGTTGTTTAGGGTTAGGTTAGTAGTGTCGTTATCCCGGGACGGGTTATTTATGGCGATATGCGATGAGGGCTCTGGCGTTGGTCGTTTGAGGACCCGGAGTCCCTTGTCAAAATAATAATAATAAAAAATGCTGGACAATTCACACAGCATTATCTAGCTCCAAGCTAAGCAGAGCTTGTGTTATGGGTACTAGATGACTGGTATACTTGATATAATAAATCACATAGATATTTTTTATGGTACACAAAGAAATAACCCACATTCGGTTTTCGAAAATATGTTGCTTCCGCACTTTTGGAAACGCGTTGTAGTCTCACTTTTGATAAATATAAGAGGGCGGTGTTTTACTTACTAAGACTTTTTGACTGCCTCTATCTAGCTCTGGTTTCCAACTAAAACGCGGAATTGATACTATATAGTGTATGTAGGTGTTGCCTATCGGCAGATGAATTTTAACATTTCCTGTCAAGAAAAATTAACTTAATTCCACTGTAAATAAACTCGCCAAAATAATAATAATTTATTTATTTTATTTATCTAGATACCATGACAAGGGAAGCCGCGTGCAGCGAAATAAATACATTAGCCTTGAAAATAAAAAATACATGAGCATTAGTTAGGCTGGTACCTCGGTAATTTATAGGTAACTGTCTATGGCGCCTACTGTGAAATCAATAACGGAGTTCCTAGATAAAATTCTATTATTTAGTGTTATTGATAAGATATCTGTTATTTTGATAAATTGCTACGTCTGGTTGTTTTAGTATTATCTGTTTATCCAATCGGAGATCTAAAAATAATATGACAAAATAGTTGTGAAATATCTGATAGCAGTTATATAATTTATTTTGATTGTTTTATCTAATAATACCGATTAGGGTTTTTATTAATCTAGTGCGTAAGGTCTCGCAAACTTAAATCGGGGTGATCTCTAAGAAATTAACTAATATCGCAAAAAAATAGTATATATAATTATTGAATTTGCCGATTATGTGCGGATTCCATCAAGCCATCCATCAAATTTCTATTTGGGGTAATCTCTAAGAAATTAACTAATATCGCAAAAAAATAGTATATAATAATTATTGAATTTGCCGATTATGTGCGGATTCCATCAAGCCATCCATCAAATTTCTATTTGGGGTAATCTCTAAGAAATTAACTAATATCGCAAAAAAATAGTATATATAATTATTGAATTTGCCGATTATGTGCGGATTCCATCAAGCCATCCATCAAATTTCTATTTGATGGATGGCTGCTTAGTTTGTCTCCATCAAATAGAAATTTGATGGATGGCTGATATACTTAAAACATTTATGAAGAAAATTGTGAATGAAACAAATTCTCGTGTCCATATACGCACGCTGGGCATTACTGGGTTAACAGAATAAAACAATTACAACTAGTATTCACACTTATATCCATTTTCTTAAAATCCAAGCCGTAACCAGAAGGCTGAGTGCCCAGAATGCTGGCAGCATTGCCACGTTGAATACTTTTATAAATTTTTGCGTATGAGAGCTGACGTCCTCGAGGCTACAGCTGAGAGAAGCAACGAACAGCCCTCAGAGCCACAGCAAACAAAGCAGGAGTCACAGCAATTTAGGCGTATGAATAAACAACAAAAATCATTTGGGACTGTGGCGAGTGAAACAAACAAAACCAACACAACAGTGTTCTGTGTGTGAAAGTGATCACATAATTTATTATTGTGACAAGTTTTTAGCCATGTCACCGACAGAAGATACAATTTTCATTTACAATTCTGTTATTACTTTTAGAGTGTTTTGATTTTCACAAATTAACTACCTAAAATAGTATATGTAATATTTTTCCTGCAATGGTAACATAGTTAGAAAACCACTGTCGTACCTAAACGATTAGTTTCAAGATCCAACTGTACCCTATTGTATGTAATCCGTGGAGAGGGGGCCCTGGAGACTTGTATTTACAGATTTTTTATGAAACCTATAGCTCCAACATCAAAGCTCCAACCTCTCACAATACAGGTTCAACATCGTTCTACGCACTGTGCATATAATAACTTAATGTTAAGTAACCTATTGTGAAGAGGAAATAATGAATTATTATTATTAATTTCATCACTAAAAAGAAATTGTGTATCAATTGTCTTCGTAGTTCATTTAGCTCCACAGTGTAGAGGTAGATCTTGCAAGGTGTGTAACAGTCGAGCAAGCAACACATAAATCGCATAAAATCCAACGAAATATGGAGGAGGAAGGAGGAGGAACTCCACATCCTTAAAGAAAATAATTTAGACATATTTACAGTGTACGTTCTTCTACATATTGTGAGTTAACCTCAACAAGTTGGCATGTAGTACATGTACTTAAATACTTCGGGTCGTAATGGCGATTTATACACGGTATACAAATGTATCCCAATAATATATTTTTATATTTTATTTCTCAGTAAAATACCCTATTACGTGATACTCACTGTGCAATAAGTTGACTGTGTACCAAATGAAGATTCCTTCATCAGATCCATCCATTATTTCTACGCTGTGCGCATCAGTGTCATATCCTAATCTGTAACACAGACATAAAGTTCATATAATTTATTATTATAATCTCACTAATATTATAAACGTGAAAGTTTAGGTGGATGGATAGATGGATGGATGTTTGTTCCTTTATCACGCCAGAACGGCTGAACGGATCTGGATGAAATTTGGCACAGAGATAGATTATAGACTGGAATAGAACATAGGCTTTTTATCCCGAAATTCCCACGGGAACGGGAACTACGCGGGTGAAACCGCAAGGCGCTGCTAGTTATTAGATATAACTTAGTGTGATCGTTTTTGTAAACATTATTGACAATGTGAGACATGAAGTGAGAATAATGCACGACTTTGGTGGCCCAGCGGGCAATGAGCCACCTGTAGCGAACCAACATAACTCCGTAAACTAAAAAGCGAAGACTATAAAAAAGTAATAATAAATAAGTAGAAGGTTAGAGGTGCGATTCTCACTACGGGAAAAAAATAGAATAGAAATTTCAGTCTATGATTAAAGGAGCGACAGCCTGATTAAGTCTAGGAGCTAGATAGTTGGTCCTAAGAGACTTCCTTGGGGGACCCCATAGTAATGCTCGAAGGTAATTTGCAAGTTCAACTTTCTGTTTCCGACTACACACGTAATCTTTCAGAAACGCTAAACCGTAAGGTACTAAAGGTACCTCTGCCCTTTTATTTAGTAGTCGTTTTTTTATTCCAGCTTTAAAACCATCTAAGGGACGTAAACGGTATCGAAAGCCTTTGAAAGATCGAAATATACGGCAAAGCAATAATACAGCCGCATCAGACTGGAATGAAAAGAGTGTTTAATGTCTATAACAAAACTGTAGAAGCAAACGGGCAGGGCTAGAACGATAACGATGAACGCTTCTCAAGTTCTCACACAGTATGACTATGAGGTGCGAGGTGAGAAGCCTGTTTAGAAAGGTCCTTACCTATCTATAGTCTCTGCGACGGCCGAGATGAGGTTCTGCGCTTTGTCCGCTGGTAACAGACGCAGGCCAGCAGTCGCCCGCACTATAAGCGGCGTGCTTTTTCGCTTCTCTGCCGGAATTAGAAACTCCGCCTTCTTTATCAATTGTACTATGGTATCTGCACCCTGTGGACAAGATTTTTTTTTTAGCACACGGCGGCCCATGATGCTGCTCGCTGCGCTGCTACGCCCCCTAACACCTGTCAATACCCTGCATAAAAGCCTTATCATACTGGCAATTTACGAGCGATTTCAAAGCGAGGCAAGATGGCGACAGGGTGCTCGCCGCGATTAGTGCTGTCGACGCCATTTTGTGAAAAGGATAGGCATAGGATTTCGCGTTAGAATTAGAAAGAATTAGTTGCGCGTTAGTTTGGAAGATATGGTGATCCGGCGAGGTTGAGGTAGTATAGACCCTTAAGGCGAATATGAAGGCAAAAACACGAAAGTTAGGTGTTTTTGAACCCGTTTTCTGACAATAATATTGATTGTGGAGTTTTGAAATTTATATATCCTGTAACACATATCTTGAAGAAGTGCTTGGCGGTCCCAAATGTTTGCCGTTAATTATAGTTTAGTTGTTATAGTGTTAGTTATAGTGTGTGTTTAGTTGCTTCGAACTCACTTTTTATCGGTGTCTCAAATTCGATCAGTACCTACCAAATTCAGTATAGTGATTCACATAGTTCATACCTATTTCTTGGCGGTCCATTATCGTCGAAAAGCAGTCAAAATAACGATATTAAACGTAAAAACGTATTTTTGCCTACAAAATCTGTGATACAAACCTGACCAGTTACTCGTCACCTAACCGCAGAGGATCGTATTATTTGGTTGATTAGGGCACTACATGGTATGCTGAATCGAATACAAGCACTCATTGCTGCATATAGGCGCGCGGACATGCCCAAGGTCATTTGCCTTACTATTCGCCTTAAAAACGCGGATCGCACGCTTCGCCGCGAGCTCGCTCGCAACGCGCCCACGCTATCGCCTCGTTGTGTAATCGCTCGCAAATCGCCAGCGTAATAAGGCTCTACGGTAGTGAAGGATAGCTATAATTGATTTATGTTTTTTGCTCGTTTTTGCTCGATATTGATAACGGCAACAGATAGACGCTTGAAATATTCACAGAATATTTAGTTTAAAAAAATAGTTAAATTAAAATAAAACAAATCTTTAATGGGGGCTCCCATACAGCAATAGGTGATTTTTTTGCCGTTTTTTTAGACAATGGTACGGAACCCTTCGTGCACGAATCCGACTCGCACTTGGCCGGTATTGTGTAATTCCGCAGCGGATTGGGCTGAAATTTTACATAGATGTAAGTCTAGATGAGGAATAGCATTATGTATGTTAAACGATTCATTTTACCTGTTGTGGGTTATCAGCAAACGATGACAATCCAGGTTTGGACTGCTCAAAATACTCCTCGACTAGATCCAAGTTGGCTTGGCCAAATACTGCAAGATAATGAAAAAAAAAACAAATTAATGAAAATTTGCTAGAATCGCAAACGCGATAAATTAGGTAACCGATGGAACCTTATACAACAATCAATCAAGATGGTACTGACAGGAACTATTATAATTATTATTCAATGAATTAGGCTTACTTAAACATTGTCGGTATTTATTTCGGTTCTGTACCTATCTGACGACGACTGTACAAGTCACGTCTTTCGAGAGTGGTCCCAGTTGCCGGAAGAAAAATAATAAACTTCAATCTATCCGGCGACTGGGACCGCGGTCCCAATACCTAGCGGTCCCAGTTGACGGAAGCCTCTGCGTATGACGGCCATGGTAAGCTAATATGTTTCTGGTAAAGCTCCAAACAACATTAAACATTTCAAGGATAATTTTAGTGGTGTCAATTAGACTAAAGCCACACTATACAGTATGCCAAGCTTAGAGCTATGTTTTTTGTGTACAAGGTACACAATATGAACACATAAGATTCGCCGTATTGGTTTTTTTGTGTAGCGACTCGCTTGGTGAGTAATCAGGCACCTAGCTAGTCGCGTCGTTCGTAGTGTGGCCACTTCCATGGTATGCAATACATCTGTTCGCTATGTTTAGTAACATAGCAAGTCGCTTGGCTCTAAGCACGAAGGCTTAACGAGGCTCTTTTAAGGTGAAATAGGTTCGTATTTTCGGGACAAGGACGAGCAAACACCGCGCGGTAAAGGCGAGAAAGGAAGGCAAGAGCCGGCCGAAGCGCAATTTCACTGGTATTTATTTTTAAAATTGTTATTTTTCTAAAATAATAGAAACTCTTACGCAAAAAATAAAATTATAATCGTATAAAGTATCTAGTTAAGTATTTTTTAGACGACATTTCATTAAAATATGTTGAATAACTAGCAAATAAAACTGGTTTTCCGTAGTAAAAATGAAAATTTAGAGGAAACTATGCGATTTTTTTCTATAGAGTCAAGTTTAGTCAATTGTGTTTCGACTCCCATAACTTACTAACAAAAACCTTAACTTTTGATGCTCACAAAAAAATATTAAAAAAATAGTGTTTTATTGCCTTAAAATTGATTTTTGCAACAGTCAAAACGTGATATTGGGACTCATTTCACCTTAAATATAGTATTAGTGACATTGATCGAGCGAGCGAAGATCATTAATATAAGTTGGGATTTTGCGTTTTTCGCGCTTCCTTAAGAGGGAAATTAATCATCATATCAGCCCACAAACGACCATAGCTGGACAGTGTCCTCCCCCATACGTCACTTCCTGCGACCACCGGTAGAATGAAGGTGGAGGAATGAATTCACTCCCGAGGTGGATTGACGCGCGTCGCCGCAAGATTCAAATTTTTTGTGGTTTTTGTTTTCATCTACTTTCCACAAGCAATAAAACTAGCGGATAAGTAATGTGCCGCAAATCGTAAACTATTTTCTATGACCTTATGATAAAACCTAATTCGATTCACTGGTATTTTTGAAACATTTGGGAAATTAGGAGATTTTGTGCTAAATATTTATTAACATTTTGCCAAATGCTCCCAAAATACAAATTAATCAACCCGCGTCGTGACCGCGTCGTGACCGCGTCGTCGAGACACCCGCGACCTTAAATGTTAAAAATTTGTGCACAAATATTGCGGCCTCAAGCAAGTCCCGTCAGTCGATTTTTTGGATATTTTTAAATTTCATAGAAATATCCCAAATGTGAGAGTTTCCGCACCATAATAACAAAAACTATAGGATACACTTAGATAAATAAATGTCTTACCTGTAAATGGTACCCTAAACTTATAAGCAAGCACCCTGGTGCCCGAGGAGCCGGCATCAATAACAACCGCATGGTGGTAGTCGCTTTGGTACCCAAGCCTCTTCGCCAGCCCATCCAGCCAGCCTGTGCACGACCCCGCGAAAATACCTGGCAGAAAACTCACTATGAACAGGTAGAATAAAAGTCCTGCGCAAGCCATCGCTTACACAGAAAAGCGCAACTGTCAATGTCAAAAGAACGCGCCAATTCGAATCGAATAGAATTCGATGTGATTTTTGAAAATGAAGGTCTATTTATAATTTTTTTTTGTAATGCGAATCAAATTGTTTGTAGAATACGACCAAATGAATATACTGGCTAGCTAGGTGCTACCTACAGTGGAAATGAGTAGGTCTGCTCGGATGCCCCATTTAAATGCTTTATGTAGGTACCCGAGATGAGACCTACTTGTGATAATCGACCTCACGTCGTCATGTTACAGATAAAAAGCGAATACGAATAAATCCAGTAGATACATATCTGTCTGTAATTATTGTAAGCCGTTAAGTCTAACTATCCAAATAAATTTTATATGACCCACCGGCGGCGGGTAGTTACATTACAAGTTACAAAATCAAAAAAATTGATTGTTTAGAAAAATACTAAAAACCGATTTCGCTTAGTTTTAAACTGTTTTATAAGTTTTTTAGGGACCTCGGGAATAAAAAAATTTATGAGACCACTGGGACAACAGCAACAGAATCATCCAAATCGGTCGAAATCGACGAAAATACACAAACAAAATATCTTAGCAAAATATACATATATAAAACCGAAAATAGAACCTCCTTTTTCAAAGTCATAGTCAAGTCATAAACCTTAGCCAAACTCCTTGATAGAATGTTTTCTAAACAAACTACAACAAAAAAGTCTAAATCTTACTTACTTGGCGTCGAGTTTCAGAAGCAATATTTATCGGGCCTCTAATCGACAAGTGTAAATTGCGTATAAAAAGACGCGGAAACAGAATGAATAGGTTATGTATGAGCGGTTTGTTTACAAAAAATCTACAAGGAATTTGGCTAAGTTATAGATGACAAGTTAAGTCATACGGAAAATTCATTAATTAATTTGGCACCCTCGCTGATATTTACACAGAATAGATTATATTTTAGGTCATGGACAAAGAAAAAATTAGTTTCTTAATAAATTTAGGTTAAGAAATTAATAAATCCCAAAAATTTACGATCTCGACGGGATTCGAACCCGCACCTTCCCCTTCAGCGCAGGGTTGCTCTTTTTCCAACTAAGCTACGTGATCTTATCTAGTCGACCCGTAAATCTTTGGGAGTTCTTTCGGCACTTACGCCGTCAGCGCCACCTACAGAGGAAACAATGAAGTTATCCAATTCTGCTCAAAGACCAAATTTACATTTAGTTCTTTGACGAGAGGTTTTGCCGTTGCTTGATTCTAAGGTTTTTATTTTATTATAGTACTCTAGAGTACTCATTATACATAGTACTCTAGAGAGAGACTATAGTACTCTCTTCTTAGAAATTACCCAGAGTACTATAATAAAATAAAAACCTTAAATTTAGGTTATCAAATCGATAAATAAATTAGTTGTTATCATGTTAATGCTAAGTTACCTACTCTACTTAAGTATACGATCCATTTCGTCGTTTTTCCAACTTTCTAATGTATGCATTCTGCGCCATTTTGTGAAAAGGACAGGCATAGGATTTCGCGTTCATAGGAGCGGGATAGAGCATGCGTTTTTGGAACGGCGCAAGTGCAAAAATGGAGTTTTTGCTTATTTACAAGAAAACTACACAAGTTGTAAAAAAATGTGAAAAAACAGTCTGAAGGAACCAAGTAATGAGTAATAACCTACGAATCAAAACATAAGACCTTTCAATAGACCGCAGGGTTCTTAAAATCTCGACCAAATTATATGCAAAAGTGCAACTTCATGTTAAGAAAAGAGAAAAATAATCTATCGTATTTGTTTTCTTAATCGTGTTTTCACGTTGAAGGAACCAAAGAAAAAAATGTAGAATTTTATGTGACACGAGTTTTCAACCACGGGAATCTCGTCAGTACTGAGATCCTCCTAGTTTGACAAGCAAACACACTAGGTTTGCCTCTTAACTAGTACGGGACACAGTGACTCGACTATGGGTAACAATAAAAGTGTATCTAGATTGACACCTAGATACACTACTGTAACTGTAATCATAACCCGCAATGTTATTATTGTCGTATTATTATTTAGTCATGACTAGACTAATTTAAACTAAGGGCGCATTCGCACCGCATCCGTTTTTGATGACGTATGTAGTTGTAGAAGCGAGTTCTCACACCCGATAGTATTCCGGATCCAGTATTTCTTCCTGTAGCGAAGGATCCGTAAAAAACAGTCATGTAAAAACGGATCCGCTGTGTGAATAAGCCCTAAGATTTTAAGATTTTAAAATCTTAGGGCCTTAAGATTTTAAGAAGAGTTTAAACTAGTATTTTAACTAGTATTTAAACTAGTCTTTCTCGTTACAGTAGACTAGATTTCTTACTAAACACCTCCAAAAAAATATTCAAATGCAAAGAATATTTTTCTCCCCTTTCTCTATAATCTTCTACTTAAAGCTAAGATTGCATCTGTTTTATTTTCACTCTAAATACATACATGTGAATTTTAACATCATACAACACCTACCAAAAACTACAAACAGAGTACGCACACGTTCCTTTGCTCGAACTAAATACATTTAAATTTTAACATCTTAAACAACACGTCTGAAAACTACAATAAGTAGAGTACGCGCACGTTTCTTTGCTCGAACTAAATACATTTCAATTTTAACATCTTAAACAACACCTCAGAAAACTACAATAAGTAGAGTACGCGCACGTTTCTTTGCTCGAACTAAATACATTTCAATTTTAACATCTTAAACAACACCTCAGAAAACTACAATAAGTAGAGTACGCGCACGTTCCTTTGCTCGAACTAAATACATTTCAATTTTAACATCTTAAACAACATCTCTGAAAACTACAATAGGTAGAGTACGCACACGTTCCTTTGCTCGAACTAAATACATTTCAATTTTAACATTTAACACAACACCTACCAATAACTAAGTATAATAAATTTTAACATCATATACAACACCTACCAAAAACTACAATAGGTAGTGTACGGACATGTTCCTTTGCTCGAACTAAATACATTTAAATTTTAACATTTAACACAAAACCTACCAACAACTATAATAGGTAAAGTACGCGTGAGGTGCGTTCCATTTTCTGTCATTTTCACACACGACACTTGTCTTTCTGCAAAAAACCGAAACACAATGGCCTCTTGTCTTTAAATGGAACGAGAATTGTAAACATAGATGATTATGTAAGGCTGTGCTTGCCAAGTGTCTTTGCGAGCAACTGAAGTAAAGTACACACGAAATAAGACGTTTGTTAAAGGTAGGAATAGACTGGTACAACGTACGCGACGTATTAAGATATCTGGACGCTTGAATTTGTCTGAAAACAGATATCTTGCGGTAAAGACACTCGTACACCGCGCCATCCGACGCGTCCAACTCTAAGTCGCGTCGTCAGACCTGTCGCGCCAGATTAGCATAGGAAGTTGAATGGGATGTCCATACGCTACGCTATCCCACGCGTACATGCGAACGTTGTTTCTATGTTCGAATAGATTTAACGATTTTTACGCATCGCAAAACGTCTGACGTTTTGCGAAACGAACACGCATGGAATGAAATCTTGGGTGGGGCGGAGGTATGTAACCTTTCATTGGCATCGACGCTCATTCCACCACCTTCAGCAGTGGCGCCGCCCTGCGGGTCGCACCGTAGAAACATTATGGCAATGGATGCGTTAACAATCGCACTTGTTTGTTACTATTAGTACCCGGAAACATAATATGACGTAGTACACTCGTGCACTTCTCGTTAAATATCAATGATTTTTTTCTATAGTGCTTACCCGCACCTTGGGTATCTCTAAGAAATGAAATAAGTTCCCAAAAATGGTGGAGCCACCGGCGCTATAGTCCGTAACGTAAGAGGTCCCAAAGATTTTCGGTTGAACCTACTATAGGGTTTCGTGACTTAGTTGGTTAGAGCACACCCGTACTGAGGGTGGGGCGCGGGTTCCAGTCCCGCCGAAACCTTTTGGGAACTTATTTCATTTCTTAGAAATACCAAAGACTGACGCCACGGACGTCGGGCCAGTGGTGTGCACGCACGCTCTCCAACGTTGCGTAGTCTGTTCCTGCCTTAACTATAATCTGTCCTGGAGGGTAACTACCAATTATATCGATAATAAATCACGCAATGAAGGGGTTATAGAGGTTAATGTATTAGTTCCACCAAGTTATCTGTGAGTTTTGAAATCTGTAGGAATAGGATAAAACTTTTGAAACTATCATGGTTCACATAGAAATCATTTAGAACGGGATATTTACCATGATTAGATTTTTGAGTTTTCCAATATCTAGGCACAGTTTCATGCCCCATGATCACGGAAGAACTAAAGTCACTGCGAGCAACTGCGTGTAGGAATAGGGTATTTGCATAGTTTTTTTTTTTATTTTTTAAATCCATTATTAGTCATAATCATAACTCATAACATAACACCGAAATCTATTGTTTTTGGTTTTCTCAACACAAAGTGCTTCTGTTCCTTCGTTGAAACTAGAAACATCATGTGTTTTGTTGTGATGTGTCTGATAAATAGTTTTCTTTCTTTCTTTAAAAAAAGATATCCCGTTAAAAGCTTTATGACAATACGGTGAACGGTGACGTCACTTTTAGAAATTTCGGGACGGTCTTAATTTTTTTTGCTTGGTTAAAAATAAATATTATTATATTTTTATTTCTTTCCCAAAAAAACTACTTTAAATGATAAATTTCACAATAAAAACATCAGAAAATACAAAAATAAACACGCAGATATATTTCTACTACTATACAAAAATAATCAGTATTTTTGTCGTCACATGCAATGTATACGTAACCTATTCTGTGATTCAAGTTTATGTCAAACATTATTACTAGTTTAAATATTTGTTCTAGATGTTAAAAACACCCATATCCATATCTATGTAATGAATTGTATAAAGGTCCGATTTCACCGTTTGTTAAACTAATTTCAGCTTGAACGCAGACACCTTGACAGGTGTTACGCAAAATCTGTTGCTCATTACGAGAGCCTTCATTCCCCGTACTGGCTGCACGAACGTTCGCTATGTTACATTACGCTCTGCAACACCGGTCAATATCCCGGATTTCCCTAAATGACAAGATTGATCAGCAGAAGTTTTAGAGGATACCACTTAAGAGGCCTGCGGATGACGATTTGCCCATACAAACGTACTACCAAAATGATTTGTATTTCGAGCATATTTCCACCATATCATGTTGTTTTTTGTATTCGAATAGTATTCATCTAGGTCCCTATTTTTACGTCAAAAATGACAGGTTTTCGTCCTATTTGTTTTGTATTAAAAACAACAATGTCGTAAGTTTTGTTTGTTATGGAACATAGCTTATATTGTCTAGTTACAGAATAACAACACAATATCGAAAATTGAACAACTGCTCAGTCATCATTTTTGGTATTACGGAACATAATAATTCTAGCGCGGACAGCAAGGGCTGCAATGATGACTTAGTTTGAAGGTTGAGACCATAGCAAGCTTAGCCTGGCCAGCAGGGCAGTCATTGCGACGGACCAAGGCTTGTATAGAGCTTTACAAAAACAATGCGAGAATTCATCGCTTGAAGAGTTTTCATAATTTATTCACGAAAATTGATTAGTCATAGAATGTATCATGCAAAAAATTTCACCGCGATGCTCTTCAGTCTGTCAGTTTCCCTTGTTTTCTTTTTTTATTCTAACCAGCCAGTAAAGCTTGTACTGCTCAGTACGCATAAAACCTTTATGCACATAACTAATAACAAAACAAAATAGAATTCGAAATACATTGCGATTGGATTGGATTGTGATAATATTACAGTCCACTGTTCGGGTAGGACCGAAAGGTCGACTTTGCTCAAAAAAGGTTGTCGAAATGTGTGGAAGTGCATGAAGACATGCTATGTTTGAGTAAAAATAAATTAGTTCATAATTAATGGTAAGAATTTGCACCTGAATCTAAACCCGACATTTTACGGCCAGCATATTCCATTGCGGGCCGCGAAACACAGATGTAATGAAAATTGCAGGCGCCTTTTCCGGTTTACACATTCTTTGGAACGTCGTCGTCGTTGTCAAAACAAACACAGATTACATACTTACGATGTTTGAGTTAAAAACTAAACCTTCGCGAAGGACGCTGATACCAACATCGTGGTATTGTGTTTACAAACATGATTGCTGTAGCTGATAAGAATTTATGAATTGCTGTTATAACTCAAACACACATAGCTAAAACGAATTTAATGCTAAAGGTGGTCACGCGTGAGAAATAATGGGTTTTTGCTGTTTTCTATGTTTTGCACCTAGCCTCGCGATACATCGGTCTTGACATGAACTTGGATAAAACCAAAGTCATGATCAATGGCCACATTGATCCGATCCGAGGCCAGTCGTCGTACAAGGCCACTTTCTCAAAATTGTTTCCGAGTACCTTTTGCAGATTCTGCAGTTAGGTATTAAAACCGACCAAGTGCGAGTCGGAAAATCACGTTTGTTGTATGGGAGCCCGCAAAAATATTTATTCTATTCTGTTTTTTAGTTTGTTTGTTTTGTTGTTATAGCGGCAACCGAAATACATCATCTGTGAAAATTCCAACTGTCTAACTATCACGGTTCATGAGATACAGCCTGGTAACAGACGGACAGACGGACAGCGGAGTCTTAGTAATAGGGTCCCGTTTAACCCTTTGGGTACGAAACCTTAAAAATCGAGCGTTTGGGAATCTACGTCGAGCCTTAACGTCCTTAACGTATTGAAAATTATAGTTTTCAATCATTGCCATACGGAGCTGAGACGTGGACACTCACGGTAAGGTTGGACCACCAATTTAAAGTCGCTCAGCGAGTTATGGAGAGAGCTATCTATGGTGAGTTTCTCTGAAGGATAGGATTCGTAAAGAATACACCCGACCGAGAACTAAAGTTACCGACATAGCTGTTGGAATTAGCAAGCTGAAGTGGCAGTGGGCCGACCATATCTCGCGAAGAACCGACAACCGCTGGGATAAAAAGTGGAAACCGCGAATCGGGAAAGATTCATGGCAAATGGGCTAAAATGTGCTAACTTCTTAATTACTTAGCTTTTTGGTTTATAATACGTAACTCGCAGTGGGTCAATTTTCTAAGAAAATAGACCCACTGAGAGAGACGACGACGCTTGAGTCTTATGAGGTCGCAGAGATTTTCGACGAAGCACGTGTCGATCTCGTTGCTTAGTTGGTTAGAGCGCACCCGTACGAGAATGGTGGGGTGAGGCGCGGGTTCGAGTCCTGCAGAAATCGATTTTTTTTGGGACTTAATAAATTTTCTTATAGTGCTATTTAAATGACTCGTAGAACCTAGAAAATTCTAAGAACCCTATTTTAGTTTACACGCGTGCTTATGGAAATATATAATAATATATAAATATATATCAACACAATACAGATCTTTTCATTCAAGTTCGTTGATTTTTCTGTCAATAGAAGCATACCTACCTAGTTTTTTTTATCAGTTATTTATGTTATTACAAAACAAAATATTTCGCTATTGTATAGAGAATGATCAAGAGGTGGTCTCATAAAAAATGGATCGAGGGATTAACATTAGTATTTATCTCGCTAACTTTAAAAAAGGGTAAAATTAAGGGTTTAGACGTCGGTTTTTAGACATTGCAAAACAATTTATATGTACACACCAATAAAGCTGAGCGCGTACCTGGCCGCACCGCAGACGCGGCATTCCCTGCAGTCATCGAATTTTCTAAATCTTTGAAATAGTATGCAGCATCGCGTACCTATCGGCAGCGAACCCGCGGCATGTCAGTAAAAGGCCATGAGGAATTTTCGATGACTGCCGGCAATGCCTGCCTGCAGCGCCGATAGATGCGCGTTTAGCTTAACAGACACCTAAGAAACAGGTAAAGCAAGGTAGCCAAACTAAAACAAGATCCGTCAAGTGCGAGTGTAACTTGCGCGTCGAGGGTTTCGAATATTTGCCAACAAATGTATACTAAAGGTACCGGTTAGAAACCTTGCTATTTCATTAATACCGAAAAATAGTTGGTACTTTTCAGATGGATCGCTCTGCAAACATAGGAGATAAGAGTGTAGTGGTAAATATTTTGTCTTTTTCAACATATTTCAAAAAATATGAAATCTACAGAAATTTCAAACCTGTTTTGAAATATACGATACCTTTAATTTGATACCCCACTCGGGTAGCCCCCTTTTTCTAACCCCCCATGACCATTTTTCAAAACGTGGTATTTTTACAGACTTCCGTATCTTATTCCTGTAAAATATAAATCTATAACTAACAAACGCCACAGACATTTTAGATGGATCGCTCCGCAAACATCGGAGATAGAGGTCAATTCTGTGTGTGTTGTTGTGTCATTTCAATTTGTTTTGAAATGTACAAACCGATACCTTTATTTTATATCCAACTCGGGTAGGTTCATATTTTTTACTATTTAGCTGAATTTTTTTGTGCTGAAGGAGGAATATTTAACTGTAGCTTATCATTTGAAGTAGTCTGATATATTTTACTTTAAAACTATCGTAGTTTGACCAATTCATTATGGATATGAATTGGTCTGATATAATGTATAGATACCTACCTAACTTATCTGAAATTTTCATGTCCATGATTTTCACTACCTCCTACCTTCTACCTTATATAATAAAGGAAGTGAATGTCCATAAAAACCATCCATTAAAATAAAAACTACTTTAAAGCATTTTATCACCGAGATAATATTGTTAATAGCAAACATAAAAACTGTTTCCCATAGGTAGTTAGGATAATTATATCCACAATATATGTTTATTAAAACATAAACATATTTTTAAAGCAACATTATTAAACATTACAAGGTTACCTACCTACTTTTATCATTATCATCACCATATATTAGTCCACTGCTGGACATATAGTCCAGTCATATTAAGTTTTCACCCAATAATTCGAGTCAACTAGCTGGAAACGCGTATC
This sequence comes from Eupithecia exiguata, assembly GCA_947086465.1. Classification (NCBI taxonomy): domain Eukaryota; kingdom Metazoa; phylum Arthropoda; class Insecta; order Lepidoptera; family Geometridae; genus Eupithecia; species Eupithecia exiguata. Next base: position 2,101,890 of record OX352247.1, read on the forward strand.
GCCTTAATTTTTACCGATTTCAAGGTCTTCATCGGTTCTTAAACATTACAAGGTTACCTACCTACTTTTATCATTATCATCACCATATATTAGTCCACTGCTGGACATATAGTCCAGTCATATTAAGTTTTCACCCAATAATTCGAGTCAACTAGCTGGAAACGCGTATCGCCTTAATTTTTACCGATTTCAAGGTCTTCATCGGTTCTATAGTCGACTTAATGTGTTTTTAGGGTTTCGTACCCAAACGGTAAAACAGGACCCTATTATTTACTAAGACTCCGCTGTCCGTCTGTCACCAGGCTATATCTCATGAACCGTGATAGTTAGACAGTTGAAATTTTCACAGATGATGTATTTCTGTTGCCGCTTTAACAACAAATACTAAAAAACAGAATAAAATAAATATTTAAGGGGACTCCTATACAACAGACATGATTATTTTTGCCGTTTTTATAGATAATGGTACGGAACGGAACCCTTCGTGCGCGAGTAGGACTCGCACTTGGTCGGTTTTTATGTATGTTCATCAATTTCTCCGTCAATCAAGAACAGATTGCGATAATTCTTTAATGATTGTATAGAACAGAGAATGAATGAAAATTAATTATATTAGGTATATTCCTAATATATTTCATTACATTAATCAGGGTTATACCTATTACCTCGAATGATGCTATGGCGCTCATTAGGGGAGGCCTATGTCCACTGTGGACTAATATAGGCTGATGATGATGATGATACCTATTGTCTCCTAGACTCATTTGGAGCATGATCAGGGCTCGATTTTAAAGTGTAGACTCTCAAAAGCCCTGATCAGTCTACCATAGTTGTAAAACCGATTTGGGTCCAAATGAGTGTATAGGTTTTTATTTTAGATACCTTAATACTGTTGAAATAAGAAACCACTTACCTAACAAGTAAGTCACACATAGCCCCACAACTATGAGGAAAATGAAAACTTTTTTAAACCGTCGGGGGTGTTTTATACTGTTCCGACTCCGCATACTGCTATGAGGAGGCTGTGGATCATCTTTTAACTGAAAAGAACAAATAGCAATCTTTTTATAAAAATAATATATGCACCAGTCAACTATACCTAGGTTACAAGTTGAATAATCCTGGACTATTCACACAACACCGTCCCGTTGTTAGATCCCGGGTAGTAGAAACTCTAGCTAGATCTTTCTACAAACCTCAGTTTTGCTCCAGGTAAGTTTTATTGTATAGAACCAACTAGTCCAGCAAAACAAAAACTAATTGGTTATGAATGTGTTAAAAATTATAGGCCATAAAATATAGGGGTACCTGAAGAAGCAGAATATATCATAAGTACAAAAAAAAGTAAGTAAAAAGAGAATTTTTCGTACAGTAAGTTGCTCACAAAAATTCTAAATTGAGAATGGCTAGATTAAGTAGATATTTTCCATCAAAATTTATTTTCATACCTCTAAATATCTGTAAGTACCGAATTTTCCCATGATAACTGACTATGAACATCACAACCACCGAATTAAGTTGATGTTATCTAGTTGTTAGTAAAACTACGTTTTATTTCCATTATTTTGTTTGAATTTATTTATTGACAAAATATTTTGTTTTTTCTTTGCGTTCCCCTTCCTCTCCTGCTGCCTGTCGTCCGCGCGTTTCACGCACGCACGAATGCCTCTCTCTCTCACTCACTCAAACCCATACTTGTCAGACTTTGACATTGACATCTAGAAAATGTTGTAGTGTGTCACCAAGAAAGAGTGATGTTCTATTCGACTAAAATATGATGAAAATCGAGTGGTTTAGATAAATCGGCACAATAATCTGTGCTCACTAAATGATTTGATTCAGTCAGTGAGTCAGTGTTGCCAGATCTACTGATTTAGCAGTAGATCTACCTGCTTTTTGAACCGTCTACTGATCTACTGCTTTTTTGCTCAAATTTTGTGAAATCTACCTGCTTTTTCCGAGCATCAATAGCAAGTGACTCCATGTCTTTATTTTAGCTCACGTGACAAGTTACCAAAATGACACAAACTTCACAAAACTGAAACAGATGAATGAAACTGAAGAGTTCCGTGTTCCTTCCTTCCAACTTTCACTTTCTTTCTGTCTGTCTTGGTATGTCTGTTCATTGTTTTCGATTGATTGGTCGGTCCGTTCGTTCGTTCGATAAACTTTTGTAAAATGCAAACTGAGTGAGACTGTTTATCCAGTTATTAGGTACTCTTCTATGCACTAAATAATATATGTCCAAAACCACAAATCAAAGTACAATCAGACTGAAACGAACTGAGCAAAGCACAGCCGACAGGCCGCCTGGCCTCGCTTTCCACAAAGCTAAACAGTTTAGGAATGTGGGCAAAGAAAACGCTTCCTAAATTTAAAAAAAACGGGTTAGTAGCTTTGTTGTATGTTTTTTTTGCATGAAAATACTCGCAAAAAACAATACAGGTACTAATTTATAACATATTAAAATCTACCTGCTTTTTTTCCCAATCTACTGCTTTTTTAACAAAATTTCTACTGCTTTTTTCAAATTCCATCTGGCAACACTGCAGTGAGTGCTAAAGTGGAGAAAGTCCGTACCTATTTCTGTAACAGAATCAACTGAATTTGTTGCGTTTTGTTTCAGGCTTAATTCAACTGTTCAATGTTCTTACAGGTACGTTTATTGATACCATGGTAATGGGGTAAGGTCGCTGCTATTTAGGATCAATAAATGTTTTTGTTCGTGGTGGCTGTAAAACAAGCTTATGCAGGAACGAGCTCGTCCCTGAGCCTATGTAAAAAAATAGTAGATACCTAAGTAACTACTTAGCCCAACGTACCTTATTAGTTATTAAGTAAAGTATTTCGTATTAATAATCAGACAAATAATAACTTAACATAAATCTTAGTAGGTTAGGTACCGTAAATTTACAAATTGTCTTAAGTCATAACATAACCTATCAACATTCGACTTCAACTTAACCCATCGAATGTTCGATTGTACCTATTCACAAAATGTTCCCAATATTCACTTGCTTTTTTTGCGTGGGTACGTACCATTCTTTCTCTACGACGAACGTTGTTCATTTTATTTGTCTTATTAAACACAAACTAATTGACACAAAAAATGTTATCCCGTTACTGTTTATTTTGTTAACCTTGAAACACTAGACCTACAGACCGCACGGTTAGTGATGTAACACGGATGTCATTTATTATATTATTGAATAAATAATTATGTGATTCATGAGTGTGTGCGCCTATATACGATGTACACTCACGATATCTTTATAGATACTGGCTGACTTCACATAGTTACCTACTTAACTCCATTTAGGTAGGTAGGTTAGTAGGTACGTTATAATAATCAACCAAACGACTACGTTTTTTCGATAATAGCGATGACTAGTGCGAGTAGTAGGTATTATTATGAGGTTTGTTCAGTTGTGCAAAAAAATAGTTTGGTAAACAATTAGATTATTTACATAAGTAGGTACCTAGTTATGTAACCTTATCTAACCTAGGTAATATTGCAAGTAATAATGAAACAGCTTAAGAGCTGAGCGTCGTTAGGTTCCTACGTAGGTAATAATAAGGTATTGCTGTCATAAGGTCAGTTGGTTCATACCTACTTACAAGAAAATGTTGAGTTCATCTTAGAGATAGAGAATAAATAAATAAAATAAATAATGCTGGACAACTCACACAGCATTATCTAGCCCCAAGCTAAGCAGAGCTTGTGTTATGGGTACTAGATACCTAACTGATATACATATTACAATACATAGATAGATATTTTTTACATATATTTTATACATAGATAGACTTCATTGTAACATGCATAGATTTAGAATTGCAATTTTATGACTTTATTAACAAAAAATTACAATCAATTAATTAAAAAAATTAGAACTTGTATTTACAATCGAAACAATTGACTGCAGGCTGTTGCAAACATAAAAATTGGCATTCAATAAAAATAGCAGGGACGAGAGAAACCCGTGGAATTTCTCTCGTTCCTGAAATATAGATTGTTTTTGAGACTTATACCTATTTATAACTAGCGGCCCGCCCCGGCTTCGCACGGGTAGATTCTATCGCCTATGTTCATCAAGGATAATGTAGGATTCTAATGGTGCAAGAATTTTTCAAATCGATGCAGTAATTTCGGTGCTACAATCTAAATCTTCTAATCTAAATCTATACAATCTAAATCTTGCCTCTTTATAATAGTATTATATATATTAATCAATGTTTTCAGAATGACGTGTATCAATCTGGTGGACCTACTAGACCTTCCTGCTCATGTTTTAGAAGCCTGCAAACCGTATGGTGTCGGACGTCGAAAACTGGATGATCCTTTGTTTAGGGACGATGAGCCACTACGCAGATTAGGCGTTTACGATTTGGATGATGAAAGTCTGTGTCATGAAGTGTAAGTATTGCACAAACTAAAAATAATTCGGACTTGGTTCCTTAGTGACATCATTACTATGTACTAGAAACTGATTAAGTAGGTACTTACCGATTTATGTTATTGTTAAATTATGTAAGTATTTTAAATTCCATTTGACATTGTGAAAATAAAGTTAACTTAGTTTTGCAGTAGGTACCCTTCAGGGTGCATAATTATGAACCTAGTAATAACCATTCATCTTAGACCTAAGAATGAATGTAACCGACATGCAAGCAAAAAGAAATAAATATGAAATACCTAATAAAAGTTAGGTAAATAATTATAACAACCTCAGTGGTGCAGCGGGCAGAGATCTGCCTGTGACGCAGATTGTTGCGAGTTCGATTCCTGCCTCGAACTGACCAAAACCTCTTTAAATTTGCTGACCGTTTAAATATACCTACCCAAATCATAGATTAAATAATGTTTACGTCGTAACCCAAATGTTTATACGATGAAGATACATAAATTATAATAAAAAATATCTTATTCTTATTTATTTTTTCTTAGAAATTACCCAGAGTACTATAATAAATAAAAACCTTAAATATCTTATTTATTTAAAACATGGTATATCAATTATTATTATTACCCTTAACACAAGCTCTGCTTTATGATCTATGCTCCGCTTGGGGAAAGATGATGCTGTGTAAATTGTCCAGCATTATTATAATAAATAATAACATAAATACAACACTACCTACCTATACATATACTAGAAACTTGTCTTAACGATATTAAATACCTAGGTAGATAAATTATTAAAGCAACAAGTTTCTACGTAGGTTTTATCCACCTTGAAGATCCTATCTCTAGGTTTTGATTTATCATGTAATTATTTGTCGAAAACCACTTCCTTATATATAAATTTTAATACTAAAATAATGCTGGCAAGGACCTATTCAATGCTAAATTTATGAAATTTCCGTGTCTACATAATAAGACACAAATTTTGTCATAAAAATAAGAGTTGAGAAGTTTACGTGTACCTAATTAAGAAACCACACTTATGTAGATAGGTACTTCTGCTTTTGAAAATAAATAATTTTGTTAATAATAATTTTAAATAGTTAATTTTGATGATAAAAAATTAACCTTATGATTATGACCTAATATTATTAATTATTATTATTATTATTATTTATTATTATGACATAATTTCCTAAGGAGTTATTCCTTAGGGTCTTATCTCATTAGGACACCATAGTGGCGGGGCGCCACCAACAAAATACGGTTGTATGGAGGGTACCTCATCCGTATCAACCTGGTTGCGTAACCTTTGCTACCGGCAACCAACTCACCCGCTAGTGCCGCAACCATAACTATGTAGGTATAGAGCTATTTGACGTCCCAGTCACTCCCATCACCAGGTGGTGGTGGTGTTTGTTTCGGTTTTTCTCGCTTGTTAACTCAAGACACCACATTGCCGCCACCACCATGGTATCCTAATGAGATTTAAAGGGCCCTTAGATGGTGGGACTCAATTCACTAATGTTTAATTTCAGAGTCAAAACAACGTGTTCGGTTCCCGGATGTGTGTTCACCGCGGACTCACTACTAGATTTCGAAAGTCATTACAATTCAGCCCACAGATATGCATGTGCAACTTGCAAAAAGGTTTTGCCTTCTCCGCATTTATTGGATCTGCACATTCAGGAAAATCATGACTCTTTCTTCGCAGTTATGGCTGAAAGAAAACCTTCGGTACGTAACTTTATTTATTTTAACTTTTTTCGTTCTTTGGATGAGACAGGCCCAGGATCTCGAGTGGAAAAGGAGTTACAAAGCATTTATTTTATTATATTTAACTACCTGTATTAGCAAAGAAAATTACAATCAAATAATAGAAACAAACTAGAAGAGCTAATTGCAGACTATTGCAATAAAGATCAGCAGGTAGCTCAACATCAGTTGCGACGCACGACTGGTATTGCTATGGAAGGGAACGCTTCGAACTGGTATTGATATGGATCACCATATCAATACGATGGTGATCCATATCAATACCAGTTGGAAGCGTCCCCAAGACGCTGGCTGCATCGCCCCACTGTATGGCAATGCTGATGCGCCGATACTCACCAGTTCTCAGGTCGCTTCATTCTCAGACGCTCAGATATTTTTTAAAAAACCAGGAGAGCCTCGGTACCCCGCTGTCTCGACTCCAAGGGGAGCAAAGGCGTAGGTTCTGTCGCGATCTGCATATTTGCGCCTCTTGAGATCTTCGGCTAAATCTGTCGCCTTACCTTACCATGTTGTACCAAATATGATTTTTAATAGGAAGATTATAACTCAATCTTCTAGATTCTAACATGGAAGGGAAGAGGTCTGTATCCAAAAGTGGTTCCTGACAAGGCCAACTTGATGAGGTCTTAAATTAACACGCGTTCATGTTTATCATCTGGAGTATTATAGTTTAGTGGAGGATAGTAGTGTGGGTATACAGAGCGCATTGAAACTCAATGATAGAGACACAAAGCTATAGTATTTTATCAGCAGCGTTATCTTATCATCCAGCGGTATACCTTCTTACTATCCAGTCCCAACACTAGGTAGGTACTTCACTTACGCAATGATTACACAATAACCACCCTTTCTTTCGTTACAGTTTTGCTGCTACATCGAAGAATGCAAAGAAAAATTTAAAACTTCAGATGAAAGAAAAGAACACTGTGTTAAAATTCACAAACTACCAAAAGATTTCAGATTTGAACACAGTGCAAAAAAATCGAAAAGTCGAAAAAAAACCACAGCTAGCAATCCTGAATCAATGGAACTCGATAGTGAGAATAAAAACCAAAATCTATTTGTGTTATCTACTAGCAAATCAAGAGCTTTTCCGAAGTATATTGGAAAGAAATTCACTGGGAGCAAAGACAAAAAACTGAAAGCCACTCAAGATGTCGATATGGATATGATTGTAGATGATTTAAGGGCAAATTTGCCAAAATAATTGCAAGATAAACGCTTAGATATTTATTAGTTTCTCACAAGAACATGTTACACAATCTCGAGTAAGTATCTCGAAAACGAAACGCGAGAATAATTTACTGGCATGTATCCAATCCAATGCTAAAAAGTGATATTGACTCGACAACAATTCGAGATTCATAAGCACGTACATTCATTTTAATTCTATTGGTAACATTTACACACTCAACATTAATATTAATTGAATAAATAATTCCAACTTTCAGTAAGCTGTTAATTTTACTTGGCTTTTCCTTGAGCCGCTACGGCTGCCATAGCCTTCTTGACTGTCTCTTCGTCCCCAAGGAAGGTCATAGAGTTCACTGGCTTCATATTTTCATCTAATTCATAAACGAAAGGAATCCCCGTTGGTAAATTCAGCTCCATAATAGCAGCGTCGCTCAGATCTGAAGAAAAAGATTTCAACTTTATAATTTCATTAACTTTATTTCTTTAGGCTTACAAAATAAGAAGGTAGGTATTTAGACAAGTCTAAGTGCTATTTTTAATATAAATTGTTATCAATTAAGGATTATTATCGAATTAGCATTGCCATTCAACGCAACGTGGCAATGCTGCCAGAATTCTGGGCACTCTGCCTTCTGGTAAGGTTTACATTTTCAGGCAATAGATATAAATAAATAATGCTGGACAATTCACACAGCATTATCTAGCCCCAAGCTAAGCAGAGCTTGTGTTATGTGTAAATGCTAGTTGTAATTGTTTTATTCTATGATTATATTTTTCTTATTAAATGTCATACCTACATCAAACAAGAATCAAAGGGTCGTTGATTTTCTCTTCACTACAATTCTTGGTCCGCTACTTACCATCCAAATGTTTGACGATGCCTCTTAAGCTGTTACCGTGGGCAGCAATGATTATATTCTTTCCTTCCTTGATCTGAAAAAAATGTAAAATTGTGACAGGAAGCAATTTTGTTACACAAGTCAATATATCAAAACAAATGAAAATCGTGTTTATATTCTAGTCGTTAATATTTTTATTTGCAACTCATAGAACATGCTGTAAAATAAAAATTTGTTAAAGGCTCAATTTGTTAAATTTAGTGGAGTGGCACAACAGTTTGAAGGTCTATACCCTGTGGGTGAAGTCAGGTTGCGGATGATTATGATGATGATCATCATCTGCATCAGCCTCTATATTATATTTATATTAGTCCACAGCTGGACATAGGCCTACCTCTATGAGCGCCATAGCGCCCTGTCTTCAGCTTGACGCATCCAGCACCTGCCTGCAGTCTTTCGCAGGTCGTCATTCCACCTGGCCGGAGGGTGTCCTACACTACGTTTACCGTTTCGTGGTCTCCAACACGTTTACCCCAACAGTAGTCGGTTCTTCGCGATGAATGGCTTAAAAATGTTCCTAGGTACCTGCGGAACGATGACATCATTCCAATATGGCAGTGTTCTCTCAATGGTAAGCTTCAAGCTCTCAAACATCGGGAACTCTTCAGGCTTAGGGTCACTGGCATAGCGGGCATCTTTCACAATGGTGTCATAATAAGGGTGATCTTTCTCCATAGGTGGTGGAGGAACGTCGAAACTGCGTCTCCAGATTTGTACCTGACAAATAAAATTCAAATAATTTTATATCATAATTAATTTATTGAGATTCACCCGGCGGCCATGACAAATAGCAAGCAATCGCAACAAATTAAATACATTTTTGCTACTAAAGTATCCGTCCATACCTCTTGTTTTGCATTTATATACTATTTGCTATAAAATTCTCATGAAATTGATTATTTATTGCCAAAACAGACGTAAATACATATAGAATTCGCACCAAGGTGTTTCAATTATTATAATGTACCTACCAACTTGGTAGGTAAAAAGTACAGATATCATCAATCACAGAGGGAGACAGCTACTTTATTTCGACTGAGAATTAAAATCTAGTTATAAAACTTAAAACCTAGGTATTTAGTTTTTTTTAATTTGCGGGATTAATACTTATCTCGAAAGAATCATCCAAATAAATAAATAGGTATATATCGCTGATAGAAATCGACGGACAATACTCCATAAAAAACAATAAACTGGCTATAAGTATGTTTTTTTATGGAGTATGTCCGTCGATAGAACCATCTTTTTCCGTCCCGTTCGTCCCACTGCACAAATGGGAGATTTAATAGGCTGAAAATTATGTCGCGTTCGTCCCACCAATCGGCATCGATGCGTATTAGTTAGAAAAACGGTATAATCGATTAGTTTCAAATATTATTATCCCATTCGTCCCACCATTCGAAGTCAGTTAGGAAACTGAAACCGTAACCTCTTGGAGCCAAAACATCTAATTAATATATTTCTATTAAAAATATTTTTTTTACTAGTATAATTAGTTTTATACTTCGATCAAAAATTTCCGGCTTTGCCGGCCGCGAACTCCTTATTTTTGATCGAAGGTTTTATATAATAAAACTTCGATGTCAACGCAATCAAAAGCAACAGCCGTTCAATGCCCGATTTTTTAAATTTCCAATGACATGCGCACAAAACCTATACAGTATACATAGGTTACCTAAGTATGTACCTACTTCCCGTTGTCATGAATCATGAATTTGGCAAAAAGCAGTCATAAAAATAAGAATAAAGGAAAAAATACGAATTTCGTAAATTTGTAGTTTATTCACAAAAAAAAATTTAAAGTCGTGACTTGGACCAAAATAAATTTCCATTGAAATAGAACCTTAAAATTTCAAACATCAATAAGTAGCTTACTTAGCCTTTTGCTTTATAGTGCGTTACTCGTACTGGGTAAATCTTCTACGAAAACTTTTAGAAAAACTAAAGGTGAAGCGCGGGTTCGAATCCTGCCGAAATCGAAAATTTTTGGGATACTATTAAAAGTACCTCGTAGAAGTAGCTTACTCTCAAAAAAAAAAAAACTCGCCATGTGCCAAAACAGGGTACCTACCTAATACCTTCTTGCCGTTTACCAAGAATCATACCATACATACAAATTGGCAAGGTTTTATAATAATGCGATACCTACCCTCGCCTCGGTGCGAGAGTCCGACTCGGACTTTACGTTTTATTTCTAAATACCTACTTTGCTATCATACCTATCACCCATTATGTTACTTTAACATTATTAGGTTTATTAATAAATTTATTAATAACCTACCTACTTCATTGGCCTTACTAATACGTACCTGAGCTTCTCCATATTTAGCGGCAGTTTCAGCTTTGTCCAATCCAGTAAGTCCACCGTAGTGCCTCTCGTTCAATCGCCAGGTCTTATTGATAGGGATGTCAGGCTGTCCGATCTCTTTCAGCACCGAGTTCAAGGTAATCTGCGCGCGCTTCAGGACCGATGTGTGAGCAACATCGAACTGATAACCCTCAGCTTTCAAAGCTTTGCCAGCACTGACTGCTTCATCGCGGCCTTATAACATGAGAAAATTATATTTAAAGAAATTTATGATTATTATGTAGGTGACATTAAAATCTTAAAAGTTAAAGTTAGTCACTTGTACCTTTGTCGCTGAGATCAGCGTCGTACCAGCCACAGAAAAGATTTTTCTGATTCCATTCACTTTCACCGTGACGAATCATTACAATCTTGTATTTTCCAGCCATTATTGTTATACTTTGTTATTTTTTGTTTAATCCGGCAAAATAATGATCTCGACTGACTGTATAGTAACCAGTGTTGCCAGTGCCTTCACCGAGTTTCGGACGATCCGCTGTCGGAAAAAGGACGATTTTTGAACAAATAGGACGGTTAAAGAAAATATTAATTAATTATGATTTTAATGAAAAAATATACCCAAAAGGCTTCGATCAAAAATTTCCGGCTTTGCCGGCCCCCCTTAGATTCACAATGCGCACCCCAAAACCTTCAGTAGCAAAGGAGAACCATTTTGACATGTTAGGGAAGCTTTTCAACTAGTGTCATTTTAGCGTTCAGACAAAAAGCATGGGTAAGCTCGTACAAAAAATGCAAGAATCACTCGTCCAAAGTGCTGAAAAAGGATCGAATTTCTTATTTTCACTAAGTTTAAATATATTTTTTACCCGTATATTGAGATGAGAGTCATATACTTGTGAAATCAGCATAAAATATTGTTGTTTGGTTTGCCTATGTTAAAATATTAATTTTGTTCTAAATTGATAAATGGAGAGGATATTTCTTCTAAAAAAAAATGTCGTCTATAGTATGTATTAATATATTTTTCATAAAAATAAGTTTAATATTACTAGTTGATTTTTAAAATAACTAGTTGGCCCGCCCTAAAATTTCATTTGCGTAGACTCTCTAATAAAAGAAAGACTAGGTACTTACCTACCTACCAGAAGTATGAATTTATAAAACGCTTACTTTTTGTCCCTTAAAAAAAACTCGTGCAAAGCCGCAGACAAGAACCAGTTCTTTTTAATCTAGAGTACCTGCCTGAAATTGTATTTTAAGTTTAAATTATTGTATGTCTGAAATGACCCTTTTGTATGAATACCTACTGTTGAGACACCAATTTATAGTTTAATCAATAAATGATTCGTTATCTTTACCTGAATTCTGTTAATTAATCCTTATAGAAAATAAACTGAAAAGGTAGGTATATAATTCTCAGGTAGGTACCTACCTACTTACAAAATAAAATAAAATGAATTCGACTCCACCAATCTCTTGTTCCGTATGGAAAACCTTGTCAGGCTCTGCGCAAACTGTCTGCGTCAAAACAAAACGAAGACAATTTTGAGTGACATTTTTGTATGGCTCTAGGTATCTACGGGGGAGGTCACAAACACTTATTTTTGATCGAACCCAAAAGGAAATAAATACACTTACTAAAACTTACTACACTTACTTAAATGCAGCGGTCAGAAGTTGTCGCATTCACGCGTCGTCGTCAGTTTCGTTTCACGCATTATTTTTTAAAAAGTTATTGTGGCTGGCTATTTGAAAAGGGACGGAAAAGGGACGGAATTTGAGAACGGACATCGAAGGGACGATGCGGCGTCTAAAAGGACGAAAATCGTCCCTTTTGGGACGTTCTGGCACCGCTGATAGTAACCTATTCGACCTCTTCTCATCTCAAGGTTAAAAATGACGTTGCCTTTCCACAGAAAATAAAACTATTATTTTTGATACAGCGAGAGTACATCAAAGGCTCTAAGAAAAGAAAGTAACTAATTATTGCAAGTACCTATGTTACATTCTATTTAATATAACTATAATAAATAACGATTTTTTACCAAAATGAAGCAGCGTGTTGTTTTACTCGAAAATCGATAAAATTTACAAGTCGACTAAAAACTAAATATTACTTGTCAACCGTGGTGGCACATCACTTAAACGATGTAACCCATAGAGACGCCAAAGAGTTATTTTAAATAATTACTCTATGATGTAAACCTTGAAAAAATACGGATTTCAGCTACCACCATAGAGTTATTATTATTAGAGTACGCTACTCTCGTAGTATTATATTCTCTCTGTACCTTAGAGTATACCTAGAGATGGCATACCTACGAAAAAAACGTGTATACCTAAACTTACCTAGAAACTAAAATGGCTCCTTTCCGTAGTGCTGCCCTTTTGTACCTCGATATTTTTATCGAAACAAGTATTTTTGTGACGATATTTTAGCAGTTTCGTAGTGATTTTATTGTTTTCACCACGATTATGAAACAGAATTCTATAATCATATAGTCTTATAATGCTTAAATTAGAGATACAAAGTATGTGAATGCACGTACCCAACTATGGCTCGACCGCGCTCATGAGACGCAACCACTGAGAAGTTGTAGAAAATGAGCTAGTATAACAATGTATTTTCCGAGTCAAGACTCATGCGTTTAGACACGTGCCAGAACTCCTTAGAATTAAAGATCAAAGTTCACCAAACCAGTTTATTGAACAGTCTGCAGTTAGCTCATTTGTTTCAATTGTAAGTTCTAATTTGTTTATACTATTTGATTCAAATTTTCTTTGTTAATAAACGTTGTGTTCATTTAAGAAAAAAAGGTACCTACTGAAATGAAACAACAAGCTACTTAATTGCAAAATATATTGTTTGTATGCAACAGTGATTTGTGAGATAGTATATTTATATTTGTATAACAATATGGGTATAACAATGTGTAATCTGTATCTTTAGCGTAGACGCTATCTATGCTTATATTATAAATGCGAAAGTGTATTTGTTTGTCATTCAGTCACGGCTTAACTAAGAAACCGGAACCTAACTAAGAAAGGATGGAAAGTAACATAGGCTACTTTTTGTCTTAGTAAAATAACAAACTCCCGTGGTAGAGTTACAGGAATATCCCCCTAGATATTATGATGAAATTCGAATTTAACGGGGATGAAACCGCGGGGAACAGCTAGTATTATTTATTATTATAATATAAATCACAAAAAGATAGACACCACATTTTATAAGCAATTCAACAAGTCTCATTCATTTATTATATTATATCACAAATTTAACACAGACTCCTACATTTTTAATTAAACAAGCAATGTAATCCGTAATCCGTCTTATTCATTTACAGTATAAATCAAAAATTTAACACAGACAGACGCCACCTGTATTTTCGATTGTAGAAGCAATGCAACAGTCTCATTCATTTACACATTTGCAATATACCTACCTAATTCAAAAATTCAACTAATACTACACCTAAATTTTCAATTTTACAAGTACCTAATGTAATCAGTCTCATTCATTTAGGTACAGTATAAATCTCAAATTTACATTATTTCTATTAAAGTAGGTACTGGATCGCGCTGGCACTAGTGGCTGAAACAAACATGAAGAATAAATTTATAATGCAACATTATTTGTCAGCCTACAATTATAGACTCTAGAAAGGTACTGAGTAGTTCAACTTTGAAAAAAAATCTAAAATCTTAAAGAAATTCTGAAAAAAAAGGTGGACGAAAAAAAGTGCCAGTGGGGCGTGCCACATCGTTTGCGAAATAACTTTATTTCGCATGGAAATAATTTGCTAAGGGAGGATTTATGGAAATGTACATTTTAGAGGGGATTTGAAGTATGGTAGGCTTTAATATTACTTTGGGTCAGATTTATTTACCTAAAACTTAATATTCATTAATATCAAAATTTAAGCCCTTTGGAAAAATAAAGGTAGTCAAGTTTGTTAATGCATATATGCATTACTTTGCAATAGAAGTTTGTGGGAGTAAGGTCAAGTAAAATACTTACTAAAAAGATTCGTGACGGTACGGCATCCTCTCGCAGTCTTGTTATTTAAAGTTCGATTGAAGCAAGTTTCTTCAAAATGAAGAGAACGAACGAAAATATCTTTCGTACCAAACTTCAAATTTTCTACTCCAATTGAGTCCAGCCACTTTTTCTTTTACCGTAATTTTCGGGTAACCTAGAACGTAAAAAACCAGTTGAAAATTAATACACTACAATTTACACTTGAAAACATCGATACCTATGAAAAATGCCTTGAAGGACAACACTATCGCCAAACAAACAGTTTCATGTTTTCTTTAATTACACTTAAAACTTACAAAAATAAGCTACATTCGGTATGAATTTTATGTAAACTATTCCTATGAAAGCCAACACATAAGGTATTTATTGTATTATTTGGTAATTTAGCAAAATAAGAATACGTACCGGTGTAATGTTATGTTTGGACGATTTTCACTTGTTTTTAAGCCGCAACCTACCAAACTGCTGTTTGGCATCTTCCTATTAGCTTTCTTTCGCTTACTATATAAGTATTCACATGAAAAAGTCCCGAACTCAAATAATTTTAGCATTTTTACTGTAAATGCAACTCTCGTTGACAGTTTACATACCTGAAAGTAAAATGGCGAACCGGCCTCAATCATGCTTTGCTATGACGTCACGTTTCAATGTTGCCAAAAATAGGTTTCGCACATTATATTGATGTCTCTTTTTACATTGGTTATTGTAGGTAAGATAAAACGAGATAGCTATAAGTTTATGAGTTCAATTTCGATTTAGATCATATTTGTATAACCGAAAGTTCCTATAGAACAATACGCCGTCTCTATATACCTATACTCTAAGGATTTTTGTCATAAATCGTAGATTGCATAAATGTTGATGATCTGTGGTTCACACGTGGACTGAGGAAATCACCTCCCCTTGATTCGTTGGGTCATAGCTTAGAGGAACAAGGGTCATAGAGTTATTTATTATCTTAGAGTATACCTAGAGACGGCATACCTACGAAAAAAACGTGTATACCTAAACTTACCTAGAAACTAAAATGGCTCCTTTCCGTAGTGCTGCCCTTTTGTACCTCGATATTTTTATCGAAACAAGTATTTTTGTGACGATATTTTAGCAGTTTCGTAGTGATTTTATTGTTTTCACCACGATTATGAAACAGAATTCTATAATCATATAGTCATAGAATGCTTTAATTAGAGATACAAAGTATGTGAATGCACGTACCCAACTATGGCTCGACCGCGCTCATGAGACGCAACCACTGAGAAGTTAAGAAAATGAGCTATTATAACAATGGTAATTTTTTCATGTATTTTCCGAGTCAAGACTCATGCGTTTAGACACGTGCCAGACCTCCTTAGAATTAAAGATCAAAGTTCACCAAACCAGTTTATTGAACAGTCTGCAGTTAGCTCATTTGTTTCAATTGTAGGTAAATACTAGTTCTAATTTGTTTATACTATTTGATTCAAATTTTCTTTGTTAATAAACGTTGTGTTCATTTAAGAAAAAAAGGTACCTACTGAAATGAAACAACAAGCTACTTAATTGCAAAATATATTGTTTTTAGGCAACAGTGATTTGTGAGATAGTATATTTATATTTGTATAACAATGTGTAATCTGTATCTTTAGCGTAGACGCTATCTATGCTTCTATGCTTATATTATAAATGCGAGTGTATTTGTTTGTCATTCAGTCACGGCTTAACTAAGAAACCGGAACCTAACTAAGAAAGGATGGAGAGTAACATAGGCTACTTTTTGTCTTAGTAAAATAACAAACTCCCATGGTAGAGTTACAGGAATATCCCCCTAGATATTATATGAAATTCGAATTTAACGAGGATGAAACCGCGGGGAACAGCTAGTATTATTTATTATTATAATATAAATCACAAAAAGATAGACACCACATTTTATAAGCAATTCAACAAGTCTCATTCATTTATTATATTATATCACAAATTTAACACAGACTCCTACATTTTTAATTAAACAAGCAATGTAATCCGTAATCCGTCTTATTCATTTACAGTATAAATCAAAAATTTTACACAGACGCCACCTGTATTTTCGATTGTAGAAGCAATGCAACAGTCTCATTCATTTACACATTTGCAATATACCTACCTAATTCAAAAATTCAACTAATACTACACCTAAATTTTCAATTTTACAAGTACCTAATGTAATCAGTCTCATTCATTTACAGTATAAATCTCAAATTTACATTATTTCTATTAAAGTAATGGATCGCGCTGGCACTAGTGGCTGAAACAAACATGAAGAATAAATTTATAATGCAACATTATTTGTGAGCCTACAATTATAGACTCTAGAAAGGTACTGAGTAGTTCAACTTTGAAAAAAAATCTAAAATCTTAAAGAAATTCTAAAAAAAAAGGTGCCACATCGTTTGCGAAATAACTTTATTTTGCATGGAAATAATTTGCTAAGGGAGGATTTATGGAAATGTACATTTTAGAGGGGATTTGAAGTATGGTAGGCTTTAATATTACTTTGGGTCAGATTTATTTACTTAAAACTTAATATTCATTAATATCAAAATTTAAGCCCTTTAGAAAAATAAAGGTAGTCAAGTTTGTTAATGCATATATGCATTACTTTGCAATAGAAATTTGTGGGAGTAAGGTCAAGTAAAATACTTACTAAAAAGATTCGTGACGGTACGGCATCCTCTCGCAGTCTTGTTATTTAAAGTTCGATTGAAGCAAGTTTCTTCAAAATGAAGAGAACGAACGAAAATATCTTTCGTACCAAACTTCAAATTTTCTACTCCAATTGAGTCCAGCCACTTTTTCTTTTACCGTAATTTTCGGGTAACCTAGAACGTAAAAAACCAGTTGAAAATTAATACACTACAATTTACACTTGAAAACATCGATACCTATGAAAAATGCCTTGAAGGACAACACTATCGCCAAACAAACAGTTTCATGTTTTCTTTAATTACACTTAAAACTTACAAAAATAAGCTACATTCGGTATGAATTTTATGTAAACTATTCCTATGAAAGCCAACACATAAGGTATTTATTGTATTATTTGGTAATTTAGCAAAATAAGAATACGTACCGGTGTAATGTTATGTTTGGACGATTTTCACTTGTTTTTAAGCCGCAACCTACCAAACTGCTGTTTGGCATCTTCCTATTAGCTTTCTTTCGCTTACTATATAAGTATTCACATGAAAAAGTCCCGAACTCAAATAATTTTAGCATTTTTACTGTAAATGCAACTCTCGTTGACAGTTTACATACCTGAAAGTAAAATGGCGAACCGGCCTCAATCATGCTTTGCTATGACGTCACGTTTCAATGTTGCCAAAAATAGGTTTCGCACATTATATTGATGTCTCTTTTTACATTGGTTATTGTAGGTAAGATAAAACGAGATAGCTATAAGTTTATGAGTACAATATCGATTTAGATCATATTTGTATAACCGAAAGTTCCTATAGAACAATACGCCGTCTCTATATACCTATACTCTAAGCTCTGTACGCTACCACCGATCGGGCAAGGCAACACCAGTGATGCCAGATCTACTGATTTAGCAGTAGATCTACCTGCTTTTTGAACCGTCTACTGATCTACTGATTTTTTGCTCAAATTTTGTGAAATCTTCCTGCTTTTTCCGAGCATCAATAGCAAGTGACTCCATGTCTTTATTTTAGCTCACGTGATAAGTTGCCAATCACACAAACTCCACAAAATTGAAACAGATGAATGAAACTGAAGAGTTTGTTTTGTTCGTTCCTTCGTTTCTTCCAGGGTTGCCAACCGTACGAGGTTCCTCGTACAAATACGAGATTTTTGGTCTTCCGTACGAGGTACGAGGGCACTATCAACCTCGTACAATTATGTACGAGATTTTGACATAACATAACACTTGTCGCATTGGCGCGATGATTGTCTATAGTTCGCTCGCTATCCCATGAACCAAGAAATCCCCGAGAAATAAAACATTTCGTTCTTCGCATTATTTGTCTGTCGCCTTGATCACACATGTCATAGTGCCAACCAGAGAGGTGTCACTTCACAAAATAAATAAAAATCTCGTGCAAAAATAAAAGAAAAACGATGCGAATGAGGATGTTCCTGATATAATATTTGGAAATGAAAACTGAGACTAGAAGTACATAGTTACCTATGCAAAGTTGTCAACCTACAAACAAATCTCGTTCATTAGTTATTTACGATAGTAATGTTAAGGATTATTTTAATACAAAGTGATGTTTTATTTAGTAGAAACTTGCAATAGTTTATTTCGTTGTGTAAAACGTCCTAAATTCAACAGTTTGATATGCATTAATTTTGGTTTAGTCACTTTTAGAGGCAAGTACGAGGTTCGAAAGCCATAATACGAGATTTTTAGCTGCTTAGTACGAGGAAAAAATTTCTATGGTTGGCAACCCTGGTTTCTTCCTTCCGGCCTCCACTTTCTTTCTGTCTGTCTTGGTATACTGTTCATTGTTTTCGATTGATGGATTGGTTGGTCCGTTCGTTCGTTCGATAAAGTTTTGCAAAGTGCAAACTGACTGTTTATCCAGTTATTACTCTATTATGCACTAAATAATATGTCCAAAACCACAAATCAAAGTTCGATCAGACTGAAAAGAACTGAGCAAAGCACAGCCGACAGGCCGCGCCTGGCCTCGCTTTCCAAAAAGCTAAACAGTTTGGGCATGTGGGTAAAGAAAACGCTTCCTAACTTTCAAAAAAAACGGGTTGGTCTTTTTTTTTTGCATGAAAATACTCGCAAAACACAATACATAGGTACTAATTTATAACATATTAAAATCTACCTGCTTTTTTTCCCAATCTACTGCTTTTTTACCAAAATTTCTACTGCTTGTTTCAGATTCCGTCTGGCAACACTGGGCAACACTGATTTAATAAAAAACAAATAAAGTTTTCATGCTTGGCTATTGTACGTTTTGTAGTTCTCTTTGTTTTGTTTTCATCTTTGAGATCACAGAATAACTCGTACAAGTTTGAGATAAGTAAAGCTATTTTCCAAGCAGATCACAGATCTGCTATTCTGAATCTGTGTTTCCAAGTTGAAATGTATTAAGAAAAATGGCGCCGAAGAAAAAAATAATCGATAAACCTCCGAAAGCTCCTGTAAAAAGAGCACAAAAGCCTATGAAGCCTTCTCCGCAAACAGTCGAAGTAAAAATTGGAAGCTCTGGTAAGAAATGAAACCAAAACTTTATTTTGTTTGTCTCTTCATTCATAATTTTTGTTCTCGCCGGGTTAGTAAGATAATATTTTTACCGGCACAACCTGGGCATAGTATTTTTATTTCCAAAATATATGAAGCCTTTTTGTTAAGTACCCGCAATAATATCAGCTCTCTGCCATTTAAAGTCCCATCAAAATCAGCCCACCGGTCTACTATACTATAGACTACAGAGATTAAAAGCTATTTTGACATGACAATTAGGTAATTTTATTTATTTGTTTAACATATCGACGGACATCACTATCCCGCATCCCTTAACCCTGATAGAACACTACAAATTTTCATACATAGGTACATAATGGCTTGATTTTTAAAAAGATATGGCAATTCGTCACTGATTGACACAGTGTTTCAATGGGGAGGTGACATAAACATACAATTGTTGACATAGTCGTATTTTCTCTCACATAGACTTTGAGCACCTAAAACTTCCCATTTTGTACGTTATAATTTTATTTTGATGCTATTATCACACAACAACAATGTTTTTATATTACAGTAGTCTAGTTTTAACATCATCATCAGCCCGCTGTCACTCACTGTTGCATAGGCCGCCTCTTAAGTCCTAGTTAACCTAGATAAAAATAAAAAACTTTTCACACAAGCTGCTTAGCTTGGGGCTACATAATGATGTGTGAATTGTCCAGCATGATTTATTTATTTATTTTTATTCAATTTGGGCTAGTAATTAACTTGACAGGAGATAATTTATTCTTTCCCAGTTGCTTTGGCCCAACTCCTAGCAGAATCAAGTCGCACATCACCAAAAAAAGCCAAGACACTGGTTAAACAAATCAACACTCCAGATACTGTTAAGAAGCCTGTTACCAGAAAATGCACCCCTGTTACTAAAAAGAATGTTGATAAGACAACAGACAAACATTGTGTAGATGATTCAGTGGCACCACAGAAACAGTTACATAGTCCTGTCAGAAGAAAGTATGTCAATAAGACAACAGAAAATCATAGTGTAGATGATTCAGTGACACCACAGGAACATTTGCATACTCTTGTCACTAAAAAAAATGTCAATAAGACAACAGAAAAACATAGTGTAGATGACTCAGTGGCATCACCGAAACAGTTGCATAGTCCTGTCAAAAGAAAGTATGTCAAAAAGCCAACAGAAAATCATAGTGTAGATGATTCAGTGACACCACAGGAACATTTGCATACTCCTGTCACTAAAAAGAATGTCAATAAGACAACAGAAAAACATAGTGTAGATGATTCAGTGGCCCCACAAAAACAGTTACACAGTCCTATCAGAAGAAAGTATGTCAAAAAGATAACAAAGAAACATAGTGTAGATGATTCAGAGGCACCACAGAAACAGTTACATAGTCCTGTCAGAAGAAAGTATGTCAAAAAGATAACAAAGAAACATAGTGTAGATGATTCAGTGACACAACAGGAACAGTTACATACTCCTGTCACTAGAAAGTATGTCAGTAAGACAACAGAGGTTCTTAATGTAGATAATAAAGAGACTGAACAGAAAGAAAAGAAAAAGAGATGTGTACCAAAGAGGGCCTTGTTGAAAGTTAAGAAACCTTATCCTGTCACAAAAGCTAAGAATAAACCTAGCAGGAAAAAACAGCAGAAATCTGTCAAATCAGCAAATATCAGTCAAGAAATCGGCAAAGATAACTTTTCTGATATACTTAGCCAACAAGGACTAGCGGCTTCCAAGGGTTGGTAAATTTTTTGTGTTTGCTAAAATAATTGCTTCAGCCTTCTGTCTAAGGGGCTTTTTTATGAACAAAAAATATATCTGTTGCCAACAGTTTTTTTTGTTGCTGACTTGCTGGCACTATTTCTTATACTTAATCTATTTATGGTTATGGTGTTACAAAATAAATTAAACTCTTCATTATTTTGGTTTTTACAAAAGTCAACTCATCAAAAAGAATAGAAATCACAACACACAAAACTTGCAAGTCACAACTCAACAAAGCACAGCACAAAGTTGAATCAAGTGAAAATTTTTAAACCTATGGAACCTCCAAGCTTGTTATTTTGCCCTATGTTTGGTTTCAAAATTTAATTTGACACATACCTAAAACGGGCAAAATTGTCTTTTGGTGCCCTATTTTTGATGCATTCAGATTTTACCTTAACTTAAGCAAAAATTTACTATTGTTGCAAAAATCGACATTAACTTACCTATTACAATATAAACAAAGTTGAGGAGTTAACTCCTAAGACAATTACAATCAAATAATACAACTAAATTAAAATAAGTACCTATTTACAATTGAAACAATTAAGCTAACTGACTGTTGCAAACAATCTACAGGTAGCTCAACTGATCCATATCAATACCAGTCTCCAAAGATAAGTAAATAATTGTGAGATAGAAAAGGTACAAGAACCTACTCATAATATTCTAGGTTTGGGAGGCAGGCGGAAACGATTATTATAATATTTTGTATTAACAAATCGAAATCTCCTTCCAGGTTGTGAAAATGTTGCAACAACACCAATTAAAAGGCTAAGGGGAAGGCCCAAAGCATCTACACCAGCCAAATCTAAATCATTACAGCCAAAAGAAAAAATTGCGGTTCTTATGTTGGAAAAGCTTGTAGAAAACCCATACCCCACCCAACCACCTCAACCTAATAACCGTCCCAACTCTGTAATCAGTAACAAATCAAATTTAACATTGACTAAAGACATATCTACCGAGCATAGCATTTCATCAGACACCACCACCACTGTCACTTTCACATCCAATGATTGTGAGCAATTCATCAATAAACTAGAGCAGTTGGAGAATCTCGACCAATTAGTAGTGAAAGACAACTTAAAACAGATGGACCTTAGTGAAATATCAAGAAATGAAAGCTCTTCAACTGACTCCGAGTCTAGTTCATCCTCATCGTCATCTTCAGATTCGGAACTGGGTGGCGCAAATACCTTCCCCGAGCTTAACTTGAGCACTTCCTCCTTGACACCTATATCACCCCTATCTGACGCAAACACAGACCTCAAGCGAAAACTTGAAAGGATGCGTAAATTGATCGAGGACTTTATAGCAGACGATAGCACATCATTGTCGCATCATGACGACAACCTTTGCTCCAATTCTGACGCCCTAAAAGGTGATCCCGTCATTGAAGATATAATCAACAACTGTGACAACTTCGACAGTGATCTCGAAGCTATGTTTCAGCTGGAGAACAATTCTGAAAAATCTGTAGAACGTCACAGAACATCTTACTTCACGGAGCCTAAAGAATCTGTAATTAGAAGCTTAGAAGATTCTAGACGGTCAAGTTACGAAGGCAATGGTGAGACCAGCAGCCCGGAAAAATACAGACTACGTCAAAAGAGTGTTCACAATGATTCAGAAGCAAAAATCGCTAAACCCTGCCTGGTTAGACGTGTATCTGCAGCCAACTCACAAGACACCTCCACCAATCTCCCAGATAAACAGCTGGATTCAAACATAAATCGTGTAGAAGCGTCTCCAACTGATAGTTTCAAAACTTTCACATCCGATGAGTACAACTATGTGCCGTTCGATCGCACTCAGGACGATGAAGATGCTCTGTCGCTGTACGCTGAGAGCATTGGCGGCATGGAGTCTTCAAGACTTGACTCAGTCGCCCCTGTGTCTAACGTCAGCCTGCAGGACGTGTACGTACCCGAATACTCACCAACCTCTCGCATGCGAGAGAAGTACATCTACAGACCAACTAAAATAGAAGTACATAGAAGCAATCTTGCAGAGGGATCTATCGAAGAAGGCGAAATCATTTCTAACAAGGATGATCAAGAACAGGAGCCAGGTACAAAACCTGCAGAAACATCACAAGCGTGTGTTTCAAGTTCAGGCTCCGGGGCTATAAAGAAACCAGCTTTGGAGTTGCAGGAACATTCAAACCGCACATCGTCAATTGATGAAGAGTCTATCAAAAGGTCCGAGGCTCAGATCTCGAGACAGCCTTGCCGACCAATTACTTCGTACACAAAAATGAACCCGATAAGAAGTTCCTTATACCGAGGCTTTTGTTTTTTTTTCATAGCAACTCAATGCAAAAAGGCCATCTGTCGTTTTCCACACATTATTATAGATGATAACACTTTTAAATACCGTCTAACGTTGCTTAATCAAGACAATCTGATAGGAGAGTACTTACTGATGCGCCTTTACGGGTCATTAAAGGAACTCTACTGCTTATTATTCGTCGAAGAATGCAAACGGAGGAGAGCAACTAGAATACTCTTAGAGATGGCGATCGACCTCGGCCTCGGATTCGTTGAAATAGACGAGGACCTCAGAGTTCAGGTGTTAGAGACGACATTGTTGCATCTGAATACGATTAGCTTAGACGAGTGTGACGATCTACTCAAATCTGAGCATGAAGGCACGATGATGTGCGATGCTCTACTCTCGTGCATGGCAAACTCTCAGAACTTTGCACAGTTCAAGCAGGCATTCGTGAAACTGGCGAACCTAATGAGTGAACTGAACCGACCTGTTGATTTCCAGGTTGCGAGTAGTATTCTAGAGCGCGTGTGTATACTACCGGGGGAGGACTTCCTTGCTCGGGGGATGTTGACTTTGATGGAGAATACAGACGTGAGCATTTTCGATAACAACCTGGCATGCTCATTTGAGGTTCAGCTGTCGAAAATAGACAGCAATGTTCATGCAATGTACTTGTCAGCTAAGAATGCTGCGCTCGGAGTTCGCTTTGCGCAGCCGGGCGAGATGCATCCCGCAACAGATTTCTTAATGCCGCGCGTGGATCAAAGTGGACCGCAACAAACGTTGCCTGATTCCACTAACATGGACAATTTGGTAAGTTTTATCTTTAATTAGCTGATTTAGTTTATTGTACATTATACAGGGTGGAAAGAATCTATGGGCCCTGGAGGGGAACTACCTTAAATCCTTTAGCTAGCTCATTTAACTGAAAGGAAACATTCCTTTATTTAAAAAAAAATATAATTGATACTAATACATTCAAAGATTTTATAAAAATTCCTTGTCTCACCTGGGAATCTTAGATCATAGATTCTTTCCACCCTGTATACCTAACATTACAGATTTACATGATCAGCATTGATTCATAATGATTATAAGAGAATAAGAGCGTTTTCCCACGACGCGCGACGCACGACACTCCGGGTGTCATACATTTCTATGAACCTGTCGTGCTGTGCGGTGTCGTTGCGTGTGTAAACGGTTCACAGAAATGTATGACGCCCGGAGTCGTCACCGCATTTTGTCGTGTGGTGTCGTGCCTCGTGTAAAAACACCGTAAGACCATTATTTAATTCATGTAAGGCCAGTCGCACATCTCTCCTGCGCGTCATTACTTCATTGGTCCCCGTTCGAGTAGCGGAATATAAATTGTCGATTGCCGCAAGATTCATGCGAAATAAACGCGGTATTGCAGCGATATGACGGATCGAGAGCGAAGATGCGTGACCGAGCAGATCTGCGGAATACCGCGCAAATCTATGCGGTAGAACAGGCAACTTCGCCTCAACTTCGCTTGTCGTACAACGGACAAGTCATGGCGAAACGACTGCGGTTTCGCTGCTATAATTTCGCAGCGCAGATATGCTACGGACCTTATTCCGGTTGAAGATTGTTTGAATTTCTCCGCAAAAAAAAAAAAACAAACATTTTTCAGCACCAGGGTGTCCCCGAATAACAGCGGATTGCTGTTATTCGGGGACACCCTGGTGCTGAAAAATGTTTGTTTTGCAACGACAAAATGGATGAAACTAGATCAAATAATTATGATAGTCGAATGTCTATAATATACCACCCCTACTGACTCTCAATCAAGTGATTGATACACCGTCCACTCGCACTAAGCGGTTTTCGTCCACCTTCGTGGACGAAAACCTGGTGTTTAAAAACAGATTCAAAAAACTGAAAACTTTCAATTGAATTTTAGAATTTGTTTTTAATGTTATGAACTAAAACGAACATTTCCGACTGCTTTTTGCCTAAGCTATCTCAATTGTATATTTTTAGGATTCCGTACCCAAAGGGTAAAAACGGGACCCTATTACTAAGACTCCGCTGTCCGTCTGTCACCAGGCTGTATCTCATGAACCGTGATAGTTAGACAGTTGAAATTTTCTCAGATGATTTATTTCTATTGCCGCTATAACAACAAATACTAAAAAATAGAATAAAATAAATACCTATTATTTTATTCTACTATATAAGGGGGCTCCCATACAACAAACGTGATGTTTTTGCCGTTTTTATAGAGTATGGTACAGAACCCTTCGTGCGCGAGTCTGACTCACACTTGGCCGGTTTTTAGATTCGTTCCCTAAATTTGTTCCCGTTAGAGTGGAATGCGCTTTTGCCATCTAATGCTTTTGTAATAATTTTTCCAGCCCGAACTGCTGCTGTCTGTGAATTCCGCGCCGAGACGTTTTGTCGAACCGACACTGCCGCTGTGGCGTAGAGGCAGGAACCATACGAGAAGACACCGTCCTCGTCACAGCTGAAGAAATAGTAACATAATGCCTCCCCAGAGTATATCCAATGGTATGTATTGCACGAACATTGAAACATTATGGTATACCTCAATGTTAAATTATATTTTTTTATTTAGTTTTTTGTTGTTCCTGAAAAGTATAATTTTTTGACATTGTGCTTTAGTCTGCCAGCCCTAGAATTGTACACTGGTACCTATACTTTAATAGTTCATTTAGTTTTTAGGGGAGGCCTATGTCCAGCTGTGGACTAAAATAGGTTTATGATGATGATGATACTTTATCAGAAATAAAACAATATGCTTGGTCTAAGGAGGTTTAAACATATAAAAATTGTAAAGAAACTCGTTATTTCCACGCGGGCGAAGCCGCGGGCGAAGCCGCGGGCACACCTAGTTTATACTATTAGAGCGTGGATGTGATAGAGCTTATAATTTCCGAGTTTATTAAAAAAATCAATTTTGTTTCAGAATATCCGAAACGGGCGTATGTGGAGTCTTAAACGCGACGTAATGATAAGTTTGTGTCACTGACGTACTGATAAGTTTGTGTGTTTTGATCAAAACGTTTTTTTTTATTTATCATGGCAAGAGCCGAGAAGATTTGTCCGTAATCTACCATTAGTTAGTGAGCATTACTTAAATACTGGACTACTGGATTTAGACCAAACGGCCGAATGCTCACGCCGTCAATTTGTTTTTCTGTAAAAAGAATAGGGTATATGCATAGATATTTTTCGATTTATATATGTTACTGGCTGATACCGGCTACTTCGTTAGCTCAGCTACTCAACCTATTTACAATAACCACAATTCCGTATTTTTCCCCTTTTAAACCACCCCTGTACTTATTAGAACAAAACGTATTAAAATAGGCCCAGCCGTTCTCGAGTTTTAGCGAGACAAACGAACAGCAATTCATTTTATATATAGAGAGATTTCGTTATCAAAAAAATATATAACACCCACAAGTTTTTAAATTATTAAGGAAAAAACAAAACTTTAACTACACTCAGTTTCGGGTGATAAAAACGCTGCTCTTTTTCTGTGACGTCACCGTTCAGTTTGGCAACTCAGTGAAAATAAAATTAGAAACAAATATATTATAAAAAACCAGAATTTTGGTATTTGTGTGTTTTGTAATAAATAGTTTTCTTGAAGTGTTCCTAGAAAGAAAACTATGTCCATGTGTGTATGTCCATGAACCTTAAGCGGGATATTATCCCACTTATGGTTCATGGACAACACGGGGTGAACGGAGACGTCACTTTTAGAAATTTTGCGATTGAATCATAAAAAAACCTACTTTCATTAATTAAATTTCAGTATAAAGCGCTGGACACGACTTTTAAGCCCCGCCTACTTGGACACGACTTTTTTTGGGTAACTTTTATAACGAAATTATATTTCCTGATTTATTATTTATTCGCAGATTAGTATCTATAGAAAAAACCTAAGATTTTTTTTTACTAAGAATAAGTAGGTTACGTATGAAGGTAAGTATTTTAAGGTTTTGTTATTGATTATAATGCGTAATTAACTCTGGGTAATCTCTAAGAAATTAAATAAGTTCTCAAAAATTTTCGATTGCGACGTGACTCGAACCCGCACCCCGCCCTCAGTACGGTGACCAACTAAGCCACGAAATCAATCGAAAATCTCTGGGACCTCTTATAGACTCTAGCGCCGTTACCTCCACCTACAGGGGAAACTTGACTACTTTGAAATTTGACGACCTGTGGCGCGGTGGGCGAAGGTCCGCCTGCGACACAGGAGGTTGCGGGTTCGATTCCCGCCTTGGGACAAATATTTGTATGATCTGCAGGTATTTGTTCCGGGTGTTCTGGTCGTTTTCTATGTATAATAAAAAATATCTATCTATGTAATGTATTGTATTATGTATATCAGTTATCTAGTACCCATAACACAAGCTCTGCTTAGCTTGGGGCTAGATAATGCTGTGTGAATTGTCCAGCATTAAAAAAAAAATTTTAATTGAAATTATCGCCGAAAGCGAACATTTTGGGGAACTTATTGAGTTTCTTAGCTATGTATTTTGTTATTTTAAGAATTTTCACACATGTCCAAAGCAGAATATCGTTTAAGTGAAGACAGACGGAGAGTTTTTATAAAGATGTGCATCATTCAACCGATTTTGATTACCTACTTTTTTCCGTAGAAAGATTTGTTAGCTGAAAATCAGTGTTTGCTCATAGAGCAATATTATCACTGAGCTATTTACCCATTTGCCACTGCTACACACGCGTATATTTGGTTATGATAATCAACTTTGTATTGTTTTGTGCTTTGTATTGTAGGTTCTATGTGTTAAGCCCAATTATCCGGTTAAGAAGTGCCTCTACATCTATATATGAGATGTATTTAAATTATGTAAAAAAAAATATTTGTAAAAGCCAATTGAATGTGTGTGTTTCATGTGACAAAAAAATCCTAGACGATCTTTATTTTTCTTCACTAGTGCCTACTTAACTTTTTTTAATTTATAAGATTTATTGTCATTATATGTCGTTGTATTGTAAGTACCTAGGTACCTACTAAAGTAGATTCAATAAGCCTGTAAAAAGATGTACATAAACTAAGATTAAGTAAATTAGGGTTAAGTTGCTTGACAAAAAATTAACCTTTTTTTTTTGTCAACCATTTGGAATTAAGTTTTTCTTGTGCCATAGGTACAGTTCTAGTAATAGCGTTAAAAGATATAAACACTTATGTATGACTTTGTCATAAAAAATAAACGGTGACCTACATAACAAGTACCTACTAATCATTTGGTTTTCTTCATAATTTTATGTACCTACCTAACCTATTCTTACGTTACAAGATTCCGTATAGCTATGGAATCTTGTAATTAAGTACCTTCCTACCTAAGTATGTATCTGTAAGTAGGTACTTACAGTCAGAAGTTTTGTTTTACTGTAATTTATTTATTTATTTCTATTTTATGCTCGCAGCTCGACGTTGTTTTTTTCTTAGGATTGCTAAATAAATGGGTACCAACTTGAGTAGGTACCTACCTAAAAGTCTGATGTAAAAAGGTTGCCTGGCAGAGATTTCTCAAAGCGATAAGGCTGCCTATAGTACATACAACGTAATCTGTATTAGTCTTTCCCTGTCTTATGTGTCTGTTTACTTTGGTATATAATAATGAGTAGTTGTATTGTGTTCTATTTTCTTGTAAATTGCTAAAAAAAATCTTTATAAACATTCTTAACTCATTCATTGCCTTAGCTTGCTTGTCTTGCTAAGACAGGTTAACTCATAACGGCTCACTCAATTTGATGATACTTTTTCGGGTATTGGCAAGATCCTTCAAGGCTGGTCCAGCACAAACGCCTTCCGTCCGATGGAGACTATCCATAGACAATTTCGTCCGACTTAGTGGTTCTCAATGAAAAAAGAGATCCCCTTCGGTATTTAGATCAATGGTGGTTCTATTCTCTTGGCGACTATCAGACAAAAAATCGCACGTGTGCGGCCGCCCTAACGATCGGTCGATCGATCACTTCGTTCATTCAAACTCAACTCAATCAAACAGGTTTTTTTTATGTCGCGGCGATTGATTGATTGTTTGTTTATTTGTTTGGAACTTCTCTCATCTCTGTGATTTTTATAATTTTGTCGGGAAAAAGTAAATTGGACCACTAGTTGGAATATATTTTATTTCTCTTACCTATACATAGCTGATGAGGTTATTTTAGTCGTAGTAACAGAATAATTGTCCCTAATTTTTTTATATTTTGATGATAAAAATGCCGTCAAAGAAAGTTTCTAATAAGAGAGTACCGAAACCGGTCAAGCCACCGCTGAAAATACCTTCGAAAATTACAGTGAAAATTGGAAGCACTGGTATGTATAGCCCGATCCACCTGCTCATGGTTTGTATTCAAGCTTCTACTTGCTATGTCAGCAAATTATGATAGGTATTTATGTCGCCTGGTCACAATATCTGTGCACATTTTGCTAAATTCTAACAAGCCAAAAACAAAAAAGACAACATGTCATTTGACGACCTCTGTGGCGCGGTGGGTGAAGGTCCGCCTGCGACGCAGGAGGTTGCGGGTTCGATTCCCGCCTCGGGACAAATGTTTGTACGATCTGCAGATATTTGTTCAGGGTGTTCTGGTCGTTTTATGTCTAAAGAAAAATATATACCTATGTATTGTATTATATTATGTTTATCAGTTATCTAGTATAGTACCCATAACACAAGCTCTGCTTAGCTTGGGGCTAGATGATGCTGTGTGAATTGTCCAGCATTATTTATTTATATAATTATTTTTGTACTAAAATTGGTGTGGCCCATTTTAGTATGAAAATAAACAAGATGGATTTTTTCAGTTCCTGTTCTGAGAATGGAGTTGTTAGAGAAGTTTAGTTTAAAAGTTGTACAAATTGTAACTCTAATATCTCATAAAAAAAGCTAAATTCATAAAAAATGGGGTAGGCGAATTTAGACATACTTTTGAACAGATCTCAGATCAGTTAGCAAACTGATGTTAGGGCTGCCAAAATTTATTACTATTTCACCTCCGTGATTGGTACCAGGAACAGAGTATCTTAATTTTGCAGTCTGGCAAGGAAAGCAAGTGACAACCCAATTTTGGAACTAACGTTAGAAATTGTATCTCAAATAATTTTTTTGCTTAAACAACTTAGCATGCAAATAAATATATTGTAAGAAAGCTGGCCAAATTCAGATTTTGATTAATAATGGTGCTAATGGTTTTCCTCTTATTTTCTTCGGTTTCCAGATGAAGTTTTGCAGACCACCAAAAAATCTTACCTTTGACTTTATTCAAAATGTGACTGTCATCTCCTATGTGAAGTTAGCTACTATTTGATTGCAGAATGTTGCCATAAAAAAAATGTCTAAATGTCTTTATAGAATAAGTGAATCGTTATTGTTAAAGTCCATGTAATGACAATTAAAAAATCTGGTGAATTATGGTACACCAGGCGATACAGCAGTGTTTGATGGTATTTCAAAACAAAATCTACCGAAAGTCCCAAATTTTTTTATGGATAGGTATATGTATAAAATTATCATTTTTTTTTTGAAAAAAATGGTAGAAATACAATACGGATACCGACAAAGATACAATGTCGAAATTTTGAAGTATAAAACTATCATGGTTACTTACTCAAAAGTCATTTATGACGGGATATTAACCATGATTTTAGTGTGCCGAAATATTGGAAAACTCAAAAATCAATCATGATAAATATCCCGTTAGTGACTTTTGGAATACAAACAAGTTAAGAAAAATTTAAAAAAACGGGCGAGCGGAGCGATCCGCGGTAATTTTGAAGTTTGGTTAGGTCAGGCTATGGCCCGAGACTAACTAGCGCCGCCACCTACTTTATCTTATCATTCCGTTTATGAAAGGAAATTTCAAAAATCCATTGCACAGTTTGCGTAACCTATTATATGCTTTAGTTTTATTGTATTTAGTTTAGGCAATGAATCAAAGCTGCCCTTGGTGGCCACCAAACCATTTTTGTTTCTAGAGTGGCGCGAGGAGCACAGATATTGTGTTGTGACCAGGAATGACCTGCCTATTCTATCTTTGCCTACCTATCATCCGATCATCTTGAATATTCATAATTATATTGTTTTATAAAATTAATTAAATGTTGTACCTGTTATGTATTAATTATCTGTAATAATTTATGGTCCCGTCTAATAATTGAGTTATAAAACATGTGCATCTATGTCAAAAATTCCGACAAAATGTAGGTACCTAAATTGTTTGAGAAAACAAATGAAATGAATACCTACAGGCAAAAAAAATCACATGTTAATTTATGTGTACTCAGTGCTTCAAAAAGCTGAAATTATAAAAAAAAAATACTTGCTTAGGTACCAACCAAACCAATGAACCTATCTACCCTACCCTTTATTGAGGTATAAACTTTGCGCTTTGTTGCTTCCCTGATTTCTGCCAATTGTATTTCAGGCACTAAACATCCAAAAACTGAGAAAAACATCTCTTGCGAAAGAAAAATTGAACTGGCTAATGAAGGTTAGCACTTATCAATTAGCACTATTAGCTTAGAGGGAGTTTCATAGTAGACGCAGAGCAATCAAGACCATGAAGTTAAACCAATCACCGAGCCACCAGCGCTATAGTCCGTAAGAGGTCCCAAAGATTTTCGGTTGAACCGACTAAGGTTTCGTGGCTTAGTTGGTTAGAGCACACCCGTACTGAGGGTGTGGCGCGGGTTCGAGTCCCGCCGAAATCGAATTTTTTTGGGAACTTATTTCATATCCAATCAACCACCACCCATCAGTTCTGCTTTGTAAGAGTCATAGGAGCTTCTTAAAAGGTGCCCCCCCTAAAAAGTAGAACAAAAATTATCAAGAAATATGTTTGAAAAATTGGCCCGCCACTCTTCCTCAGTAGAACATAAAAAGGTATGGCGAATCAAGTTGGTACAAGCATAGTCAACTTCTTGAGGAAAGCATCATTTCTAATGGCTGTCATTCAGTGACGAAGAGGTTCAAGCCACTTTTTCAAACAAATTCATCAACCATTTTTGATCTTATCCCACTTTGGAGATCACTTTGGTATTCGGGGGACACCCCACAACATATCAATAAATAGAATTATGACCTGGAAATATTTTTATTTAAGTAGGTACTTTTTATTGATACCAGCCACGACCTACCTTTTCCCTCGGAAGTACAAGCGCATAAAATTTAATACTTTTTTGTTTTATTTTATAATTTTAAGGTTCGTACATGCTTCCGAGGGAAAAGGTATATTGCAACTGATCGCGGTGTCAGCCGATTTTTTTTTATTTATAATTTGTATGGTATGTAAATCGTACAAATCCAATCGAACTTAATTTGGTCAAATTTAGCATCTCTATCTGTCTCGCTCTTACTCGCAAAAAACGGACGAGGTTCTCAAGTCGACGCGTATATTTTTTATTTTTTATGTTAGACTACGCATAACTTTTTACAGAGTAGTCCGATTTTGATAATTCTTGCACTATTGTATAGAGAATGATCCCGAGGTCCCACATAATTTTATTCCCAAGGTATTATTATATATATTATTTAACCCGTAAAACTTTAGCAACCACATAATGTGACAGTTCGAGACATAGATGAATACCATTTAACGAAATTTGAAGTCGGCTTATAGCTTTTTAAACAGGCCAATTTTCAAAAATATTATCTGCCTTATTTTCACTTGTTGAATTCCAAATGTACTGTTATAAAGGGTTGGAACTATTTGGATTTTAGTTCTTATTTCAGAAAGACAAAATAATGTTAGTACCTACTTAAAGGTGAAAGTGATAGTCTTGAAATCTAAGATAACTGCGGCAACTTTTCAGAGAATATGCCAACCTATCGTGGTGGAGTGGTGGACTTTTTTTCAATTGAAGAATTCATTTTCAACTTAACATATTGAAAATGATTGATACAAAACTTACCAATTTTTTTAAACTGGCCATTATGTTTTTTTTCGCACTTAAATTTATGAGTAAAAAAAATCTGAAAAATCACAAAATATTGTCATTCTGTAGTCACAGCATAGAAAAGTTTGGTGCCGAATAGAGAATTTCTGATTTTCAGTTAAAAGCTTACAACTCGGAAACCATTGGAGACCCATGATTTTGTGTTTTTTCTGGATCGTCATGAACCCACCTTCTTTCGCTTTCGGCTTGACGTTGAGTATCGAGACATCCTGTATAAAAATAGGCAAAACACATGATCAGTTTTATTTTTATTGACCCAAGAAACAATGTTTTTGAAACAATCTTCATTAATTCTTTTGCAGTTGCTCTAGCACAGCTGCAAGCACAATCAGTAAGTCGCAAACCACACAAACCAGTAGAGCTGCCTACTACACAGGCTAATAATACTCAAGAAAATGTAAAAAAACCCATTAAAAAATTTACTGTGGCATCAGATGTCGATAGCTTAGAAGATTTTGAGATAACGCCGGAGCCAAAGAAAAAAAAAAGGCCTGGCCCAAAGAGTATAACCATGCCACAAACCAAAAATACCCAAAATCTAAATCCGTTGGTTCTTGTCAGAAATAACCAGTGGGAAGTGAAAGGAAAAGTAGCGAAACCCATAACAAAGGTTAAAAATACACCAAAGAGGAAGAAACAACTGAAATCTGTTGCTGTGAACTTGGTTGAGGTTCTAAGTGAAGCAGAGACAGGGGCTGCTCATGGTTGGTAAAATAGAGGTTGTATTCACACTTGCAAATTTTATCATGATAAATATTAATGACCATCTTTTTCTATTGCAGCAACAACACCTACAAAACCAAGAGGAAGGCCTAAAGGATCAGTCACAATACCCAAAAAAACACCGGCCACGAGTAAAACTTTAAGTGCAAAAGAAATAAAAGCTGCAGCCTCTATGTTGGAACAAGCTTTGGGAATTTCGTCACAACCTCATAGCCGCCCTAACTCTGTCATCAGTAACAGGTCAAATTTATCATGGACCAGAGACATATCTACTGAATCTAGCTTTACATCAGGCACCACCTGTATCACTGCAAAATCCAATGACTTTGTACGCTTCGATTATAAACTACCCTTGGTACAGGTGGAAAATTGTGTGCCACCAAAGGTGATAAATGTCGATTGTACACCCCCAAGTATATTGCCAAAGGTAAATAGTGTTACTACACACCGCCTGCCTTCAAGTGTTCTGTCAAAAGATGAAAGCTCCTCATCTGATTCCGAGTCTAGTTCATCCTCATCCTCATCTTCAGATTCGGAACTGGATGGCGCAAATACCTTGGCCGAGCTTAACCTGAGCACATCCTCCTTAACATCTCGCTTTCCAATATCTGACACAAAGATAGGCCGTCATATCGAAATCATGAAAAACGTGCTCAAAAACTTTCACTCTGATATTCGCAAATTTGTTTCACACGATGATGACGACCTCTGCACCTATTCTGAGATATATGAATGCGTTGATCGCGAGCTAAATGCCATTCGTCCTATCCAAAAAAGTGTCGATCCCGACCTCGAAGACATAGTCGATAAATGTGACAATTTTGACAGGGATCTTGAAGCTATGTTTCATGAGACGTACAGTTCTGAAAAGTCAGTACAACATCTTATAATAGCTGGCTTCACAGAGCAGAATGAATCTAAAAATGAAAAAAAATTAGAGGATTCCCCACGCCCAAGTTACGAATGCAATCGTTCTGAGAGCAGCAACCCGGAAAGATGCAGACTTCGTCAAACCAATGATCACAAAGATTCAGAAGCGATATTCGCCAAGCCCGACCTGGTCACACGTGTATCTGCAGTCGACTCACGAGATACCACCAATCTCCCAGATAAACAGCTGGTTTCAAACATAGATCGTGTAGAAGCGTCTCCAACTCATAGTTTCAAAACTTTCACATCTGATGACTACAACTATGTACCGTTCGATCGGTCTGACGACGCTGACGGCAACCTTGATGGCGACGACAACCACGACGGCGACGACGACGGCGATGCTTTGTCGCTATACGCTGAGAGCATTAGCGGCATGGAGTCTTCAAAACTCGACCCTGTCGCCTCTGTATCCATCAGCCTGGAGGACGTGTGCATACAAAAAAACTCGCCAACATCTTGCATGCGAGAGAAGTACGTCTACAAACCAACTAAAATACAAGTACATAAAAGCAATCTTGGAGAGGAATCTATCGAAGAAGGTGAAATCATTTCTAACAAGGATGATCCAGAACAGGAGCCAGGTACAAAGCCTAAACTATTACGAGCATGCGTTTCAAGTTCAGGCTCCAGGGATAAGAAAATGGCTTTGAAGGGGTTGAAAGATTCAAATAACCTATCGCCGGATGCTGAAGAGTCTATCAAAAAGACTGAGGCACAGATCTCGAGCAAACCTCAGCAATTGTTCTCTTCGTACACAAAAATGAACCCGATAAGAAGTTCCTTATACCGAGGCTTTTGTTTTTTTTACATAGCAACCCAATGCAAAAGGGGCATCTGTCGTTTTCCACACATTATTATAGATAGCAACACTTTTAAATACCGTCTAACGTTGCTCAATCAAGACAATCTGATAGCAGAGTACTTACTGATGCGCCTCTACGGGTCATTAAAGGGACTCTACTGCATATTATTCGTCGAAGAATGCAAACGGAGGACAGCAACTAGAATACTCTTAGAGATGGCGATCGATCTCTGCCTCGGATTCGTTGCAATAGACGAGGACCTCAGAGTTAAGGTGTTGGAGACGACATTGTTGCATCTGAATACGATTAACTTAGACGAGTGTGACGATCTACTCAAATTTGAGCATGAAGGCACGATGATGTGCGATGCTCTACTCTCGTGCATGGCAAACTCTCAGAACTTTGAACAGTTCAAGCGAGCATTCGTAAAACTGGCGAACCTAATGAGTGAACTGAACCGACCTGTTGATATCCGGGTAGCGAGTAGTATTCTAGAGCGCGTGTGCATACTACCGGGGGAGGACTTCCTTGCTCGGGGGATGTTGACTTTGATTAAGAATACAGACGTGAGCATTTTCGATAACAGCCTGACAGAGTCGTTTGAGGTTCAGCTGTCGAATATAGACAGCAATGTTCATGCAGCGTACTTGTTAGCTAAGAAAGCTGCGCTTGAAGCTCGCATGGCGCAGCTGAAAGAGATGCATCCCGCTACACCTATCTTAATGCCGCGCCGTGAGGAACCGCGGCACACGTCGCCAGACACCACTAACGTGGACGAGTTGGTAAGTTCTGGCAATCTTATTACCGGGTTTAATCTTATTTATATACTCTGAGCTCATATTATGATCTTGAGTGGTTTAATGATGTTTGGGAGTAGTCGCAAGACGCTTTTTTGTAACTTGTCAAACGCATTCGATTATGTACACGAAACACCCACTACTAGGCTCCACAATATTTATTATTAGTAACTCATTTATTTCAGATCACAATAGAATCCATAACACAATTAAATATAAATTTATAAAATGTCACTTAAATGCACAATAAAACCAAACAAAATAGAATTAAAATTAACTAGAAATAAGATTAAATAATAAAAAAATTAAGACAAATAAAAGCACAATAATTGAATTTGAATACATTTAAATAGAGACAGATCCCATCAATATTTTCATCCATTTATTTTGGATGGGACAGTCCAGACGCGAAACAATCATTTTCAGGATGCCGTTGCTACTGGCTCGCGCACGCTGGAGTAGGGAAATTTATGTGTCTTTAACTGCAACTCACTTTGAGTTGTCAAAGTGAGTTGCAAAATTATCATTAAATAGATTAAAAAAAATTGTGAAAACTTTTCTTTCTTTAATCTAGCTAGAGGATAAAAAAATGTTGTGGCGGGTTTTTCTCCAACTCGACATTTAACAAAAAGGTTTCCTGTTGACTTCTTTAGTACTTTCTTTCACTTTTTATAACTATGCAATTAAATTTATTGCCTTACCTGAAAATTTTGAATTGAACAAAAAATCAAATTGAGCACTTTAACTAGCACTTTTTTTTTGGGTCCTTATTTTCTTACCTAAGTAATTTAAAATAAAATAATAAAATTGAAATATCTGACTTCTAAAATTCCTGTAAGTCTCAAGGAATTAAGCACTGAGTTTTGAGTTTTTTATGAACTCTTACATACATACTCAAATATTGCTGAGATACCGGGTTATTCCCGCTCGTCCCCACGCTTTGTCCCCATAGGGACCAGCGGGAAGTTTTGCAGTAGCGTTCGTCCCCGAAGGGGCCAGCGGGAAGTTTTTGTAGCGTTTGTCCCCACTAAATTATATGAGGATAATTTTAAATAAAATCATATTTTGTTTTGTAATCAACTTTTATTATAATATTTTAACAAAAAATATATCAGAAAATTACATTCTAAAAAAAAATTGTCATTGACTTCTGGTAAAAGACCTACCTTGCATTAATATGGATAATCGCGAAAGTTAAAAAAAAAAATTTTGTTTTAGCCCCAGACTATTGGACCCGTCTTCACCCGCACTATAAACGATGAAGCTCTCAGGAGTTTGTTCAAGCCACCCGCTTACCCTGTGCCGAAACGATTTGTGATACCGAGACTGTCGCAATCGTCTTCTAGAGACAGGCCAAATGCGGTGGGACCTCGTCGCGATCGCATCGCTCATCAAACGCCTGGCGAACGCTGGGTGGAGGGTTCACTAATGGTAAGAATTTTTTTAAATTACTATCATAATAATACTCAAAGGATACATATAATATTTGTACCTTGGAAACAACGCGAGCGAAACCACGGACAGAAACTACATAATTCTATTGTTGCTCGTTTCGTAGGAATGTTATTATTATGATAAGCAGTTTTAAAGTGCTAATTTTTGTTTCAGGTTTGCAGAAACGTGACGACGGAATAATGTTAAGTTTTAATTTTTTTGTGTTAGGGTCAGTTTCATTTGGATCTTAACATATATAATATTGGTAAGGACAATGCGAAGCTAAATTCGTACACAAAAAACAATCCTAAAGCCAAAAAACTCATGATGTGATGTGTCATCTCACCAGATGACACATAATATCACATAGAAATGAAAATGACCCTAAAACACCTGAAAAGCACCCCTGTAGCGCAGCACAAAATTGTGCATTCGAATACGGGCTTTAACTCGTAACATTTAGGTTTATTTTATATTGACGGCATCATGACAGACAGCTCGCGGACCACTCGTTTGAAGCTTGTGGACTTGTGGAAAGCCATTTTGTTACTGTAAAATGTATCTAATGATGAACAAGTTTAAGCCCATATTTGTGTTGGGTGTGTGCCTCTGATCTGCGACAATAACCAGTTGCAATGCAGAATCTCTATGAACAGTATTTTTAAAGATTTCTTACAGTCTAGCTCTAGTACCTGCAGGCCAAGCACGGGGATTATTGTCTATGGTAGAATAGACAATGACATCGCATCAACATAGGTACATTGCGTACATTATTGAAGTTAAAGGAATGAATTTCAAACTTTAACTATTACTCATTCGATGACAAAGTGGCTTAATTTTTCTCTATTCTACCCTAGACAACAATCCCCGTGCTTGTCCTACAGTTCTTTTAACGACGGTATAGCTGTAATGTTAATTATCTTAGAATAAGTTTATATTTGTAGTAGTATAAGTTTCTTATTTCTATTAAGAATTGACGATGGTGACGTGTCCCAATCATATTGTCTACTGGTAGACGTCACCGTCTACCAGTAGACAATAACCAGTACAGTGTACCAGTGTCTACCAGTAAAAATAAATAAAAGTAGACAATATGACTGCGTTACTGGGAGATCATTTAACTCAAGAGTTCCTATAATTATATAGGGTGGGTATATACAGGGTGTAGTATAGATTGTCTACCTTTTGGTGGCTCGCATAGGTACCCATGTATATGGCTAAATGTACGAGCGCACTTTGTCGAAATATCATCGACGTATAGACTTGTAAGTAATATATGTGGTCATTGTTGGATGGGCCTTGAGCTCGTCAGACATCATAAGTTAAGAATTAAAGCTATAGTTAATAACATAAGTCATATTAAGTTAAGGTGGATCGTGAATTCGTGACGCTGCGCGTTGCTAGATTCAAGCTATTAATATGTATGTATTATTAATATAGATACTCTTATATTAAATGTTTAATTCTATTCAGAATGCAGATCAGAAAAAGAACGAAAAGAGCTTTAAAATTAACAGCTGCCAAGCAGTGTTATTTCTCACTCTAGTTTATGTTAATAGAAGAAGACAATGACAAAATATAGCAGTGTGCTAAGTTAGCAGAGTATTATTAAAAGGGGGGTTAGTGTTCACTAATGTGGTAAAAGGGTTGTGATTCCAAGAAAACTTTAATCTTTTGTTGAAAAGAAAAGAACAGCTTTAACATTTTGCAGAATTTTTCTTTCTGACTACTTTATGAATGTGCCTTGCTTGTGCGTTTTAAGAAGCCTAGTTTGTGGAACCACTAGGTATTTTTTTTCTTCGTAAATATGTAAATTCATTTTCATCAGTAATTCTTCCATAAATGTGTATTTAAACTGTATTTCCAATATAAATATTGATTTGACAGTCCTAATTTTAGATTTGAAAAAGGCTCTAAACGATGTTTATCTTGATAAACCGATTTATGCGTAGCGATTGTTCTTGACAAATGAGAACCCTTTTAACCTGGTTTCGTCTGGGTAGTAGTGTGTGTAGTTATTCCGTAGCTGGAAACGTTGCACATCTCTGGTGGAAAGACACCCGTATGCTGGACAATCCAGACACTTATGGTAGCTATCCCGTACTCGCATTTATTTTTTGGTTGGCATATGCACGACTATTAATGTTCCCTAATTGTTGACAGGCGAGTGAATGAAAACTGAAAAACTGAATGAAGTTTTTCATAGATACAGTTACTTTTGACACATAGAGCTGCGTGCGAATATGTCGACTCGAAAAATATGGGGACTTACTAAAGTTAAGATTTTTATCGAGTCGACATAGATGTCACGTAAATTATTTCTATACTTACTCGGATGAAAAAACCTGGACATTCGTATGCAAAGGGGTTACAAAATCCAAGGTATCATCAAAGCACAGAAGCACGAATAATTTTTTTGTTTTGAAAGCTTTCAATCTTTATTTAATTTTAGTGTTCTCGTTCGTTCTTAGTTCAAATTAAAAAAAAATTCGCTGCACATGTAAGATTATGCATTGTTGAAGTTTGTGTTTTAGTTTCAGTGATATCCTTGTTGTTTTCTGTTATTGTTATCACTTTTTGTTAAGTTTTCATTCATATATGTCTTGTTGAAATAAAATATCTTGGATTCTAAAGGTAATTCCAAACATAGCGCGTTGTGACTGTGTTACATTCTATATAAAAATATATCCATTCATTCATTTAATAGGTACCTACCTACCTAACGAAAAATAAGTTAATTTGTCTTCGAAATACTTAATAGTACAAAGTTTCAGATGTGCCATGTACCTACTCTTAGCTGTAAGTAGGTGTACTATGATCCAATCGTTTTGTCTAAAATAAAGAAAAAAAAATCATTTCTGTGTTTTCTTTTATATGAATGAATGAACCCAGATTTCTCGATTGGCCCATTTTTGTATGGGATTTGGAACAGCGCCTCTAGCGTGCGGACTACGCAAATCCCATAAGTAAGCCTGGTTTACAAAGTACGAGTGATATTAAGTTATTAGTAATCACTAATCAGCTTATACTTTATAAGAGCGCTTCCAGGCTTGCACGAGCTACAGTCTTGCAGTCCACACGCTCGGTCTTAACTGCGCAAACTGGTTTATGCTAGCATTTTAGTTCCAACAAAAACAACCTACCTTTACGTTCCTTTTTTGATGATTTATTAATTCTAGTACAGGAAATCTACACTTTTTAACTTAGGTCTATGAGTACAGGTAGGTAAATAAAACAGAAGGTACAAAAAGGAAGGAATATAATTACGATAATACCATATGGTAATAAAATAATACATATACTAAGCGTAGTTTTATATTATACTTAAGTAGGTACATAAATTTTAAAGTATCTGATTATCCGTAGCCTCAAAATAAAATACCACAACGTTATGAAAGTTAAAACTAATGTTTTGGAACAGCTTTTATGCCCGTATTATGAAAGCTTGCTCAGTCATAGATCTATGCTTGAGTGAAGTTAATTCCATCGAAATGTGTTACTAAAGCATAAATGGATGACTGAGTGAGCTTTCGTAATACGGACCTTAAACAAAAGGTAATAATGAGTAGGTACTACTTAAATGGAGGGATCTCAAATCGACAAGTAATGTAAACTGCGAAAAAAAGACACGGCAACAGAGTTGGTTAAGTATGGACAGTTTGTTTACAAACATTCTACAACGAGTTTGGCTAAAGTATACATAAAATTTTTTGTAACTGCTCCAGTTAGCTACCAAAATGTCAGCGAGTTACAAGTGGCGCTATTTGTAGAGAATAATGTATTTGTTAAGTAAATTATTCTTTCTGACATTGGTCACATTAAAACAAGTGCTTAAAAAAGTATTGCTATGAATACGCTGTATTCAAATTAAACATAACTAATTTTCATTAGAGTACTATTTAACGTACCTATTTTTCCGATGTTTCCCACCGTTACTTAAATATTCGTTAAAGTAGGTACTAATAATTACGAGTTCCGATCGCGTACGTTTAAAAATATTCAACTTTTTTATTAGGCCCGATTTTACCGAAAATACCGCGACATAGCTGCGTACGTAAACATATGTGAATATTGAAGTAATTCTAAATCAAACGTAGTTTGGTAAAATCGGCTTTAGTTAAAAATGCTTACAAAAACTTAAAAACTAGTTGTTCCATAGCCAACGGCGGGGTATTTGTACTAAATAATACTTAATAAAAGGACAGTCAGTCTTCTTTTATAAAGATTTAAAAAAAAACTAATAATTCCATAAATTGCTGAAAAATTTCTACTCTTTGACTCTTGAAACCCAAGTCATAGGTATTTTATTTTGAAAGATTGTCGTGCTCAGCTATTTTAGACATACTTACTTATGTATGCCTAAAATAGCTGAGCATGACAAGTAATAAAATAAGAAAATTTTCTAATTTAATTTAAAAAAAATACCATGATTAATCAGATCATACAAAAAAATTAATAGAAAGCCTCGTATAAATAATCTTAAACCTACAGTATTGTCCCTGCGTAAGCTTCATTATGAATAACACGATATAGCCCTGCCCACATTAATCCAACACCGCTACCGCACAGCACAAAAATGTACATTTAAAGAAGGGCTTAAACTCGTTAGCTTTAGATACATTTTAGAATGACAAAATGACTTCCCACAACCTTCAAACGAGTGGCTCGCAAGGTGATGCCGTCAATATCAAATGCATTTAAATGTTACGAGTTAAAGCCCATTTTTGTGCGGTAGCGGTGCGGCTCTGATCTGCGACAACCATAATCTCAAAACTACAGCTGCAGTTAAAATAGAGTTCTGTTAACACAAATTTAACTCATAAGTTCGAATGTCTCGCTTCTAACCAGACACCTGACTAAGATTATTATCCAAATTTTACTTGGCTAATCCTCTCCGCTGAGGCTAATGCCACACTAAACAGCGCTTCGCTTAGTTACTGGTCCTAGTGTACACGCGTGGTACGCGTAAACAGACGTATTGCATAGATACTATGGCGGTGGCCACACTGCGAGCGACGCGCTTAGCTAGGTGCCTGTAGGAGGAATCGAAATTCTTCTTCCACTAGTGGACAAAAAATTGAAGTGGACAAAAAATTGAAGCGAACAAAATCAATAACATTTTGTTTCTTGTTTGATAATTACTATTTATAAAGTTGTTGTTTATGTATAAAATTTGACTTGTCTAAGTGCTTTTTAGTAAGCCTAAAGAAATAAAGTTATTGACTTTTGAATCAATCACTAAGCGAGTCGCTTGGCTTTTAGCAAGTAGCAGTAAGCGAAGCTTTTTGTAGTGTAGCACTAGCCTTAGCGACTTTTGTCGTTGGCCTTAGGTACTTGTACCTGTTTTTGGATTACTTGATACTTGACGCCCGTTTCACATTACCGCGCGCAATCGAATTTGCGGAGCCGCAACTCGAGGTCCGCAGCGTATTCATATTCTTTATTTGCTGAAATGTAGGTACAGTAGGTCTTACATTATATAGTCTCACTACATCCTGCCTCAAAGTGCGTGCAAATCTAACATAGTACATGCATACAATAATAAAATGATTAGTAAATTACACATGACAGACTTATATAATTTAAAAAAGAAACAGAGCAGTAACAAAAGCCAACCAAACAAACACTTATGCGTGTCCGCGACAGTTTCGTATCTCGTACAACGGACAACGTCATTGAAAAACTCTTGCGGCACCGCACCTACGGTACCGCGCGGTAGTATGAGAGCGCTCTGAATGTTTCTTACTGGTAATACATTTACGCAAATATTTGGCGGCCGAATACTGAATAACGTTACATGCTAATTTCGTAAGAAATTACAAACTAGACAATATATAGATAAAGAGAAAATGCTACCTTCGTAAACAGAGATAAATTTTATTGTTATTAACTCTTTCTATGAAAACGAGTGGTTACGTCAGGTTTTAGAAATAACGGCATTATTCTATCTTGTTCACAAGATACATTAAACCTTACCGCGGTTAACATAAGATTCATGGAGGAATCTTCTACTTTTTCGCTTAGAACGAAATTGCCGTATTTTTACTATACTCAATCCATACTTT
This sequence comes from Eupithecia exiguata, assembly GCA_947086465.1. Taxonomy (NCBI): domain Eukaryota; kingdom Metazoa; phylum Arthropoda; class Insecta; order Lepidoptera; family Geometridae; genus Eupithecia; species Eupithecia exiguata. Next base: position 2,146,514 of record OX352247.1, read on the forward strand.
CTTATCTCATACAAATCACTATGTTTCAGTTCCTATTCAGTCAAATGAGATTGATATTACCATAAAATAGCTATGACTTATGTCGAACGTTACTTTGAAGCAATGGACACACTGAAAGTAGGTTAACTAAAATAAATAAATAAATATAAACTAGCAGCGCCTCGCGGTTTCACCCGCGTAGTTCCCGTGGGAATTTCGGGATAAAAAGTAGCCTATGTACTATTCCAGACTATAAATATCTCTGTGCCAAATTTCATCCAGATTCGTTTAGCCGTTTTGGCGTGATTGAGTAACAAACATCCATCCATCTATCTATCCAACCATCCAAACATTAACATTTATAATATTAGTAGGATTAGTAGGATAATGCTGGACAATTACACAGCATTATCTAGCCCTAAGTTAAGCAGAGCTTGTGTTATGGGGCTTGGATGGTTGCATTCACACAGGGGATCCGTTTTTAATTATTATATAAAAGGTGTCCCGAAATTCTACGTCAAGCTGAAAGCGGAGGACAGGTGGGTTTATGAAGACCCAGAAAAACCAATTCACGGGTTTTTCTCCAGTGATTTCTGGCTTTTTACTGAAAATCATAAATTCTCTACCCTGCCCCAATTTTTTTTTATGCTGTGACTACAGATGTTAATATTTTGAGATTTTTATTTTGTATTACAAACTAAAATAACTCGCTTATTAATGTTAGTAAGAAAAAAAACATAAAGCCCATAGTTTAAAAATATATAAATTTAGTTCTGTTTTTGCATCAATCATTTTCAATAGGTTAACTTTGACTATAATTATGTATTATGAAAAAAGTCTGAAAATAAGTTTGTCTGTAAGGGATAACATGCTAGATGTAATAAAAAAAATGGCTATATTATTTCATACAACAAAGTTACAGCACTAAATAGTTCAAATTTCGGAAAAAACAATATAAAATCTTTAAAATAGCCAAGCGGCACAAAAGCCGTCAATCTAGACTTAGTTTCACCTACCCCAGTTACACTATTGCACATGGTATAGTGAACACCCTATACATTCTCTGCTCATGCTGTCCTGCTCAGTTCGAATCCATCCGAGCGGAACAGCATGAGACATGACGTCATTCTCAATCCGATTCTTCAAGTACGCAGTTTATAGCATTATTCATAGCCATTTTAGTGTTCAGACCATTCCCTTATAAGTTATTAGGATTGAGCGTCACCACCCGTTTTCGTGTCAGAGTTACCTGGCTCTATAATAAATCAGTCGCTCGACGAATATAGCACCAATCGCATACAATCACTTATACAAAGCTATACTTAAGACCTTAACAACGACGCTAGTTACTTGCATAAGAACTTAGACCTATAAGGGCCTATATTTTGTATGTAGGTGTATTTTTTTTTGTTTGTTTTTTTTTTTTTTTTACAGAATAAGTACTTCAAGTAGGCATGCTCTGTTTATAGCTTTATCACCAAGTTGTATTTGTGTTCATTACACCTAATTGTTTTTGTTTTTTCTAATATTAATTATTACTAGTAGTAGTTCAGTTATTTTTTAGAAACTATAAGTGGAAACGGTTGTTAGCTTCATTTGTTCTAGCCTATGAATCTATTGTTACTTAAACATAAGCTTTTTGTTTCCCAAATAAATAAAAGATATACTACTAACCTCAACTCCGCCGGATGTCTCGATTCTTGGAATCGTGTTTCCATAATCTTTCCCGATAGAAAAAAACGCAGTTACCTCAAAATTTTACTAAAACCTCAATTTCTCAATAAATACAGAAGTTAAGATCTTGAGAATAGACATAGTAATTGAACTTATTTTAAAGAACTTTGTCTTTGTTACTTTTTTCTTCTTCAAATAATTTCCAAAATAATAAGTAATAAGCAAAAACTTGATTTTTGGCGTTACTTTGCCCTGTCCCGCTCCTATGAACGCGAAATCTTATTTCTATCCTTTTCACAAAATGGCGTCGTAGTATAGGCCCTTAAAGCCCGTATTATGGCTTACTCAGTCATAGATCTATGTTTGAGTGACGTTTACGGCATAGAAAAGTGTTACTCAAGCATCGATTGATAACTGAGCGTGCTTTCATAATACGGTCTAAATCTTGATGACTTGGTAGAACCAGACTATAGTGCTGTAGTGTGTTGTTACGCGTCAGTCTTGGGAGGCGACCTACGACGCCATTTTGTGAAAAGGATAGGCATAGAATTTCGCGTTCATAGGAGCGGGACAGAGCAGAGCGCTTAAGTTTTTGTCGAAAGTTATATTTTTAAACGAAGGGTACCTGCCTTGTATTGCGTAGTTTTATTATTTTTTTCGAAGCTTTATCGATAAAGTTTACGGAGAAAAAAGTTGTTAACGTAACCCAATTCACAGAATATGTGTGTGTATGTTTTAACGCATTCACTGCCCAGTGAGGGTCTGAATTTCACAATATAAGCACTTCATGAGCACTCCGTGTTAATTTTAATTTATCCATCGTTTTGGAAGTTTACTGTAAAATTTTGTCAATTTTTTTAGATAAGAAATTTTAAAATCAACTATTGATAGACAAAACTAGGATTAGATTAAAGATGGGGAAGAAACAGCTATTAGTTTCTTTAACGTACTTATGTGACGCTTTAGAGTTAAGATTAACAAATAAGTACTGATTTAATTCAGAAGTTTGTTTATCCACGCATCCGTATTCCTACAATTCATCATCATCATCAACCTGTATTAGTCCACTGCTGGACATATGCCTTCCCTAATGAGCGCCAGCGCCCAATTATTAGTACACAATTCAATAAAATCAGAAGTCTTTAATTAATTGTAGTCGGGAGGAATCCATTCTCCTTTCCATTCGGGCAACTAGAAAATAGATTATGGACTTAACACATAGAATGCTCATGACGCGCGCCCGTGTAGCGAGCACCGCTTAGGCTGGACAGTGAATGCGTTACTATTTTCAATGAATATTATTCCTCATAGACGAACTGACATTAGAGATTCTACTATCCACAGATTTTTGAACAATCTATAACAGCGGCTAAAAAGTTGCCGTTAGGTTTTCAACGGTACAAATTTAAAAAACAGCTACATCATCAGCGCTGCGAAATGAGTTTAGTTTTGTATTAATAGTTATGGCGTATAGCCCATATGAGTATGTGACGTCATCTCCATGTCCAGCAGTGGTCTAGTATAGAATAATGCTGATGACCAACAGAATCAACACCATTGCAAGTCTACAAGTTAAATTATGCAAGTAACGAGATGTTTGTAAGGTGCATTACAAGCGGCGGGGTTACATTTGGCGTTTCACCGGAGGGATCAGTGGAACAGCGCACGAGGTCGTTTCTTCGCCAGCACGTGCCATGCCTTGCGTCGCTTTGGCGAGAGTCTGGAAGGAGAAATATTAAACATTACACTTCATCCTGCAATATTAATATATCGCATAATCTCGTCGCCACTACTCGGACCTCCGGATGAACGAGTGCTTTGAGAGCAGTGAAAGTGTTTCTGTTTTTTTTATGAGATTGTTTTTGGATAGTTGCGTGTTAAATAAAATAAGATAAATAAATAAGTTCCTTAGGAATCAGGCTGGCTGGATAGATACTTATTTAAAAGCCGACGCGATTGTCTTTTGTTCATACAATTATGCACGCTGACAACACAAATCCAGGCCTCCAAGTATACGAAAGAAAGCTGATCGCGCTAAATTAAAAAAAAAATCGATCAGTATCAATATTAGGGTATTTGATTGAACTAGACCTTCGATTGAACGTTCACACTCACGGTAGGGCTGGTCCACCAGTTTAGAGTCGCCCAGCGAGCTATGGAGAGAGCTATGCTCGAAGTTTCTCTGAAGGGTAGGATTCGTAACGAATACATCCGACAGAGAACCAAGGTTATCGACATAACTCAAAGGATTAGCAAACTGAAGTGGCAGTGGGATGGCCATATCTCGATAAGAACCAACCGCTGGGGTAAACGTGTTCTTGAGTGGAGACCGCGACTCGGCAAATGTAGTGTACGCACTCCGACCTGGTGGGATGACGATCTGTGAAAGACGGCAGGCAGATGCTGGATCCGGCAAGCTAAAGACAGGGCGCTATGGCGCTCATTAGGAGAGGCCTATGTCCAGCAGTGGACTAATATAGGCTGATGAGACACCTTCGATTGAACGTAGGTCCAGCTGGAAACTCTATTCCCTCACTCTAATAATCTCTCATCTCGTGTTGGTCTGCCGTCTTACGCCATAATAGGTAACTTACCCATGATCAGGGGTGTCCGGCATGTATGGAGACATCCTGAAGTCCCGGCTGTGAGGGGTCTCAATGCCAAACGGACTGTACAGTTTCGCAGGGCTACGACCTAACACCTGTTTATACAAAAAAAATACATTAAAATTACTTTGAAACTGGTTAAAAATTGTGGAACAGAATTATCAGCTATAATTATCTCATGTGGAAAAATGGATACTACACTCGTTTTTAACAAGTGTCTCAATTAGATTCTAGTGCTAATGAACCATTAAAAATTATATTATTCAACCGATAAATGCCATAATGCATTTAAAATGTACATTTTCAAGTTGCGAGCATAACTTGACGAAAACGATGGACGCAGTGGACGCTATATTGCTCTGTCGTCATGACGTCAGTTGGTTGTGTGGTACCTAAACAAATGCGCTGATGTTGTTGATGACAGTTGATACTTTTAGTTTGCCTTGACAGCCGTATGACACAACAACATTGTGCCGTCACAACACAACATACCTGTTTCTTTTTCATGATAGGGGTTGAAGGCGCCCGGCTGGGTGATGTGGCCTCCGTCAGGCGATGTCGCCGACGACCACTTAGTCTGAAATGCTGTCCATATTTTTTATTAGTAAATGAGTTTTCGTGCTTCGACAAGCAGTGGTATCAAGTAGACTGATACTTTAATATGTTCACTGCCAAGCTGCAGCAATGCAAACGGGAAAAGCACATCGCTGTTCAAAGAGCTGTCATACCTCCGTGTGCAGTTAAAGTATTAATTCTTCTGTAAATCCCTCCCCCTTTCTATGCATTCTAAAATGCAAAGATCTTAACCGTTTTAAAGAAAAAATCATTTATTTACAGGGAAACATAGGATATACATTATAGTGGACCCTAGATGAGGCTAACTAAGCAGCTGAATAGCAAATTACCAGCTGGCTATTTAAGTAAATTTAGCAAGGGTTGGATTTCTCCAAAGGCTACTATATAACTGAGAAAGATAAGGGTTCAGCAATGTGTTATGTACCTACTTTTTACCTGCCTATAAACTTGAAAGACACAGTCTTTAGTTAGCATTGTACATGCAACTGTCTGCTCTTCCAGAGGCATTGTGTATTACTCCACACTCCTAAATTCATTTCGTGAACGGATAGACCATTTGAATATACATTTCTAAAGATTATGTGATGATGAGGCTATCCTCATATTGAATATTATTTAGGTATAGATTTTTATGAAAGATTAACGGAAAAACCACTCACCTGCGACAGATTTCCAAAGGTGTTCCTGACACTTCTAAATGTTTTGGATAACTTGTCCGCACCAGACTGCAGGGCTCGCCGAGAGTTCGCAAACGAGCTGGACTTGAATAAGCTTTTATTATAACAGCCATCGACGTTTTTCAGGCTTTCCCGAGTAGGGGAATCGATCGCCAAATCTTTCGCGAAAGGGTCCCTCATGTTTATGAATGAATTTACTTACAAAGCACCACTTTCTTGCGTTATGGATGCAAACAAGATGAAGCACAATATATTTTGATTCGTTTTATGGTTTGTTTTGACAAACTTTCATTCAGAATAATCAGATTTCTTATTTTTTCAAAAAATCAATTTCAGAGACGACTGCACAGAACAGAACAAGCACGTCCGTCCGTTACTATCAGTGTTGCCAGATGGAATCTGAAAAAAAGCAGTAGATTGGGAAAAAAGCAGGTAGATTTTAATGTTATAAATTAGTACCTATGTATTGTGTTTTGCGAGTATTTTCATGAAAAAAAAAACATACAACAAAGCTACTAACTCGTTATTTTGAAATTAAGGAAGCGTTTTCTTTGCCCACATTCCTTAACTGTTTAGCTTTGTGGAAAGCGAGGCCAGGCGGCCTGTTGGCTGTGCTTTGCTCAGTTCTTTTCAGTCTGATCGAATTGATTTGTGGTTTTGGACATATATTATTTAGTGCATAGTCGAGTACCTAATAACTGGATAAACAGTCTCGCTCAGTTTGCAAAATGCAAAAGTTTATCGAACGAACGAACGGACCGACCAATCAATCGAAAAATGATGAACAGACAGACCAAGACAGACAGAAAGAAAGTGGAAGCCAGAAGGAAGAAACGAAGAAAACAAACTCTTCGGTTTCATTCATCTGTTTTAGTTTTGTGAAGTTTGTGAAACATTGGCAACTTATCACGTGAGCTTTAGCTCACGTGATAATCATCAATAGCAAGTGACTCCATGTCTTTATTTTATTAAAGACATGGAGTCACTTGCTATTGATGCTCGGAAAAAGCAGGTAGATTTCACAAAATTTGAGCAAAAATCAGTAGATCAGTAGACGGTTCAAAAAGCAGGTAGATCTACTGCTAAATCAGTAGATCTGGCATCACTGTAGATTTAATGTTTGTATTTGTACACACTCTTTGGTCCGATAATAACACTCGCTTTTTGTTTTTTTCTTAGTAACGAATGATAAAACTTTTTCAACGAACACTTTTGTCTATGAAGGGTTTGTGTTGGCGCGAGATTCAAATTATTTTGTGTTAAATAACGCAGCTAGTTTAAAGTAGGTAATGTTTATAGGTTTTAATATTTTTCTACCTTCTATTAGGAATAGAACTACTAGCTAGTGGTTTACGATATACGGAAAATTACATAACCGTTCGTTTTCCAAGTAGGTACAACGCAGAAAAAAATAAATCTCACGTCAACACGAATATTCACCTTACGGCCCATTTTCTGTGGCATTTTTATTTTCCTGCTAGCCAGCCGCTGGCCAGGCAGCTAATACCAGAATAAAATGCTACCAGAATGCTAATAGTCTGTAGACTAACCTCGCCCGTCTTTGCTCGTATCCGTAGGTACCATAACATTATCTAATCTGTACACGTACCTACAGAACGAAAGCTCAGGAGTAGTGTCCTAGAAGTAGGTAATTATTCCATGGGTGGTGTACTGTAGCTATACATTGGGCTACGTCAGTTTTGGCAGGATGATTTAAGGAGTTTAATCTTTCACTGGGATAGGCGGAGTAACCCGTTAAACTACCGTGTACAATCCATAGGTAGGTAGGTACCTACCTATATAGTGGCTTTAGCCTTAATGAAACAATTCACAAAATCGGATCAAAAAATGGCACATAGGTACTAATTCCGTAACTGTGGCAAACCTCGAAGCCCCCATACAATGCAATAAAGTGCGTAGTTTCCAAACGAATCGGAAAGTACGTTTGATTGTATGTATGAGAGCTTAGAGGTAAAAGTTTGTCCTTCAATGAGGTTTCATAACATCATTGGGTACCTACTTTAGGTACTTCTTAATTAACATTAATGTAAGAAGATACCTACTCCATTGTTAGGAGCTTGGGAGATTTGAGGTTTTTGTAGGGTGGAGGCAGTCTAGACCAAGACAGGGTTGTTTTTTTTAAACAAAAAACATTTTATCATTCTAATAAATATTTTATAGATTATTATGAACGTTGATGCATGTAATAATCAATGGCTGTTGAGAAAGCTGCGAATCCTGCTGCACCAAATACTCCAGCTCGTAATCCACCTGTAACAAATTAATAAATTGTCTGTCTGCTAACAATGTTATGTACTTAGATTTAGTTTGTTTATGTTGGTAGTTATATTTTATCCTTAACTTCATGCCAAATGTGTAGCAACACGCTGTAACCGTAGACACACTAGCGGCGTAGGTAAAGGAGGGGGGCGGCGGGGTGGCGGTCCGCCCCGGGTACCGAGCTCCAAGGGGTACCATCTCGGCACCCCTCGGGGCGCGCAGATGGCACTTTAAATCCAAATCAGAAGGGGTGATACCAAAAACTAACACGCGCAGACGTATAAAAAAAAATGCGGCTCGCTACGCTCGCCGTTGATTTTTATTATCGTCGCAGAATGAATACTTGAATACTAGTCTGGTGTAGAAGGGTTGCCTGAGAGAACTGCCTCAAATTCAAGTTTGAATGCAGTTAGTATCACAGTAATAAAACTGCAAACCAACAGTGCAGCTTGATTGCAGTGGGTGTGCAATAGGTGTGCAGTTCCAGCATGCAGTTGTTTTGTAATGGCATTCAAACTGCAAATTTAAGGTTAGAGTGTAGTGGAAATCCAGTCCATCTGGCTAGACTAGAACCATTTTGTCACTGTAAAATGTATCTAAATGTTATAAGTTCAAGCTCATATTTGAATGCTCTTTGTCGTTTTTGTGTTGTGCAGCAGAATTGGACATGTGAGCGCAAACCTTAACAATGCAACAGTTAAACACAGAGAGAACTGAAAAAATATATACACATTTATAAATAAAAGACTTGCCTCTTAGCCCTATAAGTCCACCGGTGACACCTCCAGCATAGGTGCCGTTCTTCCAATCAGACTTTCCTCTTGCCGACTCTATGCAACATTCGATGCCAGAAAACACTGCTCCAAGAATAGCAAAATTTTTGGCGTAACTCAGCATGGAGTTTTTCATTTCTCTGATTATCTCTCTGGCTGTTTGGGTCTGTAAAGCCGTTGTATCAGTTGCGCTAGGCATGAGGGATGATGTGAAGAGACCAACAGCAGCCCCAAGGCCATAACCTGAAAGATATTAAAATATGCTGTAAAAAACATGATTGCATTACACTACATTCCTAGTGGTACAAAACCAGGCTCCCATGCCATGTGCATGAAAATCTACAACAATCTTTTTAAACACATTCTTGTCTTGTATAATTTCTTGATAATTATTGTTGTTTTATAAATTTTGTGAATGTGTTAGTGGTTACTCTTTATTTACTTAATTCTAATTACTATTGTTAATGAAAGAGAGCTGTGCCTCCATTCTTCCACCGCAAGCAAGCAGTTTTTTAGCTTCTTTATGTGCGGACATATTAATGGTAGGTATAGTTAAAGTGTAAGTTTATATAAATAGTCTGTACAACTGTTTGTTCTAAACTCCAAATAAAATAAATACTTTTAAATTGCCATGTCCTTGCAGGGTGCAAGTTGGACATTTGTTATTTTATTTTAAGGCCTATTGTACACATGTAGGTATGCAAAAAAATAATAAAGTAGGTAATTAAGTGATATAACGTTAAAGACCTCAGCTAAGCCCTTGCTTGTTGTGATTCACTTGTTAAACACCATCTGTGTACATTACTGGATCTTGTGGTTAATATAAGCACTTACCAACAACACAACTGGTGAACGATCTGAATGCACAGCTTTCGACTGCAGATTCTATCATCTTTTCCTCATTTGTTTTAATCACTACGGGTCCTAAAATCCTGGGAATTATAATGTTATCACGCCAGCGGGTTTGATTCCCCACAAGATACTTCGCTAGTGAATCATAGTCACTTTCAGTCACAAACTTCGTTAGATTTTGGTCTGGTGGTGGTTTTGTGTAGCCTTCCATAGTTAACGCAAAAACGTATTTATATATCCAATTTTATTGGGCATTGAGTTTCTTAGAAATAAAATTCCTAGGAAAGACTGGCGAACTCCATTCTAACCTAAAACCCAAAGAGATATAAACTACGTAAGACTATAACGTAGTGGTTTTAATCTCTTTGCGTAAGACCTCCGCTAGGAGTATTATTATTCTTTGCGTAAGACTAAAACGGATCGATTTTCGATAAACATTAACTAACAGCTGATTTTGACGTTTTCGACGATAACATTTATTTTTTTTATTTGTCAATTTGGACAAACTGTAATTTTTCGCGCATCTTTTTCTACCTAAATCTATGTTCCTTTCATGGCATGCTTCCTGCGCACACGCTTCCAACTCATCAAGCTGGGTCTTGTTTGGATCATATCATACTGAAATCAAATTTTCCCTCGCTTTCGCTTGTTATAAATTCGTCCATAACCGATCATAATGCCGTTCTACTAACCTTAAATTGTAAATTACCTAAACTAAACAACACTCGTACTTTTTCTAAGGTAAACTGGAATAGACTTGAAGCTGACTTACGCAACATAGACCTTGCCCCAGTTTACGATTCTGCTGATCCGCAGTTTGCCATGTCATTTATCATTGAAAACGTCCAGCATGCAATTTCAAAAAATTCAAGTACTATTCGCTTAAGTAAAAAGAATTCTAACATAAAACCTTGGATCACAGCTGGTCTCATTCGGTGTATGAAACACAGAGACAAATTACATATGAGAGCCAAGTCAAATCCCGCTAATTCTGTTCTCCAAGTATCGTACAAGCGATACCGAAATTTCTGTAATAACATTCTAAAGAAAGTGAAAATTAGCTACGATAAATTAGCACTAGAAAATGCCGGGAAAAATAGTAAAAATGTCTGGAAATGTATTAAAACTGTAACTCATACATCGAAGCAACGTGAGTCACCTTCATGTTTGTTGCAAACTGGCTCTACGCCGCTTGAATCTGCTAACATAGCAAATAATTTTTTCATTAACGTAGGTAAGTGTTTGGCGGATAAAGGTCACCCGCAATTTCCTACTAGCACAAACATTTCATGTAATTCCACACTAACCTCATTTGCTCTGCTTAATACTGAAGAGGCTGAAATAGATAGTATAATAATGAGCCTTAAGGACGAATGCGCAGTAGGTTGGGACAATATATCTACCAAAATTATTAAACGATACAGACGCATTCTAACCCCACCGCTAACATACATTTATAATAAATGCCTGAGCGAAGGGCATTTCCCCAAATGCCTTAAAAAAGCTGTGGTTGTACCGGTCTACAAATCTGGCCCTAAAAATCTAATTACCAATTACAGACCGATATCCCTTCTTCCTGCATTTTCCAAAATTTTAGAAAAAGTTATAAATAAACGGTTGATTAACTACCTAGAGGAAAAGTCCATTCTATCAAAAATGCAATTCGGGTTCAGGGCTAAGGTATCTACTGCAGATGCAGTTCATCACCTTACTCACCATCTTGAACAAGAACTGGATCAGAGTAAGCACACAGCTGGAATATTTTTAGACCTACGCAAGGCTTTTGACACCGTTTCCGTACCCATACTATTGCGCAAGCTTGAAACACTGGGCATCAGAGACACTCAGCTTAAACTTTTCACGAGCTATCTCGAAGAACGCACACAGTGCGTCAGGATAGGCAATGTCCTCAGCAATGATCAAAAAAACACTGACTTTGGTGTTCCCCAGGGAAGTGTTCTAGGACCTACTTTGTTTCTAATCTATATCAATGAACTTTGCAATTTAAAATTGGATCATGGCAAAATCATATCATATGCTGACGACACTGTACTCCTTTTTTCCGCTGAATCTGAGGAAGAACTGTACAAGTTTGCGCAATATGGATTCAATATTGTAAATAAATGGCTTCAGCACAATTTACTAACTCTCAATGCAGATAAAACAAAGTATATTAGGTTTTCGATGCGCAAACGGCCATTAACAGAGACTATCCCCAAATTGTATGCTCATTACTGCTTAGAAGGTTCCGATAACGTATGTACGTGCCCTACTATAGACAATACAAATAAAATAAAATACCTTGGCATTATATTGGATGAATCACTCTCATTCAAATCTCATTTAGAAGCTTTGGTAAGTAGAGTCCGTAAGTTAATTTTTGTCTTTAAAAATTTACGGCACATTGCAGATCGAAAACTTATTATACAAGTTTACCGGGCCCTGTGCGAATCCATATTGACCTACTGCGTTACATCATGGGGTGGAGTAGGTAAAACATTATTACTGACTGTCGAAAGAGCTCAAAGAGCTATACTTAAAGTGTCCACCTTCCGTCCTTTTACTTTTTCTACAAACCTCCTCTTTAAATTATGTGGAGTTTTATCAGTTCGACAGTTATTCATAATGAACATAGTACTTAAGCAACACGTAGCCCTTCCATATGTCTATGAAAGCACTGACAAAAGGAGGAAAAATAACGTTTGCCCTAAACAATTAGGACAGAAACATACTTTTACAAATAAGTTTTACAGTTTCCTTGGTCCTTTCTTATATAATAGATTAAATGTGTTAGCCAATATTTATCCCTTAAATTATAATAGCTGTAAGGAAAAACTTAAGGAGACACTACAATGTATGTCATACGAAGACACAGAAAATTTATTAACCGTTTTAAAGTAAAGCCAAACATTTGTAAACACCTTTAATATTAAAACTAGTTTAGTAACTAACTTAAGTAACTATTTTATTGAAAGTATTCACCATTATCGTCTTGTATAATTAGTAAGCTCTATTTGATTATTTTATTTGTTTTTAGCACTCTCCTTGCCTGAGAAACAGGTTATCACCTAGTTCAGGCACACGCATTGTTTTAAATCCATTAGAATAAGATTACATACTTTTTTGTTATCCTTTTGGTCCTTAGATATTTTTGAATAAATTATTTTATTTATTTATTTTTTGTAGACCATCGAGAAAAACAAACCTACCGTCCGATTTTTTGTCTCATTGTCGGATAAGGGCGGCCGCACACGTCAGACAGAACAAATCACGCCGCGCGCCGCCGCGCGGCTTTTTTCGTCATTTCCTTAGAGTATACCTAGAGACGGCATACCTACGAAAAAAACGTGTATACCTAAACTTACCTAGAAACTAAAATGGCTCCTTTCCGTAGTGCTGCCCTTTTGTACCTCGATATTTTTATCGAAACAAGTATTTTTGTGACGATATTTTAGCAGTTTCGTAGTGATTTTATTGTTTTCACCACGATTATGAAACAGAATTCTATAATCATATAGTCATAGAATGCTTTAATTAGAGATACAAAGTATGTGAATGCACGTACCCAACTATGGCTCGACCGCGCTCATGAGAAGCAACCACTGAGAAGTTAAGAAAATGAGCTATTATAACAATGGCAATTTTTTCATGTATTTTCCGAGTCAAGACTCATGCGTTTAGACACGTGCCAGACCTCCTTAGAATTAAAGATCAAAGTTCACCAAACCAGTTTATTGAACAGTCTGCAGTTAGCTCATTTGTTTCAATTGTAGGTAAATACTAGTTCTAATTTGTTTATACTATTTGATTCAAATTTTCTTTGTTAATAAACGTTGTGTTCATTTAAGAAAAAAAGGTACCTACTGAAATGAAACAACAAGCTACTTAATTGCAAAATATTGTTTGTATGCAACAGTGATTTGTGAGATAGTATATTTATATTTGTATAACAATATGGGTATAACAATGTGTAATCTGTATCTTTAGCGTAGACGCTATCTATGCTTATATTATAAATGCGAAAGTGTATTTGTTTGTCATTCAGTCACGGCTTAACTAAGAAACCGGAACCTAACTAAGAAAGGATGGAGAGTAACATAGGCTACTTTTTGTCTTAGTAAAATAACAAACTCCCATGGTAGAGTTACAGGAATATCCCCCTAGATATTATATGAAATTCGAATTTAACGAGGATGAAACCGCGGGGAACAGCTAGTATTATTTATTATTATAATATAAATCACAAAAAGATAGACACCACATTTTATAAGCAATTCAACAAGTCTCATTCATTTATTATATTATATCACAAATTTAACACAGACTCCTACATTTTTAATTAAACAAGCAATGCAATCCGTCTTATTCATTTACAGTATAAATCAAAAATTTAACACAGACGCCACCTGTATTTTCGATTGTAGAAGCAATGCAACAGTCTCATTCATTTACACATTTGCAATATACCTACCTAATTCAAAAATTCAACGAATACTACACCTAAATTTTCAATTTTACAAGTACCTAATGTAATCAGTCTCATTCATTTACAGTATAAATCTCAAATTTACATTATTTCTATTAAAGTACTGGATCGCGCTGGCACTAGTGGCTGAAACAAACATGAAGAATAAATTTATAATGCAACATTATTTGTCAGCCTACAATTATTATAGACTCTAGAAAGGTACTGAGTAGTTCAACTTTGAAAAAAAATCTAAAATCTTAAAGAAATTCTAAAAAAAAAGGTTTGCGAAATAACTTTATTTTGCATGGAAATAATTTGATAGGGGAGGATTTATGGAAATGTACATTTTAGAGGGGATTTGAAGTATGGTAGGCTTTAATATTACTTTGGGTCAGATTTATTTACTTAAAACTTAATATTCATTAATATCAAAATTTAAGCCCTTTCGAAAAATAAGGGTAGTCAAGTTTGTTAATGCATATATGCATTACTTTGCAATAGAAGTTTGTGGGAGTAAGGTCAAGTAAAATACTTACTAAAAAGATTCGTGACGGTACGGCATCCTCTCGCAGTCTTGTTATTTAAAGTTCGATTGAAGCAAGTTTCTTCAAAATGAAGAGAACGAACGAAAATATCTTTCGTACCAAACTTCAAATTTTCTACTCCAATTGAGTCCAGCCACTTTTTCTTTTACCGTAATTTTCGGGTAACCTAGAACGTAAAAAACCAGTTGAAAATTAATACACTACAATTTACACTTGAAAACATCGATACCTATGAAAAATGCCTTGAAGGACAACACTATCGCCAAACAAACAGTTTCATGTTTTCTTTAATTACACTTAAAACTTACAAAAATAAGCTACATTCGGTATGAATTTTATGTAAACTATTCCTATGAAAGCCAACACATAAGGTATTTATTGTATTATTTGGTAATTTAGCAAAATAAGAATACGTACCGGTGTAATGTTATGTTTGGACGATTTTCACTTGTTTTTAAGCCGCAACCTACCAAACTGCTGTTTGGCATCTTCCTATTAGCTTTCTTTCGCTTACTATATAAGTATTCACATGAAAAAGTCCCGAACTCAAATAATTTTAGCATTTTTACTGTAAATGCAACTCTCGTTGACAGTTTACATACCTGAAAGTTAAATGGCGAACCGGCCTCAATCATGCTTTGCTATGACGTCACGTTTCAATGTTGCCAAAAATAGGTTTCGCACATTATATTGATGTCTCTTTTTACATTGGTTATTGTAGGTAAGATAAAACGAGATAGCTATAAGTTTATGAGTACAATATCGATTTAGATCATATTTGTATAACCGAAAGTTCCTATAGAACAATACGCCGTCTCTATATACCTATACTCTAAGGTCATTTCGCGTACTGCGCTACGCGCTCGCTCAGCTCACTCACCGTAACATTACAAGGATGTGTGCCATGTCAGATTCCTCTGAAGAAGATTTATCCCGATTCAGAGAAGTAGTTGATACTTCCTTTGCCCAAATAGAACGTGTCGCTAATTCCGAATCTAGACAACAAGGTAAGTTAGAGAAATCCAAAATAAAGATTCAAGAAGAGGGTTGGTAAACAAAGCCGCTTCTGTATTTTGCATAAATAAGTTCGATTCCCAGTGCATGAATTCCTCTTTCTTCTCGCGTTTAAATCCCCAATGCGTGAATGTCGGGAACTTTAACTTAGGGCCTTGGTCTGTACAATGTGCCTTCATTGGGATTGACGAACCCTACTTTTGTTTTGTGATAAATTGATAATAGGTAGGTACCTAGAAAGATCGCAAAACAACTTGAGCTCTGTGAAGTTGGCTTCAACGGCAGCGCACCGCACAGTAAACGGTGCGAAGTATACCGATACTCTTAAGGTGCGAAGCCGCGTTATCTGTGCGGGGGTGGGTCGCTAGTTGGTAAATATAAATAAATATTTAAAAGTTTTATTGTAGGTACCTGCACACTTTTGCTGCTTTTGCTAAGATCACAGCGCTCAATTTGTTTGCGATCACTCTACCTGTCTGCAAAGCTAATACCTATCAATTACCTAGTACCTAAGATATTAGATAGGTACCTACTTTGCTTATCATCACCACTCAAACTTACAGAGCCCCCGAAACCAAAATCAGCGAGATATCTAGAAGAATCATCTCACTACAATGATGTGAAAGTTCCAGAAGTAATGCAAAAGCAGATTGGAAGTAAAATATCGACTATCATCAATAAAAACTTTGAGTATATTGATGTCGAGCCTAAAGTCAAGTAAGTCTCGCTTGATCGCAACTATAAAATCCTCAAAATCAGAGTGGGATATTGTGCAAAGTACCTGACCTACAATGGGCTTTCGAAAATTTTTATAAGTATGTTATCTCTGCTTTGGAGCTGGATGTGCTGTGTGGATTGTCCAGTATTATTTATTGAGACAACTTTAAGCTAGCCCTCCAGCTTCAGCTAGCCTATGTTATAGAGATTCTCTATACCAGGTATAGAGAAACGGGTACTTATGCAAAATTTCAGCCTGATTCAAAAGTTTTTGCGTGAAGATGTGACAATCACCCATAATATCACTTTCAAATCACTAATAATATAAATGTGAAAGTTTGGATGTTTGGATGAATGTTTGTTACCTCTTCACTCCATAACTAGGTACTGAATAGATCAGGCTGAAATATAGCTGAAATAAATGCTGTTTGCATATAGATAGTTCTAGGCCTAATAAAACATAGGCTTCTTTTTATCCTTTAAATCAGTTCCCATTGGATATTATAACTGACCACAATGCGTAAGCCCGGGGCGGGAACTAGTTTATTAAAATTTTTTTAGGTAAAGAATTTCTTTGATTTCAACTTCAACTTCTTATTTCATGGCTCGCAGTGCTTTGCTGCCACAACTCTGCCAGTGTCCATGTCAAATGAGGCGTAAACATAAGTAGAGAGCATAAAATTAAATTTGAAATTTCTTTATTTTCAGAAAGCGTAAAATAAAGGGAGGAGTAAAGCTGTTCAGCACATCAGAAGGATTTTTATCATGTGAAGAAGTTAAGGATGTTTCTACAGAACTACACAATATTCAGTCCAGAACAATTGAGAAGAAGCGAAGAGTTGTAGATGATGAAAATTTTAATGAAAATGGTGATTATTTTTTATTGTTTACTAGCTACAGCCCGCAGCTTCATACGCGTTTTTCCGAAAAAAAGTTTCCTATGTCCATCCTCGAGATACCGTCTACCTTCCCTGCCAAATTTCATTAAGATCCCTTCAGCCATTTATAATCATCATCATCATCATCATCAGCCTATATCAGTCCACTGCTGGACATAGGCCTTCCCCAATGAGCGCCATAGCGCCCTGTCTTCAGCTTGCCGCATAATAATAATAATAAATTCTTTATTTCTTCTCTGATTTCTTTGTGATTGTGAGTAAAGAGTAAGCTATGAATCACCTACTGGTCCGATTTTAAATTGGTTTCACTATTGAAAGCTACATTGTCCCTGACTAAGTGACATGTTTTATCCAGGCACCGCGTGAGTGACTAGAAGCTAGGGTTATATTAACTGTAGAACTGTATTTTAGGCAGATGAAAGTCGTTAAAAATATATAATCTACAGTAATACCTAATATTATAAAGAGAAAAGATTTGTTTGTTTGTTTGAATAAGCTACGAAAACTCTAGACCAATTTGAACAATTCTTTCACCATTACAATCCTACGTTATCCCTGATGAACTTAGGTAATAGGTAATTTTCAAAAAAGTTAGGGATCCGTATTCGTATTCGAAAATATAACCCAATACAAAAATAAAACCGGCCAAGTGCGAGTCGGACTCGCGCACGAAGGGTTCCGTACCATTATCTATAAAAACGGCAAAAAAATCACGTTTGTTGTATGGGAGCCCCCTTAAATATTTATTTTATTATGTTTTTTAGTATTTGTTGTTATAGCGGCAACAGAAATAAATCATCTGTGAAAGTTTCAACTGTCTAACTATCACGGTTCATAAGATACAGCCTGGTGACAGACGGACAGCGAAGTCTTAGTAATAGGATCCCGTTTTTACCCTTTGGGTACGGAACCCTAAAAACATCTACTGTGCGAAGCTGGTGCGGCTAGTTGTAAATAAATTAATATCATTTTCAGATAAAATAAACGCTATAGTCATCAGCGGTGAAAAAATCCTGACAAAAGAGGACACAAAGCTGTGGAAGTCTCGAAGAAAGGAGAAGTTATTCAAATATAAGAGTCAAGGCAAGAGTAAGGTACTGGTTGCAATTGATTGACTCATTTTTTAGGCTCATAAATTATTTTGTAAACTTTTGTGCAGAATAATTCTAGTGGTAAATGAGGGCTAAATTTCTAATAGTAGACTAGCTTCTGCCAGCGGCTACGCTCGCGTTGTTTATTGTTATTATCCCATGGGAGCTGATTTATGGGATAAGAAATATTACATAGACATAATATAGGCGTTTTAAGGTAGGTATGTAATATTTCTTCATCTTTAATAACAAAGAAAATTACAATCAAATAATAGAATTAAATTAAAACTAGTATTTACAATTGAAACAATTGATACTGCAGACTGTTGCAAACAATCTACAGATAGCTTAACTGATCCATAGTAATACCAGTCGGAAGCGTGCCCAAGACGCTGGCTGCATTGCAATGCTGATGCGCTATTTTCTTATCTCGTGTTCGACGTTTAGGTATTATAACAATGTTATTTAATTTTAAAGTCGCTTCAATACGTAGATAATTAGAAAAGTACCCACTTAGAAGGCTTACCTTTAATATTGAAGTGCCCTTACAAGGTTCATGTTGAACTTTACCCTATTTGTACGATCTATGTAACAACATGTACGCAATAAATACTTGAAACAAAGAAAGTTGCATAGCCTATCTTTTATTCAAGCCTAGAACTACCTGTATGCCAAATTTCAGTTCGATCGTTTCTGAAGTTTTGGCGTGAATAGGTAACAAACTTTCGCATTTATAATATTACTAGCTGTTTCGAATAAAAAATAAAACCGGCCAAGTGCGAGTCAGACTCGGGCCCGAAGGGTTCCGTACCATTATCTATAAAAACGGCAAAAAATCACGTTTGTTGTATGGGAGCCCCTAAATATTTATTTTATTCTGTTTTTAGTATTCGAAGTCTTATGTATAATTTATCTTATAGCGGCAACAGAAATACATCATCTGTGAAAATTTCAACTGTCTAACTGATCACGATTCATGAGATACAGCCTAGTGACAGACGGACAGAGAAGTCTTAGTAATAGGGTCCCGTTTTTACCCTTTGGGCACGGAACCCTAAAAAACGAATATTCCTGTAACTCTCCCATGAGAAGTAGCCTATGTTACTTTCCTTTCTTTCAACTGATTCTATGCCAAAAATCAAGTCGATTGGTTGCTTAGTTAGGGCGTGAAGGGGAGGACAAACAAACAAACACTTTTGCATCTATAATATTAGTTAGGAAGTTAGGATTAGTGTGATAGTATGATATGATTTCAGGGCGATTTAATAGTGTAAAAAAATATTTTACGAGTAGAACGAGTGAAATGTTGGGGAAAAGAAAACAAAAGGTACGCGATAAACACTATGTTATGGAGTAGATTCGAGTACCTAGTACTAGTTATTAATGGCTGTATGTTTAACTAGGCTTTATAAAAACTGTAGTTTATTTAACTACATAAGATAAGATTCAATTTTGTAGATATAGGAATCAATTTAATGAAATAGCAACCAGAAAATAAAAATACGCCAGTTTAAAAACAGAAAACATTTATTTACAAAAGTTTGCTTAAACTACGAATAAATATCTACAAAAGAAATCAATAATGAGATTATCGGCACCTCCTTATTTTGTCATGGATATGTCAATAAAAGAATTACTTACTAAACTAATTAAGTAATTAGGCAAAATTCATTCGTATTAATTTTTGTACGGAACAACTTTCTTCCCAAATCGTTATTTACAATTTCAACTCTATCAACATTAACAAATAAAACACATTTTAGTAGTATTAACGATTTACGTGGCTAAGTTTCAACTTCAAGATTTAGATGTCGCTTCTTATAAGTTACTAAGCAATCAGCGCCATCTATGAAGCTTATTCCAAAACAAAATCCTTTATTGTTCAAATCAGGCTATCATCTCCATGGGATTTTAACAAATCTTATAAAATCCTGCATTGTATCAATTCAGGATATCATATCCTAAATTAAAAAAAAACTTAGCGCTTTTGTAGAGAATGAAATGGACTATTAGGTACCTATAGGAGTAAGACTCCTAGATTTCATGTTTGAACAGCAGTAGGATCTCAAAGATCGTGGAAATGTTGATTTTTTCGAAATAACAGCGTTAAAGCTTGCGGTAAGCAAATACATCACTGTTAAATGTATCTAAAGATGACAAGTTTAAGCCCATAACTTAGCTTTTTCATGACCCGTGTGGTAGCGGTACTGGATGTATGAGCTAAGTCCGTGTTATCTCGGTAGTAAAGTCTATAGTCTGCTGGCATCTGGCAAAGCCCTTGCAGTTCTGCCCGGCAGCTCGTTCTCGAATGCCTTGTTGTCGAGTCCGTTTGTATGTGTCTCTCCCTTCTCGACTGGTCCATCCATTAGGAACATCGTAAGGAAGAATAGAATACTGCCTGAAAAGTAAATGGAAGATCAGTTTTCTGGCTAGACAATAAAAATAGAACAGGCCAAGTGCAAGTCGGACTCGCGCACCGAAGGGTTCCGTAACATTATCTAGCAAAAACGAGCAAAAAAATCACTGAAGGGGAAGGTGCGGGTTCGAATCCCGTCGAGATCGTAAATTTTGGGATTTATTAATATCTTAGAAATTACCTAGAGTACTATTGAGAGTACATAAATAAAAACCTTAGAAAAAAATCACGTTTGTTGTATGGAAGCCCCCTTAAATATTTATTTTGTTCTGGTTTTTAGTATTTATTGTTACAGCGGCAACAGAAATACATCATCTATGAAAATTTCAACTGTCTAACTATCACGGTTCATGAGATACAGCCTGGTGACAGACGGACAGCGGAGTCTTAGTAATAGGCTCCCGTTTTACCCTTTGGGTACGGAATCCTAAAAATAAATAAATAACTTACTCAAAGCATAGAATCCAGCGTAGAAGATCATAATCGCCTCTCTATACCCGATCGCCTTAGAGACCGGGTCGACCAGAATGGGCAGGTTTCCGCCCACGTTGTTCATCACGAACAGGAATACGCCCACGGTGGTGGAGCGACAGGACAGCGGCACGATCTCCACGAGGATCGCGAATACTATGCCGAACCACATCTCAGCTGGAAAAGTTAGACAGGTTCAAACCAATAACTACTTGATTATGATTAGGTTATCAATCGTACTGGTTCCTAAACAGTATTCTATTTACACGCCACCGTCTATACTTTTTCTATCACTTCTTGTCCATCCTAAGGTTGCCTGGCAGAGATCGCTCTTAGCGATAAGGCCGCCCATTGTACATTATTTGTTATTGTTTTTGTTTCTGTGATATGTTTTTATTATTTTTATTAATTGGTGTGCAATAAAGTATATTGTATTGTATTGTACTGGATGAGATTGGCGCAGGACCGGGTGGCGTGGCACAAGAGCTTGGGAGGCCTGTACCCAGCAGTGGGTGAAGACCAGTTAAATCACTGGTCTGTGCTGCTAGTAAGGTATATATTTTATATGGGCCGTAGTTTTTTAAGTATTTTACATCCTGTACTAGACTAACGTTGCCTGAAATAAATGTTTTATTATTATTATTAGTAAAAAATGTGATAGTTACCAAAGAAGTAAGAAATAGCGAGAGTGATCATGGCCCACAGAGGTCCGAAGATGACTGACCCGAAGGCGGGCAGGGTCGCGATCAGCTGAGATAGAGCCAGGATTAGCACACGCGATCTGATGCCCATTTTAGCGACGAACCTGTTAGGGAAATTATATTTTAAAATTATGGTACTAAGATGTATACGATGCAGATAATAAAGTTATTCTGACGTCTCGTTTAAGGTGGTTCGAAGCGGGTTGGCGTGAGTTTTTTTTTGTGGTTTATTAATTATGTCTGCGTTTACAAGCAGCGGAAAAGTCATTTGTCACAAATCGTCAACCATTTTCTATGAACTCGTCATAAAACCAACTTTGATTTGGAGGATTTCATTTGTATTTTGGGAGCATTTAGGATAATTTTGGTTTTAGGTCATATTTACCCAAATGCTCCAAAATGACCAGTGCCAATTACTTTTCCGTTTGTTTTATTGCTTGTGCATAAAAAATTAAAATGTATAAAAAATATCTTTATGTAGGTATTGTATTATGTACCTATATCAGTTATCTAGTACCCATAACACAAACTCTGCTTAGCTTGGGGCTAGATAATGATGTGTGAACTGTATAGCATTATTTATTTCTGGAAGGTTTTACTTACTTGTCAGAGATGACCCCTCCAACCACTACGCCGATGGAGCCGATGCCCACGGTGACCGCGAACAGCCACCAGCCGAGATCCACGTCCGGGAAGTAATCGCGGTAGTACAAGTCAGCGTTATACGCGAATGTCATACCACCTGCAAAAGAGACCGACTTCTTAATAACTGATGTGGCGTGGCGTGCGAAGGTCCGGGCTCGATTCCCGCCTCGGGACAAATAATCTGCAGATATTTGTTTCGGGTGTTCTGTGTATTTTCTATTATTCTTAATAAGAAGAGCCTGTATATCTTTATTAAAATATACTTTAGTTATGTTTGATGAAAAAAAATCTTAAATATATCAAAATTTTGATACATATTTTCCTTCTTCTCCGAACCAATATGACTTACTGACTTGACTTGTACTATTGAAAAATAAAGCAAAGGCAGAGTAACAGATTCGCCAAAATAAATATTTGATTACTTGAACAGTATACTCTTTTAATTAAAAGAAATCTTGACTTGAGCACTTGATTTCTGCACACGCGGTCTGCTCTGCTCCTATAAACAAAATCCTATGTCTACCTATATCCTTTTCACAAAATGGCGTCGTTGGAAGCCCCATAAAGAACATGTTTGCAATAAAAAATTGAGTAAGCACCTTATAGTGCTTAAACTCCCCCGTCATGCTGCGACCCTGGTACCTACCGGTCCATTACGGAAGACTTGTCAAGACAACAGGCATATTAATTTCCGGCGAACAAAGGCCTTTTAATAACCTAATCGAAGACCTTGGGTTTTGCGACATTGCTACCGTGACCACAGCTCAATAAAATAGTAATTTTGTGACGAACAGGATATAGGCGGTGAAGCTTTTTCGATTCCTTATATAGTTGAGATAATGATATTATTTAGTATAACTAAATAATAATTATTGTCATGTAGTATGTGTACCTACCTACTAATATGTAAATAGACTTTTGAATAATACAGGGTGGATTTTTTGGACATGGCAGGAAGGAGAGGTAGGTACCTACCGTAATCCCTAGACTCTTTTGGACCCAAGTCAGGGGTCGGTTTTACGACTATGGTCGACCCTGATCAGGGCTTATGCGAATCTACTGTAGTTGTAAAACAGAGCCCTGATCTGGCTCCAGACGAGTGTAAATAACCGGTGCAGCTACAGGAAAAATGGTCTTAGGAGACTATCCATATTTATTAGAGAAATTATCATCCAATAAAATTTACTAAAAATTGAAAGTTCGCAAAAAAGTAAGACATTTTATACGACAGCAAAAAAATCCCATACATTTTGAAGGATAGAAGCTTCGAAAACCTTTGAACCTAAAACCTACCTACTGTAAAAATATAAAAAAGACAAAATGATAACGTAGGCGTTGGTTTGTATTTGTAAGCTGTTATATTAGTATCTATTGGTTAAATTAATATAATAGTGTTAATACATTATTATATTAATTAATTTTTAACCTTAGGCAGTTAAAGTTATAGCTAGCCCACAGATATAATAATACTATACTAGGCCTATTATTCTGTTGCTGTACGTAGTAAATAAACAAATTACTGTGACGTGTGCTAGGTACCGGATTTATATGAAGTGAGTTATTAAATCCGTTTGTCTGTTACCATTTGAATAAGGACATGATAAGGATTCTTGTCAAGTTCTTGTACCTAACAAGTTGTATAAAACATGAGCTTTGACCTTACTCTACATTACGTCCTGTTTCGCGACCTGAGAGAACAGGCTACCTACACCTACTTACTAGATATTGATGTCGTTTTGTAACGCGTGTTCAAGAAATCCAAACCTGTGTCCAAACTCTCGGGCTGATAACAAGAAGACGGAAAACCACTTAAGCGACTTCGTCAGAGAGGTTAGGCCTGAACAAGCTAATTGCGAAGATGGTACGGCGCGACCACAGAAAAAGGCTCGTATCGTAAAAGCTTGCTCAGTCATCGATCTATGCCTGAGTAAAGCTTATGCCCCACTCAAGCGTTACTCAAGCATAGATCGATGACTGTAACAGTAACGCCTGAGTAAGGCATAAGCTTTCCCAGGCATAGATCGATGACTAAGTAAGCTTTCGTAATACTGGCCAATATAATGTTGTTTTTTTTGTCGGGTAGTTTTTTGATGGTCTTGAATTTCATCCCCTGGTAGATAGATAGGTAGATAGATACTTTTATTTATCACTATTGTAAAGAGATTGTATTCAACTAAACTTAATAAAGAGTACTGAAACTAACAGTAATGAAATTGGCGGTCTTATCGCTTTAAGCGATTTCTTCCAGGCAACCAGAGTTAGACTCCACTGATGAGATTCAAGTATTCATGTATTTTATTTTGCAAACCTAATACAATGTGAGAGATCATACAAAATTCACTTATGCTAGGTAATAAGAGGGAGGTAGCTTAGTTTAACACTTAATTAAATATCACAATTATAGTAGGTACCTAATTAATTATCCTTAATTTTCTTAATTGCACAGAAATAATAATTTTAAATGTATACCTTAGCCAAACTCCTTGTAGATTTATTGTAAACAAACCACCCGTAGGTACTCATTTGGTTGCCTCATCCGTTAATACGCAATTTACATTAGGTACTTGTCGATTTGAGATCCTTCCTTCAATAAATATAGCTTACAATTATATCTGAAACTGGACCCAAAGCAAGTAAGTTTTAGTTATTTTTGTCGTGGTTTGTTTACAAAAATTCTACAAGGAGTTTGGCTAAGGTATAGGTTGACTATTACTAAGTTTTTTTTTTCAAATCTTTTGTAGACATCTAACTAAGGAGTAGGTAAATGACTTACCACAATGTCTGATGGAAGCAGCAAGACACAGCATCAGAATCCTCGGCTGTGAGATCACATGCCAGATTGTCACTTGAGGCATCTTCTTGCCGGATTCCAATGAGGCGTCGTTGGACTTTGCGGTGCCTGTGATTAAAAAAAAAGAACATTATTACATACTAGCCGCTGACCGTGGCTTTGCACGAACTTTTCCGGGATAAAAAGTATATCCCTGAGATCCTATCCATCTCCCTGCCAAATTTCATTGAGATCCGTTCAGCCGTATAGGTGTGAAAAGATAACAGACAGACAGACAGAGTTACATTCGAATTTATAATTTTAGTACAGAAGTATGGATTCTGTAGCAGTTAACAATCTTTTAACAACTTGTTTTAAAATATAATAGTGGTTTCTTTTAGCTGGATTGTTAGTTATTTGAAATAGTACATTGTTACCCTAGGGTTGGAAGTAACTTATTTAGTCCCAAGATGGGGTTCGCCGCCCGAGAGCGTAGCGAGGGCGGCGCCAATAGTTCGAGGGACTAAATAAGTTACTTTCACCCGAGGTAAACACTGTGCATTTCATTACGAATACAAGAAAGTAAAAATAAAAACGCAAATTAGCTAAAGAAATACAAATCTCTATTTAAAAACAAAACTCTACAACACGAGAAAACAAATGAAGAAAAAAAAAAATTTTTATGCACATATTTTACGTACAAAGTAGTCATCGTACTTGTCAAAATGCGGTATAATAAATTATCAAAATTAACATGCACTCAAATAATAGAATTAAATTAAAACTAAGTAGTATTTACAATTGAAACAATTGAGCTAACTGCAGACTGTTGCATGCACTTACTATTCAGTCAAATTGAAAACATGGCAGTGTATACATATTTTCGCAGCTGACTGTACCTACTGTAATACCACTATCCCACTAATATTATAAATGTCAAAGTTTGGATGGATGGATGGATAGATAGATGGATGGATGTTTGTTACTCAATCACGCCAGAACGGCTGAACGGATCTGGATGAAATTTGGCACAGAGATAGATAGTCTGGAATAGAACATAGGCTACTTTTTATCACGGAATTCCTACGGGAACGGGAACTACACGGGTGAAACCGCGAGGCGCTGCTAGTTGTTACATAAATTAGGTTGAATGATACCTTCTTCTCCGATAGTGGTCCTCTCTGGTTCTCGTAGGGTCAGCAGAGTCAGTACAGCGATTATTATACCGACGATACCGGCTGCGTAGTAACATAGACGCCAGCTCTGAAAGATAAGCACGGTTTGTTATTTGGTTCTTCTAAAATTGCCTAGATTGTCAACTAAAGCTGTGCATCCACCGCATCGGCATCGTACGCAGCGGAGGCGGTAGGGTTTGGTCCCGGGAAGAGGGTTTATGCATGTTACTTCAAAAAAGCTGATTACCTATTTTTATTTGTATTTTCTATTGATATAGGAATATATCTGCATTGAGAACTCGAATTGTACATCATTCCCGGGACCAAACCCTACCCCGCCCTCTGCGTAGGATTCCAATGTCGATCCGGTGGACGCACAGTGTCGCACAGCATCTTGAAAATATTTTAAGGGAACCAAAGACATTTAAATATCTTTGAACCTATGACTTTCTGGGCCAATCAAATCAGACCGCTTTGGATGGATCCTGGACTGGCTTTTGGGCAAGCAAATCTCCCAATTTACGAGTTTGCGGAGGGTGTTTTCGATTCAGTGAGTCCATTGCCTGCTATCGTCTCTTCAACAATAATGAATAGGCTAGTTTTCTAAGTAGAAAAGAATGTGTCCAATATCTTCTGATAATCTAAGTAACGGACTAAATATATTTTTTTTACCCGGGAAACTGGATAAAGTGGATAAAGTAAACTGGATTTAGAACATCGTGCACATGGTGTTCTAAATTCAATTTACTTTATCCTCTAGCGGATAAAAACGGCTTTTGCACTCAGATATCGAAGAGCAAAAATAGGTACTCTTTCCGAGATGCCAGCCGAGATGACAAATAAAATAACATCTAGATATCTCAACAAATAAACTCACCAGTCCCCAAGCATTCAGTATCGGTATGTACCTCCCAACCGGGAAAGCTATCCCATACCCTCCATAAATCCCCCAGTTGAAGATCGAAAGCACCAGGGCTCGTTGACTCTCAGCGAACAGATCCGTCAATATCCCAGTCGCTAGAGGATTGCACCCAGACTCCCCTGCAGCCATGATCATACGTAGGATGACCAGGTGCCAGTATTCTGTGACGGTTCCCATTAGGAGGATCGCTATGACGAATACTATGGTGCAGATTGACAGGATCCTGGCACGGTTGTATCTGGAAGGTTTGGTGTCGTTAGATACTACTAGTACTAGACTAATGCCTTGGAAAGTGACGATGTAGCGGAGATCCATGAGAATCGACGCTAAATTATAGCTATAGCGTTGAACTTACTTATCAGCCACAATCCCGAGTAAGACCCCGACGACTGTGAAGACAGCCATGAAGGCAGGCCCCGCCAGCACCTGGTAGTCGATGCCCAGTCCGTTGTAGCCCCACTCGCAGTACCGAGTGCCGTTCAGGGTCAGGGATTCGCATCTGGAGGGAAATAGTCTTTATGATTTATCATTTATTTATTGCATCATATATTCGTACATAAAATTTGTCAGACCTTATTGACTATAATTAATAGATAATACACACAATATGTACCCATTCAGGGTGTTGGAATGGGAGACGGCCAGATAATTGAATACTAGTTTAATAATATGGTATGAAAGGTATGTCAAAAACTATGGAAAATTTCAATTACCTACATGTTACATGATGTCACTAAATGTATCACTTAAAAATTAATTTAGTTCGTAGTAGCATTTGAATAAAGCATCTCTTTCAATCTTATTTAAAAAAAAAAACGGCTTTTTATTTTGTCTGGAATTTTATTATATATTTGTACCGCCATTGAGTGTGGACTAGTTTGATGTATTTTTAATTTTGATGCAGGTATCACAAGATTATGTTTGTGCCTGTACTTTGATAACGACGCGGTTGTTCATTTATTTTTTGAAAGAAATGAGGATACTTTCTTACAAATTTATCCTCATTTCTTTCAAAAAATAAGTAACTAAGTCTTTTAGTTAATGATAAGAATACTTTAGTAATTTAGTATGTGCAATTAAACCTCTGAACCAGTCAAACATTTTCATTCTGCAAGACCAGCAATGTAACGTGACAATGCTTCTCAAGGGGTGAAACGACACTAGTAATTTTTTGTAGTGTCGTTCCGACCCTTATGAGGCGGAAGTAAGGGGCCACACTACACGGTTAGTTAACCCATTTACTGTCATGTCTCTATGGTGCGTCCCGCTGGAGCTCGGCAGTGAATTCGATAAACTAGGTATGTTTCAAATGGACACGGAGAAGTGCCTAATTTTAGCATTGCAAGATGGGCCTGGAGCGGTCCATCGGAGTTCCCAGGCCCATTGATCACGCAAAGAGGCCGGCCACCGGGGGGTTATTTAGTCGGTCGTCGAAGCTTTTTTCAACATCCTCACATAACCATACGGTACACTACATGCAGTATAGTAGGTATCTGTTTGCAGAATTCTCCCCTCGAAAACAAAAAATAAAGGTGTTTCTGGAATTATTAAATGCATTAGGGAGAGAAGCTGCTTGACCAATGATGTAAATCACATTATTAATTATTGTAAGAAACCGGATGCAAGATACGCAGCTCTGGAAAAAATAGGCAAGTCCTTGCTTATGTATCTATAGTAAAAAGTGCGATTACAAATGTTTTCCCGATAAGTAGAGTAAAAACTTGCAGTCTACTTATAAATTTTTTCATGTCCCGCAGTCGGAATTTAGGTCTCAGTCTAAGTTTTTGCTCAAAACTAGTTTTGATCTGACACGTTCGTTTATATCTAAGAAATTGATTTGATACATAAAAACCTTAGTAGGTAAATCAATTTCAAAATGTATATAATCCGGAAGTTAAAATAAATAGTTGTAAGACAGGTTTTAATAAATACAGTTATGCAAAAAAAAAATGTTTTCAAGGTAAACGCCTTTATCAAAAAGGTACGTAGGTACTTACCTATGATGGTGGGCTGAGTAAACAGTTCAATAAAAACTATTGCTAGCTAGTTAATAATCAAATGTGGGACGCAATAATAATCGCAGAACATGGCCCTTCACACACGTGTTTAGTGGTGTAGGTTGATTTTTATTCCTATTTCATTGCATAATTTATTATTCGGGCTAAAGGTTCTAATTATTAGCTCATGCCCGCGGTTTCGCATGAGTTTTACCGGCATTGTAGCCCACTTTAAATGTACGTAGGTACTAGAAAGTATGGCATTGTGATATATTTGATGTAAAGAACATTTCTGCCCGATCTGTTCAGTATTTTAGGCGTGAAGAGGAAGCAACCATCCATCTATGCTAATTTTTGCATGTGTGATGTGATTGCTTATTAGGGTCAAAGATCAAAGTCGTGATCGAAGCGAACGATGTTCTTTGGGAGTATGGTGAAAAAGTCACTTCGAACATATCTATTCGTCCGACCGTTGATCGTGAAATTTCATAGGAGTACCTACAGATTAGATGTGAAATCTCAAGATCTGTTATAACAAGTTTAATGATTGTCAAATGTTCACTATCACCACGGTGGTGATAGTAGGGGTGGTCACACCACCCCTTTCTATAGTAACTTGCGGATAACGGGGTTGGTTCACTTCTAGAAATAAGTTTATTCAAGTTTATATTGTTAATATGTAAGTGTTACTGTTTGTTTGAGACAAGGGGATTCAAATTCAATGAATGAAATCAAGTTTGGTCTCTGAAAGGTTTACCTCATTACATTTAAAAAGAGATATTTTTTCCAGCGTGTATAGTTTTAAACAATCAGATTTTTAATATGTATATAATCTAAGAAATCCGAAGGGAAAGAAATCTTTCACATGGAGCAATAATCCGTATATCCGTATCCAGGGGGAATAGACCTATAATGTGGTGTATCTAAGTGATCAGCAGGAAGAGCTCTACACTTTGGCTCCAAGGTAATTTCAAACCGTCTTAATTCCGGAACCACTGGAGACTAAACCCCGTTGTTGTGTCTCTAAGAATTTCAAATTTCTGATAAGTTTGAATCTAAAACAGTCACGACAGTTATTGCTATGGGCTACTGGTTATTTTGGTTTTAAGGCACAATTTCGAGCACAAAAGGATATCACCCCATTTTTTAAAAGGTGTTTTTGTTAGATTCTATAAATGTTATTATCATTTATAGAATCTAACAAAAACACCACCACAGAAAAAAAAACATTTGTATTTAATCGATAAGTGCCTTATACAATTATGCATTTAAAATGTACATTTTCCGATTTCGCGAGTAATTTAACGAAAACGCTGGACGTAGCGGACGCCGCTGTGTGATCATGACGTCAGTTGTCTGTGTACGTACGTACCTAAGAAAATGCGCTGATGTTGCTCATGACAGTTGATACTTTTTAGTTTACGTACTCAACCGTATGCCATAATAATATTGCGCAGACTAATTCATGGTATTTAAAAGCAGGTAAAAAAAATAAACTGAATTTATTTTGTTATTTTTTTCAAATTACAAGTGGAAACCAAAAGATGCCTTGGCGTGGCTGCTAACTCACGTAGGTACACGATGATTTTGTCAATTTACGAATGCCTTTCTAAATCTAGATGGCGTTACGGTCTACATTATTTTTAAACTATGATGCAACATTCGTTACGTTTCGAATTTATAATGATTACTATTTGTTCTTAGAACCAGACCAATTTATCAGTAAGTACCTATTAGAATTCTTAGCTCAATTACTATTATAAATTTTATGTTTTTGCTTAGCTATAATCAACTGTTTTAATATAAGGGGATAATATTAGTACTTTGCTGCTAATGGTTTTAATTGATTCACGAGAAATTCAGTTAGAGGTACCTAGTTATTTATACAAGCTTAAGAAACTTGTATAACTGAATTTAGATTGTTTTGTCTATCTCAGAAAATATACTTAAATAGCTGAAAAGGCCTCATGGATAATAGTGTATAGTGATAATAGTGTGTTTTAGGAAACCATACCTTTCATAGTAAGCAAAGATGCAGAAATAAATGTTTTATTCTCTGTAGAATGCTATCCTGAAAAATCATTACGAATGATAGAAGAGTTGAATGAATAAATATTCAATTTTGAAAGTGTTCCAACAACCAACTTTGGGCACATAGTCATCGTAAATTTATTTATTTTCGACTAACCCGAAAATCCAAAGATTTTTTTTTTCAAAAACTCACATTTCCAGGTAAACGAAATACCTAAGTTCGTCGTCTTTTTTTAATGCAGAACTTATTTTTTTCAAAATCGAGCACGTAACTCCTTACATGAATTTTCGATAACTCTCACGGTATCAGACTTCCCCTCAGTGGCCCTGAAAAAAAAAACTCACCCTGTTTACTACAATGGGGAATATAAATTATTATTATAATGATGTCTTCCTAGCCGAGTCTTCAGCTACGGCGGCCAGTCTCAACGTAGACTAACCAGGTGCGTAGGACATATTTTAGTGCACAAGTGTGTGCGCAAACACAGGTGCACTCTCTGTTCCTTCATTCTCATTATCAGATGGGAAGGCAGACCTACACGACCGGGGATAAGTCAGGCGCAGGACCAACGGCTTAACGTGCTTTCCGAGCCACGGGGGTGTAACACCGCCTACCTACTTCCTGACTCCGGACTTTTAATACGAATTTTTTAAATTGTACGGTACAGTACAGGTAAGAGGATGAGGTAGGAGGAAGCCTTATTGGCTGCACCATTTGCCAATGGACCAGTGGCATAGAGAAGACAAAAAAGCCCTAAACACACTAGCGGCGTAAGGGGGGGGGGGGGCGGAGGGGCGGTCCGCCCCGGGTACCGAGCTCCAAGGGGTGCCATCTCGGCACCCCTCGGGGCGCGCAGATGGCACTTCAAATCCGAATCCGAAGGGGTGATAGCGAAAACTCACACGCAGACATATAAAAAAAAAGATAAATACTTGAATGCTTTAAAATCGGGTGTAGAAAGGTTACCTAGCAGAGATCGCTCAAACCGATAAGGCATTGTACATACAACTTTATTTGTATTAGTCTTTCCCTGCCCCGTGTAACTATTTTATTTGATGTGTAATAATGAGAAATTGCTTTGTACTGTGGTTTATTTTGTTGTAAATCGTAAAAAAAATCATTTCTCATTCATTGTCATAGCTTACTTTTTTTTGCTAAGTATGCCTCACCAATTTCAAAACAGGTTGTGGCTCACTCCACTCAGTGATTTTTATTTTGTATTTGTTTCATAACAATCTTCGCAGCCGCCGCAATTTCTCCAAACGTTTCAGGGCTCGCTGTTATTAATTTTTTCATACTCTCCTTAACTTGTTTGTGATCACCCGAAAAAGTTACAAAAATTTCGGCGGCTCGCTACGCTCGCCGGTTCGTTTTAAGCTTTGTTGTAGATCGCCAAAAAAAAAATTTCGTCTTGGTCTACAATACTTGTATTTTTGCTAACCTCACCGAACTCCGAAATTACCTATTGTGGCTCGCTCCGCTAGCCGTAGTTATTGATAAATTTATTTTTTAAATTATAGGTCACCTTTAAATTCACATATTTAATATTAATAAGGTCACAATTAAGTCAATTATTAAAGTCACCTATGACAAACTTAGTTACTTTTCACCTAACATCCGAAAATCCAAAAAAATATCGCGGCTCGCTTCGCTCGCCGTTATATAATTCCTGTTGTTAGAAATTGAGGGTGCGGATAGTCAACCGACTCCCAAGGGGGGGGGGGGGGTGCTTGGTAGTAAAACGCCCCGGGTGCCAGCCCACGCTACGCCGCCACTGCCTAAACATAGAAAAGCTTTTAGATGATGAACGTCGACCTTCACTATTGTAAAGGCATAAGACTAGGTCAGGTCCTTATTATAAAAGCTTCCTTAGTCATCAGTATGTGCTTGAATAATGCTTTTCTATGGCCTAAACGTTACTCAGGCATTGATCAATGACTGAGCGAGCTTTCAAAACTCAAAATTCAAAGTGCTTTATTACCTTAAGACCTTACAGGACTCTTGGACACGTCACAAAACTCAGATTAAGTACCTACATAAGTAAAACTAGGAAATAAAGTGATCACTTTGATTTTTTGTTTCATAATACCTACGGGCCTTAGAATAACAAGATCTTCGAATGATTGCAGAGGACCGAACGAGAACTAACTCCAGTATAGTTTGGAGAGTCAGAGCAAAGGAAGATGATAAAGTTCAGTTTCACTCACATTTCAGTAGAGTTGACCTTCTCGCAGACCACAGGCAGTTGGCTCAGAGTCAGGTGTGTAGCGTTGAGCATGCACGCCTTGTCTCCGTAGTGAAGGTCGTCTGCTGTCACCTTTGAGGTCGTACCTGTAAGAAGTTCGAGTGAGAACATGTGGTAGATGAGAAATAAAATAAGTTCCCAAAAATTTCCGGTTTCGGCGGGACTCGCACCCCACCCTCAGTACGGGTGTGCTCTAACCAACTAAGCCACGAAACCCTTAATCGGTTCAACCGAAAATCTTTAGGACCGCTACGGACTATAGCACCGGTGGCTCCACCTACAGGGGTAACATTACAGTTTAACCAAACCTGCTCTACGACCAAAGTTACATTTGATTCGTTTTGACGAGAGGTGTTGCCTTTGCTCAATTCTAATTCAATTCTTATTCTCGCACTTTGGGTATCTAAGAAATGAAATAAGTATTTAATTTCGTACAGATACCCAAAGTGCGGGTAAGCACTATAACAAAAAACCTTATGTGGTAGATAGATCCTACATCGTAGAGTAGCAAGCGTGTAAAAAATCATTCCATTATTAAGTCTGCCAAAATATATTTATTGCTGGACAAATTATGCCCACAGACAGCTACCATAATCCCACTAATATTATAAATGTGAAAGTTTGGATGGATGTTTGTTTGTAACTCCATCACGCCAGAACGGCTCAACAGATTTAGATGAAATTGGCACAGAGATAAATTATAGTCTGGAATAGCATTTTAACACATAGGCTACTTATTATCCCGGAATTCCCACGGGAACGGGAACTACGCGGGTGAACCGCGAAGCGCTGTTAGTATACAATAATATCACAATATCATTCGCTGTCCGCATCTACGATTTCGCATGACCTCCATCAGGTCATCGGTTCACGTTGGAGAAGGTGTCAAGGGGTTGTCCTGTCCACGCAGCAATTTTTGCAACTCACGTGGAGTTTTGTTGTAGAAGCGTATACAAGAACAATAACCAATAAGAAGCAATAAACATTCTAAGCTGATAAAACACGCATTGTGAGTAGAAAAAGTGAAAGTTGTTACGTCTACTGAAGCAAGCGCACTGCTCACCTGACCCTGACTTTGAACCAACTTTGGACGGCCTCGACCACTTACTCAAATACTTACAGCAAATCAGCAATCAACACGAATCGCAAACTTCTTGTGGCTATTTGAAGGTGATTAAAGGTACGTTATATAATCAACTTGCGGTAAAAACGTTATCGAATTAAGCCGATGGATGACGCGATGATGTTAGTTTCCCGTCTTTTGGTTTTAAAGTACTTCTTAGGTAACCAACCAGTGTGAGTCAATTAAATAAGCTTATCTCGCTATATCGTAGCAGTTTAAATTTGTTTTAATTCATTGTATTTTGCTTTTTTTATTTCAAACAAAGATTATATTTCAAAATGAGTTGCTGACGATACGGACAAATTTTATTAGGACACATTGTCCCAATTGACACTTTTTTTTTTTGTACTGTCGATTCGGACACCATCAAATTATTGAAGTTGTCGAGTACAGTCAGGTAAAAACATAAAAAGATCGTAAATTTTTGGGATTTATTAATTTCTTAGAAATTACCCAGAGTACTATAATAAATAAAAACCTTAGGTAAAAACATGTTATGCAACTTGCTTACTAACAGTAGGTAAGTACTTTAAAATCTAAACATTTCAGCGTTGATCTGGGAAACATTCTATTTATTTAGGAAACAAAATCCACAGCTCTTAAATCTAGATGATAGGTACAACACTTATAACGATACCGACAGCCAAAAAAGGACTTACATTTTACAAAATTAAACTTAAATTGACTATCACTAAAACTTAAACAGTAAACTTTTTCAACTTTAACATCATCATATCTCTAGACTTACCAATGAGATAATGCCCCAGTTCTCCCAGAATGTAGCCCACGGAGACCAGTCCCAGGACGTACCACTTGTAGAAGCCTTGCAGCTTCGCAAACATACCGCCGCGGAACATCCTCGATTAGTCTGGAAAGAAGGAGTAACGTTAATATACTTTGGTAACACTCAGATGTAGGAATTGCTCACTGTGGAGCCCAGAGAGTCGGGAGGCTCTAAAGCAATGTGAATGTGACTTTATTAGTTGCGTTTTACTTTGGTGGGACGTCGAAGTCCATTTGGACCGCGAAGATCGGTGCGTACGGCTTAACACCTGCACCACGGCTCCTTATGGTCCGGATTTAACTCAGTTCGATGTCGGGGCTCGGAATAGTCGGTACCTTGAACCCAACCAGGTAGACACTTCATCATCAGCATATTTTACAAGTCCACTGGACATAGGCCTCCCCTATGAGCGCTGTGTTCAGCTTGCTGCATCCAGCGTCTGCCTGCAGTCGCAGATCGTCATTCCACCTAGTTGGAGGACGTCCTACACTACGTTTGTGGAGTCGATTGTCATTTTTTTCATACAATTATCCAAGTAGTCGACGATGACGTCACCATGCCTCCAGTACCTATATGAAAAACAAAAAGGGATCGCGCCTGCATGTTATTTCTAACCCTCACTTCAAACTTCCTATGACCACTATAACTAAATTTCATCGTTGCTGACCCTATAGTAGACTCATGTGTCAAATGTAACCTCTAACTGACAAAATAATAGCAAATACTTTAATTCCGAACAATGCATTATTAAGCCATTTGTCCATCAAACCTATTTCAGTGACAAAAACAACAATGACCCGCTTGTCCACCAGTCATTGTGTTGTACAGTGCCGCCGCCTGTCTACTGAATACTTCTTCGGTAGCACGAAATATCCCAGTCTTGATCAAACGCAAACGCATCGTGCGTGAAGTTTTACGTTTGCACCAATTAGATACTCAGCAACTTTGATTACCTATTTATTTATGTATGTCATATTAATAATTATTAATAACATAATAATAATCGAACATAGCCAGCGTCTTGGGTACGCTTCGCTTTCGCTTAGATTGTTTGCAACAGTCTGCAGTTAGCTTAATTGTTTCAATTGTAGGTAAATACTAGTTTTAATTCTAATTCTATTATTTGATTGTATTTTTTTGTTAATAAAGTATGATAATCGAATATATTAATATCGAAAATACTAAAAAGTAGACATCTGCAAAAAAAATATCACTTTTTCTTCGAGATTACCCCGACTGCGAGGGCTCACGCACTTTATTAACAAAACCTTAACGAAAAATTAATAATGTCCCAATAATTTTTCTACTACGACGGTCCCGTCGAAGTCTTTTTTGTCGTTTTTTTGGGACCTTGTTAAACTTAAAAAAAATCCTCAGTCCGAGTTACGCACTACAATAGAATTAACCTAAACAGTTATGTTTGTAGCACTGTAGCCGCTGGCGAAGTGCATGACATTGCGTGTCGTAGCCTATTGTGGAGACTGAGGTGCCTATTAATATATTGTTTAGGTATTGTAGAAAAAATATTGTTCTAACCTGGTCATGTGCCTGCTCTACTTTTCAGCTTGCGGTTTGTTACAAGGGTATCCCTAGTAGGTACATAATTTTACAACTTGCAACTTTTTGTCTATCTTTTCTATATTCTTTTTTTTGTTTTCTTGCTGTGCAATAAAGTGTTTTGTACTTGTATTGTATATTACTTAAGTACCTACCTACCTATATACTTCAATTAAGAAACCTGGTATACAAAGGGTATACAAAAAATATACAAAATCCCAAAGAATATTGGTGGAAAATATTTAACGACATTGGCATCATTGAAACAACGCCCTAAATAAGCAACCAATCGAACCTTGATTTTTGGCATAGAGTTAGTTGAAAGGTTGGAGATAATTTAGGGTTGGTACCTGTAGGGTGCGTAGTGTGCACCCCACAATCCTATTAGTTGTTGGTGTTAGGAAGTTGAAAGAGTTTGTAAGTTTCACGGTTTAATCGTATAAAAGTAATGTTGTGGTCGCGAGTGTACACCGTGACGTGTTGCCCTTAGGACAGTTGTTTGCGACTGAATGTAATTAGCCTGAGAAACACGTCACAGAGTAAACTGCTGACCCGCGGGAACATGTGACACTGTATGGTATGCAAACCGTACATGCTCCCGAGGGCGAGTTGAGATGAAAATGTTACATCTTAAAAGTGTAAGTATAGTTCAAGCAAAAAGTAAAAGCGATATAAACAAAGTATAAAAGTAATATAAAAGTAAAAGTAAAATAAGGACACAAAATATAAAATTCAACTTATAAAATGTCACTTATAAATTTTCAAACACTTTCATTAGCACTAAAAAGTCTTTTGATAGTAGGTGAGGTCCCCTTGTCCACACGGGCGTATGGGCGATGAGTCACGCTAGTATCAGGTTCGAGGCTCGTCGAAGGCACGCTCGAAGTGTGTCCCGCCGTCGTAGGTACCGCAGGTAGCTCTACAAGTTCGATGGCGGTCTCGAAGTGCTGTCTGCCCTCTCGCGTCGTCGCTGGGAGCGTCGCCGAGCGGTGCAGGCGGGCGCGCACGCGCCGCCAGCAGTAGAGGATTGAGGCGAAGAGTGTGGTACCAGCAAGTAGGTACAGTACCACAAACTGATGGACGTCATGTGTGGATAGTTGAATTTTTTCGCCTTCTTTCTCTATCTGTTTGATTTGCTCTCCGATATTGTTTATCTCCTCCTTGAAGCCTCGTGTTTCCTTTCTCTCAAAATTTTGAGTAGGTATGGTTAAGTTGAAGATAGTGTTTATAGATGGTATCTCTATCTTAAGTAGGTCGGGCTGTGCTTCTAAGTTGCTTGATTGTTTAGTGTGTGAGTAAATCGTAAAGCTTTTGCCCTTGATGACACAGCCATTCCCAAGGTTGATTAGGCCGGCCATGTTGAGTCGCTCAGCTGTTACCCGCCGTTCGCATAGTATTCTTATCGTTCGTTGAGTACAACAGAAGTACATGTAGGTATTTGTTTTGTAAAGCTCAATCCACACGTCCCTGCAGATTGTATGTTTTGTTGCGCATTGTTCTGTTTCTTCCTTCATAGTACATAGGCTGTTTTCAGACTTCAGTTGGTAGATAGGTCGTTGCAGTTTACACATTAGAGTATCCATGTTGTATGGTGTGCAGGTTTGTAGATCGTTTTTGGACATCGGTATGTAGGCGTCCTTTTGCAGATTTATGGAAACGTAGTCTGCGATCGGTAGAATAGTCACCATAGTTTTGTGTACAAGTTGAGGGACTGCGATAAGGTTGTAAATCTCGTAAGCATCCCGAGTTATCAATGGAATTTTGACTTCGAATATAAAGTACTTCAGAGTCATCCTTGCCTTCACGTTGAGAAGATGATAGAGTTTCCGAAGATCCACTTGGATGTTTTCAATAGGTAGAGTTAAGTCCTTCGAAAGTTGACCAGATATTATGTTAAGTTCTTCCGTAAGCTGTTGTGGACTCAATAGATGTATGTTGAATTTTCCGTAGTGAATTTCGGTAACAGTTTCCAAAAGCGTCTCTTGAAGACTTTTCAAGTTCATCAACATGTTGTTCGCGATAATCGACATCATAGTAAAGTCATTGTTTGTTTTGACATCTCTCATTTCAATCGCTAGTGTGTTCACGGCCTTATTCAGTGTTATTATGTGTTGGTTATACATTTTATATTGTTGGTCGATCGAATTCTCTATTCTCTTCAGTACGTTATTCTCGGCTTCTAGAATGGAAGTTTGGTTTTTCCACAACAAAGCGAGGTGTTGTTCGTTTGATCGGATGCTGTCTATGTCTTTTTCGTAATTTTCGGCGAAGTGTTCATCCAGCACTCCGAACAAGCTGTTGGCGAGGTACCCAACGCCGTTGATGAGGCCCCTTCGAACTCTCTTGTTCATTCGTTTTCGGTCCAAAAGCATGTTGCTGTAATGCATCAGTTCCGTATAGCCGTGTTGTAACTGGAGTAGTATTATGTTACATTGATTGTGTGTTTCGATGTTAGTACATCTTTGTTGTAGTGTAGAAATGTAGCTTTTGAAAGCTTCTATTCCTTGCCAATAAGGTTGCATATCGTAGTACACGATTAATTTCCATTCATCGCGTACTAGGTGCATATCAGTGACCTTATCAAAGTACATACTTTGGTTGTTGTTTATGTTAGCTAGGCTGTAGTCACACCGAACGGGATTTATTATTGCAAAAATACATAAAATCGCCCAAATAAAGTTGCATGACGTTTTGTTTCTTGTTCTAGTTCGTTTGTTTTGTGGTTGTTCTTGTTGTGTTTGTTTAACCGGTGTAGTTAAATCTTCCTCTTCTTCCGTGTTATTTTTCGTTGGTAGTTTTGATAGTTTAGTTATAGGTCGTTTCATAATCCCATTTTTCGTTCGAAGACTAACCACGCGCACGCAGCCGTCTTTTCCTTCATGTAGCTCAACTACTCGTCCTAGGGCCCATTTCCCCGGAGGAAGATTGGAGTCATGTATGACTACGAGGTCGTCGATGCTCACGTTAGGTTTTCGTTGCCGCCACTTGCTCAGCGGTGTAAGTTGGGTCAAGTATTCGGACTGCCATCTTTTCCAAATATCTTTGAATATTTTTTGGATTAGTTGCCATCGTGTTCGTTCGTCTCTTTCGGTTTCGACAATAGTCAGTGTAGGTCCGCTGGAGAGGAAGTGAGCTGGCGTCAGAAAGTCTATGTCTTCGGGATCTTCAGTTAGCGCTTGGAGTGGTCTGGAATTGAGGCAAGCTTCAAGTTCGGCCAGGATCGTCGATAGTTCTTCGTATGTAAGTTTTTGTTCTCCGACGACTCTTTTAAGGTGGAACTTTAGGCTCTTGACTGCCCCCTCCCATAGGCCTCCAGCACTTGCCCATGTAGGGGCGTTAAAATGCCATTCAATGTGCATGTCAGTAATGGCAGAGTAGAACTCAGGGTCCAGTGTGTTCTTTAAATCGATAAATTCTTCATTTATTGTGCGACTTGATTTTGTGAAGTTAGTGGCGTTATCACTGTAGATGTGACGTGGTGCTCCTCGTCGAGCAGAGAGTCTTCGCAGTGCCGCCAGGAAAGCCGATGAGGTGAGATCGGAGACGAGTTCTAGGTGTACTGCCTTCGTAGCCAAGCAGACGAAGACAGCGACGTATCCTTTGGTTGTCTTGACGCCTCGGCCTTTGTTGTACTTTACGTCAATGTATCCAGTAAAGTCCGTTCCTGTGTGATAGAAAGGACGTGAAGGGTTGCATCGGGCTCGGGGTAGTTGGCCCATAAGTTGAGTTTGTTGTATAGGGCTGTGCCTTCTGCACCTTACACAGTTGAAAATGCGTTTCTTGACAGCCCTGTTCCCTCCAATTATCCAGTATTGTTTACGTAGTCTTGATGACGTAACACGAGGACCTCCGTGGAATGTCCTGTCATGCGCGTTGTCAATCAAAATCTCAGTAAAGTGGCCATCATGCGGTATGATGACTGGGTTTTTCTGTTCTGCATCTATGTATGCATTGTTGATCCTTCCCCCCACTCTAAGTAGTCCTTCTTCGCCGAGATAGGGATTTAGGGGTAGGAGTTTGCTTTT
This sequence comes from Eupithecia exiguata, assembly GCA_947086465.1. NCBI lineage: Eukaryota > Metazoa > Arthropoda > Insecta > Lepidoptera > Geometridae > Eupithecia > Eupithecia exiguata. Next base: position 2,187,528 of record OX352247.1, read on the forward strand.
TCGGTTTAGCTCTTTTTTCTGTCTCAAAGTGTTAATCTCATCTTCAAAAGAAGTCAGTTGTACATGTTTTATCAGTAACCTTCTTGCCTTTTGTATTTCGTTTATAGTTATGTAGTTAGGTAGAATCTTGTTTCGAGGTGCTACCGCCCGTAGTATCCAAGCGATAACACGTGTAACTCGAGTTAGGCAGCTGTGTTTAGCAAGTAGGTCCTTGATGATGTCATCCTTGTGACGTTGTGTAGTGACGTTTGTTTTGAACTTCTTTATCTCTTCGTTCGTTTCGTAGGTTTGAGAGCTTTCTGTGGGTTGAAACGTAGAGAGCCAATTTGGTCCGTTCCACCAAAGTGGATGTGTTTTTAGTTGAGTTGGAAATATACCACGACTAGCACAATCCGCCGGGTTTTCCGCGGACTTGACGTAGCGCCAGCAGTTTGCAGGCATGATTTCTGTAATTTTCTTTACCCTGTGCGACACAAATGCATTCCAGCGATTGTGATCACCGTTGAGCCATCCTAAGACAGCAGTGGAGTCCGACCACCCGTAGAGAGTTAGGTTGTGTGTTGATAGGCATTCTTGAACTTTCTTCATCAAAGTAGATAGTAGTGTGGCTGCTAGGAGTTCAAGTCTGGGCAAAGATGTGGTTTTGTTTTTGGGCACAAGCCGTGACTTCGCTGCGACAATCACGACGGAACCGTTTATTGTTTTTGTGTAGATAACGCAAGCGTAGGAATTTATGCTTGCATCGCAAAATCCATGCACTTCGACTTTATCATTTAGTGTAAGTTGTAGCCATCTAGGTAGTTGTAGTTCGTGGATTGCTGATAGTTGTAGTTTGACCTTTTCCCATTCTTTGTTTATAGGTTCAGGTACTTTGTCGTCCCACTTTAGGTCTTCTTCGCACACCTTTTGAAATATTAGTTTTAGTTTTGTTGTCACTGGGCTTAGCCATCCCAGTGGGTCAAAGATTTTGGAAATTTCTGACAGTAGTAGTCGTTTTGTTACTGTTTTCGTAGATGTGGTGTCGATAGTTAGCTGGAAGGTGAAGTTGTCTTCAGTAGGGTTCCAGCGTAGACCTAGTGTTTTTGTAGACTCTTGGTGACGGAAGTTGTAGGCTTCCGGTGTTTTGCTGGTAGGTTCTTCGTCTTGTAGTAGTTCAACTTCGTTCGACGACCACTTTCGTAGGTTGAACCCTCCAGCTTGAAGTAGGTTTGTTAGGTCTCTTTTTATGCGTAGAGCAGTTTGGATGTCGTCGGTGTTGCACAGAAGATCATCCATGTAGAAACACGTTTCAAGAATCGCTGCCGCTTCAGGGTAGTTTTGTCGCTCGTCTTTAGCCAGTTGTTTTAGAGTCATCATAGCTAGAAATGGCGAGGCCTTGTTTCCGTAGATGATCGTAGAAAGTTGGTATTCCTGAAGGGGTTGATTTGTGCTTTCTCTCCACAGTATTTTTTGGTAGTTTTGGTCATCTTTGTGACATAGAATTTGTCGAAACATCTTCTCTATATCAGCCGTAAAGGCAACCTTGAATTGTCTCCACTTCAAAATCAGTGAAAATAGTTCAGTTTGTAAGTTAGGGCCGCTGTAGGTAACGTCATTCAAACTTTTGCCAGAAGTTGTTTTCGCCGAAGCGTTGAAAATGACACGAAGCGGTGTTGTTGATGAGTCGGCACGTTGCACACAATGATGTGGAATATAGTGGCTCGGTTTCATGTTATTTTCGCATAACTGCATGTGGTGTAGGTGTATGTATTCTAACATAAATGACTTGTAGCTTTCGGCCAGATTGTCAGAGGTTCTAAACCTTTTTTCAAGTTGTAAAAATTGTGCCGTTGCTTTAGGTCGAGATTCGCCGAGTTTTTCTTCTACATCTGCGTGTAAAGGAAGCCGCACGATGTAACGGCCATCTTCTTGTCGTTTAGTTTCGGTTTTGTATTGTTGGAGACAGTAGGCATCTTCCGTAGACAGTTCAGAGCATTCCACCCCAATATCTTCTATCTCCCAAAATTGTTTGATTTCGTCCAAATTGTTTAGGACGACGTTGCATTGGTAGGATTTTATGTTGCCGCACAAAATCCAACCGAGCTGAGATTGTTGAGCCATCGGTTGAGTTTCATCCCCTTTGATGATGCCACCTAGGATGATGGTTGAGTAGACATCTGCCCCAAAAAGTATGTCGACCGGTCGGCTGATGTTGTAATCAGGGTCGGCCAGTGGTATCCCTTCCAAGTGTGTCCACGTAGATGGTTTGGAGAAGGATCTGTTAGGTAGCTTGTTGACTAGTTTTTTCATGACGAATACTTGTGAGTCAAATGTAAAGTTTTTGTTTGTCGAAGTACATGTCAGGTTGACGACTCCTTTGCAGTTATTTTCGCGCGTTCCCACGCCAAAAATAACGCCGTTGCATCTCATCCGTGGTAGTCCCAGCAGTTGAGCAGTGTTTTCTGTTATTATGGATATCTGTGATCCTTGGTCGATGAGGGCACGTAGAGTGACCTCTGACCCGTCGTTAGTTTTGACCTTGACCTGAGCCGTAGCCAAAAGTGTTTCGGAAATGTTTCCCATTGAAGATACATTGCTACTTGCACCTTCGTTTTTGTCATTTGAGTTGTTGTTAGGTGTGTTAGTGTTTTTCTTTGTCTGTGTTTGTGTTTTCTGCGAAGCATCATGTAGCAAGGTGTGATGATTTGAGTTACACTGCAGGCAGCGTTTTTCGGACTTACATTGTTTGTCTTTGTGGTCGAACAAACAATTGTTACATATGTTGAGTTTTGCAACCAAACTCCGTCGGTCCGCCGTTTGCAATTTGATAAACTCGCTACAATTGTATAATCCATGCTCGTTCTTGCAATGCGGACACTTCACGTGTTTAGGTACTTGTTTGTTCATCGTAGAGTTTAATGCGTTGTTATAGTTTTTGGGTTTTGAATTATTAAAGTTAGATACGGATTTATTTTGTTGTTGATTTTTGTTGTTATTGTTGTTAGATGAACCACGTTGTTGTTGGTTGTCCGAAGAGCGTTCTTGTTTACGTCGTACGGACTCCAAGGCCGTAAATTTCGCTTCCAGAAAGTTCATAAATTCGGCCAAGTTAGGTAGTTCTCGCGGTTCTTTCACCGATTCCACGTAATCGCTATAGGTGTCAGCGTCGAGTTTCAGCGAGAGAAGGTGTACCAGGATAGGGTCCCATGTTGAGATATCGACACCGAGCTTTTCGATTGCGTTTATGCATTCGTTCGCCGTATCGTGTATTTTCTTTATGGAAGCGCCAGTTTGGTTTTGTAGTGTTTGTAGGTTTAGGATAGTGTTTAGATGCGTAATAAAAATTTGTTTCTTGTTGTTGTACCTGTTGTTAAGTATGTCCCAGCAAACCTGGTAGTTGTCGGAACTGATTGTGAGATGTTGAATAAGCTTTTCTGCTTCACCCTTTACTTTGGATTTTAGGTACTGCATCTTTTGTGCACCTGATAGTGTTCTATTGTCGTGGATTACCTCTTTAAACAAGTCCTTGAAGGATGTCCAGTGTTGGTAAGATCCAGAGAAAGTAGGTAGTTCCATTTTAGGAGTAGATTTTTCCATGTGAGAAACAGACCACATTTTTGTGTTTATGGATTTCTTCATGGAGTGGTATTGTTGTTCGTAGATCTCGAAGATCGGTTCGTAATCTTGGTCAAGTGCGTTTTCACTGTCGATCTCCCAGTGCAAAGCGTCGATTGTTCTCCACCTAGATTCAAGAGTTTTAAGGGCATCCTCGAACTCCCAGTTTTCGTTAATGTTTTCTATGTGTAATGTTGACAGAGTCCTAGCAAAAGCCCTAAAGTTGCTTTTTTGCTTTCGCAGCAGATCTTCAGACTTGCTAGGGTTACCTTGGGATTTCATGGTTAGGTAGGCACGGGCTACGTCACCTGCTTGTTGTTGAGATGTAGACGGTTCTCCCGAAGGCGGTTGGGTTTCAGATACCTGGATCGTAGGAATCTTCGTTTGAGATCTTTCACTCGGCTGAGGAGTGACCTCGCAGTGTTCGATTAACGCTCGAGCTTCAGCGTAAAGCTGTTTTGTTTGTTGGAAGTGGTTATCAGTAAAGTACGCATAGTTGCGATCTTCACATTGGTAGTAGAGCTGGGTGTGGTTGGTCTGAAATTCCTTCCAGAAGGAATCGAGAACTTCTAGTCGTTTCTTCACGTAAAGAGGGGTTTTTCGCTCACCTTCATCTTTCATAAAATTGCGTAGGAGTCTTTGAATCTCCTCTTGCAGTTGACCTTGCTGTGTTAGAATATCTTCGATATCCATGGTGTTGAGTTGTGGGTACCTAGTTGTAAAGTAGGTAGTTGTTGTGGGTGGTGCGGTACTAACCTTTCAGCATGTGCGACTTCTCAATCCAACCGGTGAGACCCGCTTGTGGGAGGCCAGTCGAACCGATCCGCTACTGATAGGCAATACCTAGTATCAAAGTAAATACTCACTCACCCAGTTGTAGTTGTAGTCCTTGTAAAACTCACCGCACGCACTGATATTTGAATGTGTCCGCGAGATAGAGTTCACAAGAAAAAAAAAAAAAAACAAAGATGTAGGGTGCGTAGTGTGCACCCCACAATCCTATTAGTTGTTGGTGTTAGGAAGTTGAAAGAGTTTGTAAGTTTCACGGTTTAATCGTATAAAAGTAATGTTGTGGTCGCGAGTGTACACCGTGACGTGTTGCCCTTAGGACAGTTGTTTGCGACTGAATGTAATTAGCCTGAGAAACACGTCACAGAGTAAACTGCTGACCCGCGGGAACATGTGACACTGTATGGTATGCAAACCGTACAGTACCTTCTTTATGTTTTAGTAAAACCTCAAATTTCCATGGGAAATTTACGGGAATTATCCCCCTAGAAATGTGAATTTAACGCGGATGAAACCGCAGAGAACAGCTAGTTTTTAGGGTTTCGTTCCCAAAGGGTAAAAACGGGACTCTATTACTAAGACTTCGCTGTCCGTCGTCTGTTAGTCTGTCACCAGGCTGTATCTTATGAACCGTGATAGACAGTTGAAATTTTCACAGATGATGTATTTCTGTTGCCGCTATAACAACAAATACTAAAAAACAGAATAAAATTAATATTTAAGGGGGCTCCCATACAACAAACATGATTTTTTTGCCGTTTTTATAGATAATGGTACGGAACCCTTTGTGCGCGAGTCCGACTCGCACTTGGCCGGTTTCATTTAATTTTTTGGGAATAGATAATAATTTTAGCAAGTCAAACATTGCGAATATGTTTAGAAATACGTATGTAGGATCTTTAGTTAAGTCCAATTTTTTTCTTTAAAATATCATTAGTTCCGACATAATAATTGAAAAAAACATACACATACATAACAACACAAAAAATGGGTAACTTTTTAACAACATTTTTTTCTATAGAGTAAAGTTCATTAGATCTTGTAACTGAATTCGACTTTGACTAGATTAGATCCTTAAATAATATATATTTTTTCATATTTTTAAACACTATTTGTCTCTCGTCCTCCTCAGATGGTTTTAAAAATCACAAGCGCGGCCTTTGCTGGAATACCTACCTTAACAATTTTTGTCTTTCTCCGTAAATTTTCTTCTCAACCACACTCGATTAAAACGACCTTGTCCCGTCCATTAATAAAGAACGATTAAAAACAGTGAATTCGAGATGTTTATACGTTCCCACGCCTATTTGTTAGATCTAAGCTAAGCTATTACAGTTATTCTTTGAGAAAAATGTCTAGTGAAATGTCTAGATTTTAGATAGATTGTATATATTGTATACAGAACCTAAAGAATAGAAACAAATTAGAACTAGTATTTTCAATTGAAACAATTGAGCTAACTGCAGACTGCTGCAAACAATTTACAAGTATCCCAACTGATCAGTTGGGATATTATTATTGATATAGATCTATATCAATACCGGAAGCGTGCCCAAGACGCTGGCTACATTATCCAGCTGTATGGGAATGCCTGATGCGCTGCAGAACTCACGCTACGTACCTACTAGTTTTTACTACTTTTTTTAATTTAGTTCAAATTCTTTATTTCTAGACTACAAAGGTCTTATTATTAGGTATAGTACAGTGCGCGTCAGAATTAAGTATCCCCCTTGTCTAAGAGAAGTAGGGAGATACTTAATTCTGACGCGCACTGTACCTCAAAGGTTTTATAGAACAAAAATAAATTAATACCTAGTAATAATGGATAAATTTTATTGTATTTATCTAACTATAACTACGGTCCTATTTTGTGGATATCCATATACATATTAATATTACAAAAGCAAAAGTAATTCTTTATGTCTGTTACCATTTGAACATAATTGTATTTACCGTTTTTTGACGAGTCCATAGCCTCAGCATTTAATTAAAGTTACAATATTTTGTATTTTTTTTTATTTTGTATGATGTGTGACAATAAACTATCTGAATCTGAATCTGAACCATTTCACGCCTAAACAGCTTAACCGATCTCAATGAAATTCGGCAGGGAGGCTACTTTTCATCCCGAATAAGAGCGTATGAAGCCGCGGGCATCTGCTAGTTTCAAATAAATAGAACCATTGAGGTCTGTCTGTTATGTATTTTAGCCCATTGCACGTTACCTCTAAAATCCTTGAACTTGGTTACGTCCATGACTATAAAATCTTTATACCTTGTGAAATACCTTGACTTCGTCATTGTACGATTTTTAGGGTTCCGTACCTAAAGGGTAAAACGGAACCCTATTACTAAGACTCCGCTGTCCATCTGTCCGTCTATCACCAGGCTGTATCTCATGAACCGTGATAGTTAGACAATTGAAATTTTCACATATGATGTATTTCTGTTGCCTCTATAACAACAAATACTAAAAAATAGAATTAAATAAGTATTTAAGGGGGCTCCCATACAGCAAACGTGATTTGTTTGCCGTTTTTGTAGATAATGGTACGGAACACTTCGTTCGCGAGTCCGACTGGCACTTGGGCGGTTTTATTGTTTGTTCATTTTGTTCATCAAGTATGACTTATCAACTGCATACAATAACTTGTTCGAGCCGTACGGGAAGCAAGTAATAAAATAATTATACTTTTAATATTGGGTGTTCGCTTAACCTATTTTGACGACGTTTCAGTAGATTTACACGCTGCCATGTAGAGATCTATGATACATCCTAATGCTTTTTTTACTTTTTTGATTATTTAAAAAAAAAAAAAAGCTGGACCAGTCAAACAGCATTATTAAGAAATCAGAAGAGCATTATAAAGTTAGGCAGAGCTTGTGTTATGGGTTCTGTTCTAGATAACTGATATACATAATACAATACAACACAATACACATGATATTGTTTTATTATACATAGAAAACGAGCAGAACACCCGGGACAAATATTTGCAGATTGTACAAACATTTGTCCCAAGGCGGGAATCGAATCCTGCGTCGCAGGCGGACTTCCGCCCACCCCGCCACAGAGGTCGTTAAATGTGGATCATTCACACTTTTATTTCATAGGAGTTATTTCTATCATGGGACAGTTTGTTTTACCGACTCTATTAGTAGAGTCGGTAAAACAAACAAGTTTTCCTAGACCCCATCGTTTTAAGGCCAGGATATTCGAATTTAGCCAATTTTCGATTCAATTTTAAACGATCAAATATCCTTTGTTTTATTGGATTAAAATTTATGTTGTAGTTGGATTAACATTATTGATTATTCTACGGTTCAAAATACGATATTTATCACTTCACCTGATGATAAAAATTACGAAGAAAGGATAGTTTTTTGTTGTTTTTGTTGTTGTGCTTCTAGAAGCACAACAGAGTAAAACGTTGATACACTAGTGTATCAACGTTTTACTCTCAAAAAACATGTCAGAAAATAGGCAACGACGTTTAGAAGAATATTCTATGGTTAGTTTTTCTCAAAACCTTTTTTAATTTGATTTTTGGGCTTGCGTTGCTGTGCCCTATCTCACTCTTGTGAACACAAAATTCTATGCCTCTCCTTTTCACAAAATGGATCGAATATCCTGCCCTTAACCGTTTCTGACTCGTGGTCCCACCGATTTTGTCCCACTATTACTCATAGCCCCGCTAATCTTGAAAAACATGGTCGTGATCCCACTACTTATGGGGACCACCAGTCATGGTCCATTTTAACTTTAGTGAATAACCGGTCGCACATCAATTATCGGCAATAAATAAAATAAATACTTCCGCAAGTCAGAATTCTTCTGAGTATAGTGATCGTTATGACCGAGTTTATGTACTTACTAATAATGATTAATGATGTAGTTATTACTCATCTGGTACATTATGTATGTCGCCCTCTGAACTATGCCCCGAGTTCATTTGACGGTAGTATCGAGACGTGATCGCGACGTCTCCTTTTTCCATTGGTATTGGTACAGCGCGCCCCTATCGTGCGGAAAGAGAACGCAAACCCCATTCAAATATGAGACGTCACGCACGAGCACGTCTTAATCACGTAATTATACCCCTACCGAAACTAGCGCCGCCACCTGTTTATCTTAAACAAAGGGACTTTTTTATTACATTGGGCTGTTTGTGATACCTATTATAAGCTATTTTTAATGACTTTGTAATATATTTGTTATGTAAACTATCCAAGGCAGAGATACGAAGTAGCACTTTGTGGCGACCAAACTCTACTTTCGCATCTCTACCTAAACTATACAAAATAAAACTATTACAGAGGCATTAAAAAACTTATAAGAGGTATCACAAAATGCCTAATGTTTTTTTTAATTTCCTTTGTACAACGTACTAAGAACATGAAATGGGTAGAGGCGCTATTTGGGTCAAGGTAGCGCCTTAAAGGCAGATACTTCATTAATCATGTATTAGTATAGTCAGTCTTAACGACCCACTATACTCAGAATTATCCTGGCTTGCGGAAGTATTTATTTTATATATTGTCGGATGGACACGAAGCTCATAAAAGACGCCTTCCACATACATGCAAAGGCTTTGCTGTAATCACAGTAGGATTCTCAGTAGGACCACGACCAGTTAAATCTAGATTTAACTGGTCTGTGGTAGGACTAGTGACTGCAGGTTTAAAATATACACGCACATCTAAATGAATTGACATGAATTGGGTTAAGTTAAAACCTTTTTTCATCGCCATCTTTAACGAAGCTTCGTATTTAAATTGTCATCGCCGTATTAAATAATAGAATACCAAGGGAACCTTCGGCTTTTTTTTGCTTATTTCTCAATATTATATTTTCAATAAATATTATAATGTCTCAATAAATACAGAAGTTAAGTTTTTGAGAATAAGCATGGTAATTGAACTAGGTATAAAGAACATTTTATATGTTGCGTTTTATTTCAAATAATGTCCTAACTAATAGGTAGATAAGAAAAAACTTGATTTTTGGGCAGGCGGTGCTCTGCTCTGTCCCGCTCCTATGAACGCGAAATCCTATGCCTATCCTTTTCACAAATGGCGTCATAGTATAGTCTAGGCTCATAAGGATCGGTACCTAGCTTTAATGATCTAATAGTACCATTGAGTAATTTAATTTTATAACATGTTTTTGAGTTACATCATGTTGAGCAATTGTGATCATCGTAAAACAGAGATCAATAAAGCCACGGTACTAAACTCACCTTTGTTTTAAGTTTCTTGCAATTTACTAAGTACACTGTATCTAATATCAAGACATTTATGAATTAAAAAATGAATAAGCCCTCTGTTAGGTGGCCCTTACAACGAAGTGAAAAAATTTTTGCTGAAAAGTGGAGTCCCGACCCGAATTATTTTCTAGGTACTCAATTCAGTTCTGTTCTTTAATTAGGTTTATGAAAAAATTCTCACATGTCAAGCATAATACATATTTATAAATATAGCTTAGCTAGGTAGACTCAATAGTGTAAAAACTAAGTAGGATATAAGTTTTCCGTGGTAATTTTACCAAAAGTATTATAATATTTTATGTGTGGATCTACGACATCGCTTTCATCAAATTTGTCAATTTGGAACTCATCTAGACTGTAGTATGCCCTGTCCACTAGGATTCTCTTCAGTTTGTTAGTGAATATTGCCGTCGACGCGGCACTAATTATGAAGTCCGACAGATTGTAGAGTTTCACAGCATAATCAATTTTGTTTTTCCCTTCGCTAATCTTATTTTGGGTAGCTTTAGTCGATGACGACGGTGTCTTAGTGGGATAGTTGTGAGCAGGCCACGTCGGGAACTCATTAAGGTGACTTCTGACATTTATGCAGCTTGTAGAATCAGCCAACACTCGACTTGGCAGGGTCACTACCGTAGCCCCTGGTTAAGGAAAAGGTTGCTTTATGCAATAAGACCACCCTTTAAACACTTTTAGCATAGATACATTTAAGGATCAACGGGAAATAATCCGCGCGCGGTCCGATTAGGATAGAGAGAACCATTTTGAACTGAGATAATATCAACTCTGACAAACTGCAAATAGTAGTGACTAATTTGATTAAGTATGTGATTAAAAAAGATTTTAATAATCCCATATGAGGCATGGGCAATGAAGAGAAATCTGGTAGGTATAAAAAAAATAAAAAAATGCTGGACAATTCACACAGCATTATCTAGCCCCAAGCTAAGCAGAGCTTGTGTTATGGGTACTAGATAACTGACATATACATAATACAATAGATTACATAGATAGATGCTTTTTTATTATACATAGAAAACGACCAGAACACCCGGAACAAATACCTGCAATTCGTACAAATATTTGTCCCAAGGCGGGAATCGAACCCGCAACCTCCTGCGTCGCAGGCGGACCTTCGCCCACCGCGCCACAGAGGTCGTCACACTATAACACTGAGGGATAGGAAAACAAATTAATGACTGAGACAAAAATCTGTGTGTTTGACATCAGTGAGAGAGCTGGAAGATTTAAGTGGAAGTGGGCAGGTCGCATAGCCCGCAAAGAGACATCATGGTGCAAGAAACTCTTGGAGTGGAGAGGAGGAGAGTGGACCATGAGGGAAACAAAGACTGGTGGGACGGCTGCAAATGAGATGAAAATACGACATCAAAAAGACAGCGGGCAGCAATTGGACATTAACTTCCCAAAGTAGAAGGAAATGGAAGAGTTTGAAGGTGGACTACACCAGTCTACTGGTCGACAAAGGTTAGAAGAGAATCCTACATGAAAATTTAATTATATGTTTCCTCTCTACTAAGGTGTATGATTCTTTTTACATGGACACTAGTAGAGTTGTGGCAGCAAAGCAAAGCGAGTCATGAATTAAGAAGTTGAAGTTATGAATATGTGACGTAAAATTATGTACTATCTGCTTCGATCAAAAATAAGTAGTTCGCGGCCTCCCCCGTAGATTCCTAGAGCCTTACAAACATGTCAATCAAAATTGTCTACGTTTTGTTTTGACGCAGACAGTTTGCGCAGAGCCTGACAAGTTTTTTCCATACGGAACAAGAGATTGGTGGAGTCGAATTCATTTTATTTTATTTTGTAAGTAGGTAGGTACCTTCCTGAGAATTATATACCTACCTACTCAGTTTATTTTCTATAAGGATTAATTAACAGAATTCAGGTAAAGATAACGAATCATTTATTGATGAAACTATAAATTGGTGTCTCAACAGTAGGTATTTATACAAAAGGGTCATTTCAGACATACAACAATTTAAACTTAAAATACAATTTCAGGCAGGCACTCTAGATTAAAAAAATCTGGTTCCTGTCTGCGGCTTTGCCCAATTTTTTTTTTACGGGACAAAAAATAAACGTTTTATAAATTCATACTTCTGGTAGAAAGACTAGGTTCTTACCTACCTAGGTAAGAACCTAGTCTTTCTTTTATTAGAGAGTCTACGCAAATGAAATTTTAGGGCGGGCCAACTAGTTATTTTAAAAATCATCAACTAGTAATATTAAACTTATTTTTATGAAAAATATATTAATACATACTAAAAATGAAAAAAAAATTTTAGGAGAAATAGCCTCTCCATTTATCAATTTAGAACAAAATTAATATTTTAACATAGGCAAACCAAACAACAATATTTTATGCTGATTTCACAAGTATATGACTCACATCTCAATATACGGGTAAGAAATATATATAAACTTACTGAAAATAAGAAATTCCATCCTTTTTCAGCACTTTGGACGAGTGATTCTTGCATTTTTTGTACGAGCACTTACCCATGCTTTTTGTCTGAACGCTAAAATGACACTAGTTGAAAAGCTTTCCTAACATGTCAAAATGTTTCTCTTTTGCTACTGAAGGTTGTGGCGTGCGCATTGTGAATCTAAGGGGGGCCGGCAAAGCCGGACATTTTTGATCGATGACTATCTGACATGATAAGGTTCTGTCCAACTTTTATGGAAAACTTTTTACTTATTTTTATAGGGTAAAATCTTCGATCAAAAATTTCCGGCTTTGCCGGCCCGCCGCGAACTACTTATTTTTGATCGAAGGGTAAAATTAAGTGCCTTCTTAAAGGTTTTTTACGCTGCAATTTTTTTATAAAGTTTTACCTCGTACCACCCGGTGGCCGGTCGATTGTACTTGCCCAGTGAACGGTAGTACTTGTACTTGCCAACGGACTGTAATTGAGAAAACCTTCGAAGTACAGTCCACTATTGTGCTGGGTCGCTGCCTTCGAGATGCTCCATTTATTTTCAACTCGGAATAGTTTTGGTTGTTACGCTCGAGTTATTTTTCTTCCGGGTGTATTTTAGATGTTTGAAGAGTGAATGAGGGGTTAATTTTGCATTTTTAGGGTTAAGTGGTGAAATAGCAAAGAAAATTCACGGATCTATCTGCAAAGTACCTAGTACTTATCGAGTACATTCCCTAGTACCTACCTGAGATTTTCTTCTTTTTTTTCAAAATAATTTTAAGTAAGAAGTATCAAAAACCAAAAATGAACCGTTTGTTGTTAAATTGCAAATTATGTCAACAAATCCGGACAAAGGTAACTAATATTTTTTGTACTTACATTGTGTATATTAATTTAAAATTTACTTGGGTATCGAGTGAGATAGAAAAGATCACAAATCGGCAAGTAGGTACTTTGAATTGTGTATAAAAAAGAAACAAGATAATTTTGTTAAAATCATACTATTAAAATAATCCCCAATTTTCACATACAAAAGACATCAACGCGATGCTCTCGTAGCTTTCGTAGATATTTTCGTAGCACTTTTTGTCAGAACATTCATATTTTCTTCTCTTTTTACGAGTAATTTAATGATTTTACTCAAAATGTCACAAAGAGATTGCTTTAAGCAATAGAACCACCCATTATACACGTGTATGACTCTCACTTGACAGCTATCTCCTGGAGATAGGTTGAAAGATCACGGGATAATGGACCAATATGTGTAAATGCGGAGTCCTTATCTAAAACTGCGGAGCAGACACTAACTAAAAGTACCTACCTATAAAATTATAGTTTTAGTACCTAGCCTAAAACATAGTGTTTCAAACTATAATTTTGAAACACTATGTTTTAGTTTTTTTTCCTTTTATGTTCTTGGTGTTGTGTGAATCCTACATTTTGGTTTTGTGTGTTACGTTTGTGTCTTAAGTAGGTAAGTACACAGAAGGTTTATCTTACAACCTACACTACGAAAAGCTCCATGAAGCTTGAAATCAAATCCTTAAATTATACTCTTGCTTGGCTTTTAAATTGCAACAATTCAAAGTCAATTCTAAAAAAAACTGAATCATTTACCTATTCCAGTTTTTATGGGCCCAGTAAATGAAAGTCATCATTAGCAATTACCTCAAGACCTTGGAGATGGAATGGCCTGGAGCATTCGTCCCGCGTGGTTTGGTATATACCTACTAAATCAAACGACAAAATGTGTCATTCCTTCTAAAGGTAGAACTACACTTTTGTTGTACGGTGTGTCTTGCGTCACCATTCAGAAGCATATCGGTTTTATGAAAGCTTGATCAGTCATAGATCTATGTTTGAGTGTCGTTTATGGCATAGAAAAGTTACTACTTATACTACTTATTGACCGCGTTAATGAAGCAGGCGCTTCAGTAACGCGGTCAGATTACTGACAGTTGACTTTTATTTAAGTTATATCTTGACGTGACGCGATGTTAAAAATTCCGTCGTCGATCGGCTCCATCACGTCAAAAAGTTGTATGTATTTTTTACCACCTTATTGGCAACCGAAATAGTTTACGACCATTCTTTTTTCAATGGGAATGGGAGATTCTAGCGTAATCGCATTGACGTATTTATTGGATGGCTGGATAAGTCACTAAACATTTTTTTCTGAAATTCTCATAATTTTGGGTCGCAAGCGCAACGCGACGTAGCTCCCAACTATTAGGTATAAGTATAATGTTTACACTCGAAGTGGTTTTCCCTATAAATTAATGAATCAACCTTTCCAATGCAATGTTCCTTTAGCGGAATATTTCGAGTACTTAACTCCACCACTAATTGCAGATACCTACTGCATGCAGTCAGTAAAGACAAATTGTTGAATGGTGCGTCAGAAACGTTCTGTATTGATATAAGGAAGACATCAAAATGTACATTTTTTTTCTAGATTTTAAAGCACTCTAACAAAAAATATTCAGTAACCAAGATGACCTTATCAAAAAAACAAAAAATTGAGTAAGTGTCAATCAGGATGTGTTGTGGTAAGGATTAACGACACCCTATACATCCGTATCTGTTCCATAATCTGTTATGGCATTTCAAAGTTATCTATCTACACTATTATTATAAATGGAAAAGATTTGTATGTATTTTTGTATGTAACGAATACTTAAAAACTATTGGACCGATTTCAAAAATTCTTTCACCATTTGAAAGTTTACTTTTCAGGGCTATGTTTTATCCCGGAATTCCCACGGGGACGGGAACTACGCGTGTGAAACCGCAAGGTGCTGCGAGTGGTGGAGTAAAGAAACTCACATACATGACATCCTTAGTTATGTATCTAGGACATATATAAAAAAAAGTTTTTATTTTGGAAAAATAGGAGACTAAATATGTATAAACTTACATTATATCGTTGTATTTACATAACTATACAGACATATAGGTGAAAACTAGTTAAGAACATTACATAGGTCCACTCCACGGTATAATCCGTGATATAAATTTCTTATCATCATCATCAGCCTATATGGGTCCACTGCTGGACATAGGCCTCTCCTAATGTGAAATCATGGGGGGGGAGGGGGGTAATGCCCATAATCCCCACGCTATACATCATTCTTCAGAGGGCGCTGCTACCCACCCCCCGGTGTACATCCATTAGTCGTCTTACGACACCCACGGGAAGAGTTGGGTGGTTCAATTCTAGGCCGACACCACGCAGCTTAAAATCTCATGAACATTTGTTAAATTCTTTTTATGATGCTGACTGGACTAGATTTAATTAATTTATAATCTAAGAATGACAACAATTCACTTACCAAGTATTTGACTAGATTTTACCTATCTAATGTAGGTATTGGTTGTGCATAAATGTAACATGATCGAGAGTCAAGTGACCTATAAATTCATTGAGGCTGCTAATCTTATTTATTAGAGTATATAATTTAAACGTCAGGCATGCGTTGCAAGACGTGGTACCGACTATAACTGCAGGCGGCACTACCGACATATCGGGACATCACGTATCTCCTGGATCCAACTGGAGGTTGGTTGTTTGGGAGTCACACACAAGGGCACATAGCAGAATTTCACAATTTATTGATAGAACCTGGATGGAACGTCTGTTTTGACAACTAAACACGGCATAAAAACCGTCATTAGTTGTCCGAGAGAACAAAAACGTATTTGGCGCGCAAAAGCGTTTGGGTTCGAGAGTATTTCGGAAACTACCCTCAAAATATCAGCAAAATCGAAGAGATCTATTTAAAATATCGACAAAGTGCCAACTCGAGTCTTCTCTCACTTTGAAGTCATGATGATTATTTAAGGTTGATCGTTTCGTGTTAGCACTTGATTAAATTTTTCTGCGTTCTCTATGGATTAAAACTAGCCATCTTCTAAATTATTATTAACTTATGAACAAACTTACTTCGATTCATTGTTATCTTTGGAGCATTTAGGTAATTAAGAGATTTTGGGCTTAAAATCGTCATTTTTTTAAATGCTCCAAAGATACAATTGAATTGGATGGTTATAATTATCGTGAGTTCGTTTTCGATTTGAGGCAAATAGGTACCTTTTTAGACCGATTTCTTTAGACATCAGAAAAAAAATGCAAAAAAATTAAACGGAGTGTTGGGAGACCATCAACTTGATGGACCGACGACATCTCGGCGGTCGCAGGGAGTCAATGGATGGAGGCGGCTCACGCTATTTGTGGTATCGTGGGGGAGGCATGTCAGCAGTGGACGTATATGAGCTTAAACGCTGATGATAAAAAAAATGAATCTGCCGCTAACACGAAATGGTCCACCATAACAAACATAACATACCTTGTTAATAAAATACTATTACGGTATGATTGCAAGTAGGTCTAGGCACCCAATAATTCTTCCATATTATTACGTGAACAGTATTTCAGAGCGTGATGTTACGTGAGTCCTAGGTCATTGGCGGACCTTGGCACAATTCCTCTACTGCAGATGATCTACCTAATTAGTTGCTGAAGCTATTGTCCATGGTGATTCGGAGAATCTTGACGGAAAATGTTTTAAGTAGGTACTATAATAATTGAAGTGTGTTAAAAATTAATTATTTTAAAAATCGTTAAGAGCATTTCTGTAGGTATTTCCAATGTTATTTAAATGTCTAATTAATAAACAATAATAAATAAATACTGCTGGACAATTCAAAGAGCATTATCTAGCCCCTAGAAAACTGATATTCATGGCATCGAAAATAATGGACAACGTAAAAAAATAGGTAACTAAAATGTCCAATATTTCGAAAAACCGTAACACTTTTATTTGTTATATTTTTTATTTTCTGAACAGTTATGATGTTCCATACCCAGGATTATCCACTCTTTACAACACACCCTGTTTAGTATAGAGAGAAACTGGATTCAGCTTCGCTGGTGTCGTGTTCGTGACTCTTTGACACGGTAGTGTGGTGCTGGATGATTGATAATGTTAATCATTTGTTAGATTATTCATTGCGTTATTTATTAGATAATTACAATAAAACCTTTAGATGCTTATGGGTGCTATAGGTAAGTAATTTTTTATAACCTATTATGTCTAGGAATACAATAAAACCTATGCGTATGCCTTTGTAATAATTCAAAGTGCGTTACTTATTTACTAGTTACTTGCCGTAGCGGGAGGTAGGTTTTCAAACCAAATCCAAATAAATCATACAATATTTAACTTTAAATTCATTCCATTAAATTGATGTAACATTAGTGAGCGAGTTAAATCATTGCCAATATTTAAATTAAGTTTTTGAATTTAATCGGAATTTTTTATGTGATCTATTCAAAATACCAAAGAATAAATATGCTATCAAGGTTTTGTTTTTCAAAAATTACCTACAACGAACAAAAATTACCTACAACGATGACAAGATCTAGCTTTGAAATATCAAGTGATTCTAATGTAGGTACTTACCACTTTGTTTCCAAGGCTTTCGTAATCGTTTTAAGACGTGTCACAAAGCTCGAAATAAACTTTATGATACACATTTCATTATTCTTGAAGATACGTCATAACTGTCGTAAAGATGGGACGTGTTAGATTAAACCCTTGAAATAGATGTGTTGTTAATATTGTATATTTTCAAGGATGCACAAGCCAACCAGGAAGAATTTATTGAATACAAGTTATTTCTGAGACAGAATCAGGTAATAGGGTACACGTTATTCCAAGCCAAAGATCTAACTATTGCTCTATGGAACCGTTTTACGGTTATTTTGGACAAAAACCCTAAGCCTATAATGCTAATTTAGATTTACGAACAGATATGTACTCTGTTATTTGTTTTTTCCTGTATTCTTTCTTTTCTTTTGTATTTTTTTTTGGTGTGCAATAAAGTGTATTGTATTGTATTGTATGTATGTGAAAAATTTTCGACGGGTCCTTTCAGTAGTTTTGAAGTCTTAACAAATTTCCATCCATTCACCCTCAAAGTTTCGCATTTATAAGAGTGTTGTATCATTTTTTAAGGGTTTTGAACGAACTGTCGCTGGTTGGGCACACCGAAAACTTGCAAGAAGCAATTCTTGGCTACAAAGTTTGTAGTACAAACTTTAAAAACCTTAAATCTTGACAAACAAATTGTCGGTGTGAGCTTATCAAGTACATAATAATTAACATACCTGCCACTAAATGACTAAATCAATGTGCTTCCGTGGTAAATTGACAATGCAGGTACGTACTCTCTGACCTCATTGATATCTGCAAAAACGATAGTGTGAAGGTCCTTCTGAGTAACAACTCTTTGGCAATCCATTTGACTTCCATTTCAGACGAGGTTCATAAAGTATTATCACTAATATCAGATAAATCGGGGCGGTATACTTAATTCACCTGGGGTAATTCACCCAGGTGCACTAACTTCACTTTTAGTAGACTTGATTCACCCTGGTCATTTCTGGGTGCATTAAGTACACTATTTAGTAGACTTTATTCACTCAGGTGATACCTAGGTGAATCAAATGCACTACATATCACATTAATAATTAAAAAGCTAAAGTTTCGATGTTTATAATGTTTGATACATTTTCACACCAAAACTACCTACTGATTGGCCTGAAATTTTGCATACATATAGCGCTAGGTCTGGAATAACGTAGGCGTTTTTATCCCGAAAACATCGTGTGAAGCTGTAGAAGCTATTAGTTACTAAACAGCTTACACGTCCCATCTGTAGGTATAGGCACCCATCTAGCATAATCTTTGACATACAATTTTCTTTTGATAAAAGGCGACTAGAGCAGCCTAAAAAAATGTTGCGTTGAACGTTAGGGCGACTAAGCGCGCTCTAGTCGCCCTAACGTTCAACGCAATATTTTTTTAGGCTGCTTTTAGTCGCCCGGACGTTCAAGTGGATATTTGTATTTTTCAAATGCGTATAAAATCTAATATTCGGTACTACTTAACGTACTTCCGCATGATAATTTAGATTTTTGGAATTCAAAAAGCAATAAAATTTGCATGTTTTTTAATTTTTGAATTGAATGTCATCATGCTAATTAAATGTTTTTAAAAATTTCCTACAACGTGCCGAACTTTTAATTAGTTAGATAACAAAGGATTATAGGTTATAAAAACAATGGTTACCTATGTAAATACATATAATTATAATGAATACCAATATTAATAAACTTTGCTTTATAAGTGTCGGATTGAAACGACTTTGTACTATGCTGCGATAAAATTAAACGTTTCTACGCCTAGGTGGTTTATTTTTAAGTTTCGTACTTAGCAAAGGCTCCAACTCAAATACTAAAAAATTGAATAAAATAAATATTAAGGGGGCTCCCATACAACAAACGTGATTTTTTGCCGTTTTTATTGATAATGGTACGGAATCCTTCGTGCGCGAGTCCGACTCGCACTTGACCGGTTTTATTACCTACTTTTAGTTCCGATATTCAAATCGACAGATACGCATCACTTTTTTTTAAGAAATCACAGTTATGAATTAATGCAGTCTTTCATTCGTCAAAGAACATAAACTCGTAGATGGAGTATACTGTACTTAGTGCAGTTCTTGCGGCCTTGAACTTCAAGCGAAACCGATCGGTGAAAGGGTGTTGGATAGTGGTATACAACAACGCGCAATAATATATTTTATTTCATTTTTGTTATTGTTTTTACAACAAAGCCCTTAAGGGCCTTACCTATGACGCCATTTTGTGAAAAGAATAGGCATCGGAACGATAGGCGCGTTCATAGGAGCGGGACAGAGTAGAGCGGCGTAAGCGCAAAAATAAAGTTTATGCTTGTCTTGCTCCAAATTCAACCAAATCTCTCCTTAAATTAACTTTATTGACTTTCAGTATTCTTTCTTGAAAAAAAGTCTAAAGATGACCTACTTTTCCTACCATAACAGTCTGCTAATAAACATAACACATTACTATATCTTACTCTGTCTTCTTCTATTGACTTATGTCTCGTATTTACCTACTGATGTACCCTTGTAGTTTTTATGAATTGACGTGACCTACCTACTCCTAAAAATTGTAGTTAAACATATTTTTTATTGAAAAAATTATGAATTAGGATTTTATTAACATTCTTTTTACAACACAGGTAAATTTCGAAATCATAATAACTTTTCATTAACTAACTAACTAACTTCATTACTGACATAATTGCCGCCGGTGCATCTATTGTAAAATAAATCGTGTCTATTGTCTTTGGATTTACTCAACCTTAGTTAATATAATGTCTGCTACCGGATAAATTGGTTGTTTACTTACTCACAAAGGTTCTATGCATTTATAATTATGTATAGGAAACTGATTTTACGATTTGTACACAAAATTTGCATTGCGCAGAGAGCCATGGAGCGCTCCATGCTCGGCAGCGGCTCGTATTATAAAAATTGGCTCAGTCGTCAATGTATGCTTGAGTTACCCTTTTATATGACATAAAACCGGCCAAGTGCGAGTCGGACTCACGCAGGAAGGGTTCCGTACCATTATCTATAAAAACGGCAAAAACATCACGTTTGTTGTATGGGAGCCCCCTTAAATATTTATTTTATTCTGTTTTTTAGTTTGTTGTTATAGCGGCGATAGAAATACATCACCTGTGAAAATTTCAACTGTCTAACTATCACGGTTCATGAGATACAGCCTGGTGACAGACGGACAGACGTACAGCGAAGTCTTAGTAATAGGGTCCCGTTTTTACCCTTTGGGTACGGAACCCTAATAAACGGCACTCAAGCAAAGATGTATGACTGAGCAAGCTTTATAAAAGCTTGCTCAATCATACATCTTTGCTCAAATATATACACTATTAGAAATATCTTTCATATTAATGTCGTTTACTGCTAAAAACTGCATCGTAAAAACGGTCGCACTTTTGTTTCACCTATTTCGTTCCGTACAAGTTTTTGTGTTACTTACTGCATATCGCAATCCATAATTCTTGATACTGATCCGGATATTGACCCTTGTTTCGCAAGCGTGCATTTATCGTGGTACCAGTTTAATGGATACCTTTGTTGGGATAATATTATCTAACAGTTTGAGTAAACCTACTTTATTGTTGACACCTTGTTTTTCAGTTAAGGTGGTCACGTGTGTTTTATGATTCGTAGTTTTAGCGCGGGTTCTTAACAAATGGCATACAATGTGTAAAAAGCTTGTTATCTGTTATCAAATTACTTGTAAACTCTAAAAAATAGTAAAACCCGATTATTTTCCCTCGCGACCAACCACTACAATGTTGATTTTTACCCCAAAATCTCTTATTTTTCCCAAATGCTTCAAAAATACCAATGAATGAAGTTAGTGTTTTAATAAGTTAATGGAAAATGATTTACGATTTGAGGAAAATTATTTTTCCACCAGTTTTATTACTTGGTAGATAGGTACCAGAAAAAAATTTAAACAAATAAATTTAAATGCACATCAATTAAATGCAATCACGAAACGATCAACCTTATATTTCTCCAGTGGGATAAAGTGACCTGCTTTGTATCCCAGCAGTGGTTGGAAAAGGCCATCCCATTGCATTTACATTTTTTAGTTTTAATATTGTTAATCGACACGGTCTTTTGTGGCTTCCTGTCTATACATCCTCGTTCCAAGGACTTCGTATTTTTTATTTTTTTCGCAGCCGACCCTGACGTTTTGTCGTTGTCGGTCGTCTGGCTTTAAGACTACAGGCTGGGTTAAAAAGTATTTTGCGTAGAACGGAACGTAGTTATACACAAAAGATCAAGAAACGCTTATTTCATGGCTAAACTAATTTCTGTAATGTCTACTAAGCAACTAGGTAATATAAATTCTGAACTCATAGATTGAATACTACATTGAATATTGCAACAATCTTCTACAACAAAACTCCTAGTGAGTTGCAAAATCTATCAATAAATAAATTCAAACAAATTGTCAAAACCTTTCTGTGCAAAAAGGCTTACTACAAAATATCAGATTATTTAGAAGATAAAAAAGCTTGGGACGGGTTTTGCTCCAACTCGAAAAATAACAACTAACAGGCTAAAGGTTACTTAGTCGCTTCTTTACTTTAGTCTACATACCGAAGCGACAGAAATCAAAAGTACCACTTTATTTCCGTGTCAGTGTTTTATTTTAAGAATTTGACCTTTTCTAAGTGTCCATTTTTTGGAAACAAAGAATTTTTGATTTTGATTTGATTTTGGTTACTATTAAACGTTATACCTAGAGCTAGTTAAGTTCAGATTGTTGAAATCAAGATATATT
Source organism: Eupithecia exiguata (assembly GCA_947086465.1). NCBI lineage: Eukaryota > Metazoa > Arthropoda > Insecta > Lepidoptera > Geometridae > Eupithecia > Eupithecia exiguata. Next base: position 2,209,877 of record OX352247.1, read on the forward strand.
TGGTAAACAAAAATATTTACCTAAGTATGAAAACTTTACTGAAACTGATAGAAACACTCCTAAACGGAACGAACAAAGTACCTAATAAATCATTATTTGTGGCGACTTTAATATAGATATTTTAGCGAATCCTCTTGCCGATAGATTGCTTAATTTATTCAAATGCTTTAGTTTAGAACATCTTTTTAATGACCCTACTAGGGTAACCCCAACATCTGCCACTTGTTTAGATAATATTTACTGCAATCAATCTCCAATCAACAAAGCAGTAATTAAGCATTTCAAATCAGACCATTATGGTCAGAGTGTTAATTTTAGTTATAACTTGAACGATAAAAATAAAGTTGAGAAATATACCTACAGGCCTATCACAGAAAGCCGTATTAGGAATTTTCAAAGTAAAGTAGAACTAGCAGTAACTAACGTATCTTGTTCTGATGACCCTAATGACTTATTTGCCAAACTTTTGAATGTCATAAACAAAGAACACAGTGAAGTATTCAAACTTAAAACTTGCATAGTTAGAGACAAGGTCGGATTCACTGATTGGGCTACTCCCGGCATTTATAGAAGTAGGAATAGACTATACGATCTTTATGGTGCTAAAGAAGCTATGTTACATGATCCTGCGTTTCTTTTGTATGTAACAAACTACTCAAAAACATTTAAGAAAGTCTGTAACACTGCAAAATGCCTGTTCTTGAGAAAAAAAATAGTAAACGCATCTAATAAAATAAAAGCAACATGGAGACTAATAAATAACGAAACTGGTAAATCAAAGCCACGTAATAGAGAAATAAGGTTAAAAATTAATAATTCAATTCTAATAAATGATAAAGATATTGCCGATGCTTTTGATGCATTCTTTTCCGATATTCCTAAAGTTGTTACCCGGTCTCTAAACTCCTCACCTTCAATGGCGGTTAAATTATTAGAATCATCTGTTGAAAAATGTAACGAAGTCTTTATCTTTAGCCATGTAAATGATAGTTATATAGTGAAAACATTTAAGTCAATTAACATCAAAAACACTGAGGATCTTTGGGGTATTTCAACAAAAGTACTGAGCTCTATTATTAAGGAAATTGCTCCTTGTTTGGCCTATATTTTCAATAGTTGTGTCGATGTAGGAATTTTTCCTGATCTCATGAAATACAGTAAACTGGTACCTCTTTATAAGTCTGGTAGTCACACTGATCCAGCCAACTACAGGCCAATTTCAATACTCCCTGCAATAAGTAAAGTTTTTGAAAAAATTATTCTCACTCAGTTGTCCTCTTATTTTAACCTTAATAGTCTACTTCATGAAAATCAATTTGGCTTCACCAAGGGTAGATCAACAACTGATGCTGGTACAGTTTTATTAAGGCATATATTGGATGCCTGGGAGAAAGCGAAAAACGCTATTGGTATTTTTTGTGACCTTTCTAAGGCTTTTGATTGTGTAGATCATGATACACTCATTAGGAAATTAAAACACTATGGAATTGGCAGCAAGGCACTGGACCTTATGCAATCCTACTTATCTGATAGAGTCCAAAAAGTAGATATTGGTAAAGAAAGATCTAGTGGGTCAAAAATTGAATTAGGCGTCCCACAAGGATCAATATTAGGACCCTTTTTATTTTTAGTATATGTAAATGATCTCCCTTTTTTAGCAAAAGATCTCTGTGACATAGTCTTATTTGCTGATGATACTTCATTGATTTTTAAAGTTGACAGAAATAAATATAATTATGACGATGTAAATAATTCGCTTTCACAAATAGTAGATTGGTTCACCGCCAATAACCTCTTACTCAATTCAAAAAAAACCAAATGTATAAAATTCATGTTACCAAATGTAAGAGAACTCCCAACTAAGATAATGCTAAAGGGTGAGATAGTTGACCTTGTAGACTCAACTGTTTTCCTAGGGTTACATATTGATTCCTCTCTTCAATGGGGACCGCAAATTGATGCTCTCGCAGGCAGACTTAGTTCAGCAGCCTATGCGGTTCGAACAATTAGATATATTACCGATGTAGATACGGCTAGGTTAGTTTATTTCAGTTACTTCCATAGTATAATGTCTTACGGTATCTTGCTTTGGGGACGGGCAGCCGACATCCAGACTATCTTTGTTCTCCAAAAAAGGGCTGTACGTGCAATTTATAAATTAAAGCCACGCGATTCTTTGAGGGATCTATTTAAAGACATAAATATTTTGACAGTAATATCGCAATACATCTATGAAAATCTAATGTATACGCACAAAAATAAAGATAGCTTTTTGAAAAAATGTGATGTTCACAACAGAAATACAAGAAACAAGAACAAACTACACATTCCATCATATAGATTACGAAAGGTAAGCAAATCATTTATGGGAAATTGCGTACGCTTTTATAATAAGCTTCCATCTGAAGCAACTGAGCTCCCTATTCGTAAATTTAAACAGTACATAAAACTAAATCTTATCAAGAAAGCCTTTTACTCCGTAGATGATTATATCAATGATGTTAATGCTTGGCCAGATGTCGCCCAGTTCCGCACCGACAATGGTATTATAGGAGAACAATCTTAAGCTTAGTTTTATATAAATATTGACCTGTATCTAAATCCCATTATATTTAGACTTAGATAGGCGAATAACATTGTATTAAATTTTAAGCATTATACACTTACTAGTGGTTTATTTTTCGCTTCTTCCACTAGTGGACAAAAAATTGAAGCGAACAAAATCAATAACATTTTGTTTCTTAATTGATAATAATTACTATTTATTAAGCTGTGTTTATGTATAAAATTTGACTTGTCTAAGTGCTTATTTTGTAAGCCTAAAGAAATAAAGTTATTGAATTTTGAATTTTGAATTTTTTTTGAAATAATTTTAATGAAAAAAATAAACCTTTACATTTCCTTTACATTCCTTAATACATACACTGTTTTTTTTAGTTTTGCGGGTTTAATTCTAATCCCTTGGGAATTAAACTTGTATTGGACCATTTTTTTACTATTCTATATACAATAGATATAGAATCATATAAATTGGTCCACAACTGACGGAGTAATCGACGAACGTACATAAAAAACAACCTACAGCTGAACATAGGACCTACTTTTTTGTAGTCGGTTCAAATATATACGATTCTAGAGCGCAGTATAGCGATAGTCAAATTGAAAGTCAGAGCACCCCATAAAATTACTTAACGCATTCACTGCCCAGCCTCAGCGGTGCGAACCGCAGAGGCGCGCCGCACCGCCCCGCGCCGCCGCCGCCGCCGTCTAGCACCTGGAGGATCAACAGGTTTACCTACAAACTGCGTCGTTGGCCATGACAGTTACAATTACAACAGCTCACTGCTATAAACCTAGTCGAAATTACAAAAGACTCATTACAAAGTAATAGTCGAAATTACAAAATACAAAAGACAAGATTAGTATTCTACAGAGGAGTTCTTTTTACTCCACTTAGCAACTTCTCACGCAACTGCATCGAGGTTGAGATTCTGGGAAGTTTCAACCCATTTACGAACAATGTTTTAATACTTAAATATCTTTATTAATTATTATAGGAACCTAAAACTAACCTAACCAAATAATATAAATAAATTAGAGCTAGTACATTGAAACAATTGAGCTAACTGTAATCTGTTGCAAACAATCTACAGGTAGCTCAACTGATCCATATCAATACTAGTCGGAAGCGTAGGTATAATTGATAACCTTCGACTCGTAAAATAATTAAATAGTTTACTTTTGCTGGACAACGTCTAACCCAAATGAAAGCAGAGCTTGTTATACGGGTACTAGATAACTGATATTCTTAATACAAAAGAAAGATTTAAACACGCATAGAAAAAAACTTAAATGAAACCGTCTTCTAAATCGTAGATTCGTAGCCCGTAGCACAGATGCTCTAGCTACCAAAATATCTCAAGAACCTATATTAATCGTAACACCCTAACCACAAATAATGAAAGGAATAATCATTTTTACAAATAAATTATCTTCAAACAACTCACCAATTTCCACCAGCTTTCAAACAATCACCGTTTCACTTTCAAATCCCGCCAACAGCGCGCGAGATTTCAAATTTGGCAAATTGAAAATTCGAACTCTCCAAACCTCTATTGTTTCCAAAATAGGTTGACTAACAATTTTTTAAACTCGATCTCGTCAAACAACCTCTATGCTTAACAAAATAGGTTGAGAATTCATCACTATACAACCTCTATGGTTAACAAAATAGGTTGTAATGGTGCGTGCGCCGCGTCGTGTCTTGCGGTCACAACTAACCTGCTTATTGTCCTTACCAGCCTTGAAAGCTACTGAAAGCCCCACTACTGTAGTTATTATCATGAATAATTCGATCTCGGCCTTTGTCCTAGCGCCATTGATAAGAGCTAGGATATCCGAAATGTATAGGAAATGGAGATACCTAATAATAAACATGACTGGTTAGCTTGATTTTATATCCTGCATTATGTAGTACCTAGCTACATTACTAGACATGTCATACAGAATTATATCTTTTTGCGTTTGGAGGCGGGTTCTAAAGCAGAGAGGCTGCTAGAGCTTACTGAAAAAGCTTCAAATTTCTATGAGCTAGGGCGCTCGTTGATTTTTGTTTTTAAGATAGATATCAAAATAAAAATTAACCAACCTACCCCATCATGCCAGTTTATACCTAACTCATTAGGTACCTAGTTAATACCCAGTATAGGTACTTATATTTTGATTGTTTTGAAAAGACTAAAACCCGAGTTGAAATCTAAATTGATTAAAACTGTTTTTTTTTTAAGTTTGTCGGATAAATACTTATTCCTCGGGAACAATTTTTTTATGGGACCACCTCGGATTCATACCAACTGTAAAAGAATAATCCAAATCGGTCCAAAAATAACAGAAAAATCGACGGACATCGGACTTATACATGCTTAGAATAAAGCGCGTTGTTACTCTACGTGTACATGTTTAAGAAACTTGTAGAATACTTGTTAATCATGTAAATGCTATTATTAAAGCTTTTCTTATTCTTATACTTGCATACAAAAAACAGGTAGCCGAACATACAACCTTCTTCTTTTTTCGAAGTCGGTTAAAAAGTAAACTAGCGATCGAGGCTTTCTTCACGTGTTACCCGTTTAAAACGTAGGCTACGTTCTAGGGTAGGTACATATTGCACTCAGAATGTACCTAGCTAATTATTATTATGTAGTTACAAAACTCATTTTATATGTAGTTAGTCTTATACATACCTAGTTCCTACAAATAAAATTAAAAACATAACCTCCTTGTAATAAACATTTCAGTTTTTCTCCATTTCACTGATATCGTGGTCACACTTTACCCAGGTTCCTAGAACCCAAGATCAAGTAGCCTACTTAGCTTAGACTTGTGAAAAAGTCAAACTACGCACGAAGGTTCCAGTAAATCATTTCGATGACATCTTTTAATTGTCATTAATGATCTGTTGATTCATTCAAGCCATAATCATTGCATCAATGAAATGATACCGCAAAGTTTTCCATTCAGTTCAGAATTAATTTATGTGATTGAAGAGATGACGGTTTTCCCTTCCCATTCTACCATTTAATGTTTATGCAGGTAATTTATTTCTCATCCTCCTACGCGTGCGGCGAGAATCGAGGTTAATAAAAACTCTTTGTTGAAAATACGTTAACCTTTTTCATAACCTCTTCAATACTTTCTGTAAGTCTTCCTCTTTTGTACAAACTATAAACCTTTAACGGAGTTTTATCGCACGAAGCTTTTATCTAGTTTGCGTTTATTTCCTGCATAGTTATGGCATTTGCATTGAGCAAAATAATTGAATAATTGATATCACGATATTACAATGTTGCTTGCATAAAATGATAACACCTGACTACTATTAACATTTTCTATTCTACGATCATAATAATTATTGTCGTAGAATAGAACATGTTAATCATAGTCAAAAGATCATAGAATTATTCTTTGAATGCAGGATATTTTTAAAAATAATAGGCTATTTGACTACATTGAAAATAAGTTCCAAATTGTTATCATCCCGTAGTCAGTGATAACGTAAAAAAGCATATTTTGATGGCTTTCATTAAAAAATATGTCTATTTTAGGTTAAAAAAAAAGAATTTAAATTTCGTTTTTTTATGTTCGATCGCGTGATTGAAAACGCTCTGCCATTGCTGGTGACGTCACTCCTTCAACTTCAACTTCTTTATGGCGCCACTTGCCTTTAGCTACAAATAAGTGCATGATCGGCGTAAAATCTATATGTCCATATAATGATGGAAAATAGGTAAGAATGATTGATCAGCTTTTAACAGAATTCTATTAAATACATTGTCAAGTTCAATTAAAAGTACACATGTCTTGGTAATAACCACATAGCTATCAGAAGTTACTATACGCTATTATAGGTACCTAAGAAATATAGATTTTTTTATACCACCTGAGTCATGAGACTCAGTCATAGTTTTTACAATCAGGGTTTCGTTTTTATGGTTCGATATCCAAAGGGTGAAAACGGGACCTTATTACTGTTAGACAGTTGAAAGTTCGACAGGGTTAGATTATCATTGCCACTATAATAATAATAATAATAATAAATATTAAAATTTATTTAGTAAGTAAGGGGTCCAATGTCCCTACCAAGTTGAGTACTGATCACTGAAGTTAACCAACGTCGGGCGCCGTCAGTACTTGGATGGGTGACCGCGTCATGATGGCTATAAGCTATCCTGCATTTTTTTTAACGGATTATTTAAAGTTCCATTTTGCGAAATAAGTATGTGTGATGGTATGGAACCCACCATTTGCGAGTCGACTCGCACTTAGCCGGCTTATATTTCTACTATTTTGATTTCACAAGTAATAGCTCGGAGTCAGGAAGATGGCGGTGAAGACTGTGCCTCGGAATGCACGTTAATTCGTTGGTCCTGCGCCCGACCTCTTCCCGGTCGTGTCAGTCTGCCGTCCCATCAGATTATGATAACGAGGGGATATAGAGTGCACATGTGTTTGCGCACACACTTGGGCACTTTAATATGTCCTGCGCACCTGGCTTATAGTCTCCTTTGAGACTGGCCACCCACAGTGGTCTGAAATCGGGCTTTCATAGACATAATCTTTTTTCCCAAATGTCGACTTTTATGCCTGAATATGTTTTGGAATACTAAATACATGCCCCTTAATATCATCATAATGGAATACTCTTATAAACGGCTCGCACAGAATTTTTTCTTTAAATTTTTTTATGAAGCTGGCATGAAAAAACCATATATCTCGACTATCGCACGTTTGGCCCTAATTTTTTTGCAGGTGGTTGATCCTTTAATTATTTGAGATTTTTTGGCATTATGAAGCGGCCACTGGTGCGACCTTTTTTTTAATGCTCATGTTTTTTTTTAATATGTACCTACCTCGATTTGATAGACCGAAGATTCGGCTAGGATCAAGGAATCCTAGTCACACGTGTTTTACTCTCACTTGACTTCTCTGTCCTGCCTTCGTTACTTAAAACGGGCATAATAAAAATACTTTAATCATTGATATTAATTGCTCATAACATGGTTCACGTTACGCTTACACAAGGCAGACCTATTTTATTGAAGTTAAATTGTCATTCCGGTACATGAAGTAAGAAATATGGTTTTATCGTTTTAACTTCCGCTGTGACAATGTCAATTCAATTAAATAAATAAGTAAATAATGCTGGACAATTCACACAGCATCATCTAACCCCAAGTTAAGCAGAGCCTGTGTTATGGGTACTAGATGACTGACATAGGATTTATTAAAAAATTAAACATTTATTTGCCAAGAACATTAAAATCAATTAATAGAAACAAATTAGAGCTAGTATTTACAATTTAAACAATTCAACTGGCGCTCATTAGGGGAGGTCTATGTCCAGCTGTGGGCTACTATAGGCTCTATGATGATGATGATGATGAACTAACTGCAGACTGTTACAAACAATCTGCAGGTAGCTCAAATGATCCATACCTATCAATACCAGTCGGGGAACGACGCCGGTAAACGGACGACTCGACGGCCCGACAGGCCCGACGTCAATAATTACAGAAACGTCACAAATGACAGTAAATGATATTTTTTTGAAATAAAATGAAATGGAACGTCAGAAAGTTGTCTGTCGAAAATGACAAAAAACGTATGTCATCAAAAATGACGGAAAAGTGTAAAAAAATACTGAAATTGACATAATGTTAAGATTTACTGTCATTTGTGACGTTTCTTGTCATTTTGACATTCGCTGAATTTCATTACCAGACATTTTTGCAATTTTATTAATTTTTGGTGCAAAAATAATTAGTAACTTGTGCAGTAGGTAGGTAGTTCTGTGCAGAACCACAGATGAAATAATATTAGAACTACAAAAAAAAACATGTTTTTTGGGAAATGAAGAAAACATGTTTCGATCCTCGACAGTTTTTGGTAAATCACACTGGTATACGAAGAAAATCTTACGCTTCCTCATGGCCGCAGTGTGATACGAAAACTACCTAGAGCAAATAACAAAAAGAACCTACACGCTTATACAATCCCCGAATAACACGTGAACGAGTTTTAAAACGTAGGTCATAAAGATATCCGAAATTAAATGGTTATCTTTATTTGAAAAACAGTTATGAATAGGTAAACTCAAAAATCGACATAATAAGGTAATTTAAACTCAAGGTTCTATTGGGTAATAATACGTCATCAAAATTAGAACGCAGGTATTTAAATAATTGTTAAAAGTGGTTGAATTTGAATATTTCTGTCATTCGTAGGTACTAGGTACCCGGTTTTGCCCACCTAGTGCAGGGCCACGTTGTGGGCGAGCCGTGATCTCAAGCCGCAAAAGTACTTACCTACCTAAGCGGAAAAAACTAGCGGAAAGATTTATTCCTAAATTCCGCTCTCAAAATTGGAGCTTTTCGAAGTACGTAAATAAATAAACTTTTCTCATCTTCGACCTTTTCAAGAAAGCATCGGTTTTATAATGTCAGTGTTTGTTATTTTTCTCATTAAAAGAAAACAGCGCTCCCTCTTTCCTAAAAGTTTCATATTTTGTTTGTGACCCAGTGTTTTTTGTAGCAGTTTTTTTTAATGTAGTATTTTTGATCGATGAAATCTTAATGAAAACTTAAAACTTCGTGTGTATTGCAACTGTGTAATTTTATATTTCTATGGACCATTATTGATGTCTGAAATAAAGATTTAATTTAATTTATTTATTATTTAAAGAAATTAAGATTACTGGTACGCAAAACTATAAATGTTAGCACCGAATAAGGTTGTAAAAGTTGGTAAGGTACAGCTTGTGATATGGGCGTTTGCTAGATTAGGTTTTCTAATAACCACCATAAGGACCATAAGGTTGACGAACACTCTTTACTACCTCGAAGTATCAAACGGATCGGAATAGATTTATATAAGAGGGCACAATACGCGCCGTTTTATGAAAATGATAGTCATACGATTTCGCGTTCATAGGAGCACAGAGCATGTGCTTTTGGAACGGTGCAAGTACGAAAATTTAGTTTTTTTCGCTTATTTATAAGAAAACTACACAACTTATGAAAAAACTGTCAGAAGAAACCAAGTAATTAGTAATAACCTACGAATTAAAACATAAGTCATTTCTATAGACCGCAGGGTTCCTGAGATTTCGACCAAATTATGTGCAAAACAGTGCAATTTCATGATTGTTTACTACTATCGCATTTTTTTTCGTAATCGTTTTTCACGTTGAAGGAAACAAAGAATTATTTTTTTATGTAATTCGAGTGTTTAACCACGGGGTTCCCGTGAGCACTGAGATCGAGTTCTAGTTTGACAATCAAACACGCTATGTTTGCCTGATGGAAAATCAACGGCTTAAACTTATTTAAATAGATTTAATGTACCAATAACATCAGAGAGCAAATTACATTGATTTGGTGAATGTCGGGTCGGAGTATCAGAACACTGCACTGGTCTAAATTCCGGCAGTTTTCTAAGTTATGTTAATTTTAAAGGCCCTTCCTTTCATTTTAAGAAAAAAGTTATAGCACCGTACCTATCGGTTTTTTGTAGTTTTGTAGTAACTTGTTTTCAATGCTAACGTTTTAAGTAGCCTATGTTCCGGCAACTAATCTAAATATTCCCACCGAACCTACAAGTTTGTAATGTCTTCAACTATAACACAAAGTGCATAAAACCAGTCTGGCCAGGATTAAAACGGGTACTTAGACTCACGGTACAAAAAGAGCAAAAAACTGAGACAGGATCCCTACTCTGGTTCTTTTTATACGCACTTCGTAGTTGCGTATTTCGGCAACGTGTAACGTGTAACTGCTCTCGTTAAGTAGGTAGGTACTTTCAGACGGCTTTTAACACGTTGAGCGCCATGTGTATCCTTCCGGAAACACAAAAAAGACGGTTTTTGGGTTTGGCAGTCAACGTGTCTCTGACTGATCTGTGGCTGAGCGGCAGCCTTTTGGTCTCAAATATTTTTTTTTATCATTTCTCTTTTTGTATTGTATTTCCTTGTGTATTGTGAACTTATATTTTTTTTCTTATTCTTATTTTCACTGTATTAATAGTAGGCCTCCTGACAAGTGAAGGGAAGGGAAGCGAAGGTCATTGCATCCTTCTTGACCTTTAAGTATTTCTAGGGCCTGGGGATTCCCGGTGGCTCTCTCTACTTCTGACGGAAGAAAACAAAATCAATTCTTTTTTTTACACCATACATCGCAACGTCATAATTGATCCAATGATGTTTATTTTCTGTGGCTGCCTTTACCGAAAGAAAAACTTATAATAAGTTTTAAGTAGGTACCTAAACTTTTACTTGAGTAACTCTTTCCTAAAATATCATAAACATAAAAAGGGTTATTTCAATTAAAGTAAGACGAATAGGTACCAAATTATTTAAAGTTGTTATAACTTCTGTTTTAGCTGTTTCGGTGTCACCGTAAAAATGTGTTTAAATTAATTTTCAGATCAGTTCTTCATGAAAACCGTGAAATTTGTTTTTTTTTAACAATGGGTTGTGTTGCATTTTAAAAGCTTTTTCGATGTGTTTTTATAATTTTATTTCGAAATGAAATATAATGTCGCTGAGTATACATAGAGTGTTGTCAAAAAGCTATAAACACCGTGAATTATTGTGTTTCTTACTATTATCTCGATTGATTATCCAAAGCCTTGTTCCTAACTCTAGTTCTAAGGTTCTATGATAAGCGTGATACGATAAGCCATCGGTAGGTCAGACAATACGTAGGTCACCAAGTGCCCAAGTATAGGTACTTAACGTACCTACATTGTAGCAATGATCTGGTCACGATACCGGAAAGGAACCTAGCTAATAAGTCGTTCAGTCTGGTATTGAGGAATTTATATTTATCGAACGCTGCATGTCATTAGTTTTATTGGTAAACTTGTAATCTATAGGCAAATATACCATTTTAATGGTGCAATTGCTTATTTATTTGTATGTCGGAGTAAAATTGATGGTTTAACACTCTCATTGCCACTCGCAGTGAATGTGCTAAATAAATAAAATAAAAATAAAAAGTTTCTTTATTCAGACATACGAGAGTCCATCAGTTACACAAAAATACATCAAGAACAAACAATAAAAAAGAAAAAAATAGACAAATTACATAACCAAATCATTAGGGTTAAGCAGTCATTCAACAGAATCCCAACTTGAGCTAAGCAGTCTTATACTCGTACCTCCTCCAGTCCTGTAGATCCTCCTTAGGATCTTGCAATGCGCCTATGGTCTATGCGGAAAGCCGAGACTTTGTATTTTTTACGAATCAAGTCTCGGTTTGAATACATAATCGAGTTTTACGTAGAGAGACTACACTCCTATACAGAGCACTAAATATAGCTTAATAAAGCACTTATACTGATTAAGTTTTGTTTATTTGTTTCACGTACCAAGTCTTGGTTTCTCCACACACAAATAAAATAATGTGTTTACTTTAGGTTTCTTTGAGGTTAACAAAAAGTTCAAACTGTCAAATTAAAACAAGCGAATGAAAAACTGGCTGTTAGGGAATTAAATTAATTTTCAGATCTTCGAATCCTACCTACCTCTATCTCTATCCTACCTCTTCGGGCAAAGTGATATAATTTAAGGAAAATTTACAAAATTTAGTCCATCGTCCGTGAAAACCTTCGGGGCGTAGACCAGTGGGCCACCCTAAGTATCGCTTGATCGACGAAGTCAAAGCCGATCTTCGCGAACTCGACGTTCATAGCTGGCGAGAGATAGCTCAGAACCGAGGTGCCTGGAGAAGTCTGGTGTCGGAGGCCAAGATCCACTTAGGGTCGCTGAGCCACAGGAGTAAGTAAGTAAGTCCATCGTTAGTGTCATGCATCAGTCCAAATGCTGGACTGTTGGTTGAGCAGGTTTTTTTTACCGATCAGGTACGCAGTGAGTCAAGGATCATCTATTTCTAATCGCTACGACAATCTAACCATTGACGCGTAAACAATTAGGAAGGTAGGTACTTTGAAGGTCGCATACTACCACACTTTCACTGACCACTTCCTTTAGTTTTTGTTTGGTTTCAACCACTTGAAATAAACAGCATGGTGTACGTGTATCTACTGACTAGAGAATCCAGTGAACCATTTAATGCTTAAATGTTTATGCAAAAACTTTATTAATTATTTTCATACTAGCTTCTACCTCTTCGCTGGTAAAGGGGGAAAACTGGAATAAGAACGAACGGTGAGGGGGAATTCTGGACTTTAAAAAATGAAATTCCAGTTTTCCCCCTCAAAGGAAAATTTTCAAGGGGGAAAACTGGAAAAAGCCTGGTAGCCCAGATAAAAGTAGCTAACCCAAGCTTTTCTACTATCTTTTGTTCACGTGTACGAAGGGGTTTTAGTCAAATCTTGGATGTAAAACTTCAAACACCTCTCAACCTACGACACCGTTTTCTAATGTATCTTGCTATTAAGAGGCGAAGCTACCGAGTTAGCTTGTCAAACTAGGACTAGATCTCAGTACGCACAGGATTCCCGTGGTTAAAAACTCGAATTGTATAAAATTCTAAATTTTTCTTTGGTTCCTTCTACGTGAAAATACGAAAATACGAAACAAAAAAAATTGCACTGTTTTGCACATCGTTTCGTCGAGATCTCAGGAGCCCTGCGGTCTATAGAAATGACCTATATTTTGATTCGTAGGTTATTAGTTATTACTAATTACCTTCTTGGTTTACAATTTTTGCAGTTACAAACAAAAACAAAAAAAACAAATTACAGTTTTTTCATAAGTTGTGTAGTTTTCTTGTAAAAGCAAAACCTCCATTTTTGCACTTGCGCCGTTCCAAAAACACATGCTCTGAAAGCGAAATCATATGCCCATCCTTTTCACAAAATGGTGCGCAATGCGCCCTCTTAAGATCTATAGGGTAGGAGAGGCTTGAGATTGGTTCTTTAATAAATAAATAACAAGATAAAGTTAAAAACTATAACCCGACTACGTGAAAGTTATAAAAGTTTGAAACATTTACATTGACAAAATAGAATGACGTATCGGTCATATTTGATAGGCATAGAGTTCAAAATGAAAATAGGTCGTAGGTATTGTAATTTTTCTCTATGGGGCCTGCAGCCTGCGGCTACCTAAACTTTAATACGCGTTTTGAAGGCTTATTCGGGGGCGGAGCCCTAAATCATATAGCCTATAACCATCGGGGTATTGAGACGAATCAATCGATACATAATTTGTTGAAATCGAACCAGTAGTTTCAGCGCTACGTGGGAACAAAGAAATCGGCCACATACATACAAACATACAAACATAGGGTGCTAACCTCATAACCCTCCCCTGTTGGTAGTCGGGTAAAAAACACTACCAATGACGTAATTGGTTTTACTTGGTAGTACTTGTGCCTGTTTATCTGCAGTGCTAAATACATATTTTATGTAGAAGGATTACTAATACTTAGGTAAAGCTATATCTACTAGTAAAACATAGTTAATAAGTAATTAGCAAGTTAAATCCGAGCAAGTACTGTTAGCATCAATATAAACATAGCCTCCTTTTTTTAGAAGTCGAGTAAATATTATATTTCTCTGTAATAACTGTCTGATTTTTATAAAAGTATCGAAACGTTATGTAGCCATTCCATTGAACGGGATGGCGCCATCGTATAAGAAGTTGAAGAAAAAGGCCATTAAAAGAAAGGAAGTTGAAAAAGATGGGAGAGCAAAAATAAAATGTATCTAGGTACTAGGGAATTTTATGTAAAATATGGATAAATGTACCAATTATAATGCTGTACGGTAAATGTAGATCATTAATGTAACTATGTATTATCTGATACTCGCATTTTAACTGGTTTTTCCAACACTACCTACTACAAATATGATGGGGACCACAGAAGTGCTTAACAGCTAAATTTATGAATATTTTGGTCGGGCTTATCTAACTCGCCACAGTAACAAGTTTGTTTTGCAGATAGGTATACTGATTTCCTCTCCGCCCTCCAGTCAGGTGGGATGACGATCTGCGAAAGACCACAGGCAGATGAGAGGCAGAGTTATAGTTAACTAGCGGTCCGCCCCGGCTTCGCACGGGTAGATAGAGGTATTTAACAAAAAAAATAAAAATTCTACATTTTAACACAGTCTTGGCAGACCTTCCCGTAAGCCCCCTTCCATGCTTAGAACACTCGATCAAGTCTGCTTTTGACAAAATAAACAACCAAAATTATCCGTTTGGGAGCTACGATGCCGCAACAACCCACAGAGAGATGCACACACAAACACTATGGTTCTTGAAGTGCTTGATCGGAAATAAAATAATTTTATTTTTATTTTTACGCACTCTTGTCCGCGCCGAGTCGACGCATTTCACATCTTATAACAGTTCAGATGTTTTGGATTGATGAAGTACCTAATAACGAACACCCATACATCTTTCCATCCATCTAAACATCCAAACTTTCGCATTTATATAAATAGTGTGATGGGATGTGTCAGCATCCTCACACGATTGGAATACAGAAATCTGGTATGCAGTATGGAAATCAAACGGATCAACGTTACTCTGCTATTTCGATAGATTGCACAAGATTTAAGTTACAGACAAAATCCAAATGCCTACGTAAACAGTGTCGAGGTCGCATTCTTGGATTCTTTATCATCAATGGTAGTACTTGGTAAGTTATTAGCGAGTAAAGTGGAAGTGCCAAGCGAGATGGTGAGAATCTGAGCTCAGGACAAAGTTGAGGATAGTTGACGACCTCTGTGGCGCATCGGGTTCGATTCCCACCTCGGGGCAAATGTTTGTGCGATCATCGGCAAATTGGCAGTTCCGGGTATTCTCGGTGTTTTCTATGAATGATGTATGTATTGAATTGAGTCTATCAGCTATCTATCCCTTAACTTTTTATCTTCTATGCTTAACTTGGGGCTAGAATGCTGTGTGAATTGTCCAGCATTATTTACGCGATGACGCAGTCAAACAAACGAACTCGCACGCGGCTTTATTCGTGGGTTGGAGTCCCACATAATCGTACTGCCTCCCCGTGGCTGTACGATATGCGTGCGCATTTCCCTCAGGATAATAATAAAAAAAGGTATAGTTTACGAATCGTTTTGAGAGATTCGCCGTGTGGTGTCTAAGTCTGCTGGCTTAGAATGCACCACCCAACTCCTCCCGTGAGTAACGTAAGAAGCGACTTGTGACATACACCGGGGGGCGGGGGGCGGGCAGCAGCGCCTCTTAATTTATCTCTTTCTTTCTTTCTCTTGCAGAATAGATCTACGACCGAACTGCGATCCCAACGCATACCCAGCGTGGGGATTATGGGCATTCCCCCCCCCCCCCCCGGTCTGCCTGCGATGCAGGAGGTTGCGGGTTCGATTCCCGCCTCGGGACAAATGTGTGTACGATCTGCAGACATTTGTTCAGGGTATTCTGGTCGTTTTCTATGTATAATAAAAAATATATATCTATGTGTTGTATTATATTATGAATATCAGTTGTCTAGTACCCATAACACAAGCTCTGCTTAGCCTGGGGCTAGATAATGCTGTGTGAATTGTCCAGCATTATTTATTTTATTTATTTATTTATAATAAGGTGATTATCAGCGTGGCTTGAGGAGGTTGAGATTTTGACAGATTTGACACAGGCAATTTTTACGGAATATAGGACTCTTTCTGTATTGTTTTTGTAAGTTTAAAGTCCGGTAACGCTGTCATGGTCATCTGCGATCAAAAGCATATTAGTCCAATCGAAAAACAAAAAAAAAATTGTTACCGAAATAGAAGTTGTATATCGAGCACATGAAAACTTTTTTCGTATTCGTATTTTGAACACTTTTGTACACCGTGTTCTTGAGTGGAGACCGCGACTCGGCAAACGTAGTGTAGGACGCCCTCCGACCAGGTGGGATGACGATTTGCGAAAGACTGCTGGCAGATGCTGGATGCGGCAAGCTGAAGACAGGGCGCTATGGCGCTCATTAGGGGAGGCCTATGTCCAGCAGTGGACTGATATATGCTGATGATGATGATGATTTTGTACACTACATAACCTGCAGGCGACAGATCGGGGGGTCTGTTGCTCGGACAAAGGTCTAGGCGTAAGGCACGTTCGGTGTTCTGGGTTACCTTGAGCGAAGTAAAAACGAGGCTTGCAACTTTACTCAGAGGTGGGGCTGAAAACTCAAACGCTGCTGGGACTGCGCAGAACGCAAGCAGTTCTCATGGTCTCAGTTCTAGCGGAGTTAAAGAACATCCCAGGGGTTTTAGTCAGTATAAGGAGTCTGAAATAATTTGCGAGTCCCCCGGGGCTCGTAAATATCCATAAAGAACATTCCCTGGGCAACAAAAAAAAAGTTACGTACTTGTATACTAGCAAGGCCGCGAACAGCTCTATCTAGCATTGAATTAATTTGTTGAAAGGTGACAGTTCGAACCACCTTGGGAGAGAAATATGGACATTGTAATAGCGTTGTAAAATGCTAAGTTTTATACTCGGTTCAACAATCCAAGACATTTTTTGTAAACAAGGATTGAAGTACAAAGTCACATAAATTATGATGGAAAATATTCTGCGATAAGGTATCGGAGCAAACAGCAGAAGTTCATTATAATTGTTAGATTTCACAGCTTTCATTCATCATTTCATTCGTGTCTCGACCATTCAAACTCGAGTTTGCACCTTTTTCGCTGCGCATGTGCAATTATGCATTCTTGAAGTTATTGTTCATGATTTTATTAATTAACTTAATTTAAGGCCTTTATGATCACTAAATAAGAGGCATTTATGTTTTCCGTTATTAATCAGTTTTGTTGTTTTCAGACTCTGTCTTTGTTTACTAATAATATCTTTGAATCTAGATTAAGTATTAGGTGCCTAATGTCACACGTGACTTGTTTAAGTGTAGGACACCTAGATAGTAACTACAAATTATAATATTGGAGAGTGGTTTGGCCGACGCCGACGGCTGTTTTCGAATTCGTTCGTGACGTTAAGGACGAAGAGAAAAGAAAAAGAAGAGATTCGCCTGTGGAGGTCCACAGGCGAATCTCTCGCGGAGATTCAATAGAAATAGAATTGCCTTAAAAATATAGTGTGTGTTATTTTTTGTACTTTATTGACTTTTAGTATAAATTCTCTGTTCCCAGCCCTCCCTGACCGCTGCCTTCAGATGGATGCCTCCAACAGGTTGCGTGACCAGGGTCTTGGAGTCCAGCTCCAACTTCGGAGACATTCCTGGGGCCAGCTGCAGCTGGTACTTCTTCAGGATCGTTAGTAGTGCTGGCAGCATCTTCATCTTGGCGAAACGCATGCCTGGGAATTAATGTTGAAATTTTTAAAGATAATTGGACCGTGTTATGCAGAAAGCAGCCATATGCCACTTTTTCCAAAAATGAGTTATAAATACAGCCATATTAATTTCGGCATCGCGGATTTTTTGCAAAGACAGCCATGTCGATATCTCTATTAGTTACGGAGATAAAAGCTGTCTAATGCAGCCATCTCAACAAATGTTTTTCGTCTAAAACAGTCATCATGGTGCAGAATAAAGCCAATTTTAACTTAAACTAAAATACCTATATTGCAGAAGTCAGCCAACGTTATGGCTGATTTTTACAAATTTGAAAATTTTGGATGTATCTGTTTTCGAGTTACGTTAAAGGCAGCCAATCTATGATGGCTGTTCAACATAAAAGTTAAATTATCAGGTAAAAATACGTTTAATATCTACGATAAATGCCGCATTGAACTAATAAATGCAGGAAGCAGCGGTGGTGATGTTAACTCCATAAAAGATACACACAACAATCGTCTTAACGAGGCCGAAAGAGCAAGATTTCAGTTAAACCTTGGTATGGCTTTAGCTAAAAACCAACCAGACATTGAACGTCTTATATTCGATATACAAAAAAACACTGCCATTACCTCTGATTCAGATATTTTTTTTTTTTTACAAAAGATAAATCTAGCTTTACAACTTGGTGGTGCACAGTGCAAAAAATTATCTAAGCTACTGTTATACATGAGTTGAGGGCCAAGCCAGACGTGGCACGGCGCACAGGAAGTGGGGTCCTCCCTTCTAAACCATATAGATGAGAATGTCTCTGAGAACATAAACCATTTAATTCTTTGGTCAGATTCGTGTAAAAGTCAAAATCGCAATATTAAAATTACTCTTATGATAAAAGCGGTGTTCGAAATGAAACTGAACCTAGAATCTATTACTTACCTACCCAATCATAACGACTTCGTCCATATTGAGAGAACTTTGAAGTACAATCAAAGGATTTATACGCCATACACCTGACGATGATTACATTCAAATTATTGCTATATGTAAAAAGAAAAATCCTCTGAAAGCCAGATGGAAATTGATGATTTTTACTCGACGGAGACTCTAGAAAAGGTTATAGTGAATCGGAAGAACAAGACAAGAAATGTCAAAGTTAATTGAATGAAAACAAGAGAATTAAAATTAACAAAGGAAGACCCCTTACATATTTATATGAAGTCTGATTTCGCTAAAAAAGATTTCAATTGTTTAGAATTTAGATATTTCTCGTAAAATATCTAACAGACGTACGGTAGCTTTGAAAATCCAGAAGGGTTTTTAAGAGACATTTAATATGTTAATTATGGCCAAATGGAAAACCAATCGCAGAGCCCAAGCTTAGTAGTAATATTATATCAATAAAGCATCTTATTCCAGAGGATGCTCGTCATTTCTATGAAAATTTGACAGGTTACCGGATAATACTGAAGAAGATGTTGACGGTTTCAGCACTGAATTAGATTTTAATATGGAAGATGAGGAATGAGAGCAATATTCCATATAAAGTGTAATTCAGTGAAACAGTGAAACATGCAACACCCTGATTATATTATATTACGGGGTGTTACATGTTTCATGGCACGCTTTTTATTAAAAGTTTTTCGTACTCATTCTGGTGATTTGAATAATTACTTTTTTTATAAATATACCATTATATTACTACTTAAATTTTTTTTAAATAAATACCTACTCAAATGCAAATACTGAGTTTTTATTATACGAATCTGATTTATTGTATTTATTAAAATACCCGAAAATGTAATTTTAAAAAAAAACAATAGCATGAAAACATTGTATAAATCATTTTAAAACAGTAAAAAATATGAATATGAATATATTTTGTATTTAACGTAGTTTTGTCACTGCCAGAAATACTTTCGTGGCTATTTCTGCATAACACGATCCAATTTAAAATCGGTTTATCCGTTTGGAGCAAACGGCTCAGAAGGTTGCGGGTTGGGTTCCCGCCCAGACAAATGTTTGTAGGTACTATCTGAAGTTATTTGTACGGGGACACACAGATATACAGATATCAAACTTTTTGTTATAGTGCTTACCCCACTTTGCACTTTGGGTATGTCTAAGAAATGAAATAAGTTCCCAAAAATTTTCGGTTTCGGCGGGACTCGAACCCGCGCCCCACCCTAAGTACGGGTGTGCTCTAACCAACTAAGCCACGAAACCCTTAGTCGGTTCAACCGAAAATCTTACTACAGCCACCGGCGCTATAGTCCGTAAGAGGTCTCAAAGTTTTGCGGTTGAACCAACTAAGGGTTTCGTGGCTTAGTTGGTTAGAGAGCACACCCGTACTTAGGGTGTGGCGCGAGTTCGAGTCCCATCCTAAGTTTGGAAAAAAAATTGGGAACTTATTCCATTTCTTAAACTTTTTGTGTTGTGAGTTAGTAAAGTGAAGTAGTTGTTACGAGGTCAGGAAAACCTTTTTCCCAAACTCGTTCTTCATTTACTATAAATAATTTTAACACAATCATATAAAATGTATTAATATAAAAAACCTCAAGCGTAAAATAAGTGTTTGCCAGCCAGCGCGTAGCAAAATCTACGTGCGTAGCTGACCGTAGCAGAATGCTACGCGCGTAGCAATTCGTAGAAGACTATGAATCCACGAACGTAGCTGTTTGGGTATCAAAACAAATTAATTATAATTATTTGTAGTTTTTAGGCAGTACCTTATTAGATTGTAAATACAAGTTGATCATTGCAAAAACGCTTAGCACCGCTTAAAACATGACATCTTGGCAAGATAATTCATCAAAATAAGATAAGCATCCTACACTTTTTATTAGATTAATCCCTGACCTTGATGTATATGTAATAAACTAGGGAATTTGAACCTTCTCTATATGAATATAAAGGCCCCTGCAACGATGTGTTTGTAGATACATACCTATACAAATCCTAGGTCCTTCTCCAAACGGCAAATAACTATACGGCGTGATATTCTGTCTGTTTTCCGGCAAAAACCGCTCTGGCTTGTAAATCTCTGGTTCAGGGAAATATTCAGGATCATGATGAAGAGCATATACCGGAAGATGCACTCTCATCTCTTTCTCCACCTGAAGACCTGAGGGAAACGTGTAGTCGTCGATCACTTCTCTGGTCAAAACCCCCAAAACTGGGTACAAACGCATAGCTTCGTGGATACACGCGTCTATGTATGTCAGCTCTTTGAGACTCTCGTAGGATATCTGATTATTATGTCTCTTTAAGAATCCATCTATCTCTTCATGTACTTTCATCTGAACCTCTTGGTTCTTTGCTATTTCGTATAGCGTGAAGCTGAGAGTTGACGCCGTGGTTTCAAACCCAGCTGCGAAGAAAGTCAAGCATTGAGCTATTAACAAAGGATCATCCACAACTAGGTTAACCTTCTTGTTGTCTCCTGTCTTCATATTCGATAAGCTATCTCCAGTTATATACTTCTTCTCACTAAAGCCAAGGATGAGATCAACGAAATCGTTTCTAGCTGATGGTTTATACCCTCGCCCTTCGAAAATACCGATCAGCAGTTCTGAGAAAAACTTGTCTATGGATACAGGGAAGGATTTGAAGCCTGCTCTGTAGAATAATGCAGGCCAGACCGCTCGGGCGATATTTTTGAATCCTCTGTACATCGTGTTCTCAAAGATGCTGTTAGCAATGTTAGCGAACACATTGTTGTCTGGTTTTTCCATGGTTTGCGTGTCGATGCCAAAAGCACAGGAGCATACTCCACTGATTGTGAATCTGGCCATCATACCTCTGCCTTCGAATTCGTTGAATTCTTCCATGTATTTGTCCAGCATCGTTTCGAAAATGTGAGCGCAGTTCTCTATCAAATAGAACATATTCTTCATTTTCGATGATGAGAAAAGAGGGGTTAGGTTCTGTCTGGTGACCTTCCATCGATCCCCGCCGGAGAAGAAAATATTTCGTGTAAATACCTCTTTATCTGTATACTTCGAAACTTCCCGGCTGCTGAAGTAATAGAAGTCTTTTGTCATCACAAGTTTAATTACTTCCGGGTCTCTTACGACCAGCACTGGTTCCGTGCCGTAAAACGCGCCAAAGTACGGCTCCTTCGGGAATTTGTTGTAGAGATCCTGAGCAGCTTTGCCGATATACTGCCTGAGTAGTATATACCCTCCATAATTCCCTAATATTGGAACTGGATTTAAGAAGGGAACTTTTTTCTTCTTCCAATAACCGAATCTTAGGGTACTAATATAGTAAATACTGAGTAGTAAAATCGAGGCTAGCGTAACGAGAACTACCAAGATCATGTTTGATTTGTACTATTATCAGACACGTAGTAAGCGAGAACTGCCTGAGCGAAACGTATTTATATCAACCGTATCATTGTAGCTTCTTACTATACTAATGAACCCAACTTGTAGTAGTACTTAACTGATAAATACATTGACCATCATTTAGTATTACTTGCAAAAACTAGAGGCCGCATTCACGAACATGGTTTGTATAACTCATCAATCGTATGCATCGTCAGATAATAACATCATCTTGCTTTGATAAGTATTTTTTTCATTTTGTAGTTGGCGTCGTTTTTCTTCTACAACGCGGACTACATTTTGTTAGAACTTATCGGAGAAGGTTTTTTTCGCGGAATTGTGACTAAATATTTTCATGCTTATATTTTAGATAATAACATGTTTTCAATTGTTCTCTATTTAAACTCGGTTAAATGCAATCTGTAATTTAACACTATTTTTTTCTCTATTTTGGACATTTGAAATTTAATCATCTGCAAGTATCACGTACGCTTAAGTACGTAGTTATTTTAAATGCGTAGGTACTTATCTAAGTTTGGATGAATGGATGAACCGGTAAAATTGCTCCTGCCTGATTCATAAATCAGTAACTCCTCAACCGCAACCTTCGATAAAAGTAAAAAAAGGGAGATGAGGCATTACCATCTCGAAAGTGTATGGCTCAAGTTAGGTTCAACTATGTTCCCTTACCTCAGTCATAGTCGCGGCGGCGCGGGCGGTGGCATTAGTATTTCAGGTGCTTGCTACGACGTATAATTTTGTGTAATTTCGACTAAATCACCACCACAATGCTCTCGTGTTCGTTCACCAGGTGTACAAATAGCTCCAAAACAAAAAACAAAGCCCAAGGCATCACATGTTTTCCCGCGTAAGTAGATACACCAAACTTTAAATTATCTGATAATCCGATACCTTATCATTATTTCATCTGTGACACGGTACAGTTTTTGAGTGAGCGCTGGTAGGTAGAACGTACCATATCTTCCTTTTTTAATTGTATCGATGACCTCCACAGCTTATAATGGTCCACTGCTGGACGCAGGCCTCCCCCCGATAATCGCCTTATTTGCTTTTATCTCATGAGTGTAATTTCTATAATCCCCACGCTGGGCGGGTTGGGGATCGCAGTTCGGTGGTAGATCTATTCTGAAAGAGGCGCTGCTGCGCGCCCTCCGTGTATGTCTCTGTCGCCTCTTACGACACCCACGGGAAGAGTTGGGGTGGTGCAAATTGTAAGCCGGTAACACACGGCAATCAGTTACATTGGATATAAAAAACTAAACGTTTTCAAGGTAGCAAGCCGTGGTCAGTAATATCTAAATTACGATGAGTACCTACTGCTACATCAATCCATGATATTTTGTTGGTATCTCAAGAGAATTATAGAAACATGGCTGATTCTAAATATAACTCGGATAGTTGACCTAGTTTACCGTTTTGTTTTCTCAAGTTGACCTAAAACCGTCGACACGCGTTACAATGTAAAGGTAGAATCTGACAAAGATATTATGAAAGCTTCTGCCAGCGGCTTCGTTCGTACGCATTTTCCAGAATAAAAGTAGCCTGTACATTATTTCAGCAAGATCCGTTTGGTAGTTTAAGCGTGAAGAGCTAACAAAACAACTGTAGGTACACCTTTTAAACCATACAATCTACCTAGTATTAATGTGATGTGATACCCGAAAATGGAACTACATCTATCTACTATCTGTTGCTATTGGCCGCTAATGTCTAATGTCTACTGCTAAGGGCACGTTCCTACTGTGTCGTGGTGACCGTAAATTATCATTTTACGACTGTCTTCTCTAGCTGTTCCCTTTATAACGACAGTTTGTCGTGATTATGTTGTCGCGTTTTTTTTTATCGTGGAACGACTAACGAATCTAATTGTTCCATTTTTATGTTTTGTCACATTCATATTCTTTATTTGCTGAAATGTAGGTACAGTAGGTCTTACATTATATACCTAGTCTCACTACATCCAGCCTCAAAGTGCGTGCAAATCTAACAAAGTACATGCATACAATAATAAAATGATTAGTAAATTACCTATGACACAGATTTATATAATTTAAAAAAGAAACAGATCAGTAACAAAAACCATGTTGTAAGTATATATGTAATTTTTTTCTGCTTTATTTTTTTCGTGACGAAATTTTACGTTTAATTTATTTTTATCGTCTTTTAACGTCATCTAGTCGTCACTGTAAATTTTACAGTGACGACTAGATAAACAAATATACACAGATAATAAACCCAGAACACTCGGAACAAATACTTGCAGATCGTAGAAACATTTCTAAGAAATTAAATAAATTCCCAAAAAATTTCAATTTGGCGAGACTTGAACCCGCGCCCCACACTCACACCCGTACTGATTGTGGGTTGCGGGCTCAAGTCCCACCGAAATCATTTTTTTAGGAACTTATTTAATTTCTTAGAGATATCCAGAGTGCGGGAAGCTAGTTATAGCTATAATAACAAAAACCCATACAAACATTTGTCCCAGATATTAAGTATTTTATTACTGTCCTTTAGAATTCTAAATTCTTGGCTACCAATCACCCGATAATAGACATGTTTACAAGCAATTAGAACTATCAAGAAACACATTACTTAAACAAAGAGATAAGTAGGTATTTTAGAAACAGAATCTAACAGTACTAGGACATTATTAGAGTGTTATGTTGTTGTAAATACATAATAATATTATTTATTCAGTGTTATGTCTTGTGATATGGGTACTAGATAACTGATATCAATAATACAATAGTTAGATATTTTTATTTAGACAAATAGCACCCGGAACGGATATCTGCACATGGTACAAACTTTTGTCCCGAGGCGGGAATCGAACCCCGCGCCACAGAGGTCGTCAGTTCTAGAACATGAAAACTGTATCGGTGCGTCATTATTTCAAAGCCATCCTATCCAATTTGGGCAGATGTTCTATTCACGTATTAATGGAGGACTGTACACGGCTGAGGAAAGGGTTTGAAAATCAGCCTTAACATCAGCTTTTTTCTTAATCGCGGCGCACAATGAAAGTTGTATCTTTGGATAAATGTAGATCACATAAACATATAAAAAACTCTTTTAACATAAGGCGTGAGAATTCTGAGATACTCACATAGGAAAACAAATGATGAGCGCAATTAGTTATTTTCAACTGTGAATATCCCAGAAACCGCACACCTAATGCTTTAGGACATAATGTTATCGGATATTTTGTATTTATAAGTTTCCTCTACGGAAATATATACTACTGTCCACCACGGTGTTGTCGTCTGCGTACCCAATAATACTTAAAAACGGCTCTGCCCTGAATTAACAGTGGGTATGATGGGAGTGGACGATCGGTCTTTAGTATCTCGTTAGGTTCCAGACAAAGGTGTTTTTTCATTTTGTATCACAGGTCGTTCATTTTTTTAATGCATTAAGTCCTGGTGTCTTTTCGATCTTGTTTGTGATGATGGGCAGGACCTGCAGTTCACGTAGTGTTACTAATTTACCAATAACCCTGTATAGGTATTATCCAGACGTGATGGTGACGACGTCTCATGTTTGTATGGGATTTGCAATTCCCTGTCCGCACGATAGAGGCGCTACCTATGGAAAAATGAGACGTTACGATCACGTCTCGATAATACCGTCAAATGGACTCTGTGCTCTGGTGACATTTCAATCAAACTTTCAATGTTGTCGATAATTTTTGATCTTATTTCACCTGTTTTGGGGAGTGCCGGTATTCGGGACACACACACACCCTATATTCGAACCAAAGCTCACCTACCACAGCCTATTCACGTACATCCAAAAGTAGGCCATCGTTTTGTAAAGTAGCAAAATGGTAGCAAACAGTGCCACATAGCCAGTCAGACATGAAACGGATCTTCCGGCCACGTGTCTGCGGCCATTGTGTGGGATATAAAGGCATTTCTCCATCTTCAATAATATTTTACTAACATTAATAGTTTTTACTAACTATTAATGTTAGTAAAATATTATTGAATATTAGATTTTACATTAGCAACTTGCATTGGAGATGATAAACCTTATTTGATCAGGCGCTCTCAGGTTGCTTTTACGATAGATCATAGATATAGACGATATAGTAAAGTATACATGCCATCAAAAACAAAACTTGTAAAAAATAAGGTATCGCACCTCTGTTCTTCTACCGTAAAAAGTTGTGAGATCCATGTAATACCAAGTCTTGACTTGGCAATCACACTAAACAATCAATAATATTGATTCTTGGTATAGAGTTAGTTGAAAGGATGGAGAGTAACATAGGCTACTTTTTATCCTGGTAAAAAATCAAATTCCCATGGGAAATTTACGGAAATAATCCCCCTAGAAATGTAAAAATCGAATTAAACGCGGGTGAAACAGCGGGGAACAGCTAGTTTGAATATAAACGTGGAACTAACTGAAAATAAAGAAGCCTTCGTTTGAATAAAAAATAATAATTAAAGACATTTTGTCACAAAACATTGTGCTACTTGTGTTATATGAAAAACAAAGAACCTATAGTAAATTTAATACCAGAATACTTAGACACAAACTAATTTTTACAATTGAAACAATTGAAGCAAACCATCTAGAGGTAGCTCAACTAATAATTGTAATAAAACACTGTTTTTACCGGATTGATTGCGTATATTTTATATTTTGTTTATAACCTGACGTTTCGGAAAATATACGCGATCAATCCGGTAAAAACAGTGTTTTAATATGAGTTCTCGCGAAAATAACCTTAGAATATACTATAGTAATTGTAAATTTTACTATATTCTGTCCGGCCTGTGTTGGTATCTTGTATATCGACCTATTCTATATCCTATATTAATGGTTATTAAAATAAATACCTACAAATACAAAAATACAATTCAATATCGTAGCAAAAAACAATCTAAAACCTTTCAAGACCTTTCCAGAATTTACAATACCATTTAACGTGCATAAACCCTCCCCTCCCACCCCGCTCTTGGAGTAACCTTTACCCCAAGAGGGCAATTCGGCTGCATCACGAGGGACGTGGTCTGAAACCTGAGCTTGCTAGGAGTTCCCGGAGCTAGCTCCATGCGATACTTCTTCAGGAACGTGATGAGGCCAGGCAGGACTTGCATTTTGGAGAAGCGCATACCTGAAAAATAATAATGTAGGTATCAATTCATATTATCAAAATCAAGGCTATTGGTATTATTTTGGAAGTTATGCGTGGAGACGAAACGCACAGCTTGTAAGTAGGTATACTTCATGAATTTTAAGGTATAAGTAAGTACATGTGACTTCAAAAAAACTTATTTTATTTATTTGTATTCTCTATTGATATAAAAATATATAAGCTTATTTCATTTTGTATTTTTGATGATTTATTGTGAAATTTTGTGATTGAAGAGTAGATAATTAAAGACTCAATCACTTTCTAAACGTGACGTCACTGTTCACGTAGGTATTGTCATGAAGCTTATTAGCGGAATTACTTTTTAAAGAAAGAAAATTATATAATAGACACAACGCAACAACAATAAACATGATGGTTTTTATCATTTATTTGTTTCTAATTTTATTTTGATCAAAAATAAGCGAAGGAACAAAAGCACTCAGTTGACAATCTGAACGGTGACGTCACAGAAAAATCATGGTTTTTAACATAAAAGTTATTTGTATTGTAACGGGATATTTGAAATGAAATTTATTGCATAGAAACACACACAAAAAAATATACCGAAAATAATCATTTTTCTGAATTTAAATTTACTATGATGTTATTTTTGTCAAATATTTAGTTTCAAAAGTTTTAATTAAATACCGATTAATAAAAAAAACAAATATCTACATACTAAAAAAGTACAGTAGGCATTTACAAGTAAGAATCCTACTAATATTATAAATGTCAAAGTTTGGATGGATGGATAGATAGATGGATGGATGTTTGTTACTCAATCACACCAGAACGGCTGAAAGAATCTGTATGAAATTTGGCACAGAGATAGATTGTAGTCTGGAATAGTACATAGGCTACTTTTTATCCCGAAATTCCCACGGGAACGGGAACTACGCGGGTGAAACCGCGAGGCGCTGCTAGTAATAAATAAATAAGTACCTATTCTTGTTTGTCTTCATTATGAATTTCGACGCCAAGCAAGTGCGTTTTATTGTGTCGTATCGAGTTTATCTAGTGTATAGTTACCTATTTTCTCATTGGATTAGAACCTTCTTATCTCAAAGTAAGTTGAATGCTCTAATTCTAGCAGCCGCAACAGGTTGGCTTTTGGCATCGCGCCAAAATCAATACATTCAAGTACTTACGGATTCTGGCTGCATTAAATTCTAAAATAGATTTTGCACCACTTCGTTGATCGTAGGGGTGGCAAGGAAAGCAAACTTATAATGCTGGACAATTCACACAGCATTATCTAGCCCCAAGCTAAGCAGAGCTTGTGTTATGTATGGCAGAAAAGGGCACATGCATAGAACTATTTATTTTTTTGAAATTGTTTATTATTGTCACCGAAAAAAAACTATAAGACCCACATTTTCTTTACTTAAGTAAAAGAACTAAAAATACCTATTATATAATAATATGATAAAGTTACCTATGCAGGTCCTGGGTCCCTCTCCAAACGGGAAATATGTATATGGTTTTATCAAATGCTTAGCTTCTGGCAGAAACCTTCCAGGCTTGAATTTCTCTGGTTCTGGAAAGTTCTTAGGGTCGTGATGTATATGGTGAACTGGTAGGTGGATCCGCATTCCCTTTTCCACCTTCAGACCTGATGGAAACGTATAGTCTTCAACTGCCTCTCGGGTTATTATTCCAAGGATTGCATACATGCGGATAGATTCAGATATGCAAGCGTCTAGGAACGGCAGTTCGTTGACACATTCGTAGCTCAACTTATTGTTGTGCCTTGCAAGGTATGCGTCCACTTCCATATGAGCTCTAGCCTGTGCTTCTTGGTCCTTGGCAAGTTCATACAGTGTTAAACTCAGAAAGCTTGCAGATGTTTCAAACCCAACAGCGAAAAACAAAGCGCACTGTGCTATCAACAAGTCATCGTCAACCTTCAACGTTGTTTTCTTGCTTTCACCAGTTTTTAAATTACTCATGCTGTCTCCAACCAAGCAGTTATTGTTCTTGAATCCTAGAATCAGATCCACGAAATCGTTCCGCGGAGACGGCTTGTACTGTCTACTCACGAACACATCAGTGGCAAGTTTGTCAAAGAATTTGCTTATGAATGACGGGAAGATTTTCAGTCCTAAGCCGTAGAAGGTTCGAGGCCACATCATTCGTGCTATGACGAGCAATCCTCTTGGATACGAAGTTCCGAATATCGCCTTCCCCATTTTCGTGAATTGGTTGTCGGTAGAGTCTCTCGCTTGGGTGTTTGCTTCGACTCCGAAGGCGCAGGAGCAGATGCAGTCCATTGTGTACCTGATCATCAGAACTCTAGCATCAAATACATCAGATATGCTCCCTTCGTAGTTCAACATATCTTCAAGCATAAACGCACACTTTTCTATCAAATAGAACATGCTTTTCATCCTCGCAGCGGAGAATAACGGTGTCAGATTCTGCCGCACTATCTTCCATCTATCGCCGTAAGAAAAGAACATGTTCTGTGTTATCACTTCCCGTTCCGTGAAGTCCATCAGCTCTCTGCTATTGAAGTAATAGAAGTCTTTAGTAAACACTAGTTTGATTATTTCCGGGTCCTTTATAACTAGGGCCGGTTGAGTTCCGTAATAAGTTCCAAAATACGGAGCATCCGGAAACTGTTGACACATTTTTTGACAGATTTCAGGATAATACTGCGTTAGAGTTATGTAACCCGCGTAGTTTCCGAAAAAAGGCAATGGTTTCACGTAAGGAACTTTTTTCTTTGCCCAATAATCATAGTTTCTAGTTGCGAGATGGTATAAAAGATATGTTATTATAAAGATGAGGGTTATCACGAGCAACGCTGCCATCGTGGCGCCGTTGTAAAGAGGACTGGATCATGCATCGACCTTGGCAATAAAGCTACCGTACAGTGCTAATAAATTAATTATTACCTACTGTATTCATGAGCTGTGGGCGCCTGTACCGGTTATTTATAACAGTCACGTTTAAGAGTCTCATGATAGGGTCTTCTTATTAGGGCCTTTGGTCACTGTGTAGTCATAGATAAAAAATCAATTCAATTTACTTATTTGTAAGTAAGTTTACAGAGTTGCAGGTACACACACATTTTTACAATGTCAGGTACTAAAATTGTAAAAATGTCGGGCTGGCTATGGAGCTGCAACTATGAACTTATTGACCTGCAGGTAAATTCTTATAAATCTTATAATATATTCGTGGGTGCTTCCCTCATACTACTTTTGCCAGCCATTATATGCAATGTGACGTGTCTAAGAGTCATGTAAGGTCTAAAGGAAAAATAGCACTGAGTTGGAGTTCTTAAAAAATTTAAAGTAAAAGAAAATCAACCAATTCGACTGACTGACAGAATACGTCTGTCGACCAGCTTTGTCCTTACCATTTCTAATTACCAGCAACTTCTCATATTTTTAATAAAAAACATAGTTTTGGATAACAACTAACATTTACACTTAAATCTATTTTCTAAAAATCTAAGCCGTCACCAGAAAAGCCAGCATTCTGGGCAAAGTGCCTAGAATGCTGGCAGCTTTGCTACGTTGAATGGCAGTAAATAAATAAAAGTGTGAATAGGTATTAGTTGTAATTATTTAATTTTGTTATTGTAATTTTCTTTAAATAATTAATGTTTTGTTATGGATATGTTAAATCGTATCACCCAAGCAGTTCACAAAGCATTAGGTATAAGTAGGTATCTTCTAACCGTAAACTCAAACGGAATCTGTTTATAAAGATAATCATTCCTTATTCATTGATCCATATTGGTTTTCTAACACGTGTTAGCTACTAGTTTTAAGATCTGTGCACGTGTCTAATATAACACGCAGCTAGCACATGCCTTGCAACGTGAACTAACTATGATACTCTTTGCTAGTCTATGCACAAATGACCCACCGGATGACCGGAGTGACTGACAACTATCAATCAAAGCGACAGAGCATCAGGTCACGCCATTGAAGTACTTACGTAGTACTTTAAAAACTCAATGGGTCACGCACGGAATGTCTTGCTTGCCCGTGAACTGAACTGAACCGAGGCATACAGACTCAATAGGCATTATGGCTGATTTTGAGAAAGTTTTCCGAGGTGTTTTTAGACCTCTCATCATCATCGAAACCACGAAGTTAACCACGAAGTTTGAGATCAATAATGTCATGTTTGTTTCGTATACTGGAAGCCTAGGGCTTCCAGTATGTACCTATACGAAACAAACGAAACAAAACGAAATTTCGTAATTAAAGTACTTTAATTTTGAAATTTCGTTTTGTTTCGTTACAAAACGAAATTTTAAAGAGAACATACCATAGGTACCGAACATGCCTAGTGTTCGAAGTTTAACATTATTGATCTCAAACTTTGTAGTTAACTGTATTTAAAAAACAAAAGGCAATCGCGGCTTTCAAAGATTTTAAACATTACTACACCTAGTGTTCAAAGTTTGAGATCAATAGAACAAGATGAAGTCGTCTCAAAAATTTTAATGAGATCGAACATTCAAAAGAGCCAAAATATACGAAGAACCAGATTGAAATAAACATTATAACTTGGAGACCTAGAGGATTAAATATTTTATCGTCAACGTATTTCTACGGTCAATCCCTTTTAGCAGTCAAGTGCAAGATTTATCACAGATAGCTCTACGCTCTACCCCATTCGCCCCGTCGCTTGCTTCACTAAACATATCAATTTATATTCTTGCTGGGACCATGACCGAAGGCAGAGAATATATAATAATATGCCGAAGGGTAAGATGTATATAGATCTATGGCTATAGGTGCAGTGCGGCCTTCGGAGGCTCACCGCGCATGCTCCGGCCAGCATCCACGGTAGGGTGACCGTGAAATGTCTTTGTTCAGGATTTTTCCATTGACACGTTTCAACAGGTAATAATAATTAGTAATGTGCCTGAAAATTACAAGAATAGGAACAAGTTAGAACTAGTATTTACGATTGTAACAGTTGAGCCAACTGCAGACAGTTGTGAACAATCTAGAGGTGGCTCAGCTCTACCTGTGCTTTGGTTTATAAAGATTTGGGGTAATTTTTTTTTTCAAAGACTAAGTTTTTATTAACAAAGAAAATTACAATCAAATAAAAGAATTAAATTAAAACTCGTATTTACAATTGAAACAATTGAGCTAACTGCAGACTGTTGCAAACAATCCACAAGTAACTGATCATATCAATACCAGTCGGAAGCGTGAGTATAAATACAATATAATTATTTAATAAAACATTTTATCCTTTCCCATCGTGAAAGAAAGAAATAAACGTTAATGATATTTGATATATTTGATTATTCTTAAGAAAATAAGAAAGCTTTTGCTTCAATGTAAGGTAGCAGAAATAAAAAAAATTACAACCCTAATCACCAAAACTCTAGACACCCTACCCACACACCCTCTTACTACAAGGTGTTGCGACCCTGGTCTACCAGAGAGAACGGGCATGCTTCTGATACTCATGCAGAGAATAACATCATCTCTAGATTCATCTTTATAAGTGTTAGTTTGAAATGGTCAAATAGATGAGGTAGAAAAGTGAAGTGAAGGTAGAACAGTGAAGTGTAGTGTTGAGATATAAAACAAGGTGAACAAACAACGTGGGAGGATTATTTACTGGTTGTGAATATCAACAGGAGTCGATAAAAGTGAGTGTCTATTTCTATTTGATTAGTCATGGGGTACTTATCTTGTTATTGTGAATGGACGAACGTGGACTTATAACAAAATGATTTTACAAGTAATTTTATTTACCCGTCGTCTAAATAGTCCATTTGTTTCTTTATGTGACAAATGCTTTTAAAGGAGAGAAAACTATTTTAGATAAATTCGAGAGTTGTTATTTTTCTTTACATTTAAACTTTTACTCTCTAATATCGAATTTACAATTAACATTTCAGTTTTTTTCTCCAATAATCCGAATTTTAGATATTAGAGAGTAAAAGCTTAAATGTAAAGAAAAATAACAACTCTCGAATTTATCTAAAATCGGGTTCTCTCCTTTACAAGCATTTGTCACATAAAGAATCAGACTATTTAGACGACGATTAAATAAAATTACACGTAAAAACATTTTGATATCTTGTTTATCTATGGAATCGTGTTAGTATTTTTTTATAATGTTCATGGGTCGCTGAACAAAAGTTACCCATATAAATTATATTATTCATTGATGATGTATATCAAATACGATAAAATTATCATTATCTGTTTTGATATGGATCAGTTGAGCTACCTGTAGATTGTTTGCAACAGTCTACAGTTGGCTCAATTGCTTCAATTGTAAATACTAGTTTTAATTTAGTTCTATTATTTGACTGTAATTGGCTTTGTTATAGGTAAATATTTTTTTCGTCCTAAAAATTTATATCAATAATGATTAATTAGATACATAATAGCCAGTACTCAAAGTAGCAAAGTACCTACTTACCTATTTTTATAGGTACTTATTCAAAACCACTTAAGGCAGTACCATAAATAAATAAAAACAGAAGGAGAAAGATAGAGTAGAGGAAGATAGAGTTCCCTATCTCTGTACAAATTTATTGTTCGGTTAATGCAAAAAAACTTCAAGTGTTATGTTTTTAATAGTGGGTTTTTTATGCTTAAAAGATCGCAAATCTTTGATATGCCTCCTTAAATTTTTTATAAAAAATATAACAGCTATTTATTATCTTTAATATTGTATACCCTAGTAGGTACTGAACATTGAAAGAAAATTTTACCTTTATTAGACATTCGAGAATGTCTCAAAAAGACATATACATACTCAATTTTGGTGATATCTTCGCCAATTCTTAATAGATTCTGGTGATTATTCCGTTGTTGTCCAAAGGTTCATTTTGAGATGGTCCCATAAATGTTAGATTCTCGAGGAATTTATATGTGCACCGTAAAATGTATCTTAAACATCATCATCATCACAAACGATAAATTTCACTCACTGGTCTAATGGTTTCCATGGCAGCGGCGTCAACAAGAGCTCTAAAACGAAGGACGACCGATCCCGGACTGATGATTTTGTTAGGGTTTGTTTGTACGAAAGGGTCCAAGTACAAACATAAATCCTATTACTAAGCCTTCCTGTCTATCTGCCTGTCCGTCCGCCAACAATACAATACAATACAATAACACTTTATTGCACACCAAATTAAAAAGATACATAAGACAGGAAAGAACTTAAAATACAGATTTTGTTGTACAATGGGCGGCCTTATCGCTTTGAGCGATCTCTGCCAGGCAACCTTTGGATGGACAGGGAGTGGTGTAACAAGTGTAGACGGTGGCGTGTTATAACAGGATAATAACAATTTAATTTACAGAACTGCCAACTGTATTTTATCATTATTAAGGAATTTGAAGTCGGCTTATTTATATAAGAAGAAAGATTTTTTCACCATTAGAATCCTAAATCAGCCCTGATGAATATTGGCTATAAAATATACCCGTGCGAAGCCGGAGCGGACCGCTAGTACTTACTTATATAAAACACGCTATTTTTTTTACTGATACAGATACTGTGGCGTGTGGTTGGCGCCTTTGTATCTAACCTACCTATAGAAATCATTTAGAACGGGATATTTACCATGACTCAAAAATTGAATCATGGTAAATATCCCGTTCTAAATGATTTCTATAGTAATAACCATGATAGTTTCAAAAGTCTAACCTACCTATGTTACATCGTTTACGACCAAGTCAATAATTACATTCTGTTTTGCTGTCATACTTATCCTCAATCATCTAATTTTATTATTTACCTACGACAACGCACTATTACTACGAAGTAACATTATTTCATCTGTGCTATTATTACCTCGTAAGGCTACTTGCAATACGCTCACGTGTATCAGGTCTATTGTGTTTTAATAATAGGATACTAATAACACAAACAGAGCTTTACTATTTGATTTACCCGACTATACGCCCTAGTGTATAGTC
Source organism: Eupithecia exiguata (assembly GCA_947086465.1). NCBI lineage: Eukaryota > Metazoa > Arthropoda > Insecta > Lepidoptera > Geometridae > Eupithecia > Eupithecia exiguata. The sequence continues at coordinate 2,245,092 of OX352247.1, forward strand.
AGGTTATGCCAGTATGTGTGTAATGTGTCGTAGAGCATGCAGGGCCGTCAGAAATTCATTTTGAGGGGTTTTTGCTCGTGGTGGTGGCTAACTGAGCTTAAGTGAGGGGTCAAGCACGGACCACACCCAGAGTTATAAAATATTATTAATAGATAGTTATATAGATAATTCTTTAATCATCACCTTAAATTAAAAAAGAAAAACAGATTGTATGAAATTAAAGATAGCAATGGATTTGGCTGCTCTATCGCTTAAAGCGATTTCTGCCAGGCAACCAGATATTAATGCTATTTGTGTACATATTTTTTTGTTTCGTTAGATTATTTTTACAGTTACTGACCTCAAACGAGCGTTGAGCACTACCACAGTCGGAAGGGTAAAATGTAGTCTGCGAGAGTTGCAAGCCGCGATTTTATGTTATTTCTTTATAAAATTTGACACACAGCTGGGTTGGAGTCCCGGACCATAACCAGAAACTATAAACGAAATTATCACATTTATATGCGCCTACGGAGCCTATGAGCGGAGCGAGCCGTGAAAATTTCTTAGATTGCATTTTCTTAGATTGCAGTGTTCAGCAAACTGACCACAAACCATATACAGGCATACAAATGATATCGGCTAGCGGAGTGAGATCCAGATGAGGCAGAGGCTCTCGTGCCTGCTGCATGGGCACTGATGGGCAGTCTACCGGACCTCACGGAGCGGTCTCGGCCCCCGCCTCGCACCCCTGCGATACGCACCACCTCGGACCCTCATCGGCATAGAACTATAATAAAACAGGTAACTGTATCTTCTACAGTCTGACTGGTCCATTTCTGCATGCAAGTCTCAATAAGCGCTTTATTCAACGCCAGGTTTATATCATAATGATGGTAATGCCCATAATCCACACGCAGATACAGGTTTACCTAAAGTTGCGTCCAGATTAAAGCTTCGTTCACACGTGCGCGATCAAAACGACTGCGAAGCGGGAGCGTCAGCCACGCGGCGGCCGCGCGGCCGACGCTGCAATGATGATTCCATGGCACCTTGCACACCTACGCGACCGAGACGCGGAAACTTTTTAAGGGAAAAGTTTCGCGTTGTTGACGCTCCCGCTTCGCAGTCATTTTTGGTCGCGCAGGTGTGGGCAAAGCTTGAGTAACAAAACATGCTGTAAACATAGTTCAATAATATGGCATGTTTTATAATGTGGACGTGTAATACATGTCGAAGAAGAGATAAGAAAGCACTATCCTTATGATCATCTTTATAAAGCTGAACCACCGGGAATCAACGTGGTTTTTGTCAGAAAAGCATTAATCCATTGCTAATCCAATTCAGTGCAAAACACATTCATGGCTGATTCATTTTCCGCCAACGATCGCAATTCACGATCGGAACTCTCTGGAAAACGGTGGATCTAGTGATGTGTAGTGACAGGACACAGATAGTTTTTAAACATACAACGAGTAGCTACAACAACAACTAGCTTAAGTTACTTATGAACACATTAAAGTTTCTTAATTTTGTGTGCAATATTTAATAAGCTTGTCTTCCAATTTTTTAAAAAACACTCTAAAGATAGGTTTTTTAATCTGCCTCTTTTTCTACACAGATCCCCGTCAGCACAATCTACAAAAAAGAATGGCCTTGGAGGAAGCCGAAGCCCCACATCAGGCCGACTCCTGTAGTCAATGCGGGCCGACGTCGCGAGTCGACAGCCTCCTCCGTGGGCGCGGCGTCTGTCAGAAGACTGTTGTTCCGGCAGCCACCCAAACTGCCCAGACCTCTGGTCCGGAGGTTCACACTTCTCTGTGCATCGACCGGATTCTGCGCATCTGCGCTCGTCCCTTTCACCGCCTACGCCGGCGCCGAAGCCGGAGCCCTACCTCTTGCAGTCATGCACACTGTAGCAGCTATAGTAGCTCCCTTCTCCCCTTTGATCATCCAAAAAACCGGAGCGCGGACTTTAATAGCCTTAGCCCATGGACTTGTTTCTGTATTGTTGACAGCCCATACTGTGGATACGCCTCTATCGGTGCTGTTAGCGTTGTACGGAATCTGTGGAGTGACTTTGTCACCGATGACAGTGGCGCTGGCTGCAGCTGCGACGTCGCTAGCTCAATCAGCAGGTGATGAGGCGAGGCGGAAAGTTGCACTAAGACGAGCATTGCGCGCGCTCAGGGCAGCGCAAGATGCTGGAATGGTGTTTGGGACGATGTTGTTGGGTGCTGCACTCCTCATTTGGCCGGAGGATCGGACGCCTCCGCAGTTCACGGTGTCGCCGACCAATGCGACGGTGGCGAAGTGGCCGCCTGTCGAAGAGTTCTTTACTGATGACGATGACTATGAGGTAAGTGTTAGTAAGTAACTGAGAGATATGACATAAAATATCATCTTTTCTTGAGGAAGACACTGGGGAAAAACATTAATACTTTGGCCCAAGACAAATGTTGTTGTTTACGACGGAAGGTGGTCTGATCAGGGTCATTTGTGAGAAGCAGCTCCTTCGGATACTATACTAACTTGTAGTTTTTTGCAGTTTATGCAACTGTTTCTTTAATTGTAAATACTAGTTTTGTTTTGTTTCTATCCTGTAATTGTGATTTCATTTGTTAATAATGTCATCTATTTTGCAGGAGAGGACATGCGGAGCCGCCGGCTGCCCAGACACCCAGTCAGTGCTAGGCATAGCGCTCAGCTCCCAAGGCCGGTGCGTGCTAGTCGCGGTATGGGCTGTCCTGGCACTAGTCGGCGCTGGTCTGGCGGTCTACGGAGCTACCTCCACGCCGTCGCCGCCGCCCGACGCGCGCTCCGTGGCAAGGGATCCAAGAGCCCTGCTCGGGGCTCCTATGGGCTTGTTCATCGGACTGCAACAGGGGTTTATTTATACTTCTTATATTAAGGTAACTGAATTAAGTGCTTTGAGTGACGATGGTCAGGACATGTCGCTTTGCAAGGCGGGACGATGACTTGTTGACCAAGAAGCTATCGAGTGGTCCGATCGCTGTTGAAGCGTGGCGGCATCGATGCAGGCTAATTGTCAGATGGTAGAAGTGGATCTCTTTACCTAACAGTGGGCTGTCAAGATAATGATGCTGCTTTTAAAGTATCTTCGTATTAACTATAATTCCTGGTAAAACCTTATACAGGCCAGATAAGGATACTCCAAAACGAGTTCAAACTACATGCAATACCTGGTCTTAGATACTTTATTTGTTAGAAAATTTATTGTGATAAAGATCGAAGTAAGTCATAATAGTCATGATTCTGTACCTACAGTGGTACGGCGTTTGCGTCGACGGCTGGTGGTGCGCCTGGCGCGCCCTGTTCGGTGCCGGAATGCTCCACGCACTAGCAGCCGGGACCCTCAGCATGGCGGCCGCGAGAGGCAAGCGAGGGTCGCTAGCCTGCGGCGGCGCTGCGGCCCATGCGTCGCTGGTGCTGGCGCTTTTGAGGTGGAGAGCTGCGAGGACTGATCTGGCTCTCCCAGCGCTGGCTGGGGCGGCTTGGGGCGCGTGTGCTTCACTGTGGGATGTGTTGCAGGTAGGTTTATTGCAATATCAAGTTTGAACAAGTTTGTACAAAAGGGTTGAAGATTTAATTGTTGTTATTTTGGAAGCACTGTTAAAAAGGCACTGTTTCACAGCAACACAGTATAGGGAACTAAAAACAACTCACCATTTTATAAAGAGCAATTAGGATACTGCGCCATTATTCAAATAAGTAACTACAAACTTTTTATTAAGTTTGAAACTGCAGGCCTTCACTTTACATGCGCATAAGCATAACATTTGCCTGATCGTTAAAATTTTTTGCTACAAAAGCAGCTTTATGTTTGTAGCGACTTATTCGCTTACGATAGACCAATCTCTAATTCTATAACTCTTTGACAACTCTCCTATATCCACCAGGCCGGAGCCTGCATAGGCGGCGCGGGCTGGCGTGGCCCTTGGGCAGTGGTGGTGATGGCGCGGCACGCAGGCCTGGCACTCGCCTGTGTAGCCCGGCACAGTCTGTGTGTCCGGACACAGTTGACCACCCTAGCGGCGGCGTTGGTAGCGGCGCTAGCGAGTCATGCACTGCTGGAGCGGACTTTGAGGAAACGTAAGTTACCATTTATAAAAACAGGACGGGAAAGAAAGTCGAGCCTCAGTATTTGAGAATACTTTTAGGAATAGGTGCGATATACTCTACCAATAAACCAGAATTGGATGTTCATTTTCCATACAGCACTGGGTTCAGTCTTCAACTTACGGGACATACGGGTTTGGAAATAGTTACTTACAACATTACATTTATTTATATATACACCCCAGAGTCGAGGCCCATAACCGATTACAACTTAAGATTACTATGTCTGTCTGTTATTGCTTATAGACGAGCCGCCCCGCCACAGGTCCTAGCGAAGACCAACAGCGACTCAGCTGACAGCCCTTGGAGTGGTGTCTGATGACGTCACAGAGGCCGCTGATGTCGCTACTCATGCTTTCCACTAGCACCTACTGCTGAAAATTAACTGTTATGTAAGGCCCTCCCGGGATGCCAAGGCGACGTCGCTGACAACTTATTCAAACTTTTCGTTATGTATTGTATTGAAACTAACTCACTACGCGTAGGTGACGCGACGACGCGACGGTTTGGCAACGTCGTCTGCCATACATTTTTTTTTAGTTTCGATACGTTGCCGCGGAGTCGAATTTGCGGAGCCGCAACTCGAGGTCCGCAGGGCGTCCGCGGCAGTTTCGCATCCGCATCTCGTTGAACGGACAACGTCATTAGCCGCGTACCCACCTAGCGCACAGGCTCGCGCGGCAGCCTCGCGAGCCAAAAGCCTCGGCTGGTGTGGACGTGCCTCGGGCTGCCTCGGGCAGCCCGTTGCACAAAACTACTGAGGCTGCCTCGGGAGCCATCGCTCGCGATCTGGACACCGAGGCTGCCGCGCGAGCCTGTGCGCTAGGTGGGTACGCGGCTATTGCGAAACTCTTGCGGCACCGCACCTACGGTACCGCGCGGTAGTCTGAGAGTACTCATGGCTTTCATAACAAGTTGTGGATGCAAAAAGCTGTCTTGAATATAAGGGTTTCATCATGAAACAACTTCTCAGCAAGAGCATTGTAAGGTATCTAAGGTAGGTACAGTTCTTTTAGTCTAAACTTGCACTGGAACTTTATCTGGAACACTTTTGACTGAGAAGATTCAACTTTTGGCGATTGACTGACGATTACCTTCCCTCATGGGGGAAGGTAATCGTCAGTAAGGGATTTTGTTCATGGTTAAAAATAAGACACAGACGTTAGGGCTTTTGCACTTGAATTAAGAATAATTAATATCTATAAGTTCTTAACTATCTAAATGAAATGTCTATTCTAAAATTATAATAACACAGAATAATATTTATACAAATATTAAATATGTATATTAAATGCCTATAGGGCTAATTTTGATAACTATAGCGGATTTTGTATCAAAATTTAGGTAGTCAAAGTATCCTAGATGTATTTTAGTGTAAATTTCGATTTGTCACGACAGAATTTGTCACTAATTTATAATTAAAAATAATGATGATGCTTTAAATTAGATATCGGCACGTATCGGTCAGTATGTAATTTGATTGCCAGCGATATTTAAACGTGCTGGTTTTAAAAATATACCCCTTTTTGGGATTGAGTATTAAATATCAAATAATATGAGTCTGTTAAGTAAACAGTACATGGAATTATACTTAAACGGTCTGGTCAAGAGTTTTATGTATTTAGATTAAGAGATATATTTAAATAAGAACATGGTTGTTGTTTGTATTATCTACCAACGGTAGATTATTGATGTTAGTAAATCGTAACTGATTGGTTTAAAATGATATTGGTTTGTTTCTTTTTATACTGAACAATGTAAGTAGGTAAAGGTAAAATTTTTAAAGTCCTTTCTGTAAATCATTCACTGATTAATACAATACAAAAACTCTTTATTGTACACCAGAAAAAGTACATTACAAATAAACTTGTCAAGAAGAAGAAGTCAACAAGATACTTGACTTGTCTCATGTAATCATGAGACAAGTACAATGGGCGGACTTATCGCGTAGAAGCGATCTCTTCTAGGCAACCTTTGGGTGGCAAGAATTATGTGAATTAAGAAAGGCAGGGGTGTACCAAAGATACTAAACTAAAATAAACATGAACTTATCAGAATACTGAAAAACATAATAATATTACGTACTATTAATTATTTTATTAATTTAACTCAATGTCATAATAGAGTTTTTTTTGTGCTTTCTTCTTGAGTCATTTTTTATTTAATCGATAATGGTGTTGTAAAAGCAGAATAATAAATGTTATTTGTTGACAGATTTTGTGTACATAATTTAAATGCCTTTTTCTTTACAAAGATACTTATAATTTTTTCTTCTTTCTCCTCATATTTCCCCATTTTCCTGCCCCTCTATCTTTCTTCTCTTGTCGTATTGTCGTAGAGCTCCGTAGCACATGCTACGACGGACGAGAATCATAAGAAAAGACTTCAACGCGCACTCGGTTCCTACTACCAGCTGTTATTAGTTATTTGTTATACAAGGTTAAACAACGATTTGGAAACTATGACCCCGATTTTAATGAAATTTTGTATACATAATCGGATAAGCAATAGCTATGTTTGTATCGTTTAAGCTTTTCAAAAAACAAAATCATCATTAAATGAGAGCGAAAGTAACAAATCGCTTGAAAATGAATTGAAATGATTTTTTGATTTCATTTAATGACAATTATGTATGTTGAAAAACTAAAACGGTACAGACGTAGCTATATATTTTCCAATTATGTATGCAAAATTGAATTGCAATAAAAGGCGTAGTTTCCAAATGAATCGGAAAGTATGTTTGTATGGGAGCTTAGGTGTTCGCACCCACATTAATTATTAAATAAAACACGCAATAACATTAACATGATACTTTATTTACCACTTACCTAACACTAGAACCGTATTACAACATTGTCTGTAAACATAGCAATCATTTTGCTAAGAAATAAACAAAAGGCGCTTGTAGGCACTCGCCATACGTACGTTCGTACGTTGTACGAGTATCTAGTATGGTTGTCGCGCTAAGCTGCACTGCTACCGTATGTACAGCAAAAAAATTTGCATTCAAATATACGCTTTAACTTGTAACAGTTAGATGAATTTTATAGTGACGACATCAGATGACAGACAACTCGCGGGCCAATCGCTTTTATCACTTATTTTGTCATTGTAAAATATATCTAAAGTTAACAAGTTTAAGTCCCTAATAAGAATGCACATATTTGTGCTGGGCATTAGCAGCGGTGTTGTATTAATGTGCGTAGACCTTTAGTTACTTAAAATAAGGCTGGAATGTTGCCTGTGTTTTTAAGAAAACTTTCTAACAGACCAAATAACTAGCCGAATCTCAAAAACGTTACTTTTCGTTGAGTCGTGTCGTACGGTTAGTTTTCATGTCATAACGGTTTTAAAGTGACGCAACTTGAAAATTAGTTATCATCATAAGGCAACTGAAACTTTTCTTACCAATGATAAATAACTTCGCCAACTGTTGGTCTATTCATGTGGTTTTTCTGCCGTTTTTTTAGTTAGTTTGCAACCTAGGAGAGTCTAAAATAGTATACACTCACAATTGACTAGCTGGTCACCTTATCATCACATTATAAAGCTTATAACAATTCGTTCTATCCACCTATATGTAGATTGCTGTGGCTTTTATCTGCAGGACAGATAGGTAACCTACGCTTTGAGCGAAATAAGCTTTGCCTCTATTAGGGCGTAACCGTATAACTCAAGAATCTAATAAAATTAGGCCCAACTTCCGTTTCAGTCCGATCGCTTTCATAAAAGAAGAAAATCAGTCACCTTCAATCATTGATCATTTGTTTCGCATATTGGTACCTAAGTTGTAATAGGTTCATCTACAAATTGACATAATACATCAATTCACACGTATATTTATAAATAGGACGACCTCAATAGGGTAACGTACCTACGTTGCACAAATTCACGTTAACGTTACGTTACGACACTGTATATGGGTTACAATAACATACATAGACGAGTAGTTACTTTATTGTCTGCAACATTTTTTTATTTTTTACTCACATTTTTAATATTCAAAATCTACGTTTTCTTGATAAAGTAAGAAATGAAACGAATGATTTGACCTTGTTTATACAATTCCTAGTTTTATACTCTAAAACTTTACCGTTATTTTTCACAGTCGGTGAAATGATACATTCATTGCACTCAAATGAAGAACATAATTTAAAAAGGAATATAACTAAAATAAGAATTAACAACGTAACTAAAATGCTTTCAAATAAAATAAACAACTCAAAACAAAATCTTGTCTTTATTGATAGTCTATTTATAAAATAATCTAAAAATAGCATAACAATAAAATTAGCGCACATAAAAAAATTATAAAGAGCTTACAAATCATTTAAATTATAAATACCTATTACAATAATCGAAAATACGCAAAAACCTAAGATTTATAATAACAGAACTTAGTTCAATTACGGTGGCACTAAGATATATAAAGATTATTAACGTTAATCGCATGAATAACGATTTTAACGGTAGGTATACCCGCTATCACAAAAATACTGATGCTATTTATTAAACCGCGCCAGTAGTTAAGTATTTGTTGAGTTACCTAAATTAATTAAGTAGGAACTGATCACGACTAACTAATAACATTAAAATCTTTACGACTGGTTGGCAAAAGAACTTATGTGTGAGCAAATTATAAATCGGTCACCATACAGATATTTTTTTCCAATATTGTTTGGTAAGAATGGTCGAGGACAAACAAAACACAAATGACTATTTAATTATAAAAAAGGTAAATCCGAAAATTCTAGAATACTTATGAGATTATAATTCAAGATCCGGGAACACAAAAAAAATGCATTCAATTCATCATTACAATGACTATGCGAGTAGATAATACATAACATCACAAACACTATATCTAAAAACCTCTAAAACAAGTTCAGCGTTTGTATTGTACCCTTTCTGGAAAAAGCATAACATCTTTAATAATGATAGTTCAATTATATTAAATTAATTTCACGGGGTCATTTTCCGAATCCACATCAAACCTGAGGGACTAGAAGTTTATGATAAGTAATAATTATGTCTTCACAATCATCATCAAGTCATTTTATTTTTACACTTGTCTCCAAGAGCTGAATGTGGTCTATGAATAAGTTTACTCAAATGACCCTGAACTATTTTATTAAAGGACGTATAAACTCAAATATATTAACAACTATATTAAATACAAATAACAGCGACTAACGTTAACACTAAGTTATAAGCGTCGTTAAATTATAATTGATACTTACATAAAAATAAATTAAATACTGTAATAAGCATGATTCCAATTTGATGTTCACTATTGCGTCTTTCATTTGTAAATAAACTATATCAACCAATAACGAGTGCTGGTGCAGTTACGTTACAAAATTGGTACGTAATAACGTTACAAAACCTAACGTTATTTTCTGCGATGACGCATCACTCCGACTAGTTGACCACATTCAAAATGCCCATAGGCTTACAATAGACATCCAAACCCACAAGTCGAACAAGGTACTATATTCTGCAGAGCAGAATATCCCAACTTGTGGTACCATTTATTCTTCGTTCCGCAAATAAAACAACACGGCCACGATAGCACTTTTACACAGGTGTGTAATTCCCGACCGGTTTGTAGAACATTTTTCCGGTGACTACACGGCGGATGATCTCCTTTAGGATAAGACTCTTCTCTTTCTTGATCTTCTTCAGGAAGCCGCGGTTCTCGTTGGCACGACGCGACAGGTAAGGGAGGACCTCCAGAACAGGACCGTAGGGGACGTACTTGTACGCTGAATATCCGGCTTGTCCTGGAATATAAGGAAAATATTAATAAAAGGTGTGGAAATTTGTGATGACGAGATTATAGACTGGTGACATGGCGTATTGCTATATATTGTAGTTTCATTTTATCAGAATAATAATTCATCAGTAGATTTTTATTAACAAAGAAAATTACAATCAACTGATCCATATCAATACCAGGCGGCAGCGTGCCCAAGACGCTGGCTGCGTTGCCCCGCTGTATGGCAATGCTGATGCGCTGTACCAGATATTCACCAGCTCTCGGGTCACGCGTCGCTTCGACCAGACGCTCAGATAATTTTTTGAAAAGCTGGAGAGGCTCGGTACCCCACGGACCTACGGTCTCGACTCCAAGAGAAGCAAATGCGTAGTCTCTGTCGAGACCTGCAAATTTGCGCCTTTTGCGATCTTTGGCCAAATCTGCCGCCGCACTAGCCCTCATGGAAGTCCTAGGAAGATGGGAAGGCGCGAGTGTGTCGACGCATATAACGTTCCACAAAACAGACCATTCGGTTCGAGAATAGCTGGTACAAATATAATGCCTCCATGACGTCACAATATGTAGTATAAAGTCGCAAGATAATTATGGTTATGGTCTGACTTTTTTCTCTTGACAATATTATGGTCAGTCTGTAACATATTATCAGAACACACACACACTTACAACTTAGTAACACACTTACCGAGCGGGAAGGTGATATGGTCGCACATGCCGAGCAGCTGTCCGAAGCAGACGACTCGGTCGTCAGGCTTGATGTTGTGCTGCTTCATCAAATGGATGGCATACCGCACGGTGTCTTCGTTGTGAGAAGCCACCATGATGCCAAGGTGTTCTGGACCCTCGGGCTACAGAGGATGGTGAAATGTTTTAAGAATGGAAGTATTTTTTCTTTTCATTACTGGGAGAGAAAAGCAATATGAATGAGTAGGTATTCATAGTGTAAGGTGAATTCTTTAATAGTACATAAATAAACTTAGATAATAGGATAGCTTAGGCGAGCTTAATCCTGAAAAAGAGTTTTCTTCCAACAAACCTTAGAGTTGATGATGATTCTATAGGAGAATATAGTATGTATAAGAGAGTAAGGTTTAGGTGAAGGTGGAGGTACTCCTGTATCCACATTTGAACTCTATTTGATCCATTATGCGTTGTTTTGTGCTAGCAAAGCCAGCCTAACTGAGCCCAGAAGCACAGAATCTTTCAAGGGTCTTCACAGGCTTCGTGGAGTGAAATCGCCAAGTTGAGGATTTCTGTTCGTTGTGCTGTTATTCCCTCGCATTCCAGGATTACATGGGCAGCTGATTCGTCGTTACTGAGGCAACCTCTGCAGAGAGGGCTGTCCGTCGCTCCGATGGTGAACGAGTGTTTATTTAGTGGGCAGTGTCCTGTTAGTTGCTAATGTTCCTTGCAGGATACGCAGGTCTGATAAATTAAGTAATTTTATGATACATGTGTACACGGGAAGGGGAAACTCACCTTGACTCGGCTCAGGATCTCGTTGAGGCACTTGTGGAAGGAAGTGGTGGTGGCCTCCACGGTCTCACACGTGGGGTCTTCGTAACCCATTGCGGCAGACCGCGCGCGCTCCTGAAATGGAATGCAAAATAATTCAGTAAAATATTTTTTTATCAATTTAATAATTCATGGTGAAGGCTGTATAATCAAGATCGAGCTTCACTTCAGAAAAGCTCGCTTGATCATTCAATTATGAATTTATTTTTTTATACATTTTATCATCATCATTCGGTCCCTATTCCAACCTCGGCACGATATGTTTTTTTGTACCCTCTATCAGCATTCATCTCTGTCTCTCCTATTCAACAAATTTTAAGCCAATCTTGATAAATCTATTATTTAATTATTTTTTTATTAAATAATTTAACATACTAAATTTGTTACTAAGTTAGCAACCATCTGAAGGTAAAATTTGTAATAAATTATTAAGCTATATGGCAAGTCTTCTGGGAGTTAGACTTCGAGACACTTGCCCACTTGCTTATGCGGCTATGCTGCCGGATGAGACGGCGGAAGCAGGTGGTCTCTTTCTGTAAGACCGTCATGACTCAGAATAGCCGACGAACGCGATCGCCAGAGAGCCGATCCTGCTTGGAGCAGACGCGTGCCGTCTGCCCCATGAGGCACTGTTATTTACTGTACTCTTTTACTACTTTACGGCATCTGTTAGCAGATTTTCCCCTCGAAAACAATAAAAAAGGTTCTTTTGACTTAACTCGCAGTCGGTCTGCATTAAGCATTAGACCTCCATTCTCACCTGTTCAATATAAGCGCCGCGCACGAGCTTGGCTCCCCAGTAGAAGTTCTGCCGCTTGGCCTGCTCCAGATCGGTGACGATCTCCCGGTACGTGCTTTTGAGGTAGGTTTGGTATGTGTTGAACACGAGGAACTTGTCCTGCAAAACAACGAGAAATTTAATAATTATAAAGAAAGAGAAAATGACAATAATATTATAAATGCGAATGTTTGGATGGATGGCTTGTTACTTCACGCCAAAACCACTAAACAGATCACTCTGAAAAGTTGCATACAAGTAATTTTAGGCCTGGAATAAAATATAGGCTTACTTTTTATCCCATAAATCAGTTCCCATGGTAAAGAAATAACCATAAAACGTTTCCATAGAAATACCACACGGGAAGCCACGGGCTGTAACTAGTAGGTAAAAGATCAGTTATTATAAAACTACTAATCAATACAGATCAATGAATAACCAATTCCTATGACGTGCTCAGTTTATTAAATATCAGTTAAATCTGTGGGAAAATCGAGTGACGTGACACCAAGTACCCACTTGAGGTGACAATACAACAAACACTTGATGCTTCTTGAGAATCTTCAGATACCTACTCACTTCAACGTGTTATCTCAAGTATGTGATAGTTTGGTAATTCTCACCCCATTTACTTAGAATATATCATACCATACATCTAAATCGCGTTATAGACAGAACAAAACTCATGTATTCTGCGTGCGAGCAGGTTTTTCAATGCAACGGCAATAAAAATTGATTTGTTGCACTTCTCCCAGTAACCTTAAGCGTATTTCTGTATTAATAACTTCTTTGTCTCATAACTTCACAAGTAATCTATTTTGTTTGTTTGTCCACCACTTGTTCTCTTTTATTTCTTAAATGGCCGTCCATATATTTACACTTAATTGTTTGACGTGTCTAGCCAGAGTTTTTCTAATAATGTAAAATCTAATAAAAAATTGTGGTATTCCGTTATTCTTTTTATTTAGGTATTTCGGTTCCCAATAATACTTTGATCTAAGTTGCAGTTTGATATTTCTTGTATTAAAATATTTTAAAATTTATTTTTAAACTGTGTTTAATATTAGGAATCAAAATGACTGGTTGTGCTTAGTCACCTTATTGTATCTCCTCATCATCTCCAAACAGATCCTAGAGATGGCCGGCTGGAAGTACGTCTGTTCAGCGTCGATCATGATCCTGACATCAACTTCGTTTGCTGCTTTGATGATGTGGTTCAGCCGACGCAGCATGTTCCTGAACATCTCCTCTTCCTTGGTAGAGATCTGGGAGATGAGGCGTCTCATCTGGCCGGTTTTTGGATCTGGGACCCGGAAGGAGTCTGATAGATTCATGTCCTCGTCAAGGATGTTTGACCAGGGGAACAGGTGGACGATACTGGAAAGGATGAAGGTAGCCTTTTAGTATAAAGTATAAGATAGGCACAGCGATAGGCGTACATGGTGAACGTTCTAATAAAAAACCGCTAGGGAGAGTACTCAGAGTAGGTACGTAGGTAGGAAAATGAAGGTATTTGACTTGCATGGATTACTAATTCATAATAGAAGACTTTTAAATGGACTAACATAATTAGTATAGTGAGATATTCAAGTCCTATTAATTTTTTTGATAGCGGACCTACTTTCAAAATGACTGTTATATGATTTCGTATTGTGATATTTAGTATCTACAGGATATTTTGATGCCCGTACAAATATTTTACAAGTCTAGCGATATTTACGACAACGCTTACAACTTTAACTTATTGATGTCGCCACTGACCGATGCCACTGGAATATGTGCAGCACACTGTAATCACAATTTACTCTCCAAAAGTTATCTTATCGTGTTTTGCTATAGCTTTCGACAGCACACAACCAACGGTTTTATAGTAGGTTCTTATCCAGGTTAGTAAGAACCTTCAAATTATAACAACTCCTGGTTCAAAAGTCAATCTAGGTGGTCACTGAACATAGCCAGCAGTTTTCGTTCCCTCAGTCAGATATAAAAATGACATTCGGGGTCTTCTAAGGTTCTACACTTGGTTCTCAACTGTTTATCATTTGCATAACTGAACTCACCCCTCCTTATCAGAAGTGACCTGCTTCATGAACTCCTGAAACTGTGGCTTCGCAGAATGGTCTCCAAAGTACCGCTGGAAGTCCTCGATGGTCTTGTGGTGGGTCAGCACGTTGCCATTACCTCCGCCAATCTGCTGCATGTAGTTACGGGCACGCATGATCACTTCTGATAGTTGCAGCTGTGGAAGAAATTAATATCATTATTATATTAGTTTTGATGTACTTTTTCCGATGGAAAAATGCGAATCTATGTGAGCTACAAGCGGAGGACTGGAGGGAAACAATTGCAGTTTCCACTATCGGAGCCTCGGAGGCCAATACACACTCAGGGCCGCTGAGCGATAGGTAAGTTGTTGTAGCAGCATAGGTCTTTGTAAAAATATTGCTTCAAAAAAAAAGTCACTGATGTAAGTCAATAAAGAACAATGGACTTACAAGTAACTGCGGCCTGCCAAGAGCTGTAAGCTTCACAGCCATCAGTCCTGTGCTTTTGGTGATTCCTGAAAATATTTACCGGTTATGAAAAAAAGAATAGTAAAACCAAATGAAACTACAATACTGAAAAAAAAATCTCAGATATTAAAATCACGTCATGTTTACTGATGAAGATTATACTTGTCCAATCTTGGTAAATAGTACCACTCTTACAAGTTTTGATTTCAATGTATAATTTGACCAGCTTATCATATCGTGCATGCTAGTAAATTTTAGAAACAACACTTAAAGGTTAACACAAACGTCCTCTAGCAATTTTCGTAATTTGTGTGCTTTGCCTCGTAAACTTTATGTTGTTACGTTCAATTAATCTTTGAGGAGTGGTCACGAATCAATCACTTTTAGTTGACGTGTTATTTTTAAACAGTTTTACTTCAGCAGCCTTCTTACATCCAAACCACGACAACTGTACGCAGTTATAAGGATATTTTCTATTTAGAAACAATAAAAAATATTCTATCTAATAATGTTTAACTATTAAGTATAAGTATGTTAAGTAAAATAAAATGTATAAGTATTAAGCGGGTGATTAACGCATAAATCAAGCAAAATGTGTTTTTTAGGGTTCCGTACCCAAAGGGTAACAACGGGACCCTATTACTAAGACTTCGCTGTCTGTCTGTCCGTCTATCACCAGGCTGAAAAACAAAATAGAATAAATATTTAAGGGGGCTCCCATACAACAAACGGGATTTTTTTGCCGTTTTTATAGATAATGGTACGGAACCCTTCGTGCGCGAGTCGACTCGCACTTGGCGGGTTTTATTTAACACTTAGCTTTATGGTAACGAACGTAAATGTTCAGATTAAAAAAATACGATAGGTAGGGAAAAAACCTGTAGAAGCTGATTAATCGAATAGAATTTATGAAAATAAACTGGTTACTTTAGTTTAAATAAATACAAAATTGGCATAAAAACTGTTTTAATGGAAATGCTCTAAATTATCAGCGACAATACCACTTATTGCCTTGCCTTGCCCGCTACGCAACAGAAGTCGTCTGATTATGTTACTAACGAAAAAGGCTAAACATTTCTGGAGCACATTTAAAAAATACTTTCTAATTTAATAAATAATAAATCTATTCACAATACAAAAAACAAACACAAATATAGAAAAAATGTCCTCACCAGCCACAGCATCAATGCTCTTCAAGAAGGCCTCCATATTCTTTTCGCAAGCAGCCTCATTCAGATAGAAGTAGGTCCTAGCGCTGGTCACCTTGTACCGGCGGTCAGCGAACCGCTGCTCCACGTGGTACTGCTTCAGTTGACCCTCCTCCTGCTTGTCGCCGCAGGCAGAGATAGAAGCGCTGGAAAAAAAATAACCTCGTCAGCACATTATGCTGAACGTTTCCTCCCCCCAAACAAAATGGTTTCGCCTTTTTATATCGAGGTTTAAATCCGGAATTGTATGGGCTAAAGAAGAATAAACATCAGAAAAACTAGGTAGGTACCATCCAAGTCATATCATAAAAATGTCCTGAAGTAACTCCTTCAGTTCGTTGCTTTGAACCTAAGGTTCGTTAACCTACATTTTTATCCAACGGCAATCATGATTCATGAAACTACGAAGAACTTTCACTATCAAAATAGCATATAAATTTGGCACGGAAATATTATCTGCTATAGTACCTACGCCCTGATTTCAACCTACTGTATCTGACAATATAGAACATGATTCTAATGAAGCTTACATGTCATGACGGTCTTAGATTGACATATCTAGGTAACCTCATTATGAAAGTCGTTTTTCTACACTTTCTCTAGTGCAAAAAACATTGTCCGTTACGCTTATAAAAAGTTAAAAGTTTTTGACATGTTTAAATCCTCGATTTTAATGAGCTGGAATCCCCAATCTTCGAATAACTTAATTAAAACTAGGTTTCTAAACAAAATTCAAACTTTGTCAAAATTCTATACCATTCTTCATAATCATAACCGAACAATATAAATAACTAAAATAAATAATGCTGTACAATTCACACAGCATTATCTAGCCCCAAGGTAAACAGAGCTTGTGTTATGGGTACTAGATAACTGATATAATACAATACAATACATAGATAGATATTTTTACTATACCTACATAGAAAACGACCAGAACGCCCTGAACACATGTCTGCAGATCATGAATATGAATAGGTATGTATAATATATTTGATTAATTATGTACCTACTAAATCTACCAATGATTTTACTCGTTTTCTTATTATATTTAATATAGTTCTGAATACAATAATAATTAAACTAATATTTCCACTGAAATCTATTTTCCAAAAATTAAACCATTAAAATTTCGAATCTATCTATCCAGTAGGTAACTTTAAGTAAATTATACGCCAGTGTTTTTAAACAATTATTCCGGATTGTTCTCGAGTAGAATCAACAGTCTGCAACCTGTTGGCGCTTTGCCATAGATTCAATCAACTCATGTATATATTCCTATCCTTATGTTAATCAATTCATCGTATCTAGCAATTAGATTTGACTTAGATTAATGAGATAGACCAAATGCAAAAAATAAAAGGTATTAGACAAGGTTAACTCGTTTTATAAAATCTAGTCTTAAAATAGAATACTTGCCTACATATTGGAAAAATCCCTGAGATTCGATCGAATCATGCTACGCGAACGTGATGTATAAAATGCCTAGAATCTTCTAATAATAGCGGATGTAGGTTATAAATCCCCCATCTCGGAAAGAGTATTTTTGCTCGCTGAGGTGGGATGAAAAATTACGTGTTGCATTCGAATGCAAAGATTTTTTACCTCGTGCTCCTTTGATTCCCTCGCTAACGCTCAGGGTTCTAATTTTTTACGAAATATAAAAAATCAAAATCATCAAAAACTCATTATTTCCATTATTACAAAATACACTTAGAAAAGGTCAAATTATATGATAAATTAATATATAATAACATATAAATGTACACTTAGAAAAGGTCAAATTATTAAAATTAAACACTGACACGGAAATAAAGTGGTATTTTTTAATATCTGTCGCTTCCGTATGAAGACTTATTATGTAAAAAGAAGCGACGTAGAAACCTTGAGCCTCATAGTTGTTATTTTTCGAGTTGGAAACGTTTTTTATCCTCTAAAATCTAGAGGATAAAAAAGCTTGGGGCGGGTTTCTATCGATAAATAACAACTATGACGATATTATCTAGAGTCTAGATAATCAGATGTTGTATAGAAAGCCTTTTTGCATAGAAATTTCGACAAATAGGTACCTATGTGAAAAGTTTTCCGAGATATCGATTTATCATTACATGCTAATATGTCGATCAAGTACCACTAACAACCGTTTCGGCACCATTATCTTATCTCTATCGTGTCCCACTCGAAGGTTATTGTATTAGTAGTCAGTGACGTCGGTTTACACTAGGGCGTTTTCCCACGAGGCACGACACGACACGACAAAATCCGGTGACGAGTCCGGACGTCATACATTTCTATTAATATTAACCGTTAACGCAACGACACCGCACAGCAGGACACACGTTTTTCGAACGACAATTCGCCGTTAGATGCTGCTATGTTGTTACTGTTTTTTTGCGTTGTCGATATATTCATAGTCCAGAACCTGTATGAAATTATACACGGCGACGGCACGGCGACGCGACTGCACGACACGACAGTTCAGTTTGCTTGTTTTGATTGAAAAGTCTGTGCGTTTATTTCGAGTGCTGTGTTGCTGCTGAAATCGTCGGTCGTGGGAAAACTTCCTTACAGTAATGACGCTGTGTCGTCCTCGTTAGGAGCTGAAGCCTTTTGAATGATGTTGCGTGGTTGTAGTGGGTAGATAAGTTATTTACCAAACATGTTGGTACTTTGTTCTGGAACAGATTTCTTATGTTAGAGAAGGTACCTAAAATTTTTTTTGCATGTTGTCCTCCTCTAACTTAGCGAATCTAAAGAAATAAATGTTCCTAAGCAGTCTTTAGATTCTGAAAGTTAACGACTCCGCCGCCCTTTCAACTCAGTACGGGAATTTTATGTGTTTTTTTTTTATTTACGAAATGTTATTTACTATTGAATGTGTTCCTCATATTTTCGCTAGGTACTAAGTTCACCTTACGCAAATCTTTGGGAAGTTATTTAACTCTATAAAATGACCTTAGAATTTTTTAAGTACGGAAATACTTTAAAAACAAATTAAATTGATTTATTCAAAATTAAATTGATTTATTCAGTCCTTAGACAACTTTAACTCAAGTCAATGTAGCCGATAATACTAAAATAAATTTTATTGCTAGCGGTGTCGTTAGCGAACTTCGAATTTCCGAAAAAAATTGCGGAAACCTGAAATAATACCTCTATCCCGCAAAACTTAAAAACAGTGTAAAATTAAAGGATCGAAGTCGGTTTTTAGTTTTTCAAAACAATCAAATTAATTATATTATTGAACTGAAATCGTTATTATTAAAAGTCCAAAGTCAATAACTTTATTTCTTTAGGCTTACAGAAAAGCACTTAGACAAGTCAAATTTTATACATAAACAACAACTTATAAATAGTAGATAATTATCAAACAAGAAACAAAATGTTATTGATTTTGTTCGTTTCAATTTTTTGTCCACTAGTGGAAGAAGCGAAAAATAAACCACTAGTAAGTTTGTATAATCCTTAAAAAGTAATACAATATTATTTGCCTATCTAAGTCTAAATATGATGTGATTTATATACAGGTCAATATTTATTAAAAAAAACTAAGCTTAATATTTTTCTCCCATAATACCATTGTCGGTGCGGAACTGGGCGACATCTGGCCAAGCATTAACATCATTGATATAATCATCTATGGAGTAAAAGTTCTTGATTCTATTAATACTCTATGTTCTACCATAGAATAAAATAGAAGTCCATAGGAATCATACGTTGTCTAAGATACCTTCAAAGTCTGTCTACCATTTACATATGTCAGTGTTGCCAGGTGTAAACTAGAAATTATAGCATAGAAATAGACCAAATGAGCATCACGCTCATAACGTAGCTACTACAAAGTATTAGCATTACAAAAGCTGGTCGGACCAATGACACGGTCATGTTGACATCAGTGCTTTGTTAAACTAACAATGAAGGATATCTCGGCTTCACGGTATTTACGCACAAAATCACAAAGAGTGGGATTCCTACACTTCGATATAAGACTTCGATATATTCTTGTATGCATTTGATTTCGGCATGTTATGTCATGCGCGTAAGATACCTACTCGACGTAAAAACGAAAATCGATGTTTCTGTTTCGTTTTCGTGCAAAAGTTATATAAATCATCAATCTAAAAAATCATTTATTTGCGAAAGTACCTACACGTAGTAGAAGTAAAAAGTATGAAGTCTTACTTTTACTTATGTTTAGCATGCAAATATTTATCTGGTTAAAATTTTAAATAGTATAGGAAAGGCAAAAACAATGTTTAATATAAATTAATTAAAATAATAAATCAAATAAAATTAATAGTAAAAATTACCTTACATTAGAGTTTGTATGACACAAAATATATTGTAAAAATGTATGTTTTTGTTCTCCATATTTAAAAAAATCGTCTATAGAGTAAAAGCATTGATCTACAAACCAGTTATCCATAGAGCTTTGCTGTCATGTAATTTGCGTATTCTCGCATTGACTTCATAATGTTTAACTCGAGAGCAAATGTTTATTGTTTCGTGCCTTTTGAATCCCTCGCTAGCTCAGCAGTCTTCTTTATAGCCACTCGCTACGCTCGTGAATCTACTCTACACTGACTGCTTCCCTAGCTCAGGATTTAATATCGGCACGTTCAATAAAAAAACGTTTTGTCCACTTGTTGAATTAATACCTAACTAATTACCCATAGAAATTTAAAGGAAAATTCTAAATTTAAATTACTTTTTTCAACAATTTGAATTCCACTTCCGTTTTTGGGCAGCATCGTCAACGTTTTTGAGTGGGAGCGGTAAAAATAAATAAATCGTTTACAGTCAAAAAAACGTAGTGTATAGGAACGTTTACATAAAATTAAGCTAGCCACAATTTACCTAAAGAAAATGCCTGAAGTACCTAGGTAGTAGGTACTATCCTATTTTCTTACGCGTGAAACAAAGATAATCCTTTCCTTTTCCTTCCTTTTTAATTTTAAAACCCGAGGAATGTAACATTCGGGTCAAACCCCTACGGGTTTAAAGAGTGTTATAAATTAAGTCCTATGTATATTCTTTTTAAATAAATAAAAATAAAATAAATAAATAAATAAAGCAACCCTTCAGGAAACGGTTCCTAAGTGAAACGGACTAATAGGTCAATATGATTTGTATAGTAGGGTCACAGGGCTTATAAGTTCTGATAGTTACCTGACTTCTCTCTTCTCCGCCTCTTCCTGTGAAAGGTCCTCCTCCACGGAGTAATCCAAGATGGACTTCACTCCGAAGGACCGCAGTCTGAAATAAACATCACACTTTAGCTAAACGGAAAATACAACTATCTCATTCTTCGATCTAAAAATAGAAATTTAACGGCTTATTTGATTGAAATAGAACGGCGAAAGCTTAGGCTGATGTTCTTTTAAACTTTTAATCGGACGAACAACTACATTATTACTTAATACGATTACGTTTTCTTGAATTGTCTTGTCATCAGAAACAACAATTTTCTGGCTGGCTGCTTTAAAATTTTGGTAAAAGGATGCAAAAAGCAGTGGAATCAGCCAGCGTTAAAAAAAACTAATATGGAATGCCTGAAGTGCCGAAGAGCTTTTTGCTTTAATTGTTTTATCAGTTATCATTAAAAATAATACTTAAATTAACGCATTTTTTATTTATTTTCACCCAAAATACTTTCACTTTTACTGGCAACCCTAAATGAAAAGTCTTCCTTTTTTCTTGTAATTTTTTTTTATTTGTTACATTAGCTACCTACACGTTTTTTTAAGGATCATACTCTTTATGTGGGCCATACACGTGTATGGCGTATTTACGTAGGTACGCGTACGGTGAAAACCTCAAAATGCACCACCGCTGCATACGCAGGGAACGTGTAAAATATCCTTGTTCGTGGCATATAATTGAGTGCTAATAAATCGTCAGTCTTTTGTGTTTGGGTTTATTTTAAATTTTGAAAGACAATGAAACCTATTTTAGGACCTGATTAGCCGTGCACATAGGGAAAGACCAATTTTTCCTACTCTTGGGACTCTACTACTGCTTTTTTTTATTATATGTTTAAAATTGAAATCTCAAAGGATTATATCTTTGTTTATCACGTATGTTTTTGTGTTTAACTTTTTTGTAAAATATGTGTGTGGATATGAATAAATTCTTTATTCTTCTTCTTTATTTTCGTTCGCTTATCCGCGCCTGTGAGGAATAAGAATTAAATAATGGATTTTAATTATCTAAATAAATAAATTATATTATTATTATTATAAGCAATAAATATTTATTCAATTTATCTGCTATTCGTTTTAAAATGCGAACATAGGTTTCTAAAGTCAGAGATATACCTAAGTATACATACCTTTCTATGGTAGGTTTGATGGATTTCTGATCCTCGCCAGCCACGAACTGTCCGTAGAAGGTAGCCTTCATGAACATCTCGAAGATACGCTGTCCGACCACCTGGCGCATCCTCTTCATCAACTGTTGGAGAGATGGAAGATTATTATCTACCTATAGGTACAGTCAGCTGCGAAAATATGTATACACTCCCATGTTTTGAAATTTGACTGAATAGTAAATGTAGGTATAGTCATTGTAATTATTTATATAGGTATCGTATTCTGACAAGGACGATGACTACTTGGTATGAAAAATGTGTATACTTTTATATGATAAGTTCCGAGTAAAATAAAAGTGAAAACTTGGAAGTGTATACATATCTAAGCAGCTGACTGTACGTACATGCATACATCACATACTTCACAATCCTAATCCTAACTAATATTATGAATACGAAGGTGTTTGTTTGTTTGTCCTTCCTTCACGCAACCAAGCAACCAATCGACTTGATTTTTGGCATAGAGTTAGTTGAAATGGAACACAGGCTACTTTTTGTCCTGGTAAAACATAAAAGTCCCATAGGAGATTTACGGGAATATCCGTAAAATTGTTCTTCCTTCACGTCTCATCGAATTTGACGCGGGTGAAACCGCGGGGAACAGCTAGTAATAATATAAATGCGATAGTTTGGATGTTGCAATGGATGTTTGTAGATAGTTTGGATGTTGTCATCCCAAAACTACTGAATGACGGCTGAAATTTTGCAGGAAGGTAGTTCTAAGCCCGCTTTTTATCCCATAAATCAGTTCCGATGGGATGGAAGTAACCATTACACGTTCCAAATAACACGTGCGAAGCCGCGGATAGAAACTAGTGAGGGTATAAAAAAATTATGGAATTAAATTCGCTAGGTTAATAACGTCTCGCGTCGAAACGGGAACCATTCTAATTTTCTAGCTAAATATTAGATAAGAATTTGAAATAATATTTTAAATTACAATCAAATAATAGAATTAAATTAAAACTAGTATTTACAATTGAAACAATTGAGCTAACTGCAGACTGTTGCAAACAATCTACAAGTAGCTCAACTGATCTATATCAATACCAGTCGGAAGCGTGCCCAAGACGCTAGCTGCATTGCCCTGCTGTATGGCAATGCTGATGCGCTGCGCCAGATACTCACCAGCTCTCGGGTCACGCGTCGCTTCGACCAGACGCTCAGATAATTTTTTGAAAACCCGGAGAGCCTCGGTACCCCACGGACCTAGGGTCTCGAATCCAACGGGAGCAAATGCGTATGCTCTATCGAGACCATCTATCTATCTCTATCTATTTGATATAATAATTAATTTTTTTCTTATGTCTATATTAATTTTTATCATAGATTCGGTTCGCCATTGTTGTTACAGTGTTGTCTTAGTCCTGTTAAACCCGTGAAATTATTTTTATTTGCTTTGTAGATCCAGCTCGACAAGACTTAAAATTTGTACCTACTATGTGAAAACCATATTGTACAAACAGTTTTACAATTCAAAAATATTCTGGTTTGAACATGCCAGACGTAAACAGACGTATGTAGGTATTTACTTAAAGACGGTTTGCGATCGCTCGTTTCAATACCAAGTTCAAGGTGGCTGCGAAATCGAAAGGTTACCGTTGTCGACGCGTCGAGCCTCCGTTCAAGAAGATTTACGAGAAAATTTCATACCTTTCCATTTAGTAGTTGTGGCGTGAAGAAGTTCCATGTTTGGCTGTTTGTATGTTTTTTTTTATGTACCTACTAGCAGCGCCTTGCGGTTTCACCCGCGTAGTTCCCGTTCCCGTGGGAATTCCGGGATAAAAAGTAGCCTATGTTCTATTCCAGACTATAATCTATCACTGTGCCAAATTTCATCCAGATCCGTTCAGCCGTTCTGGCGTGATAAAGGAACAAACATCCATCCATCTATCCATCCATCTAAACTTTCACGTTTATAATATTACTAGCAGTGCCTTGCGGTTTCACCCGCGTAGTTCCCGTTCCCGTGGGAATTCCGGGATAAAAAGTAGCCTATGTTCTATTCCAGACTATAATCTATCTCTGTGCCAAATTTCATTCAGATCCGTTCAGCCGTTCTGGCGTGATAAAGGAACAAACATCCATCCATCTATCCATCCATCTAAACTTTCACGTTTATAATATTAGTGAGATTACTAGCAGCGCCTCGCGGTTTCACCCGCGTAGTTCCCGTTCCCGTGGGAATTCCGGGATAAAAAGTAGCCTATGTTCTATTCCAGACTATAATCTATCTCTGTGCCAAATTTCATCCAGATCCGTTCAGCCGTTCTGGCGTGATAAAGGAACAAACATCCATCCATCTATCCATCCATCTAAACTTTCACGTTTATAATATTAGTGAGATTATAGTGAGATGTTAATTAATATGCACTAAAATTAGAGAAATCGACAAACATACCTAATTAAAAATACATTAGTACATTTTGTTGGAATATTGAACCATGCTATGTATTGGTACACCATTCAACTTGTCTATGGGACTGAGATAAGGGTAAGGGTTTATGATTAAATCAATGCTTTATATCTGTCAATGTTGTCCCGATGACACTGACAGTACTCTACTCTCAAAACCGTTCTGTGTTTAGTGCAACGGTATACTCTAAGAGTGCAACGCATGTATCTCTCTCTCTCTGTTCTGAATAAGCCCACACAACATGTCCATCTAAAGCTAATTTTCTGTATCCCTAATTTAAGTGTTAATCATGTAATGTAATTCCTAATTGTTTTCGCTAGACAATAATAACTATTGTGCTATGTGATTCTGTTCGTTTATTTTCACTCGCCGATTGCATCACCAACCTAACCTCCCTTCTATCACTGTGCACCACTGCGTAGGATCAACATCCAAAGCTAGGCCTCACCGCCTGGCTTGCTCTCTGCTCTACAGGTTATGTGTCCAGGATTATCCTCTACTGATTACGGGCACAGTATTGAAGAAGAGGAAGACAATCTACTCTTGGGTGCAGGCGAGCACACGAACACGAGGAAGCGGATTTTATATTGTGTGCAATGTCACAGCAGCCGCAACAAGGTACCGTTGGCGGGCACACGCCTCATGTGTCGTCAGCAGGTCTGTACACTTTTGATAAATTGGATGGGATTGGCTCGTATCACAACTGGAAGTTCCAGATGCGAATGGCGCTTATCATGGAAGGCTTATGGTCATGTATTGATGGTTCTGAGACTAGCAGCAGCACGGATCAAAAAGCTTTGGCTAGAATATGCTTGGCAGTTAAACCGAATTGCATTCAGTATTTGCGCGATGCTACAAGCGCAAAGCAAGCTTGGAAAAAGCTGCAGGATGTATTTGAAGATAAAGGACTTTATCGGAGGGTTGTGCTTCTAAGAAAACTTCATAGATCCGACTACCATGAATATAATTCAATGGGAGCTTACATCGAAGGAATAATGACGCTAGTACAACAACTTGCAGACATTGGAAGGGTCATTGATGATAAAGAAGTTGCAGAAATTTTACTCAGCGGTCTACCACAGGATTTTGATGTTTTGGTTTCTGGTCTGGAAACAGCAAACCTCTCCGAAACTCTCACGAGCGAAGCAGTGCGAGCTCGACTACTTCAAGAGGAGTTCCGAAAATCCACAAATAATGGCAAATCAAATGATGATGTGGTTTTATTTACGAAGAGGAAACCACTTAAGTGCCATTACTGCCAGAAGCAAGGGCATATTAAATCAAAATGTTTCAAGTTGAAGAATGATTTGAAGAAGCAAAGCAGTAGCGATGTCAACTTAGCTGCGGGGTCTGCGGACACACTGTTGGTAGCAGCAGTGTCACTCTTATCTGTTTACGGAAGCGTGGACTGGATAGTGGACTCCGGGTGTACTTCGCACATGTGCTGTGATATGGACCTTTTTAGAGACATTGACATTAATTTTAAATCAAAAGTTACAGTTGCTAATGGAGAAGCACTGAAATGTCAGGGTCTTGGTGCCGTCTCTTTGAATCTCAATAATAGTAGTGATCTAAAGATTTTGCCAAAAGTAATGTTTGTTCCTAAATTGACTACTAATCTTGTATCCGTTAGTCAACTAACTAGATCAGGTTTTAGAGTAGTATTTGAACAAGATAATTGCAAAATAATAATAATTGATCCTAAAGGCCAGCCTTTTGCTAATGCAACATGTTTCAGGGGTATTTATAAACTTGATTGTTTTTCTAACCTAAGTATTTCAGAATGTAATGTTGCTACCACAAGTGCTAACAAGCAAGCAGAACAAAGTTCTTTAGCAGCTATTTCTAGTGTGCCATTGGAAGTATGGCACAAGCGACTTGGGCATTTGAGCTTGCATGGTTTGTATGGGATACGGAGTCTTGCAGATGATGTTGTTTTTGAAGATGACTGTCATGGTAAGTTGAAAAATTGTATCTCATGTATTAAGGGGAAGCTTACAATGAAATCTTTCCCTAAGGGCCAAGCAAAAAGAGCTCATGATCTTTTAGAGTTAATACACTCAGATGTTTGTGGGCCTATGTCAATCAATAGCTGGGGTGGTGCACGTTATTTAGTTACATTTACTGATGACTTCTCTAGAAAAAGTTTTGGTTGTCTTATGTGTCATAAGAATGAAGTCATGAAATGTTTTATACAATTTAAAAATTTGGTTGAGAAACAAGTGGGTAAAGCAATCAAGCGTTTCAGAACAGATAATGGAGGGGAATACTGTAGTAAAATCTTCGAAAAGTTTCTGTCTAGTGAGGGCATTATTCATGAAACTAGTATTCCCTACAGTCCTCAGCAGAACGGCGTATCTGAACGCCTTAATAGAACCCTTATGGAAAAAGCCAGGTGTATGCTCTCTGAGGCCTGCCTCGACAAGCGTTTTTGGGGAGAGGCTATTGCTACTGCAATATACCTAAAGAATCGAAGCCCCACGGCTGCTTTGTCCGGCGGTATTCCTGAACAGGTGTGGACAGGATCCAAAGTGACCCTAAGCCACTTGAGAGTATTTGGTTGTAAAGCTTTTTCATTGATTCCAGAACATAACCGTCACAAGCTCGATGCAAAGTCATAGGAGTGTATTTTTGTGGGTTATTGTGAAATGTCCAGGGTTATAGGTTATAGATTAGTTGATCCAACTGAACCAAAGAAAATAATTAAATCTAGAAATGTCCATTTTATTGAATTGACTGACTCTAATGTAAAATCTAATATGATGAACTGTGATATTAATTCTAATAAGTTGGATTGTGACATAAATACTAATGATATTATTAAATCTAAAATGATAAATAATAATAGTAATGTTAAATCTAAAATGATAAACAATGATAATATTATTAAATCTAAAATGATGAATAATAATAATTTCAATATGAATGACAAAGTTTGTGTTCCAATGTTGAACAGTGATAATGATAATTCTAGTGAATTGATACCTCCTTCTGCAATTTCAGGTGGTGAAATGGAGAGTGGATGTGTTGGGACTGAGGCCCCTAGCACAAACACGTCTGCCAGTGCTGATAGGTCAGCATCGCCATTATTCGTCGACTGCGATCAGGTGGAAGAAAATGAGCAGTCTTGGGCAGAGGAGGGCGACTCTATGGTAGAGACTGAGGGCAACTCTATGCTGGATACTGAATGCAGACCGAGCAATATTGAGCTGCCAAGTCAACGTCCTGTACGGAGTACAGGGGGTATGCCACCTAAAAGGTATGGTGACTAAAAGCATCTATGGGTTGAAACAAGCAAGTAGGGTGTGGAATGATACTGTAAATAAATTGCTACTTACTAATGGTTATTCTCAAACAAAATGTGAACCTTGTGTGTATGTTAAGAGAAACTCTAGCAATTTAACTATTTTGGCTCTATATGTTGATGATTTTTTTTCTATTCAGTAATGATAATGTAGAGAAAAAGCAATTGTTGTCCATTCTAAGTAATAAATTTAATATTAAAAATTTTGGCCAAATTAAAAATTGTCTTGGAATAAATATTGTTAGAAATAGAGAAAAGGGTACTATAATGTTGAGTCAAAAAGATTATATTAAAAGACTGTTATGTCGTTTTGGAATGTCAGACTGCAAAGGTATTTCAACACCAATGCAATTGAATGAAAAATTTTATAAATGTGATAATAATATGTCTGACAATGATTATAATTTTAGAGAATTGATAGGTAGTTTAATGTACCTAAGTGTCTGTACTAGGCCAGATATAACATATGCATGTAATGTTTTAAGTCAATTTAATAATTGTTATGATAAGACTCATTGGTTAGCAGGAAAGAGGATCCTTCGCTATTTAGCTAAAACTATTGATTATGGTTTAGTTTTTAGTAAATGTAATAATTTAGATCTTATAGCTTATGCTGATGCTGATTGGGCGAATGATCCTATTGACCGAAAATCTTATACTGGTTTTGTTATTAAGTTAGGGTCTAATACTGTTAATTGGGAGAGCAGAAAACAGCGCTGCGTCGCTATGTCAAGTACTGAAGCAGAGTACCTATCCATAAGTGACGCCTGTAAGGACATTCTGTTCATCAAACAGCATGTATCAAACAGTTTCTGTTTGAGATAATGAATAGAAATATTGTGTGTAAATTATTTAATGATAATCAGAGTGCCCAGAATATCTTGAAATCTATTCAATGTCATAAAAGGACAAAGCACATTGATGTACGCTATCACTTTGTAAGAGATTTGATTTCTAAAAATTGTGTTACTGTCTCGTACATGCCTACTACCGAAATGATAGCTGACATTCTAACAAAAGCTTTGTCTTCCTGTAAACATAGTGACTTTAGGTTTCATTTAAATGTAAGAACTTCATGAAGTTGTATTGTATAACTGCAATGAGGGTTGGAGTTCCGTTGTATGGTGTAAGGGGAAGTGTTGGAATATTGAACCATGCTATGTATTGGTACACCATTCAACTTGTCTATGGGACTGAGATAAGGGTAAGGGTTTATGATTAAATCAATGCTTTATATCTGTCAATGTTGTCCCGATGACACTGACAGTACTCTACTCTCAAAACCGTTCTGTGTTTAGTGCAACGGTATACTCTAAGAGTGCAACGCATGTATCTCTCTCTCTCTGTTCTGAATAAGCCCACACAACATGTCCATCTAAAGCTAATTTTCTGTATCCCTAATTTAAGTGTTAATCATGTAATGTAATTCCTAATTGTTTTCGCTAGACAATAATAACTATTGTGCTATGTGATTCTGTTCGTTTATTTTCACTCGCCGATTGCATCACCAACCTAACCTCCCTTCTATCACTGTGCACCACTGCGTAGGATCAACATCCAAAGCTAGGCCTCACCGCCTGGCTTGCTCTCTGCTCTACACATTTTACTATAAAACGTTGGTGTTCTTCCAACACAAATAAGGTTCGTAGTTAACCCGCTTACATCCGTAATGGACATTAGTACATGTTCTTTTATGTATGTTTGTCGATATCTCCGTCATTTAATTTGATGGACCGATTTCGATGATTCTGTTGCACCAGTATAGAGGTTCATACCGAGGTGGTCCCATAAAATAGTTATTTGCGCTCTTGCATAAGAGCGCAAAGTTGCTTTTGGACCGCGTGCTCAATTTTGACGACCGAGTAAGCGAAGGATTAAAAAAATAGAGAATAGAATAGAAATAGAGTGAGGGAATCAAAAGAGCACGAGGTAAAAAATCTTTGCACTCGATTGCAACACGTAACTTTTAGTCCCACCTCAGCGAGGAAAGAGTGTTTTTGCTCTTCGATATGCAGCCGTGGGCTGTAGTCCAACCGGTAATGAGATTAGCCGGAACAACCAGACAGTCAAAGTCATTTTTAAATTTGTGTTTTGTTATAGAACCGTGTTTGTTTTTATTTGCTTTAACATACTCTTACATTCCTTTAGTCGGCTTTTACGATATCCACGGCTCTTAGTAGGTATAATATAATATAGGGGTCGATTCTTACGCCACGACCGCCATGGCAACCAACCTACCGGACAATCATCACACTAACATTATAAATGCGAAAGTTTCAATTATATTATTGTATACATATAAACCGAGGGAAAGTTTGTATGCCTAGTTTATTGTTTATTACCTCTGCACGTCATAACGACTAAACCGATCGGGCTGAAATTTTGCATAGATGTAGCTCTAAGCCTGGAATCAAACATAGGGTATCGCATAGGATAGAAATGAAAATGACCTTTAAACGTTTCCATAGAAACAACGTGTGCAAAGCCGCAGGCAGAAACGAGACAGTTATAAGTACGCTAGTAATAGAACTTCAATGGACTATAACTGTTATAAGTTATAATTATAACTGTTTTAAGGGGCGCGGAAGCGGTGCGGATGATGATTTGCCCATACAAACGTACTACCAAAATATAAATTCGAGCATATTTCCATCATATCGTGTTGTTTTTTGTATTCGAATAGTATATACAAAGGTCCCTGGTTGTTTTTTTTTTTGCTTGAGAGTACACACCTTTATTGAAATGTAATCAAAAATATGCAAAATGCGATTTTGCATATTTTTACGTCAAAAATGACATGGTTTCGTCCTGTTTGTTTTGTATTAAAAACAACAATATCTTACGTTTTGTTCGATAAGGGACATAGCTTAAATCGTCTAGTTACAGAATAACACAATGTCGATAATACAAAGAGTTTTTAGTCATCATTTTTGGTATTACGGAACATAATTATTTACGAATTGAAGTAGCGAGCAGCTGTCGCCGGATCCTTAAGGGACCTTGCTATCACGTGTGTGCGATTTGCCACAATATCTTCTATGACAATACCTATACTAAATAATCTATGGTAGATATAGGCAGGTCTAGACGTAGCAAAGCTAGATAACAATAGGTTACATTTTCACGCACACATGGTTCTCTCGTCTTTCTTATAGCAACCTAGTACATGCTAAATTATGTATTCACGACGATTACCGACTAGCTTACCCGAGTTTTGGCCTCTCAGTCGACACTACGGGTTGGACTCTACTTAGCAACACGGTCTTGCGCATTATCATAGTTTTTATATAATTACGTTAGTTGTAGCTAGTCGTGAAAAGAAAATAGAACCTCCTCTTTGAAGTATTTTACTTCAACTTTGAAGGTTTTTTATTTTATTTTAAAAACCTTCACACAGCACTAGTTAGGAATGACAAGTGATAAATGGTGTAGATAAATCAGTGGTGTGACAAACAAGAAAAAAAATCCTGTTTGTCACACTGGTGTGATAAGCTGGTGTGACTACGAGTCAAATATCCCTTCCCTTTTGTTGCAACACTCATAAAAAAAACACATTCATTAAAATACTCATATTATTGTTAAATTGTAATCATAGGGAATAAAGGCTATTTTGATTTGATTTTATTTATTTGTTGCAATGCAACACTTACGACAGAATCTAGCAAAGATTTTACAATCGCGTCGAAGGAGTTCCGCGATATCGTGCGGGTATTCTGTAAACAGTAATTTCTCAGAATGTTTGTACAGAAACTACCTATGATTTATATGTTTTTGGAATCTGGTTGAACTGTAGTACATTACGTCCGAGGTCGGTAATGGATGGGTTGTTGGCCGCGATTGAAGATGGCTGAAAGTGAAACGTAGCGCAGGTCCAAGCCATCACAGCCCGGTCAGCATTGCAGCCCTTGGTGGCCAAGTTGAAATGAAGGCAGAGTTTTTTTTTCGTATGGACTAACATGCTGTTTACCATAGATGTCCTTGACAGCGTTACCGGACTTTTGACGGGCGCGGAAGGCGCCGCCACGCGGGTAGAGGCCCCAAGGTGGAGGCGTTTATAGCGCGGACAGCAAGGGCTGCAATGATGACCAAGCCGAGACCATAGCAAGCTTAGCTTGAGGCCAGCTTAACGTGGCCAGCAGGGCAGTCATTGCGGACCGAGGTTTGTATAGTGCTTTACTCAAACAATGCGAGTAATTTAAATTGAATTGGAGGATTCGTCGCTTGAAGAGTTCATTTTGACAATTAATTTACGAAAATTGATTAGAACGTATCATACACAAATTTTCACCACGATGCTCTTTTGTCAGTTTCCCGTGTTTTTCTTTTTTATTCTAACCAGCCAGTGAAGTTTGTGCTGCTCAGTATGCATAAAACCTTTATGCACCTAACTATTATCATAACAAAATAGAATCCGAAATTCGAAATACATTGCGGAGCGCATAGAGCGGACCGTAATAATAATACAGTCCACTGTTCGGGTAGGCCCGAAAGGTCGACTTTGCTCAAAGAAGGTTGTCGAAATAATCAGCAGATTACATGCTATGTTTGAGTAAAACTACTAACAGAACTATTAGATTTGCAGTTCAGACATAGAAAAAAAAACAAATGATTTTTAGGTAAGTATTTTAAAGTTAAGAAATATTTTTTTCGCAATTTTTTAATAATGAAGTAGTTAAGTAGGTACCTTATTTATAATGTACTAGCAGCGCCTCGCAGTTTCACCCGCGTAGTTCCCGTTCCCGTAGGAATTTCGGGATAAAAAGTTGCCTATGTCCTATTCCAGACTATAATCTATCTCTGTGCCAAATTTCGTCCAGATCCGTTTTGCCGTTCTGGCGTGATAAAGGAACAAACATCCATCCATCTATCTATCCAAACTTTCACGTTTATAATATTAGTGAGATTATTTTAGTACGATAAGTAGATAGATTAATTGGATACAGGACGCTGATGATGGATTTAGTATACGTGTTAACGGTTCAACTTTAAAATTGATCGCAAATTCTCATATTTAGTAGATATAGTTTTAGTAGTATTATAATGTAACGACTATCCTAAGTGCCAAATCAGGTGGCAATTGGCAATTCAGGTCGTTCACTTCGCTCTATTCCACAAATTTCAACTCAAAGTTCAAAGAGTTGAACTATTTTTTTAAATCATATTTCAACTCACTTTGTGAAAGTTCAAAAAAAAGTATATTTTTATCTCTATTCCACTTAACTCAAAGTTCAATGACCTCCTCCATGAAAATGAGTAAACTAATATAAACTAACACATTATAATGCTACCCATACAAACCAAAAGCAATACCAGTGTGTACAGTCAGCTGCGAAAATATGTACACTCCCATGTTTTGAAATCTGACTGAATATGTGTGTACAGTCATTGTGATAATTTATATATGGTATTCTGACAAGAACGATGACTACTTAGTATGATAAATGTGTGCGTAGTTTTTTATATGATAAGTTCCCAGTAAAATAAAAGTGAAAACTTGGAAGTGTATACATATCTGAGCAGCTGACTGTACATACCTGTTTCAAGGTGATAATGCTATTTTGCGATATGAAATAGGATTCAACAGTGGTCATCGTTCAATGTCAAGATTTGATACTGTATTTACCACTTAAATCTCAGGTAGCGCCTCATTAAACGGATAATTCGTCACCGATCTTACGCGGCGGAACGCCTACATATTTTATGTCTTCTAGATTTTATTTTCTGTTCGAGTCGATCTTCCGTGTAGTGCGTCCGAAAATATAAACGGGCTGAAATAAAATGTACTCACGTCGGCCGCGTAAAATCGGTCACGGATTATTCGTTTATGTGGCGCTTGCCTTTGCATAGAAAGAAACACTGTCACAAAAACGTTATTTATTTTACATTGTAGCAACAAAACGTTTACTAAACCATGGTTTATGTGGTTATTTCTTTCAAAATATGACATCTAAGGGCCACGGTACTTCAATTACCGTTTATTATTTAAATAAAAATTCATTTACAACAGGCATAGATTAAAGTAGAAAAGCAATTTTACTTATATCGATGACAACAGGTATGTACTGTTTTAAAAAGAGGATACAGGCGACTGGGCCCGTACATAACTAGGACCGCGGTCCCAGTTACCTGATCACATTTTTGAATCGGTCGACTGGGACCATATACCTAATTTGCTTTAATGTACAAAAAATCTGTTTAAATCTTTTAACAGTTTCTATAAACACAACCGAACTTTATGAGCTTTTAAGTGATTTTTTATAATTCTTATGAGAATAGAGATCTTAAACGATAAACATTTTAAAATATTATTACCTATTGCATGTTTTTTTTATTGTATGAATCGGTATTTTGTCTTACTATTATATCGATTAGTTTTAACTTTTTAGTACTTTAATAGAAGCTCGAACATATCTTTAGTGCAAAATAAATGAAATAATAAAAATCAACCAAGGTGCTGATTCGTGCTTTAAAGTGGGGTTCAACAGTGGCGCCTGCCAAGGTCACTGGTGAATAGGAGAATGACGTAGTTTCGGCAAATATTCTAGACAGGCCGTGTTGTCAGGTGAATACATACAGACTTCGAGAGAAAACGAAAATGGATGAACTTTTAACACGTATATTATTTTACACTAACAAATTAAAATATTTTAAACTTCTTCGCTGAACTCAATGCAAACAGCACAGAAAAAGTCCGAGATAGTTTCGGTTGGCTCGGTCATACGACCTTGCCTTTAGTTACCTACGTAATTTACGGCTTCTAAAGCCCGTATTATGAAAGCATGCTCAGTCATCGAGCTCTGCTTGAGTGATGCTTATGTATAGTTTTGAGTGAATACTAATTTTCAAACAATGCTTGGGAGCTCATGTCAAAATCTACACTCACTCAAGTAGCCGTCAAGAGCGGATTTCCTCCGTCCACGCCTTCGAGTAACTGCTTAGACATATTATTTAACGGTTACCAAGCATTACTTGAGTAATTAACGCTTGAGTAGAGATCACTCAGCTTTCATAATACGGGCCTTAAGGCCCGTATTATGAAAGCTTCCCCAAGCATTACTTAAGCAGTCATTACGTGATCTCTACTCAAGCGTTAATTACTCAAGTAATGCTTGGTAACCGTTCAATAATATGTCTAAGCAGTTACTCGAAGGCGTGGACGGAGGAAATCCGCTCTTGACGGCTACTTGAGTGAGTGTAGATTTTGACATGAGCTCCCAAGCATTGTTTGAAAATTAGTATTCACTCAAAACTAGACATAAGCATCACTCAAGCAGAGCTCGATGACTGAGCATGCTTTCATAATACGGGCCTAAGATTACCTGCATTTTGGATGTATTGTAACAACAAACCTATAGCCGACTTCGAAAAAAGGCGAAGGTTCTATGTTTGGTTGCATGTATGTTCGCCGATCTCTTCGTGAATTGTCGATTTTGATAATTATTTGGTAGTTGTATAGAGGTCATTCCAAGATAATCCCATAAAGTATAGTTACCCAAGGGTTTAGTATTAGCCCCACAAAGACAGTGTAAAATTAAGATATTAGAAGTCGAAAGATATTTGAAGTCTGAGTTTTTTTAAATACAGTCATATTAATTATTACCTCGTTGTTTTATAGGTCCTCGATAGATGACCATGGACCCAGCTAGGATTGAGCTTAGGAAGACCATTTATATGCAGTTTCTTAACATTTATTGCGTTATTCAAAGATTTAAAGTAGGCCTGGTAGTCTAGGGGAAAAGTAATTTGCCGCAAATGCCAAATTGTTTTAAATAAAACATTATTATGGGAATCTAGATTATTAACTCACCGGGCCACGGGTAACTAAACGTTCCAATGATGTTGATGCATTCGATAACTAATCTATAACAAACCCATTGTACTATCTATTGTTCAGAGAACAACGCTAAAGTAAGTAATTTTCCGCAAATAGAAAATACTTTTTTATAAAACATTAATAAGGGAATCTAGATAATTAAATCAACGGGCCACGGGTAACTAAACGTTCCAATGATGTTGATGCTTTCGATAACTAATCTATAACAAACCACTGTATTATCTATTGTTTAGAGAAATATGGAATGATGTATATTACAGCTAGGTAGATACAGGCAATATCGTCATAATATCAACATAAGGAACCTAAGTAATGGGAAATTGAAATTGACTTGTAAAGAACCTATACTCCGATTTAGAATCCAAGATATTTTATGTCAACAAAGACAATAGTTCTAATTTAATTCTATTATTTGATTGTAATTTTCTTTGTTAACAAAGACATTATCAATTATAATTAAGGCGCATACCCGACCCAAACTAGCGCCGTCACCTAGTTTATCTTATTATTCCGTTTAACAAAAGAAATTTCAAAAATTCATCGCACAGTTTGTGATTCCTATTATAAGCTTTTTTTGTTGCCTCTGTAATAGTTTTATTCTATTTAGTTTAGGCAGTGAATCGACAAGATAAAGTTAAAAACTACAACCCGACTACGTGAAAGTTATAAAAGTTTGAAACAGTTACATTGACAAAATAGAATGACGTATCGGTCATATTTGATATTGTAATTTTTCTCTATGGGGCCTGCAGCCTGCGGCTACCTAAACTTTAATACGCGTTTTGAAGGCTTATTCGGGGTCGGAGCCCTAAATTCTAGCCTATAACCATCGGGGTATTGAGACGAATCAATCGATACATAATTTGTTGAAATCGAACCAGTAGTTTCAGCGCTACGTGGGAACAAAGAAATCGGCCACTTACATACAAACATACAAATATACAAACATAGGGTGCTAACCTCATAACCCTCCCCTGTTGGTAGTCGGGTAAAAATAGATTTTGGTGGCCACCAAAGGCAACTTCGATTCACTGCTAAATAGAATATAACTATTACAGAGCCATCAAAAAAAGCTTATAGGTATCACAAACTGTGCGATGGATTTTTGAAATTTCCTTTGTTAAACGGAATTTTAAAATAAAGTAAAATATAAGACAAAGGCTCATACCTGCCCCAAACAAAACTGATAAAAATAACAGAAAACAACAAGGTAAAAAGTTATCAATTAGGCAAAGTTATCAATAAAAACTAAAACACACACGTCAACAACGCATAATCACACATAAAGAGCGATAAATGGTAATTTGAATTCGAAAACGAACAAGAAAACAATCAAATGATGAATGAAAACTTTCAAAACAAAAAGGTTTTCGAGCTTCTGTGCTTTGCTTCGATGATACCAGTGTCGTAAAATATCCTCCACCAATATTCCTTAGTAACCCCTAACACAAAAAATAACAAGGTTTTATAAAAAAAATCTCTTGCATTGGGAATGATCCCAAATGGTCGTATAAAAAAATATTCCTGAGAGATTACTATTTTTCGCGTTAAGCTCAAAAAACAATATAATCCTTTTGAAAAATCACGATTAGCTACAACGATTTCGGTGAAGATACGACAATTTTTAATAGATATTTATGATTTTTTCCTTGATAAATAAAAGTTGGTTTTGAGCTGGTCTCATAAAACTTTCATTCCCTAGGAATTTATAGTTGCGCCGTAAAATGTATCTAAAACATCATCACATGATAATTTTCAGAATCACTTGTTATAAATAGTTTCCATGGTAACGGACCGGGGGTAAAAAAACTAAATTAGGCTCGAATTTTAATTAGATGTCGCCACTTTAAAACAAATCACGCTATCGAAGTGTTCCGGGTTTAAAATTACTTCCAACTCCACTTTCATCAGGAATTTGAAGTCGGTAAATTGTTTTTTAAAACATGCCAAATTATTAAATTCCGACATCACAATTTGTACTGGACTTTTTTGCTTTTTTAATCTGTACACGGGCGTACAATATTCATTGATATTTTAAATGTCAAGCTAACAGCTTTGGTAGTTGCTGAGATATTCAAGAAAAAGGACAGACAGAGCGAGACCATAATTATGTGTTACACAAATATGTATTACACGTTTTCGCTTCAAAAAGTCTACAGGGGACTTTTTGATGTACCTACTGGTACTGATGGTGAATTCATGTTTTCTTGAATGTGTTTTCTTGCATGCAACATGACAAAAAGTACAAAAAGCCACACCCCTCATACGAAAACCTTGCCAAGAACACGGATAAAAAAGCTTTTCTCCCCGAAATAGATCACAATAACTAGAGATGACAGACGTACAGACATGTAGACTACGTACGTAGATATCTGTCTGTTATTTTGGCACCGCATTCCAAAAGTATCTTAACACTTTTATTCCAGCCGAGGCCGCGCTTTTGTGATTTTTAAACTCATCTGAGACATAGAAAATAGTAGTGTTTAAAATCTGAAAAAGATATTTATTACTTCAGGATCTAGTCAAGTCGCATTCAGTTACAAAAAATAACTAATGAAGTTCACTCGCTAGAAAAAATCCCAAAGTAACCTTTTTGTAGATAGATAGGCTGATATTTTAGTTTTTCATTTTGTACCTAACTAAAGAACCTAAATATTTCTAAACAAATTCGCAGAGTTTGACTGGCTAAAATGATTTTCATAATCACTTTGTTCAAAAATCTACAAAATGCAGGAGCGCGGCGAGCTTGCCAGGCGAGCGCTGGCGCTTACGGACGACGCGCGCGCGACGCTACAGGAATAACACGCTTTCCAAAAAAAGCTCATCAGATTCCACTGTTGGTAAACGCAAGGACTTTCTTTCTCTTCTGTTAGTGGTGGACCAACTCCTTGGACCATCTCCGTCTATAGTTTATGTATGTTACTTCTAAGGTACATGTATATTACTATGAACCGTAGAATAAGTTAAACAAGACCTATAACTGTTCTTAATTGTCTGAAATAAATGATTTATTATTATTACAAGCATTTGGTTCACTAGTGTGTAACTGAAAAGGGAACGCCGGCAAAGACGCGTTGGTGTGACGAACCACACCAACGCGTCTTTGCCGGCGTTCCCTTGCATCTTGTGGGACCCACTCGGTGGCTATCTCACTTCTCAGACGACATTTCTTTCTGAATGTTCACATGCCGCACACACGTGAGGATTAACAGAAGCTTCTCGATGTAATAATGTTTGTAAACAACTCACAACACAAACATTACTATTCCCGCTCCTATACCCCGATTCTAAAACCTGGATATTTTTTGTATACAAAGTGGTAGCAAAACCCAATGAATATTGGTGGAAAATATTTAACGACATTGGTATCATCGAAGCAAAGCACAGAAGCTCGAAACAATTTTTCCTCGTACGTTTTCGCATTAAAATTTTAACATGTTTCGCTACACATGTGATATTATCCGTTTCCGAAGTTTATGTTTTACTTTTTAGTGATAAGGTCACTGTTAACTTGTTGTTTTCTATTATTGTTATCAGTTTTTGTTAAGTTTTCATTCATAAATGTCTTTGTTGACATTAAATATCTAGGATTCTAATTCGTAGTAGATATCATTACTGTAACATTTGCAACATAGCAAATAAACTATCTTTACCCCTTTTTGGCGCCAAGTTATTTATTATATGTAATATAGTTATTTATTATATAATATAGTTTGTCTGCAGTTAGCTCAATTGTTTCAATTGTAAATACTAGTTTTAATTTAATTCTATTATTTGATTGTAATTTTCTTTGTTAATAAAGGTTATTTATTATATGTAATGTTTTACAACTGTCAGTATTATGCATTGAAGAAAAGTTTTCGAATCGACAAGTAGGGCAAACTCTGACAGATAATCAACGACACCAAGTGATTTTTAGGACCTATGGGGACAATGTTTGCAAACATTGTGTTTTGACTTTGGCCGGAGTACAGCAATAGGCATTTTTTATCCAGCTCGAGCGCGTCGTGTCTGTCAATGTCGGGCCCAAGGTTGCCAATGCTACTAAGGTTACGTTACGTACACGAACGTAAATAATAAGTAAGTACCAATGTATTGCTTTGAGTTGTAATGTATGGCTTCTGCACGTGGTTTTGCACGCGTTTTTTAGGATAAAAAACAGTTGTGTGTGTTAATTCCGGCCTAGAACTATGCGAAATTTCAGAACGATCTATTCAGTAGGTTTGGCCTGACGAAGCGACAAAGCTGGTGGACGCAGGCTTCCCCCAGATAATCGGCTTATTATTACTAAAGTCTCTTAGACCACAAAACTATAATGAACGTAAATCTATCTCCGGGAATACCAGAAATTCACATAATAATACTATAGGGCGGGGCAATGCAGCTAGCGTCTTGGGCACGCTTCCGACTGGTATTGATATGGATCAGTTGAGCTACTTGTAGATTGTTTGCAACAGTCTGCAGTAAGCTCAATTGTTTCAATTGTAAATACTAGTTTTAATTTAATTCTATTATTTTATTGTAATTTTCTTTGTTAATAAAGTTTTAAGAAATTCACATTATTAACAGTTCAGAAATCCATCAAAGGAAAGTTAGGAACAATATAGGTACCGTGAGACACACGTGATAGCATCAAAGACCCCTCGCATTCCTCGATTAATTCACGCCAATTTTGCACTTATGTACTTCCACAACCGCCACATCATAAAGATCATTTTCGCATGAGATTGATGGGTTGTTGTGAAATTCTTTTCGGTTGCAAAACGGGTTCTGCTTCTTTATTGCGAGGTTCATTGACTGGATTTTATGGTGTAGTTGTACTTTTATGCCCAAAATAAGGTACTCATAGATGATGATGCTTCTGGTTATACACAATAATATGATATTTTACACTATACAGTATTGATTAATTAGTGACAATACTTGAACTGCAGGTCCTGCCGTAACTATTATAATATATAATAATAATACCCATTCATATACGTAATGCTGAACAATTCACACAGCATTATCTAACCCGAAGCTACGCAGAGCTTGTGTTATGGGTACTAGATAACTGATAAACAATATGTATTGTATTGTGCATTGTCCCCCTGCCTAACTAGGCCCTAACCAGCCCAGCTCCTTGAAGTACCGGTCACAGTCATATAATACAATACATATTTTTTATTATTGATATAGCTTAGGCAAAAAGCAGTCGGGAAATGTAAATTTTAGTTCATAAAATAACAAAATATATTTGTAATAACACTATGAAATGGTAGTCGCAATTTTATAACGTCATACGGCTGGGTCACTAAGCCAATAAGGCGATTATCAGGGGGAAGCCTGTGTCCAGCAGTGGACAATTATAGGCTGTTGAGGTGGGGAGGAGGATACGGCTGACTACTTAAACAAAAAGTATCAACTGATAGTTGATTTGATACTTTTCAGCAACGTCAGCGTATTTGATTAGGTACGTACACAGAAAATTGACGTCAGTCATGACCACAGAACATTATCCAGGGAGCTTAAGT
This sequence comes from Eupithecia exiguata, assembly GCA_947086465.1. Lineage (NCBI taxonomy): Eukaryota > Metazoa > Arthropoda > Insecta > Lepidoptera > Geometridae > Eupithecia > Eupithecia exiguata. The sequence goes on from OX352247.1 coordinate 2,286,441, forward strand.
AGAAGGTACCTACTCTTGGAAAACGTTATAATTTTCACAGATGATGCATTTATTTTGCTGCTATAACAAAAAATACTAAAAAACAGAACAGGGGGGCTCCCATACAGCAAACATGTTTTTTTTATCGTTTTTGATCGATATTCATAACGGCAACAGGTAGACGCTTGAAACTTTCACATAATATTTAGTTAGGTATACATATTATCACTTCAAAAATAAATAATTAAATTAAAATTTAACAAATATTTATTATTCCCATACAGCAAACGTGTTTTTTGGCCGTTTTTATAGATAATGGTACGGAACCCTTCGTGCGCGAGTCCGACTCGCACTTGATCGCTTTTATAAGCTTTTTTAAAACTTAAAATTATTAGTGGGATACTTTACTATGCGTAGGAGGAGGCCATCGCTGCACACTACTTGGCAGAAGGTTACGTATTTTCCTGCTAAAAATGTGGCATATCTCAAAATTGACAGGTGCTAAACAAATGTTCACGGCTATGGATCATGATAAGCCAATTACAAGGCTTTGCCGGTCTGCTAGATTATGTCAATAAACTATAATATGGTTTAGGTTTAGAGCAATATAAAAACTTGTTAAATTGTAAGTTACATCAATGACTTTGTTGATCGGCATGGTGTTCGGTCTTTTTTTTGTTTTTTTTTTGTTTGTTGATTGGCAAGAAAACTTGGTAAAAAACAACGACAAAAATAGTTTATTTTTTATTTTGGTCCTTTACTTTGAGTAGCAAATAATGTGTTTGAAATTTCTCTCAAATCTATATATTTACTAGCATCTGCCCGTGGCTTCGCTCGCGCTTTTCAAGTAGGTAGCTTAAGTCCGTCCCCGGGATACAATTTACCTCCCTGCCATGTTCAGTCTTTAGGCGTGAAAAAGTAACAGACAGACAAAGTTACCTACTTTCGAATTTAAAATGTTAGCATGGATAAAAACAATGACTGTTACTTGGTCTCGCTAAAACGAAAAAAACGGCTTGACGGATTTTTTTAAAACTTTTTTTTTGTGTTGTTTGTCTAATAATACTTTTTTCTTAAAAACCTATGGTTAGTAATTAGTAATAATAGAATAGTTCCCTTGGTGCTATTCTATTATTTAAATAGAAGAATATTGTAAATTCCATATATGTTTATACATAAATTTTTAGGTGAGGACAATATCTCTCAATCAATAATCTTATCTGACGAATCCATTGTATTGTGCCGCTCACTAGGTTTTAAGAACAATTTTGCTGTAGCTCTTTGCATTGGACAATAAATAATTTTACTTCTATTCTATTTCTTATAATAAAATCTTGTGTTAGAAAGTTCAGGAGAAAAACAGTATTTAGCTAAGAAAACAGAAGGTACTTTGCAGAATTATTTCTGATATCTAATAAAGCTTTTTCTTTTAATTTTTGAAATAAAGGTGATCTACCTTGTGTGTGTCCCATAGATTATTATATTTTTTCGAGGCTTTTTCGATAAAGGTAACAGAGAAAAAATATTTTAACGTAACTCAATTCACATTAGGTATATCCACGCCTTAATGTGAAACGATTAACTTACGTAATAGAATTAAGGTCCTGATTGGGCCAAGCTGTTGTAACCTTCTTTCTAACATTGTCACATAGGGGATAAGTCCAGCTCAAAGAACCAAACTTACAAGAAGCTTCAAAATACTGCGAACCTGAATGCTAGTTTAGTCAACCTACTTAAACAACCACGTGGTCACCATGTGTTAAACACGCTCGATGTAGATGGAAGGATAGCGTGGACGAAATAGGTGAGGTGACCTTTAAAACCAGTTAGTCCCCTCGAAGAAGCGTAAATTAACAGAACGGTATCGTGAATGTTTATTTAAAGGTATATAAAGCCGTCACCCTATTTTTAACATGCATTCTGCAACTTTGGCTGTAATAGGAAATACCTACCATGATCGATAGATAGAAAGAAACTAATGATTTATTCTACGAAAACTTTGTAATAATATCCCAAAAATTTTCGATTTCGGCAGGATTCGACCGGTTTCGATTCGATTCGGTTAGAGCGCACTTGTACTGAAGGTGAGGCGCGGGTTCGAATCCTGCCGAAATCGAAATTTTTTGGGATATTATTAAAAAGTTTTCGTAGAAGATTTACCCAGTGTGAGTAACGCACTATAAAGCAAAAAGCTAATGATTTAATTTTTTGAAAAAACTAAAAATCGACTTGAATGTTTGTTAAAAGATACATAAAGATGTCACCCTGTTTTTAACATGCATCCACTGTTTTTGTTTTGGACGTCACTGGTTGTTCCACCCTGTAAGTTAATCCAGGTCCAGATCTTTACGTGTGCTAAATTTCAGATCTAAGAAGAAGAAAGGGATGGAATATTCGACTGGGGAGGTCAGTCGAATATTCATGGCTAAATTTATATATCTAATTAATTAAAATAAGCGCGAGTTTGCGTGTCTGTTGGTTTCTTCAATAAAATGCACGAACAAGAAAATTATGCACCCTTTTAGTTATATTCACGTACCTACTAGAAGTTATGGTTCCAATACATGTTGCAGTGGCTTTATTGCCAGCTTTACATGCAAATATGGAGTAAACGTACATATTTGGAGTGCATTTCAAAATTCAAATGGCAACCCCCCCGGGGTGCCCCTTCACTGAATGAATGAACACTTTATTGTACTAAAAATTTACATGAATAAAAAAATGTATATTTAATAAATAATAATTCTTAGATTCTAGAGTCCACTTTTTTCGGTGACTCGACGTATAAATTCAAAGGAAACAAAGGGTGGTGCGGGTTGCAGAACGAAATTTTTTTATTTTTTTTTTACGATTCGTCAACCTAAACAAGTTGGGACGAGTTGGATGGTGTTCACGAATGACTCATAAAAAAGTACTTATAGGCAATTTTTTAAATTTAATTTGAATTTTTTGCTCGTTTTCATATATAATAGTTCGGAACCCTTCCTTCGTGCGCGAGTCCGACTCGCACTTGGCCGGTTTTATTTAGTTTCGTCGGCTAAAAATAAATAATCTAGTATCATCATGGTATGGGCTGTGATGATGATTATCATACATCAGTCCATACCCGTCTACAAGTCATAAACTACGTAAACAATCGTAAAGTTAGCTACAATTAATTTGAGACCTAACCTTGATTCTGACTGATAAGAGCCGGGTCACTCGGCCTTGATAACACATTAGGTTTAGGCTTTTTTCAGACAAACGGTTTTAATGTTTGGCATTTTTGAGTCTTACGAGCGAAAACTCAAACGCTAATTGATTGGAATGTAACATTCGGGTCAAACCCCTACGGGTTTAAAGAGTGTTATAAATTAAGTCCCATGTATATTCTTTTTAAATAAATAAATAAAATAAATAAATAAATAATTTGAGCCGGTCTCAAGAAACGTTTTTTTAAGAAAACAAATCTATCAAAATCCCTCAGGAATAAGTAGATAGTATTTTCTTTATTTTTGTGTTTTTTACTAAATTTAATAGGCGTGCAATTACAAACTTGTACTTACCTATATTATTATAAAAAGTGACGTGTTAATCTAGAAATTGATAAAATAAATGATTATTGAAGAAGATCACGTGTAATAGAAACGTTTCTTACCCCATCACCAAGAAGTTCCTAATCCTTATCGTCTGCAGATTAAATCATCAGACAATATCCTATTATCATAACTAAGATAATTTTACAACCTTTATTAAAAGGTGATAAAAATGTGTTATCTCGGCTTAGTTTGCGCACGATCTGGTAAGATAAATATTATGTCATCAGATCTTCTATTTGCTTGTCTAGCTAACGTCTAAAAACATTAATACTATAAAATAATAATAGTTTCAGCACGCGGTTTTGCTCGCGATGTTCCTATGGAAACGTTGCGCCTGCAAAAATCAAGCAAAATTGGTATTTCTAAACACTTAATTTTATGGTAACGACCGTAAATGTTCAGATTAAAAAAATACGATTGGTAGGGAAAAACCTGTAGAAGTCGAGTAGGTACTTTTTTGTATTTCAATAAATTAAATAAATTAAACCGGCCAAGTGCAAGTCGAACTCGCACACGAAGGGTTTCACGTTTGTTGTATGGGGAGCCCCCTTAAATATTTACTTTATTCTATTTTTTAGTTGGTTTGTTGTTATAGCGGCAACAGAAATACATCATCTGTGAAAATTTCAACTGTCTAACTATCACGGCTCATGAGGTACAGCCTGGTGACAGACGGACAGACGGACAGCGAAGTCTTAGTAATAGGGTCCCGTTTTTACCCTTTGGGTACGGAACCCTAAAAACAAAACTTTGGCTGAAGTGTCGTGTAAGCTTTTGAGTTGAGTTTTTTTGTAGAAGCGTAAACAAAAAAAGAAATAACGCGTACGAAGCCGCAAACAGAAACTACTAAGTAGGTATAAAATAATAGTTATTTGTTATACAAGAGTGCAAAGTTGCTTTTTAACTACGTGCTTAATTTTGATGAGCGAGCAAGTGAAGGATTCTAAAATTGAATCACGAGCGCAGCATTCAAAAATTAGAATACGTTAGCGAGGGAATCAAAAGAGCACGAGGTAAAACATTTTTGCACTCGAGTGCAACACGTAAGTTTTCATCCCACCTCAGCGAGGAAAGAGTATTTTTGCTCTTCGATATCTGAGTGCAAAAGCCGTTTTTATCCGCTAAATAAAGTATGTTGAATTTAGAACATCGCGCACACGACAGTACCGAGATGGGGGGATGAAAAATTTACTTATATTTGCACAATGTTGATGTTATTTTATTCGTGTGGTTTTCATCAGATTTTTACAACTCGTTTTTCATTTATTCGTTTCAGCTTCTGTGGTCAGATACGAAACACTATTTGTCATATTATTAGCCATTCTTTTGCCATTACAATTTTTCATTTAACTTACCTTTGTTACCTAATAACAATCCATTTAACCGCAGAAGAATAAAAAGGTAAATAAAATAACAGTAGTGTGGAAACCAAAATGTCGTATTTCTAAGAGGAATGCGTGATTTACGCCAATTTTATCGCTATTGTTTTGTTACCTATGCACCTACCTACCTACTCCAGTAGTAAAATCACAATGGTTTCCAGTGGTTTATGAATAGTCTACGTAACGTGCTAGCAGACCGTTACTAAAATGATATATAGGCTTGAGTGAAAAATAATTTATCTAGGAATAGTACACAAGTGACAAACACAAGTATAACAGTTCCAAAAAAATGGAACTTTTAATAGTACCAATAATTGCAGTAATTTTAATTTGTTAAACACTAATTTACATAACAAATAAGCTGTTTTTTTTTGCACCTAGAGTTTTCCTCGCTGTAGTGAGGTTAAACTTGTGTGTTTCACTCGGCAACAAAGTTATTTTGCTTCTCGTACCTTTGAAACCCTCGCAACGTTCAGGATTCTCCTATTTCCTAGAATCCTTCGCTTGCTCAGGTTTCAATACAAGTACTTGCACCAAAAACCAACTTTAGAGCCTTGCATAACAAATAACTATTAGGTACTTGTGTCCGAAAATAGGTCAAAATTCATTATGACCATTGGCATAGTATCGCATAGACATAATGCAAGCACTACGCAATGTCCCCACGTCTCAACCCCTAAGACGACCACCCCACGCTTGCGCATAACGAACCGGCCCATTCATTCCACTCATATTAGGTAACCTACCCCCTCTCCCCGATATCGATCGCCGACATTTTCACACAAAACTTGGAAAAATACTCTCAGAAACCCGTTTCGCAGTGAAGGACACCATTTTTCTATGCTATTTCCGAACAGTTAGGTACCACCGGCGTGTAAACACTGTTACGCTTGCGTCTTACGTAAGGCAAATCCACTTACCATATCGTTGTTCTCGACTAGCCAGTTGATGGAGCATATCTGGTAGACGAAGTAGGCTCGGACCAGCTCGCTCGTCTTCTTGCTCTTGAAGGCATCTTTGGGGCTGTTGAATTCCAGGTCGAGCTCATCGGTTGGGCGGCTCGAAGGCGCTGAGAGAGCACGCACGTGCCTAGGCGCGTTGACTGCCAGCCGCTTCAGCAGGGCCATGATCGGAGCTCTAGGAACACGAGACACGACGCGCGCCTGCCGAGGCCGACTGACAACTGACACTGACGTGCGGTCTGCGCGCGCAGCGGTCTAATTTAAATCGGAACCAGGGGAGGTGTGTCTGGTAGGGCCGCAGCCATTGGTCGCTGCTGCTATAATGGTGCGGTAACCCCGCTTGCAAGGACATGCACTTGCTTCAAGACACGTGCTTTGCACCTCCGTCTAACCTAGTTGGTACCAGCTTCATCATTTTATGCATGTGCAACGCAGACAACGATTCTACAGAGGAAGAAAAAATGCATCGTCGACATTTTCATATTGCTTCTTAGCGTTGTAAGAACTGAAAAACTTTATATAACTGAAGGCTTTGGCATCGTTGTATGGCATACCCTATAAATGACTATGACGCTGAAAGATATGAAAAAGTTTTTTTAACCCAAAATTTCGATAAATTCAGTATTGAATAACAAATAATATCAAAAAACTGAACATTTTCAAATCACTGTAGTTTTCCTGTTCCACGGGTTAGGATAGGTACAGTTTTTTTTTTGCATTCAACTTGACACACTTAGTTAAAAATGTTAAAAATTCTGATATTTTTTGTAGAACTCTTAAAGTAACTTAAAGTATAATATGATCAATACTTAGTGTAGCGTTTATCAATCAATCTACGGATCAAAGTTTCGTTCAACAAAATTACGTAAAAGTGCGGCAAAGGTTCATGGACCTTGTATAACCTAGAAAAGCCCACTGGAGTTGCCTCGAATGTTATAGCGTAAAGGATCTGGCAATCTGCCAGGATTCAATAAGCCTGAATGCGAAATTGAAACAATGACTTCAGTTTCCTCGTTTCATGATATCATTGCGGTTTTTGTTGAATCAACCTGAAAACAATAGGTATTACCTGTTGGTCACATTCGAATTAAACGATGAACAAAGTAAATTCAATGAATTTACTTCGGTACCTACCCACCTACTTAGATAAACAGTTATATTTAAGGCATAGGAAAACCAACAACATAATTCAGCAATGTTTTTCCTTTTCTGCACTTTTCTGGGGTTTTTTATTATTTCATAATTGTGAATTTAACTAAAACTCTACCCTATGCAGATGCATAACCAACTTAATACTTTCATTGCCCATGCTCGCACATGTCCATTTTTGCTTCTTTCAGCTTGCGCGGCGGCGACGACGACGCGTCTTTTCGGGCGCACCATCAAGAGTGGGCAGTGAATGCGTAAAGAAGTGGGCTCATAGGATCCTAGTGCCATATATATCATGTGTAGGTTAGGTAGTTATTATTTAGATTTAAGTAGATTAATCAAACATATATTGTATTAGACACAATATTAGAATTATTGTTTCTCTAGAAATAGTGGTCAATTTCTAAAACTTTTTCATTGATAGGACCTTATAGTCTAGATGAAAAAGAAAAATGAAAAAGTAGATTGTGTCAATTGGACATTTTCGTTTTTATTATTAAAGAATAAAAACGAACACTACCACAATAATATATATAATATCTATTTTTGTGAAAGCTGTAACTACCTGTAATTGGGGGGTCACAACTAGTGATGCCTTTTGTTTATTTTTACTGTGTTTAAGAGTGTATCCTCTGTTGGTAGTTCTAAATAAATAAATAAATATAATAATGATACAACGATTTCAAATAAGGAAAGCCCGGATACGATACATTGAATTGAAAAGTCACTTCAAAATACATAATTAACCAGAGAAAACCACCACTTGAACTGAAGTGGGAATTAACTGAAGCACTTACTCACACTCAGGTGTTAGTTATGAGTCATTTGACAGGTCTCAACAGAGCCTAAGCATTTCAGCAACCTCTGTCGACTCTGTCAACGACCTCTGTGGCGCGGTGGGCGAAGGTCTGCCTGGGATGCAGGAGGTTGCGGGATCGATTCCCGCCTCTGCAGACATTTGTTCAGGGTGTTCTGGTTGTTTTCTATGTATAATAAAAATATCTGTCTATGTATTGTATTATATTATGTATATTAGTTATACATAATATAATACAATAATATAATACAATCCATAACACAAGCTCTGCTTAGCTTTGGGCTAGATAATGCTGTGTGAATTGTCCAGCATTATTTATTTAGCTCCTTACTGCTCAGACGATAAGGATCAGTTGAGCTACCTGCACATTGTTTGTAACAGTCTGCACTTATATCAACCGTTTTGCCATTCAACGTGGCAATGCTGCAAGCATTCTGGGCACTTTGCCTTCTGGTGACGGCTTAGATTTTTAGAAAATAGATTTAAGTGTAAATATTAGTTGTAATTATTATTGTAGTTTTAACTAAGTAGTTATATTTCAAGCGTTTCAATTGAAAATACTTACTCTCGTTTGTTTCTATTCATTAATTGTAATTTTCTTTGTATTTACCTACCTAATTATTTTGATAAATTTAGTCAAAAATTATATTTAGGTAGGTAGGTATATAACGTTGGCAGTAGGTACGCGAAAAGTTTTTTCGATCAAAATCGACCAAGTATAAGACGAGAGTTCTGTAAACTTGTAGTTAGGGAGGTGTACCTAATTATTTCCACGTTCATCAATGGCAAAGAAAAATATTTCATTTGTTATTATGCGAGAAATCGCGTTCCTGATAAAAAAAAGGCCCTATGGGTAATTAGGGAACCCTAAACAATAACCGTGTCTTTGGCTTTATCTATATAGGTACCCAGTGCCTTATTTTCTTTGGACCTTACAGGACTCTTGGACGCAATGACATCAGAAAAAATGCTCAGTGGTAAGTGGTAGGCATTATGACGTGTAGGCACTGTAAAACCACGAAGAATCTATGGGATTTACAATTGTTGTGATAAATGATAAAACAATTGGAAATACCTTAGGTATTATATAGGTATATTATTGTTTGCAAATTATTGCTTTAATAATATTATTGACTTTCCTTAACCTCTTACTCATGGGTAATTTTCGTAATTCATGAGAATATCATTTTGAGCAATGGTTATTTTCCTTGAAATCAATTGATATTGCAAACTTTTCAGCGATAAGTAACCGAACGAGTAGGTACCTACATTTTACAATGAATAAATAATGCTGGACAATTCACATAGCATTATTTATATATGTTATGTGAATTTATACATATAAGCAGACCTTGTGTTATGTTTTGGGTTTGTTCTGGTACCTATCTGTAGATCTTACCTAGGTACCATACACATATTTGTCCCGAGGCGAGAATTGAAATATCTCATAATTTGATTGTTTTAAATTTTAAATCGATCGATCGATCGATATGATTAAATTTAATTAAATTAAATTTAATCATATCGTAATTTTTTTGACTTTAATTTAATTAATTAAATTTAATTATTAGATTAATTAATCTGCAGATCGTACACACATTTGTCCCGAGGTGGGAATCGAACCCGCAACCTCCTGCGTCGCAGGCAGACCTTCGCCCATCGCGCCACATCGGTCGTCATGTACGTCAAGTACGCAAATTACTTACGAATCTTGGACAAAGATATTTGATGAGTGGAATGGGCATCCGTCAAAGAACGTTGATCAAATGTTGGACAAAGAACTTGGACAAAGATATTGGATGAGTGTAATGGGTCCCTAAGGTAAATAGAATAAGGAAACGTGTCTTTGCGACGATATCAATGTGCGAAGTGAAGATATTAGTTTAGCAGGCAGGTCTATATTAATAAAATACGAAATAAAAAGAACAAGTCTATTTATGCCTCATTTATTGGCAAGGAAAATAATATTATATTTCTTTTTAAATAGAAATCAATGTCGGCGAAAAGCATGTCTAAAGCTAAATTTTATATATCTATCAATAAAGTTGACTAATACACCACTGTCACTGCAGATTTAAGGAATTCGCTAAAACATAATTGAATTACATGAAACATAATATCAAAAAACAACTGATAGACGTTAACGAAATGGATCAACCAATATATTACAAAAACGAACGTAAATATTTTAATAAAAATTAAAACAGGATCGAAGATACGGTTCCGAACTTAATGCATGCGGTTCCAAATGTTTTTTTCGACTTAAACTGCGTACTTAATCCCTAAATACTCAAACCCATCTCAGATTTAGGCATATCTCGATTTTAGATGACTCTAAATGAAAATCTGTTAAAAGTCGCGACTGAAGTCGTGCCTAAATCTAGGCCCGTATTATAAAATCTTGCTCAGTAATCGATCTTGCTTGAGTAAAGATTTTCTATGGCAGAAGCGCTACTTGAGCATAGATGATGACTGAGCATAATTTCATAATACGTGCCTCAGATTCGTTTGAGTGTTTGTGGGTTATTCCTACCATTTACGTGGATCTGTATATAAATGGAAATTTAAACTCTTACAGCCGGTTGTTAGTTAACTGATCATCTCTACAATTTCCTAATCAATGATCTAGTCTGTGTCAACGTCAATTCGGGTTGCTGCATTTGTTATTTACTTTGGGGCAAAATAGTCCTCACAAGAGATTTTGATCGTTCATTAGCTTATCAGCGTACAACAACCGGCTTTTACTCCCTTATAAAACTCTCTCAACTTGTAGCAGTAGCTGATAGTCATATGTTTCTTTTGCAGTAGGCCAGGGGCCCAATTCTACTAACCAATAGCTTTACTATGATAATGATAGATGAAAGAAACTCTTGAAAGTAGGTGCGGTGCTAATTCAACTTCTTTCTTATTGGCTCTGCTAATAAATACTGATACAAGTGCCATAAACTTCAAAAATAATATGATCAGTTCTATGAACGGAGATTGATAAATGCTTATCTGCATCTGTAGTTTCTTTTAACTAAGGTGAAATGCCAGAATATATCACTCTGTGAAGATACCATTGTCATAGCAAAATGTTTTGTTTAGTAGAATAGGGTACAGAACGTGAAAAAACACTATCTAGGCCGAAGCTTAGCCATTGCTTAACATTGACAGATTTTTATATATAGGTAGGTAACAGTTTCCTGTACACGGCTACAGGTTTATAATAACGGCGATTAGGCACATTTACAGAGTTGGTGGAACACGCCCTTTTGTAAATTAGAAAAAAGAAATACAGTGATCGCGGTCTATGATGTATGGTAAAAGAAACACATCTAATATTATTCCTAAATATACAAGTCTAATAAAATAATAAAAACTTAAATCTACATTCACCTAAGACTAATATGTACAATTTTAATATATTTTATTTATTGATGATATAATTATTATTGTGATTCTTCATAGACACTCCACTTAACGCTAGAAATTATACTAAATTTATATTTTCACGACAAATGCTATTATTAATCCGCATATAAATGCCAGAACAATTTTCACAGAAAATTTTGAGAACTTCAAAAGAAACTTACATCGGATTACGAGTATACTTCGATACAATGTTTATTTTCTCCTACTTTCTTCGGATGAGCGCAGTTGGGGTCCATATTTGGGAAACAGCAGGAACGAAAGAGGTTTTTCGTTATTTTCCGATGAAATTTACGAATGAATTCATCATGAGAAAAACCTTATATCCATATCGTAGAAACAGCCCGTTTGCAGAATGATTAGGCGGTTCACAAAAACGGCGCCGTTCAGTTACTTGCCTATGCAGATCGTTGAAGGATAAACGCTCCACTTTATGGCTAAACGTCACTTAGCAATCTCGTAGTATAAAGTAAATTAGTTATTCCGAACATGTCAGCTTTTGTTTTGTAAGCAACCTAGCTATTCTATGATCCGGCGGCAACATCATAAAACCCACACACCAAGCCTGGCCTGGCGGTTTTACCCGAAGGGTCAGGCCGCCGTCGGGCTTGTTTTGCGGTATCCCACCGGGTATAGCCGCCGCGCCGGGCTGGCGGCTTAAGTCCCATTTCACATGCATACGGTCACATCACAGCACGGCCATGTAAAAGTTGTCTATCTAGCTTATCTCAAACATTTCTTTACAGGGCTTTCTTTACACGGCACCGTCCGTGGCCGTATTCATGTTAAAAGGGTCCAAAAGTGTAAATAGGTAGAGGGCTTACTGCAAAGGACACTCCAAAACGTCATTACTTAGAAAACTGAAAAACTGCATCCGCTCCCCCCCTTACCACAGAAAATACACCCGAAAACTGTCGTCTTCATCACGACAAAAAATACAGTAATTTTTCATTCAGTTACAAAAATTTCAGAAAAACTATGACTTAGTTGTACTTATTCCAGCGACAGAGACAAAACCTACTCACACTTTGAATAAATATTAAAAATGGTTACTTAAAAAAATCATTTACAGCCGGTTTGTCAAACGCCGATTAGTTGACCAATGATTTGACAATCACATTATGAATATATGCGGGTTAACTACATATAACGAGTTCGTCAAACTAAAAGTTCTTATAAAATTATACAACCGCTTAACGATAGAAAAGTGCATGTTTATCATTAGAAAAATGCAATTTAGCAATTGATTAGAGATTTGGCAGGCTGATAAAGTCATTTTTGTTCAAATAAATTAATAATGTAATTGTAGCGTAAATTTTTAAATGTCAAAATCAACCCATTGGACACTTGACGAGAAATTTGACCAATTAAAAAGATGCGTCCAGATTTCTTAACATGTTATACAGGGTGTGTCAAGACTACTACCGAAAACTGGGGGGGTGCAATCAGACCATGATTTTGAAAATATTTAGCGAAAAAAAAACGCGAAAAATATGTCGACCCATCAAATTTTTTTTATTTTTTTTTCTAGGTACATACCCATAGCACAACACTATAAGAACATATCTACCTAAATAAGTAATTTAAATAAGCAAAAAATTAATAAAATAAAAAAAGCAGCAATGTATTGCAAAACACCAACCGCACCACACAGCTAAATAGGTTCCTATCCGCGCGGGCGCGGTTATTACCCTACCGACACGTGAAAGTTCCGCGCCTACGAACTTATCTTTTCAATAAATAGTTAGTAGGTAGGTACATACTACCTACGATTTAATTCTCGGCCATGACCTTGAAAGCATACCAAGAATTCATTAGAAACATCAAAATTTAAATACATTTTAATCTGTCTAAAATAAGTAGGTACCTACATTTGTTAAAAACAGCTGACAGACCCGCGTTTATTTTTAGAGGTCATCGTCCTGCCTAGAGAATAGGTAGTTCGGCTTTCCTTTGACACGCGCGCGGCTACGATATAATTCGCGGCCATGACCTTGAAAGCATGCCAAGAATTGATTAGAAACATCAAAATTTAAAATACATTTTAATCTGTACATTTTAATTTTTTAATCTGTCTAAAATAAGTGCCTACTTTTGTTAAGAACAGCTGACAGACCCGCGTTTATTTTTAGAGGTCATCGTCCTGCCTAGAGAATAGGTAGTTCGACTTTCCTTTGACACGCACGCGGTTACGATTTAATTCGCGGCCATGACCTTGAAAGCATACCAAGAATTGATTAGAAACATCAAAATTTAAAATAGGTACATTTAATCTGTCTGAAATAAGTACCCACTTTTGTTAAGAACAGCTGACAGACCCGCGTTTATTTTCAGAGGTCATCGTCCTGCCTAGAGAATAGATACCTAGTTCGGCTTTCCTTTGACACGCGCGCGGCGGCGCGGCGGCACCTCTCCAAACTTTCCGACAAACAGGCCGCGGACGCACGTGTAACGCCTTTGACTTTTACCGACAATTTGCGCAAATTTTATTTACTTTACCAAATGGGTTCCGTAGCTTTATTTTAAACGATGTTACTGCAAGGTAATTCTAAACATACCAACCATCATGAGTGGTACCTATTTTATCTATCTCGTAAGAAATAAGATAGGTACCTACTTATAGGTTAGTAGTTAGTTATCTCCTGAATTTTATTTAGATCGATGGGTGATCGATCACTTGATCACAAACTTGAGCTGAAGGGTGATCGTCGCGGGTTGGCGCGAAATTCAAATTATTTTATGGTATTTTTACCTGCTTTTTACAAAACATAAAAGTTACGGAAAAATACCGCACTTGTCCGTTGTTCTATTCTTTGTAAATCGCAGAAAAAGTTTAAAACCACGAACAGACGACAGACAGCCGAGGTTTTATAATAGGGTCCCGTTAGCACCCTTTAAGTACTGAACTCTAATTACAAATAGGTAATAGGCATCAACTGTGTCGGCGCACATTTTGTCAAAGAAAAATGTAGTGTAAAAGGAAACTGAATCATATGACTGTATCAATAAGACACATAATCATAAGAGATTATGACAGAGCAATGTCGTTCGGCGTTTTTCGGCTTTTTTAAAAGGACATTATTTACCTAATTTCACTAATCTTTAGATTCATTTTGTTTTTAGTACGTGTTCATTATTCGCACTGAACACTTGCGCGGTGCATAAAAATTGCAATACGTTCGTGTTTTTCTTCTGTTTTTTGAGTTTTTCTAATTAGGTATTAGGCAGTTTAGTTTTCAGTTAGTTTTGGTGTGTTTTTATTTTATTAATCGTTAGTCTTAGAGTAGTAGGTCTTTAATTATGTTAGTGTTTTGTTTACGAGTTTATTATGTTTAGTGCGAGGGAGTATGGACAGTTGCTAATGTGTTATGGTGAAGCGAGAGGAAATGCGTCACGAGCCTTGCGCATTTACCGGGATAGGTACCCCAATCAGACACATCCGTCTGATGCTAGAGTCTTCACGGCTGCATATCAAAGGGTCCTGAATAATGAACGTTTTACGCCCCAAAAGCACGGGGGTGGCAGAGGGGTAGGTGTTCAGGTGCAAGAACAGGTCTTGGACTTTACTAGGAGAAACCCTCGAGTAGGTACGCGGACTGCAGCGTAAATGCTGGGGTAAATGCGAGAAGCGCCGAGGATCCTACATTCCTGGATCGTGTTCATCGGTCCACAATCAGACGTGCTCAGCTGTGCCATGAACGAGGAGGAGCGCAGTTCGTGCCATTTCTGATTCGACCGAGACTGCACCGGAATTAGGTAAGACTAAGAACCTACATACCTATTAGGTACTAACTTACGGCATTTGTAAACTTACGTGTACATTGCTGGCTAGCAAAACAAATAAAAATCTTTAAAAATTCATATCTCCAGCTAGAATTTTTTTTTCGGACAACGGTTTTTTTTATTCGTTTTGTTTTGGGGTGCTGCACCACCCCCCTTTGTTTTCGGTAGTGGTCTTGACACACCCTGTATATTTAACATTGTTTAAAACAGGGTTATATCTGCTTCTTTACCATTTAAAAAGATGCGTCCAGATTTGTTAACATGTTATATACTTAACATTGTTTAAAACAGGGTTATATCTGCTTCTTTACCATTTAAAAAGATGCGTCCAGATTTCTAAACATGTTACATACTTAACTTTGTTTTAAAACAAGGATTAATCTTTTTCTTTACCTTAAAACGATTGAAATGAACAAAAAAACATTGTGATCACTTTATTTCCAAGTTTTACTTATGTATTTTGAATATTTGTGACGTTTCCAAGAGTCCTGCAAGGTCTTAAAGGAAATAGAGCACTTTGATGTTTGATATATCAAAATCATACATATTTACAGACTTTGTTTTAATATATATTAAGTATAATATGATCAGTCTGAAATTTTGTTTAGATGTAACTCTAAGCCTGGAATCAAACATATGCTACTTTGTAAATAAAACAGTTCCCATGGGACAGAAATAACATTTAAACGTTTATTGCACGGCCAGAAACAATATTTGATTCCAGGTTCAGAGCTACCTACATCTATGTAAAATTTCAGACTGATCGGTTTAGTAGTTATGGCGTGAAGAGGTAACAAACATCCATATAAACTTTCGCATTTATAATATAAGTGTGACACTTATATTATAAATGCGATTACAAAACATGTTAAGGTGCGTCCACATCTTAATGTGAACATGTTTTGTTACGTATTCTGGACGCACTTTTAGTTTGATTATTTGCGATCGAGAAACCGGCAGTGGATATATTGCAAGCCCTTAGCTTGATAGCTATCAACGGTTAAGAATAAATAAGGTTAACTATTTTATGCTTCTCCGCAACCGTGAGATTCCTAACATTTTATATACCTCTTTACATATAGAATCTCTATTTCATTATTATCATTCTACATTGTATTGCAATTGTTAATTGTAAATAAGACGTTGTACATTGTATTGCAATTGTAAATAACACATCCTGATTATAAATACAATAGAAAACAGATTATGGAGATCTTTCGTTATTTATCTAATAAAATATCTATTTTTTTTCCAAGTTTCCGAAAATTAAACTAATAAATTCGTATGGAACTTAATACTCCGATTTACTTCCAAAAATGTTTTCCTTAATGGGTAATCTAGGTAGGTAACCGTTTATGGTTTATTCATAACATTTGTAATAGTTTTTGTTAATATAGTGCATCATCCCTCGCACTCGGGGTAATCTCTAAAGCATCCAATACATGTTGGCCCAACGTTGCCGATTGAGGGCCAATACCAACGTGAAGATGGCATGTTTGTTTTGCCTTGCCATCGCTCGGTGTCGCTCGCTTAGCTGGTCGAGTGAATACAAGCCCCAACGTGTATAGAGGACATTTGCAGTGACTTGTCACCGCTTGCGGCCACTCGCCTCACTTCGGAGCCGTGTCAGTTTTTCTGCACAAATCAGAGGAACTTGTCTGCGCTCGGCCAATCGAACTGACACCTCCCTACGTATGGGCAGCTTAACACAAAAATCGTCTACATTGGCCGCTTGCTAGAGTTTGCGTAGACTTGCCGAACGTCTAGACGGTAGCACTTGCCTTGCACCGGTTTGCCTTTGCTCGCATTGGCCTTAGCTCGGCGAACATGCATTGGAGACTTAAGAAATTAAATAAAGTCCCA
The DNA here is from genome assembly GCA_947086465.1 of Eupithecia exiguata. NCBI lineage: Eukaryota > Metazoa > Arthropoda > Insecta > Lepidoptera > Geometridae > Eupithecia > Eupithecia exiguata. The sequence continues at coordinate 2,303,365 of OX352247.1, forward strand.
AATTTTTTTACGGCGTTAGTCCGTAGCCCCAAAGATTTACGACGGTCGGATACTTGATTTCGCGCAGTTGGTTAGCGCATTCCAGTGCCGAGGGAAGGGCGCGGGTTCAAATCCCGCCGACATTGTTTTTTTTTGGGATATTATTAACTTTCTTATTTATAATCGTTTCTGCGGTTAAATTCATGACAGAAACCGTTAGGTGTTTTTGTTGTTTATGCTGCCAAAATTTATAAATTTTTAATGTTTTATATATCTCGCGTCGATACACATAATTTACAACCATACGCATTCACAAAATTTGAAACATTAGATCCTTTTTATAACTATGCTGATGAATTTACCAACGATTTACTTATTAAAAAAAAAATTAAAAATCAAAAATTCATTCATTTTCATTTTTTAATATAGGATAGTTCACTCAGTTTCGTTTAGCCCCAAAGTTAATATAGCTTGTGTTTATGATACCAGATAAATAATATACCTAAAGGTACATTTTTAAAATCTGGCAAGATTGTCTTTTGTCTTTTCATACAATTATCAAATTCCTATCCAGAACACGAAAAACAAAAGGGTCTATACTATTCAATGCAAGCTGCAACTTAGCATATAAAACACTCAGACCCGGAACAAATGCCTGCAGATCGTACAAACATTTGTCCCGCGACGTGAATCGAACCCGCGTCGCAGGCAGACCTTCGTCCCGTGCGCCACCGAGGTCGTCATTGAATACTTGCAGATGCTTCATACGAACATTTAACTTCCAGCGTGGATCGACCCGACCTTCTATTAACAGCAATCGACTCTTATGGGAGGCCTATGTCAAATGTAAAAACAATAAATTATTGTGTCGATAAGTTCATTGTAAAGTTATTCGGATAAATCCAAATAAACCAAACCTGTACAAAAATAACGCGGGCAAAATTATATGTAAAACCTTACTCCTTATATACAATACCTAAGTAAATATAACGTCTTGGTGTTACCAATTATTTTTGATATTTCTAATAAATCTAATACACAACTTTTGATTACAACTAGATTATAAAAAACATTTCAACATATTTCTGCTATAAAAATGAAAATGTAGTTTAGTTATAAAATACGTCACACACACTTATTAAATGTAATATAGGCACAAATGAACAATTTCGCCGTTCGTTTTTACTGGCGACTCCTAAAGACGGATGTTTTATCATATTAGTTGGCCGCCAGACTCTGTCTTTTTTAAACTTCGACATTGCTAATCGTTTTAGAATCGTTTGAGAGAAAAATAAAATAAAAAAACAAAGTTTAAACGAAGTAGGTATTTTCAATAGGGCGGAGGAGGTTTTTGAGTCACATGCCTATACCTAATTATTAATTAGTTTGGCCTGTTTTAAAAAACTATAAACCGACATATATATACTATATAATATACATGCTATGACCGAGCTTAGAGTAAGCTGAAAATTATGTAATTAAATCCGAACAAATAACTAAAGTTTTGAATAGATTTGAAGATTTTTGTATGGAGCCCAAGCTCCTACTTTTTTTTCAAAATCGCACCACATTATTTCCTAAAGCGTCAGGTTTTTAATATATTCACATAATATGAAGAAAAACCATTGGAGACAATAGTTTTATCTAATATCTCAAAAACCTGACGTTTTAGGAAATTATGATTCAAGACATATTTTATTAGTGTAAGTGTTCTCTATACAAATAAATAACTTTTATTGTTATATGAAATTTATAACACAACTTTTTGGGGCTATGTGAATTGTCCAAAATAATAAATTTACTGTGCACCGCGATTTTGAAAAAAAACTGAGGTAAACCGTTGTTAGGTCCAAAATCACCCTTTACGTAAGTCGAGATAAAGATATAATTGATTACAATTTTATTGAAGTCAAAAAATCAATCAGTACTTTAATTGTGCTTAAAATCAATATCAACTTCTTCTTTACTGCGCCGCATGCTTTTCACCGCGAAGGGATTGGTGTCAATTTAGATGTCGCCAAAACTAAAAAACAGACAGCACCAAAAATGATGCCATCATTTGTTATTTCGATCGTTATGAAAGAGACAGCCACATTTTTAGTGATTTCAAATTCGTTGGGCGACATCTGATTTGACACAATTGTTTATCTTCTTTGCAGATGACTAAAAAATCGAGAGCAAGGCTGCCTTTCCACCAGAAATGTGCTACGTTGCTGTTTCCAGCCGGTCAACAGAACCGCTCCATTATCGCGTAATTTTCATAGCTGACAAAAATGACGCGGTAAAGAAGCGATCCTATTGGTCGGCTGGAAACATAGCAACGTATCACAAATCTGGTGGAAAAGCAGCCTTCTCCTTGACCCGTGAACTCAATTCCTTAAGAGTCGTCAGTTTAAACGAACATGAGTGCCTTTAAGCATCTACCGCTACTTACGACGTAGGCGAGGGGTTAAATTCCTACAGTGTCAGATTCATTGGTCACTGAAACTCTTATCACTCATAAAATAATAACGATCAATATCTACCTGCTAACCGCAATGTATGGCGGCTGGAATGAAGTATTTTATTTGTGTCCGTTCTGTACAGCAAGTACAGCGGCTGGGCAGTGAATGTGTTTACAGTTTCATATCTTTTGATAAGAACAGACGCCGTACAATGCGTGAAGCAGACACATTTACTTCCACCCAGAGTGTTAGAACTTTAGGTTGGCACAGAAATAACAAGGAAACTTAACCTTAGCGCCATCTATGACTATAAATAGTTATTTATTGCTGCAACGAAAACACAGCTGCTGTATTCAAGTCAGTACAGTGCACACAACCAAACTGTCCGGTCTAGAGCTTTGGTCTCTTGACCACCCCGCAGTACTCTGCGTACTGTCACGTCCACTGTCTGCGCCAGAGCGGTGCTTCCATCAACATTACTTAATGTAACAAAACGCCTGAACCTAAACAGATCGGACCTGTGTATCCTGGTAGAAACACTAACAAGACACTTCTCACTAAACAAAAAAACTTGTACATCGGAGCGACGGTCAGCCCTCTCTCCAGAGGTTGCCTCATCGACGACGAATCAGCTGCCCAAGTAATCCTGGAATGCGAGGGAATAACAGCACAACAAACAGAAATCCTCAACTTGCCGAGGTCACTCTGCACAGCCTGTGAAGACCCCAGGAGGATTCTGCGCTTCTGGACGGAGTTAGGCTGGCTATGCTAGTAAAAACAACGCATAGTGGACCAAATCGAGACCAAATTCGAATACAGGAGTACCTCTATCTTAACGTCGTCGACTGTTTGAGGGGCGAAGCGGTCATTTGGTTTTCACACCGCAGCGTGATAACACAGATTACAGTATAAATGACCGCTTCCCCGCACTGACAGTCGACGTGACAGTACGGTGCGTGCTGTGTGGTGATCAAGATTTCATTGCATTTCATTTATTTCTCAAAGAATTTACATTGTGACGGAAACTTTTACAAAGGAGCATGTTATTTATAAATAAATTATTAGATTACGTGTAAATTACATTGTAAAGTAACTAACACAAATGTATAATAAGCACAATGTAGTCGTTTGTTATTCCTCAATAAATAAATAAATAAATTAATACAAAGCAAGAGACCAAAGCTTTAGGCTCAAGGCACATTGAAAGCGAATCGAACATAATTTATGAAGCATTTCGAAAAAGGCGCAAGCATTCGAAGGCAATTCTGCCGAATGCGCTCGACTTTTTAAATCTTGAAAGAAATGCGTGTCTTTGGATACTTTTCCACCAGAGATATGCTACGTTGCTGTTTCCAGTCGACCTATAGGATCGCTCCATTATCACGTCACTTTCATAGCTGACAAAAATGACGCGATAATGGAGCGATCCTATTGGTCGGCTGGAAACATAGTAACACATCCCTGGTGGCAAAGTACCGTTCTATTCGACTGCCTCTCAATCTGCCGTGACTCTTAGCTTCCATTTTGTCTAGTCTCAAGCGATTCCATTTTGTCTAGTCTAGGGGAATCGAAAAAAAACAACGTCAAGTGCGAGTTGAACTCGCGCATCAAGGGTTCGGTACAACTTATTTTTGTGAATTAACAACAATTTACATTTTTTAGATTTTTTCGTTTACTTGTGCTTGCTAAATTTCATGGTTCTAGGTCAAAGGGAAATACCCAATAGATTTAGTGTGCAAGTAATTCTCTTGGAAAATTAAAAAAAAAAATGGGCATAAGCGACTGTAACCTTTGATTGCGTTGATTTAGAAGTTTGATTTACATCGCGGCTCCAAGAGGTTACGAACCGAGTATATGATGCAAATTTAAACTCGATACCTCCACGCGTTTCTGAGAAAAGAGGGTTGACAGACAGACAACGAAGTGATTCCATAAGGGTTCCGTTTTCCTTATGAGGTACGGAACCCTAAAAATTACGTCCATGAGCCATCCCATGAAAGTGTAAGCACGCTGAAACGTCGGGAAAAATAGGTAAATAAACACGACAAACTCGCATTACAATTCGACAAATAAGCCTAAACAATACCTTGTATAGGGTGTTCAAGAACTTCAGTTGTGTCTTTGACAGCAAACTGCACAGAAAAGCTGGGTGCACTGTATATCCTGGCATACCACAGTACAAGTCGTTTAGATAAAGGATGCGATTGAAAAAGTCATAGTAATCCCATTTAGATCATATTTGTCAAATACAATCTAAGAGAGACAGCATGAAATTTTCTATCACAGCTTTATCTACTCTACTTATACATTGGTGTAAACAGTATCTTATTACTAATTGTTGCCATTTTATAGGTAAAAAATTTAATTCTTAAATTATTTGCATTATTGCATTCGCTTTTAGTGTAGTACCAATTTGCCCCTTAAAAATAAATAAATTTATAAAAGCTGGTTCGAATCTTTGTTTTTTTTTATAATTATCCACGCTGACATCACAAATTCAGGGCATAAAATTTCAGTATACGAAAAGCAAAAGGGGATCGCGCCAACTTTTAAAAATTTACCTATACCATAAACACTATAGACACATATAGGACACTATATTTATTCTATAAAGGCATATTTAGACCTGCGGTAATCGCTACCAAGAGCGACATGTTTTAGTTTATTCAAATTATTGCATTTAAATGGTATTCGTGGATTTTGTTGGAGTAAATAAATATGGTACTACACATTATTATATATCCACCAAAGCACAATGTAGTATTTCCTCCTCTTACGCAAATGAACACTACGAAATTTCGACATAATTACCTTAATTAGTAGGAAATAATCACTAGTACCGAGTACTAAAGAGTTTGTAATACCTCCTCCGGTAAATAGAGTTTGTAATACCCCCATTGGTATTTATATAGAGTTTGTAACACCTCCGTCGGTATTTATAGAGTTCGTGATACCTCCGTCGAAGCACTTTCTAGAGGTTTCTTTCCGATGCTAGCTTTCCATTCTCGAGAGGATGGTCGAGAATTTTAGGATTACCTGCAAAAAATGAATGCAGATAAATAAAAGCTTTCAAAACCATAAATTGTTTGGAGCTTCTGTGCTTTGCTCCAATGGTATCAGTGTCGTTAAATACTTTCCACCAAAAAAACTTAACAAAAACAGATAACAGAATATAAAGGCATTGAAAAGCTTATAATAGGTTTCACAAACTGCCCATTGAAAATTTTGAAATATCCTTTGTTCCACAGCCACTCTCTCCAAAGAGGATGTCGCATCGTCATCATTGTCATATTTAAGCGGTTGGTGACCAGAATTGGGCCCCTGGCCCTGGTCGTCCTACACAGTAGTTACCTAGTCGGACTCATCATCATTGACGCTAGATCGCAGCTTGGATATGTTGCGTCTCGCTGCCGGCGTGTCATCCTCTTCATCGCTGGAGATGACGATGCGTTGTCGCGGCTTCACACCTGTCGCGCCGCGCGTCATACGCCGCGATGATGGCTCCTTTTCACTTACTGAAATGACATAAATATTTTTCATTAACATTTCATTAATTTAATAATAATATATTTATTAAATTAATGAAATATATCAGGGGGCACGGCAATGGCCCTCCCAAGTCGAATAGACGGCCGCCACCGGGGACCTTTTTCCCGGACCTTCTCAAGGCACTTTTCTATTATTGATTTTTGATACAAATGAAACCTGTGGTCTGAAAATTATTTTAGGTACGGTGTTCACGCATACTAACTTCATAGCTAACTTCATATTGTACCTGTGAAGCCACCCCCCTCTCCTTACCTCACCTAGACCTTTGTAAAAGTAAAAGACATCGATTACACGCCATATTGGAAAGAAGTACGCGTTATTTATTTTCTCTCCACATCGAAATTACCTAGACATCACAACAAGACAGGCTTTCAGTCATCAATTAATTAAAATCACGTCGCCTTACACCTAAGAGGCAACATACATACTAATTTTAGGTACTACCACCAAATATCGACATTCAAAATATCGCTATTTCTCGCTACTTCGTCATCCCTCACTTACGATCATAAAAATGTTTAGGTACTTCTAGCAGGCCTACAATAAAACATAGCTAGAATTATTTATAGCTATTTGGTTCTTGATTCTTTTGACAAAGGGATATATACCGAAGGCCGGGTAGCAGCAACTCCTGCCAGACAGACAAACAGACTGATTGTCTGTTTGTCGAACGGCGATCGCCAACCTGCTTTCGGCTGAGCTGTAAATATGTAAAACTTACCGCTGTCATCCTTATCTTTGTGCTTAGCATTCTCCTTCTTAGCTTATTTCTCTTGTACCTTCTTCTTGTCAATGTCAAGCTGACTCTTCTTGATGTCCATCCATCTTTCGTAGAACGTCATTGCACCTGGGCCGGAGGATCTTGCGTTTGCCGAGAACACGTTTACCCCAGCGGTTATCGGTTCTTCGGAAGATATGCGACCATGCCAGTCAATAGTAGTAGATTGTGTGTCACATGTATTTCTGTAATAGACCTACGTCTACGCTTAAAAATAATGCAACTCACCGCTATCATCCTTATCTTTGTGCTTAGCTTTAGCCTTCTCCTTCTTAGCGTTTTTCTCTTGTTCCTTCTTGTCAAGCTTACTCTTCTTGATGGCCTGACACTTCTCGAGCGTCGGCTTGCCTTCTAGACCTGCCTCTATGAGGAGATCCATCATCTTCTGGACGCGGTCTTTGTTCTTTGTGCAGCCTGAAATAAGGTTTATTTTGGGTTAGAAAATAGGTGTGGGAAAAGAGGTGAGCAGTAGTTACCTTCAGCGAGTTTCTTGCAGTCAAACGAGACGTGTACACTCCTAGTCTTATTATGAACTTTATCCCATCAACAGTAGGTATATCTTTGCTTACCTACATAAAGTGACTGACACGGTTCAAATGTGAACCTTATTCTATAAGCAGTAGTGTTACCTACCTTCGGTTAGTTTCTTATAATCGAACCGTATTCCGGCCGCCTTGCAAAATTTCTTCATATCTGTGATCCCGGGACCCCTCAGTTCTGGAGGTACGGGCGGCCGGCCGCGCTTGCCGCCGCTTCCACCAGGGGATTTAGTGGTCTTAGGCCGGCTTGGAGTGCGGGTTTTCGGGGTTTCAGTCTGGGGACAGGTTCAAAATCAACTCACACAATAGACACAGAGAAACAGCTCAGAATCGAGTTATTTAAATAAATTATGAGGGATAATTCAGAAAGCATTATCTAGCCCCAAACTAACAATTAAAAGTAAGACTTGAAGTCTTATTTCGAAGATACAATTTCGACCGGTAAGCCACTGGAGTTTGTAAAATGATAGTAAACCGAGGGTACGTTCAGAACAGGATCGACCAATCAGGAGCAGGTGGGATGACGACATGTTTATTTCAGCCAATCCGCGTCATAGGGAATGCAATGTTACATTCAATTTCCACAAAGTTGGTGTAAGGTGTTCTCTGAAGGATAATTGGACGATTAACAAATTAGTCACTCAACTATGATGTGTGAAAACTTCTGTGAAAACTACCAATTAAAATGTAATCTTGCTAATATACTTTATAGTAGTTAAAGACAGCACCACACTGACATAGTTAACACTATTCTTTACAGGATATCTCCTGGGGCAATATTATGATATAAAAGGTTGTCTATAGAAGATTACCTCTTCATCTTCATCGGAGTCACTGTCCGAGGCCGATGAATCATCGGACGATGACGAATCCACCGTCGTTACCTGTGCACAACACGAATACGTTAGTGGTTAGTAATTTCAAATCGTTGTATTCAAGCAAATGATCTATAAAGTTGGGAAGCTATTATGTAACTAAATAATAATGCTCTGGCTTGACCTGCAAGGGCGCATCGCTGACGTTTGGCGCTTGAAGATTGAAGCTTGAAGGACGTTTGAAGCTTTACTTTTGTTGCAGTTCTTTTAAAGCATCAAGAAACCTTAAATGAGGATTCTTGACGCATTTCACTGCTTGATTTCATGTAACGCTTGAAGTTTGAAGCTTGTCGCTTGTTGGTCTACGAAAGACTGCTGGCTTTCATTGTCTCTATAGGCGACTAACATAGCTGTCGTGACGCACTTGTATAGTCGTAACTGTTACAACATGGCTATCAAAATTTATAACAAATTGCCAAACAATATAAAAGAACTGAAGGGTCCCTTATTTCACAGAAGGTTATTTAATTTATTTATCGATCATTGTTTTTATTCTGTGGAAGATTACCTTAATTTTAAGTTTTGACCTAGTGAGTTCAACAGACAATTTATTAATGTTTGCGCTTATCCAATGACATCTAATTTTAATGTTCGTAATTTCTATAACTAGTTAAGTAAGGACCATACTCCTAAAATATTCACGTGCCTGTACTCGGGCGAGATATGCAGCTCTACTGTATTATTCCACCAATGTTTATTGTACCATGTCTTGTGTGAATAAATATACTGAATTACTGTCACGTAGTAGCACTTACCTCTTGCACCCGTCCGCTGGCCTGCAGCCTCGCCGCATGCAGCTTCGCCGCGGCTGCCTTCTGCGCTGCGATGTGCGCCGCCTGCGCCGCCAACCGCTCGCGTTCCGCGTTCGCATCGTAGTAGTTGAAGAGAACCTCCATCGAGACTGGTACGTCGCCGAAGAACACCTCGTTTGGTATGTGGGATGAGTCGAGGCATTCGTCGCTCCATCGCCTGGAATTTCACGTTGGGAGTTATTTGAAATGTTGCTGTATTTATTTATATTTTCTTAATAGGAGGCAGCTGGATCCAACGGTGAAGGACCAGTCATTATGGCGGTCTTTGGGGAAGGCCTATGTTCAGCTGTGGACTTCTTTTGGATGATGACAGTGACAGGCAGTGGCTGGAGTGTCTTGTCTATGTCACACAGTGTTGAGTTAACTCAATAACTTTGAAGATGTCTTCTAGGTCGCTCATCCAATTTCTTTTAGGTTCATTACGGATGTAAGCGGGTTAACTACGAACCTTATTTGTGTTGGAAGAACACCAAAGTTTCATCCCTTAACTCGTTAAGGAATTCCGTGTTCCCGAATGCGGGAACACAATCAGTGTCCATGACGCACATTAGTTCAGCACCACGTAACCGCGGCGCGCCCCTATTGTTGCACCGCTGCTGGACAGTGACTGGGTTGACGTTGCATCGCCTTTCGAAACATCGCATTGCAATGTTTCACAGCCACGGCTTAGCGGACTCACCTCCGAAACTGTATCCCCGAGAAGTCCTTTCTAAAAGGCCTCACTGCGTACTGGTACCCCGTGCCTCGGCCCACCGGACGGCCCTGCGGCGGCGGCGCGCGAGCGGGCGGAGGCCCGCGAGGCCCGCCCGCGCCCGGTACGTTCGGGGACAGCTTCGTGGGACTTGCTCCGGCAGGCTTCGGTTTGTTGGTGGAGCCTTTGGGACGACCGCGCTTCTTTGACTGAAACGTAGAGCACTCAGATACCAAAGAAGTATGGGGATGATGTGGTGTGAGGGGTTAAGGTTAAGTTTTGGCATAAATAAATTATTAATATGCAGTGATCATCAGTAAATTAATTTTTACTAACCATGACGTTAGACTAACATTGGCATGTAAACTAACTACATAATAGAACAATTTGGAAATCTTATTATGAACAAAATTTTACGGAACATCTTAATTTCCAACTTTTTATTTTATTTTTGTATAGGAATTAGGCATTAAGAAAATAGCGGTATCTCGCTTAAATTATTGATGTAACTAAAATTATAAATAAACATTTTGGCATTTTAAGCATAGAAATCATAAATATAGAGATAAAATATGATATACAACTCATAAAATATTGATGTATTAATGTATTGTTACATGTATTAATAAAGCGACGGGAAATAAATTTTCTCGAAACTCACTGCGATCGGGTTACCGCCTTTTGGCTTACGAGGGCAGTATGGCTCAAATATAATTCGGTAAATATATAATTTTGGTGAGATTTAGTTAATGTCATCATCCATATTGGAGCGCTTAAGTATAAATTGATAAGCTATAGAAGTTTATGACATTGGATTAACATGAACTTAAAGTAAGTTAGTTACCCAGAAAAAAAACCGAAAATGGAGATTTAATGATATGTTAAAGATGGTGGAAACCTTGATCCAAGTATATCAGTGATCTAGTACCCCCCGCGAAGCGCTATTTGGGTCGGGGTAGCGCCTTAAGATCCGTTCAGCCGTTTAGGCGTGAAAAGGTAACAGACAGACAGAGTTACTTACGAATTTATAATATTAATATGGATAGTATGAATAAAAAAGGTCTGAACCTTCCAAAGCCTTACCTCGGAGCCAGGAGTGGGTGCCTTGCCAGGCATGGTGCCGGATTTAGGCAGGTCCGGACTGCTGAACGGTTTCCTTTCCACCTCACTGAGAAGATAAGATGACTGTTAGGTATTGTACCGACTTGCGGATTCGGACACAAACTTCAACAAAGCATAATCTCACATCTGCAACGAAAAATGTGTAAATTTGAATTCGAAAACGAACAAGAGATCAATTAAATGACGAATGAAGGCTTTCAAAACTCAAATTGTTTCGATGATACCAATGTCTTTAAATATATCCAAGTTTTTTAATCAGAGTAATCAGATCTTACATTTTCTCTTGCAGCTTGTTCGAGGGCTCCGCGTGTTGTGCATCCGCGGCGCCTTCTGAAGCACCCTCGGGTTTAGCCGCTACTGAAACATAAATTATACCCAATTAATAACTGTATTCCCTTCACAGTTAGGGTTAGTTTCGAATGCAGGAGGGACAATAGACCATTATTGCTTGTCGTGTCTTTTGAGAACCTTTTAAAATAAAGATATTATAAGGGTAGGCATTATGACGTACGTGTAGGCACTGTAAAACCACGAAGAATTCGATTTCTTGGACTAAGCCTATATTCAGCTGTAGGCGCCTATAGGCTGATGATGCTGTAGTGTTTAGAGATGAGATGACTCACCTGCTGATTGTTCACCTGCATTTTCAGCACCGCCGATGCCTTGAATCACTTCTGTAAATTAAATATGTCCAGTTTGAATCAGGTTTCAGCAAACTATTTACGATAAATAGAAGAAATTAGATGTCTATAAAATGAATATGAAACAAATAATATATACTAATATTATAAAGAGGAAAGATTTGTTTGTTTGTTTGAATTGAATAGGCTCCGAAACTACTGGACCGATTTGAAAAATTATTTCACCATTAGAATCCTAGATAGATATATAAGATTTATTCGACACTACAACACACAATACAAAGGTACATACATCATAACAGTCGTCAGGGATAATGTACTGTGTTACATTATCCCCGATGTGATGAACATAGGCGGTAGCATATACCCGTGCGAAGCCGGGGCGGACAGCTAGTATTAAATCATTTGATTGTTTAGAAAAAAACTAAAAACCTACTTCAGACTTACAAAACTTCGGTTCTGTTGTACTAATTGTTTCCCTAGTATCAGTAGTCCGATGATGCTGATCAATACATATATATAGATCATCAGACTTCTGAGCCTTTTAGTCCGATATTTACACATTTCGATTTTTTTGGGAATATTTTTTATGGGACCACCTCGGGATCATTCTCTATCTATAGGTAAAATAACGAAATTATTGACGGAAAAATCTACGGACACACATAAAGTAGAACATATAACCTCCTGTTTTCAAAGTCGGTTAATAAATGGAAATGTATGGGATATCTGTAAAATGCATGTACGACAAATACAATAGTATTGTTTTGAAGAAAACTTAAAAGCGACTTATGTCCTTTAACTGTTTTTTAAAGTTTTGCGGGAGACATACTAATCCCTCGGGATTTTTTTTCTGGGACCACTTCGGGATAATTCTTAGATTATTTCGCTATACATATACAATAGCGAAAGGATCATCCAAATCGCTCGATTACTTCGTCAATAGCGATTGATGAAGTAATTCACGAAACTCATACCAATCTTCAGGCCAACATAGAACATCCTGCTTTTTGAAGTCGGTTAAAAAAGTATTTATATTGTGTCTCAGAGTAGGTAAGTAAGTCTGATTATTGTCACGCACGTGTCTTTGTTCGTGGTAGTTTACCGCGTTCGATTTTTCAGTTCGTTCGTAGTTTACCGCGTCTTCACATCAATGGAAAAAGATAAGTCAAAGATATATATGTCATGTTCTTAGTAAATAAACTTCTAGTAAGTACCTTTGTTTAAATGGTCCATAGGTTTCTGCGAGACGTCCAAAGCTTTGTGTACCACATCTGGAAATAGTCACACTTATATTATGGAGGGTATTTTTGTAATGTTGTAATATGTAATTTTACGATAAATTGTAGTGTTCAATATCAATCTCTTCATCCAGGAAAATATACATAGATATTGTTTATTATCAAAAAGACATGTTTTTCGGGTAATAGTGACTTACGGACAAAGATACAAATTGGCGCAAGCGCAGCGCGGGACAACGTGGGTCTACGTTACCGGTATACGGGTACCGCGTTGACAGCGTTGAGCTGTGTGGGCTATATTCGAACAAGCCACACGTGTAGCAATGACGTCATCAATCTCGTATTCGAGCGTGTGCGTACATTGTATCACATACATTTTCTTGCAGAGAAGCTAGACGCGTGGTCTCTCCGTGTGTGGCGGTGGCACAGCGGCTTTACGCACACACACAGCAGCAGTGCGCGAAGATTTCAAGCGCTTTTTACTGTTATTTAAGTGTTTGAGCGAGTTTTTACATACCTAAAGGCTTATCAATCATGGGTCTGTGGACTAGGTCGTCCGGTTTGAAGATGTCGGTTTTGATCTTGATCTTAGGCTGGTCGAGGTCTCCTCCGTGCTGAAACAGATACCAGTTTAAATTTAATACACAAGCGACGACGGTGTCTCAAATAGTGTCATGTTGTGCAAGGCAGGAATGCTTGGGAAATATCACACATGAAGTAGTTAGATCCAACTTCTATTGCAGGCATGATATAGCCCAAAGGGTTATATACAATATTTGAGATTTGCCATTATCTCCAAGGCTGTCAGGCGAGCTGGTGAGCAGTTCGGTGGTGGGCTGTTCTGCAGGGGGCGCTGCTGCTCGCCTTTATCGCTTTACGACACCCGGGGGAAGAGTTGGGGGTGTAAATTCTAAGCCACCACACGGCAATGAGAGTGATGGAAAGACTTACTATTAAATAACTTATATAACTTAATACTTAGATATTAAAGATCCACTGGGCGATTCCTTATATTAGTGCATACTGTGAAACACTATGAATAGAGAAAGATAACGAGACATTACGGCTTACTGCATTTTTAGTAGACAGCGGAAACGACATTAAGAAGTATTTTATACTTTAAAAACCATCGTCAGTCGGTTACGTCAGTCGGCTCGAGGTTGAACTTGATGTCGAGCGGTTTCCGTGTCAAGCGGCGGGAGGAGAGAGAACAAAATTATAAACCATCAACTCTCCAGGATGAGGTTGCTTCAACCGGTTCGATCTTGATCTCCGGCTTCAGGTCCAGCGGCTTCTACTTGACACATATGAGATTCAATTTAAGTACCATCAACTCTTCGGGATGCGGCCATTTCAGCGCGTCATTCTGCTCGAGCTTGATCTCAGGCTTGAGGTGCTTGATTTCCAGCGGCGTCTGTTTTTCAATCGGCGAGAGGAGAGATAAAAAACTCACGCATAACAATAAGTATATTAAATTTACATACCATCATCTCCTCGGGATGCGGTCGCTTCAGCGCGTCAGTCGGCTCGAGCTTGATCTCCGGCTTGAGATGTTTGATGTCAAGCGGCTTCTGCGTGTCAAGCGGCGGGAGGAGGTGCGGCTGCGGCGGCCACGCGCTTTTGTGCACGCCAACATCGCCGTAGCCTTGCACTGGAGAAAATAAGGGGAGAAGAAGGTTTAGGTATTAAATAAAGCTGGACTTTTGACACAGGATCCTCTGGCCGTAAGCAGCGCCATTTAAAAGCTGTAGCTAGTTGCTCGTTTGATGATGCACACAGTCAGCGAAGATTAAGCAGCCCAAATTGGCATAATTATTAACACAGGCTCAGAGGAGAGAGGAAAATGCAAACCGCGGTCAAAGGAAAATGTAAGCTACAAGTTTTTTCTGTTCTGAATGGTTGCCTAAATTGTTTATATCCAAACCAATAACAAATCTCTCAATCTTGAATCAATTTTTTTTTAATTTTCTATCAGAAGATTATTCCTACCCAGCTTACGATCAGCCAAAGATATTTGGCCATCCTTTGAAACAGTAATTTCAATTGACGAAAAATGTTTTTGTAGTAAAACTTCTTTACGCACACTTGACTTGGGGAGTAAGCTAGTGAATGCATGACGAGAGCGTTACGATAAGTGTGATCGGGCGAGGCGAACGGAAAATGAGAGAGAGATGTAAATAAGTGAAGATAGAAAGAGAGAGACTTACGTTTCGTATATTACTGTAGGGGCAAGAGAGAGGTGCGAGCACACATTTTCTTTCTCTCTTTCTCTCATAGTTACGTTATACATACATATAGATGGAGCTAAAGAAGTTTTACTTCAGTCGTGTGGTCTACCAGCACACACGTTTTTTTTTGTTCTTGGATTTCATACATGACGTACATAGTGGGGGCTGACATAAGAAAATTCACCAATAGCAGCTGGATTTTACCCAATATGCTGGGTTTAGGCCTATCGAAGTTTCTGTCCCGTCGCTATGATTAAGAACAGTAGTAATTAACAATGTTTCAAGTTCTGGTGCTTGAGCAGAGCGTACAACAGGTTCTGAGGGGCGTAGCCCCCTCCCGGTGGAGGGCCATACGCCAACGCCAAGAGCGGTATAACATACTCGCTTAGTTATATATATCTATGTCTTCCTCACTCATATGGGTCTGCATCAGCTGCGGGTGCTGCTGGAACGGCTGGTGCTGGTAGTTCTGATGCGCGGGCGGTGCGTACG
The DNA here is from genome assembly GCA_947086465.1 of Eupithecia exiguata. NCBI lineage: Eukaryota > Metazoa > Arthropoda > Insecta > Lepidoptera > Geometridae > Eupithecia > Eupithecia exiguata. The sequence continues at coordinate 2,318,756 of OX352247.1, forward strand.
ACAGGTTCTGAGGGGCGTAGCTCCCTCCCGGCGGGGGGCCGTACGCCGCGAACGCATCGGGCGGCGGGTAGTGGGTGTTGTAGGCTCCGGCATAAGGCTGGTAGGGGATTTGGTGTCCATTGTCTGAAATGGTGAAGTAAGTTTTTTTTATTTGTTTTCTCATCTGCGATCCATGCTGACTTGGTGCAGCAAATTTGAGTTAGGTGAGAGTCATTTTAAGGAAGTGGTTCAGTTATACATTGAATTGAGTTCAGTGGATAACTGAGTGGTTGAATTGAGAAGTTGATGGTATTACAGTATGAACGACTTCCGTTGCGCAGCGGGCGAAAGACCGCCCTCGTCTAACACAGTCAGGACAAATGTTAGTATGATCGGCATATATTTGTTACGTTTTTGGGTTGTTCTGGCAGCTCGTAAGAAAATAATAGACGTTCAGTATCTATCCTAGCTATACTTAAATTGGGATCTAAACGATGCACACTTCGATCAAAAATAAGTAGTTCGCGGCCTCCCCCGTAACCTTACAAAAATGTCACTCAAAATGGTCTTCGTTTTGTTTTGACGCAGACAGTTTGCGCAGAGCCTGACAAGTTTTTTCCATACGGAACAAGAGATTGGTGGAGTCGAATTCATTTTGTTTTATTTTGTAAGTAGGTAGGTACCTACCTGAGAATTATATACCTACCTACTCAGTTTATTTTCTATAAGGATTAATTAACAGAATTCAGGTAAAGATAACGAATCATTTATTGATGAAACTATAAATTGGTGTCTCAACAGTAGGTATTTATACAAAAGGGTCATTTCAGACATACAATAATTTAAACTTACAATACAATTTCAGGCAGGCACTCTAGATTAAAAAGAACTGGTTCCTGTCTGCGGCTTTGCACGAGTTTTTTTCACGGGACAAAAAATAAACGTTTTATAAATTCATACTTCTGGTAGGTAGGTAAGAACCTAGTCTTTCTTTTATTAGAGAGTCTACGCAAATGAAATTTTAGGGCGGGCCAACTAGTTATTTTAAAAATCATCAACTAGTAATATTAAACTTATTTTTATGAAAAATATATTAATACATACTACAAATGAAAAAAAAAATTTAGACGAAATAGCCTCTCCATTTATCAATTTAGAACAAAATTAATATTTTAACATAGGCAAACCAAACAACAATATTTTATGCTGATTTCACAAGTATATGACTCGCATCTCAGTATACGGGTAAAATATATTCTTAAACTTACTGAAAATAAGAAATTCCATCCTTTTTCAGCACTTTGGACGAGTGATTCTTGCATTTTTTGTACGAGCACTTACCCATATGCTTTTTGTCTGAACGCTAAAATGACACTAGTTGAAAAGCTTCCCTAACATGTCAAAATGTTTCTCTTTTGCTACTGAAGGTTTTGGGGTGCGCATTGTGCATCTAAGGGGGGCCGGAAATTTTTGATTGAAGGATGCAGAGAAAAAAACAGATGGTTTATATACTCTTGATGTTTCATGGTAACAAATCTTATTGAATGTCTGGAATCTGAATCAGTCTTATTTGCTGATGATGGGAAATTCTTTGCCAACCCAATTACTCACTCAGGTCCATTACAGGATAACTTAAACCATATTCAAGCGTGGACTAAAGACTGGATTATCAAGCCATCTGGGGCAAACAAACCCCAAGAATACATACACTTTTAACACCCCTAGCCCTTCAGTAAACCAACAAAAAGACCTGGGCATTATAATAACTACAAACTTCAAATGGGAAGAACATATCACGAGAATTAGTGAAAAATGCTAATTTGTTTATCTATGCTAAAAGAAGAGCTTTCCAGACAATTACAGTGGAGATAATCCTAAAAATCTAAAAAACATATATTAGACCTCTGTTAGAATTTTGTTATGAAATATGGAGCCCCTACTTTCAAAAGGACATAAATCTACTGGAGAGTGTACAAACGAAATCCCCATAAGCCTTCGCCGGATGCCTTCTTATCTATTACTGAATAATAATAAATAATAATAAAAAAACATTTATAATACCTACCTTTAAATTGATAACTATAAACTCAGGCTACCCATGGTCAATATTTATTTATTTATTCTGGACCTGGATTCGGGTTAAATATACCAAATCTACTTTTTAAATACATTTTTGGTTATTTTTATAATCACAATATCTTCATAACTTTTTGTTTAACTGACAAAAGAAAAGTTATCTATCCAATATTTTCTGATAATCTAACTGTCTGTCAGTTAGATTGTATCACAGACTCCTTAATTTTTTTTAAGTATTTGCTTAGTGTTTTTGGTAACTCATTTAATTTCTTAGATAGCCCAGAGTGTGAGGGGCTGACACACTTTAATACAACAACCTTAGCTTAATGGGTTCAAAACTGGCTTTGAATTTGAGTGAAAAATGAATTGAGCTAGATAAGAATTCTTGTGATTTACCGGCAGAATTGTGACAAACCGGATACAGAGCCAGAAATTATCTAGGGACCAACAGTATGTTGCTTTTGTAGGTTTGCAATACATTTTTATGTATTACATTTTGTAAATACTGTATACCATGAAAGGGGCATCAAACCAGATGCAGATCCATTTCACAAGAAGCTTATGAGGAGACAACTAGAGATAAGTAGTCACAATGTCAGTTTCACTGTTGATGTAAGACAGGTTAATTAATTACAAGTGGGGAATGTTTGTTGATTAGGCAGAAGAAATCACAGAAGAAAGAGGATTGGAATAGGTGCTGTTAGAGTCAGGTAAGGAAAAAATTATATGCCTTGTCTCTAACTTTTTCTTTGTTTGTTTTGATCGTAAAATTGTAAATAAAGCTCCTAAAAATATGCTACTTTTTCCAAATTACTCGACGGGGTTTTCACACATTTCCCGCGTTTTAGACTGATTTTAGCGATTGAACTCACCTAAATAATTTAGCGGTAAACCGTTCCCTTGGACTACTCCATGTCCAGGCTCCCCTTCCATACGGAGTCGCTTTTGATTCATGGCTCGTTCGGCTTCATAGTTCATTTTGACTAAAAACAAAAAACACAAAAAACCCTCAGCATATTGCTACACGTCCCGAAGTAAATTCCAAAGCAAAATTGCAATCTCTCGAGTCCTACGGACGCCAACCGGACGCTCGCACTAATCACAGGTTATAATGCACAGCAAAAAGCAAACACAAGCGTACCTTTGTTGGTCAATGATTGTTATTGATTTTAGTGAATGGACGCACTTAGAGCGTTACCCGCGATGAATTGGTACATAATAGAGCACAATTTCGATTCAAATTATCTGTTGCACACAAAATATGCATCAAATTATCGGCTGTGACAGAAAAATTAGAGAAAAACAAGTGGTGAAGCGGCGGAGTTCTTTCTTGTATTTTTTTTCTCATTCTTTCGTTTAGTTTGGGTTTTTTGTCATGGCAGCACTAGATTTTTTTGTTCTCGATGAAACTTTGTTTATTGCAGATAAAATAAATAAAATTTCATTTCATGTGACTACACTTATTTTATTTTCATTAATTTATTTGAATTGTTCTGGAAATGTAACAAATACACAAAACTAAATCTTGTCTCCGAAGCTAAATTTGCTCCTTGGCAATACTACATGAATTTGCTGGTCCTGCCATCAAAACTCATTCCTACGAAATTGTAATTTTTCTGGATTTTTCCAAATCCTTTGGGGCCATGGCCCATGGTATAATTTGATAATTTTAATAACTGTTTATGCATAAAATTTAACTTGTCTAAGTGCTTATTTTGTAAGCCTAAAGAAATAAAGTTATTGACTTTTGACTTTTGGTAAATGGTAGTGTAGTGGCCCTGCCACGTCTATAGTAACGGCGGCGGCCGGCCGATTGATTTATGTACCTATTCTATTCTTCGTAGTGCTCGTAGTTCGTAGTTAATTGACTCCTAAAATTATTTGTTTCTAATTGATTTACCTATGTAGTTTTGGAAATATTGACCCTCAACGTATCGTTATTTCGTCATCACATCACTCACTCACTGATTGATCATTATCAGTGATCGGAATTTCGGGCGCTTATTTACCTAAAGTTTGTGTAAGACACAACATGGAGCAGTTAAAACCATCTTTCACGGGAATACTTTCCCGTAAATTCCCGGGATTTCAGAACATTCTAAAATAATGATTTTTTCACCGGAACCTTATTTAAAGACGAAATATAAGACACTTTTATTCTGACGCGAAAATCGATTTTTGTAAAAAAACGCGTTCAAAAAAGGTGTCTTATAATTCGTCTATAAATAAGATTTCAGTGAAAATACATTCTAGAAAATTCCAAAATTCCCATTTGGAATAAAACAAGTTTGGGTTCATCTCACAAAACAGACAATTATATACCTATATTTTTTTTTATAATATTTGTTTCTATTATTCTTACGCAATTATCAAACAAATTATAAATGCGTATGAATAAGTGTTTTAAATTTCGTGTAGAAAAAGGATTTTGGCATAAAATCATAAATATAATTAAAAATGTTTTTTTTTTCAGAAATATTGACTTTAGTGAAAAACACGTCAGAATAAAAGTGTCTTATATTTCGTCTATAAATAAGATTCCGGTGAAAAATCATTATTTTAGAATATTCTGAAATCCCAGGAATTTACGGGAAAGTATTCCCGACAAAGATGGTTTTAACTGCTCCATGTTGTGTCTTACACCAACTTTAGGTAAATAAGCGCCCGAATTTCCGATCACTGATCATTATACTGTTTACGTTGTTAGTAGGTAGGTACTTTTAACAGGCCTGCAAACGTGAAATTTAGAATATTACCTAGAATTCATGATCATCATCTAAAATTTTTTTTTTGTGTTCCGTCGTTGAAAAAAATTTCCCTAAAGTTTCTTCCTTGACTTTAGTTCTAGCGTACCTCGTAGTAGGTACGCTACCTACCTACAGACTTAAAATTTGAAATAGGTACAGATTCTATGTAGGTTAATCTCTACGTAAAAATGGGTCCGTAGTAAAAAAAAAGGAACTCGTGTTATCTTTCTAAATGGTACCCACAAAAAGGGATGAGGACCGAACAAAATTATGCCAAATCTCGTCATTCGAATATCGTATTTTGCATTGATTTTGACCGAGAGATTTGACCCGATTTGACTGAGACTGAGAAAGAAACTACATGGCAACCTTATACCTTTCGCAGGTGACATTGACACTATGTGTATCAAATGACATTCATGTGTATTTGTCTCTTTTTCTCGCACATTTTAGTGTTTTGCTATCTCTGTCAGTCATTGGCATTTGGTTTTGGTTTTTATCAGGGAGAGACGGGGGGGAGACTCAAGGATCGGGGAGGTGGCGGGGGTGGGTCGACGGACTCGAGCGAGCGCGCGCGCACGTATGTCGGGCTTGCCTTGCTTGTTTGCTCGTTCGTTTTTTGTTTGAAAAGTTTGTGGATTGGATTTTGGATTGTTCGAAAGAAAGTTAGCACAAAAACTTTTATGCGCGTGTGATGTTCCTTGCGCGTGCCAATAAAGTTTTCTTCGGCTTGTGTAACTTTTCAAATAAATAGCAGGTGAGTTGGTTGTTGAGTTACAAAACAAACATCACAATCTATCATTAAATCATCATCAAAACTTGCTGTTTCCAGCTCCACAAACAATTTGAAAAACTTGTTTAAAGAGGAGAACCATCATAAAGTATAGGTACACCGCTGTTTTTCATTCAAGTATTCATAGAACAGCTCCTGTTCCATCAACATCGATTTCATCAAAGAAAACCACCGCCTGCACCATATCTCATCACCCCTGTCTTTTCACTACAAACCCTGGATCATTTCGTATCAATAGCCCGGCATTTATCTCCGCCTGCAGTACCTTTGCATTCACTGTGATATTTTTTTAAGTAGTAAGTAACAACTATTTCGTCATCCTATACTTACCTGCCTGCGCTGAAGAGTAACCTGTAATTACTGAAAACACCAATAAATAGTTTTCCATGGTGCATTTCATATGAAATGTTTAGAAAATGATGTACCTTTAGGTAGGTGTGCTTGGGGAGTCTTGCATAAATCATCATCATCTGCAGCTGAACCCAGCTGCATGATTTTGATGAGACTCATTAGTCAGCATAGGGTTCCTTTATGCATAGGAACCCTATGCTGACTAATGAGCCTCCTGGAGTTTGTTACTATTATCCACAATGCCTCCACTGTCCATAGTCTTATCAAAATTTTTGATACCTCATGAAGTGCCAAAACCTATGTATTTATTGTGTGTGTGTCAAATAGACAAACAGAATTGGTCTATCTGTCTGTCAGTAACCTTTTCATGCCTAAATTGCTGTTATGGTAGGTATCCCAGGGACAGACGCAGGCTACTTTTTATCTAAGTAGCTAGTCGTATAACATGTTTATTATCAGATTTTCGCTCCCCCTTTCCCAGGATAAAAAGTAGCCTATGTCTGTCCCTGGGATACCATCTACCTCCCTGCCAAATTTAATTGAGATCTGTTCAGCCGTTTCAGCGTATAAAGGTAACAGACATATAGACAGAGTTACTTTCGAATTTATAATATTATATTAGTATGGATAAGTCTAATCCAACTAGTATTGTGGTTAAATTCATAATGAAATAAGACAGACATTATAAATACAATTCAAAAACAATAAAAATTAACTAAAATCCCAATAAACACACCAATAGTTAAATCAAAAACCACAAAGCCAGCATTAGTAATTTTTAACAGGATATTTAGAGTTATTCCTGACTCCTCCCACTTTAGGTCGAATCTAGAGGAGTCAGGAAACTCAAATTTGATGCTGAAAATGTTCCTGATTCGTCTCATTTTGAGATTTCTTACAGAAAAGTAGCAAAAGTACTCTGTCGTCCGCACACTTCTCGTGCAAGTAATCTTTATGATTTGAGTTAAAACTTTCTTATATTACACGGTACAGCTCCATGTATCATGATCACGGAACAAGTGAAGTCACTTTTAGTGTTAATAACCATGATACTATCAAAAGTTTTAATGCCAACATTGTACTGCTTTAATGTAGACTATTTTAAAAGATAAACATTTATTTTCAGAATCACCATGTCAGACCATATGATTGACTACTCAGCATGGCTCACTAGTCCAGTGCCAATTGAAGAGTAAGTACCAGATCACAAAGGAAATCCTACCTTTTGATTATCGAACCTTTTGAGAAGCTACATTTCTTGGGAATTTTTGTCAATTTTTGAAACTGTCAAATAATTGTGATTTAAGATGTGCATAAGCTTAAATCTGAGTTGTATTTGAGTATCCAGGGGTCTGATATGTCTAATACTTACACAAAAATACATTAATTATTAGAATCTTTGTCATAACAACTTTGAAATGTGGAACTTTAACAATGATTCATTTCAGCTTTGGACTAGAACACATTGATACAAATTCTCTGATGGATGGCATCAAGTTTTCAGAGATTATAGTTACCGACGAGCATGGTATTCCAATCACTCCTGAAAATTCTAATGTAAGTGCGCAATTGTAAGGTTTTAATTTATTATAGTACTCTGGGTAATTTCTAAGAGGTGCGGGTTCGAATCCCGTCGCGATCGTAAATTTTTGGGATTTATTAATTTCTTTGTAAGTGCGCAATTTAGAAAAATATTTAGAGACTAGTTTCTGCCCACGGCATCGCTCGCCTTGTTTATAGTAGTGACACAGGTTAGTAAAGAGTAGGTGTCCCAAACGCTTTTCACTGTTCTGCCCCCCTAGCACGGGGATTGTTGTCTAGGGTAGAATAGAAAATAATGACATTGCATCGCCATACATTGCGTACATTATTGAAGTTGATGGAATGCATTTCAAATAATTTACGCATTGGATGTCGAAGTGACGTATTTTTTCTCTATTCTACCCTAGACAACAATCCCCGTGCTAGGGGGGCAGCATTATTTACCGGCTAAGCCGAGAGCTTCAGTCACTTCATCTAATCCGCTCCGAACACACATATCTTATTAAAGAGGATTATAGACTATCTATATTATACATTCATGCTATCCTTCATTCATTCATCGTAAATGTAAAATAATGTAATCGTGTCCTGAATATTGAATAGACTACAGCTCACTGAAGAAACATCATCATCATCAGCCTATATCAGTCCACTGCTGGACATAGGCCTCCCCTAATGAGCGCCATAGCGCCCCTGTCTTCAGCTTGCCGCATCCAGCATCTGCCAGCAGAAGAAACATATTTTATTACAAACAATAGATAGATGAATAGAAAATTCTTTATAGCACACATAAATTTATATTATTATTAATAATTATAAATATATTTATATATATATTTATATTTATAAATAATTATTGACAAAGATAAAAGAAGTAAGAATTAGTGACAATTGGCGGTTTTATCGCCTACCAGACAGTCCCAATAATACAATACAATACAATACAAAACACTTTATTGTACACCAGAAAAATAACATTACTTATAGACATTACATATCACAAGTACAATGGGCGGCCTTATCGCTTAGAAGCGATCTCAATAATCCCACAGCTATACCTTAAAAAGATAATTAGGAACAAATTAGAAGAAGTATTTACAATTTATAGTATGGATGTATTGTGTTAAAAATAAATATAATCTAGTACCAATAACAAAAGCTCTGCTTAGCTTGGGGCTAAATGATGCTTAGTGAATAGTCTAGCATTATTTATTTATTTATGAAGCAATAATTTTATTTTGCAGCCATCCCCAGCTTTGTCTACATTGGAGATAGAATCTCAACCGCGCGGGCCTCCTGCTAGGAACACTGTGGAGACGGAATTTACTTTCACAGTAGAAATAGACAGCACTGACACAAATAAAAAGAAATACATGGTGAGTCTTATCATAAGTGTAATAATAAGCGATCTGCACTTATATCTCGCGTAAGTGTTGCTGCCTACATTTTATAAGGACGTCCACTGTGGCGTGGCGGGTGAGTCCGCCGGCGACGCAGGAGGTCGCGGGTTCGATTTCTGCCTTGGTACAAATGTTTGTACGATCTAAACATTTGTTTCGGATGTTTCGGGGTATTTTCTAGCCAAATTTAGGACCTGGCGGCCAGTCTCATTGGAGTCCAGCCATGTGCGCTAGACTTTCATTTACAGGGTTCTGCTCTGCGCCGGTTTGTAAAATAAAATAGACGAAAAAAATATAAAAGCTTTATTTTTTATCAGTAGGTACATAAAATAATTAAGTAAAATTATACTCCAAAGTTAAAGTTATCTATCAACTAAAAGGTACAAGCACCATGGTCGAGAGTTCTAATAACATCCGTCAACATTTAGCTTAAAAATTACCTGATTTTAAAACAGAAACTAGGGTGAATATTTTTGTAGTGTTGGCAACAATGATAAAATGGACCACTAAATCTAAATGCATGTACTTAAGTGTGAAATGTGATCCCTTTAAATGAAAGTGTGAGTGAACGACTCAAAGAGCGTAATCGCAAGTTTTTTTTTTGCGTTCAGCGCGTCACGTCACATCGAACGCGCTGATTACGCAGTTGGTTTATACCAACTGATACCTACTACCTATTTTAATTAAGTCTAATTTAGAATGATTTCAACCTCTTCACTCTTGACGCGCATCACTCCATCTGAATATTCTGTGATCTGTGGCAAAGGGCTGGCATCAGGCAAAGGGCTTGCATCAGACAAGGGACTGGCTTCATGAAAATTGCTGGTTTGATAATTTGTGGTACTTGCATATCCATAAGAGGAAGAAGTGGAAGGCGTCGCGCAGTAGTACGTATTTGGGTCATAGGACAAAGCTTCTTCTTCAGCCCGAGTAATTGTTTCAAAAATTTCTCTTTGCACACGCAGCTGTAAATACTTTGGAAGATCACGTGTCTTTTGACACAGACTAGAAAACAAATCAGATAATGCATCTCGTGGTCGATTCGAATCAATAATGTTTCTTCTTAATTCATCTCTTTCAGTTCGTCTTTGCTCTCGATTTTTCTCTCGGCGCTGCAGGACCTCTGTATTATCCCGTTGCTTGCTGTTTTTCCTCCCAGATTGAATTGCAGTTGATGTGCAGAGTGGTGATTGAGTCAGTGCGGGAGGTGATTCAATAAAATCGTTGTTGGTATTTAAATCTGAAGTGTTTTGAGGGTCGTGACTGGTCTCTTGTAAAGAATTCGAGGCATTTGAAGAGGTCTCCCTATTATCTGTTTGTGATAGTAAAAATTCCATTAAAATCTCATATTTCCACTGTTTCAAATTTTGTGCCGCCTGGCCTGTAGAGCTTTTACGTCGTCGCATTGCTTCTCTGTGGCTATCCCTTAGTTTCTTCCAGTGAGATTTTGCTTCTTTACCTAAAACAAAAAAGTTACAAGTTTTACCTACACCTACATATTTGTTTTTAAAGATATACGTGGTGTCCCCATGAGGATTGCAGTTATTCGAAGGGACTGTATGATAGATAACACGAAGATTCATACCAGACATTAGTCTGTCAGTAGTCTTACCCCCGAATACTCAAACGCATCTCAAATTTAAGCACGTCTCAAGTCGTCGTTTTTTGACAGTTTTCAATGAAAATCTGTCAAAAATTAGTCGCTTGAGACGTGCTTATATCTGAGTTGCGTTTGAGTATTCGGGCGTTAGCTAGTTACAAAGACGGAAAAACTGAGAAGACTAGATGGCAGGATTTTGACTATGTCCAACTTTATGAATAACGACAGTAGAAATAAAGATCAAAATGGCTTAGCCGGAACGAAAAGTTTTTTCAGAGGGGTTGTTATAGCAGCGTTGTTCTAGCGCTATTTAGTCTCTCATAATTTAAATTGTAGAACATAAATGGGATTCGCTTCACTACCTGTCAAAAGTAGTGTTTATAAAATACTTCATTCTGTCATTCAGTCTTCATTTAATTACCTGTCATCAATTAGGGAACTTCATAGTCGTGCATTATACAAAATAAAATAAATTCGTGAACGGGTAGAATAATAACGAATTCTAGCGACCCGTTGGTCGTGTGCACACTAATTTCTCTTACCCACGTACCTTCACAAAATCCTACCATCTATCGGTACGACTACAACAACAAAAGGGTAGGTACCTAGCTTAGCTACTATCGTTATGTGTGGGTAACCAAGCGCTCTAGGTTCAATAAACGCCATCTAGTGAAAGACCTAAACATCTCATAAAGTGCTGGAACACTGTTAAATATGCTTTGGCCAACGGGGGAACTATTTACTGGCATAGTGTAAATTATTATTTTTAAAAACACTCACCGTTTTCCATTCCACATTCCCGGGCTATACGTTCCCAAGCCAAGTCCTTTTTACCGATGTCTCTGTACGATATATCGTTCATTCTCCATAAACAGGGGTGTAGTTTAACTTTTTCTATAAAATTCTCCATATTCAATCAAAACTGTATTTATTTATAAAGAAAAGCCGTCTCTCGTAGTAAATAGGTGCATACGTGCACCACAAAACTAAGCAATCAACAAAATGGCGCGACGCAGGCCCAGGCACGTCGCTTCCCCGCCTCCCGTCTCACTTCCCGCAGCCCGCAGTGAAGCTACGCACGCACGCGTGTACCACGTGCATAGCGTTGACAGTAGGGCTGCCATGTCACCCGTACTTTTATTATAAAGTATGGTTTGCAATACATTATTTCAGACAAACGTGCACTATACTTTATGAGTTCAATAAAGTAGGTACGTGAAATTACTTTATTTGGTTTTCCATCTTTTTATTTTAATGTTCACTTTAATAAATCTATGAAGTTTTTGCGCGTGGTTATTGATGGCTCGCATTTTGTTATTTTATTTATGAGATTCAAATCGTTTTTGAACGCAACACAAAACGATATAATTTTATTCGGCGCGAGCCTGTGTTGCTTTTTTTATTTTGTAAATACAAAATACAACCATAATAAAAAATATAAACTTTTTCGTTCTTAAATGCGCAATCTAACACGGAAGATCCGTTTCACATTGCGCATTGTGGCAACCAGGCGCAGAGCCACACATAAGAAATCGCAGTTAAAATTCCTCTCCGCTTTGCTCGTCATTGGATCTTATAAACAGTTCAAAATAAATTGTACTCTATTTTTACATAGCGTACTATTTCAAACTCATATTATGGTACTTAATTAAAACTTTATTTGCTCAAAAAAAAGGTGGCAACCCTAGTTGACAGCGGTTAGCGTGGGCGCCATATTCGATCAAGCCACGGGTGTAGCAATGACGTCATTAATCTCTTATTCGTGTGAAGCGTGTTCGTGGGTGGCAGATGGCAGTGGACGATAACATTATAACATACATAGCTAGACACACGTGCGTTCTTGCGTAACCTCTCCGTGCGCACCAATGGGGCGCTGGCTGTGTTTTTTAAATAGATAAGGTACCTAGCGGACCGTAGCTAGTCAATCTTTGGTACCTAGATAGTTTAAATTTTGACAGTGTGTGTGTTTAACGACATTAACGACCGATGTGGCGCGGTGGGCGATGGTCACGATTCGATATAAGGGTTCGATTCCCGACATGGGACAAGTGTTTGTACGATCTGCAAATATTTGTTCCGGATGTTCTGTGTATTTTCTATTTATTGCTAAGAAAATATATCTGTCTCTGTCTTTGAGTCCACTGAAAATGCGTTAAATACTTATTAATTTGTAAAATGAACAAACACTAATAATACCATAAATAAGCTGTTTTTTTGCACCTAAGGTAGCGTTTTCCTCAATGTACCAAAAACTTATAGGGTACTTCCCGTAGACCTATAATCATAAAACTAGACACGAAGCTTTTGGTTCTTATAGCACAAGTAAAGAAAAAAATCCGAAAGCCGTAAACTTGTAGTGTAATAAATAAAATATTTTTTGATTCTCGCCATGGAGAAAAACCTATAGGGTACGTAGTTCCCGTTGACCTAGAAACAAGGTCTTTTGAACCCTCTCGTTGCGCGAGTCATGACGTGACGTTTTTTTTATTATTAAATACACCTTTACTCATAAATCCCCGATGACAAAAAATCTATAAAATCGGTGAATCTGTACGTACAACAAGTTTCGTCCAGATCGGTTGTAAAATACGACTTGTAGAGGAGTACGTAGGTACGTACCTACTGTCAGAAACGCTAATTTTGCCGGTCAATTCACACAGCATCGTCTAGCATCAAGCTAGATGTCATGGGTACTGATATTCTTAATACAATGCATTACATAGATTTATATTTTTTTTATCATACCCATTTTTTATGATACACAGAAAATACCCGGAACAAAAATTTGTAGATCGTTCAAACACCTTGCGGATTCGATTCCCTAGGCGGGAATCGAATCCGCAAGGTGTTTGAAGTGTTTTATGAATTGAATCCGCAACCTCCTGCGTCACTGGCGGACCATTGCCCGCGGGGCCACATCGGCCGTGAAACAAATAAAAAAATTATGTTTTTATTTTAGACATTTGACTAAAATTAAAAAATTATCCAACACGAAATTTCGTGTTTCGTTTCAGCCAATTGGTGTGCTCTAGTAAAGTAGTAGTAAAAACTAAACAATTGAATTGTTTTGTTCGTTTTTTTTTCTGAAATTGTTACCTTTATTCGATGTTTAGAGTACACCAATTGGGCAAAACGAAACACAAAATTTCGAACAACTCAATTCAACAAAACAGTTCAATTGTTTTGTTATTACTACTACTTTACTAGAGCAGTGGCGCGCCTCTGCAGATTGCACCCGATCCGTGCTCTTCCGCCGTCCAGTCAACGGGACTAACGAAGAAAATCATCCGTGGTACAGTTAACTGAACCGCAAAATAAATTTCGGTGATACAGTCAACGAGACCAGCGCTGAACTGGCAAGGAGCGGGTCGCAACCCTGAAGCTGAGCGTTGAATGCGATATAAATAACCTAAAACTCTCGCCCACAGTACTCGCATCGCCTGAACCGCATCTACGTGGACAAGGAACGCGATTTCTCTGTCCAATTCAACTGGAACGCTGCGCTTGGCGCGACCATGTTTGTGCGAGCGTGCGTCGTGTTCGCTGACGAGGCCCAGGCGCAGAAACGACCGGAGTGCTGCCTGCAACATGTACCACAAGGTAAAGATTGTAGATCATTGCAACTATTACGAAAAGGTGGCTAAACGTGTTCTTGAGTTTAAACTACCACTCGGCAAGCGTAGTTTAGGACGCCCTCCGGCCAGATGGGGCAACCTGCGAACGACAAGCTGAAGGCACCGTAGCGTTCATCAGGGGAGGCTTTCGTCCAGCTGTGGACTAGGATAGACCAATGATGATGGATGAGGATTGAGATTTCTAGTCCATTTCATAGTAGTATAAAAAACCGGCTTCAAATTTGTTAAAAACTTACACTGTTTTTTATGGGACCGTACCGGAATCATTCTCCATAAAATAGAAAAAGAATAATTAAAATCGGTCCCTTACCTGACGGAGAAATCGACAAACTTACATAAAAAAGTAAAAATAAATAAATACATATATGTATCAGAACATAGAACCTCTTCCTTTTTTTTGAAGTCTTTTAAAAATGGTCATAATAGTCTGAAATTATAAAAAATCCTAACAATTCCTTTAGACCTACTTACTTAGTTATTTTTTCGAAAACCAAGTCGAGTTTTTTTATTTTCTTATTTTTCCGGTATTCTGTGAACAAAGCTGAAAAAGTAAGCTTGGCCCTTACTTTTTGTAACACCCTGTATATACAGTTCGTTTACAAAATTCCAATCTGTTCCAGGCATAGAAAAACACATCGGTCTAAACGTACTGCACTCATCGCGTCCCAAAGGCACAGTCGGCGTCGAATACCACGGCATCGGCGACGCAGCTGACTCCTGGCTGTCCACTGTGGTTGCACTGACCAAACCTGGAGCACAGGCTTTAGCTCATGCATACAAGTTCGTCTGCAAGAGCTCTTGCTCATCGGGGATCAATAGAAGGGCTATAGCCATTATATTTACTCTGGAGGATGCACAGTAAGTTTAACATGGTCCGTCATTTTATAGAATAGGCTACTTGACTAAGTACTGGGAAATAATTCTAACGTATTCAAAATTCAATAACTTTATTTCTTTAGGCTTACAAAATAAGCACTTAGACAAGTCAAATTTTATAGATAAACAGCTTAATAATAGTAATTATTATCAAATAAGAAACAAAATGTTATTGATTTTGTTCGCTTCAATTTTTTGTCCACTATTAGTACGTACGTAATAGTATTGTCTGATAAAAATAATGCAATGTGTAATTAGTATTTCTTCAAGGCCAGTCGTATTAGTTTTAAAAACTAATTTTAAAGTTTGAATAAAATAATGCCGCGCCAAAACGATAATCTCTGTCATGGCTACCGTGTTCTAAGCTATGACGTCACCCCGCCATACCACACCTAACAAGAACTCATTAACACTGTAATCTGTAGATGTGTGACGTCACTTGCGATCCAACCAAACACATCGCATTTTCGGTCACGTGATCATGTATCAAAAAATACAATACAATACTGTTACTCTTTATTGCACATCAAATAAAATAAATACACGGGACAGGAAAGAACTTATACAGATTACGTTGTAAATGTGTGATTTTAATCCCATTTTTTTACATAAAAAAAGGCATTTTCTTAATAAAAATCACCTGATTACACTTTGTTACGTTGTCACTGACTAGGATGGAAACAATTTAGAATTAATTTTTAATTTAGTCAAATAGCCTATTCTAGGTACAGAGACTATCATCAGGGCCAGACTCCAAAGCTGAGTAAATGAGCGGAGAAGGAATTCGTTTGAGGTGAATACTAACCCATAAAATTAAATTTTGGCCCGCGCGCCTGTATGCAGGTAAGAGTGCTTGTTTTCGATTCAGCATACCATGTAGTGCCCTAATCAATCAAATACGATCCTCTGTGGTAGGTGACGTGTAACTGGTCAGGTTCACATCACAGATTTTGTAGGCGCAAATACGTTTTTACGTTTAATATCGTTATTTTGACTGCTTTTCGAAGCCTCAATGGACCTCCATAAAATAGGTATGAACTATGTGAATTACTATATTGAATTTGGAATCGAATTAGAGACATCGATAAAAAGTGGTTATGCCAACCGTATTACTCTCCTCCATTGGTAGTCTTGTAAAAATCTAAAAAAACATAAAATACTAAGATTGTTCGTTTTGCGTTGAAGCTACATTTAAATTTATTCGTGATTAAAAAAATTCTGTGTTCTAGCATAAATCTAATGGAAAAGTAATTCGCCGCAAATGGGAACCGATTCCTTTTTCCAAAATTGAATCCCGCGCCAACACGAAATCAACAACCTTTAGTAGGAACTGCTAAAATTCGTGGAAAAAATAATGTTATATTTGCCGAGACCCTTCTACCCCACGTGAAATTTGGTTCGACCCCCTCCCATCCCCAATTAATTGATGCCCCCTAAGTGCGAGTGCCACTCAAAATTAATATAAACTTTCCAGAGGCAAAGTCTTCGGTCGACAAATGGTCGGCGCCCGGGTCTGCTCGTGCCCGAACCGAGACATGAAAAAGGACGAGGAAGCGGAAGGCGTGTTCAAGGCCGGCAAGGTAAAATACACTACTTTGAATCAATGGATCTATACTAAGATTTAGAATCTAAGATATTTTATGTCAACAAAGGCAAAGGTAAGACTAACGTTTTTGGGTTTTAATTTTTAACTATAATTTTTTTTAAATTTGTTTAAAACTTTTTTATCTGAAATTTATGTTCCAAAATGCAGTGCCCAAAACCCGGGCTCTTATTAGGTGTAAACGAAAGACCTTTGTACTTACATTACATGATTCTTTGAATTTTGCAGAAACGCGTACCGGCCAACATGACGCAGCACAAGCCGGGCAAGAAGGCGAAGTTGGAGGTGGTCAAAGTGGAGTCAGGAGAGAACAGCGATGAACGAGTGTTGACGCTACCGCCGGTGATTACCATCCTTACACAGCTATACTCAAGACATTCTCAATAAATGTTTGAAAACAACTCTCAACACTAAAAACCAAAATGCTCGTTTTCGCGTCCATTTGAAATATAAAGCACTAAGCACTAGGAATGAGGTCAAATCGACATCGCAAATTATGAACTTATTAAAATCAACAAGTGATATTTCGGTCAACCTACTACTGCATACCCCAATAATAAACCACAGTATAGAAAAGTGTGGCGACGGGCAGAGAGCTTATGATTTTCAATAAAAAGGCTTTACATTAACACAAACCATTGGCGATAGACACTCATGACTTTTTTGGTTTTTCTGGGTAGTCTTAAACCAACCTGTCCTGCACTTTCGCCTTGACGTTTAGTTTTGGGGCACCCTGTATAAATAGCTGTACAAAATTACTTACATCAAAACTTAATTCCAGTTGGAGATAGTCGGCGCTTGCACCGGCATCGCAGCTCTGGAAGTAATGATCGCCATGACACAACAAGGCTTATCATTCCACCGCCACGACCCTCAAGCCGTAGACAAGTATGAGAAGGTCCTAGGGAAGCTACAGCAAACCCTACACAAGCTGAAGGAGCTGAAGGACAAACCCTAGCGAATAGCTTAAATATTTAAACTCAAGCCACAGTCACGCTGCGTATGGTAGATGAGTTTTCTTTTTATTAAAATACCAGAGACTGGCCGCACCTAGTTACTTAATTGTTTCTGGACTGGTTTCCGCAACTAGGCCACAGGTGGGCCCTTTTTGCGTGTCGGGTGGGCTGCTAGTCTCACCACCCGATGTCCTCAAGGAAAACCAGCAGCTTGCTGACGCCAGTGCAGGCCCAGGTGTCCTTGGTGTCCCAAGGTGTCGTAGTCTTTGAGAAGTTAACCTATAGGCGGCTAGGCTAGCTATCCTGGGGCCTACATTTGCTATATAAACAATCTTTTTACCATGGCGATATCGTCGCATAGAAACGTTTTTTTTTTCTATGGAAAAAACGCGATAATGGAGCCATCCTATCAATCGGTTGGAAACAGCAACGTAGCACATCTCTGTTGGAAAAGCAGCCTAAGCAGTGCTTGATAAGGATACTAGATCACTGATATACATAAATACATTACATACATAGATGTTTTTATTATACATAGAAATATCCCTGATGAACAAATATTTGCAGATCGTACAAACGTAAGTCCCAACTCCCAAGGCGCGAAATCATTTATTTGTATACATAGCTGAAGGTTTCCTAATTTATCGATAATTAATAAGCAAAACTTTGCAACTAGCAAAAAATTGATTTGGGCTTATGCCGCTCTGCTCTGTCCCGCTACTATGAACGCGAAATCCTAGCTTATCCTTTTTTACAAAATGGCGTCATAGGTAGCCCCCATAGGTACACTACCAAAATATGTCTGCTCAGAATGATTCTGCGATTATACCATTGTCATAGTGAACCTACTAGTTTCGTATAATAGTCCCCCGCAGACTGGCCGTGGCTTAAGGGACTGGCAGAAATTGTCGCACGGGACGCTCAAAGAGTTGTCGCTTTAAAGTGAAAGATTTAAGTTAATTTTGTTTCCAGTGCTGTCAGAAGCAGCTTCCTATTTTTAAGAGCTTTTTGTACTTTTTATTGTTGCCATAATTGGTTGAGTGTATCATGTTTCCTAATTCTAAGGAGCTGGCATAATTCGTGTAGATAAAGAATGGGATTTGAAAATGTCGATCGCAGTCTTAACTACACGATTTATAGGTTAGTAAAGATCAATGTTTGTAGCAGCACAAATTAATAATTTTTGAGAATGTTTGTTTTCACTGCCATTGTTTTTACAAAAATCATGTTTGACCCACCTCCCCTCTTCTAATAGGAAGCTGATTTTAGCTTTAATTTGTCATTTACCTTGGATTATAAGTACTTACTCAATTAGTTCATGATTAGTTACTTATTTTTCACGAGATTACATTTAATTTTTTAAGTCTCAAGTATGTACTTTTATGTACCTTTTTAGTTTTTAAGAGGTACTTTTAAATATTTTGTAGTTTGTTTTAATTTTAATACAATTTGTTGTCTATCTTCATAAGGCCAGTAAGATTAACCAAACCAACAGTGCTATTTCTTTGCTAGGGGTGGTTATTGCCAAAGTAATAACAGATGGCCTTGGTATTATTACAAATTATCAGTGAATAAGCCTTTTTGTAATCCACCAAGATATGATTATGTTAACTGAATTGGTGCCTTACATGTTATTGAAAATAATGGTGTTAGATTTATTCTTGAAGAAGTACATTTATGTAGGGTACCTACATAAAAAGAGTTAGAACTCTAAATAAGAGAATTTACATTTTAATGTTCTTTCTGATAATTTCTTGCAAGATTCAGAAAGTTTTGTTGATAAGTATTATACTAAGTACATAGTTAAGTGAAACCGCAATATGATATCTGCTGCGCAACATTATTACATTTGTCGCCGTTCGAGTAACGGAATATACATTTTAGAATCATAGTTAAATCTGTGTTAGGACAGGTAGTTTCACCTGATGAAGTCATGGTGAAACTAATATTATAATCGTATCGCGGCGAAGGTATGCTACAGGCCTAATAACATAACACTATGTCAAATAGCTATGTTTAATTGATGTTTTTTTTTCTGATAATAAATGTTGGATGTCTTCCAAAAATATTTGCTATTGTGTTGTCAAAATTAAACAATGAGAATTTATTTTTGTTCAATTTATTAATTTGATTCAAAGATAACAAATAAAAATTACATTTTTAATACTTACTGGCTTTTATTCTTATTATCTGATATCACCTAAATCACTAAAGATTTATTAATTCCATGAAATATCTTAAATCATTATGCAATAGCATGTAAATATGAATTAATTATTATAAGTACTCAACATGTCAATAAGACAGAACTTTCTGAATCAAGTTCAACAAGAAATGAACTTGATGAGATCAAGAAGTTGATCTATTGTTGAACCAATCTGATTTTGACTTGATCTGCCAGGAGGCATATTAGTTCAGCTGACTGCATACAATCTTAAATCTCACCATTATCCTTATTTTTTTTTAAACTAATTAAACTTGAATCATTCAGCTCCAAGCTGATAAAAATAAAAGCAAGTTTACCAAACAAATTTTGAACATACAAAACAGTGCAGTTTCAAACAGTCAAGATGAGGTAGAAATGCTTATTCTTGCTTCTACAATATAAACCTACAACAACTTCAAATGGCCAGTAATTTTATCTATAACATCTTTGGGAGCGGGCCCCACACCAAGACATGTCAGTGTGTCTGGGTCCACTTGTGTTTTACCATCGTCAACAACTTTGAATGTGACAATTCCAAGTTTCTCTGCATCCTCAGCAATCTTAATGACCTCGTCTAATGAATTAGACTTCACTGCAACCTTTGCCTGGCCTGTGTTTTGCCATATCTTGATGCTGCGAGGGTCAGTTTTTTCTGCCTTTTCAAAGGCGCCAACTGCTGCATGGCAACATTGGGACATTATCTTCCCTTTGGTCATATTGAGGTCGTTTCTCACTACCAACACCATTTTATACTCTGATTTGGATGTAAACTGAAAAAAGTAGGTAGTTTAGGTTATGTTTAGGAGTAGGTATGTTTTCAGGGCGAATATTAAAAATGAATCGAAAAGTGTTTACCTTGGGCCCAGTCACTAAGGTCTTGGACGTAGTGTTATTAGTAATTTTCTCCTCAGAAGTAGCGAGAATATATCTTTTCAGCGCAAAATACGATAATCCTATGCAGAGACCGCTTGCCAGGCCGGCAAAGAAATCAAAATCTAACTGCATGTTTCGATAGTGTTTAGAAAAGAAGCAGGTAATCCTACCTATATCACGTTTCAAAGGAAAGTCCAATAAACTCTTTGCCAACTTTAAGTTTTGTTATTTTTGTAAATCGTTCGCAATCGCTTTCCAACTTAGAGTATAGGTATACTTTCCAACCTCAACTTCACCTTCTTTCTTAATGGCGCCGCGCCGCTTGCTTTTCGCTACGACTCTGCCAGTGTCGTGTCAGTAAGGAGCTAAGGAGTGTCATAGATCACTTTATACTACGGTGGTGGTGGTATTGTATACTCATTCATTATCAGCTTCGTTCGATCAAAAATAAGTAGTTCGCGGCCTCCCCCGGCAAAGCCGGACATTTTTGATCGATGATTATCAGTGATAATGAATACTTATATAGTGATCTGTGATAATTTATCACAGATCACTATAAAAGTATAAACTAGTCGGAGACTCATTTTAAATTTCCAACAACTTCATCTTAATCGTAATCACAGAACAGAAAAGTAAGATCGTAATAGTTCCGAAATTGTCCTCATCGGAGCGGAACGAACAGTAGTTCCGTCGTTGCTTCAATAATCCAACCAATTTCTGCAGGAATTTTTCGCAACATACTTAGAAGTTTCCAAATTTCATATATATTAGGTAGGTATGCATTTAGTACCTACATTTAATTTCGATTAAAAATTTAAAATGACGCTTTTTGAGCAGAAGTGAAAAAATTATTTGTACTGTACCGTCTGTACCTGTTTACCACAAAAGTGTATTTAAAATTTACATTATCAAGTTTCGCGCTTTTATGACGCAATCGCTGAACGCATAGACGCCATATTTGCTTTGACGTCATGCATGACGTCATTTTGCTGTAGATACATATATTTTTATGAACTAAAACTACTACAAACATTTCTTGACTGCTTTTTGCCCTTTATGTTTAGATTTTTCCTCATGTAGAGTAAAATACCCTATTATACCTACTAGTAGTATAAAATTTCCTTGTGCCACAGATAATAAAACTTGTACCTACCTATTCCATTGATGGAAGTACCAAAATACAGATACTTCGTTCATCTACTAGGTATATTACCTTCTTCAGTGGATTACATTCCAAATCATGGAGAAACAACTTTTTTTTTGGTACCTACCTTTTACATGGAAAAGATTAATATTTTGATTTTAAATCTAAAGTCATTTATGTTAAGGTTCTTAGAAATATAATTTAATAATTCTACAACAATTTCAAGTGTTCAGTCAATTCATTGATAACTTCTTTTGGTGCAGGTCCGACACCCAGAACTGTAATTGAATTAGGTGCAATTTGAGTTCTTCCTGCATCTCTTATCATTGAAGTTATAAGTCCCTTTCTCTTCGCAGCATCAGCGATTTCTTTCATTTCTTGAAGTGAGTCAGTTTTTACAGCAACTTTGGCCTGGCCACCATTTTGCCACAGTTGTAAGCTGATGGGGTCCTTTCTCAGTGCTTTCTCATATGCCCCAACAGCAGCATGACTGCATTGGGCAGCGATTTTACCTTTGCTCATGTTTAGGTCTGTTCTTACAACTAAAACCATTTTATATTCAGAGTTGGATGTGAACTGCAACAAAAGAATTCAAGTTTATCATGGGCAATGTAGCTAAGGTCTTGGGGAAGCTTCCAATTAACTGGTATTGATATGGATCAGTCCAGCTACCTCTAGATTGTGTGCAACCATCTGCATTTCGCTCAACCAGTTCAATAGTAAATGCTAGTTCAAACGTAGAAAGTAGACATTATGTACGAGTTCTAATTTGTTTCTATTCTTTGATTATAGTACTAATCGCAATACAGTTATAAAAAACAGAGTAGGGTCTTGTAGAAAAGACGAAAGCAGTTATTTGCTAGGTTGTTGATATGATAGCTGTTATGAATGATACCTTACTTACACTTTTTAGGGCTGCTTTGGTCTCAGGAATTGAACCAAATAACTTCCTAAAAGCGAACAACGATAGTCCTAAGCAAACACCGCAACCGAGTCCCGTAAAAAAAGAAAAGTTTAGTTCCATTTTTCTTGAGGAAATGGTGGTATCTTTTATGATCCTTTTACGATTGATTGATTCTCTAGTTATTTGGCTTTATCTGTTATCAAAGCTTCTAGAGGCTGATCAAAAATCAAAACACAAACGGGTTCTTGAAATTATATTCCATCAACCACAACAAGTAACCTAAAAATTTGTTTACTTTCGACTAACTGACATTGACATACAATGGTAATTCACGTTTTGGCCATGTTTTGGCGTATAGCTTTTTAGCCATTTTACATGTTTATCAACTTTCAAAAACATGACACCTAGCAACTCAGACTAAGTAAGAAATACTTAATCTGAGCCTAGCAACGGTCAATAATAACCTTTGGCAAAATAACAAATCAAAGAAAGAACTGTTGTTCGATTCCCGTCATCATTTTATAGCACGACTAAAAGGAAATCCACAACAATGGCGGTGAAGAAACCAATCATGAAGGATCTGGCTCCTATCGCTATTCCCCATGGACCGCCGGTGGAGTGCACTCAGGAATACTTCAAGTCGTTAATGGAGAGTGCATGCATGGTTCAGTTAGTATTCATTTTGCCTTCTAACAGTCGTTTTATATTTCATAAGCATCATCGTCACCCACACGCAGCTGACGATGTTGGTATGGTAAGGTTCCGTCCACACGAAACCGATAGATATAGGTCTAACCACATTCGTTCGTACACACTCAACACCATTGCAGTGTTACATACCCTGTTAGTTTCTCTATGATGGTACCTAGTGTTGATGTTAGATTTTAAAAATATCATTAGTACCTACCTGATCCAGGGTTCCCAGGAACTTTAATTAACTACTGTCCTGGTTTAAGTGAAGGTACCTACCTATGACGACCGATGATGTGGCGCGGCGGGCGAAGGGTCCGTCTGCGACGACGCAGGGGGTTGTGGGTTCGATTCCCGCCTTACCGGCGGGTCAGGCCGCCAACGATATTTTAATTTTTATACCTAGCATGTAGATGAATTTCAATAAATTGGAACTGGGAAGTATACGAGACAATACAGGGTGTTAGTGTAAACAGTCTTATCCTTGAAAAAAATTCAAAATTCAATAACTTTATTTCTTTAGGCTTACAAAATAAGCACTTAGATAAGTCAAATTTTATACATAAACAGTTTTATAGATTATCAAATAAGAAACAAAATGTCATTGATTTTGTTCGCTTCAATTTTTTGTCCACTACCACGAAACCACGTATGTGCACCCCTAAAATAAGACGATACAAGTTATTATTAAAAATAAAAGTCAATTAGTTTCGATGGAATTTCATAATTTATTTCTCTGCTATCCTACGTGATTTCATGGACACCCTAGTGACCTTATCACGCCGCGCCGCCGCCGCCGCCGCCCGCTCTCGCTCCGGCCGGTGGTGTAGGTATCGAAACCACTCGAATCGTAGGTACCTACAACTTGTGATGGAACTTTCCCTTCATACTTTTCCTGGCTTAGGACAGGCAAAAATAGCTAGGTACTCTAACACATTTGCCAGTAAGTAGGCTAAAGTAGGTAGGTACTTTTGGCGTATTTAAAAAGTTCATTGGTATAGAGAAAAATAATTTAGTTTGACTTTCATCATCAGCCTATATCAGTCCACTGCTGGACATAGGCCTCCTCTAATGATCGCCATAGCGCCCTAGCTGTCTTCAGCTTGCCGCATCAGCAGTCTTTCGCAAATCGTCATCCCAGTCGGTTCGAAGTGCGTCCTACACTACGTTTACCGAGTCGCGGTCTCCAATAAAGAACACGTTTACCCGACAGTGGGCTGGCCGTATCGAGATATGGCCAGCCCACTGCCACTTCAGCTTGCTAATCCTTTGAGCCTATGTCGATAACCTTGGTTCTCTGTCGGATGTATTATAACTTTAATAGCATTTTTTTACGTTCTCGTTTTCAATACAATGTTAATGTATACATTAAAAAGGCAGATACACGAGATTATTTTTAGTAAATTGGTGTGCAGGCATTTTCTGAAGAGGTTACACAAATAGTCTGTTTTTTTTCTTGTAATAAATTTTCACAAAATGTTTTTTATTTTCCGGTTTGATCTTTAATCTATATTTATTCATTCGTAGATATTTAAATATATACAATATATACATATATATAATGCAAGTATAGTTAAGCATCTATATTTGTAGAGCCATACAGACCAGTTAAATCAAGAATCTAGATTTAACTGGTCTGTGGTAGAACTAATATTAGCACGCCAACCACCTGTACCTACAATCATGTGTTATTGGTCGGCAGGTAGAAAATGCCTCGGCATT
Source organism: Eupithecia exiguata (assembly GCA_947086465.1). Lineage (NCBI taxonomy): Eukaryota > Metazoa > Arthropoda > Insecta > Lepidoptera > Geometridae > Eupithecia > Eupithecia exiguata. The sequence continues at coordinate 2,343,853 of OX352247.1, forward strand.
AAGCCCACCCTTTGCACCTTAGTGCAATAAAGTTTTAAATAAATAAATACAGATTCTGGTTTTATCAGCTACTAGCAGCGCCTCGCGGTTTCACCCGCGTAGTTCCCGTTCCCGTGGGAATTCCGAAATAAAAAGCAGCCCATGTTCTATTCCAGACTATAATCTATCTCTGTGCCAAATTTCATCCAGATCCGGTGAGCCGTTCTGGCGTGATAAAGGAACAAACATCCATCCATCCATCTATCTATCTATCCATCCATCCATCCATCTAAACTTTCACGTTTATAATATTAGTAAAGGAACAAACATCCATCCATCCATCTATCTATCTATCCATCCATCCATCCATCTAAACTTTCACGTTTATAATATTAGTGAGATTAGTGAGATGAGATGAGATATATCTCTCCAGAAAGTTCCCAGTATGGGACGTGGCCCGACCGACCCCACAAGTGCTGATGGAGCAGGCTCGCCGCGAGTTGATGGACGCTGACGAGAAGCTGGCTGCGAAGAGGATCGATGAGACCGAGAACCGGAGGGTCATGGATGAGAAGTGGAGCGATCTGAGGACTAAGGAAATGCTCTTGAAGGAGAGCTTTATTAGCTTCAATAAGGTTACTTGTTTTTTGCTGCTGATAGAGATAAATGGACGTTAGTATTAAAATTGCTGGGAAACGTAGGTAAGACAAGCGTGACTGGATAAGTTTTGCCTTTTTAGGATTCCGTACCCAAAGGATAAAACGAGACCTTATTACTGAGACTCCGCTGTCCGTCTGTCACCAGGCAGTATCTTATGAACCGTGTGATACAGCCTGGTGACAGACGACGCGACGGATCGAAGTTAGACAGTTGAAATTTGTACAGATGATGTATTTCTGTTGCCGCTATTACAATAAATAGGTACCTACTAAAAACCAGAATAAAATAAATATTTAAGGGGGCTCCCATACAACAAACGTGATTTTTGTACCGTTTTTAGGGTTCCGTAGGTCCCCAAAGGGTAAAAACGGGACACTATTACTAAGACTCCGCTGTCCGTCTGTCCATCTGTCAACAGGCTGTATCTCATGAACCGTGATAGTAAGACAGTTGAAATTTGTACAGATGATGTATTTCTGTTGCTGCTATAACAACAAACACTAAAAACAGAATAAAATTAATATTTAAGGGGGCTCCCATACAACAAACGTGATTTTTTTTTTGCCGTTTTTATAGATAATGGTACGGAACCCTTCGTGCGCGAGTCCGACTCTCACTTAGCCGGTTTTATTTTCTTTGCCATCTCCTTATTTCGTAGTTATAAACGTATCCACCTATAAAAAGGGCAGCACCACCCACCACATGGGTTTTAGCTTTAAGATTTATACCTACCCATGTATTCTACGTTCCCATCGTTGTGGTCCATAAGTCAAGTAAGAAGATGACATACACATAAGACCCCTATTATTGTTAATAGAATCTAGCTTTGTGATCTCATGTTGGATGTCCTATTCAATAAATAAATAAATAAAGAATTAATAAATAACTGTTATACAACACAGCAAATCCATAAAACTTGAAACTTTTGTCAGTTCATCCGAGAGAACCAAGAGAAGCGTGACCGCGCGGAACGCAAGATGGCCGCCGACGCTGAGGTGTTAGAGAGAAAAACGCGGGAAACTGAAGCGATGCGGATGAGAGTCAAGGAAATGGAGGAGGTGAAGCAAATGATGGAGAAACAAGTCAAGGACTACACTATCTATGAGGTAAGTACAGTCAGCTGCTCAGATGTGATGTTATAACTAATTATTTACTCGTTTTTTTTAATGAATAATGCCATCAATAGACGAAAGATACTCTGACCAAAATCAAATAAAATATTCAATCGAAAATGTTCCTAAAAACAATTGTAGGGTTAGAGAGGTAAAATTACGGAAAATCTTAAAAAAAATCAAAAAACAGTAAAAAAAAATGTTAACAGTTAGGTAGGCTCTTCTACTTCAAATTGTATTTTACAAATAGGTCCTACGCACCCACCGAGTTTGTCTAACCCTCCACCAAACATCCTGTATCTGTATACCTACCTACCTACCTTCTATCTAATGAATAGGATTAATTATTTCAGTATTCATAATTTCAGGATTATTTGATGGCTGTTGTACACAACTATCCCGAATTCAAACAACCGCTAGATGTTTTGAATAGATACGAGGCTTTAGGTGAGTCGCAACGCTTTCCAAATAGATAGGTAGGTACATATAATGCTACTACCAATAAAAACAATTTAAACTTTTGCTTTCTGTGAACATAATATTACACATTATTTATCATGTATCGCGTACTTTTTTTATTTTCCTGTACATTTATATCGCGGTACGGCGGAGAGCCCGCAGCGCTTATGGTGACCACACGAGATTTTATGAGACTTTTGAAAAACTTTTAAAACACCAAAATGAAATTGTATACGCGTTTACAGCTTATTATCTCTCATCCTGAGATGAGCCCTGACCCCTTTTTTGCTTAATAGACTGCACTACCCCGGCCATATTGAGAAGAGTCGCGTCCCCACGCGACTTTCGCGTAGGTCTGTTTTTAACTCTGCCTTACTTCTAGCTGCGGCCAAAAGCACACTAGCGGAGCGTCAGGAGCGAGATCTGGAGATGCTGGAGAACGCTCGGCAGGAGATCGCGGCGCTCACGGAGGAGAAGAAACTGTTTATGATGGGGCTCAACAACACGCTCGCTAACTTGAGGGTAGGTTTGTTACTTGGAGGTTTGTATGGTGGGCATCATCATTAGCAATTCTTCAACCACTGATGAGCACAAGGCCTCTCCAAAATGATGTCCCAAATATTTATTCTGAGTCTCTTTGATCTAAGCAGCATTTCGATGGCTTTTGCATTCGTAGTTTTTTTTTCTATGATATATTCGCGATCAGTCGTTTGCTATGCGAATTTTTTGAGTGTGATGCTGTCTTTTAAGAGTAGGACTCTGCAGTCCTTCTTAAAGTCAGTCTTCTTCTCTCGTAAAGAGTGATGCGAGTAAGAATACCTCGGCCTCGGAAACGAACCTGGTTATTTTTTGTAAAATTACCTTTACCTTATAACAATAATAAGCCGTAAAATACATACATCATTACATAAAAAAGACACACATACAGATATCTATTCCCAACCTAAGCAATAAGCTTGTCTTATGGGTAGGTACTAGATAACTGACATACTTAATGCATAGATCAATTTTTTTATTATACATAGAAAAGGACCAGAACACCCTGAACAAAAATCTGCAGATCGTACAAACATTCATCCCGAGGCGGAAATCGAACCCGCAACCTCCTGCGTCGCAGGCGTTCCTTCGCCCACCGCGCCACAGAGGTCGTTAAAAACCTTACTCAACATTTTTAAATATTTTTTTAATTCTCAAAGATTGAGTAGTTTTACCAACTTTAAGTAGCTATCGTTCGTACCCACGTATATAAATGTGGGGACGAACGGGAATAAAACTTCCCGTTGGTCCCCATCGGGGACAAAGCGTGGGGACGAACGGGAATAACCCATAATAGGTAATTAAAACGTAAAAAAAATGCAGCCTGGGTACGACAATATAACTCTTTTCCACCACCTTTTCAGTGGCGCTACGACAAAGTCCGCAACCGCGTGATCAAATGGGAGCTAGCTCTGAACCGTCTGAAGGAAACCGCGGCAAAACGACACGTGGAGCTGAGCCATGTGCGTGAGGCCATCTGGTCGCTATACCTCAAGATTTGCAAGCAGAAAGGTAAATGTTATGGGTATCGTCAAGATTCGAAAACATAAAGGTAAATGTTAAGAGTATCGTCATGATTCGCAAACAGAAAGGTAAATGTTAAGGGTATCGTACAGATTTGCAAGCAGAAAGGTAAATGTTAAGGGTATCGTCAAGATTCGAAAACATAAAGGTAAATGTTAAGAGTATCGTCATGATTCGCAAACAGAAAGGTAAATGTTATGGGTATCGTCAAGATTTGCAAGCAGTTTCCAGCCAGTTCCAGCCTCCCAAGAATTTACACTAGGTACTCATAAAATTTCTTTCTTTCTGTTTAATTTTTTGACAGAATTTGCACTAAGTGTTGATGATTGAGCACTTTCCTTTCCAACAATGCACAATGTTGACAAAGTATTTTTGAAACTCGATGCGAAAAAGATTTTTTTTGTTGTGAGCTGTTTACAAACATTTTATCTCGAGATTGGTTTATACATAGGCAAGAGAGAAATAATCGAATTTGTGTCCGCACGTAGTATTGCAATCTATAAAAAAAAAATATCTGTGAATTTACCAACGCCGTTATCTGACTGGCATTTGGCAAAGCCAAAGCAAGGTTTTTTTTCATTGTCGTCCTTCGGATTTTTGTTTTTTTTACTAAAGATTTCTCGTAACTCTCTAGGTCTGGTCGTGGACGTGCCTAAGGACGACTTTGAGTCGCAGCTCGTGGTCATCATGAGGGCATTGTTGGAGCTGAGAAGGATCTACAAGGTCGCTGTCAAGAGGTCCAAGGAAAAGTAAGTATTGGCTCCAAGCAATAACGGCCGGGGAGTCCATCTGTTGCTCCTAAAATATTTCTCCCAGGAGTAATACATGTCCATGTATTTCTAGTAGGTACATTATCAAAACACCCTTAGTAGTTTTTTGTTATAGTGCTTACCCGCACTTTGGGTATCTCTAAGAAATGAAATAAGTTCCACCGGCGCTATAGTCCGTAAGGGGTCTATAGCGCCGGTATATGAGGATGGGTATATGAGAGATATATGAGGTCCCAAAGATTTTCAGTTGAAGCGACTAAGGGTTTCGTGGCTTAGTTGGTTAGAGCACACCCGTACTGAGGGTGGGGCGCGGGTTCGAGTCCCGCTGAAACCGGCAATTATTGGGAACTTATTTCATTTCTTACCCTTAGTAGTTTTCAACAGTCGCGTCGGCAATGCCAAGCCTACTATACCAAGAAGATAACAATGATTATTTATGACAGGTTTATACATATCCCATCCCCGCGAAGCAGCTAACACATGACTCTGGGTGCAATTATACATATACACACCCTTTCAGTCACTTAGTCGCCACGACCCCCCCCCACGCTTTGCGGGGGTTGGGCGTTGTTGAATAAGGGTTCCTAAAGTTCTGTGTTGACTGTGTATTTAACACTTTTGTTTTCGATACTCCCAGAGAAATAATTTTGGCCCGCCCCCCACACTTCGCGAGGGTTGGGCGCTGTTGAATAAGGGTTCCTAAAGTTCTGTGTTGACTGTGTATTTAACACTTTTGTTTTCGATACTCCCAGAGAAATAATTTTGGCCCGCCCCCCACACTTCGCGAGGGTTGGGCGTTGTTGAATAAGGGTTCCTAAAGTTCTGTGTTGACTGTGTATTTAACACTTTTGTTTTCGATAATCCCAAAGAAATAATTTTGGCCCGCCCCACTTCGCGAGGGTTGGGCGTTGTTGAATAAGGGTTCCTAAAGTTCTGTGTTGACTGTGTATTTAACACTTTTGTTTTCGATACTCCCAGAGAAATAATTTTGGCCCGCCCCCCACACTTCGCGAGGGTTGGGCGTTGTTGAATAAGGGTTCCTAAAGTTCTGTGTTGACTGTGTATTTAACACTTTTGTTTTCGATACTCCCAGAGAAATAATTTTGGCCCGCCCCCCACACTTCGCGAGGGTTGGGCGTTGTTGAATAAGGGTTCCTAAAGTTCTGTGTTGACTGTGTATTTAACACTTTTGTTTTCGATACTCCCAGAGAAATAATTTTGGCCCGCCCCCCACACTTCGCGAGGGTTGGGCGTTGTTGAATAAGGGTTCCTAAAGTTCTGTGTTGACTGTGTATTTAACACTTTTGTTTTCGATAATCCCAAAGAAATAATTTTGGCCCGCCCCACTTCGCGAGGGTTGGGCGTTGTTGAATAGGGGTTCCTAAATTTCTGTGTTGACTGTGTATTTAACACTTTTGTTTTCGATACTCCCAAAGAAATAATTTTGACATTAAAGAGCATGTTGGACTCTACCAGTAGTAATACATGTATTACTCCTATTTCTCTTGGAAGAAATACTTCAGGAGCAATAGATGAACTAACCTGGCATTTGCCCAGCACTGGGACAATAATCGCTGCAAGTAATAAAAAACAAATAAATCAATAAATTACAAATATTATCTTTATTTTCAGGGACTCAGAATCGCTGTGCACTACATAAAACTAGTTTTAACACATTTTTTTTTCATTAATTACATATTATGTTGCCAAAGTTTTAATTTCAATTATCTTTTCATGTATTTAGAGAAGTTTTATGCTTAAATTATTTATTTAATTTTTCGTAGATAGTTTATTTAATGTTATGATAACGAACTGAAATGATGTGCTAAATCTATGTATTTTATTGATAAATTCTATCAAATTAAACTTTTAATCAAAACCTGTGATTTCATTAATTATTTATTTATTTATCATTCACACTTGACTTACAGAATAAGTAATATTTTCCAAAACGTCAAACATTATTATAAAAACCTAAAGTAGGTACATAAAATTAAGTGAATATTTATTAATCATAAAATATTAATCATATATTAATTATAAAATTAATATTAATCGTTTCCTGAACTTCGGTTGAGTTAAGTGGGTCCCTCATTAAGAACAATTAAGTGAAGAGTTCAAAACAGTTTTCGATCCCTTATTATAGAATCAGCTGAAAGATAATTTGTCAAAGTTTTAAACTTTCCTCGTCAAATCAGGGCAATTAGATTTTAAGCCGTTCGCGTTAAGGTCTTCATACACTGTTTATAGAAGATAGGTATATTTCAGTGCAAAACAAAATGTTAGAAGATTTATTAATATTTGGAGAAACCTCCAAATATTATCATACATACAATACAATACAAAATTCTTTATTGTACACCACAAAAAAAGATTAAAAGAAACATAGACATAAAAGCGTAAAAGTACAATGGGCGGCCTTATCGCTTAGAAGCGATTTCTTCCAAGCAACCCTTTTTTACATACATACAGGGTTACAGGTTAAGTACCGTCGACCTAGATCCACTTATAAGTATACAGTAGAGATATATCAACCTCCTCAAAGAATAGGAGTTTTATGTATCTCTATTCTTAGTAGGTAAATATTTGCCGTGAAGCAGGATTTATTCATGAACCTATTATTAGTCCACTGCTGGACATAGGCCTCTTTTAATGAGCGCAGAAGTTTAAACTCCGCAGACCACGACGGATATCTAGTGGACACTTAACAGGACAAGTTTAATTCGATCTTAATTATGTATATCTAATGTGACATCCTTATACTATCCCATAAATATAACATCTATGGACAGAAACGTCTTTTTCGTCTTTTTGTCACGTGAAAGTCTTGTGAAAGGACCCTTAGTTTTCTATCCACTTCGTCAAACCATTAGCAATAGCTCATTCCACAATCAACTCTACGATGAACTACTTGCATTACGTCGAACGACCATTAAAGCTAGTCGCCTGTTGGCAGTGGTTTCCAGAACCAACCACACTGAAGACATCATTGGCGAACAAACTCTACCTAGCCATGGTTCTTTTCTTCCTGGTCAAAGCAGCAATTACGTTATCCATCCATTTATATAAAGAATGGGTGGACATCATGTCTTGTCTTGACGAACTTGCCGATTCTCTGCCATTATTGGTGTCTGTCGTAATCGTTTTGTACTACTTCGTTTATAGAAAAGAGTTTCACGAACTGGTGTCTTTTATGAAGAGGAATTTCAAGCATAATTCTGCTCAGGGGTTGACGAACATGACGATGTGTCGAAGCTACGAGTCTGCTAAGAAGTTCGCTAAGATTTATACAGCTTGTACGATGTTTAGTGTTACCATGTATGCTTTACTGCCGGTTTGTCTCCACTGTAAGTACCTTCCTGGATACTGATATTGAGGCTGAGTTTTGGTCCAGTTTTGATGAAGGTAGGAACCTGATTACCCACGGGCGTATAAAAGGCCGCGATGTATAGGTATATTTTTCACGTCGCCCGCCCCGTGAGAAACATCCGTGGGTTTTTTTAGGCGGTAGACATTTTTTCAGTTTTTTTTTTGTTTTACAATTATTATAACTGTTTTTTCTTTTTTTGTTTTACAATTTCTGCTGGCAGGAAAACAGTTTAGCGATTAATTTGTAATCTGAATCTAAAATCTGTTTTTTTTTAATTTTCGTCTTTCTGCAAGTACCATAAAGCTAGAAGAAAAATAGTTTAGCGAATAATTTGTAATCTTAATCTAAAATCTATTTTTATATTTTCAACCTTCTGCAAATAGGTACCTTATAGCTAGGAGAAAAACAATATTGCGAATAATTTGTAATCTGAATCTTAAATCTAGAAGATTTCTTGTGATTTCAGGGTGGACTAAACAGCCGATTAATGGCTGGAACTACTCGGGTCTAACCAAGAAATTGGACTTTGTGTTGGTCTTCCTACAGTTCCTGATGACGCAATGGTTTGTTGGCTTGGCCATGGGGCAGTTTGGTGAGCGTATAACTTGGTTTTTAATATATCGGATTAGTAGAGGAACCTACCGGCTTAGAATTTGCACCGTGGGTGTCGTAAGAGGCGACTAAGGGACATACACCAGGGGTTGGGCAGCAGCTCTTGCACTATAGATCTACCACCGACCTGCGATTCCCGGGCATTACTCCCCGTGAGATAAAAGCCAATCAGGCGATTATCACGGGGAGGCCTGCGTCCAGCAGTGGACTATTATGGGCTGTTGAGGTGAGGAGAGGTACCTTCGAGGACCGTAAGTCTCTAATGGACATGGGCACGGCACGACCTTTAGATGTTTTTTAGAAGCTAGCTCGATTGTCTTTTGTTTTTTTATACAATTCCACACTGATGACGTCACAAATCTAGGCCTCAAGTAGGTATACGAAAAATACAAAGAGATTGAGACAAGACGGACGCACTGAAGAGAATTTGAAGACGCACCGACCGATAAAAACATCTTCTAAATATATAAAGGAACAGGGGATTTTTCGGAGACAACGCTAAGCCCAAACCGCTGAAGCTAGAAAGTTGAAATTTGGAAGAAAAGTATCTCCTACCATAGGATTTTGGGATATTCCACCCCTAAGGGAGTGAATGGGCTTCAACCCATTCACTCCCTTCTCTTCCCCTCTTCTTTGGTGTTTTTTATAACTCTTTAACCAGTGGTCCGATTTGCTTCCAACTTACAAAAATATAAGTATTACAGGATTTTTAAACATTTTCCAATGAAAATGGGCCAAATGAGGTTATTAAATTTTGAATGTCGTTGCTTCGTTTTGAAATGTTTGTTTGTAATGACACGATTTGTATTTAACTAAACGTGAAAATAAACAAATAAAATCACGGGAAACGGTTTCAGAAACGGGTTTCAGGATTTTTCAAAACAACCCATTAAGTTTTGTCGAGTTTAACCGGGTCTTTTTCATTGAAATCAGATTTTTGGAATTTCCGACTAGTAAAATTCCGATCGAGAAGCGTTTTTACCCTAAAGTCCACGTGAGCGGAAAGCTTTACGATATAAAATATAAAAAATTCTTCAAGGAGTCTTCTTCGCCACCAACTCTATCCTAATCTGCGGACAGCTGGAGCTTCTTTGCTGTTCTCTCCGCAACCTGCGCTATACCGCATTACTGCAACACGGAGTGACCCACTCTGCGCTCGCGGCTAGACACGGCGATATCCAGCTGGACGAAATACACGGGTTTATCTACAACCAGGCTGAGATGGTCGAATCGGAGCATCATTATGATGGGAGAACGGTAAGGAATAGAATAATGTAGAACGGGGAAAATTTAATAATAACGGATATAGACAACAATGACGGCAAGATTTATAACTTTTTTTATAATTCTGTGCTGGTTGTCGTATGGAATGTGCGTCTGATCATAGGAGCACATTTCGTTTTCAATTTTGCATAAATATTCGGATAAGAAATAGTTCATGAAATTATAGCGAACGTAATAAAATCGCTTGAAAATTAATTGAAATTAATTTTCGCTCATGATGATTACCTATGTGTTTTGAAAAACTAAAATGGGAAAAACAGCAATTTTTTATCTGATTATGTATTCAAATTTTCATCGCAATAAAGGGTGTAGCTTCGTTTGAATGGCTGCTTACAGGTTCGCACACTATAAACTTTCCGAATAATCGGAACTCTCACTACCTTGCATCATTATGGTGTAGCACACTCAGCTAGATATGGGGATATCCAGTTAGATGAAGTGCACGGGTTTTTAAACGCGACAACAAAGTTTGAACATTGATCGATGAGATGGACATTCAAAAACAGCGGTCGCTTCAGCTCCCCGATAACTAACTAACTGGAAGCCTTACAGCAGTTCTTTGTTGCAGGTTAAACACTATGAAGACGTGACACAATTTGGTAAGCGTTGAAAATAACATTCATGAACCTTTAAAAGTTATCTTGTTCTTTGAGTTTTGGAAACCCAAATTTTTCTCTGTTTACGTAATATACCAATTTATTAGATTTACTCACCTCGTTGCTTCATGCTCATTTTCCGAATTTCGGTTCCTTGATTTCATATACTTCTATAGATTTAAAAAAAAACCAAATTGCGAGTCGGACTCGCGCACGAAGGGTTCCGTACCATTATCTATAAAAACCTGGTACATCCTGGTGACAGACGGGCAGATGGACAGACGGACAGCGAAGTCTTAGTAATAGGGTCCGTTTTTACCTTTTGTATACGGATCCCTAAAAACATGTATTTACCTACAACCGAACATAGACTCCCCCATTTCCCGCTGTTAGTTTTTATAATTAAAATACTAACGCCCGAATACTTAAACGCAACTCAGATATAATCCCGTCTCAGGTGACGAATTTCTGACAGATTTTCATTGAAAACTGTCGAATCGCGACTTGAGACTTGCTTAAATCTGAGATGCGTTTGAATATTTGGGGGTTAGGCTATGCTGTTTTGGCTTTGACTTCTACTTGGAAAGATATATGATATACCTCTTCTACTGAATACCGGTTCCTTGCCTTCCAGACATCTACAGCAGGACCTACGACGACACAACTATGTCAGCCCTCCGTGACTGCGCGGTGATGTGCCAAGCTGTGATGGAATACAAGAACAAGTTCGAGAGATTCGTCTCTCCGCTGCTGGTGCTGAGGGTTGTTCAGGTCACACTGTATCTTTGTACGCTGTTGTATGCTGCAACCTTGGTGAGAAAAACATCCATCACACTTAGGTTTACTAGTACTACGTGTTAGGTGATGGACCGTTACATCACCTAACTGGTACAGTAGATCTACCAGTAGACCTACCCAAAAAGTGGTGTAATTACATCCGATGGAAATAGATTACTCGTTAATTTAATCTGGAAAAAAGGAGTGAGACGTGCAAGAAAAAAACAAATAAATATAATGCTGGCCAATTCACTTAGCATCATATAGCCCCAAGCTAAGAAGAGCGATGATAGAAACGATTACACTATAACCTTATATCTTTAGAACTTGGAGGTTACAGGAAGTAGCAGATTTAACCATTTTGTAGGTGATTTTGGCCTCTTTTGAGTAACTTTAAGATAGTATCTAAGAACAATAAAACTAAAGAAGTAGAACGCTCATTTATTTTAGTGGAAACACAAGGGACTTTGTACGTCTTCTAGTATCCATGATAATATCATGAAGTTGGGTCTTATTTGCAAAAAGCGAGAGCGCGTTGAAATCTTTTGTTTGCTACGCGGAAGAGGCGTAGCATCGTAGCACGTGCTACGAAGGTCTACGACAAAGTATATTTATTTTGACGGATATTAGGGGACTTGGAAACATTAAGGAATATGGCAAAACCAAAACATACTGGTGAGTTTCGTGAAACTCTACATCATCAAGTTCCAGAAATTAGGTGTTTGATAGAGCGTAAGCGTAAGTAATATTCGCAAGTGTTTTTGAACAATTTACAAGAATGTCTCATGTACATGTATCTACCTAAATGTTCTGTTCTGATACCTTGAATAGCTGTTAATCTCAAAGTCAATAACTTAATTTCTTTGCTTACAAAATAAGCACTTAGATTTTTTTTATTATATACCTACAGCTTTAAGAATTGCCATTATTATCAGAAATAAGGTACTTATTATTGATTTTATTCACTTTTTTTTTATCAATTATGAGAAGTAGGTTTGTAAGTTGTATATCACTTATGTGTCTATCACATGTTTGTTTTTCTTATCTTAGTCTAATTTTAATGCGATTTAGATTATGTAATAATATTATAATAAATTCTTTATTTCCCCTTCACAATAGGTAACTTAAAATTAAGTTATTTTATGCACAGTGCGTTGAACGATAATAATAATAATAAATCATTTATTTCCGAAGGTCTTACTTACTAGTCTTACTTACTATATTGGTACAATAACAATATTGTGTTTTAGACCTATTTCACCAACAACAACAGTTCAACTCCTCGCTCTAACTAAGTTTAGACAACTTGTGTCATAGACGCGAAGGATCTCGCCTCTCGGCAAATATTTTACAGGCAACTGTTATGGCTTCTTAAAAGTACAGATACAACGATTTTATCTATAAAGAAAAAATATTTTATTGAACCTGTATTATGAGAGGCTGGAGCTTGCTATAGGTTTCATAAAAAACCTGAAAATACAAGTCTCCAGGGCTCCAAAGATTATTAGATTTGTTGCCTAATTATTACTGGAGTTGAACTCATTTTCTATTCCAGAACTTCGACATGATGACAGCGGAATATTTAGTTGCAGTCGCATTGGATATTTTCGTGTATTGCTACTACGGGAATCAAATCATATTGCAGGTACCTGCTGCTATATCACTCAGCGTTAAAGTATTAGGTACTATACACAAGCCAAACTTGATGTAGAATGATTGTAAACAAAACACGACACAAATAACTAAAACACACTAGGCGTCGAGTTTCAGATATAGGCAATTGTAATTGCATTTCCTTCCTACAATAAATATTGCTCACATTGCTCAAAACGTCAAGTAATATAAATTGCGTATAAAAAGATGCGAGACAGAGTGAATTTTAGGTTAAGTATGGGCAGTTTGTTTACATATAATCCATATCAAGTTTGATTGGTGTATACGTGCTTTATTTTTGGCATATCCATGATGGGGTCATCTTCGTGAGCTGTCTCTACGGACATGGGTCGAGATAAAAAAAAGTTGAGTAACGATTACTACTAAATAAAGCTCCCGTTTAATGGTACGAAACAATTGAGTGCCTAGGTTTTTTTTATACCTTTGCCGACCCCTGAAATGCTTTAAGTTGACCTCTTTTGAAGAACCCCATGTAACATGTTGCTACATAACGAAGGGTGTAATAGGTTCGTTCCTTCAAATCTTGCAATGGGGCAGACATTGCTTTCTGTAACACTGTTTTTACGTGCCCAGAACTACATGTTCCTTACCTAATTGTTGTTCCAAAGAATTGTCTCTATTCTAACAACAAAATATGACTTTTAGATTATGAGGCGTTCAAAAAGAAGTCGCACAAAGGGGAATTAAATCAAATGTTTTGGGTCGAACGGAGAAAATAACCTAATGGGTAGAAAAATCTTGGGTCGAACGGGGAAGCACTCATCGTAGAGCACCTTCCTCGCAGATCTGACTGATAAGTCGACAATCAATAAGTTATCTCACTTAACATGATACTAAGGCCCGTAATATGAAAGCTCGCTCAGTCGAAAATCATTACTCGAGCATCGGTTGATGACTGAGTGAGCAAGCTTTCACACAGTACAGGCCTAAGGCACGATTATGATTTTGAAACTACGCCGTCATTCAGTCATCGATCTATGCTTTAGTAACGTTTCAGCCATGGAAAATCGTTAATTCGTGATTCCAAGCGTAAATATATGACTGTGGAAGCTTTTGTAATACGGGGCTTAGAAACATTCTGTTGACTCTCCAGGCAGACCGTGTCTCCACGTCCGCCTACCAATGCAACTGGCCCACACTGGGCGCCCGCCCTAGGCGCGCGCTGCTAAGTCTCTTGCTGGCGAACAAGCGGCCCGTGGTGGTGCGCGCAGGACGGTTCCTGCCCATGGACTTGCACACATTTGTTGTTGTAAGAATCTGTTACTAAGAGTAACTATCACATAGGGATCACATCTCCACGTCCGCCTACCAATGCAGTTCGCCCGCACTGGGCGCCCGCCCTAGGCGCACGCTGCAGAGTCTTCTGCTGGCCATCAAGCGGCGCTGGCACGCGCAGGACGGTTCCCGGCCATGGACTTCCACACATTTATCAAGTGAGCAATTGTTATGGCGGCAGTACACACTTGTTAAGACTTCTCGTGACGACTCAGGCGCTCATTGGCTCAACGAGAGGCATCATGTAGGTAGACATTCGTTTGCTTCTTCAAGGTGCCCCCCTTGAAGAAACATATGAATGTCTACCTACGTTTGGCGAAAAAAATTGCCAACAAGCGGCCGAGACCTCGAGAGCTGACCAGGCGAGACAAGCGTAGCATGTAGGTACACACGTGCTTGGCCAGACTTTGGAGTGCCTCTGCGAGTGTAAACTGCCGGCATCATGCCTAATTCAGCAATCATCAGATTCATCATCCTTTGATAGTCCACTGATGGGTGAAGGCTTCTCCTAATGAGCCCTGTTTTCCATCTACTTATCATCTATTAGGTTGTTTTCAGTTTTTAGGAGATCGTTATCCCACCTAGCCACAGCCTAATCGCGTGTCAATATAGTAATTACCATAAGCTGTTATAAATAGTTACATAATAACATACACAATCATAATATTTGTGTATGTAACAGCTGCAGTGTCAAAGTACGATCAAATTCCTTCAAACCACACCTAACAAGAATAGCAACACGCACTGTAATCTGTGATACGTGTGACGTCACCAGCGATGCAACCAAACGCAGAGCGTTTTCGGTCACGTGATCATTTATAAAAAATGAGGAATTTTTATCCTACAGAGCTAATATATATCTTTTTGTATTTTCAGATTATCAAGACATCATTTTCTTACTACACTCTACTAGTGAACGTGAATGAAAAGTAGATTGCACAACGTTTTTGTGAAACCTCTCCCTATAGAAAGTTCTGGAAACTTAATACTAATGGAATAAAAGAGTTAAATATTTAAGAAGTATTTTATTAAAAGAAATTAATATACAATTCTTCTCATACATCAGTAGATCATTGATTGAAAATTGTTCAGCGAACGCCACTGTTCAGTCTACAAACTTATAACGATAGTCGCTAATCTTGCGCTTTCTAACTACCTCGGATAAATGGTGATTTTAGTCTTTGCATTTTAAGATCGACCCTAGTGACGGTATGTTCGAATTCAAAAGTTTTCAAGGGAGCTTCTGTAAAGTTCCGATAAAAAAAACGACAAAGCAAGATTTGTTTCGTCCAAAGCGATTAAAGGTAGAGCCACACTATTGTAGTGTGGTGTGTTGTGGTACGTCAGAAGCATATCGGTTTTAAACATTAACCCCATATTCATAATGGTCTGCTAAATTAAAACATCTGCTAAGCAGTGTTATTTCTCACTCTGACTTATGTCAAAAGAAGAACAGAGAAATAGCTTTAATTTAGCAGACTATTAAATATAAGGTTAATAAGGTGTGAAACATATTATATTACTGTATCGTGTAGCTATCGAAACGTGCGATATAACTACAGCGAGGTTCGGACAAACGGGTGACGCAATAGCAGTTGTATACATAAACTATTTAAAAATAATAATAAATAATGCTGGATAATTCAAACAGCATTAGCCCCAAGCTAAGCAGAGCTTATGTTATGGGTACTAGATAACTGATTATTATATGATTGGGCACGCTTTTGGTTCCTTCTGTAATAACATGCGTCTAACCATGCGAAATGTATGACAACGATATGCTTCGTACGCGCCACAACACACCACACTACAATAGTGTGGATCTAGCTTTACTCACTGCCTAAGCAAGAGTTACCTTCTTTAGTAACATTAGGGTTTTTTCTCAGTAGCAAAGAACGTCAATGTGATATTTTTCTTGACATTGCGAGCCTACGCCTCTCAACATAAAGTCTAAAATCACCATACTTACAAATCTGTTGTTAATTCTATTGGTTCTGTTATTAAACTTGCAGAGTTTACTTAGAGATGGTCTATCGCGACTTTTTACGGCGATACAAAACTTAACAAAAGTCGCTTGATATACAGAGGCATCCCTGCACTCTAACGACATTCAATATACAACATTTGTAAACATTACCCGTAGTAGTAACTTAAAAATCACTCTCTCGTTGTTGTTTTTTATATAATCTTGCTACAATGCATAATGCTGACAAATAATTTTCAAACTAGACCAATAAGAAAAAGTATTTTCGTGTTGCGAGTTGTTTACAAACACTGTACCTTGAAAATAGCTAAGCGACTGAATTGCCTTGGTGGGACTATATCGTCACAAAAAGTCGTAGCAAATTACCTCTTAAAACTTAGCAAGTAGAGCCCAATACAGAATGCACGCAAGAAAAGTTTTTAAACTCGACTGAGGACGGTTGGTATTAATGTTCTACGCGGTACGTTTACGCTTACTACTTATTACTATTAATATAAAGAGTTTATTCAATTACATTTTGTCATTAATTTTAATGCGATCCTACGGTTTCGACGTCGACCTAGTTTAAAATTAGGTAGTCGTTATGGTAAAATATCAGGGGGCGTTACTTGGAATACGAAAATCGACGTTTCCGATTCGTTATCATGCAAAAACAACTCTTATGTCGCTTGTATAAGAATAGCGTTAGCACGATAACGAATCTGAAACACCTACTTCGTTTTTAAGAGTACGGACCCAGGTCATAGACCTTATTGTTTATCAGTTATAATATCACTGTTGCTCGCAATAATAAGCCTACAGTAGTTATAATAAAGTCGCTTTTCCACCAGATATGTGCTTCGAAGCTATGTAAAACCCACCAATGATATCACTTTGTTTGCAGAGCTAACGATCATTGGTCAATTTACAGCTATAGGTTTCCGCAGCATATCTTGATAAAAACGCACACAGACACATTTAAACACACAAGTCGACGTGGAAACCGCAAGAAAACTTACAAAATACGTAGCCCGCACTGCGAAAAGCACTCGCTCCAAGTATTCTTTTCTTATTACGTAGAGTATTATGCGTCTTCACAGTGCAAGCTTACAATAGATAATACACAAGCAGACCAGTCATACATACAAATACTCAATAACATTCGTCCGCATATAAAACGCCCACGCGTGGGCCCAGAGCTGATAAACTGCCTTTACATTACAAACAATATAACTAAGGCCTCTTTTACCAACGACGTTACAGGTTACCAAACTTTATGGTAATGCTATAAAAACCTTTGCTTGAGTTTTTAAATGGTCGTTTTATGACATTTGAATGAAGGTGATTTTTATAAGTCGTGTAGGGATTTGATTGGGTAAGTTGCGGTAGTAGATAATTGGGATTAAAAAATTACATGCTGTCCCGCTCAGATCATATTTGCTATCTAAGCAAATATGATCTTAGCGGGTTCTTTTTTCAATCCCTTTCGTAATATACACGACTTATACCTCTTTAGAGCTTGAAACTCATGAATGCAAAACATAGCACGTTTGTTATACTCAAAAGTTAGACCGGAGGTAGTGAGGGCGTGATGAAATTTCGATTAAAACTGCCCGAAGAGGGTAGTTTCCAACTAATAGCAATGTACCACTACTCCCCGAAACTTAATGCCATTTAAATTCACCAGAAGATATATCTTAGTTATTGAGACCGCTGTAGTAAAAATTAAAAATATAGTTTAATATCGACGGTCGATGGCAAAGAGGGGCTAAATTGCAAAACTGGCAGTTTACTAACAATACAGAAATTAAATAAAATTATACCATGAAAATTACGCGCAAATACCTAGTACATGGCGCGTCGCTTAAATTATTACCCTATAGACAAAACAGAGTTTAATCTCTTATTTAAAAGGATTTGTAATTATTACGATGCACAGATTTTGGCAATGTTCAATAGGCCTTACAGATTTACAATTAGCCAGAAAATTGTAATGCAGCAAAAAAAATTACAATAATCAGAGCCCGGAGTCAATTTGACGAAATCGAGTCGTGATCGTAACGCTCATATTTCCATAAGTTTTGGTACAGCGTTTCTATCGTGCGGACAGGGAACGAAAATAAATAATGCTGGACAATTCACACTGCATTATCTAGCCCCAGGATAAGCAGAGCTCGTGTTATGGGTACTAGATAACTAATATACATAATACAATATATTACACAGATATTTTTTATCATACATAAAAAACGACCAGAATATACGGAACAAATATCTGCAGATCGTACAAATAGTAGTCGCAAAGCGGGAATCGAACCCGCAACCAGTCGTCCAGTATGCTAATATGAGTCGTCACGATCACGTCTCGATCCTACCGTCAAATGGACTCTGCGCTCTGATCTCTTAATCATGATTGAACCTTCAAGGCTGTTCTGTGTTCGCATTATAGCGATTCTTTAATCTAATATTTGATTAGTTAAGTTCATAATTCAAACAAAACAAATTGCATAAATTTATACTGAAGCGTTTTTGACAACCAGTCATAGCTTTCTTACTATTATGGTTCTTTCTTCACAAAAGAATTCAGCATTCCCAAAAACTTCTTACAAAATCCCGTTGCTTAAAGTAACTTATAACCTGGGTACTTATAGAAAAGGATTGAGTGTCCCGCTCAGATCGGATTCGAACAGCACGAGGTGACGTAACTTTAAATCCAATCCTTTAAGTACGTAGGGTACAACTTATCCCCTGTAGGGGTGGGTCGTCCTCGTTTGGACCAAAACTAAGGGTCGGTTTTAACACTATGGTAGACCATGATCAGGGCTTATGCGAGTCTATCGTAGTCGCAAAACCGAGTCCTGATCAGGCTCCAAACGTGGTTGCTGAGATAGGACCTGTTAGCAGTGCTTGTTTTAGATGTTACTCACTCCAGAAAGGGACAAAACATAGCTTAACAGTCGCGTAAATTAATTATTTTTTATATGTGTGGGGTTCGATGACCTTACCCTGAGGTCACATTATTAGGTTTCGACGATATTTCGCATGCGTTATCTTTCATAATTCAATGGTTTTTTGTAACAACGCCGAATCTAATACGTAGCCTCAGGGGAAAAGCGTCTAAAGCTTACAAAAAGCGGCATGGTTTACTCTAATTGATACAAAACTCTACTTCGTATTAAGTTTTCTGTACCACAAAATAGCCTAGGGTTGAAATTTATCCTTTTCTGTCACACACGGTAGACTTACCGTAGCGAGTGAAAGAGACAGAGCGAGATGTTTTCATCGTTTGCTGTCAAAGGTAGCTTCGTGAAGCCCGACCAAATCGACTAATTATAGTCACACCACTTATAAATAGGTTATTTTATTGTCTATGTCATACCCGAACGAAGTTTAGTTAAAAATGTAGGAGTAACCCGTAAATTACATTTTCAGGAACACAAGGTTCATAAAACCAAGTAGAGTGAGCTATCCTCCGAATAAATCCAGGACATAAGACGTCGAGAAGCGACAGCAACATGTTGCCGTCGCTTCTGCTTTCAAGAGAAGACTATTTAAGACGATTTGATCAGGCTATTTACCAAACTCTGGTTTCAAATTTACAATCCTACTGCACAGTTTTCATGATGATATTAAATATCGTTTTTAAACCAGACTTGATAGATCGGACGATGTTATAAATGTGATTATTCGGGTATTGTAATCTTTAAGGTCAGTTCCGTCAGACCTACGCGGTATTTGCTACCCACAGCGGGCAGCGAAGGCGGGGTATTCGGTACATAAAAATTACCCGTCGGAGTGACGGGCAAAAGCGAAATTACTGCCGCTCTGGGTATTGACTACCGCGTAGGTATGAATAGGCCTTTGCTTTGAAACTTGTAAGGATAAGTCATCTCAAAAATTTCGAATCTACTTAACGCATTCACTGTCCAGCCTCGGCGGTCCCGAGGAACATGTGCGTCTTGGACCATGAAAGTGTTAAATCGCGAAAGTTTAAGAACGTCTGATGATATCATCATGAAACTGAATGCAAAAGAAATGTGAAGGGTTACAATGTAAGACCATACAGCGGGTAGGTTGGTGCGTTCAGACCGCGTCGGGGCTCCGGTTAACTGCGGGAAGGAAAAACGAAACGTTAGGGACAGGAGACCACATTACATGTTTAATGTTAGTTTAAGGCTGTCGCAATCTTTTAACTGCTTTAAGTTGGGCCAATTACAATTATGGAGTTGTGAGCCGCGTAAAATGAGTGATCATTTCTGTTGAGAGCGCACTTCAATCGAATCACAAAGCAACTGCGTAATTTTTTACGCTGCTCGTTTGACCTTTAACGACTCTCTTTACGTTTTAAGTAAGTAAAACGTAAATGAAAACGAGAGTCGTAAAACGTAAATAAAAGCAGTTTATACCGGGGGTCAGTATTTTTTGGTTTTAAAATGTTTAACATCTTTAAATGACGTTTTTTATTTTGATCTTTCCAATTTGGAGTTTATTGCATGCGACAGCGCTTAAACAAACATAGTTGGTTATGAACATTAAACATTTACCACAAGATTGACGGGTTTTTGGTTGATGATTTGTGTCCAAATCTTACATAGGTACAATTTTATATTTAATCTTGATATGGTTTTAATAACAAATTGGAAATGTAACAACATGGGTAAAAAAATGTCTCAAAATGTAACACACTAAACTCGAATATTTCTAAGAATACAGATATCTGAACATTTAAATGACCCCACAATGCACGATCCGAATTCCACTAAATTTATGGCTTCACCATAAAAATGGTATTGTCTCAAAATTACACATTTTGGCATTTTTCATTTGCTGCCATAAACTACAGATATGGACGCGTGTTATAAATTGGTTTAAACGAATTTATCAATATCTCCGAGCAACTATCATCGCACGCACTATTTAGAGTTTCTTTTATGTATGACGATTCTGCGACCATAGTAATGCCATAGTAAGGCCATTAGTTAGCAGAATTCGGCCTCAGGTATCGGTCGCGATAATTTATAGATTTATGATTAAACAAAATACGATAAAAACAGGATAAACGAGGAAAATCAAAAAGAAAAGGATACGAACATGCTTAGTTTAGCACTTCGGATAAACAAAACATGTATTGTAATGTAAACTCTCATATGATATCACACAGTTTGATACCTCGGATCTTCTTCATCACCTTTCTGTAGTGGAGCCAAAACAGGCGTCAATTCAATAGCTGGTATACATTGATAATGTTTTAGAATACATTTAATAATATTAAACAAAGTACAGCATCAAAACTGTATTCAACTTTCCCTCTCACCTCAACAGCCTATACTGGTCCACTGCTGGACGCAGGCCTCCCCCTGTTAAGCGCCTTATTGGTTTTTATCTCATGGGGGGTAATGCCTATAATTCCCACGCTGGGAATGTGAGTTGGTGATCGCAGTTCGGTGGCAGATCTATTCTGCAAGAGGCGATGCTGCCCGCCCCCCGGTGTATGTGCCTTAGTCGCCTCTTACGACACCCACGGGAAGAGTTGGGGTGCCGGCTTAGAATTTGCACCACCCCGGTGCAAATTCTAAGCCGGCACCACACGGCCTGTTTTATTTGGTGTGCAAGACTAATTGTATTGTATGTTTTTACGCAATTTACATTCTTCTTTTAATTTAAATTTAAACAAAACATGTATTTAGTTCAACATGATCATTTTTTCACTGATAATTGTTAACAATTACATCTGGAACTCGACGCCAAGCATCTGAGTTTTAGTTGTCCTTGTTGTGGTTTGTTTACAAACATTTCACATTTAGTCTAGTCAGAGTAGGTATGTACTGTAGACTGCTACAATACTCACTTCTTCTTATTTTTGGGCTGCGCCCTCGGGGGCGTGTTGGGTCGGCCCATGTTGAGGCCGGAGTACAGCTTGCGCTTGTCAGCCGGCTTGAGGATCTGGAACGAGCACATCAGGGTCTCGTCCACTGACATCAGG
Organism: Eupithecia exiguata; assembly: GCA_947086465.1. Classification (NCBI taxonomy): domain Eukaryota; kingdom Metazoa; phylum Arthropoda; class Insecta; order Lepidoptera; family Geometridae; genus Eupithecia; species Eupithecia exiguata. Next base: position 2,365,927 of record OX352247.1, read on the forward strand.
GCACCTGAAATATATTTAGTAGGGTTATTAACTTATTATTAACTCATTTATTTCAGATTTAAAAGTCATAAAACACTTACAGAATAAATAGAAATGTTGTAGGTATAATGTATTATGATATGACAAAAAAATATAAAAATGTATATAAATAATTAATTGGTTTCATTTAACCGGCCAAGTACAAGTCAGGCTCGCGCACGAAGGGTTCCGTACCATAATCTATAAAAACGGCAAAAAAATCAAGTTTGTTGTATGGGAGATTATTATCAATGTTATTTCACTACCGAAAAAAAATATAGCACACATTTCTTTGAATATTTAGGAAAAAAAACCGTAAAAAAAACTGCATTCAGTATAAGGAGATAAAAAGGCTTCTCATTTTCTGTGACGTCACCGTTCGGTTTGTCAACTATAAGTGCTTCTGTTCACTCAATAAATATAAAATTAGAAACAAAAAATTATAAAAACCTTGATATTTGTTGTTTGCATGTTGTGTCTCATAAATAATTTTCTTTCTTTCTTCCAAAAAAGATCCCATTAAAAGCACAACAATACTGTGAACGGTAACGTCACGTTTAAAATTTTTTGCGTTTAAATTTTAAAATATCTACACAATGATAAAATTTCACAATAAAACATACAAAAATAAATATTACAACAGACTACTACAACAGAGAATGCAAATGTACTGACCTGCGTTATCAAACTCCCCGCAGTAGTTCGGTGCTGAGAAGAGAGTGACCAGCTGTCTCTTCGCGAAGAACTCGTATCCGTCTTCGACGACTTGATGCGCGCGACAGATCAGGTCGAACTCGTGTTTGGAGAGGAACTTGCCAACCACCTGTACATATTAATAAATGTTATTTATATAAGAATCTTTATTAACAAAGAAAATTACAATCAAATAATAGAATTAAATTAAAACTAGTATTTACAATTGAAACAATTGAGCTAACTTCAGACTGTTGCAAACAATCTACAAGTAGCTCAACTGATCCATATCAATACGAGTCGGAAGCGTATACTATTTATATAATGTTACTAGTTGCTGCCCGCGGCTTTCACTTTCACAACTTTCACTCATAATATTAGGATTATTTAAGTAAAACAGAAACAGTACCTAACTAATAATTTCTTCTTGTTTCCGTCGACAAGTAAGTTGTGAGTTCAAAAATTTAAACCTGAATTCATAAGATTTTTGGGATAAATTTGTTAGTTATCAAGAAATACTATTCTTTTGAAGCAATTTTAGGTAATCTTTGTAGTGTGAAACGTAGTTACTTTCTTAACTCAGTGCCAAATAAGGTGGCAATACAGGTCGTTCACCTCCTCTCGCATAATACAGGAAAAATTATCGCTTTTCTGTCGTTTTCCATACAAACCTGAAGCGTTACCGGTGTCGCTTGGGTTTCGTGGTACGGGGGTACTAGCAAGCAAAAGCGAAATTGCACAACTCAAAAAAAATCGAAACCGGGAATAAGAATTTACTTTTCAAATTTTCAATATATTCACGTATTCTAATGTTCTAAAACACCAGAGTAATTTAAAACCAGTAATATTTTAATAAATTAATGAATAATATTATAATTATGAATGCGAAAGTACATTAACATGACCGAAAAAAGAAATGTATTGTGTCTAATATAAGAAAAACTATAGAAAACGTTTATAAATTCAAAATAACACAGGTCTTTTAATGTATGCGCAGTAATAATAATTCTGGACATCCGTGAGGGCTGGTGCGGCGGCAGATTTGGCAGAAGATCTCAAGAGGCGCAAATATGCAGGTCTCGACAGAGCCTACGCATTTGCTCCACTTTGAGTCAAATCCTAGGGTACCGAGGCTATCTGGGTTTATCAAAAATCATCTGAGCGTCTGGTTGAAGCGACGCGCAACCCAGCTGGTGAGTGACCCATGATCTGGCGCAGCGCATCAGCATGCAATACAGCGGGGCAATGCATCTTTGGGACGCTTCTGACTGGTATTGATTTGGATCAGTTGAGTTACCTTTCGATTGTTTGCAACAGTCTGCAGTTAGCTCAATTGTTACAATTGTAAATACTAGTGCCAATTTATTTCTATTATTTGATTGTAATTTTCTTTGTATAAGTATAATATTATTGTTTTAAAGGTACTGTAGTTTTATGTGACAAGCCTAAATAAACGATTCACGATGGCCAATGCAACAATTTTCTAGAATTTACAATTTATAACAACTAACTCGTGACCGGACCGAGAGAGGAAAGCTTTGGCGGAGGACTTTGCCCAGTTGTGGGATGAATCTGGCTAGTGAAAAAAAAAACAAATATTAAGGGCGCATTAACACAGTATCAAACTGGCGCGGTGGGCGAAGGTCCGTCCGTCTGCATGTGTCTGCTATTAATTGTAAGCAATATTTATTGAAGGGATGTCAAATGGACCAATGTAAATTGCGCATAAAAAGACGCGGCAACAGAGTTAATTTTAGATTAAGTATGGGCGGCTTGTTTACAAACATTCCAAATCGAGTTTGGATAGTGTATAGAGCAATAATCACTGGTGGTGTTCCACCTTTCTACAGGATGTGTCGGAATTAGTTTATTTTTGTTTATTATACACTTTGTAACCTCTAGACTAGTTTGGACACAAATCAAGGGTAAACCCTGATCAGGGCTTATCCAACCAATCGTCCAATCTACTGTACTCAAAAAAATCAAGCCCTAATCAGGCTCCCAACGAGTGTAGGAGTTAAATCTCCAGTTTACTACAAGTTTACAGAAGAAAGTACCCACGTTATCTTGAAATAACAGGGACAGTGGTAAACAATCCGGCCGGATTCGTGACCTATGCTACCTCGGCGCCGCCACGAGTGATAGGATAGAAAGTTCCAGACTCGTCTGGAGGTCGTGTCAGAGGTTAAGTAAGGCTAGGTTTACATAATAGTGATGACTAATGATTTTTAACCATTATGTGACTATGCAAATAAATAGATAGGGAGACGTTCTTCTTCGCGATTTCTGGAAACCAGAGACACTGAAGTGAGAAACTGAGTTCGGTTAACGATATTATCGAGACATGATGTTTCTTTCTATGGGATTTGATGAAGTGCCTCCATCATGCGGACAGGGATATACGAAAATCCTATACAAAAAATGGAACGTCACGATCACGCCTCGATACTCAATGTAATTGGTTTCATTTACCGTTTTAATTAAATAAATTAAAAAATGAATACTATCGTTAACAGAGCCGAGGGCTTTGGCGTATGTTAGTTTAGGAACGGTTAGCTATCGAACTTAACCGTGTTCTATGTATAATAAAAATATCTTTGTATGTAATGTATTGAATTAAATGTATCTGTCGTCTAGCTCTGCTTAGCTTGGGGAACACGCTGTGCGTATGGCCCAGAATTTAAAAAAAAATGTGATGTAGTTTTATGAACCCGACTCCTTCTGATCAATTGAAGAATTTAACACGCGTCGAACATACCTCAGTGCCGAAAGTAAAGCTGACTCCGCGGTCGTTTTCGCCCCATCCCGCGGTGTCCTTATCCGGGTCGGACCACAGCAGGTCGCAGAGCAAGCCCTGGTCTGGGACATCGGTGGGTCGCATGATCCGCCGGATCTGCTCCATGGCCTGCAAGTCGGGTGAAAGGCCTCCATGGCAGCAGAAGATCTTCTCGTCAACTGTAACAATGGAAATTAAGAATTAAACAACGGCCAACCAACGTACGCTGGGGATGGGAGAATGTTGTTCGTAAGTTTCAAGGGTCGTCAACGCGTGTGTAATGTCCCTGATGTTGCAGGAGTCCATAGGCTGCGGTAACCGCTTTCCATCAGGCGGATCGCATGCTTGTTTGCCACCTTGGTGTTATAATAAAAAGTATATGACCCGACTGGTGTTAAGAAATTACCCAATCGCAACCTAGAAAAGTAAGTACGTAATGCAGTTTGGTGCCAGAAAAAGGGATGCTAGGTATTGTTTCCCCGGACGAAGTATCAAGTTTCTACGACCAACGCATTAGGCTGTGCGATGTTGTTGGTTAGTCACGTACAGGTAATTTACGAGCGCTAGATAAAGGATAGATAAAACCAACATGAGTAGTGGCTAATCGATAACTTTCAGATTGTCAACCCAGGAAACTATCAATTAGGCTTGAAAAGGGTTGTGATTGGGGGTTGTGGTTGATCCCCATACAGCCCTTTGAGTTTGGTATTGGTATGGTATGTGGTCGAGGAAAAGTCACTGGTGTGTTATGTTAAGACTATAGTCACACGACGCACTAAACTGATTATCATAAACTTAAACTGATTGACTTGGTGTTAAGATGGTATAAATTAATGGTTGAACCCGCGTTCTCGTTGGTATGTCCGGGTGCGAACTGCCTGAATTTAGGTTATCCGCGAGCGAATACGCGTCAATGCGAATTAAGCAATATCGCGTATTTGCGTGTTTGGTTTTAATCCATTCCATCCATAATCCAATCCATGCAGATAGGATACAGAATTGGATGAAGCCTTTATCTATTACTACTCCCTGTGGTTCAGCTACTCGATTGACATGGAGACCCAAGATGTCTCTCCATACATCTTTGTCTCCAGTTGCTTCTTATATTCTAATATCTACCTACACCCTAAGCTTATGCCAACGAAACTCAAGTCCTATCAAGCACACGTCCAGGAGTAAATAGAGATCATGCTTGTGAATGATGAGACGCCCTGACCCCGAGTATTTACTTACTACGCTGCAGAGGTCGCATTATCAAGACACGCGGTTTGAGTAAACAAGAACCAACAATCTTCGGTACCTAGATTGTACAATCTTGTTTACATTAGGTTACAACAATAAGGACAACTAACAGCTTGTTGATGATGGTGCTATGAGAGCTGATGAACATCAGCTGTTAGCACAGATGTCCATTTTAAATGAACACGAACGGCTATGGATATCCAAGGGAGTGTGCAGCTAAATTAACATCGGTGTACCACGATTACTCAAACTCATATAAGACTTGAGTAGGTCTTGAGTCGGACTTGAGTAGCCGCGACTATCGGCAGTTTTCAACGAAAATGTAGAAACATCGTACGTAATACGAGAATATTTAATTTTCACGCGCTCGTTGCGAAATGTTACTATTCGTATATCAAAAGCGGAACACTGAGACAGACGGCACTCCGACTGCAAATTTACAGTTTGAAAGCAGTATTTAGTACGACTGCAATAAAACTGCAAACCAACCGCTCAGTCCGATTGCAGTCGGTGTGCAGTTCCAGCGTGCAGTTGTTGGAACTGTACGTCGTCAAGTGCACACCGACCGGGCTGCACGGTTGGTTTTATTTTAGTTAGTTTTCTCTGATCTGGAGCCAAGGTATAAAACCACTCCAGATTTTAAGATTTTAATAAAAATATCGTTAGTAAAGTAAGTAACCAAGTATCACGCACACCTAAATCAACGGTGTTCTACTCTGGTACCAGACTCCTATGAGGCTGGTGATGTTGGAGAAGAACCACATAACATCATTATAAAGATACGTACCCTACATATGCATGTACATTACACGAACTGTTGTTGAATGTTTGTTCATAATATTAAACACAACAAAAAAATTAAGTGAATAAAATCAATAACACCTTATTTCTTATTTAATAATAATTACTATTTATAAAACTTTTTATGGTATACAATTTAACTTTAAGTAGGTACTTATTTTGTAAGCATAAAGATATAAAGTTATTGACTTTGCTTATAAGTTATAAGGTTTTGCTAATCATTTCTTTTTATTTAATTGTATGCTTTGTACAGTTTTGATTCATTACTTTTTATAAATATTATCTGTAGTGCACCAACTTATAAAATGTAAAGTTTTCTGTTATGAGCGGCGTCCTCAAATACAAGCAAATTTTGCTAAAGGACTCTAAAATAAATGTAAAAGAATTTTATTTTCTGTTTTTTTTTTGTGCAATTAAAGTTATCGAAATAAAATAATATTTATTTTCTATGCATCATTGACCGTTTCGTTATGTCTTATTCTGATTGATTGTATAGCCCTGAACAAGTAGAATATTTCATCACGCATCTATTGTTTATTTTTCTCGGTAATATTGAGTCAGCTAACGATGTTTAGTTTGAACTAGCATACCGGCCTCGGGTTTTTTTAAGAAGAAGAATATAAGATATTTTATTTACCTTAAAACTACTATACACAAATTACCTTAAAAACTATGTTAATAAATACTAAGTAACAAACTAGATTTTTTTGTGCGTAGCTGTGTTCATGGCAATATGGCCTTCACTCAGCATTGTGCTGGGTGCATACTGATGTACACCTAGCGCTGGTTTTCAGTGAAGACCAGGGGATCGTGTCACGCCACGATCGTATAGCGACGGTGCACACAGTCCAAAGACAATACCTACTGCGAAACGACATGGGAATTAGTCCGATTTATGGTGCGAATATTTGTGAAGTTTGATACAAAAGTATAGTGAATTTTTGTGAGGATTATAGTAAGTACAAGAGCAATAAGAACACATCTTTTTAAAAGGAATAATTACGCGATACCTTTTTTTTACTTATATAACACAAGCTGATGTCCGCGGCTTCGCACGCGCTTTTCAATTAGCCTATGTCCCTGAGATATCATTACCAACTTTCATTATGATCCGGCCGTTCGGCGTCAAAAGGTAACAGACAGACAGAGTTAAATACGAATTTATAACTGTCATATTTTTAAAAAAATCACGAAACTCTTAACGCATTATACCTACAACCTTCCTCATGAACCAGTCTATCTATTATCGTATTGGTTGGTGAAAACCGTATGAAAATCCGTTCAGTAGTTTTTGCATTTTAGGCTTTCAAAAGACAGACACGCGGGGGATTTTATGTTTATTAACAATCAATGGCTAGACGATAATCTTTTATGACATTGTTTTGAATATTTAGTTGGGTGTGTCAGGGCTCGTTTCGGAGCGAAGCGGACGTATATATTCTATTTTATATCATGTGATGTGACAATGTGACCAATATCATGGTGTCAAAACACCGTCACGTGAACGTAACGACAAGTATTCGAGATATAACCTGCGTTATTGTAGATTGGGATTGATAATGAATGACGTAATTTGTCATGCTGTCCAGCTCAGTTCGAATACGATCTGCAGGCTCATTCTATAATCTCATTTCGAACTTCACTAAGCTGAATCGGCAGTCAGTTTAAAGTTTTGTATTCTGTAAAACTTGATAATGCGTAGCGCCTCAGTGATGAGCGTGTTAATGATATGAACCAAGTTGACTGAGATTTTGACATTTACGTTATAGAATGACGTACAATTGGTATTCTGTAAGGGAATTCACAAATCATCTTGAAACTCAAACTTGTCAAATAAAAGGAGCGATCGAATTGGTCACTTGCGTGAATTCGAATTTTTCAGAATGAGTCTACTCAGCTGTCGCTGTCGTCGTCGTCCCGCATAAGATACCATTCTAAATCCCATACTTGAAGTACGCAGGTTATACTATTGTTTTTAACACATCACTCTGAGGTAACCGAGCGTAACTTGCAAATATTGTCGCATCGACTTACGCTCAAGGTTAGCTAAAACTATAAACAACCTATTAGAGCTATGGGTATTAAATTCGGTGGAATTAAGCACGTATTCGGTAATTCAGATAAGGTATTCGGTCGACGGAACATAATTTGAGGGTATGCTGAATAATAGAGCCTAGTCTAATACGGGGATCAGAGGAGCGACTCGGGACATTACGCTAAGAGCGTCAAGCGTATTACAGTTTATCTTCTCTGAAATGTTTCGGTAAAAGGTTACATAAATTACAAGAGCCTCCGTAATGGAACTCATCCTAACACGATTAACAGAACGGAGAAACTTCGAGTACCTATAAATAGGGAAAGCTTAGGTGGGCTGCGAACCTGTAAGCCCCCATATAAAAGTAATTTCTGATTCAATAAGCCATAATCTTTATTCATACACAATTATAAAATCGTAGTGAAAGTTTTTGTACACACACATTGAAACCTTAATTAATTTAAAATAATAACACATGTCCATGTGAACCACAATCCACAATGTGTCCACAATGAATTTCAAAATACACACAAAAATATAGTAATAAAATGCAATCATAAATCATAATAAAAATAAAAGTAATAATAGTATTAAATTAATTAACAATGTCAATATTAATAATCAGATCGAATATAACAAATCATAAAACTATGTCATCCTTAATAAATAAATTGGAAACTACGTCCCCGATTTTAATGTTTTTGCATACATAATCGGATAAGTCATTGTTATTGTTTTATTCTGTTATTGTTATTTTCCTAATAAATGTGCTACTTCCTTAAAAAAATCGGATAAGAAATAGATTAGTTAATATAGATTTTTGCACCGTTTTAGTGTTTCAAAAATGTAATTTTGCAATTTTATTACTTTGAATGTATTCTGAAGTATAAGTGACGTGAATTGAAATTTGGTTTAATGGTTACTAATATATTGTAAAATAATGATAAAAATAATGATTTGATGTGTGGCGTGGCGATCTTGTTTTATCATTTCACGAGTCTGAACTTGGAGAAAACGCTAAAGTGTGGAATGCGTAGGTAAGATAAAACTAATTGGACGCTTATCGCTTTTTCAGTATCAACTTTCATTCAGTACCCAGACTGAAGCTGTAAATAAAAAAACGGGCCAAGTGCAAGTCCGATTCGCGCACGAAGGACTCCGTACCATTTGCTATAAAAACGGCAAAAAAATCACGTTTGTTGTATGGGCTCCCATGTAACAAACATGATTTTTTTGCCATTTTTAATAAGTATTTGTTTTATTTTAATTTCACTATTTGTTTTAATGTGAATATATAACTTAATATTCTGTTTTATTCTTCTATTTTATTCTGTTTTTTAGTATTTGTTGTTATAGCGGCAACAGGAATACATTATCTGTGAAAATTTCAACAGTCTAACTATCACGGTTCATGAGATACAGCCTGGTGACAGACGGACAGCGGAGTCTTAGTAATAGGGTCCCGTTTTCCCCTTTGGGTACGGAACCCTAAAAAAGTGATCATTGGATTTTTCCACATTTTTCATCAACACCATTAACAGAACTAAGAAACTTCCAGCATAAATCGGGCAAGCATCAATAAATCTTTTGAAACGTATCAGAACAATTACAGGAGCGAACAGAAATCACATTAACTGTCAAAGTTTTATGTAACAAACGAGTTCGTCCTTGAGTTACAAATCGGAGGTGGTTCATCGAAAATCAATGTTTGTTTACTTAAGCGACATGTCAGTGGAGACGATCGGATTTAATGAGAATGTGATGACGTCGTTGGATTCCGTAAACCGAGCTTATGTCATGTGAGAGGTGGAATGTGAACAACGCCGTTCTTTGGGTTGTTTAAACACATCTCTTCTCCGTCAGCTCAGCTTTGGTGGAAACTGGCCCTTAAACCTTTTAAGCTCTATCGTCTTTACGGATTCCCTGTTATTGATGGTTTCATAGCGCTCCGAATTCTTGCCGTTCCAAATTAATATTTTTATGAGAAAGGGCGAAGCACATTCGTTTTGAATGTCAAACCCAAAGTTTATTGGCAACGTTTGGCTTCGCCAGCCCGACCCGAATTTTAAAGCTGTATTATTACGATTATTAGAACGGGGACCGAGAGTCCCTGAAGAGGCAGACATTTCGCGCAAAATTGACCAGGAAATATGATACTTAATGCCTAGAACATAACGGTTGAAGCCCTTTAATAGTAAAAGCTCTTTGCCTAAACAATGTGGCCCCGGGGAGCCGTGATACTTGATGGCGTGCGTGATCGGAAGAGAACCGAAGAACTGGATCAAACTAGTTTCTATGCGGTAAGCTGGTGATTACAATCGTGTTGCAAATTACGGGAAATGTTCCTAATCGATCGACCGTCCATCGTGAATCGATCGTCAATCAATGCTCGAAGCATAGAGCAAAGGTCGATCGATAGTCGAAAGGCGTACCTTCCTCATCAGCAGACATACCTACTGCTGAACACGCCGCCCCCAAACAGGGGGGGGGGTTCCATTATCACCACGATTGGCAGGTGGATTGGTGTTATACTACACGATTTATGGGCCATGTCATCATTGTAATTTTTTTTTTATTAATTTCATTCGCACACAGAGGCTGCTGCCCTGTCAATGGTTCCCTTAAGGTGGAAGCGCACTACGCGTCAGCGGAACTGAGCGGGCGTGGCACTGGCCGTCAAATTAGAACAAATGACGAAACAAGCCGCGCGGCTTATTTGGTGATTTGTTCTAATTTTTTACTTTTATCGAAGAATACAACGGCAGAATGTTTGCAAAGTTGAGAACGGTTGCGCCAGAGCACTAAACATTGGAAGGAAGCCAGAATTGCAGCGATTTCGTCTTACTACACGACGTCGATTTCTTTCTTTTGTAAGTAGATTGCAATGTTTCATTGCAGCTCAATATTAATGTTTTACTCAATAATTCATTGCACATTTTACGTTAGAATGTTAGCTGATTGGTATGTCGCCGCCGGATCGTAGAATCAGTCCGATTGTAGAATTGATATACATGCCTATTGCAAACCGGCACAATTAATTACTCGTAGGTACTCAATACTCAAAATTTTTATTGCAAACAAGTCCATGGGATCTTAAAGATGATAAGAAGAAGATAAGAAAGTAAAAGAAAGAAAGTAGAAAAGACAAAGAATGAGGGTAGATCGGTATGTCTGCCAATAAAAACCAACTCGCAGTGACTTTTGTTCTTCCGTATGATCATGGCGCATGAAACTGTGCCGAAATATTGGAAATGGCTCAAAAATTCTAATTTCTAAGATAAGAAAATGAAAAAAGAGATCCCCTTGTAGGGTACCTACCTACTTTGTGCCTGAATTGATCCCGTGTTGAAAAGCTAGGTATAATTTTTACTGTACCTATAGTTTTAATTTAATTATAGTTTTTAGAATCTTTTTCGTCTGTTGTCCGTGTCCACACGCACTGAAAGGTCCTGCCAGAAAACCAGCGTTGCTCAACCTTTGGTAGAGCAACATTAAGCTGAAGTAGGGCCTATTGGTTCACTGGGCTTGTTTATAGATTTAAGGATAATTCATAAATACGTGTATAAAGTGTTTGCCTTTGTGTGCCAATAAATAAATTTCTTTCTTTCTTTCTTTCAAGTGTTTCAAACATGCACCCTGCTAGGGCACGGCAATACTTAGCTAGGTGGATAATTCTTATAATCTAACGACTTATTCTAAATAATCTATTTTACAATAGTGTTTAGGCTATATCTATCCTTAATAATAGTGAGATCTAATTTATTAACCTACCTATTATGTACATGAAATAAAATAATAATAAATAAATAACGTTGGACAATTCACACAGCATTGTCTAGCCCTAAGCTAAGCAGAGCTTGTGTTATAGGTACCAGATAACTGATATACATAATACAATACGTTAAATAGATAGATATTTTTTATTATGCATAGAAAACGATCAGAACACCCGGAACAAATACCTGCAGATCGTACAAAAACAATAGTATGCCAACTATGTTGTATGTTGGTATGCCAACGAATCAGAGCGTTCGTTTTTTAATCGGCCTAGCCTTTCTACAAATGGTCTGATTCAACAAACAGGCGGCGACTGGTTACAAAAACAATGAGATAGATAGATATTATTTATTGACAGAAATATTACATATTTTTGGTTCATAGTATCTTAAATCCTAAGATAGGTTTAACTAGAAACTAGGGTTCTCTAAAAATAGCAATAAAAAAAAATTGTAAATACGGTAAGCTAGACAGTAACGCACAAACACAGCGGTGTCACCGTCTTGTAGTATGTCGCGGCATGCAGCACACAAGCGCTCCAATCACGAAGAGATGCAGAGATGTATCAGTAAAATTCATATATTACATAGATCATAAAATAGTATATCAAAAGGTACGCATTAAGGTTACAAACCAATACCTACGCATAAAAGTTTTTATTAAAAGTGCCAGACTTGTTTCTGAATAATTTTCAGAATTATTTCCTCGGATATTTTTCCTCTGTTTAGCAGGTTTCTGATAAAAGCAAGCTTCGTATTTCTTGTTTCGCCTCAACTTACTACTGAACTTGTAATGAGGAAACATATTACTTTTGAGTTTTAATGAGTCTCGAAAATAATTTGTGGAAAGCATTAATATTCCTAGAAATGCCAGATCCTACTAGGCCTAATTATAAATACTATTTAACGGGTATTTATCTCGTTTATTTAAATAAACTATGGCGCTATGGCGCTCATTAGGGGAGGCCTATGTCCAGCAGTGGACTGATATAGGCTGATGATGATGATTTGAATAAAATAAACGCAATAAATATCTACAGCTTCCGAGATGAAAACCAGCTAGCATACTCAGAAGCAATAGCTAGCAGATGCTACCAGATGCCTTCTTATAACTCCATAGATAATCCAGAGATGAATCAGGAGTACCTAGATGATTCGTGGATGCGAATCACGTGCGAGAACCGGCACTCGCTAGCACGTGGACGTCGGCACGTGAGCATTGTTAAGTTCGCGTAGTCTACGAGGTTGCGTGCTGAGGCAATTAGCACGTTGTCGTGCCTTCGGTTATTTGATGACGAAAATTAAAGCAATTTTCCATAGATTTTATGCTTCATTCATCGTTTTTAGGGTTCCGTACCCAAAGGGTAAAAACGGGATTTTATTACTAAGACTTCGCTGTCCGTCTGTCACCAGGCTGTATCTCATGAACCGTGATAATTAGACATTTGAAATTTTCACAGATGTTGTATTTCAATATAAGAGGGCTGCCATACAAAAAACGTGATTTTTTTTTTGCTGTTTTTATAAGTAATGGTACGGAACCCTTCGTGCGCGAATCCGACTCGCACTTGGCCGATTTTATTAGATTTGAAACAAAAATAACGGGTAATAGCGTGACTTGATTTTTTTACCATATTTTGACGTAGGCGTTGGCTTGACTTATGTTCGTAGCGCATGCATGACCCAAACTCAAGTTCGAATCATTGCAAACACCACATGCTGCATGCTCACACTACGATAGTTTTAAACAGTTTATGCTCAAGACAACGAAGTGAAAGTACTGACAAGGTCAACTGCGCCAAGATTTTAAAACAGTCGGTTGTTCGTACAATGGTTAACTATAGCCATAAAAATCATCATCCATCTTTTGAAATAACAACTCTATGAGCCCGCCTCTAACTAAACGATAAACCGACTTGTCAAAAGTTACTCACGACATATTCAAAGGCGGTTTGTATCTTTACAGTTTGTAGGAAAAACTTATCTCTAAGTCGACAACACATCGCTTACCGTTTAGAGACAGGAAGCAACACAAGGGGGACCACCCACAGGGGTGTAGGGTGTAAGAACCCTCGGCACTCGCTGTGATGACACTTCCAACTGAGACTTGCGACGTTTGTGGAAATATGTCATGCTTTGTTTTATAGCTGTATCATGCAATGTTTTACACTGGATCTTATATCTAAATAGTAATATCGTGAAGTCATGCAAGAGCGGAAGCCAGAGGTGCTAGAGACTTGACATTTTGAGGAAAGCTTTCTAATTCAGTATTCGGGAAAACAAAGGTTTGGGAAATTTCCATGGGATAACGGGAACGAAATCCCTGGAAAATTGTAGTCTACCGTAAAACAAATGTTTCCTTTGAAAACCGGCAAATTGGATTATTAATAAGGCGTTTGGCAAAAAAACAAGTAATGGAATTTCGGGGAAGAAACGGCTACTTAGTTTACGCGAGGAAATTTTAAGATGTTTCATGCTTAAATTTCAATTTTGTGAAATGAATGCTGAATATTTACCGTGGGTCAAGTCGGTTGAAAGTTTGATTGATCGCAAGGTAAATGTGACCTCGACCGCAGTGCGACATTGACAAAGGATGGATTTATGTATCCATCAATTTGTTTGAATATTGACTTGAACGCGAAACATCAGAATTTAAACCTTGTCCTTAAAAAAATACGATTCAGAACGAAACTAAATAGGTATTCAGTCAAGGCGAAACTACTTTTACTCATGAAACGTTCACGTTTGATCTTGAATTTATTCGATAAACTGATGGAAAAGATAGCGACGGTAAAAAACTAAACCAACCAACTCAGTGCCAATGCGAATGTCACAAGAGATTACAATTTACAACATATTTATTGAAAGTTAGATGTGTCGTATAAAGAAGTAAAAGAGACCGACAAGAGCTCTTTAATTTATTATAAACTGTACATTAATGTAACATAACAGATTGCTTAAACCTTAAGACGGTATACTCTATTTATACTTTACATTCGTATGTAAAGTACAGTACGTAGAGTAGCCCCTTATAATCGTTATAAGGGGCTACTCTACGACGCCATTTTGTGTAAAGGATAGGCATAGGATTTCGCGTTCATAGGAGCGGGACAGAGCAGAACGGCGTTTGAAAATATCAAGTTTAAAAAAAAATAGACAATGGTGTCATCGCAGTCGGACACGGAGAGATTAATATGAGAGAGACAGATAGAGATTGAATGGACCTTGACACTTTTGACGCGCGTACCTCCATCTGTAGTTTTATTCATCTAAGGTAGAATGCCAGTGTGTCATTTTGTGACTGTGTACTGTACATAGTGAAGCGGTTAGTTGAGCAGAATAGAACCCCAGGCCAAAATCTTCCAGATTAAAGGTCATAAATTGTTTATTCATGGCTAAGAGCAGAGCACCCCATCTACGTTCATAAACCATTTATGGGCGTACTTTCAGAGTCAAAAGGATAGTCTTGATAAGGATAAATGCAGCAGTGCTGTGGACTTTCTTTAGTGCTGTCTTTTCATAGAATATGTGAAAGACGCGATGAGTAAGCAGTTTCTTTGAGAGTTTTGCTACTTTCTGCTCGAGTTGAGTTCGGGTGCTTTTAAGCTTTGAATCATAAAAAAACCTTAACTATAGTAGAGTCCGGTCAGGACGCAAGTCGACAGTGTATTTTAGGTTGCTTGATATGAAACATCACCTTCATTAAATACGAACTTTTGATACTTTTGATATAACAGAATATGGCAAGCAGAGGAGAGGTCGAAATGAAAAATGAAATGAAAATGAAAAACGTTTATTGCAGTACCTTTTTTACAAACATAAATTTGGATTTGGGAGACTCCATTTTAGCAAAACATTTGCTTGTGTAAGGGGACTCCGCTCTTGCCAGTGACATACATAATACATACGAAATGTCACACATTGGGCGAGATCTTTCTCCAACAGGACTGTACAGGAATCGAAATAATAAGGCACTATTATTTAAATTTCTGTGGTCGATTGGTATTGGCAGATGATTATAATTAATACAGACAACAAAGTGACAATTTCGTAGGTAATTTACTCGGAACATTCAAATGGAAAAATCATTTCCCGAGGATGTCCACAGGATGGATGGATAATCAATCACGAAACTAGAATCACTTCCTTTTATTATTGCTCCTGTTTATTCTTTCAAGGTCGGTATTATGAATCTGCTAGGTTGAGAATCTGTTGGACAAATGCATACCTCTAAATTGATTTTGTTTTTTAAATCTTGTGTATGAAAATGTGTTAGTTAACATAAGCACAAACATTTAAGTCATAGTAAACAAAGTTTTTATTTAATTTATTTATTAGAAACTCTTACGTTGAGATAAGAGGGGTTGTTCCGAATTCATAAACTTTACGTGCGTGCGGGTACTAGAATAGAATATATTTTTATTTGTATACTAAGGTCTTCAGCTTGCTCAGTTATATCAAGTACTGTTATGCAGTCATCCAACAGATTCAGAATATCGATCTTGATAGAATAGTTAAATAAGAACAATAATAAAAGTGATTCTAGTTTCATTTTTGCAAGCTAGAGGAGCATTATGACAGAAAAAACAGGTTTCCCAAGATGGTTCAATAAATCTGTCAAGCTTGCTCCAATTAGTGATACGGGCAAAAATAGCTCGGGGCGTAGCGTAACCAAACATCCTTTGACGTCAGTGTACGTATACGAGTACTGTACCAGGGACTTGTCGAGAAACAGTACTGAAATTTTGATTAGGGATAATGTTGGCAACAGAGGAACTGCTTTATTAAATGTATGGTAAAAGGAATATTATATTGCTGGCGAACTTAATTACGGTTGTGAGGAAATTGGGAGTTTTTTGCAAACATTTCCTGAGCAAAGGGACAAATTGTGCGCACATTACAGCAAAACATAAAAATAATAACTTAGGTAGGTCATAAGTTACTACCTATTCCTACTAACTGTGAAAAATCGAATTATAGAGCTAAACGCGCACCTAACCGCGTGGCAGACGCGGTATTCCCTGCATTCATCAAATTTTCTAAATCTTTATATGACATAGCAGTATCACGCACCTATCGGCAGCGAGCCCGCGGCATTTCAGTAAAATGCTGTAGGTAATTCGATGACTGCAGGGAATGCCGCGTCTGCCGCGCGGCTAGGTGCGCGTTTAGCTTTGGCGCTACGCTGAATGTGACGATATTTCGGCTGATGTGTCATAGGGAACTTGAAAAACACTGCGAGCGTATTGAACCGGACGATCGGCGCCGTACGTTCCGCAGATGTGTCGCTACACTTACAGTTAAAATTTTAAACAGATATTTCTATTAATTAAATTTTCACCTATATTACACAACCAAGCACGCCAAAAACTATCCAATTTCAAATACCCCTTTAAAAGCAAAACGCGCCTTACTAAACTTTAGAATTGTGTTACAAAAGATTCGTTAAAACACCAGCTCTTACATTAAGAGATACCAACTCAAGTGAGGCGTGGGTGAGTCAAGACCACCCCTCGCTACGGCTTATTGTTGACCCAGTTTGAGCTTCTGCCTATGTCAGGTAGGTAATTACTTTTGGACATCAAACACCAATGTTTCTGAGTTGCTGACTTGAGATAAATGGTTTTCTATTTGTGTTTCATTCATCGAACTGTCCAACGCAGAACTTAATATTTGACTGTTTACAGGAATATAGCTTACTAGTTTCTGTCTGCGGCTTCGCACGCGTTTTTCTATGGATAACTAATCCTGGAATCAAATTTATGCTACCTTTTAATACCATAAATCAGTTCCCATGACTGATTTATGGTATCAAAAGGTAGCAAATTTGATACCAGGATTAGCACCTGTATAAAAAATTCCCGGGATCCGTTCAGAAGTTTTGTCGTGAAGAAGTAACACACATCCATAAAACTTTAAATATTAATATGATGTGATTTAATTGCGATAAACTGTAAAGGTATGTACTGACCGGTAGCAATGTAACGTGTAACACAGCGAGCGATGGGAAATCAGTACGGGGAATGAAGGCGTGAGCAACGAGCAGCTAGACGGATTTTAGCACACGGTGTTACGTATCATGTTCGCTGCGAATGGTACACTTTACGCTCCGTAACACCGGTCAGTACCCATCTTTACAAGTAAATCGGATCTTTGGTGTGTTAAGGAACTAAACTTACATTTGAAGGACATTTTTGAACCCTTACTTAAATATAGAAATAAAAACCTTAGAAACTTAGATTAAGGGTTCCAAATGTCTACCAGCTTTAAGCTAGTTTGTCAGTAATCCAGTGTCTAGACAATAAATAAACACAAGTCAGACACAAGTTTGTATCGAATTATTTGAGTTTGCTGTTACCTAGAGGTCAAATCCGCGCCGTTCCTCAAAGCTAGGGACTTAGCAAATACGATTGTCTTGATTTAGTTGATTCTAAGACGTGGTAGAAGGACGTAATAGAAACTAAGAACGATAATAATCCGGTTCCGATGAGACATGTGTCGATTAAAATTGTTTGATAAACAAAGGCGAGTAATTTCGCAAGGAAGTTTAGCTTTAATTCAGTGGCCTACATAAAGGCGTTACCCCGACCGAACCAGCGCTGCCACCTATTTTATTTTATTACTAGCGCTCCGCCCCGGCTTCGCACGGGTATATTCTATAGCCTATGTTACTCAGTGATGATAGCTTAGCTTAGCCGTAACGCCAGTTAGTTATTAAAGATAAAAGGCTCTCGAAAACATAAAGCTTAAGGGTCTCATGAGAACATATCGTTTAAAAGGCACATAATACAAAGTACTTGTAGTTATAATGTTCTAGCGTAGAGCAGTTAATATAAATGTGACATTTCAGCAGCGGTAGGTCTAGGTCACCCTTGAGGGTAAGGTGACCCGGTCCTTAGGAGTATTCCAGTTTTGCTTACACAGTTTATCTGACCAAAATTTCTCCAACCAAAATTAAATGCCAAAATTTCTCTGTATTCTGGTGAGAAGTTTTAATTGCTAGACGTATATTAACCGAAATTTTACAAATCGGAATGTTACAGCAGATCACATGGGTTTTAGGACCGTATTATTAAAGCTTGCTCAGTCATAGATGCTTGAGTGACGTCAATTTCGTAGAAAAGCGTTTCTCACGCAAAGAAAAGCGTTTTTCATAATACAAGGTCCGTATTATGAAAAACGCTTTAAATAATAATGAATGAATCTAAGGACGGTATTATGAAAGCTTGCTCAGTCATAAATATATGCTGGAGCATCGCATAGAAAAGCGTCACTCAGGCATAGATCGACTGAGCAAGCTTTTATAAACGGGCCTTAGTGTAGCATTAGCCCCGTAGAAATCATGAGTATGTGTAATCTAAATGGAGATGTAACAGGAAAATTCAAAGCTCAGAAATTCGGAAACATTAGTCATCTAAAACGGACTGGCTGATCTGCTCTCATTCGCTGATCGACAGGCAATCAACAGTGGCAACAATTTCGTAATGGTATTGCAGCATGGGAATGTACGATTTTATATTTATCCAGCGGACTGGCAATACTATTGTGATGGAGTAAATGGAACGGAATCCGAGAATAGATGGTGTAAACGATCAATTCAGTGAAGGTTTTGTGAATTTGTAATGGAAGGAACGGTATCAGCTTAGTAGGTAAGGTAATCAACGCTGACTTTGCAATGATATGCTAAGTGTGAGTTACGAAAACCGAATCTTTGACTATACATACAACGCAGACAATCAGTCTTTGAGTAAAATATGTACTGTTCTGCGCCAAGTTAAGCCAGAAGAACCTGACACATCCGCAGTTTAAACATCCCATTGGTCGGTTTGATAATTAAATATGAATAGCGAAAAGTCGCGAAAAGCCTAACCTGGGTGCTTTTCGCGAAATTCTGGGAGCAGAAAGCATTCTACCACCCTACAAGTCTCATACTTATGATAGATGCCATAAAAACAAAGTAGAATGACCTGATGTTATTTCACCTGAGACCTAATACTGTGGAAATAAACTCCGACACACCTGGCGATGGTCTGGCTCTAAGCCAAGAGGGACGCCATTCAGTTCATGATAGCTAAAGTATCTCTTACTAACACGTTGTCCATATGCCTTAAATTCCAATAAAATGATCCAACCTTTTAAAAATACAACTTAATAAAAATATGTGCACAAATCGTAGAACAATGCATAAATAGTCCGAAATCAACCTTGGCTTTCAAGACTTTTACGATCGCGCATTACAAAAATATTTTCAATTAACCTTTGCAATATGACCTCATTATTTAAGTCTGCGAATTGGGTCGTAATGAAAACACATTGTTATGAGAATGAGAACCTAAACGGGCCTGCAAATGTACGGGAGAGTGCTTTGTTTATGTTTACCTTCAGGGCAAAGAAAAACAACAAATAAACCGACGAGTTGAATGTTGCCTTACATAACAATCCGTAACTGTTTACCTGACCCCAAACCGACGTAGGTACGGTTCCAAGTTGAACCAGCAAGAAGTTCTTTTCTCGGCATACCTTTGTTGCCACGTCTATCAAAAACTAGCTCAATCGTCGTCAGCTAACCGTTAGGTGCATGTTTATGGCCAGAAATTGTAGCATTCACAAGTTTAACTAGCAAGAAACCGCAATATACCGGTATTGGAAGCGTATTTCTGGTTTCTGATGGACATTGAACAAGTTCAAGGGTGTCTAAGTCTATCAACACCGGGCTATTTCAAGCACGTGTCAGGAACATGGTGCCGCATGCTACAGGGATGACGTCAGCAGGGCAAAGTGTCAGACTGCAGTTCTGTTGTAGTTCGAAAGTGAAGTAACATTAATTAGGAGACAGACTTACATACAAATCTGATGAGATATCTTGTAGCTATGTTTTGGTGTTTAGGTTCTATTTGGCTGTGTATTTTTATTATGCAAGTATGTTCATCGATGAGACGTCGATTATGGACCGATTATTGTGATAATTTTTTCGCTATTGTATAGAAAATGATCCCGAATTGGTCTCATAAAATTTATGTTCCCGAGGGATAAGTATTTATCCCGTGAAGCTTAAAAAACAACATAATACTTATGAAAAATTACGACCATCTAAACAGTTTTGGTGATATCTCCGCCAATAGGCTATTTGACTACATTAAAAATTAGTTCCAAATTGTTTTCATCCTAGTCAGTGACAACGTAACAAAGCGTAATTAGGTGATTTTTATTAAAAATATGTTTTTTAATACAAATCGATATCGATATAAAAAATCGTATTTTTAGGTAAACGGGATTAAAATTACACATCTTTTTGATATATGATTTACGTGACCGAAAACGCTATGTGTTTGGTTGGATTGGATCGCAAGTGAAGTCACACTTTTACAAATTACAGTGTCAATGAGTTCTTCTTGTTAGGTGTGGTATGGCGGGGTGACGTCATAGCTTGGAAAACGGGAGCCATGACAGATATTATCGTTTTGGCGCGACATTAATTTATTCAAACTTTAAAATTAGTTTTTATAACTAATACGACTGGCCTTGAAGAAATATTACTTAATAACACTGCATTATTTTTATCAAACAATACGTTAGAATTATTTCCCAGTAGTAGTCAAGTAGCCTATTCACCATACATTTTTGGATGCTTCTTTCTTTGTGGTGGTCCCATACAAGATAAATTCTCAAGGAATTTATACTCTTATGTGTGCCGTAAAACGTATTTAAAACATCATGACATTTAAATTTGCACTCACTGGTCAATTGGTTTCCAAAGTTGACAGATGGCTGATCGCCTAAAACGAAGGACAACCGATCCTGGACTGAAAATTTTGCTAACGATTTGTACGCAAAGGGTCCCAACATAAATCCTATTAATAAGCATCCTGTCTGTCTGTCCGTCCGTCTATCAGCGAGCTGTATTTTATCAGTAGGTACTTAGGAATTCGTAGTCGATTAAAGTTTTTTAAAACACGAAAAATTATTGATTCACATTACTTCGAGATGCAAATGATATACAGCACATGCCAGCCTCATCTAAGTATGTATATTAACCATGATTCAAGAATAAGAAAAACTCTTGCAACTTCGACCCATCTCACTGCTGGTGTGACGTCACTGTAAAAGCTTCTGTGCTCATGTAAAACTACATACCAATGACGCAAGTCCATTATGTGTCCAATCAAGATAATGGCTGAACATAAAGGCATCACTAAGATTGACACAGGGTGCGTTAACGACTAAAGGTCGAGTCTTACAGCCAGATGTAATGTTTCAAGTGTTTAATGGAAGCGCGGTTTTTCAAGGGCACGATAGTTGTTAAATGACAACAGGGGCCGAATTCTGCTAAATAATAGCTTAACTATGACAGTCGTATAGTCGCAGAGTCGTCCATAGATTAAATAAAGTCTAGATAGCGCGTGCGGTGCTATTTGCACGGAGAGATAGATTATACAGGTTTCAACTTTAACATTTTTGACATGCGTCACTCCATCTGTAGTTTCTTTCGTCAAAGGTAAAATGCCAAAAAAGTGTCCTGTGACGATCCCGGTGAAGCCATGAATTTATTAGAATTAGGGCCCTGGCTTAAGAGATTCAAAAATTGATTCTTTCTAGTTCCGTTTCTAACGAATACATCGTCAAGTTAGCGACGATGTATTCACCATCGATCTAGCATTCATTGACATTATTCATTGACGACCGATGTGGCGCGGCAGGCGAAGCTCCGCATGCGACGCAGGAGGTTGCGGGTTCGAAAATACCGCATCTGTAGTGCCATCTCCTGGAGATGACTTTTATCATTCATCTAGTACACATAACACAAGCTCTGTAGCTTGGGGCTGGATAATTCTGTGTGGATTTTCCAGCATTATTATACTATACCGCTAAAGTTGCCTTTATAAATTTTTGGATTATGTACGATCTGTGAAAAACGCGAAGTCAACTATAAAATACTGAACTTTATTTTCCTTTAACTAGATTGCTTTAACCAGTTTAATATAAATTGTGACCAATTTTTTTTGGAATCAACGCCAAAAAAAATTTGGTCATTTTTTAATTCTAAACTGATGTTGTTCCCTCAATTTATTGTAGCTGTTTGCTACTTGTTTTATTTAATTACGTCTTAGATTGATGGCCCACATTTAACAGGGGCTAGTGACTGATAAATTGATGGTTATTGCCGCAGAATAGTAAAACAAGACATTGAACTGAAACAATCAAGCAATTTGGCAATGTATGAAGACCTACCCAACATACGAATACCAAAAGGAAGATGTGTTGACTGTGGAGGGGATACTCCTGGATGATAACAGAGCTTCATCAAAATCGGAAGTAAAGAAAACGCCGACGGCCCAAAAAAATGCAGTCTCTTTCTTCTTGCTCTAAATAAAGTGGGATGGCATAATATATTTTTCTGTCAATTTAGTTTTGTTATTGTGGCATTTGGATTTGAAGACTCCAAGTTTTTACTCTAACGGGAAAACAGACGCAGAGATCACGCCTACCCAACATACAAATATTAAATGTCCCTGATTAATATTCCTGGAATATTTCCAACCCAAAAACCTTCATCAACCTACATTTTTGACGAGTGAGTAAATTCCGTTTTCCAATTCATGTATATTCCAAGTATTCCTACGCATGAAAATTTTGAAGGTTAGACCCTACTCACATCACATTACTAAATTTGTGGTCCTTCGAACCGGATGAGCGTCCCTATTTTTACAGCCAGTTTTTCATCCGCTTGTCACATCGTGTGTTTGTCAACAATTTGTCATTTGCTCACAAATTGTCGAGGCGGCTCTCGTCAACGACGTGTTTAAACAATTGTCAAAAATAACAAGCGGATGAAAAACCTTCAGTGTCTCTTAGGCCCAGTATTATGAAAATTTGCTTAGTCATGAATCTACACATGAGTAACGCTTTTCTACGGAATAAACGTCGCTAAGCATAGATCTATGCTGAGCAAGCTTTCATAATACGGACCTAGGTAAATGTCCAAGTCTCGCCAATTACGTAACAAAACTAGTTTCGGCTATCAGATACCCAAGGTCCGTTTGGGCAATAAAATTTAATCTCTTGTCACGAATTCTAATCAGTCGGAAGAGTCGGATCTCTGCAAACATTTCGAGGGCGATCCTCTTCCTTATTTACTTCCTTGGAATATATTATTAAAGCTCGCACCACTTACTCGTGTAGCCGATTAGGCGTGAAAAGATAACAGATGAGCAGGGCTACTTTCGCTTTTATATCTTTAGTTAGATATTTATTGACGTTGATAAAATTTTAAAGCAGTTGATCAATCAAACAACAATCAATTTGGAGCCAGCTAACTTAATCGACGACACATAATGAACATCACAACAACTAGGAAGTAATAGAATATCATCTCGTG
This sequence comes from Eupithecia exiguata, assembly GCA_947086465.1. Classification (NCBI taxonomy): domain Eukaryota; kingdom Metazoa; phylum Arthropoda; class Insecta; order Lepidoptera; family Geometridae; genus Eupithecia; species Eupithecia exiguata. The sequence continues at coordinate 2,389,644 of OX352247.1, forward strand.
GGGGGAAATAATATAGACATCTTGATAGCTCTTTATGTGCGTAAGTACTTCGCAGAGTATCATTACAATCAGACTAATGTAACTGCATTGTATACGAGAATGTTATGTAATAGATGGTTGCTTTCACTGCAAAGTTGCGTAAGAAGGATCTGTGAGATTGCAAATTTCACATTCATGGAAAAGGTTTCTGCGACTATGCTTGACTAGTAGCCATTCTCTAATTATGCTCTGCAATTAAGAAGATTATGTATAATCTTTATTAAAAAAGAGAATTACAATCAAATAATAGAAACAAATTAGACCTAGTATTTCATTTATTAGACGACCTCCGTGGTGCGTTGGGCAAAGGTCCGCCTGTGACGCAAGATGTTCGATTCTCGCCTTGGGACAAGTATTTGTACAATCTGCAAGTATTTGTTACGGGTGTTCTGGTCGTTTTCTATGTTAATTAAAAAAAACTATGTAATGTATTGTATATATCAGTTATCTAGTACCCATAATACAAGCTCTGCTTAGAATGGGGCTAGATAATGCTGTGTGAATTGTCCAGCATTATTTATTATTATTATTTACAATTGAAACAATTGCTGCAAACAATCTACATGGAACTCAACAGATCCATATCAATACCAGTCGGAAGCGTCCCCAAGACGCTGCTGTATGGCAATGCTGATGCGCTGCGCCAGATACTCAACAGCTCTCAGGTCACGCGTCGCTTCGACATTTATTGTAAGTTTTTTGATAGACGGTTTCTGGAACTGTTTTCGTCGTTTCAACAAAATCTATCAATAATTTACAAATTGGATGAACACATCCAGAAATTTCGGTCTAACGAATACCTTTATATCACAGGGATTTTTCCTTTACTACACAATAGGTCTTCAGCCAGATTTCACCCAAAATGTTGTGCCTCACTTATTACAATCGCTCTATTTGTTTAGGTTAAACCTTTTATGACAGCCAACGGACTATTTTAGGGCAAACAAATATAATTTTGGGTAATATTTGTAATTTCGTCACAAGTTAACCAAAGGGACGACCTTGGAGCGGAAACGATGTCATACTGAACTGGAAGCAATTGGAGCGAGACACTTTTTGTTCCCATTTTCGACAATTTCCTCTCAGGGAATCGGTAAATTTGTTATTTTACGCAAATCGAGGAAGGCTTTTGACTTTTTTAATAACAGGGCTAAGGTTTTATGGTTTCTTTTAATAAAAATGATTTCCAAGAGCGTATTCTCTAGACTTTCAAACTCTGGCGGGCATAAATTGTATTCAGACCTGTATAAATATAGAATCATTACAACAAACTTTAATATGAGTAATACTCGTCACAGACAAGGAAATTATGTTCTAAACGAGCTTGTGGGTTCGACGACCGCAGTTAGTCATTAACTAGAATTGCACTTGAGTTGTATTTTGTAACACATCAGTAGTTTTTGTTACGATGGAGTGGCATATTGTGTGAATTTTTATCAATAGTGTTTAGCAATGGAGTCGTCTAGAACTAGTTAAAGTGCAAGGGATTTAGGGACAAACTTCTTGGGTCGTTATCGCTGCTGGTATCATATCGTACTTTAAAACTAAATAATAATTCAATTGTTAATACTAGTTGTAATTATATTCATATGGATTAGTTGAGATACCTCGAGATTGTCTGCAACGGGCTGCCTTTAGTTCAATTGTTTCAATCGTAAATACTCGTTCTAATTTGTTTCTATTGTTAAGGTGTAATTTTCTTTGCTTTTTCTTTAGTTGTAAATTATCTAACACTATCATGGCCCAAGACACACATGTCTGCGATATACACTAAAAAAGGTGTCCATAACAAATTATGAGCGTGTCTCACGCTTACTACAGCGATATTTACAGTGATAATATAATTTACATTAGCTTGCCGTAAGATATTGACTGTGAAGAGGACCCCACAAAAGAATTTACAATTTAATCTCTTGTCATAATATTGCCGTAACGAATTGTTTCGAGTGGCCACCGAGAAAACAGTTCAATATTCATAGACGCATTGTGTCTTCGTTTCTATTATGTGATATCGCATTCTTGTCACTCGAGGCGTCATAAATCATAATAACGAGGAAGACATTCTGTATGATAACGCAGAAACTGTGACGGCTGCGCAAGAGATTTCTCAGTATTTGCATGAAAAGACAGAAACAATGCAAAATATGTCTGAATAACCCAGAGCTGTTCACTACTGTAAGTGCAGTGATGCTAACTTTATAAAGAGTCAAAACATTACCGTCCTTCTTAAGCAGTCTGGTTAAAATAGTTCATTCAGAAGTTTTTCAGATTTTGTTCATCAAGCTATGCAGAGCTTGGGGCAAGATGTGCTGTTTTATGGTTGGGACTATCCATAAACAATACCCAGAACACTTGGAACAAATATTTACAGATCATACATATCTGTCCCAAGGCGGGAATGGAATCCGCAACATCATGCGTCGCAGGCGGACTTTCGTGCGTTGCGCCACATCGGTCATGTTGCCCGCTACAGATTGGTGAAGAGTGCGTACAACTGGGGCTTAAAGAGCGACAGTCTGGTGTCAATACCCATCAAAAGCCATGAGATGAAAGTACCCAAGCATTAACAAACCACTCGTGTATCAGATCTTCGCTGTCGGTCTCAAATATAGCCCGACCTTCGCTCTGCGGTTGCCGTGAACTGATTATTTATAATCTAGTCTTGCGTAAATATAATACGGAATGAAGTATTTGATGGAATTTGTTAGGGATACTGCGGAAATTCCTTTAAAGTCACACGTGTTTAAGTTTTGGTCATGGATACAAGGTATGGACCTAACACAGCTTTAAGGTTTTTTGTTATAGTGCTTACCCACACTTTGGGTATCTCTAATAAATGAAATAAGTTCCCAAAATTATTCGATTTCGGCGGGAATCGAACTCACGCCTCAGCCTACACACAGTTTTTATTTATTAATAAATTATCTCAGTCATCCCTCATCCATCACATAAACTTTTCCCCAATCTTATCTCGCTACAAACATAGCATATAATCTTAATATCAGTCAAGTTCACGTTCCAAGTTCTTCCGCGCTCTCAGAACGTTACTAATTGGACACAGCTAGAGGGGCAGTTGTAAGACCTGGATGACTTTGTTCTGACCCGAGCTAGTTACTACGTACTCTAGGGACTAGGGCTATCTAACTAAAATTATTATGATGATAAAGTGGGTAAATTTATAGATTTAAGATAGAATGGGATAGTTTGTAGTTTAATTAAACAATAATAAAAGAAATACGGACGTATACAGGACAAGTTTAGAAAAACACGAAACAAAAACAAGACATGGATGCATCTACGAGGGCACTGAGTTTGTTTAGCCGTATTCCGAGAGACCACAAGTATGCATAAGATTTTCTATTCAACCAACAGATTTGCCTACTTCTTTCCGTCAACCGTACCAAATCGAAAAATAAGCTTAGTAACACGCAGCCTCGTTACGAGTTAGTCTTATTGCTAACTCAGGCTTACTGCTTAGTTACTTTTTAGGGTTCTGTACCCTAAAAAAAACCTGGGTAAAAACGGGACCCTATTACTAAGACTTCGCTGTCCGTCTGTCACCAGGCATCTCATGAACCGTGATAGTTAGACAGTTGAAATTTTCACAGATGATGTATTTCTGTGGCCGCTATAACAACAAATACTAAAAAACGGAATAAAAAATATATTTAAGGGGGCTCTCATAAAACAAACGTGTTTTTTTGCCGTTTTTACAGATAATGGTACGGAACCCTTCGTGTGCGAGTCCAACTCTCACTTGGCCGGTTTTATTTTGAATAGACGACATACCTTCGTTTCGTCACAATATCACATGATGCAAAGTTAAGATGTGGCCAACGATATAATTACGAAGGCCTAGGATACCTATACACTCTTGTCTTTCCAATAAACAAGACAATCGCATGTTGTGAAATTCAAAACCACGATGTGATAATATGCACTGCGCCGATACACGCTTAGCCGGACGAATAATCGAATTAGTAGCCCATCAGGCCTGGGCTTGCTAATTAGTGCTGTTAAATCAAATGTAAATACTGCATCCGATACCGCTTTCAGGTTTAGGTGGTTAGTGAGGCGCGAAAAAAGCGGGTTTTTTACTATTTTCTAGGTTCTACAAGTACCTAATTTAAATAGCAGATAAGATATTTTACTATAAAAACTATCGTAGTTTGACAAATTCATTACGGATGTAAGCGGGTTCTAGTTAATAAGGTTCGTAGTTTACCTGCTTACATCCATAATGAAGCAGATAAGATGTTTTGAGCTTATTGTAAGCCATTTACAAAATTTGAATCAATTGTAGTTTAGACAATAGAAACATAGTGTTGATTTAAGCAGTAAATCTTTTTTCTGTCAATAGACTCCAAAACGAAAATTGATTCGTAGTTAGTTTTAGCTATACGAATCTTTATTGAAATCAGCTCTCGAAATTTCATGAATATTCGAAATGTAATTGAATTTGAAAGAGAAGCACGCGACTACATAGGCTTGTTACGCATTCACGTGGTCAATCGAAGTCACGCGATCTGTTTACATCAAATACTGTAAATTCTTGTTAAATTATCGATGGTCAATTTATGAATGATAAGAATAACGGTAAATATAAGTTTTCAGTTAACAGCAAAAACATTAACCCGAACATACCTAACATAACAAATTTTTAAGTAAATATCCACCGAGATTCAGAAAATTGGCCGTGCTCATTGTTTGTATAATCCTACCTTAGGGACTGTTCAATTTCAACCTAAATGATAGTTAAATTATAAATTTATACAGAAGTTTTGAAGCATGGACCTATTTTCAAACAACCTTTTCCGGTCAAGATCCATTTGGGTCGCCGAGTTACAGGACTCAGGACTAACTTACTTTTGTAAAACAGGGTTTAGAAATAATCGAAAAAATCTAAGTAGGAAGGGAGAATAGCAGTAAATTCCTGATACCAAGAAGTCTGCTTTCACCGCCCTACAACGCCTTATGCGCGTTTAGAAACTAGCGTCAAGTCTAGACTGTAGACGAGCGAGTTTGTTTAATAGCACTGGTCCAGACAGTGCATTATGTTGCCAAGTATTTGCAGGTTGAGAAATAAAAAATATTGTGGAACGCTATTCACATTGGTTACTAAAAGATTTAAAGAAAAACACTGGTGCAAACTAAGACGACAAACAGGCATAGTAACTCGAAAGAGTTACTATGCCTGTTTAGACACTTTGGTCCTGCCTGAAGTTGACCATGTCACGCCCATAGGGCGTTAATAAATCAAAGATTTATTTTGTAAGAGTAATTTTGACACTTAGATAAAATAAATGTTTTAACAAGGAGTCTATGGCGTCTATGAAAACATTTAGAACGGGATATTTACCATAATTAGATTTGAGTATTCCAATATTTTGGCAGTTTCATGCGCCACATGATCACGGAAGAACCAACACATGATCACGGAAGTTCTTCCGTGATCATGGCGCATGAAACTGAGCCGAAATATTGGAAAACTCGTAAATCTAATCATGGTAAATATCCCGTTCTAAATGATTTCAATGTTAATAACCATGATAGTTTCAAAAGTTTTATGGCGTCTATATCGTATCGTCAGAGTTAGTTCGTGGAAAATTTACATAACTTCTTTTAAATACAAAGTCACTTACCTATCGCAGCTACGGGTAAGCAGTTAAAGCAGTCTGTGAATGTTTTCCATAATTTGATGTTATACCTTCGTTTGCACTCGTCATAGAATCTGTGGACAACATTTCCAAATTTAGTCATGCAAATATATCAACATAGAAAATTTATATCTAGTATTCCAAGGTAGTTATAATAAATACAAAGAGCACTCTGTATTCTATTTGAGACAAGAATAAAACGCCCTTTGAAACCTAAAACACAATCGCGCATAATTGAATCAAAGCACAAGGAAACGAAATATCCCGAAATACCCAGAAAAAGCTCGACCTCAATTGTTACCATCATATTGCCTACTAAATTTCCCCAAGGTCTTGTCAAACAGGGCGTATGGTAAAGTACGTGTATACTACAGGCGATATACTTCGGTCGGGGCTTCGGGACCCTTTAGAAGGTCAATCGCAAGGCTACGCCAAAGATTGAGTAGGTGGACGGTGGTTGACCGATGACTAACGTCACAATTCACAAACCAAATGTGATTTTGTCATGTTGAACAAAGTGAACACTTTAAGCGCTTTGTTTTTTAAATTATCATTTGATATTAAAAAGGTAGATAGATCAGTTAAAAAGGTTTTAGACCTGAGCGATCGTGCAATCATAAATAACACATGATAATTATTCACGGCTTTTCATCGCGTTTAATTACCCAATTTTTTCCAATGTTTTAACAGGTTTACATACTGTCGTGGTCACGGGATGACTCAACGTCAGAAAAACTTGGTAAATAAACCCGATTGTTTATTTGAACAGTTATTATAAGTCTGGTCATAGTCTGGGATTCTTGCTCTATACTGAACTGAGATACAATGGCCCCAAAGACAATAATATGATCTCGCGTTGAATCAGAAGTCTACCTATACCATGACATCTGGGTGTCACCACAATGTATGACACATTTAAATGAGATCATGAAAATCCCTTATTTTAATCAAAGATCTCAAAATCCCTGGAGGTCATCAAGATAGTCTCACTAAGGAAACATGTTTAATATAGAGAATAAAACGTCAAGTGCGAGTCGGACTCGCGCAACGACGGTTCCGTATAATTATATAGTTAAAAGACCTTGTTAAGATATCATGATTCTAGGTTAACGGGAAGTACCCTATAGGTTTGTGTGCATGTGATTCCCTTGGAAAACTCAAAAAAAATGGGCATAAACGGCTGTAACTTTTGATTTGTAACTTTCCAAGACAACGCATTTATATCACGGCTCCAAGAGGTTACGAACCTGAGTAGGTACATGATGTGAATTTCAACTCGATATACCTCCACGCGTTTCTGAGAAAAGAGAGTTGACAGACGGACAGACGGACAACAAAGTGATCTTATAAGGGTTCCTTTTTCCTTTTGAGGTACGAAACCCTAAGAAGGATGAAATATACGGAGTGACAGAAAGATAGGTCGACACGATTGTGAAGCCAGATCTTGGGTTTTACCCAGAGATAAGATACGCTCTAAATCTTCGGAGAATCTTTCTTTCTTTTACTTTCGGATTTTGAAGACACAAATAATTTAATAGTTTGGAAAAAACTAAAAACCGTCTTCGAATCTCTTAATTTTATATCATCCACTATACAATAGCGAAAAAAAATTAAAGTCGGTTAGTTAATGGATTATTTTTCTTTTGGTACTTCAAGCTGAATGCGGCGTTAGAGATGATTAAACAAATAAATAATGCTGGACAATTCACACAGCATCAAGAAGCCCAATGTTAGCTTCGGGTTAGATGCTGTGTAACACAAGATGTTTTATTATACATAGAAATCACCCAGGGGAGATCTATGTTTATGATGACGATGATTTTTAGTAAAAAAAATATTTCTAATGCAACGCGCTCCTATCAGCTTTCCTAAATAACTTCGAGGATTTATCGATACCTCTATCAAGATTGAGTTCATGATATCGTAAATCAAACGCACAAATGTTTTGCACAACTATTTATCACTATTTCCAGTCAGGAAGTGACTAAATGTTGAAAATAAACCGTATGGCAGTTATAATAAGAGCCAACACGATGACAAGATAAACCTATCGATCAATGAATGTACCGTATCTTGCTTAATCGGGAGATTAAGATATGATGTCACGCCCAAACATTTTAGGAACAAAGAACGTCAGCTGTTTTGTATATTGTAAGCGTTTACTTGGTTTCATTCCATTCCACTTGAGTTTTTCTATGAATGTGACACTTGTGCACGATTCCAACAGCAATAATGCATACGGTGGGGATAGAATGGAATTCACTTGTAAACGATTCCAATAGCAAAAATGAATACAATGGCATAGAATAGACGGAATTCACTCGTGCACGTTTCCAATGGCAAAAATTAATATGGGGGGATAGAATATAGAATCGACGGAATTCACTTGAAAACGATTCCAATAGCAATAATGAATGTAGTGGGATAACAAGTATCGACGGAATTCACATGTAAACGATTCCAACTGCAATAATAAATACAGTGGGATAGAATATAGAATAGAATAGACGGAATTCACTTGTGCACGTTTCCAATAGCAATAATGAATATAGGGGGATACTACGTAGAATAGACGGAATTCAGAATAATTTATTTGGGATTTCATTTATTTCTTAGGGGATATTTGTTCCTACAAACCAGAAATAGAGAAATCGTTTTCTCCATAGAAAATATAAAAATTGTGAGTGATCTAAGACAAAATATGAAGTTTGATTGAACACGGTCAAACATTTAACGATGTTTTGTAGGTTTGGTATTTCAACACAAGGTAAATTTATTTTACATTAATTCGTATTCAATAGATGCTTTTATAAACCTAAAACTAGCGGCATTCATACACCAATTAGCAAACGGAAGGCGTACGTTCATTGATACTGCCACGGCCTTGCAACCCAATGTTATTACAAATGCGTTAATTGCTCCAAATGTTGATAGGTTACGTTACGACCAAGTTTAATTAACTGAGAACTTAAATAATAACCCAAAATAGATTTCAGCGGGTTTTGAACCCGCGACCTACCCTAAGTACGGGTATGCGTTCACCAACTGCGCCACGTAATCAAGTAACCGATGCATCGAAAATCTTTAGGACTTTCTACAGACTCTAGCCATGAAAGTTTTATGAATATTAATTTATATTTAATTTCTTAATGATCTCCCAGAGTGCAAGGGCTTACGCACTATAATAACAATAACCTTTTTATTACCTATCCTAATAAATAATTAAGATATGGGCAGTAGAATTTTCTCTTCTACAGAGAATTGTGAAAAATTTAACCGCAGATAAGCAGAATGAGCCAGCGTCATAATCATAAATCAAAAGAATGATGGATATATTTAATACTGAATTCACCGGACTCGCTTTATCAGAATTTGTTTAGGGTACTGACGCTGAGTCTGCCGAGTGACACGGGACGACTTTTTTGTTTATTTGGATCACGCCTACAGGTGGCTTTGTTATTACGGAGCAAACAACATCATGGCTTTTTTGCCACTGTATTGCCGCCTGCCGCAAAGTCGTGGTGGGTGGATACATTTTTGGAAGGTATCAAAAGCAACAGATTATTAACCGTTTCCAATTGCTCGGTATGCACGAGATTTCCATTTAAAAATTGTAAAACTCGTATCCCGTGAAACCTAGCATGAGCATGATAGTGATTTCACAGGGTTTTGTCAAAGCAAGAGTAGAGACAAAAAACCATGTTATTATGTATGCGTTAATTAGTATAGAGATACTTTCGAATTAATGTTGAATTAGATAACATCTATATATTCTCCAATTTATAAGATTATAAATTGGAAAGTAACTCTGTCTGTCTGATACCTTTTTACGACTAAACGGTTGAACGGATATCAATGAAATTTGGCAGGTAGGTAGATGGTATCCCTGTGAAGGTCATCTTCTTTGTATCCCGGAAAGCGCGTGCGAAACAAGAGGAGAAGCAAGTTATTTTGTATTAATTCTCGACAAATTTTTGTGTGCAGGGACTAGGCGGGTGGTGTATCAAAATTTGCATGACCTGAGCGATTTGTAAGAATGATTCACCATTGAGTCATTTTTGGTGGCTTTAAAAAAGGGTTGCTTGCTTGAATGATGACGAATCGTCATTGTCAAAGCCCCAATAAAGATTGTCGATACGATAACCGACCACCTGACTGGTGCACTCGTAAAACGATGTTTTGGATGCACACTGTTTGAAATTTACATGAGGGAACAATTTATACCCATTCCGAAACCTTAGTAGTTTTCGGAATGGGTATGAATTGTTATCTTTGTAGGGGTCTAACGTGTAGTTTTGCACCTACACGTTAAGACCCAAACATCTATATCTTAAAAATGATTATAATTTTGTGTTTTTTGATTACTGTAACTAATATCTGACGAAAATGTTCATAAAACCAACGACAGGATTAAAACAATTAAATTATAATAACACTAGCGGGTCCGCCGGCTTCGCACGGGTATATTCTATAGCCTATGTTACTCAGTGATAATGTAGCTTTCTAACGGCGAAAGAATTTTTGAAATCGGTCCAGTAGTTTTAAGTTTATTCATACATTTATCGGCGAAAGAATTTTTGAAATCGGTTCAGTATTTTTTAAATTTATTCATACATACAAAAATACAAATCTTTCCTCTTTATAATATTAGTCTAGATTGATCTCACTCACTATCACGAGAAATTCAAAGCTGAGAGCCAGTCTACTTTCTACCAAGATATCTTTTTGCGGAGATTCTGCAAAATCCATTCAGTAGTACTAGGTTGCGGTAAAACACCAATCAAACAAATACACGCCTTTTTAAATATCGTAGGATAAAACATCTTCCACGTTTTATTGCCATGTTTTAGTTAACAGTCCTTCACTTTACTTTGAGGGCTGGCAACATATTTCAACCACGAACAAAACACTGAGTTCAAGGTAAAGGAACCACGATCACGCATGAATTGTTCATGACACGTGAGGGGTCGCGTCGTTGTGAATTGAATAGGATGCAAAATGGGACAGAGTCATAAAGGGCTTCAACGCGATTTGTGACAGTTCTAGAGCACATGACATGGGAGGAAAAAACCATGGTTTTAAATCTTCCGGAGTGCTCTCAACCACCCTTAACATAAAGGTCGGGTTTCGACGGAGCGGAGATATATGTATGTATATATATAATTTTATTGTTTAAAAAGAACTAAAAACCGACTCCAATTTTCTTCATATTTCCACCGTTTTTGAAGTTTTGCTGGAAAATATTTTCCCTGAGCAATTTATTTTTTATGGGACCACCTCGGGACCATTCTCTGTATCATACAATAACGATATGATTTTCAATATCGGTCCAAATTTGACAGAGAAATCGACGAACATAAAACCTCTTCCGTTTTTGAAGTCTGCTTTCACATAATAATCACGGCTTGAAGATTCTAATACTTATTTTAAAAAGAGATAAATTAAGCTTATATCTCCGAGGTTTTCACGCTTTTAAAATCGACCGGATGAAATAATAAGAAAGTTGGTGATGTTAAAAAAAAATTACAACTTTATCGGGTTAAACCAGAATAGCAACTTAACTAAACTAGCGCAAAAATTTATTACTATTTATTTAGCTAAGGCTATTATAATAATTCTATAGCCTATGTTCATCCTGGATAATGTAGGATTCTAATGGGGAATTTTTCAAATCCGTCCAGTAGTTTCGGAGTGTATTCAATTCAAACAAACAAATCTTTCCTCTTTATAATATTAGCATAGTTAATCACCAATTATCAACATAAACTGTACACCTAAGAACGAAATAGATTCGACTACACACCGATACCGAACGAGTTGTATTCTACCCAAGCGTAGCACGCGTGACCAGTATTCCAAAATATTGTTCTAGCCACAGTTCCTTTCCAACATGAAAGCGTCACGTTCAGGCATACGCGTGGGTGACTTTGTCGTGCTTATTTCCCGTGACGTGATACGAAACTTCTTTGTTTTGTGACAACTACTCCTAAACTAATATTTTTCTTCTGCTCTTGGCTACACACTGGCTACGCATTAGGTTTTCCCGAATATAAACTTTTAAGTTAATCCTGGTCCGGAATTTTATGCGATCAAAATTTTAGCTCAGACTAGTGTCACCGTTATTTTTTGTAAGTAGGTACATCAGGTTGCGGGTTCACGTCCCGTGTTAATCGATTTTTTTAGGGTATTATTCAATTTCTTAGAGATTACCCCGAGTGCGAGAGCTTACGCACAGTAATAAAATAAACCTGAGAACCCAAGTACATTTACATTCGCATCTGAGTTTTTAGGGTTCCGTACCCAAACGGTAAAAACGGGACCCTATTACTAAGACTTCGCTGTCCGTCTGTCACCAGGCTGTATCTCATGAACCGTGATAGTTAGATAGATGAAATTTTCACAGACGGTGTATTTCTGATGCTGCTATAACAACAAATACTAAAAAGCAGAATAAAATAAATATTTAAGGGGGCTCCCATACAACAAACGTGTTTTTTTTTTGCCGTTTTTATAGATAATGGTACAGAACCCTTCGTGCGCGAGTCCGACTCGCATTTGGCCGGTTTTATTTTTAGTATAGGATACCTGAAGTGTGTATGATATGTTAGGTATAGGTTTTTAAACGCGATTTCGCGGGTGTTTTAAGTAAAGTGGGTCACAGAGAGCAAGAATGATACAAATAAGGAAGGACAAAATAAACTGGTATCAGCAAAGTCATCAACCAAACTTGGCCCCGTTACACATGTTTATTTGCATTAATTAATTTTTGCAGTTTTTGTTTAAGACACGATTTCTTTAGTCAGCTACTTAGATGAAAGTAAATAAAACGTCAAGTGCTAGTCAGACTCGCGCAACGAGGGTTCCGTACCTAAGCATTATATTAATTATAAGATCAGATCTTGTTTCTTGCCAAATAACATGATTCTAGCTCAAAAGGAAGTAGGTATCCTTTTAGTCCATGGTAAGTGTTTTTATTTTTTTTTATTTTATGAATTACATATTAGTTTGCGGTTTTTTCCCATTACTTGTGTTAAAACCTTGCTTCTTGCCAAATTTCACGGTTCTAGGTCAACGGAAAGTACCCTATAAGTTTTGTGTGCATGTGATTCCCTTGGAAAACTCAAAAAAATTGGACATAAACGGCTGTAACTTTTGATTGTG